>JALAZF010000032.1:1400000-2751250 GCA_022829125.1 Lathyrus tuberosus
AATTTATTGCAAATATTTTACCTATCAGGGAAATTAACCAATTAACTCAATTAGCAGGTAAAATACAATAAATTCACACATTTCACAAAATTCACATAAATGAAATAAATAAATACAATTAAACAAATCGGGGCGTTACAATTCTCCCCCACTTAGACATTTTCGTCCTCGAAAATATAACTGAGACGAACAACTCCGGATACGACTCTAGCATCTGACTAACAAACTATCATGCCAACAAAAGGTACACCACAAATAACACATCTGACAAACCACCCTGCTAACAGCAGTTACAACAACAGCACGACAACGACGACAACTACAACGACAAGATGCAATGCCCATACAATGCACTTGACGACCAACTCACAACTCACAAAATACCCAAGTTACCAACATCCAGGTAACACGCCCCTAATCCCCCACACTTGAATTAGCTACTCGCACTCGAACCAGCACCATAGAAACGAGGCAACAACAAAGACAAGAACCTAAAGTTCCACGACCCAACATCGTTTCAACAACCTCTACATAACCACAATACCAACATCCTTGTCACACAACAATATTACAACAATGCTACGATTCACCAATCGAACATACAACCAAAACATCCATCTACATAGTAGCCCATGAATAATATTTAAACCTTTTGCCTAACACTTCCATTCTGAAACGTCCAATAGTCTCACCATTCCTACATGTTCCCAATGTTCAACCTATGAACTCTTACAAGTCCCACACGCAAATACAAAATGTGCCACATCTCGCTTCCGCTGCGCACTCTGATTACTCATAACCATCAAAACTACTAATCTCACGTCCAAAGTCTAACTCTTTCTCATATTCACCAAAAATCATTGTTCATTTTTAATATACCTAACCTCACACTCTACTGTGTTATCTCACACACCAGACACAAGTCTCGGAATTGCTCAATTAATTTTAATTCTCTGACCATCAAAACAGACATGCATAAAAACTTTCGACTTAACTCTTCAGGCACAACCTTAGCTTTTCCCGAAGGATAATCCAAGCCAAATTCATAACTCGTCACAAATTCCAACCCTCCTCGTTGTCTCATACTCTATTCCTTCAGACCAAACAAGTACTCTAAACTCTTGTGATTACTAAACACTTCGAACCTAGAACCATAAAAATAATACCTCCAAATTTTCCAACACAATACAACCGCAACCCATTCCAAATCCTGAATAGTATAGATCCTTTTATAAATCCTCAATTGTCATAAAGCATAAGCTACGACTTTACCCTCTTGCATTAACACACTGACTAAACTCATCAAAGACACATCACAATACCTCACAAATGGTCTATTAGGATCACACATAATCAAAACTGGAGCCGTGGACAATTTCTACTTCAGCTCACCAAAACTCACTCACAACGAACATCCAAAACAAATGACTCACCCTTTGCAAGTCAACTGAGATACCAGAAGTACGAACTTAGCAAAGTCTTTCATAGCCTGCAGAAACAACCAACTAAGCCAAAAAATTTCTAATCTCCTTAACCAACTTCGGAGTCTCTCATTGTAGAACTACATCTACTCCCGATGGATCCATTAACCATACTCTCATCCGAAATAACATATCCAAGAAAATAACCTTTTTCAACCCAAATTCTCACTTGAATAACTTAGCATAAAACTTCGTCTCTTTTCAACACTTGTAATTCAAATCTCAAACACTCTACCTGTTCTTCCTCTGAGTTTATAACAAATCCGAATATCCTCAATCAAAGCCATTACGAACTTATCCAAATAAATATGGAAGATATGATTCATCTACTCCACAAACATTCCAGACGCATTACTAACACCGAACAACATCACTGTACATTGTAATGCCCAACCAAACCAACCCTCATCCAAACTTGTCCAGACTCACATACAAGCTTAATCGAGTAAATAACAACATATTCCGATGATAACAAACCTAACCAGTCACATGAAATCGATCAAAGTCTCAACTCACAAAATTCACCACTCTTATCGAACGTTCGAACCAAATTCCAAAAGATATAAATTCTTAAAGTTTTTGCAAAATTCTTCACTGGGTAATTCTAACACCCACATCCAACATTCCATCCAGAAACACATATGGAAATCACGCACAACTGGCAGCCCTTCACTGTGGCTTTCCTGTCAATTCCAGAACACTATTATCATAAATATAACAAACACCTTGGTTTCATCGCCTAAGATTTTTTCTACTCACTTAGCATATCCAAACCTCAGATCTTCACCTTCGTCAAATTTGAGTTCACACTCTACTCTTTGAGAACAACCATTAACGATACCCAATCGTTCTCTCTCAATGACTTCCCAACTGGACCAACATACCAAAACCTCTAATCCGTCTCATACACAATAATTTCACTTTCCACAGCATAGAACACTTTCATAGCTTCATATCGATATAAAGAACGCTTAAATCGGACCCCCGAGTCAAAAGATATGAATTTTTTTGAAGGAAAGTCAATTATTGGAAAACAGCCAGATCCGCCTGGCGAGTAAGGATTTCGCCTGGCGAATACCTCTTCGCCAGCCCTTCGCCCGGTGAACCCGCGGCGAAACCTGATTTTTCTGAAAACCCAAACTTTCAGTAGCTACACATGTTCTGTCTCTTGAATTTCGCCCGGCGAAGCATAATTCCGCCTGGCGAATCCCTCTTCACCAGTACTTCGCCCGGAGATCCAATAGCGAGACCCCATTCGCCTGGCGATTCTTGATTCGCCTAGCGAATCGCACCAGAAGCAGAATTTTCTGCTGCATTTTTCATGGTTTCCACACCTCAAAATCCAACTTTTCCAAACCAACACATTTTCAAATTCCAAACAATTCATTACACACACTATCAAAGCCGGAAAGACACGTCTATTCCATCCAACATAATTCCATCTACTATCAACAAGAGATTAATGGTGATCAGTTCCTCAATTTGTCAATAGACAGCCGACAATCATGACGGGGCATAAACAGTCTTTACCAAACTATAATAGCATTTCTTACATCTTGTGCACACAACTACCTAAGGCACAAATCCTTAGTTGACATAAACCTTACATCTGCATTCCCTCTGGAATAGGGAACAACACTGTCCAAACAACACTTACAATCTTGCAACCAACGCTCCACCACTGAAGCAACTTGGAGAAGCACCAGCATCTCCCCCACTTATCTCATTCTCACACCTGAAGACAAAGGATTAGAAAACCAGAAAGCACTGACAGTGTTCACACACATATCACGTACTAAGGAATAAACAACATCGACAGTATTCAACTGTCACACCAACTAACTCGACAACTTGGCCGGACGGACCGATCTGCTCTGATACCACTCTTGTAACACCTCAATTCCCATCGCGAATAAATAATACATAATTAAATCAGAGTAAATAAAAATTTATTTTTCCGACAGAAACAAGGATGCCACATTTAAAGAAAGAAAACACAATCCTTGCTCATAAATTTGATACATAACACAAAGTGGAATAAACCTAAAAGGGAAACTTTTTCCAACAAAAAGGAAAGTTCAATTATGGAATAAAGCGGAAAGATCCATAACCGACTTGTTTTACAAAATAAATTGTTTTATAACATCAAAATATTTATACAAAGGTAATACAAAATATATCCAACAAATGTATACATATATAACAAAAGCGTTCCCCGACTCCCGTGTTACGTATCAGAGCAGACAGACCGACAAAAGGATGGAGAACTAATCTTCACAAAAGCCTCCAAGACACTAATCTGTAATTGCCTCATAGAGCAACAAACCACAGCAGAAGGGTGAGAAATAACAACTAAATCAAGATTACATAATAATATGCGAACACATTCAAATTCACATGCATAATTATTCTCACCACAAGCATCACATACTAATACATATAGCGTGCCACAGATACATAACATATTTCTGATAATCCAACATCATAGTATATATCAATTACACCAACCTAATCACATATTCACACATAAGGCACACCAAAGTCATAGCATATGGAAACACCCCACCACATCATATAGCATATGTCTATGCATAAAACATATTATCCACAACCAATGCATTTATCACATATGCACATCAATTCACAAATTCAAACATAAATCTCAACACATACTCAATCCATTCATGATTTTCCACACATAATCAATCCATTCATGATTTATGCATATGCAAAGAGACCGACACAACGACTCTATGCAAATGCGGTACCATCCATCCATCATTCTCATCATCAGTTCACTCAGGAACTATTAGAATCATTGCTTGTTACTTAGTGTAACTCCCTGTCAGGAAAACGATGTTCCCCGTTGCTTTAGGTCCTCTTGGTATAAGGCTCACGATGTTTATGGATCGCTTTAGGTCCTCTTGGTATAAGGCTCACGATCCGATCGCTTTAGGTCCTCTTGGTATAAATCTCACGATCGTCTATAATCATCGCTTTAGGTCCCCTCGGTATAAGGCTCACGATGTTATAGCGGATTCCCTCTGGAACCGTTTCGTCGCTCACACCCACTAGGGCACACGACATCACAAGAATGCATATCATGATGCTTGGCATACAAGGACTCATGACAATCAAATGCATCTTCACAAATCAATAATATGGATTATCTCATCATCACTATTGATGCATTGGAAATCAATTCAAACAATGCATTTCATCATAATCCACAAGCCACAACAATTCCACAAAACATCATAACAACATACATTGATATTCAATCAAACAATGTATTTTACCACACAACAACATAATTATCACATGCATCAACATCATATAAACCACATAAAAGTTCCACGTTATATAACAATAGCATAACACACGGTAAAACACCAGCCGCACGCATTTAACGCGATAAAAACCCGACCACCCAACACTTTTACAAACCCATGACTTAAATAATTCATCTACTGCCCTCCAAACCATTTTTAATAGAAATAATATTTCATTAGCTTTCCAACGCTTCGAACGGGGGTCAAAACGGACTTACGGTTCAAAAGTTATGAATTTTTTAAAATAATATTTTTCTGAAACTAACAGTGGTAACCGGTTACTCACCGGGTGTTAACCGGTTACTCGCAGCGCAGGGGCAAAAAAACCATAATTTTATGATTCAAAAACCCCCCGATCATACCGATAAGTATTCCCGACTAAATTCTATCATTTCCCGACTATTCTACGCGAACTATTCCGCATTCTAACCGTGAAAACATCGATTTCTATCAATTGTTCACAATTTCAACCAAATGGAAAACATATATTTTTCAACCAAACATTCAAACAAATACATACATATACATATACAATCGAAATATAATCGAAACTTCTCACCCTTACCCGATTAATCGCGCTTGAAACAGAGGTTTCCTCGATTTTCCTCTTTCTCCTCTTCTCTCTTTCTTTCTTCTCCTTTTCCTTCTTTCTCTCTTTTCTTTCTCTTCTTTTTTCTTTTCTTTCTATTTCTCTCTAATCTCTATTTATATAAAAATATCTAAACCCCTAAAAAGACTATTTTACCCCTCAGCTCAAATATCTCGCAAACGCTCTCAAAATGCGATAAAACATAAACAGCGATGAAATATATTTCGGGAAATAAAAGTTGAAAAGAAATTATAATTTATTGCAAATATTTTACCTATCAGGGAAATTAACCAATTAACTCAATTAGCAGGTAAAATACAATAAATTCACACATTTCACAAAATTCACATAAATGAAATAAATAAATACAATTAAACAAATCGGGGCATTACAGTATTGAGATATTTATTATTCCATAGGCTTGAATCCCAGTCTTCCTAGAACAGAGCAACCACTCTAGGATTGGGTGGTTGTTTACATAAATCCATGCAGCACGGTTTAATCCTATAACCCTTATGTAACATTTCTTGACCCAATACACATTTTATGCATGACCGTACGTTGTGGATGAAGACACCAAGAGGAGTTCTATCCGAGACGCTTGAACTAATAAAAGTTCGAGTTGGGAAGAACTATGGGCAACATCCCTTCCCAAATGTCTCTTCTAATTACGCCACTACATAACCCCTCAAAGACGAGAACTCTTAGAGGCAAAATTGTTTTAGCCACTCACTCTTCTTCAGGAATTCCATAATAATCTAGTTGAAGCTTTATTCCTACCTTCAGTTATCAAAGCTTTAGATGAACCTTTTGGACAAGGTTAGTTGAGTCTCTAAGGTGAGACATAATTGAGTCTTCCTAACGAGACTTAGCTGAGTCCCTCTGGAGAGGCTTAGTTAAGTCTCTCATGCAATATATAACTAATTCATTCTAGAGATAATTAGTTGAGTTCCTCAAGTGAGATTTAGTTAAGTCCTCCCGACGAGACTTAGTTGAGTCCCTTAGGTGAGACATAGTTAAGTCCCTCAAGAAAAACTCGATTGAGTCTTCCTAAAGAGACGCAGTTGAGTCCCTTAGGCAGCAAGACTTAGTTCAATCCCTCCTTAAGGTTGGAGAAGACCTCCGTAGTGTGTTTACCCGTAGGAGGCAAGGATCATCATGTAGAAGTCCAACAGTTTAAGTGTCCTTTAAGACGACATGAATCTTTATGTGGAAGTCCAACAATTTAATTACCATGTAAGGTGGTAAGGATCTTCTTGAGGAAGTACAAGAGTTTAATTACCCAGTAGGGCGACAAGGATCTTTCATTGGAAGCCTTGAAAATTAATCACCCCGAAGGGAAGTAAAGATCTTCATGTGGAAGTCCAGCAGGTTAATTACCCCGTAGGGCAAAAATGATCTTCTTCTTGAAGTCTATCAATATAATTACCATGTAGGGGAAAGGATTTTCTTATGTAAGTCCAACAGTTTAATTACACTATAGGGCAGCAAGGATCTTCCTATGGAAGTCCATCGATTTAATTACCCCGTAAGGTAAAAAGGATCTACCTGTGGAAGTCCAACAATTAAATTACACTACAGGATAATAAGGATATTCCTGTGGAAATCCAACAATTTAAATTCGACAGTAAAACCATAATAACTTGTTGCAAATATCAGGATCTTTTACAAGAGTGGTGATGATAGGCCAAGAGATTTTAGGTTCAATGAGGAAGATGGGATTACAAAGGAATATAAATTCAAGGTTGGAATGGAGTTTTCATCACTGAGGCAGTTCAAGAATGCTATTCTGGAACATAATATATTGAATGGTAGGAAAATCAGATTTGTAAAAAATGATACAGTGAGATGTAGGGTGGTTTGCAAGGAAAAATCACAATGCAATTACACTGTACTGTGCAGGAAAGTCCTAACATCAACAACCTTTAGAATTAAGACCTTGTATGATAAACATAAGTGTGGAAGACAATTTTCTAACAAGATGCCAAAGCTGACTGGGTTGCAAAAGTGATAGTTGATAGGATGAAGAACAATAACAAAATGAAGTTGAATGATGTAATTACAAATGTTAGGGTGAGGTATGCAACTGAAATCCCTGGTTATAGGACATTTAAGGCAAGACAGATTGCCAAAAGGATAGTGGAGGGAGACTCTAGTAAACAATATAGTTTGTTATGGTCATATGAGGCTGAATTGAGGAGGGCTTCCCAAGGAAATACTTTCAAGATGAACATTCAATCTCCTGGTCCAGGTTTACTACCAAGGTTTGAAAGGTGTTACATGGCCTTTGATGGTACGAAGAAAGCTTTGAAATTAGCTTGTAGGCCATTTATTGGACTAGATGGATGTCATCTAAAACACAAGTATGGTGAGATATTATTAATAGCTGTGGGAAGAGACCCTAATGACCAGTATTTACCAATTGCCTTTGGAGTGGTAGAAATTGAGTCAAAGGACACTTGGAGTTGGTTTATGCAGTTACTCCTTGAAGACATTGGTGAAAAAAGGTGGTGTTTCATATCTGACCAACAAAAGGCAAGTACACTTTTAATTCTGTTTGGTTTTTTAGATGTTTGTTACCTACATTGCTTGAACTGTTGTTTATACTGTTTGGTTTTTTCAGGGTCTTGTATAGGTGTTTGAGGAGCAATACCCAGCTTTTGAACACAGATTCTGTGTTAGACATCTGTATGCTAACTTTAAAAAGAGGTTTGGAGGTGGTACCCTATTTAGGGATCTAATGATGGCTGCAACAAAGGCAACCTACCTTGAGGCTCATGAACAATACATGCAGAAGATCAAGGAAGTCAGCAATGATGCATATGAATGGTTGGAGGCAATTCCTAAAACAAAGTGGTGTAAGCATGCATTTCCTTTGTATTCTAAGTGTGATGTGTTGATGAATAATTTAAGTGAATACTTTAATGCCAATATCTTACTTCAAAGGGACAAACCAATTATAACAATGTTTGAATGGATTAGATCTTATCCTATGGGTAGGTTTGCAACTTTAAGGGAAAAGGTTAATGGGTATAAGGGTATGATCATGTCAAAACCACTAAAGAGATTGGATAGAGAGATTGAAAAGAGTGCAAGTTGGACAACCACTTATGCTGAACAATTGACATTCCAAGTTACCCATGTCATGTTTATTGATAGCTTTGTGGTTGATTTGGCTAATCAAACATGTTCATGTAATTTTTGGGATCTCATTGGAATTCCATGTAGACATGCAGTTGCTGCAATACATAGGAAAGTTGATGATCCCATTAATTATGTCCATAAGTGTTATCATAAGTCGACTTATGTCAAATGTTACGAGGAAGGTATCACTCCTTTGAATTGCCAAAATAAGTGGCCCAAAACCAACGATCCAGTAATTTACCCACCCATGTTCAAAAGAGGCCCAGAGAGGCAAAAAAAACTTAGAAGAAGGGAACCTAATGAATCCAATGCTACCAAGTGGCAAAGAACTAATACTACTCATAGGTGTAAGACATATTTGGAGTATGATCTTAACACTAGGACCTGTAAGAAGAACAAACAGATTGTTCTACACAAGAACCAAGATGTAACAACAAATGTGGTACCTACACAAGCAAGTCAAACTGGAAAAGTTCAAAAGGCAACATCAACAAAGGTTAGTCTTGTGGTTTATGGGTAATTATATTGTTTGTTGTTTATATGTTATGAGTAACTGTATACTTTTTTTCAGGGGAGACCTAAGGGGCCATTGAATAAGAAAGTCAAAGTGGCACCAAGCAAGGCATCTAACAAGGCACCAAGCAGGGCATCTAACAATTTACCAAGTCAGCCACCAAGTAAGGCACAAAGTCAGCCACCAAGTAAGGCTAAGACTGCTTAACCTCAAGTCACAGACCAGATAAATGAGGCACCAATTCAGGCTTCAGTCCAAGGTTATCATGCTGCTCAACCCTAACAGATCCACATACTGCACTACCACCAAATCCTCATGTTGATACTGCATCACCACCAACAGATGCTCAGGCTACACAACCCATAGCTTCTGATACTGCATCACCACCAAGTACAGATAGAAGAGACTACCTCAATGACATAGATCCAGATGTTCTCGAAGCAATTCTCAATGATATCAATAATGGAATGAATAATGTTCTTGACATTTAACCTCTTACAGTTGACTTAAGCCCTATCAAACAGGTTGTTGTAAACACAAGTCCTTCAGTGTCTGGTGGTGTGAAGACCTTCTTTGGGAGTGCACCAAAAGTCAAACCCTCTAAAGCATTTAAACATCTAGGAAAGGTCAAGGCAACCTTCAGTGATCCTGTAAGTTAGGTCAATTTTATTCATGGCTTTTTTTAGGTCAATGTTAAGTCACTAAGGTTTATTCATGGCTGTTTTTTTAGGTCAAGTCTATGACGCCAAAGAAGAAGAAAAGTCCCAGGAGTTGTGAGTCAAACCAGAAAGAGTGAAAGACTCAGGACTATAACAACAAAAGACATCAAGGGGCCTAGAAAACACCCTGACGATTCAGTTGTGCTCACTGAAGATGATACATCAAAACAACCAAAACAAAAGAGGAGAAAAAGTTGGGAAGAAATTTAAAATGGCTTGACTCAATGAGGATGAAGTTTGAAGAAGTTGAATGATCTTTTTTTTTTGGCTATGTTACCATAATTATGTTTTGTAGACTTTGATTAAGTATGTTTTTTGTCTATGATGTAACCTATGACATCTGTACTCGATATACAATGACTTGTAATTTTGGTCATCCTTTTGGATCAAACTAAGTCCATGTGTTGACTTTGAATACTTTGAATTCCTATGTTTTTAATGAATTTATTTCATGGCAGTTTTATTGCAAATTATTTTATGGGACATAATGCCAAACATGAGGCAAAATTTAAGGGAACATCATGCCAAAATTTAAGATGTTATAAAGTCAAAATTTAGATGTTATGGGTCAATTAGAAGACAAGTTATAATGCAAACACAAATCCAATAAAAACACACAGAAACACAGTGATCAAACACAAATTCTTTTAAATTAAACATCCACAATTCCATTACATTAATCATCCAATATTCCATTACAAAGCATATCATGATAGAAACTACATAGCATTGTCACACCCTCATTTTCACCCTAGCCTTTTATATCATATCATTTTCATCATCTATGCATTCCATTAGGTCATAACTCTAATTCATCGGACTTTATTTTCATTTCGCATCACCCGCATAGCATAACATGCTCTTCATCGTGCATACTGCCTAAAATGTCAGCTGGAGTATAATTCTCGGATTTACAGACGAATCAATCAAACTAAAAGTCGGTCCCGATTAATTTCAAAATCTGACAAAATGTTGTATTTTTCCGAGTAATTTATTCCACGCTGATAATTTTAGTGCAGTCGTTTTTATTTTCGGGAATTTCGATACCTGACTTTTTATTCACCTTTTATTCATTTTATTTATTTCTTTTAGTTAAATAATCTTTCAATTAATTTAATTTATTTTAGATAATTAGGATTTTTTTTAGTTAACTTTATTTAATTTTATCGTTTATTTCTATTTTTTTAAAGATAAATAATCTTTTATTTTATTTAAATTTAATTAGAAGTTTAATCTAGATTTGTTAGTTGAGTTTTTTTTTACTTAACACTTTTCTCTTTTTAAATATAGTAGAAGTATTTTGATCTTTTTATTATTTTATTCCATTCTTGTTGATTAAGTTTTCAGAAGGGAATTTGTGGCATTTGATTGTATTTTAGAACCCTAATTAACATTTATATATAGTGTTGCATTGTGGTGAGGAGGGGGATCAAAGATACACCCGCAGCTGGCTCCAAAAGAGGGGAAAGATCATGTTTTTAGAATTTGAGTGTGTAGAGAGATTTATTTTTCTGATAGTTCATAGTATACCTTTCCAACTTTCCCTTCTCACCATTCAATCCGCGCCACCTTCATCCTGTTCATCATCTTCTTTGCGAAAAACTCCCTTTTCCGCCAGCTACCAACCCACACAAACCACCGCGGTTGTGAATCATCCCCAACATTAACCTCTGCCACATACGATCTCCCCTCTCAACACCTTCGACCCACCTTCTTCTCCTTATTCTCTCCGCCAGTGTTTCGAACTACTCCCCACCATAACATCAAAACCTCCGAAACTGCTGTGAATCATCCACTTCACACCCAACCATTAACGAAAACAACAATTATTTCTCCAAACAACATCAAATTCGCCGTTGTGCTGTTTAAGACAACCATGAGACGCCACCACCTCCATTAACCCAAACCAACCCCAAAAAAACTTCCATCTATCTCGTCGCATCAAATCGTGAGATGCCGGAACTTGTTCGCCATTACAAATTTCATGAGCAACACTTCGACACTTTCGCCGTTGTATGATAGAGTGTTGAGTTTGGCTTTTGCGAATCGTGTCGGCAAGCAAAATGGTCGGTTTCATCTTCCACGTCTCGTACAAGATGCTGCAGATGCGTCGACGCGATAAACATTGAGTTGTTATGATATTGTTGGTTTCGGTCAATGAATCGACATTGAGGTAATTTTTTCCGAATCAAGTTTCGTCATGCTGTTACTGGGATTTAATCTCGATTTAACTGTTTGTAGGATGTTAATTGTTTCTCGTCGCGTATGTTGTGATAGTATGTGAACATTGCTACTGTGTTCTGTTCTTTTGAATCTCGAAAGTCACTGATGGATTTTTTTGTTCTTTCAATTTCCATTTTGTTTGAATTGAAATTTGAGTCTATGTTGTATAGGTTATTTTGAATCGTTGGTTTGCTTCATGACCCAGCTACTGCCTATGAAGCACGGACTCCGACATGGACACCGGGACACGACACGACACGGATAATGTTAAAACATAGGACACCGACACCGCTATATATAAGAGAGTATTTAAGCTTTATTTATCCATCTATGATTAAATAAGTTAAAAATATTCTAATTAAAATGAATGTCTTTAATAATACATGGTTAACAATTTTAAATTTGTGTGAGATTTGTCTAAAATATGTATAAAAGTGTGTTGAAGCAAAGAAAAAAACAAATTCTTGTTTAAAACACTTGTTTGAATTGTCAAACTTATGTGTTATGAGTGTCGTATGAGTGTCAACCATTGATTCGGAGTGTCGAAACAAAGAAAAAAACCATTTTTTAGTGGACACTTGTCTGACTTTTCTGACACTTCTTTGACTTTTCCGACACGTGTCGTACGGGTGTCATACAAGTCCTAGAGGTGTCCGTGCTTCATAGGCTACTGCTACACACTTTTGTTCTTGATTAAGGTTTTTTTTTTCTATTTGAGTTATAATTGTGCCTTCTTGATTCTTGAAAGTTCTGCAGTTTTATTGTTAATTTGCTTCTGGATGTGCACTGCGGCTGTGTAAATCTTTTGTTCAAGAAATTATTAGGCTTCCTATGTCTGTTGATTTTCAAAGGGAGAGCATTGTTTTAAAATTTGTCTTGGTTTATATTTTCTTTTCTATTCTGTTAGTACCAGGTGGGTCCATTTAAGGTTGATGCTGGCAGGTTGTTGGTTTCAGTGGCATTTCTTATATAAGGTTGTTTTGACATATCCATTGGCTTTGATATATATTTTTGAAAAGGGATCCATTAGCCCTAATATATGCATACTGATTATGTAGTATTTCTTTTATGTCATAATGAAAATTCAATGTTATGTTTTTAACTTAGGTTTAAATGCTATGTGGATGTATTGTTCTTTCAAGATTGTCACTAAAAATAAGGAATTGCAGTAGGAGTGAATATTGTCATGGTAACATAAAATGGTATCTAGCATTCTATTTTGGATGTATAAAAGTTTTTAATTTTGTTAACATGTTTTAAGTCACATTCACATGGTGTTATTAGATTTATTTGATAAATTTTGTGTTTATAAATTGGTGTGTTTTCTTTTTTAATATATATTGGTTTTTTTTATTGAGTCTGACTATTATTTCATTGCTTTTTTTCAATCGGATTTTAAATTTATGGATTCGGTAATTTCATACCGTTATGCCACAAAATAATTCTCACACATTGATAAATTTTTTCGCCGCGTTATGACCCATGTGTATGACATTCATCATGTTGTCATTACACACAAACCGACTTTGGAGCACATTGTGACGAACTCGATTCGATTTATTTTATGTGTTCGTTTTCGTGCTATTTCATCCCATTCGATAAAATGTATCCCAATTCCCATGAAGTGTAAATATTTTCATCACTTTCATCTTGCATGCTTTATTCAATTATTAATCATTTCAAGCATCACCCAAAACCATTTTCAAAATAATTCTCGATTCATATCGAGTCATCTTCACCCTTGTAAGTCGATTGTCTTGGGCATCGCCATCAACCTACCTGGCTCTATTCACCACCCATTCTTTCAAACCCTTTTCTCTCTTTCTTTTGTCTCTTTGAGCCTTCTCCTATCCCGAGTGCTTGGCATTACTTTTAGGGTTCACAGTCGCAAAACATTTACTATCTAAAACCAAAACACCATAAATAAGAGAATAAGGTTCTCTTTGTATTGAACTAAAGAGAGAGGATTGGGTGAAGACCTCTTCCTCTCTGAGTATTAGGATGCTCACTTTAGAGTGTGTGGTCTCGATACTTGTCTTTCAATATAAAGACAGGACCATGTTCACCATACAATTTTCATAATAAACCTTTTGAGATAAAGAATTGGGTACTACCCGCAAGGGGTTACTATCCGAGGACTTATTTCACCCCTAAAATCAATCTTCCACAAATCAAATGTGACATCTTGCCTTGATGGTGAAAATCAACCTTTTCAAAAAGGACATGTTACGTCCGTTCTACCGCATATAGATAACGCATAAGACTCCACGAGCAAGCTGCAATACACCTAAATGCTAGAATGCGCACGTTAGCATCATCCACAAAAACTTCCCATTTTCTCAAACCGTAGTCTGAACTACGATTGCTCTGATTCTTCATTCACGTCCGAATGTAAGATACGTAGGCACAAGATTACGATGATCTTGGCGAGCCACCTTCTATCTATCTTCCGTTCACCCTTGCATTTTCTTCACCTGTAGTCTCCCGAACTACGTTGACTCTGACTTTTCCATTGCACGAGGGAATACGTAGGCATAGGACCGTGAAGTCCTATCGAGTCTCCTTTCCTTTCTCCCTCCTTTCCTTTTATCTTATCTTTTTCTTCCAATATTTATTTCTTACCCTTCTCTCTCCCTCTTAGAACACTCCTTAGAAAGCAATTTTCTTAGCAAACATCCTTACACATAGACAAGCGAATGGTTCCCATCGAGTATGATGGATGTGAGGGGTGCTAATACCTTCCCTTTGCATAACCGGCTTCCGAACCCATAATTTGGTTGCGAGACCATCTTATCCTTTTCTCTTGGGTTTTCTCGATGTTTTCCCTTCCCCTCATGAGATAAATAAAGTTCGATGGCGACTCTCTGTTTCTTTCCTTTTCGCCTCCTCCGTCGACTATTTTTCGAGTAACGACAGTTGGCGACTCTGCTGGGGACAGGTTCACCCTAAGCAAGCCAAGCCTAGTTTTGTTTGTTGCATGTGTGATTTGTTTGCTTTTATTGCTTTATTATGTTGTGTTCTCTTTTCTGTAGGGTTTATTGGGGATGGTTTGTGAGGAGAAAGGCTTTCTACCCGAGGTTTTCGAGTATACACTAAGCTAGAAGGTGGTTGCATTCTGATTTGCGAGACTTAGGACTCGTTGAGTTGGTTTGACTTCCACCGCTCAGATGAGGCCCCTTTGGGAATGATTATGTCTTACGATTAGTCGTAATGGTGTCTTTGTTTCTTACCTGGGAGTCTGTGATTCTGAGGACCTTTTTAGAACCCTATTCCAAAGGTTACCAAGGCATAACTCTGTGCTCATCCTTTGAAGGGATTACCGTCTTATGAATCGTCGTTATGATGGAAAACTTTTGAGGGTTAATGCATGGGACCTTGTTTGAAAACCTGTGGAATGCCCTGTTGTAACCCAATAGATTGACTACCCGAGGTGAAAGATATCGTGTTGTGTTGTCCTCAGACTCTGTGACCTTGATACCTGTGGTGTGAACCTATGATCTTTGATCCCATGGTTATTGCATTCATAACATTGCATTTTGTTGTACCCCAAATTTTACCCCTTAGATGTTATAACATCTTGCATTTGTATTTAGATTCAATCATCTGTGCATTATTATCTAATCACCATATCTTGCTAGTTTGTTCTTTTATGTGAAAAACAAGGTTTTCACAAAGTATCCTAAGCCAAACTCTCACATGATTCAAGGTCTCCTAAGACATTCTTTGGTTCCAAACAATCATCACAGGTGCTCACTAACTGAGTGAGAATGATACCTTGAGCCATGAGTTCACCATGCCTTAAACTAGGGTTTTGTCAAAACAAGTCAATCATTGCCTTTGATGTTGATCAAGACATGTTCCCAAGCCTTGAGACATGATTCCACATGATACTAGATATCCTTGAAGGTCATCTATGGGCTTTGGAAGAGATAGAAGAAGCAAGATCATCAGAGATCATCCAGTTGTATTCCTGAGGAATTAGGGTTTTGATTGAGGCTTTTGACTTTTAAGATTTTGATCCCAAATGAAGCATTCAAGTCATTCTCCATTAAGACATGTCTAATTGTTAAGTTAGAGCATGAGAATTTGAGTTTTGAGAGGTTTCTTGCAAAGAGGGCAATGTTTGGTCCTTGAAACTTTTTAAGTGTGGAAAATTCACTCCTTGTGCAAAATTTGGAAGACCATAAATTTCAAACCACACATCCAAATTGAGTGACTCAAAGCTCAAATGGAAGCTCTTTCCATGAACTTCAAAGTGTATTAGAGGACCTTTCTTCAAAAAATGCATGATTCTTAAGTTATGAGACTTGGAAGATAAGTTGCCTTTAGGACTTTGTGAAATTTTGGTCATTTTCACCCTAATTTTCATCCAACTTTAACTCAATTTTTCACCTAGTTCCAAGCTTCAAATCAAACATCTTTGGACATGAAAGTTGTTCCTTGTTCTTCAAGCTTTCCAAGCATGTGTAGAACTCTTCATTTGGATAAACCAATCTCAAGTTATGATGTTTTAAAGTTAGGTGTTTCAAATGATGAAATTTCCATAACTTAGAAATTTTCTAAGTTTCTTTTTGGATAGCCTATGTGCATGACTTGGCATTTTTCTCAATGATGCAAGCCTTATCTCAAGTCACATTCCACATGAAAAATGTTCTATCAAATGCCTATTTTGCAAAGAATAAAAAATCTCACAAGTTGGATCAATGGTTATTAAGATAGGGTGCACTAAAGGTGACAGGTTGAAATGTGTACAAGTTTAGGAAAATTCAGATTTTTCAACTCTTTGATACATCAATCTTGTCCACGATTTTTCACACATTTGAGGGCTGAATTTCAAGCTCTTCCCAACACCAAAGTTATTCTATTATCTCCCATCTTCTAAGAGAAAAAGGAGCCATCTCATTTGGTTCATTGGAAAAGTAAACATCATGCACCAAAGTGGAGTGCACGGGTTGGTTCCCTTGCCCTAAGCCATGTTTCCAATTGAACTACCACTTGAACCAAAATCTGATCACAAACTTAAAGTGCATTGTACTGAGTTCTACCATCACTTCCCAATGTCCACTTTTCCCACAAACCGTGCAAGGAAGCTACTGAAAGTACAATCACTTTGTACTTTGCAAAGTTGGCACACAAAAGTCAAAACAAGGAGCCATAATGTAATGCTTCATGTTTCTTTTTTCCCTTGGTCCCTAGTCCACCTTTTCTGTGATTTAAGACTGAACTTAAGCAACCACAGACTTGCACTTGGCTCAAGGTAGATGGAGTAGAAAGCCCACGTTTGTAGTATCCAGACCCTACAATGTTTCCTCTTGGACAAAGCCAACATCCACTGAGTGTTCAAAGCCTTTGTCCAACCTGCTCTCCTATAAAAGTAGACTCTTTCTCTGTTGTTCAACACCAACAATCATCAACATACATCTCAGAATACCCCTTGCCATTTCCAAAGAGAAAACACCACTTGAGTGAGAGAGCTTTTGGAGAGGTGAAGCACGACTGTCTTAAAAAGGAGGAAGCTCAGTTCTTTTGGATTGCCAAGTTCTTTGATTAAGAAGGTGTAGTGGACTTATTCCACTAGGTAACCTTCTCTCTTTTACTCCATGCTTCAAATATCATGCTGCTATCATATTGCTTGTTTTGCATTTAAGTCCAACGAACGACAATGTGAATGATAATGTTGAGTCTATGTGTTGTTTTTGGCACTGCCAGTTCCTGATACCACATTGTTCATATCTTTGTGCCAAGTTTGAATAAATGAAGTTACTATCTTTAAACAACATGAAAAGTTTGGTTTGGATTCATGCTGACAGGATAAATGTGTGATATTGCTCTTGCCTTCCACATTTTTGACCATATGCATTAAACATAAGTTAATATCATGTATGCTTGAGTTTGTTTTGAATTTGTATTGCCACGGTGAGGATGTGATTTCACTGCTGATCACACTTGTTCTACTTTGCTTTCTTCTGTTTATGCCATATCTTGGTAATGTTTAAAGGTTCAGTGTTGTTCATATGCTGGGGGATTACTTTAGTATTACTCATGTTATACAAAATTTAGTCAAACAACTTGAATGTTTTCTTGGATGTGTGTTGATATGATGAGTGTTTGGTCTCACCCCTGCCCTCTATACCCATGATTATAATCTTAAACGTACACTGATATTGTATTGTGCACTTGAGTTTTGGTGTTTTGGCATGAACGTAAGGTGTAATTCCATTTCTGAACCAGCTTGCTTCTATATTGTTTTCTCCCTGCTTATGCCATTAACAGGTTTTGTTCATGGTTGAATGTTGTTCTTTGATTTGAGTACTGTATTTTGAGCTTTTATTTCATGAGATTTAGTTGAGAGATGAGTACAATATTGATTGAGCAAGAGAGAGGTATATCATGGTTCTCTTATTTCCTTGTTTCACGTTTTTTGCCTGAGTTTTAGTGCATGGTGCATGCAGGTGTGTGTGTGGAAATGTGAGATTGGTGGGGTTGAAGCTTTTGTCTGGTAGTGACTTAAAAAGGGTGTGACCGATTGAGATTATTTCTTAAGCGTACATCATTCCATGTGGTTCATTTCCAAAATAGCATTTTCATTCGCCTGGAGAGTTTAAATATTTTCAGGAGTGGCTTGTACAATGGATGTATAGCCACCTCATTGGTAGACCATACTGTAGCGAGTGATTTTTGGACGTGGTTGCGAAGCACAATCGCTCTGGTACTACAGCTCGATTCATTTTTTATCCTATTGAAGCTGATGAAGGAAGGGAAATAGATGTCTCCAACTAACCATGCTTGCATACTGAGGTTAAACAGTCAAAACTGTTGGTTTACAGATGCTACAAAGATTCGGGGTCTCTCCTAGGTTATTTTGTTAAAATAGTGTTCGTTCGATTGTTGGGAGGTATAGGATTTTGGGTTTTTGTTTAGTGTGCTCGCTAAGATTTTTCTTTCAATCTTATGCCTACGTATTCCGTTTACCGAAACAGGGAAACCAGAGCGTTCGTAGTTCCTCCTATTCTATGGGAGGTGTCATACCCCAAATTTTGACCACTAAGATTTCCCATCATTGTGCAAATCATCATCACAATATGGATGAACCATCATACCTTGTCAGTCTCCCCAAAGATGGGTGAGCATCCACTACAATCAAAATTAGGGTTTCAAGCCCTCTCTGAGTGCTTAGGCAAAGGATCAATCAAGAAATGACATGATTTTCAACTTGTCTAACCTCTCAAACATTCACAAAGGATAAAAAAGGACTCCCACTTTAAGGATTAAGCACAAGGATGCTCCCTTTCAGGTGGATTAACTCTCAAGATCGATAGTGTCACCAAATTAGGGTTTTGGTCGACCAGGGCCTCCAGATGGAAATTTTTCATCTGGGCACAAGCCAATGATCCAAACCACAACCTAATATACTCCATGGAACCTCATGGACCCAATCATCAAGTCAATTTAGCCTCAGGGGATGCATACATCAAAAATCAGGAATTAGGGTTTCTTGACCTAATTCACCCCTAAGTTGACTTTTGGGACAAATCATGAACCAAGACCTCAAGAGAGAGTTTGAGGGTCTCTAATGAACTATATTGATCCATTTGGAACAATGGATTAATCCAAGAAGCTTGAGCAACAAGTCTCAATTTCATCTGCACCACAATTAGGGTTTTAAGGGAAAAGTCAACTGTAACTTTGACTTTTGACCAGGACATGCTCCCAAACCCTAGGACATACATAAATATACCCTATGACACCAATGGAACATGTCCATCAAGTTTGATTTAGGTCAAGGACATGATTTCCTGAAGAATTGCACAATTTGGAATTCATCTGATAAAAAGTCAACTGTGCACAAAAGTCAACTTTGACTTTTTGAGATTTTTCACCAAAATGGATTTTTAACCCTAAAATGATGTTTATGTATGATTTGAATCATCATTCATCAAGAAAAATCAAGAAAAGTTGGATAACTTGTAAAAGGGGTAACCATAAAAACTTAGAAAATTTTCTAAGTTAAAAATAAAGTGACAAAGGTACCAACTTTGAAGGACCATAACTCCTAAACCACAAGGCCATTTTTTTCCATCCAAAGCTTGATTTGTAGGTCTCACTACCCTCTACAAAAACTTCAACTAGGCCTAACTCCAATTCATTATGGATTTTGAGCTATGAGTGAGCCAAAGTGGCTGAAAACATGAAAATATACCATTTTCCAACACTTAGAAAAATTCTGTCCAAGACAGATTTTGTTGAAACACCAAAACTTGTGAGATCTTTTCACATAGATGCAAGCTTAATCAAGTCCAAAGTTAAACATCAATGTTGTTGTATATGTTACTAAGAATTCAAAGAGCTAAACAGCATGAATTGATTCAACTTAAGCCATGAGAAATCCATGCCCAAAGTCATGCTGCTGCAAGCTGTTTTGGAAAAATCAGTTTGCATGTTTGCTTGCCACACACGATTTTGAGCCAAAGACTAAGGATCACTATGCCACCTGTGTTCAAACCAATCACAATGCAACTGATCCAACTGATAAGTCTGAGTCAAAAGGCCAAGGAATCTTCCAACTTGAAGTTCATCCACTTTGGCACATTTTGCCTTGAATTCAAAGTGCATTAATGTGGAATAGTACATTGTCATGGTAGCTACCCTACTCAGTCAATTTCTCTGATTAAACAACATTAAAAACATCTGAGGAATGTGGTTTTGGTCAAGGCATAGCCCTGCTCTTGGGCATGGCTAGCTTGCCTTGCTTGAGAAGAAATCCTCCAAGCCAATCCATGCAAATGTGATCTGATCCAGCAGCCATTCACTATTCCTCCAAAACAAAAGTTGATCACCTATAAATAGAGGTTCCAATGGATCATTCAACTCACACCAAAGCCAGTTACAACACTGCTTTCTCTCATTCTTTCTTAAACCTCAAGTTTTCTTATTTTTGAGTAACCACTATCGGGTTTTGAGTTGCAGCCACAATCAATCCATTCCAATTGCTTAAACACATCACATATGATGTATTTGAGGTGTCCAAACACTTAAACACCAACTGTAACACCCCAGACTCAAAATCACTCTTCAACCAAGCCATTATGCTTCAATTTTGCAGGTGGAGGTCTCCAGCTTGATCCAAAGAATTTTAAAGTGTTCCAAAGCTTGCAACACACTCCATAACATCCATTGAAGCTGTAGGGATCACCAATTCACGACTGGAACACCATCTGGGCAAAGTTCCATTTCAGCTTGCATCAAGGTGAGCTTCAAACTCAAACTCCATGATCCATGCATATTTCCTCGCATGATATTTTTGCCATTTGATTGCCATCATGTGTTGATTGTTTTGCCTCAAGAAATTGGATCATAGACCTTATAACCATGCCTGCACGATTGCTTTTGCAAATTAGGGTTCATCTGTGTTCATCATGATTATTTTACTCCACACTGAAAATGAATAAAATTGGGTATTGCCATCTTATTCCTTGTGAAAAAATGCACGGGTTTGGTGTTTGAATCATGTCCAATGGTTGAGAGATGAGTGAGATATGGTGCTTCACGCACGAGCTCGAGGAAGAAGATGGCCATGGCACCATTCTTCAGGTTTTCCAACTAAGTTTGATATATATTTTTCACTTGCCATGTTATTAATGAATTGGCATTGCGCCCCAGATGTTCATCAGCTGGTTTTGTGAGTATTGGCAAGCGAGAGGTCTGGGGTTCGAATCCCCCTCGCCCCAGACTTCTTTTTATCACTTTTTTATTTTGTTATTTTTCATATTATTATTTTTAATGATTTGAAAAATTAATAACTCCTTCAATTTTTATCATTTTTGATTGGTTCTTTTTGCAATAATTCACAAAAATGTTTAAATATTTGATTTTACCAAAAAATCCCAAAAATATTATTTATTTCATATATTTGATATTTTTGCAAAGAATTAATGTTTTATGTGTTTTTAGCATTTAAAATATTTTTTCTCCCTTTGTTTTCTAACCCTAATTTGATTTCAATCATTTTGTAGGAAGAAACATGATTTTTTGGAACATTGATCCAAGATCATAATTTGTTTTCACATATTTAACAAACATTGATCCTTTTAATTGAATTTTTATTCAATTAAAAATACATTTTGAAAACAAATTAGGGTTTTGAATCAATTCAACCCTCATCAAATCATTTTCAAAACACCCTGGGCCTCTAATAGAGTGTAAGACCCAATCCTTTCTTGACCAAAACATTTTTGGGCCTCAGTGTATTGTATAAGTCCCGATACCGTAAAAAACAAATGGCGCGATCGTCGCCTTTTGAAAAATAACCTTGGGCCTCTCCTTGAGCTATAAGACCCATTCAAAACTTTTGGGCCTCTATTAGAGTGTAAGACCCAATCCCCTTTTAACCAAAATCATTTGGGCCTCACTTATTGTATAAGTCCCTCTGCGTTAAAAGGAAACCTCGGCGCGATCGCCATTTTAAACGGAAAAATCATATGGGCCTACCCTCGTGTTATAAGCCCCACTCTTTTTCTTTAAAAACCTTTTGGGCCTCTTGAAAGAGTGTAAGACCCATCCCTTTGTACAAAAAACCTTTTTGGGCCTCAGTCACTTGTATAAGTCCCTCTGTACAAAAACAACAGTGCGCTCACTGATAAAACCCTGGGCCTCTCCTTGAGCTGTAAGCCCCAAATCTTTCTTTTTCAAAGCACTTTCTCCTTTGATTTTGAATATACTGTTGTTTTCAATCTTTCTTTGTTGAACAACTAACCAAACAGCATGGAAGCTCTAAAACCGAGTAAGTGGTTATTGCTTTCATTTACTGCTTTCATATACATATAACTGTATTGTGGGGCTGTTTCACTGTAAGTCTTCTTTCATAAACTCATATCAACTGTGTAATAATAGTATAAATATTTCGAGTTTCCCCGGCAACTACGTCTAGAACTAGGTGACGCCGTTTCGTTTATTCGTAGAAATAGACAACTAGATCCCCAATAGGATCACCAGATACAGTCTTCTCTTCGGTTGTCCTCATTAGGAATTATCAAGAAACTCTACTCCCAGAGATGAATGTATTCTCCGTGAATGGCATCTTTGAGTTTCTTCCAAATTCTCGAACTTTCCTGACTTTGATCTATTCTCGGTGAATAGCATTGCCTTGAACTTCTTGGAGTTTGGGGACCCATCGGCTTCTTAAAAACATCGACCTCCTCTTGGGCATCGTACAAGGACCCACAGGCTTCCTAAAAGCAACTCAGCCTCCTCTTGGGCTTAGTACAAGGACCCTACGGCTTCTTAGAAGTATTCACAGCCTCCTCTTAGGCTTCGTATAATGATTTCTTCCTCCGGGAATGATAGCCTCCTCTTGGGCTTAGTACAAGGACCGATCGGCTTCTTAAAAGTTTCTAACCTCCTCTTGGGCTTCGTACAAATTGTCCCGACGACCTCCTAGAGGTATAGGAACAGATCTTAGTCATATGCGTAGAGCAGTCCTTTCATAGAGTCTACTACTATTTCTCAAAGCATAGTACAAAAGACAAAACTCTAGACTTGGACAGTCTAATTTCCTTGAGTCTCAAAGACATTCTCAAGCACCCTTCAAGAATAGGAAGGAAACCCGCAGACTCGGACAGTCTCAATACCCTTTGGATTTCCCGCTTCCTTAAAAAACAGGAATAACCCGGATCCTTGAAATCAGATCCTTGAGTACAGTGTTGCTCATATAAGAACTGATTTTCTCTTTCGAAATCAGTATGCTGGACCTGTCACTTAAACAGTTACCATAGCCTCCTCTTGGGCTTTGTACAATGATTCTCCCCAGCGGAGCTAACAATTTTAGCCTCCATCTCGGGCTTCGTACGAGATACCAGAGACTTCCTCGTTGAGTCAATCACCCCTTTCGCCTCCATCTCGGGCTTTGTACGAGATACAAAAGGGTTCTTATTGAGCCAAATAAGCAATAGCCTCCATCTCGGGCTTTATACGAGATACCAAAAGACTTCATCGTCGGGTCAAAAACCTTTTCGCCTCTCTCTTGGGCTTTGTACGAGACACATATTAGCCTCCTCTTAGGCTTTATATAAGAAAACCACTGGTTGATCCAATCAACCTTTTAGCATCAAAGTTGTGCCTCGTTCACAGTACACAAACAGCAACAACTCCTTTCCCTTCATCTAATCGCTGTAAGCGGCAAGCCTCTGGATCGTCTATATCCACGCCACTGTCCCTCTTTTAGCATGAGAAATTCCTAAGGAAAGATAGCATTGATCTACACTGAGTTAAAGTCTTCTCCTTCAGGTTAAAATCCCCTATAAAGAAAATTATGGCATTGCCGGATTCACAAATCCCGGTTAAAGTAATTCTCCTTTATAAACAGTTGTGACATACAACCCCCTCTTTAGAGATGACAAATTCTCTCTAAAGTCCAACCCTTTTAGCTTCATATCTTGGGCTTTGAACAAGATACAAATAACCTTTCGCTTCACGTCTTGGGCTTTAAACAAGACACCAAAAACCAATTTCCTCCCATAAAATAGGAGGAACTACGAACGCTCTGATTTCCCTGTTTCGGTAAACGGGAATACGTAGGCATAAGATTGAAAGAAAAATCTTAGCGAGCACACTAAACAAAAACCCAAATCCCACATCTCCATCAATCATAAACATCAGTCCTAACATCCTAATCCTTGTTCCCCGCCCGAAAACTTCTGCCTAGATAAACAAACCAGTATTGGCGAAAATACAAATAACCAGTACAAAGGCCCCCCCACATTGATAGCATTCGTAACGTAACAGACCGCTATTTAAACTCAGTATGCAAACAGGGTTAATTGGAGACATCTATTTCCCTTCCTTATTCAGCTCACAATAGGATAAAAAATGAATCGACCTGTAGTTTAAAGCTCAAACCGCAGAGAGCGACCAGCGCTTAAGAACCGCGTCCAAAATCGCTCGTTACAGGAGGAAACGGGTGTTTTTGGTGTCTTGTTCAAAGCCCAAGACGTGAAGCTAAAAAGATGGTTTATATCTTGTTCAAAGCCCAAGATGTGAAGCTGAAGGGTCTATTTGTATCTTGTTCGAAGCCCAAGATATGAAGCTGAAGGTGTTGACTTTAGAGAGAATTTGTCACCTCTAAAGGGGGGTTTGTGTGTCACAACTGTTTATAAAGGGGAATTACTTTAACAAGGATTTGTGAATCCGGCAATGCTATAATTTCCTTTATAAGGGATTTTAACTTGAAGGAGAAAACTTTAACTCAGTGTAGAGCAATGCCATCTTTCTTTAGGAATTTCTCATGCTAAAAGAGGGACAGTGGCATGGATGTAGATAATCCAGAGGCTTGCCGCTTACAGGGATTAGATGAAAGGGAAGGAGTTATTGATGTTTGTGTACTGTGAACGAGGCACAACTTTGATGCTAAAAGGTTGATTGGATCAACCAGTGGTTTTCTTATACAAAGCCCAAGAGGAGGCTAATATGTGTCTCGTACAAAGCCCGAGAGGGAGGCTAAAAGGTTTTGACTCGATGATGAAGTCTTTTGGTATCTCGTATAAAGCCCGAGATGGAGGCTATTTGACTCAACAGTAGAGTTTTTCTATATGTGTCTCGTACGAAGCCCAAGATGGAGGCTAAAAATGGTGATTGACTCAACGAGGGAGTCCTTTATACACAATAAGAGAGTGATTTAGTATCTCGTATGAAGCCCGAGATGAAGGCTAAATGTTGTTCGCTCCGCTGGGGAGAATCATTGTACAAAGCCCAAGAGGAGGCTAGGGTGCTGTTTCAGTTGAGTGACAGGTCCAGTATGCTGATTTAAAGAGAAAATTAGTTCTTATATGAGTAATGTTTACACTCAGGGATTTTGATTCGAGGATCAGGGATATTTCTTTTTCTTTAAGGAAATGGGAAATCCGAAGGGTATTGAGACTGTCCAAGTCTACTGGTGTTTTTCCTTACTTGAAGGGTGCTTGAGAACGTCTTTGGGGACTCAAGGGTCTTAGACTGTTCGAGTCTAGAGTTTCATCTTTTGTACTATGCTTTGAGAAACAGTAGTAGACTCTTGGAAATACTGCTCTATTAAGATGACTGATTTCTGTTCCTATACCTCTAGGAGGTCGTCGGGACAATTTGTACGAAGCCCAAGAGGAGGCTGGAAACTTTTAAGAAGCCGATCGGTGCTTGTACGAAGCCCAAGAGGAGGCTATCATTCCCGGAGGAAGAAATCATTATATGAAGCCTAAGAGGAGGCTGTGAATACTTCTAAGAAGCCGACGGGTTCTTGTACTAAGCCCGAGAGGAGGCGGGGATGCTTTTAGGAAGCCTGTGGGTCCTTGTATAATGCCCAAGAGGAGGCCGATGCTTTTAAGAAGCCGATGGGTCCCCAAACCCCGAGAAATTCAAGACAGGCTATTCACGGGGAATAGATCAAGCCAGGAAAGTTCGAGAATTTGGAAGAAACTCAAGAGATGCCATTCACGGAGAAAAGATCATCTCTAGGGAGTAGAGTTTCTTGACAAGTGCTTTTAAGAAGCCTGTGGGTCCCCAAACCCCGAGAAGTTCAAGACATGCCATTCACCGAGAATATATCAAGCCAGGAAAGTCCGAGAATTTGGAAGAAACTCAAGAGATGCCATTCACGGAGAAAAGATCATCTCCGGGGAATAGAGTTTCTTTGACAACTTCTACGAGTGACAGTCTATGAAAGGGTTCACAGAGAATGCTGCCTTTCATATCTCCATATTGTTTAACCCCAAGAGGAGGGAAGACTGTGTCTGGTAATCCTATGGGGATCTAGTTTAGACTATTTAAGAGTGACCAACGGGCTTAATGCTAGACGTAGTTGCCGGGGGAAACTCTAAATATCTATACTATTATTACACAATTGATATGAGTTTATGAAAGAAGACTTACAGCGAAACAGCCCCACAATACAGTTATATGTATATGAAAGCGGTAAATGAAAGCAATAACCACTTACTCAGTTGTAGAGCTTCCATGCTGTTTGGTTAGTTGTTCAATAAAGAAAGATTGAAAACAACAGGATATTCAAAATCAAAGGAGAAAGTGCTTTGAAAAAGAAAGATTTGGGGCTTACAGCTCAAGGAGAGGCCCAGGGTTTTACTAGTGAGCGCACTGTTTGAATTTGTACAGAGGGACTTATACAAGTGACGGAGACCCAAAAAAAGGTTTTCTGTACAAAGGGATGGGTCTTACACTCTCTCAAGAGGCCCAAAAGGTTTAAAGAAAAAGAGTGGGACTTATAACACGAGGGTAGGCCCAGTTTGTTTGATTTTAAACTGGCGACGATCGTGTCGTTTATTTGAAAATGTACAGAGGGACTTATACAACGAATGAGTCCCAAAAGGTTTTGGTTAAAAGGGGATTGGGTCTTACACTCTATTAGAGGCCCAAAAGTTTTGAATGGGTCTTATAGCTCAAGGAGAGGCCCAAATGGTTAATTTTAAACTGGCGACGATCGCGTCGTTTATTTGAAAATGTACAGAGGGACTTATACAACGAATGAGGCCCAAAAAGTTTTCTGTACACAAGGGGGTTGGGTCTTACACTCTAATAGAGGCCCAAAAGTTTTGAATGGGTCTTATAGCTCAAGGAGAGGCCCAAATGGTTTTCTGTTTTGAAAAGGCGACGATCGCGCCGTTTATTTTTGACAGTATCGGGACTTATACAATATACTGAGGCCCAAAAATGATTTGGTCAAAAAAAGGATTGGGTCTTACACTCTATTAGAGGCCCAAAAGTGTTTGAAAATGATTTATGAGGGTTGAATTAATCCAAAACCCTAATTTGTTTTAAAAAATGTATTTAATTGAATAAAAATTCAATTAAAATGATCAAAATTGTTTAACATATGGAAAACAAATTGTGATCTTGGATTAATGTTTCAAAAATTAAGTATTGCCCTACAAAATAATTAGAAGTCATTAAAAGTTGCAAAATCAAGGTGGAAAAAATATTTAAAATGTCAAAAACAATTAAAATATTAATTCTTTGCAAAAATATCAATTATATGAAATAAATAATATTTTTGGAATTTTTTGGTAAAATAAAATATTTTAACATTTTTATGAATTATTAAAAAAGGAATCAACTCAAAATCATTAAAACTCAGAGAGAAATTAATTTTTGAATCAATTAAATAAAAATCACAAAATTCAAATATTCAAATTTTGAAAAAAGGCGCCAAGAACAGCTGAAGAACACGCGCGTGTTCTGGGTTTGGCTGATTTGCATTTTCTCTCCAATCTCACTGAATACTTAATCATATCATGCAATCCACATACCAATCAACTCGTTTCAACCTCACGATCATGTCTATGGTATTTAATTTCATTTAAATTAAACATATAACAAGAAATCACGAAAAATTCTCAAGAACCCTAGATTCTGCATGAAGGCTGGGATTTTTGATACACGATTCAAATAATGCAATTAATTGAGGGGAAACATTCCATGCATGATTATGAACATTTGGCAAAATTATTGTGCGAGTAAATATGTGTAGATTGAGAGATGACCAAGTTTAGGCTTACCTCTAGGTCGTGACAGCAAGAGCAAATTGATTTCTGAGTTGGAGATGTTACAGATGAATTGTGATGATCTGAACAGCTTCCCTACACCCTATGGAGTGTGTTTGAATGCTTGGACTTGATTGAAATTGGCTGGATCACTTCATGGCATCTCAACTGCACTTTGGTTAAAACCTTGAGCAATTGACTGGTGATTATGAGAAATCAGTGTTCCAGTTGTTGTTTAAGTGTTTGATCAGCTCATATGTGATGTATATGAAGTGTGTGTGTGATTGGTTTGATTAGAAAAGCTCTCAAACTCAAAACCCGATAGTGACTTGCCTTAGAAGGAAAAATTGGAGTGAAAGAAGAGATTTTGAGGAAATTATCTGTTTGATGGCATTGGTGTACTTAAACTGATCACAATTGAGCTCTATTTATAGTAGAGCAAGTTTGTTTTGCAAGGAATAGTGAATGGCAACTGCTGAGTAGGTTTGGCCAATGTTGGCAAATGAAAATCCAAGTCTCCTCTAGCCATTAACTAGAGGTTAGGGCACAGGCTGCTGGTTCCCTTGGTCTTGGATAAGTCTTGACTGAATTCAGTTGAGAATGGCTCAGTCCATGCCACCTTGATGCTTCCATTGAATACTCCAATCCAAAATTAGAGTCTTGTCCCTATTTTGGCAATTCTAGGTTCAACATACTATTTCTTGTTCCAAAGATTTTGGAGGCTTGACTCAGTGATTGTCCCCTTTAGATTCAATCCTCAGATGTGTCCAAGTGGATAGGAGTGTTTGGATTTGCACAATTTTGGCAAATCGAGCAAAAGTGCAAAATCTGCCTTGCCTTGACAGATTTCAACAAGGCAACTTGCCAATGTCATATCTCATGACTCAAATTGAATTTGGTAATGTTCTTGGCCATTTTGGAAAGCCCTTACATGATACAACAACTGTTTGAACATGTTTGGTTTTTATCTCTTTTGAATCCAAGTGAAAAATCCCCCTACATTTGGAAAAAAGTAAGGCAAAATCTGACTTAGTGAAATTTTCACTAAGTGTTGGAACAAAGTGACTTTTCTTGATTTTGATCACTCCATAACTCAAAATCCATGAGGAATTTGGACATAGGTAAGTATGAATCTTTTGTAGAGGGCAATGAGATATACAAATCAAGCTTTGAATGGGGAACAATGGCCTTGTGGTTTAGGAGTTATGGTCCTCCAAAGTTGGCACATTAGTGTCACTTTTTCCATAACTTAGAAAATTTTCTAAGTTTTTATGGTTACCCCTTTTACAAGTTATCCCACTTTATTTGATTTTTCTTGATGAATGATGATTCAAATCATACATTAAAATCATTTTAGGGTTAAAAATCCATTTTGGTGAAAAATCTCAAAAAGTCAAAGTTGACTTTTGTGCACAGTTGACTTTTTATCAGATGAATTCCAAACTGTGCAATTCTTCAAGAAATCATGTCCTTGACCTAAATCAAACTTGATGGAAATGTTCCATGGGTGTCATAGGGTATATTGAATCATGTCCTAGGGTTTGGGAACATGTCCTGGTCAAAAGTCAAAGTTACAGTTGACTTTTTCCCGCAAAACCCTAACTGTGGTGCAGATGAAATTGAGACTTGTTGCTCAAACTTCTTGGAATAATCCATTATTCCAAATGGATCAATATAGTTCATTAGAGACCCTCAAACCCTCTCTTGAGGTCTTGGCTCATGATTTGCCCTAAAAGTCAACTTAGGGGTGAATTAGGTCAAGAAACCCTAATTCCTGATTTTGGATGAATGCATCCCCTGAGGCAAAATTGACTTGATGGTTGGGTCCATGAGGTCCCATGGAGCATATTAGGTTATGTTTTGGATCTTTGGCTTATGCCCAGATGAAAATTTCCATCTGGAGGCCCTGGTCGATCAAAACCCTAATTTGGTGATACTGGCGATCTTGGGGCTTGATCCACCTAGAAGGGAGCATCCTTGTGCTTAATCCTTGGAGTGGGAGTCCTTTTGATCTCTTTGTAGCTACTTGAGAGGTTTAGACAAGTTGAAGATCATGTCATTCCTTGATTGATCCTTTGTCTAAGAGCTCTGAGAGGGCTTGAAACCCTAAATTTGATTGCAGTGGATGCTCACCCATCTTTGGGGAGACTAATGAGACAGGATGGTTCCCCCATATTGTGATGATGATTTTCACAATGATGGGAAATCTTAGTGGTCAAAATTTGGGGTATGACAGATGCCCCTATTTAATCTTCTTGGACCCGAAGGTGTGAATGACGAAGGTATTCGGGCATTCGGGGTGCAAGAGGATTAAATATCGGAATATCCGAAATTTTGACGGCTATGAATGGCAGATTACATTCATCTTCTTTTGCTAAGCAATGATGCTTAGAAAAGGTAAACTTCCCCTCAATCCTGGTTTCTTACCAAGGAACTGGTCTAAGTTGCGGAAACAAACTTCCCCTCGATCCTGGTTTCCTACCAAGGAACTGGTCTTAGTTTCTGATGTTTGAACTTCCCCTCGATCCTGGTTTCCTACCAAGGAACTGGTCTTAGTTTCTGAAATAAACTTCCCCTCGATCCTGGTTTCCTACCAAGGAACTGATCTTAGTTTCTTTTGTCAATAAACTTTATTGACAAGGGGCACTATTTGTAGCGGCTTCCCTCAAACTTCTCGCCGAATTTTCCTGGAGAGATGCCATTTGACGGAAAAACTTTTGATGTCAGACTTGCTGGGGAACCCATTTGTCTGAGTTGTAGAGTTGCACAAACTTCTCTGTTGGAGATGCCATTTGTTGACTCTATTTGGGGAATGCGAGTCCCTTGAGAGACTGCTCCTGCTTGGGGATATTGCATCATACTTTTCTCGGGATATTCCCGGAGAAATGCCATATGATGGGATCCAATTTGAGGTGCCGATGACCTTTTCATCAGTGGCTTTTTTCGGAGCGAAACTGACGTGCTGCCGAATCTCTGATTACGAGGCTTTCTCTGTGGATTTTCCTTAATCCGGGAAAGCAAGGATATCATCTTCAATGGCGAAGAGTGATGTTTGTTGAAAATTTTCTATGGTTCTTCAGAGGTTCAAGTTATCAAAGTGGTCGATGAGCCAACTTCATTCCAGAAATAAACTGGAGGAGAGAGATTGTTCAGATGATTCACTTCCTGATAAGGAAAGAACTGACAACTCGATTGAGAGGACTTTTATCACTAGGGGACTAGACCGACTGGAGTGATAGTGATGCAATATGAAATGTGAATGCAAATCGATAATGCATGATGTATATATGTATATGCTGACAAAACTGACGCGACATAGAAATTAAAAGATAAACATGACTGGATACTCGGCCATTGCAGGGGTAGGCGAAGTATTTCTTGACTACATCAACATTCGTGGGGTAGGCAAATTCCTCTCCGTCCATGGTTGCAAGTCTCAAGGCGCCGCCTGAAAAAGCTTTCGTGACCACATAGGGGCCGTCATAATTCGGAGTCCATTTACCCCGAGAATCAGTGAGAAATGATTGTATCTTCTTGAGCACGAGGTCTCCTTTCCTGAAGATGCGGGGTCGAACCTTTTTGTCGAACGCCTTCTTCATTCTCTGTTGATACAACTGACCATGGCATAGTGCCGTGATTCTCTTCTCTTCAATCAGATTCAGTTCGTCGTGTTGACTTTGACACCATTCAGCTTCGGTGAGCTTAGCTTCCATCAATACTCAGATTGACGAGATCTCTACTTCTATGGGGAGCACTGCTTCCATGCCATACACTAGAGAGAAAGGGGTTGCCCCTGTTGAAGTGCGGACAGATGTGCGATAACCGTGAAGAGCAAAGGGTAGCATCTCATGCCAGTCTTTATAGGTTACAACCATCTTTTGAACGATCTTCTTGATGTTCTTATTGGCCGCTTCTACCGCTCCGTTCATCTTGGGTCGGTAGGGAGATGAGTTATGATGTTCGATCCTGAACTCTGCGCACAACTCTTTCATCATCTTATTGTTCAAGTTAGATCCATTATCAGTAATGATCTCGCTTGGAACACCATAACGGCAGATGATATTATTTTTGATAAATCGGACCACCACTTGTCGGGTTACATTGGCGAATGACGCTGCTTTGACCCACTTGGTGAAATAGTCAATGGCTACTAGGATGAATCGATGTCCGTTTGAAGCCTTGGGCTCAATCATGCCAATCATGTCGATTCCCCATATCGAGAACGGCCATGGGGAAGAGAGAACTTTGAGATGCGTTGGCGGTACATGAATTTTGTCGGAGTATATCTGACACTTGTGACACCTCCTCATGTACTTGTAGCAGTTGGATTCCATTGTCAACCAATAGTACCCTGCTCTTAGAATTTTTCTCGCCATTGTGTGTCCGTTGGCATGAGTGCCAAAGGATCCTTCATCATCAGCATGTCTGCTTCTGGTCTGTCTACACATAAGAGCAAGACCATGTCAAAATTTTTCTTATAGAGAGTGTCATCGCTCAGGAAGAAATTTCCAGCCAATCTTCTGAGGGTTTTTCTGTCTTTCCTGGATGCCCCAGGTGGGTACTCTTGTTTCTGAAGGAAGCATTTGATATCGTAATACCAAGGTTTGTCGTCTAGGACTGCTTCAATTATGAAGACGTAAGCGGGCCGTTCAAGGCGCATTATGTCAATCTTAGGTATGTCATTCCAATGACCTACACTAATCATGGAAGAGATAGTGGCTAATGCATCAGCCATGTGATTCTCCTCACGAGGGATGTGATGAAACTCAACTCTATTGAAGAAGGGTAACAACCTTCTCGCATAGTCTTTGTAAGGAATCAGTCCTGATTGGTATATGTTCCAATCTCCTTTTATCTGATTGATAACCAAGGCTGAGTCGCTGTATACGTCCAAGTTTTTGATCCTTAAATCAATCACTTCTTCGAGACCCATAATACAAGCTTCATATTCGGCCTCGTTATTGGTACACTTGAATGTCAGTCGAGCAGTGAAAGGAATGTGGGTACCCTGAGGGGTAACCATGATTGCCCCAATTCCATTTCCGTAATGATTGACTGCTCCGTCAAAGATAAGTCCCCACTGGGAACCTGGTTCTGGCCCTTCACTGGGTAGCGGTTCATCGCAGTCTTTCATCTTTAGATACATGACATCTTCATCTGGGAAGTCAAACCCGACTGATTCTTGATCGTCAATCGGTTGATGAGCCAAATGATCGGCTAAAATACTTCCCTTAACGGCTTTTTGAGCATGGTACTCTATGTCATATTCTGATAACAACATCTGCCAATGGGCAATCCTTCCCATAAGAGCAGGTTTTTCGAAAACGTACTTGATTGGATCCATTTCGGAGACCAACCAAGTAGTATAAAAGATCATGTACTGGCGAAGACGTTTGGCTGCCCAAGCCAAAGCACAACAAGTTTTCTCGAGCATCGTGTACCGAGTTTCACAGTCTGTGAATTTCTTGCTTAGATAGTAAATGGCAGCATGTCAATGTGTGGTAAAGGAAAGTCGTCCTTTGGACTAGCCTTGTTCAGGTCTCTGTAGTCGACACACATTCTGACCTTTCCGTCCTTTTTCAAAACGGGTACGATATTGGCTAACCATTGAGGATATTCTGATGTGGCGAGGAAACCCACGTCACTCTGTTTTTGTACTTCCTCCTTGATTTTGATGGCCATATCCGGGTGAGTACGTCTCAACCTTTGCTTTACCGGTGGACATTCCGACCTCAACGGTAGGTGGTGTTCCACGATGCTGGTATCCAACCCTGGCATATCCTGATAGGACCAAGCGAATACATCGGGAAACTTTTTGAGAAGCTTTATCAAACTCTCTTTGGCAATTGGACAGAGAAGTGCCCCAATCCTGATTTCTTTTCTCTCCTTTTCTGAACCCAAGTTTACCGTTTCCAGCAGCTCTTTGTGAGGCTCAATGGACCTTTCCTCTTGTCTGAGTAATCGGGAGATCTCTTCTAGAATATTGTCGTCATTTTCTTCTTCAGCCTCGAATACCGGGAACTCAAAATTGGGAGAAGGCATCGGATCGTATGTTTCAACGGGGTTTAAAATAAGCAATCTGCATGACGTGATGATTTGTGTTTAGAAGAGATAGAGAAAATGCAAGAGTGTGTGCAGTGTATTTCTTTTACTGCTTGTTTTTATTTGAATTATTTTTTAGGATTACCATTTTCTGAGAAAAAGCAAAAATAGAAAACAACAATTAATGCGGAAATTACAAAACGACGTTATTTTATTAATGAACAAGTCGATTCTTGAAACTACAGCCCTATAAAACAAAACTCTGTCGCTTTGGGCGAAGCGAAGAGGGATATTTACAGAAAACGAGCCCTATCAAAACATCCGTTTCACCCGGGCAGGGTGAAAGGTTAAATACGACAATTACTTTGACTGGTGAACGACCTGCGGAACATCGACAACAACCCATAGGCGGCGAACTCCTCGGTGAATCACAAAGTCTAGCACCTTCCTTGATTTGTCTTCAGAAATAATGCTGATTTCTGGTGAAGCAGGATCATTGGAATCTGTCTCCCAGGCAGAATTGTCGTAGGAGGACTCCTATGTTGCATTTTGCATAGTATTGGTGCTCTCAGGTATATTTCCCCATCCAGTTGACTGGATATCTTCGAGCCTGATACGAGAGCTTTCGGGAGCAGTGTACTTAACCATAAAGTCGTATTTTCCACTTGGTTCTACCAGAGTGTCCCAAGCTTCTTTGGAACTGGAGGAGTCATCTCTCTCGATGACGTTGACCTCAGGAAAAGCATAGTTGATGAACTCAAGTCCTGCAAACGTTGCAAATTCATCGTCATGTTGAGTAGTTTCAGGATGACCTGAGTGTTGATCCCATGACATGGTGGGGACACAGGTGTTCTGTTCAATGATGCTCAGCTGATTTTCATCATTTGGCTGACTTTCTTGCCCCAAGTCTCCTGGATAAGGTTGTCACATTGGCAGACCATCCATTGGGCCATAGTAGTTGTAGTCAAATTGGTCTTTCATCAGAGTGTCCTCCTCTAATGAATTTGGCGTAGCACGGCATCCTTCCGGATCACAACCTCCGTATATCATTTCGACATCTGACCGTGGTATAAATCTCAGACTCTGTGCGGGATAGCAAAATGGCATAGGCACCACTTCCTGAGACATATAACCGTCCTCGTTGAGATAGGACTCCCATTCTTCCTCTGTGTCAGAGGAATCTTCCTCATTGATAGCATGAACTGCCTGAGGCACCGGGTGAAGGAAACCTCCACTGTGGAAGAAGTTTTAAAGGGGATGACGACCTTCATTGTTGGCAGCTGTCTGGGTACAGGTTGTAGACAAACAAAGACCCTTCTTTGTTGTATTGCCAGTAGGAATGACAAGCTGTCCCCATCCTTTTGTATTGGTACTCTCGACTTCTTTGATAGCATCGTTGTATGAAGAAATGGAAGTTCCTTCTTTGAACTGATTGTCCTTGCTTACCGACAGTGCTTGGAACTGAGTTCCAATAACCTCCTTGGGTTCTACACAAGTAGACAATAACAAGTTGCTTACAAGCAAGGCTTGTTCCCCACAAACTGTGACAAGTTGATCGTTCTTGACGAACTTTAGCTTTTGGTGGAGGGTGGAAGTAACCGCTCCAGCCTGATGTATCCAAGGTCTTCCTAATAAACAACTGTACGTTGCCCTGATGTCCATGACCTGGAAAGTGACTTGGAAAGTGTGAGGACCAATAGTTATGGGAAGATCAACTTCGCTGATAACCGTTTTTCTGGATCCGTCGAATGCTTTGACGACAACCTCGCTGATTCTCATCGGAGGGACTTTGAATGATAGTTGCATCAAAGTGGATTTCGGCATAACATTTAGGGCTGACCCTGTGTCTACCAGTACGCTGGCTAAAGCATCGTCTTGGCAGTTGACTGTAATATTAAGCGCCATGTTATGACGACGACCCTCTTCAGGTAATTCCTCATCACTAAATCCCAAATTGTTGCAGGAAGTGATGTTAGAGATAATGCTATCGAATTGTTTGATTGTTACATCTTGTTCCACAAAGGCTTGCTCCAAGACTTTCTGTAGAGCCTCCCTGTGCGCTTCTGAACTGAGTAATAGTGATAATACCGAGATCTTTGAAGGAGTCTGTAATAGCTGATCAACAATGTTGTATTCACTCTTCTGGATGAGCTTCAGCATCTCATCGTTGTTTTTTGAAAGGTCGGGATTACTGGATTGACCGACTGGTAGATCAGGAGCTTCCGTCTGAAGTTCCTTTTCTTTGTTAGGTTCCCCAACCCCTAGGTTGAAGATTCTACCACTCCGTGTTACTCGACTGATGTCTGCAATGTTCACGACGGAGGGTAATGAAATTTCCTTTCCATTTTCAAGGGTTGTTGCACCGTACTTGTAAGGGATAGCCTTAGTTGATTCATACGGTAATGGTCCCGGCAGATAGATGACTACGGGAGCCTTTTGATTTTTCTGACCATCGTAAGTAATCTCGATCCGTTCCCGGTTGGGAACTTTAGATTCGTCAAGTAGTGGGATGATGGCAAAAACATCCCTGGTCCTATAATGACCAGAGATTGTGACAACATCCTCAACTTGATCGGCAAGGTAGTTCGGCGTCCAGTTGATGGGTCCAGAACCCGGATATGGGCGAATCTCTCCACGATCCACCTATCCCTGAAGAGCTGCTCTCACAAGGTAACACCCTTGGTTACTTTCCGAACAGACGCTACAACGGTCATAATTGTGTGGTGGCACCTGGCCACGCCCACTTTGAATACAATGTAACCTCACTAGGTTAGCTTCCACTAATCGGACATCCTGACTCTGACGCCGAGTAGGATTCCTGTTACTGATACTAATTTGCTGAGTATATTCATCCATATAAATTGGCATCCACCAATGATTTAACAAGTGCTGAAGTGCCTCCTAGAAAAAGGTACAACCTCGATCGTTTTCGCAACCGGCTTTACAGCTGTGATAATTATGTGACACCAGGAATCCGAGTCGGACCTGCTCAGCCTGTAACTCTACCAGGCTGGTATTCATCACGCGAATATCAAAGATCTGAACCATATTGATCTGATAGGGATTCCTATCATGGTAGTCTTGGATCCATCCAAGATCCATCTGACGCTGGAGGGCCTCTTGTATGAAAGAGCATCCCTGTTTATTTACCGAGCAAGTCAGACAAGAACTGTAATCGTGTCACGGCAGATTATGATACTGGCTTTGCCTTGAGTGCATCACCACCAAGTTGACATTCGTTGCACAGATATCGTGGTTCTGAATGATGTTAGAATTCGCGTAGACCATGTTAACTCCACGAACTCGGTGCTCTTGGATCCATCCGAGATCCATTTGTTCCTGTAGAGCTGTTTGCACCACAGAACATCCCTGGTTGTCTTTAGAGCAGATATCACACTGGTGATAGCTATGAGGTGGCACATGGCCGTATCCACTCTGTCTACAATGCATCTTGACCAGATTGGTCTTCAACAAGAGTACATCATGAATTTGATAGACATTGTTAGTCTCTCCTTCTATCAAATTGACTGCAGCCTTCTCGTGTTGAGGCAGCGAGTTCGTAAGAACATTAGGATTTGTATCCTTGAAGGATAAGACCCCGCTCCTAACAAGCTTTTGCACGTCGGACTTGAAATTGAGACAAGTCTCAATGTTATGCCCTGGTCCTCCTTGGTGGTAAGGGCAAGTTTGATCCACCTTAAACCAGAAAGGCGGATTTTCCGGTACTGTAAGAGGGGACTTAGTCTGAATGTGCCCCTTGGCTAGCAGTAATGGAAACAGCTCTGCGTACGATACGGGTATAGGATCAAATCCTGGTGGCCGTGTTGTACGGTTGTTGTTGTATTGGGGACGAGCCTGCTGAAGAGACTGTTGTGTCCTTTGCTGATCAGGTTGGCTTTGCGCAACCTGAGGTTAATAAGTAGGAATAGGCGCAGGGTTGATAGCAGGAGTCACAGCTGCTACCGGTTGATAACGTCGCCTTTGCTTTCCGAGAGAGATATTCCTAATATCTTGATCTTTTTTCTTAGGGAGAGCACTACCGTATTTTTTAGTATCGCTCGTCGATCTAGTGTCTTTTACCAAACGTCCTTCTCGGACGGCTTCCTCAAGACGTACGCCCATGCCCACCATCTCGGTGAAATCACTGGGTGCACTGGCAACCATTCGGTCATAGTAAAATGAGCTTAAGGTCTTTAAGAAGATCTTTGTCATCTCTTTTTCCTCAAGAGGTGGACAAATTTGAGCGGCAATTTCACGCCACCTTTGAGCATACTCCTTAAAGGTTTCCTTGTCCTTTTGCGACATCGATCTGAGTTGATCTATGTCAGGTGCCATGTCCAAATTGTATTTGTATTGTTGGACGAAGGCAGTACCAAGATCTCTGAATGTACTGATCGTAGTACGATTTAAACCCATGTACCATTTGAGTGCGGCACTGGTTAAACTATCCTGAAAGTAGTGAATCAGTAGGTCCTGATTCTCCGTCTGAGCTGGCATTCGCCGAGCGTACATCACCAGATGGCTTTGAGGGCAAGAGTTACCCTTGTATTTTTCAAAGTCGGGCACTTGGAACTTGTGCGGGACTTTCACATTGGGGACCAGACAGAGGTCTGCGGCGTCCTTTCCAAATAAATCCTGACCGCGAATGGCTTGCAGCTCCTTCTGCACATCCAGGAACTACTCCTGGAATTCATCCATTCTGTCAAACAAAGTTTCCTTTTTACCAGCAGGTATTGGCAGAATCTGTCCTTCCGAGACAGTGTGCACCACAGGGGGTGGTACCGTGACTACGGCAGCGAATCTTGGCGTTTCCCAAAGTTTGTAACCTTCAGGAGTCCTCAGTATGCCCCTGGCATCTTTGCTTTCCCGAAGGTTGTAACCTTCAGGCCCAGTGGCTTCAGTTGTGATTCCCTGATCTTCAGTGATCGGCGGAACATATCCTTCCGGAATATAGTTAACAGGCATGCCCCAAGGACGATCTTTCGGCATTTGATACCTAGGATCATACTTCTCCACTATGGGCGTCGAGGTGCTCTCTGAGATCACAGTTCTTTGTAGCTGACCTTCTGCCATGGCTTGCATGTCGTTACGAAGCTTTCTCATATCCTCTCTCAGAGTGTCGATCTCTTCCTTCAACTCTCTGTTTTCTTCCTCAAGATCATCCATCTTTTTCTGACGATTGGCCCGAGTATTGTACGAATGAGACAGTTTGACTCTAGAATCAAGACACAAACGTGAGATTCATAGGTAAGAAGAATTCATGATGTGAGAATGATGAATGCAATGATTATATTAATTGTTTTTTTGGTTTAATCAAAATAAACTTCGACAATTAGATTGCAAATATCAAACAGTGGGGAAACCCCTTTTTATTGAATTTCAAAGGATTACAGAAATGGAAATACAGTAGATTACAAGGTGCGGAAATAGAAACCTAAGCTAATGGGTCCCGAGTCCTCTCTGAAGAGAAATCGGGTGCTGATTCTGGTACTTTCCTTTTCTTTGATTAGGGCTCTTGGGCCGTTGTCGGGTCGTCATTCCTTTGCCAGGTGAAAGGAGTGAGCAAATTCCTTTAGTCATCTTGATTCTCTACAGCATGTTGCTCTAAAATTTCAATCAGAGCGTCCTTATCTTTCAGTAGTTGCTGTATCTTGGTACAGTCTACACTGAGGGTGCGGTACTTGTTCTTCCAAGACCTTCTCTCCTTTTGAACTTTGTTGAGAGTAACCTGAAATTTTTCCGTTTCCGTCATGAAATACATGACAGATTCCTTTGGCGGAAGAATTCCGTGACGCGGATAAGGCATTTTTAGCTTGAGAGCTCTAGTTTGTACCCAATGGAGATAAGGCTCCACCGAGACACAGTCTGGTTTTCCCAGAGACTCTCGTCCTTTCTTATGAACATGCTTTCAGGCTTGCACTATTTCCATCTTTAGTGCTCTGTCGCTTTCTCCTTCCTTGAAGAAAAGACCTTCCAGATGAACACCCCGTGGGACGTGTCTCATCGGGTATCCAAATTGACGACGAACCAACACCGGATGGTAGTTGATTCCTCCTTTAGTTCCTATGAGGGGTACGTTGGGGAAGTTTCCACAACGATCAATGATTCTGATCCCATCATAGATCCTATTACACCAATCTATATCAGAGTTGGTAAGAGACATGATCTTCTGCGACCAACGTAAGGCACTCTTATGATCCCAAAAAGCAGCAGACTTAGGCAAATGGGAGATAAACCATTTATAAAGCAGAGGTATACATCATGTGATCTCCCCTCCGCTGTACAAATTTCCCAAGTGTACATAATGATACGCATCTGCGAGCAAAGTCGGCACAAGGTTTCCAATGAGAAAAACCTTAATGGAGTTGATATCGATGAAGTTATTGATGTTGGGAAACAAAAATAACCCGTAGGTGAGCAAGAGAAATATGTTTTCAAAAGCAGTCACGTTCCCGATACTGGCGAAGTACAGGGCTTTCTTTGTCAAGAACCGGGCTGGCAAACCTTGTATGCCACCTTTAGTAGTCAGGTGAGTCCTGACCTCAGACTCGTCCAAATGAATTGCTCTTGCAATGGTCTGATTTTTTGGAATTTCTTCCAGTCTAGAAAATGGAGCTTGATCTGTAATGTGTAGATCAATCAGGTGAGAGTACTCCTCCAGCGTTGGTGCTAGCTGGTAATCCGGGAATGTAAAACAATGATAGACCGGATCGTAGAACTGAATGAGCGCATCCATGATTCCCTCAATCACATGGACTCTTAACAGTGGTAGTAAACCTCCGTACTTGGCTCTGAAAGCCTCTTGGTTTGTGATCATCCTCGCCAAACCTCTCAAATTTTCTAGTTTTGGAATCTTGAAGGTGTACTTATGAGTTCTCCTTCTACCGAAATCCATTAGCGTAATCCTTTTCTCTGATATTTGCAATCACAATCTTAGTTTAATTTGAAAAACAGAGAGACTAGAAGAGAAATTTTTTGAATGTTTCAATGTATTTTTTTAAATGAATGCATGAATGCAGCACACAAAAACATAGAAAATACATGGGGTCAAAGGGTCGTTGTCATGAAGTCAAGGCTCTACCCATCCCCAAAGGTTTATACTAGGGTGATTTTTGTACCTGTACTCAAAATCATCAGCTCCTCCCAGGATAACAAACAGCAAGCGGATCGCCAGTGAGCTGTATGAAATCTTAGAGTAAGTGCCATTCACCGAGAATAGATCACCAGCCTCAAATGAGGGTAGTATCGCGTGACAACTATTTCTGATAGCTTCCGCACTACAAAAGGGTTGGCTCCTCAGCTTCTCAGACATCACAATCGGCTCATTGCCTATGAGAGGGAATGGGTTGCATTGGTCAGCCTCCACTGAGGTTGATGGTCGACCTCGTCGCCATCACTTATCTTAAGTGTATACTCAATCTTTCCACATGCGGCATCACACGCATTCCCATTAGCAGAAAAATAAACAAGTATAGCAATTAGGAAAAGCAGTATATATATTCGTCCTAAAGTCCTAGACTTTAAAGAGCTATGAATCCTATGTTCCTGACAAAAATGGCTCCCCAACAGAGTCACCATTTTGTGGTTTCCTTCCTATTTAAAGGGTTTTGACCTAAGATCCTAGTGAATCCCAGTGAGAGAAAGACAGAAAGAAAGACCGGCCCCTCGGTGGGCGCCACTTTTCAAGTTTCCACCTAATAGATGGGAAGAGAACAAGATCTCGCTACAAAGGTGAGACAGATCCTAATGACACATCCCCAGCAGAGTCGCCATTTTTCTGTAGCGAGTGATTTTTGGATGTGGTTGCGAAGCACAATCGCTCTGGTACTACAGCTCGATTCATTTTTTATCCTATTGAAGCTGATGAAGGAAGGGAAATAGATGTCTCCAACTAACCCTGCTTGCATACTGAGGTTAAACAGTCAAAACTGTTGGTTTACAGATGCTACAAAGATTCGGGGTCTCTCCTAGGTTACTTCGTTAAAATAGCGTTCGTTCGATTGTTGGGAGGTATAGGATTTTGGGTTTTTGTTTAGTGTGCTCGCTAAGATTTTTCTTTCAATCTTATGCCTACGTATTCCCGTTTACCGAAACAGGGAAATCAGAGCGTTCGTAGTTCCTCCTATTCTATGGGAGGAAATGAGTGTTTTTGGTGTCTTGTTCAAAGCCCAAGACGTGAAGCTAAAAAGATGGTTTATATCTTGTTCAAAGCCCAAGATATGAAGCTGAAGGGTCTATTTGTATCTTGTTCGAAGCCCAAGATATGAAGCTGAAGGTGTTGACTTTAGAGAGAATTTGTCACCTCTAAAGGGGGGTTTGTATGTCACAACTGTTTATAAAGGGGAATTACTTTAACCGGGATTTGTGAATCCAGCAATGCTATAATTTCCTTTATAGGGGATTTTAACCTGAAGGAGAAGACTTTAACTCAGTGTAGAGCAATGCCATCTTTCCTTAGGAATTTCTCATGCTAAAAGAGGGACAGTGGCATGGATGTAGATAATCCAGAGGCTTGCCGCTTACAGCGATTAGATGAAGGGGAAGGAGTTGTTGATGTTTGTGTACTGTGAACGAGGCACAACTTTGATGCTAAAAAGTTGATTGGATCAATCAGTGGTTTTCTTATACAAAGCCCAAGAGGAGGCTAATATGTGTCTCGTACAAAGCCCGAGAGGGAGGCTAAAAGGTTTTGACTCGACGATGAAGTCTTTTGGTATCTCGTATAAAGCCCGAGATGGAGGCTATTTGACTCAACAAGAGAGTTTTTCTGTATGTGTCTCGTACGAAGCCCGAGATGGAGGCTAAAGATGGTGATTGACTCAACGAGGGAGTCCTTTATACTCAACAAGAGAGTGATTTAGTATCTCGTATGAAGCCCGAGATGGAGGCTAAAAGTTGTTCGCTCCGCTGGAGAGAATCAATGTTTGCACTCAGGGATTTTGATTCGAGGATCAGGGATATTTCCTTTTCTTTAAGGAAATGGGAAATCCGAAGGGTATTGAGACTGTCCAAGTCTACTGGTGTTTTTCCTTACTTGAAGGGTGCTTGAGAACGTCTTTGGGGACTCAAGGGTCTTAGACTGTCCGAGTCTAGAGTTTCATCTTTTGTACTATGCTTTGAGAAACAGTAGTAGACTCTTGGAAAGATTGCTCTATTAAGATGACTGATTTCTGTTCCTATACCTCTAGGAGGTCGTCGGGACAATTTGTACGAAGCTCAAGAGGAGGCTGGAAACTTTTAAGAAGCCGATCGGTCCTTGTACGAAGCCCAAGAGGAGGCTATCATTCCCGGAGGAAGAAATCATTATATGAAGCCTAAGAAGAGGTTATGAATACTTCTAAGAAGCCGACGGGTCCTTGTACTAAGCCCAAGAGGAGGCTGGGATGCTTTTAGGAAGCCTGTGGGTCCTTGTATAATGCCCAAGAGGAGGCCGATGCTTTTAAGAAGCCGATGGGTCCCCAAACCCCGAGAAATTCAAGACAGGCTATTCACGGGGAATAGATCAAGCCAGGAAAGTTCGAGAATTTGGAAGAAACTCAAGAGATGCCATTCACGGAGAAAAGATCATCTCTGGGGAGTAGAGTTTCTTGACAAGTGCTTTTAAGAAGCCTGTGGGTCCCCAAACCCCGAGAAGTTCAAGACATGCCATTCACCAAGAATAGATCAAGCCAGGAAAGTTTGAGAATTTGGAAGAAACTCAAGAGATGCCATTCACGGAGAAAAGATCATCTCTGGGGAATAGAGTTTCTTTGACAACTTCTACGAGTGACAGTCTATGAAAGGGTTCACAGAGAATGCTGCCTTTCATATCTCCATATTGTTTAACCCCAAGAGGAGGGAAGACTGTGTCTGGTAATCCTATGGGGATCTAGTTTAGACTATTTAAGAGTGATCAACGGGCTTAATGCTAGACGTAGTTGCCGGGGGAAACCCTAAATATCTATACTATTATTACACAATTTATATGAGTTTATGAAAGAAGACTTACAGCGAAACAACCCCACAATACAGTTATATGTATATGAAAGCGGTAAATGAAAGCAATAACCACTTACTCGGTTGTAGAGCTTCCATGCTGTTTGGTTAGTTGTTCAACAAAGAAAGATTGAAAACAACAGGATATTCAAAATCAAAGGAGAAAGTGCTTTGAAAAAGAAAGATTTGGGGCTTACAGCTTAAGGAGAGATCCAGGGTTTTACTAGTGAGCGCACTGTTTGAATTTGTACAGAGGGACTTATACAAGTGACGGAGGCCTAAAAAAGGTTTTCTGTACAAAGGGATGGGTCTTACACTCTCTTAAGAGGCCCAAAAGGTTTAAAGAAAAAGAGTGGGGCTTATAACACAAGGGTAGGCCCAGTTTGTTTGATTTTAAACTGGCGACGATCGCGTCGTTTATTTGAAAATGTACAGAGGGACTTATACAACGAATGAGGCCCAAACGATTTTGGTTAAAAGGGGATTGGGTCTTACACTCTATTAGAGGCCCAAAAGTTTTGAATGGGTCTTATAGCTCAAGGAGAGGCCCAAATGGTTAATTTTAAACTGGCGACAATCGCGTCGTTTATTTGAAAATGTACAGAGGGACTTATACAACGAATGAGGCCCAAAAAGTTTTCTGTACACAAGGGGGTTGGGTCTTACACTCTAATAGAGGCCCAAAAGTTTTGAATGGGTCTTATAGCTCAAGGAGAGGCCCAAATGGTTTTCTGTTTTGAAAAGGCGACGATCGGGCCGTTTGTTTTTGACGGTATCAGGACTTATACAATATACTGAGGCCCAAAAATGATTTGATCAAAAAAAGGATTGCGTCTTACACTCTATTAGAGGCCGAAAAGTGTTTGAAAATGATTTATGAGGGTTGAATTAATCCAAAACCCTAATTTGTTTTAAAAAATGTATTTAATTGAATAAAAATTCAATTAAAATGATCAAAATTGTTTAACATATGGAAAACAAATTGTGATCTTGGATTAATGCTTCAAAAATTAAGCATTGACCTACAAAATAATTAGAAGTCATTAAAAGTTGCAAAATCAAGGTGGAAAAAATATTTAAAATGTCAAAAACAATTAAAATATTAATTCTTTGCAAAAATATCAATTATATAAAATAAATAATATTTTTGGAATTTTTTGGTAAAATAAAATATTTTAACATTTTTGTGAATTATTAAAAAAGGAATCAACTCAAAATCATTAAAACTCAGAGAGAAATTAATTTTTGAATCAATTAAATAAAAATCACAAAATTCAAATATTCAAATTTTGAAAAAAGGCGCGAAGAACAATAGAAGAACACGCGCGTGTTCTGGGTTTGGCTGATTTGCATTTTCTCTCCAATCTCACTGAATACTTAATCATATCATGCAATCCACATACCAATCAACTCGTTTCAACCTCACGATCATGTCTATGGTATTTAATTTCATTTAAATTAAACATATAACAAGAAATCACAAAAAATCCTCAAGAACCCTAGATTCTGCATGAAGGCTGGGATTTTTGATACACGATTCAAATAATGCAATTAATTGAGGGGAAACATTCCATGCATGATTATGAACATTTGGCAAAATTATTGTGCGAGGAAATATGCATAGATTGAGAGATGACCAAGTTTAGGCTTACCTCTAGGTCGTGACAGCAAGAACAAATTGATTTCTGAGTTGGAGATGTTACAGATGAATTGTGATGATCTGAACAGCTTCCCTACACCCTATGGAGTGTGTTTGAATGCTTGGACTTGATTGAAATTGGCTGTGTAACGCCCCGTTTTGCCAATTTTGTTTATTGAGCCGTTTTGATTATTTTATTATTATTTTATTGTATTTTCGACTTTTATGTGAAAATGTGTTATTTTTCGGTGGGAATATATTTTTTTCGCGTTTTGGGATCGTTTGCGAGAAATTTGAGTGTAGGGGTATTTTGGTCTTTTTGGGTGGCTAGATATTTTGATTAAGTTAGAATAAATAGAAGGTATAGAAAGAAAAAGAAAGAAAAACCAGAAAAATAGAGAAGAAGAAAAGAGAAGAGAAAGAAGAAAAGAGAGAAAAAACTTGTGAAGGAAGAAATCAATCTCCCGACTTTCTAGAACGCGAATTTATCGGGTAAGGGTGCGAAACTCGATTATACTATGATTGTGTATGATTATGTATGTTTTGTGTGGATGTTTTGGTTGGTTTTCCATATGTTCCGTTTATGCCGTATTTGACGAAATCGATAGAAACCGATGTTTTTACGGTCGAAAAGTCGTATAAATACATGTGTTGGTGGATTATATGTATGTGAGATGCTGTTTAAAGTTTCATGAAGTTCGGTTATGTTTTGGTTAGTTTTCGTTATGTTTCCGTTGTTTTGTCCGTTTAGGTCGAATTGTAAGGAATCGATAAAAAACGATGTTTTCACGGTTAGAATTCGAAATAAATTACGTAGTTGTATCGAGCAAGGTTAGGTCGTCATATAGCGTGCTTTTTATTCGATTCGGTGAGGTTTGAAAAATCTGGTTTTTGAAAGGTTGAAATTTAATCGAAAAATCGAACGTCGTAGAAATTTCGTCTATGTGTTCTAAATTGTTCTTATGTATTTGGTGGTTGTGCGTATATGTTTGTTTCGGTGAAAATGTTCGATTTAGTCGAGTTTCCGGGCATTTTGGAAAAATGACAGCAAAGGTGCATTTTGAGAAATTCTGGTTTTTTAGGGAAAAAACAGAGTATGAATCGATACATAACAGCTATGTATCGATACGAAATGGCTTATGTATCGATACATAACCCCTATGCATCGATACATACTGTGAAAATTGGAAAAAACAGCATTTTCACTACAGCATGTGTCGACACATGCGTGCTATGTATCGATACATAAGGTCTTTTTGTATCGATACATAAAGCCTATGTATCGATACATACTGTGCTGAGCCATAAAATTCTGGTTTGTCGGGAAACTTCGGAAATTCATATCTCTTGAACCGTAAGTCGGTTTTGGTCCCCGTTCGAAGCGTTGGGAAGCTAATGAGATGTTATTTCTAGGAAAAATAGTTTTGAGGTCTGAATCTAGTCCAATTGGTACAGTATTTTCGAATCGTATCGTAGTGTCGGGCGTACGGTTTATGTTTTTGCGTTATTTTGAAATATTCATATCTTCTTCGTTGGTTATCCGATTTAAGTGTTCTTTATATGGATGTGAAGCTAAAAATACGTTCTATGATTTGGTGAAGAAATATATTATTTTTAGCCGACTTTTGGCCGACTTTACCGATTAATCGTGAATAGTTGTTTTTGATGAGATGTTGTGATGATGATTTGTGGCCGAAAGGCAAGAAAATGCTATGTGTGATATTTGATGATATATGCATGATTGTTGATGTGTGTGAGCATGCAATGTGAAAGTCATGAGTCGTTGTATGCCAAACATCATATTGTGCATTGTTGAAACGTCCTGAGTGACGATTTGATTCTTGAGGGAATCCACTATACCATCGTGTGCCTCGAAAATATGAGGCGTTGCCTGAGGACTTAAAGCGATAAGTATAGATGATTGTGGGCTCCTTTGGAGACTTAAAGCAATCCTTAACGTCGTGTGCCTCGAAAATATGAGGCGTTGCCTGAGGACTTAAAGCGACGGGTGAACATCGTAGGCCCGACGGGGAGTTACTTGAGATTCTCAGTAACGAGCGATGGTTCCAATAGTTCCTGAGTGAACTGATGATGAGACAAGAGATATTGGAAGTCGGTACCGCATGGCATGTGCATAGAGTCGTTGTGTCGGTCTATGTGCATTGCATAAATCATGAATTAATTGTGTGTGAATTTGTGAATGTGATTGGCGAGTGTATGGTATATGTGTGGTGTGTAATGGTATTCGATGCTTGAGAATTGTGCGATATGATGTTATATGTGGTTGTGGTGAAAATGTGTTACTTGTACATTTTTGTGTTTATATATATAATCTTATGCAATTATATTATGGTTGTTTTTCTCACCCTTCTGCTGTTTTATAACGCTCTATGAGGCGTTGCAGATTAGAGTTGCTGGAGGTATTCTTTTGTGAAGAGTTGCGTCTTCATTATTTTGGTCGGTCGGCTCTGATATGTGACTCCGGGTAGCATAGGGTGGCCGTGTGTGATTGTTTTGTTTATCTGATGATATATTTTGGCTGTACATGTATAACTTGATGTATGACGGACAAGTTTATATGTATATATGTATATGTGTTATTCAGATTTTAGATCTTTCCGCTTTAATTCTAATTTCTGAAAAGTGGGTGTAAGGAACGAAGTTTCCTCTGTATGATTGTTACCCCACGTTGCATATCTAAATGAGCAGGTGTTGCATGTTAGTTGTTTGGTTACTTTGATGTGATTATCCCTTTCTATGCCATGATAATTCAATTATACTCTGATCAATTTTCAAATTTTCTTTTACCGCCTTAATTGTGTGTTTTGGGGGTATAGATCGGGGGCGTCACATTAAGTGGTATCAGAGCTAGTCCGTGTCAGTTGTGTCGTTTGTGGCTGTTGTGTCTGGCATATTGGGCGAGTTGTGTTGAGCGAGTTGTTGTTAACCATAGTTCTGTATTTGGACGGACAGAATATGGCTGGTCGTAATGATGCTGCTCTGGCTGCTACGATGGAGGCTATGGCACGAGCTGTGCAGGGTGCACCGAATGCTGCAGGAAATGATGAGTTTAGAAAGAATAAGCCGCCGGTCTTTAAAGGGAAACATGATCCGGATGGTGCACAGTTGTGGTTAAAGGAGATTGAGAGGATTTTCAGGGTAATAGATTGTGACGAGGAGGATAAGGTGAGGCTGGGCACTCATATGTTACATGAAGAGGCTGACGACTGGTGGATCAGTACTCGTCAAGTGTTGGAAGCTGAGGAGGAGGAAGAAGAGATTACTTGGGAGGTGTTTAGTCGAGAGTTCCTAAGGAAGTATTTTCCGGAAGATGTCCGAGGAAAGAAGGAGATTGAGTTTTTGGAACTAAAACAAGGTAATTTATCTGTTGTTGAATATACTGCTAAGTTTGTGGAGCTTGTGCAGTTTTATCCTCACTATGTAGAAGCGACAGCTGAATTTTCTAAGTGTGTAAAGTATGAAAGTGGGTTGCGTCCTGAGATAAAGCAGGCGATTGGTTATCAGGGGATTCGAAGGTTTGCTGATTTGGTGGAATGCTGTAGGATCTATGATGAAGACAGTAAGGCTCGTTCAGCTCATTATAAAAGTGTAAGTGACAGGAAAGGGAAGCAACAGTTCCGTGGTGGTCCGTATGTGTCACCGGCTGATAAAGGTAAACAAAGGGGTTCTTTTGATCGGAGGTCAGGTGGAGGAGGTATGTCTAATCCTATTAGGTGTTTTAAATGTGGTGAGTTGGGACATCGCCAGCATGAATGTAGGAAGAAAGTGAATAAGTGTTCTAATTGTGGTGGTATTGGACATGTTATAGCGGATTGTAAAAGGAAGAATGTCGTGAAGTGTTACAATTGTGGAGAACCTGGTCACATTAGTTCGAAGTGTCCTAATCCAAAGAAGGCTCAGACTAGTGGGAAAGTGTTTTCGTTGGCGGGAACTCAGACTTCAAAGGCAGATCGTCTGATAAGAGGTACTTGCTTTATTAATAATACGCCTTTAATTGCTATTATTGATACTGGAGCGACTCATTCGTTTATTTCGTCTGAGTGCGCGAAGAGTTTGAATCTTGTGTTGTCCGTAATGGATTTTGAGATGGTTATCGATACTCCAGCGATGGGGTCAGTAACTACTTCCTTGGTGTGTCTAAGTTGTCCTTTGGCCATTTATGGCAAAGACTTTGTGATGGATTTAGTGTGTTTACCGTTGGAAGGATTAGATGTGGTGTTGGGAATGAACTGGTTGCAATTTAATCGGGTGCACATTGATTGTTATCATAAGCTTGTAAGGTTTCCTTCTCTTGAGGAAGATGAAGACTCGAGTTTCTTGTCTACTAAAGAGTTGAAGAAACTTTTAGCGGATGAAGCTCAGTTGCTTGGTGTGTTTGCATCGTTATCGGTGGATAGTCAAGTTTTACTTGATGTGTTTCCTGTTGTGTGCGAATTTCCTGAGGTGTTTCCTGAGGATATTTCAGATGTGCCGCCAGAGAGGGAGGTGGAATTTTCGATAGATCTAGTTCCTGGTACTAGACCTGTTTCTATGGCACCTTATAGAATGTCGGCATCTGAATTGGTGGAGTTGAAAAAGCAGTTGAATGAGTTGTTGGAAAAGAGGTTCGTGAGGCCAAGTGTTTCTCCTTGGGGTGCTCCAGTTTTGTTAGTGAAAAAGAAAGATGGGAGTATGAGGTTATGTATTGATTATCGCCAGTTGAACAAAGTGACGATTAAGAATAAGTATCCGCTTCCAAGGATTGATGATCTGATGGATCAGTTGGTTGGTGCTTGTGTATTTAGTAAGATTGATTTGAGATCGGGGGTACCATCAGATAAGAGTGAAAGAAGAGGATATTCAGAAGACGGCCTTTAGAACACGTTACGGTCATTATGAATATTCGGTGATGCCGTTCGGGGTTTCTAATGCGCCTGGTGTGTTTATGGAATACATGAATCGGATTTTCCACGAGCATTTGGATCGTTTTGTGGTGGTGTTTATTGATGATATTTTAATCTATTCTAAGTCTCGGGAAGAACATGCAGAGCATTTGCGTATTGTTTTGCAGGTTTTGAAGGAAAGGAAGCTTTTTGCCAAATTGTCCAAGTGTGAATTCTGGTTGTCTGAGGTGAGTTTTCTTGGGCACGTAATTTCAGGTAATGGTATTGCTGTGGATCCATCTAAAGTAGAAGCAGTTCTACAATGGGAGGCTCCTAGATCCGTTACTGAAATTCGAAGTTTTCTAGGTTTGGCTGGTTATTATCGGAGGTTCATTGAAGGTTTTTCTAAGCTAGCTCTTCCTTTGACGCAGTTGACTTGTAAGGGCAAAGCGTTCATTTGGGATATTCAATGTGAAGAGAGTTTTTGTGAGCTGAAGAGAAGATTGACGACAACTCCGATTCTTATTTTACCGAATCCTAATGAACCATTTGTTGTGTATTGCGATGCTTCTTTAATTGGTTTGGGTGGTGTGCTGATGCAGGGAGGTAAGGTTGTAGCTTACGCTTCGAGGCAATTAAGAGTTCATGAGAAAAACTATCCTACTCATGATCTTGAATTAGCGGCTGTAGTTTTTGTGTTGAAGATTTGGAGGCACTATCTCTATGGTGCAAGGTTCGAGGTCTTTAGTGATCATAAAAGCTTGAAATATTTATTTGATCAGAAAGAGTTGAACATGAGACAACGGAGATGGTTGGAATTCTTGAAAGATTACGACTTTGGCTTGAATTACCATCCTGGTAAAGCTAATGTGGTAGCCGATGCATTGAGCCGGAAATCATTGCATATGTCCGCATTGATGGTGAAAGAGTTGGAACTTTTGGAATCATTTAGAGATTTGAGTTTGGTATGTGAAGTGACATCGGTTAGTGTGAGGCTTGGAATGTTGAAAGTTACGAATGAATTTTTGAAGTCGGTTAGTGAGAAACAAAAGTTGGATTTGAAATTTGTTGATTTGATGATGAATGAGAATGGGGATTTCAAGGTTGATAATTTTGGTGTTTTGAGATTTCGTGGTCGTATTTGTATTCCGGATGATGCGGAGTTGAAAAGAATGATTTTGGAGGAAGGACACCGGAGTAACTTAAGTATTCATCCGGGAGCGAATAAGATGTACCAAGATTTGAAGAAGATTTTCTGGTGGTCTGGTTTGAAAAGAGATGTGGCTCAGTTTGTGTATGCTTGTTTGACTTGTCAGAAATCGAAAGTGGAACATTTGAGACCTAGTGGTTTGTTGCAACCGTTGGATATTCCTGAGTGGAAATGGGATAGCATTTCGATGGATTTTGTGACGGGATTACCGAATACTCAGCGAGGGCATAATGCTATTTGGGTGATTGTGGACAGGCTGACTAAATCAGCGCATTTTATTCCGATTGACATCAGTTTTTCTTTGGAACGGTTAGCTGAGATTTATGTCAGTGTGGTGGTGAAATTGCATGGGGTTCCTTTGAGTATTGTTTCTGATCGAGATCCTAGGTTTACATCGAGATTTTGGGAAAGTTTACAGAAGGCTTTGGGTTCTAAATTGAGGTTGAGTTCGGCTTATCATCCGCAGACAGATGGTCAGACCGAAAGAACGATTCAGTCGTTGGAGGATTTGTTGAGGTCGTGTGTTTTGGAACAAGGTGGTGCGTGGGACAGTTATCTTGCTTTGATTGAGTTCACGTATAATAACAGTTTCCATTCTAGTATCGGAATGGCACCTTTTGAGGCTTTATATGGGCGAAGATGTAGAACGCCGTTGTGTTGGCACGAAACTGGTGAGAGTTCTGTGGTTGGACCGGAATTGGTGCAACAGACGACGGAAAAGGTAAAGTTTATTCGTGAGAAAATGAAGGCTTCTCAGAGTAGACAAAAGAGTTATCATGATCGGAGACGAAAGGATCTTGAGTTTCAAGAGGGTGATCACGTATTTCTGAGGGTTACGCCGGTAACGGGTGTTGGTCGTGCTTTGAAATCTAAGAAGCTTACTTCTCGATTTATTGGTCCTTACCAGATATCTGCGAGAGTGGGTGCTGTAGCGTATCATGTGGCGTTACCGCCAAATCTGTCGAATTTGCATGACGTTTTTCATGTTTCACAGCTTCGGAAGTATGTTCCGGACCCTTCACATGTGATTCCGATGGACGAGGTTGAGGTAAGGGATAACCTTACGGTCGAGGCATTACCAGTTAGGATTTTGGATCGCGAGGTGAAGCGGTTGAGGGGTAAAGAGATTGCACTTGTGAAAGTGGCGTGGGGAGGCGCTGCTGATGGTAATCTGACGTGGGAATTGGAGAGTAGGATGCGGGAGTCGTATCCGGAGTTGTTTGTATCAGGTAAGATTTTCGAGGACGAAAATTTCTAAGTGGGGGAGAATTGTAACGCCCCGTTTTGCCAATTTTGTTTATTGAGCCGTTTTGATTATTTTATTATTATTTTATTGTATTTTCGACTTTTATGTGAAAATGTGTTATTTTTCGGTGGGAATATATTTTTTTCGCGTTTTGGGATCGTTTGCGAGAAATTTGAGTGTAGGGGTATTTTGGTCTTTTTGGGTGGCTAGATATTTTGATTAAGTTAGAATAAATAGAAGGTATAGAAAGAAAAAGAAAGAAAAACCAGAAAAATAGAGAAGAAGAAAAGAGAAGAGAAAGAAGAAAAGAGAGAAAAAACTTGTGAAGGAAGAAATCAATCTCCCGACTTTCTAGAACGCGAATTTATCGGGTAAGGGTGCGAAACTCGATTATACTATGATTGTGTATGATTATGTATGTTTTGTGTGGATGTTTTGGTTGGTTTTCCATATGTTCCGTTTATGCCGTATTTGACGAAATCGATAGAAACCGATGTTTTTACGGTCGAAAAGTCGTATAAATACATGTGTTGGTGGATTATATGTATGTGAGATGCTGTTTAAAGTTTCATGAAGTTCGGTTATGTTTTGGTTAGTTTTCGTTATGTTTCCGTTGTTTTGTCCGTTTAGGTCGAATTGTAAGGAATCGATAAAAAACGATGTTTTCACGGTTAGAATTCGAAATAAATTACGTAGTTGTATCGAGCAAGGTTAGGTCGTCGTATAGCGTGCTTTTTATTCGTTTCGGTGAGGTTTGAAAAATCTGGTTTTTGAAAGGTTGAAATTTAATCGAAAAATCGAACGTCGTAGAAATTTCGTCTATGTGTTCTAAATTGTTCTTATGTATTTGGTGGTTGTGCGTATATGTTTGTTTCGGTGAAAATGTTCGATTTAGTCGAGTTTCCGGGCATTTTGGAAAAATGACAGCAAAGGTGCATTTTGAGAAATTCTGGTTTTTTAGGGAAAAAACAGAGTATGAATCGATACATAACAGCTATGTATCGATACGAAATGGCTTATGTATCGATACATAACCCCTATGCATCGATACATACTGTGAAAATTGGGAAAAACAGCATTTTCACTACAGCATGTGTCGACACATGCGTGCTATGTATCGATACATAAGGTCTTTTTGTATCGATACATAAAGCCTATGTATCGATACATACTGTGCTGAGCCATAAAATTCTGGTTTGTCGGGAAACTTCGGAAATTCATATCTCTTGAACCGTAAGTCGGTTTTGGTCCCCGTTCGAAGCGTTGGGAAGCTAATAAGATGTTCTTTCTAGGAAAAATAGTTTTGAGGTCTGAATCTAGTCCAATTGGTACAGTATTTTCGAATCGTATCGTAGTGTCGGGCGTACGGTTTATGTTTTTGCGTTATTTTGAAATATTCATATCTTCTTTGTTGGTTATCCGATTTAAGTGTTCTTTATATGGATGTGAAGCTAAAAATACGTTCTATGATTTGGTGAAGAAATATATTATTTTTAGCCGACTTTTGGCCGACTTTACCGATTAATCGTGAATAGTTGTTTTTGATGAGATGTTGTGATGATGATTTGTGGCCGAAAGGCAAGAAAATGCTATGTGTGATATTTGATGATATATGCATGATTGTTGATGTGTGTGAGCATGCAATGTGAAAGTCATGAGTCGTTGTATGCCAAACATCATATTGTGCATTGTTGAAACGTCCTGAGTGACGATTTGATTCTTGAGGGAATCCACTATACCATCGTGTGCCTCGAAAATATGAGGCGTTGCCTGAGGACTTAAAGCGATAAGTATAGACGATTGTGGGCTCCTTTGGAGACTTAAAGCAATCCTTAACGTCGTGTGCCTCGAAAATATGAGGCGTTTCCTGAGGACTTAAAGCGACGGGTGAACATCGTAGGCCCGACGGGGAGTTACTTGAGATTCTCAGTAACGAGCGATGGTTCCAATAGTTCCTGAGTGAACTGATGATGAGACAAGAGATATTGGAAGTCGGTACCGCATGGCATGTGCATAGAGTCGTTGTGTCGGTCTATGTGCATTGCATAAATCATGAATTAATTGTGTGTGAATTTGTGAATGTGATTGGCGAGTGTATGGTATATGTGTTGTGTGTAATGGTATTCGATGCTTGAGAATTGTGCGATATGATGTTATATGTGGTTGTGGTGAGAATGTGTTACTTGTACATTTTTGTGTTTATATATATAATCTTATGCAATTATATTATGGTTGTTTTTCTCACCCTTCTGCTGTTTTATAACGCTCTATGAGGCGTTGCAGATTAGAGTTGCTGGAGGTATTCTTTTGTGAAGAGTTGCGTCTTCATTATTTTGGTCGGTCGGCTCTGATATGTGACTCCGGGTAGCATAGGGTGGCCGTGTGTGATTGTTTTGTTTATCTGATGATATATTTTGGCTGTACATGTATAACTTGATGTATGACGGACAAGTTTATATGTATATATGTATATGTGTTATTCAGATTTTAGATCTTTCCGCTTTAATTCTAATTTCTGAAAAGTGGGTGTAAGGAACGAAGTTTCCTCTGTATGATTGTTACCCCACGTTGCATATCTAAATGAGCAGGTGTTGCATGTTAGTTGTTTGGTTACTTTGATGTGATTCTCCCTTTCTATGCCATGATAATTCAATTATACTCTGATCAATTTTCAAATTTTCTTTTACCGCCTTAATTGCGTGTTTTGGGGGTATAGATCGGGGGCGTCACAGGCTGGATCACTTCATGGCATCTCAACTGCACTTTGGTTAAAACCTTGAGCAATTGACTGGTGATTCTGAGAAATCAGTGTTCCAGTTGTTGTTTAAGTGTTTGATCAGCTCATATGTGATGTATATGAGGTGTGTGTGTGATTGGTTTGATTAGAAAAGCTCTCAAACTCAAAACCCGATAGTGACTTGCCTTAGAAGGCAAAATTGGAGTGAAAGAAGAGATTTTGAGGAAAGCATCTGTTTGATGGCTTTGGTGTACTTAAACTGATCAAAATTGAGCTCTATTTATAGTAGAGCATGTTTGTTTTGCAAGGAATAGTGAATGGCAACTGCTGAGTAGGTTTGGCCAATGTTGGCAAATGAAAATCCAAGCCTCCTCTAGCCATTGACTAGAGGTTAGGGCACAGGCTGCTGGTTCCCTTGGTCTTGGATAAGTCTTTACTGAATTCAGTTGAGAATGGCCCAGTCCATGCCACCTTGATGCTTCCATTGAATACTCCAATCCAAAATTAGAGTCTTGTCCCTATTTTGGCAATTCTAGGTTCAACATGCTATTTCTTGTTCCAAAGACTTTGAAGGCTTGGCTCAGTGATTGCCCCCTTTAGATTCAATCCTCAGATGTGTCTAAGTGGATAGGAGTGTTTGGATTTGCACAATTTTGGCAAATCGAGCAAAAGTGCAAAATCTGCCTTGCCTTGACAGATTTCAACAAGGCAACTTGCCAATGTCATATCTCATGACTCAAATTGAATTTGGTAATGTTCTTGGCCATTTTGGAAAGCCCTTACATGATACAACAACTGTTTGAACATGTTTGGTTTTGATCTCTTTTGAATCCAAGTGAAAAATCCCCCTACATTTGGAAAAATGTAAGGCAAAATCTGACTTAGTGAAATTTTCACTAAGTGTTGGAACAAAGTGACTTTTCTTGATTTTGATCACTCCATAACTCAAAATCCATGAGGAATTTAGACATAGGTCAGTATGAAGCTTTTGTAGAGGGCAATGAGATCTACAAATCAAGCTTTGAATGGGGAACAATGGCCTTGTGGTTTAGGAGTTACGGTCCTCCAAAGTTGGCACATTAGTGTCACTTTTTCCATAACTTAGAAAATTTTCTAAGTTTTTATGGTTACCCCTTTTACAAGTTATCCCACTTTCTTTGATTTTTCTTGATGAATGATGATTCAAATCATACATTAACATCATTTTAGGGTTAAAAATCCATTTTGGTGAAAAATCTCAAAAAGTCAAAGTTGACTTTTGTGCACAGTTGACTTTTTATCAGATGAATTCCAAACTGTGCAATTCTTCAGGAAATCATGTCATTGACCTAAATCAAACTTGATGGAGATGTTCCATGGGTGTAATAGGGTATATTGAATCATGTCCTAGGGTTTGGGAACATGTCCTGGCCAAAAGTCAAAGTTACAGTTGACTTTTTCCCGCGAAACCCTAACTGTGGTGCAGATGAAATTGAGACTTGTTGCTCAAACTTCTTGGAATAGTCCATTGTTCCAAATGGATCAATATAGTTCATTAGAGACCCTCAAACCCTCTCTTGAGGTCTTGGCTCATGATTTGCCCTAAAAATCAACTTAGGGGTGAATTAGGTCAAGAAACCTAGGATTTTTTATGAATGCATCCCCTGAGGCAAAATTGACTTGATGGTTGGGTCCATGAGGTACCATGGAGCATATTAGGTTATGTTTTGGATCTTTGGCTTATGCCCAGATGAAAATTTCCATCTGGAGGCCCTGGTCGACCAAAACCCTAATTTGGTGATACTAGCGATCTTGAGGCTTGATCCACCTAGAAGGGAGCATCCTTGTACTTAATCCTTGGAGTGGGAGTCCTTTTGATCTCTTTGTAGCTATTTGAGAGGTTTAGACAAGTTGAAGATCATGTCATTCCTTGATTGATCCTTTGTCTAAGAGCTCTGAGAGGGCTTGAAACCCTAAATTTGATTGCAGTGGATGCTCACCCATCTTTGGGGAGACTAATGAGACAGGATGGTTCCCCCATATTGTGATGATGATTTTCACAATGATGTGAAATCTTAGTGGTCAAAATTTGGGGTATGACACATACGCGCTGTAACCCAGGGGTCTTGGGTTCGAATCCCCCTCGCCCTAGACCCATTTTGTTGGTTTTCCTTTTTCAACTTGACCTCTTTTTGCTTGTTTGGGCCTAGCGAATTTGATAATGGAACCCCACTACTCAGGCCCACACGCTGTAACACTAGCAGTGTAGTTCATCACAATTTACTTACACACCCCCTGTGTTTTGCCATCCCTTTCTTTTATTTTTTATTTAGCTTCTCAATTTTAATTATTCAAAATATTTTCTTTAATCTAAAAACTCAAAAAATTTCATAAACATTTTTTCTTGCTTAATTTAACTCTCCTTAATTTTTATTTTTTCATTTTTATTTTATTTTCATGATAATTTCTAAAATTACAAAAAAAAACATGAATAAACTTTTCATTAAGTCTTGAACTTCTTGTTTCTTGAGATTTTTGTGAGAGTTTCCTTTGGTGTGAGAGAGTTGCTTAAGTTTATTCCATTAGGGTTTGGTTTATATCCTTTGACTTCTTTGCTAAGTCTCTTACCTTGGATATTTTTGCCTTTGATTTCAAACTTGAAGATGCTATCTTTATGATATGTATGTGTGCTCATTTGTTTAGGATTGTTGTGAGTTATCTCACTATCTCTTGCCATGCTCATACATGGATGTATATATCATGCTTTGATGTTATTTACACTTAATTGTTATCCCCTTGAGTCCTTGAACTCATATTGATTCACTTTAATTTCAAATCCCACTTTAACTCTTGTTTACAAGAAGTTGTCCTCCCTTTCCTTCCAAAGGAAAGTCTCTCTATTGACCTCAAAGTCATAGATAGCTCATTACCAGCTTTGACCTCATAGTCATAGGTAAGCTTTGACCTCATAGTCATAGCCATCTCCCTCGACCTCATAGTCATAGAATTCACCTTTGACCTCATAGTCATTGGTAACATCTTTTCCTTGACCTCATAGTCATAGGATCTTCAACCCTTGGCCTTATAGCCATTCAATCTTACAACTTAGATTTAAGTTAGAGTTCTTGGACTCTATGTGGGACTCATCACATTGAGTACTCACTTTACCCCATTACAACTTAGACTTAGAGAGTTTCTTAAACTCTACATGAGCTCATACTCATTCCCCTTGGAACTTTTGCCATAGGAAATGGTTCCTCACCCGTAGTTAGGTGAACTACGGCTGTTCTGATTCTTTAGTCAGATACGTATGCACAAGATACGACGTCTTGGCAAGCATATTTAGTGTACATACCTTAGGTCTTTACCTTTATCCTTAGCACATTACCCTTAGCAAGCAAACATGACATAACACAAATACTAACAATAGGTTCCTGTAGAGTACTACAGATACTTAGGGTGTTAATACCTTCCCTTAGTATAACCAACCCCCGATCCCCGATCTCTAAGCTTTGTCTTTACTTAGCGCAATTAGGGTTTTCTCCGATTTATACCATTTTCTTTGGATAAATCAAAGCTCGGTGGTGAATTTCAAAGATGTGTGATTCAAGTTAATTAATAGCTTGATATCTGATTCTCACCACAACAGAAATGGCGACTTCACTGGGGACGTGAAAGAGGGTTAAGCCCACCTTGTTATGTTTGTATTATTCATGTTTTACTTGCTTATTTGTACATATATCTGTATATATTTGCATACTTGTTTGGATTCTCCTGTTTGACAGGATTGCTACTATTGAGTGGTGAGATAAGTCCTAACCCGGACTTGAGAGCACACATATGATAGGATTGTGGTGTAATCAATAGTCGGTTGTGAAGGTGCGAGAAAGACACAAGAAAGGGGGGTTTGAATTGTGTATTTACTCTTTTTGTAACATTTCGCATCTTGTTAGAGAGACGCTTAAGAACCTTCAATGTTTGTTGAGAGATTCTGATCTCTTAACTATGGAGCATGAGAACCATATAGGTTCTGATCATAAGATACGATACTCAGAACTTGCAGTGCGGAAGCTTATCAGAGATAGGCTGCAAGGTTCTGACTTTGCTTAATATGAGGTTCTGATAATCAATGCAGAAACATAAATAGAGATACTAAGCAAGAGAATAAAGGACACACAATATATCCTGGTTCACCACGCGGGCTAATCCGGTCCACCATCCTTAGGTGATTTTGCCTTGAACACAAGGACTTAATCCACTATAACCAAATCATGATTACACTTGCACGGGCCACGCCAAAGACTAACAACTTGCACAGCCGCACTGTGACTAACAACCCATTGAACCGTTCAGGGATCCAACAGGATATAACGTTCATTGACCGAGCAGACCCACTGCTGGGATTTCACAGCTATCCGTTCAGGGATTCATCACAATGAATATAACGCTACTGACCATATTTCAGGATTTTCCACAATGACCCTCAGCCATTGTCATCTCAAGTATCTGATCACCACGTGATCTACTCAAGGGCCTCAACTCACAGCTGAACTATTCAGGGATCCCATCAGGATATAACGTTCACTTGAGGAGTCTCAATTCATTTAGTCGAATTGGCAAACTGGAGATTACAAATTGTGCTTCTTAATAAGCATGTTTCTCCTAAGTTCAAGTACAAAGAACACATAAGTGTTCAAGCAAGATTTGAGCAATAGCTCCTTGCTTTCCTAAGAAACTACAAAGATGTATTTGGATATTACAATTGTTGACATCTTGTAGATCTTCTTCTTCTTCGTCTTCTTGGTTGAGCAAGCTTTGAGCAGCAACTCCTTACTTCAGATCTTCAATGTAGTCCTAACAAGAAGGTAGGTTGATGACTTGACAGATCTTCAATGTTGTCTTCTTCATCAATAGCTTCTGTTCTTGATTGTTGTTGTTGTGTTGATTTGTCTTCTTGACTTTCAACAACAATTGCCATTAGTGAAATAATGATAGCTTTTGAATATTCTAAGTGTTACAACGAGAACTCATCGTTGTGGCTATCTTCACAATGACTTGGTCAATTTTGTAGATGAACATTCAGTTCATGATTCTACAAGTGATCGACACATCAGAAGCAAAAACTCTTTCCATTAAATAGCCAGTAGAAATATAGCCGTTTGAGAATACTGTTGGCTCTTTGGAAAAGAGACGTTGTGATATAATGAGTTGTACTGACACATCTCTTTTTTGCAGAGGAAGAAGTGACCAGACATCTTTTCTTGGGCAGTGTGTACATTTAACTCACAATGGTAATATTTAGACTTCAAAACTTCAGTGGCTTCTGATGTTAATTTGATGAAACATGGGTAGAGTCTTCTTAGCAGAATATCTGATGCTTCAAGTCTTCAGTCGATTGAAGAAGTCCATTAGGAATCAGTCTTCAGAACTTCAGCACTTGGTCTTTAAGAACGTTATTCTTTTCTGCTTCAAGTCTTCCGAATCTTTAGAGCCTATCTTCAGAGTCTTCAGAACTTGATATTTGAAACCTTGATCTTCAGAACTCATCAGTCTTCAGATTCTTTCTGCACTTGGTCTTCAGCGCCTTCAGCCATCAGAACTTCAAGTCATAGGAGTCTTCCGCACTTTGGTTCTTTTAGAGTGTACTTCTTCAGAAGCTTCGCTATCTTTAGAATCTCAATCACTTTCAGAGAGCATCCACAAGAGCATTACAACAGCAATCTTGGCATCCTTGGATCTGGCTGATCATGACTAGAAAAAGAAGCGTTCTTGCTTCTCGCGACTTTAGTCACACATAGTAACTTCGCATATGTATATATTCAATCATAGTACATCTAGATGGTGCATGTTGGTTCTTATGTCTTTAGTTCTTATGATCTGCACACAACACACGTTAGACCATAAAATGGTTCTTTCACAAATACTTATTGTTATCATCAAAACATAGATTGACTTGTAGAGATAATTCTTGCTCTCACAATCTCTGTAACGCCCCAGTTTTGTTAGATTTATTTAATCGAGTCGATTTAATTATTTTTATTATTATATTATTTTATTTTTGACTTTTATTTGGAAATATATTATTTTTCATCGTGATTATGTTTTATCGCGTTTTGAGAGCGTTTGAGAGATATTTGAGTGTAGGGGAATTTTGGTCTTTTGATGGGTAGATATTATGTTTTTCATTTAAAATAGAACTTAGAGAGAAAAATAGAGAGAAAAGAAGAGAAGAAGGAAAAGAGAAAGAAAAGAAGAAAAAAGAGGAAAAACTTGGAGAGTAATAAACCGATTCAACCGACACTTCGAAGCACGATTAATCGGGTAAGGGTGCGAAACTCGCTTATCTTATGCTTGTGTATGAATATGTATGTGTGTGTTTGAATGTTCTCTTGCCTTTCCATAGTTTTCACTTCTAGGTTGGAAATGAGAAAATGATTAGGAATCGATGTTTTCGCGGTCGGAAATCGATATAAATTGCGTTGTATGATCACACTGTGTTTATGAGCAATTGCTGATATTTGTTTTGCTGTTGGAATTGATTGGGGATGAAAAATGGGATTTTTGGGGGTTTTGGAACCATGTAACCCGCAGCAGAAAATTCTGGTTCTGGTGCGATTCGCCAGGCGAATTAGGTCTTGCCACTAGTTCGCCAAGCGAAGTGTTGGCGAAGGGGGATTCGTCGGGCGAAATCGTAAGTCGCCAGGCGAAAACGGAGAGACAGAATTGGGTTAGCTTCTGTAACTCTTGGGGTTTTTCTAAATTTGTGGTTCGCCACTAGTTCGCCAGGCGAAGTGCTGGCTAAGGGGTATCTGCCAGGCGAAATTATAAGTCGCCAGGCGAATCTGGCTGTTTCTCAATAAATTCTTTTCTTTGAAAATTCATAGCTTTTGATCCGTAACTCGGATCGAGGCGTTCTTGGTACCGTTAGAAAGCTATTGAGACGTTCTTTCTTATTAAATGGTTTTGAGATTGGTGGCCGATTTAATTATGTCGGGAATTTGGAAATGTGTCGTTTCGTCGACTTTTACAGTTTTAATGGTGTGTATTTGATGTGTTATCATGCAATATGCTTTTGATATATATGTATGACTTGTGTGATGTTATATGATGTGATGAAATATTGTGATGATGGTTTGTGGCCTAAGGGCAAGAAAATGCATTGTGTTGTGTTTGATTGTATATGCATGATTATGGATGTGTATATGGGTGCATTTGAATGTCATGAGTCATTGTATGCCAAGCATCATGATATGCATTCTTGTGATGTCGTGTGCCCTAGTGGGTGTGAGCGACGAAACAATTCCAGAGGGAATCCGCTATAACATCGTGTGCCTTATACAAAGAGGTGTGAGTGATGATTATAGATGCTTGTGTGCCTTATACAAAGAGGTGTGAGCGATCGGGTCGTGTGCCTTATACAAAGAGGTGTGAGCGATCCATAAACGTCGTGTGCCTTATACAAAGAGGTGTGAGCGACGGGGAACATCGTTTTCCCGACGGGGAGTTACACTAAGTAACAAGCGATGATTCCAATAGTTCCTGAGTGAACTAATGATGAGAATGATGGATGGAAAGTACCGCATTTCATTGCATAGAGTCGTTGTGTCGGCCTCTGTGCATTTGCATAAATCATGAATGGATTGATTTTGTGTGGAATTGTGAATGGAATTGATGCTGTTGATATATATATATATATATATATATATATGTTGGTGATAAATGAATTGAGCATGGTTGATATACCTTGGTGATGGATATATGAGATATGAATTCTGTTGTTTTGTTGTTGAATTCTGGTGTAAGTTGTGGTGAGAATATTTTACTTGTGTATTTTTGTGTTATTATATAATTGTATGCAATTATATTATAATTGTGTTTCTTACCCTTCTGCTGTTTTGAATGCTCTATGAGGCATTGCAGATTAGATGCTAGAGGTCTTTTTGTGAAGCTTAGGTCTTCATTCTCTTGTTGGTCGGCTCTGATATGTAGCACCGGGTAGTCGGGGAGATCGTTTGTGATTATGTGTATATGTATATGTTCTGTTTGGGTTGTATATGTATGGCTCTGTATATGACGGACAAACTTTTATGATATATATATATATATATATATATATATATATATATATATATGAGATTCAGTTGCAGATTTTCCGCCTTTTTTCTGTATCTGAATTGTGGGTGTTAGGAACTGAGTTCCTCTGTTATGTGCTACCTGATTATTGCATATCTATATGAGCAGGTTGTTGTATTTTGTTTCAATTGATGTGACGCCCCTGTTATGCCATGAATGTTTTAATTATACTCTGATTATTTGTTATTGCTTTATTTCCTCGAGGTATAGATTAAGGGTGTTACATTAAGTGGTATCAGAGCCAGTTTGTGTCAGTTCGTGCCAGTCCGTGTCGGTCTTTGTGTTTGGGGTGAGTTGTTTGTTTAACCATAGTTGCTGTTATTGGATATGAACAGAATATGGCTGGTAGGAATGATGCTGCTTTGGCTGCTGCTATGCAAGCTATGGCTCAGGCTGTGCGGGGTGCACCTAATGCTGGTGGGAATGATGAGTTCAGGAAGAACAAACCGCCTGTCTTCAAAAGGAGACATGATCCTGATGGTGCTCAGATTTGGCATAAGGAGATTGAAAGAATCTTCGAGTGATGGACTGTGCTGAGGAACATAAGGTGAGACTAGGTACTCACATGTTGCAGGAGGAGGCTAATGATTAGTGGGTTAGTACACGTCACGTGTGGGAAGCTGCAGGTGAAGAGGTCACTTGGACTTTGTTTAGCAGGGAGTTTTTGAGGAAGTATTTTCCTGAAGATGTTAGAGGAAATAAGGAAATAGAGTTCTTGGAGTTGAAACAGGGTAACATGTCTGTTGTGGATTACACTGCTAGGTTTATGGACTTGTTCAGTTTTACCATATTATGCTGAAGCAACTGCAGAGTTTTCCAAATGTGTGAAGTTTGAGAACGGATTGTGTCCTGAGATTAAGCAGGCAATTGGTTATCAAAGGATTAGAAGGTTTTCAGATTTGGTGGATTGTTGTAGAATTTATGAGGAGGATAGCAAAGCTCGTTCTACTCACTATAAGAGTGTGAACGAAAGGAAAGGAAATCAACCGTTTCGTGGTGGTCCTTATGTGTCACCAGCTGACAAGGGTAAGCAAAGGGGTAATTTTGATAAAAGGCCAAGTGGGGGAGGTATGTCTAATCCTCTGAGATGTTTTAGGTGTGGTGACTTAGGACATCGTCAGTTTGAATGTAGAAAGGATATAAGGAAGTGTTCCAATTATGGAGGTATAAGACATGTCGCAGCTGATTGTAAGAAGAATGTGGTGAAGCTTTTCAACTGTGGGGAAGCTGGTCATGTTAGTACGAAGTGTCCAAAACTAAAGCAACCTCCAACTGGAGGGAAAGTATTTGCATTGGCAGGAACTCAGACTACTAGTGCAGATCGTCTGATCAGAGGTACTTGTTTTATTAATAGTATGCATTTAGTTGCTATTATTGATACCGGAGCGACTCATTCATTTATTTCGTCTGAGTGTGCGAAGCGTTTGAATCTTTTGTTGTCTTCGATGGGTGGAGAGATGGTTATTGATACTCCGGAAATGGGGTCGGTAACTACTTCTTTGGTTTGTTCAAGTTGTCCTTTGACCATTTATGGTAAAGATTTTGAGATGGATTTGGTGTGTCTGCCGTTGGAGGGTTTAGATGTGGTCATGGGAATGAATTGGTTGCAGTTCAATCGAGTTCATATTGATTGGTATCATAAGCTGGTAAGATTTTCTTCTCTCGAGGAAGACGAGGAATCGAGTTTCTTATCTACCAAAGAGTTGAAGAAACTTTTGGCAGATGAAGCTCAGTTGTTTGGGTTGTTTGCACCGTTGACAGTGGATAGTCAAGTTGCACTGGATGTGTTTCTAGTTGTGTGTGAATTTCCAGAGGTGTTTCCAGAGGATATTTCAGATGTGCTGCCAGAGACAGAAGTGGAGTTTACTATAGATATAGTTCCTGGTACTAGACATGTATCTATGGCACCATATCGTATGTCGGCATCTGAGTTGGTTGAGTTGAAGAAGCAGTTGAATGAATTGTTAGAGAAGAGGTTTGTGAGGCCGAGTGTATCGCCTTGGGGTGCTCCAGTTTTATTGGTAAAGAAGAAAGATTGAAGTATGCGATTGTGTATTGATTATCGCCAGCTGAATAAGGTGACGATTAAGAATAAGTATCCTCTTCCGAGAATTGATGATTTGATGGACCAGTTGGTAGGTGCGTGTGTGTTTAGTAAAATTGATTTGAGGTCAGGTTATCATCAGATTAGAGTGAAAGAGGAAGATATTCAGAAGACGGCTTTTAGGACACGCTACAGACATTACGAATATTCTGTGATGCCGTTCGAGGTTTCTAATGCGTCGGGTGTGTTTATGGAGTTTATGAATCGTATTTTCCATGAGCATTTGGATCGATTTGTTGTTGTGTTTATTGATGACATCTTGATTTATTCTAAGTCCCGGGAGGAACATGCGGAACATTTGCGAATTGTATTGCAAATTTTGAAGGAGAAGAGACTTTATGCCAAGTTGTCCAAGTGTGAGTTCTGGTTGTCAGAAGTGAGTTTTCTTGGGCATGTGATTTCAGGTAATGGTATTGCTGTGGATCCATCCAAAGTAGATGCAGTTCTACAATGGGAGGCTCCTAGATCTGTTACTGAAATTAGAAGCTTTTTGGGTTTAGCTGGATATTATCGAAGATTCATTGAAGGTTTTTCCAAGTTAGCACTTCCATTGACCCAGCTGACTTGTAAAGGTAAAGCGTTCATTTGGGATATTCAGTGTGAGGAAAGTTTTAGTGAGCTGAAGAGAAGATTGACTACAACTCCGATTTTGCTCTTACCGAATCCTACGGAACCGTTTGTGGTGTATTGTGATGCGTCTTTGAGTGGTTTAGGTGGAGTGTTGATGCAAGAAGGTAAAGTTGTGGCTTATGCTTCGAGAGAGTTAAGGATTCATGAGAAGAACTACCCTACTCATGATTTGGAATTAGCGGCTGTGGTGTTTGTATTGAAAATTTGGAGGCATTATCTCTATGATGCAAGATTCGAAGTCTTTAGTGATCATAAGAATTTGAAATACTTGTTTGATCAGAAAGAGTTGTATATGAGGCAACGGAGATGGTTGGAATTTTTGAAGGACTACTATTTTGGCTTGAATTACCATCCTGGTAAAGCTAATGTGGTAGACGATGCGTTAAGCCGGAAATCTTTGCATATGTCCGCTTTGATGGTTAAAGAGTGGGAACTTTTGGAAGCATTTAGGGATTTGAGTTTGGTGTGTGAATTGATATCTGATAGCGTGAGGCTTGGTATGTTAAAGGTCACTAATGATTTTCTGTTAACGTTAGCGAGAAACAGAAGTTGGATGTGAAATTTGTTGATTTGATGACGGTTGGAGATCAAAGTGTGAATGGTGACTTTAAAGTGGATGATAAGGGTGTTTTGAGATTTCGTGGTAGAATTTGTATTCCTGATGATTTGAACTTGAAAAAGATGATTTTAGAGGAAGGACACCGGAGTAGTTTGAGTATACATCCGGGAGCTAATAAGATGTATCAAGATTTGAAGAAGATCTTTTGGTGGTCCGGATTGAAGAGGGATGTGGCTCAGTTTGTTTATGCGTGTTTGACGTGTCAGAAGTCGAAGGTAGAACATCAGAAGCCTAGTGGATTTTTGCAACCGTTGGATATTCCCGAGTGGAAATGGGACAACATTTCTATGGATTTTGTGACAGGGTTGCCAAATACACAGAGGGGACATAATGCCATTTGGTGATTGTGGATAGGCTGACTAAATCGGCGCATTTTATTCCGATTAACATCAGTTTTTCTTTGGAGAAGTTGGCTGAGATTTATATCCGTGTGATTGTGAAGCTACATGGTGTTCCGTTGTGTATTGTTTCAGATTGAGTTCTGAGGTTTACTTCCAGATTTTGGGAAAGTTTGCAAAAGGCGTTAGGTTCCAAGTTGAGATTGAGTTCTGCTTATCATCCTCAGACGGATGGTCAGACCGAGAGAACTATTCAGTCGTTGGAAGATTTGCTGAGAGGTTGTGTTCTTGAACAAGGTGGTGCTTGGGATAGTTATCTTTCGTTGGTTGAATTCACGTATAACAACATTTTCCATTCGAGTATTGGAATGGCACCTTTTGAAGCATTGTATGGAAGAAGATGTCGAACACCTTTGTGTTGGCATGAATCTGGTGAGAGTTCGGTGGTTGGACCGGAGTTAGTGCAACAGACTACGGAAAAGGTGAAACTTATTCGTGAGAAAATGAAGGCTTCTCAGAGTAGGCAGAAGAGTTATCATGATCGAAGGAGGAAAGATCTTGAGTTTCAAGAAGGCGATCATGTATTTTTTAGAGTTACACCGGTGACGGGTGTTGGTCGTGCATTGAAGTCGAAGAAGCTTACTTCTCGGTTTATTGGTCCTTATCAGATATCCGTGAGAGTGGGTGCTGTGGCTTATCGGGTGGCGTTGCTGCCGAATCTTTCGAATTTGCATGATGTGTTCCATGTTTCACAGCTTCGGAAGTATGTTTCGGATCCGTCGCATGTGATTCCGATGGATGAGGTTGAGGTAAGGGAGAACCTTACGGTTGAGGCATTACCAGTGAGAATTTTGGATCGCGAGTTGAAGCAGTTAAGAGGCAAGGATATTGCGCTTGTGAAAGTAGCGTGGGGAGGCACTGCTGAGGGCAATTTGACTTGGGAGTTGGAGAGTCGGATGCGGGAGTCGTATCCAGAGTTGTTCGTCTCAGGTAATATTTTCGAGGACGAAAATCTCTAAGTGGGGGAGAGTTGTAACGCCCCAGTTTTGTTAGATTTATTTAATCGAGTCGATTTAATTATTTTTATTATTATATTATTTTATTTTTGACTTTTATTTGGTAATATATTATTTTTCACTGTGATTATGTTTTATCGCGTTTTGAGAGCGTTTGCGAGATATTTGAGTGTAGGGGTATTTTGGTCTTTTGATGGGTAGATATTATGTTTTTCATTTAAAATAGAACTTAGAGAGAAAAATAGAGAGAAAAGAAGAGAAGAAGGAAAAGAGAAAGAAAAGAAGAAAAAAGAGGAAAAACTTGGAGAGTAAGAAATCGATTCAACCGACACTTCGAAGCACGATTAATCAGGTAAGGGAACTCGATTATCTTATGCTTGTGTATGAATATGTATGTGTGTGTTTGAATGTTCTCTTGCCCTTCCATAGTTTTCACTTCTAGGTTGGAAATGAGAAAATGATTAGGAATCGATGTTTCGCGGTCGGAAATCGATATAAATTGCATTGTATGATCACACTGTGTTTATGAGCAATTACTGATATTTATTTTGCTGTTGGAATTGATTGGGGATGAAAAATGGGATTTTTGGGGGTTTTGGAACCATGTAACCCGCAACAGAAAATTATGGTTCTGGTGCGATTCGCCAGGCGAATTAGGTCTCGCCACTAGTTCGCCAGGCGAAGTGCTGGCGAAGGGGGATTCGCCAGGCGAAATCGTAAGTCGCCAGGCGAAAACGGAGAGACAGAAATGGGTTAGCTTCTGTAGCTCTTGGGGTTTTTCTAAATTTGTGGTTCGCCACTAGTTCGCTAGGAGAAGTGCTGGCGAAGGGGGATCCGCCAGGCGAAATCATAAGTCGCCAGGCGAATCTGGCTGTTTCTCAATAAATTCTTTTCTTTGAAAATTCATAACTTTTGATCCGTAACTCGGATCGAGGCGTTCTTGGTACCGTTAGAAAGCTATTGAGACGTTCTTTCTTATTAAATGGTTTTGAGATTGGTGGCCGATTTAATTATGTCAGGAATTTGGAAATTTGTCGTTTTGTCGACTTTTACAGTTTTAATGGTGTGTATTTGATGTGTTATCATTCAATATGCTTTTGATATATATCGTATGACTTGTGTGATGTTATATGATGTGAATGCATGTGATGAAATGTTGTGATGATGGTTTGTGGCCTAAGGGCAAGAAAATGCATTGTGTTGTGTTTGATTGTATATGCATGATTATGGATGTGTATATGGGTGCATTTGAATGTCATGAGTCATTGTATGCCAAGCATCATGATATGCATTCTTGTGAGCGATGATTATAGATGATCGTGTGCCTTATACAAAGAGGTGTGAGCGATGATTATAGATGATCGTGTGCCTTATACAAAGAGGTGTGAGCGATCAGGTCGTGTGCCTTATACAAAGAGGTGTGAGCGATCCATAAACGTCGTGTGCCTTATACAAAGAGGTGTGAGCGACGGGGAACATCGTTTGCCCAACGGGGAGTTACACTAAGTAACAAGCGATGATTCCAATAGTTCCTGAGTGAACTAATGATGAGAATGATGGATGGAACGGTACCACATTGCATTGCATAGAGTCGTTGTGTCGGCCTCTGTGCATTTGCATAAATCATGAATGGATTGATTTTGTGTGGAATTGTGAATGAAATTGATGTTGTTGATATATATATATATATATATATATATATATATATATATATATATATATATATATATATATATGTTGGTGATAAATGAATTGAGTATGGTTGATATACCTTGGTGATGGATATATGAGATATGAATTGTGTTGTTTTGTTGTTGAATTCTGGTGTAAGTTGTGGTGAGAATATTTTACATGTGTATTTTTGTGTTATTATATAATTGTATGCAATTATATTATAATTGTGTTTCTCACCTTTCTGCTGTTTTGAATGCTCTATGAGGCATTGCAGATTAGATGCTGGAGGTCTTTTTGTGAAGCTTAGGTCTTCATTCTCTTGTCGGTCGACCCTGATGTGTAGCACCGGGTAGTCGGGGATGTTAGTTCTTGTGATTGGCTGAAATTTTGGTAAAACAATGTTAATGTCATGGTTGATGTTGCAACATGAGTCTCTAAACATTATTGTTTGATAGGTTAACATTCTAGTTTGTGAAAATTGTTGAAGAGTTAAAGTACTGAAGAGTGATGTCACATGCGATGTCTTGACATCACTATACTAGAATATTAAAACATCAGGTTGTGATGTTTTTAGGGATGCGCGTGTTAATGAGATATTCTACTGAAGAGAATTAGAGATTGCAGGCGAATATCATGGGATAGATACATTCTGTTACAATCAGTTATGAAGAAGATTAGTTCGTTGCTAATTTAATGCAAGAAGATATGAAGAATAATTAGAGTTAATTATGAAGAGCTGATTGAAGATTTAATTGAAGATCTATTTTGTAGCAGAATCTTTTAGAGATTTGTAGCAGAAGATTTGCTGTGATTTGAAGGCCCAAATCCAGTGGGAAAAAGCTATAAATAGAATGCTTGTAATCTAGAATTGGTACGGGTCCAAGATGTAGATCATTAGGGCTTAGTCTAAGTGAACCACTCGGGTTGTGAGATGGTCACTGTGTTCTTACTCAGAAACCTGTAGGTAATGAGTATTGTATTGTTCTTGGAGGAAGCTTTGAAGCAACTCCAAGGTATGTCATGGAAGTGTGTCTTCTACTTTTCTGTGGTTGAAAAGTTGTTGGTAATCAAGCTGTTGATGCAGTGGCGGAGTTGTTGACTGCTAGACATCATTACGATGATTGGGAGTGAGATGAAGTCTCTTACCTAGGGAGGACTTAGGTAGAAGGGTCATTGGGTAGTGATTAAATTAGGTAGATTGTCAACTGGTTTGTTGAGTCTGTAATTTGATACTACTAATAGTGGACTTCCTTCCTGGCTTGGTATGCCCCCAGATGTAGGTTGTTGAACCGAACTGGGTGAACAATCCTTGTGTGCAATTGTGTGCTTTTCTGTTGTTTTACATTGCGGAGTGTGTTGTTGTAACATCACACATAACATCACAGGTTTTTAGTGTCTTGTTCATATAGCAGATATTAATGTTGTGACATCGCACTTAGCATCACATATCTGGTACCAGAATTTCAATTGGTATCAGAGCAGGCATCCTGTCTGTTTCTGGATGAGATCTAGGGAAGATACTTTCTGGTTCATGAGCAAGGAAGATAGTTGTTTGGATAATCTCTTGGAGTGAAGGATGGACTATTTATGACAGAGTATTGTTATCAGGAGAACTACTGTTGGCACGTGGTTTATGATGATGGTGTGCAAGGATTTGATGACACTGAATTTCACCGTATTTTTGACTCCGATTTCGCATGCATTCTTAGTCTTTTAATGTCATTTTATTATGTTATTATTATGTTTTTCTTTGTTTTCAGGTTTTTAGTCTAATCAGAGCCCCGAGCGAGAAAAGGAGCGAAAAGGAAGTCGAAATGAGCTAAAATAGAGAAAATCAGCATTTTACACTTATGGCATCCACTATGGCGGCCGCCACAGGGTCTTCCATGACGTGGCCATGTCTCAAACTCCTCCCAACTGTTTTTCCCCACGATCTCCAACTGCCCAAGCAAGTTTACACTCATGGCGGGCGCCATGGTGTTGTGGCGGGCGCCACAAGAACAAAACGAGTTCCCTCCCAAATTCAAATGCTAGGGGCATCCTTGTCTTTTCCACATGTTTCCTTGCCTATAAATAGGACTTTAGATTTTCGTTTTTCTTCATCCAAGCTTAGTTGTTCATAAGCATATATCAGTGTAATAGTGGTAATCGCTTCACATCGAGGTGTTACTACATTCGAGAGATCGAGTCTGTAAGAGCCTGTGAGATTGAGTCTTGGAGCACTCTTGAAGGAAGTTAATCCTGCCGCCATTTTACTTTCAGTTCGCATTTTATTCAACCACTCCGATTGGAGCAGGTTTTTATTACTTTACCTTTTTGTCAACTTTATTTCTTGCATTGTCTTTTAATTTCATTTACTTTCCGCACTCGCACTACTTTCATTTACTTTCCGCACTCGCACTACTTTCATTTATTTTCCGCACCGCATTACTTTCATTTACTTTCCGCACTCGCACTACTTTCATTTACTTTCCGCACTCGCACTTAAATACTTTTTTATGAAAAATCTAAAAATGAACTTTTACTTTACCATGTCTGGCTAATTTTATAAAGGTTAGAATGTGAAGATCATAACCGAATCGATAATCTGTACAATTGTTAGTGGAAACACTTAAGGGCTATTTTAACTTTCAATATAAGTTTTCCTGTTCTTAAAGTCCGTTGGGTAAGATCGAAAGCCGTCCAACGCCTATCTAAACTTAATTGTTTTTAAACCATTTCAAAAACAGCGAAAGCGCTTTGTTTAGTTTATTAGGAGTTTTTAATTTAAAAGGAAAAGAGATTTTAAAACCATTGTCGGACGCGTTAAGAAGTTTAAAGTCTGGTTCGTAAGAACCTCTTTTTTTTAGAAAATCCAGGTTAAAATACTTTTCAACTTGGTCAAGATACTATATTTCTTAAAAATAGGTTTACCACTCTAACGCAATGCGCGCCTTTTTATCCGTGACAATAAGAGGGTTTGATTAGGGGGTACAACTCGGTTCTGAATACGCGAAAGCGACAGTTCCTGTCAAATTAGTTCTTTTCAAAGTAGAAAACATTGCCCGTAAGTAGTTCTATTAGCAAGTACTTGGATTATCAATTGGTTGTGTGAATTGCATTCGAACCTGTCTTTATCAATTAATTTTAATTACTTTATTTACTACCGTGCACTCTTCAAAACTACTATTTTCAATCACCTTAGATACACACCTTAACAATAGATAGCGATAGATTGACACTTGGTCTCTGTGGATACGATAATCTTTTATATTACTCTGACGCGTTCGTACACTTGCGAAAAAACCACGCATCAAGTTTTTGGCGCCGTTGCCGGGGACCAATTTCGTCAAATTTCGTACCCTGTTGTTATACCGTTTAGACTAAGGAAGTTACCCGCCGGTCAATGCGAAAAACTCGTAGTACCGGTAGTTTAGTAGACCCTCTAGCTGAACCAGAACGTTACGCTCGCACACGTTTATATTTCCGTAAACTTAGGAAAGCTATGGCCGAAGATCAAAATCAAAGACCTCTTAAGGATTTCGCCCAACCATCCAACGAGGAACCTAGTTCTAGTATAGTAAATCCAGCCATACCAGCTAACAATTTTGAACTTAAACCATCCCTGCTGCAGTTGGTACAGCAGAGACAATTCGCAGGTCTTGCTACAGAGAACCCAAACCAACATTTGAAAAACTTTCTCCAACTAGCAGACACCTTTAAAACCAATGGAGCCCCTCCTGAGGCGATTCGCTTAAGATTATTTCCTTTTTCCCTCAGAGATAAGGCCCTATCTTGGTTAGATTCCCTTCCACCAAATTCCATAACAAGTTGGGAAGACCTTAGAAAAGTATTCCTTGCCAGATATTTTCCCCCGAGTAAGACCGCTGTTCTTCGAAACCAAATAACTAGATTTACCCAAAACCAAGGAGAATCGTTGTTCGAAGCCTGAGAGAGATATAAAGAGCTGTTAAGAGCATGCCCACATCATGGTTTAGAAAATTGGTTAATCATTCAAACCTTCTATAATGGACTTCATTATAACACTAAGATGACCATCGACGCCGCCGCAGGTGGCGCACTGATGAACAAACCTTACCCTGAAGCTAGTGCCCTTATCGAAGATATGGCCCAAAACCATCAATCGTGGGGAGTAGAACGAGCGACAGTGGAAAAGAAGGAAGCCCAAGGAGGAATACATGAGTTAAGCTCTATAGACATGATGCAAGCTAAAATGGACGCATTAGCCCTAAAAGTTGAGCATATGTGTACAACCCCGAATACTGCAGCCGCAGTTTCGTCAGATTGTGAGATATGTGGGACGAAAGGACACCAATCCGCAGAATGCAGTCTGTTAAACGAGACCAGCTCTGAACAAGTGAACTACACCCAAGGAAACCCATTTTCAAATCCCTATAACCCTGGATGGAGGAATCACCCAAACTTTTCCTATAAGAATAATAACCCTATCCAAAATACTGCCCCTCCGAGACAATCAAGTTATCAAGCCCCAAGATCAAATCAACCTATGCAACCTGTACCACCAAAACTGAGCCTTGAGAAAATCGTGGATAATTTTGTCGCTGCTCAAATCCAACAAAACAAGGAGTTCATGAACCAAAACGTTCATGTTAACGAACTAATTACCCAGTTAGGAACCAAGGTTGACCAAATAATCACTCACAATAAGATGCTTGAAACCCAAATCTCGCAGGTAGCTTTAAACCAAGCCCCTCAGACCACACCTGGAGGACAATTCCCTGGACAACCTCAACAAAACCCGAAAGGACAAGCAAATGCCATTACCCTACGAAGTGGGACCACTTATGATGAACCTTGTAACCCGAGGTTGAGTGATCCCAAAACTTCTAAGGAAGATGACAACATCCCAGATAAAAAGAAGAAACCAGAGGAATCGGTAAACCAGGAAAGTCAAGAAAAAGGAGAAGAACCCAAAAACAAAACCTATATACCACCCCCGCCATACAAACCACCAATACCATATCCGCAAAGACTTAAACAAACCCAGATCAATAATCAGTATCAGAAATTCATTAAAGTTATAGAAAAACTTCACGTAGAAATCCCGTTCACAGAAGCCATTACCCAAATACCATCCTACGCAAAGTTTCTCAAAGACATCCTTACCAATAAACGTAGACTTGATGATCCGAAACCCTTGGAATGTAATTCTATTGCCGAAAATAAATTAGCAAAAAAGGATAAAGATCCTGGAAACTTTTCCATTCCTTGTACTTTGGGGAGTCATGTCATCGAAAAAGCTTTTCTAGACTTAGGAGCTAGTGTGAGCTTAATGCCCTTAGCGGTTTGCGAAAGGTTAAATTTAGGAGAGTTGCAACCTACCAAGATGTCACTTCAATTAGCCGATAGATCTGTTAAATATCCGATAGGCATACTTGAAGACGTCCCTGTTAGGATAGGTCAGCTGTTTATCCCTACTGATTTTGTTGTCATGGACATTGAAGAAGATGATGACATACCAATTCTTCTAGGTAGACCATTCTTATCGACTGCTGGAGCCATAATAGATGTCAAAAAGGGGAAGCTAACCTTTGAGGTAGGGAACGAGAAGATAGAATTTATACTTTCAAAATTTCTTATGGCACCTGTGATAGGAGATGCGTGTTATGCGATAGATATCATTGATGAATGTGTTAGGGAGTTAGAGCAAGAAGAAGTCATTGAAACAATTAAGCTGCCATCAACTCTTATTTTGGAAGATGACAATTATAAGAAACCCTACATCGATGATAACCTTTACGAATGTTTATCCCTTACCCCAGATCCTATGCCTTGCCCTATTAAACCAGCCTTGGAACTTAAGGAACTACCTAAGAACCTGAGATATGAGTTTCTTGATGAAGAAATGAATCGTCCGGTTATAGTTAGTGCTGCCTTGAGACAAAAAGAAACAGATCAACTCTTGGACGTTTTACGAAGATATCCCTCAGCCTTAGGATATAATATCTCTGATCTGAAAGGTATAAGTCCATCCGTATGCATGCATCGGATTTCGCTCGAAGTAGATTCAAAACCTTCCAGAGAGCACCAGAGAAGGATAAACCCTATACTGAGTGATGTTGTCAAAAAGGAAGTTCTGAAGTTGCTTGAAGCAGGTATAATATATCAGATCTCGGACAGTAAGTGGGTGAGCCCTGTGCATGTGGTACCCAAGAAGGGAGGCATCACAGTTGTGCAAAATGAGAAAGGTGAACAAATAGCAAAGCGGATAGAAGGAGGTTGGCGTATGTGCATAGACTATAGAAAGTTAAATAAAGCAACTAGGAAGGATCATTTCCCTTTACCGTTCATAGACCAGATGTTAGAACGTCTTGCCAGACACTCTTACTTCTGCTATCTAGACGGGTATTCGGGATTCTTTCAAATACCTATACATCCAGAAGATCAAGAAAAAACTACCTTTACATGCCCTTTTGGAACTTTTGCCTACCGACGAATGCCTTTTGGACTCTGTAATGCCCCTGCTACTTTCCAACGTTGCATGATGTCAATCTTTGCAGATTATCTAGATGGAATCATGGAAGTATTTATGGATGATTTCTCGGTTTGCGGTTTTGATTTCCAAAATTGTCTTATCAACCTTGAGAAAATCCTGGAAAGATGTGTGGAGGTGAACCTTGTGCTGAATTGGGAAAAATGCCATTTCATGGTGACTGAAGGAATTGTTTTAGGACATATAATCTCCGAAAGAGGTATAGAGGTAGATAAAGCAAAAATAGAAGTTATAGAGAACCTAAAACCCCCCAAGACTATCAGGGAAGTTAGAAGTTTCCTTGGACACGCTGGATTCTACCGCCGTTTCATCAAGGACTTCTCCAAAATAACAAAACCTTTAACTGGCCTGTTAATGAAAGATGCTGAATTCATCTTTGATGAAAAATGCAATGAAGCATTCAACCTTTTGAAGCAAGCATTGATTTCAGCACCCATTATGAAACCCCCTGATTGGTCTGAACCGTTTGAGATAATGTGTGACGCCAGTGATTACGCTGTAGGAGCCGTTCTAGGTCAGAGAAAAGATAAAAGATTACATGTAATATATTATGCCAGTAGAACCCTAGACGCCGCCCAGCTCAATTACGCAACAACCGAGAAAGAACTCCTAGCTGTAGTTTTCGCTATAGACAAATTTAGATCATATCTAGTAGGAGCCAAAATTATAGTTTACACCGATCATGCTGCCATCCGTTACCTACTAAGTAAAAAAGATGCTAAACCCAGGTTACTTCGATGGATTTTGTTGCTACAAGAGTTCGACTTAGATATCCGAGATAAAAAAGGCACAGAAAATGTAGTAGCCGATCACCTATCTAGGCTAGAATACCTGAATCCTGAATTAGTACCCATAAATGATGATTTTGCCTATGATAGATTGATAGCCCAGTTGGAAACCATTGAAGATAAAGAACCAGACCCTCATGAGCACTTCCAAAAATCCTTAGCTGTAAGTAACGTGCCCTGGTACGCTGATTTTGTTAATTACCTAGCCGCTGATATCATACCCCCTGATCTCGATTACCACAAGAAGAAGAAGTTCGTAAGTGATGTTAGAAATTTCTATTGGGATGAGCCACTTCTTTTCAAGAGAGGTAAAGATGGCATTTTCCGCCGTTGCGTTCCAGAAGACGAGGTAGAAAGTATAATTCAGCATTGTCACTCTGCACCTTATGGTGGACATGCAAGCACCTCTAAGACCTACGCCAAGATTCTTCAAGCTGGCCTATTCTGGCCTACCATGTGGCGTGATGTCCATGCTTACATTGTCAAATGTGATAGATGCCAACGCACAGGAAATATTTCAAGACGCGACGAAATGCCTTTAAGAAACATCCAAGAAGTAGAACTCTTCGACGTATGGGGTATAGATTTCATGGGACCATTCCCACCATCTTTAGGAAACAAGTATATCTTAGTTGCAGTAGACTACGTGTCTAAGTGGATTGAAGCGATAGCTGCACCCACAAACGACACTAGAGTAGTGATTAAATTATTTAAAAATTGTATATTCCCCAGATTTGGAACACCCCGTTTAGTTATAAGTGATGGAGGATCTCACTTCATATCAAGAATATTTGATAAGCTTTTAAGCAAGTATGGAGTTAAGCATAGAGTAGCAACACCATATCACCCACAGACTAGTGGCCAAGTGGAAGTATCTAATAGGGAGATTAAACAAATTTTAGAAAAATCTGTCTCTGTATCCAGAAAAGATTGGTCGCAAAAGCTTCAAGAGGTTTTATGGGCCTACAGAACCGCTTTCAAAACCCCTATAGGAACAACCCCCTACCAACTAGTCTATGGAAAATCTTGTCATTTACCTTTTGAGTTAGAGCATAAGGCCTATTGGGCCATTAAAACTTTGAATTTGGATTACCTAACTGCTGGTGAGAAACGTATCCTTGACATCCACAAATTGGAAGAACTCAGACAGCAAGCCTACGAGAATGCCATAATATACAAAGAAAGAACAAAAGCTTGGCACGACAAAAGAATCGTAAGAAAAGACTTCAACTTAGGCGACCCTGTTCTCCTGTTCAATTCTAGGCTACGACTCTTCCCAGGAAAGCTCCGTTCAAGATGGACTGGCCCCTTCAAAGTATCAAAAATTCTGAGGTCTGGAGCTGTTGAAATCAAAAACGAGACATGTAAACCATTCATCGTCAATGGACAAAGACTGAAGCTCTACGAAGGAGGAGACATTCCAACAACCCACTCCAGCCACACTCTAAGTGATCCACCAATCCCGACAAGAGATGTATAAGTTCCAGTCGTCAAGCTAACGACGTTAAACAAGCGCTGCATGGGAGGCAACCCATGATTTTCTTACCTTATTTACTCTTTCTACATTTTGTTTTATTTTATTTCTTGTTATATTTTGTCAGGACTAATGTTTAAAATGTTTGTGTTTTACAGGACTTTCTTCCTAACTCTGTGCAGAATGCAGAACTTTGACGACATGCATGTGACTTTCAGGAATGACGCCCAGAGAGAGCGTTACTTTGTCCACTTCAGACGTCCTATGGCACCTACGAGGTACCCAGATCAGGCTTGCATGGAGGCTTTAGGCATTGAGCCTAGTGTCAGATTCTTATGCCACCAGCTTCAATGGGACCAGTTCGACGACCTGAACAACACCTATAGGAACCTCACTTTGGAGTTCCTCAGCTCGTTTTCTTATGACCCCTGGGCCGGACCAGATGGATGTGCTGTTTTCAGGTTATTTGGGACTGAGTACTCCTTCACTCATAAGGAGTTTGGTGATTTATTAGGTTTTCAGACGACCCCTGATGCTATTCCTGAGACACCTATGGGATACTTTCTGAGTAGGGAAGTGGAGAAGTTCTGGAGTGATATCTCTGGTGGGGGGAGTCAGGATCCTTCCACCCAGTTCTCACATGTTATCCACAACCCTGCGTTGAGGTATTTTCAGATGATCATAGCACACTCTTTCTTTGGATTGCCAGATGCTGAGACCTTGCTTAGTGAGGAGGAGATCTTTCTACTGTTTTGTGCGACCCAGTCACGTCCTGTGGCATGTGGGAACTTTCTGCTGAAAGGTCTTAGCAGTATTGCCAGGTCATCAGTAGGTATTATTCATGTGGGAGGTATTGTTACCCAGATTGCTGCTGCTTTAGGCCTTTCGCGTAAGTTGTTACATCTCAGGGTTTTCTGTGAATACACCACCATGGACGTTGATTTCTGCCTAGACAGAGGGTTGATAAGGAGAGCCTCTGCAAACCCCAACTCTCCTTATCTTATTTCGAAACATTGGGGACAATGTTCGATTTAAGTGTGGGAGGGGATTTTATTGCTTTCTATTTCCATTTTTAGTTAGTTGTTTATTTCTTGTTTTTGTCTATGTCTTTTTTCTAGAAAATGCATGAGTCTGACGAGTCACCAGTACAGTGTATCCCTAGTGCACCCTCATTTTTCCCCATTTCTTTAGCCCTACAAAAAAAAAAAAAAAAAAAAATTTTGCAAAAAGAAAACATTGTTGTTCTATACGTTTTTTGGGCTTTAAGACAGGTTTGGATTAGGATGTGGTGACTTAGGTGAACTTTTTGAAACATTAGTATCGTTTTAGCACCGTAGACTTCACGAATATAGGAATCATTCCAAAACCCCATGTACCATGGCCTTAATTATCATTTCCAAATTTGTCCTAAGTAGTTTATTTCAGCAGTCAGCTCCGGCCTAAGCATGTTCTACGTAGGGGATCGATGAACATAAGTGAATGATCCAGTAAAATAAATAAAGAATAAGGCAAACTCCGGATAGATGACCCTCACAAGGTCGTTTAACCCAAAAAGTTGAATTGTTGCCACACAAAAAAATATAATTTTAGCTCACCCATTGTTAGTTGGTTCAGAGGTATCTGGCGCTGAACTCGGTAGGGCGGATTACGATCCGATCCCCCACAACTGCATTTGGGTTAAATAAAAGGGTTTACACAGTCTTATGTGCCAGAAACCCTATGTTTTGGATCAGAATCACTAACAGGTCACTCTACTATGAAACATGTACGGATAACGGGCTTAATGTGATTGCGCCTGAATGAAAAGGACCAAAAAAAGAGATGAAGAGGTAGGCCTAGTTATTGTGGGATGGTACGGTTGATTAATATAAGAATGAAGTTTATGTCCGCCTCTGCGGATAAGTGTCATTACGATACCCTTGGTTCACTTAGTACCTGTCACTGCATCCTGACTTGAACTTAGAAGCCCTTTTTGCCCGAATCACGTGTCAGCACTAGTTTTCTTACTTTGAGCTTTAAATGTTTTGCTTGAGGACAAGCAAAGGTCTAAGTGTGGGAGAATTTGATGACACTGAATTTCACCGTATTTTTTACTCCGATTTCGCATGCATTCTTAGTCTTTTAATGTCATTTTATTATGTTATTATTATGTTTTTCTTTGTTTTCAGGTTTTTAGTCTAATCAGAGCCCCGAGCGAGAAAAGGAGCGAAAAGGAAGTCGAAATGAGCTAAAATAGAGAAAATCAGCATTTTACACTTATGGCATCCACTATGGCGGCCGCCACAGGGTCTTCCATGACGTGGCCATGTCTCAAACTCCTCCCAACTGTTTTTCCCCACGATCTCCAACTGCCCAAGCAAGTTTACACTCATGGCGGGCGCCATGGTGTTGTGGCGGGCGCCACAAGAACAAAACGAGTTCCCTCCCAAATTCAAATGCTAGGGGCATCCTTGTCTTTTCCACATGTTTCCTTGCCTATAAATAGGACTTTAGATTTTCGTTTTTCTTCATCCAAGCTTAGTTGTTCATAAGCATATATCAGTGTAATAGTGGTAATCGCTTCACATCGAGGTGTTACTACATTCGAGAGATCGAGTCTGTAAGAGCCTGTGAGATTGAGTCTTGGAGCACTCTGGAAGGAAGTTAATCCTGCCGCCATTTTACTTTCAGGTCGCATTTTATTCAACCACTCCGATTGGAGCAGGTTTTTATTACTTTACCTTTTTGTCAACTTTATTTCTTGCATTGTCTTTTAATTTCATTTACTTTCCGCACTCGCACTACTTTCATTTACTTTCCGCACTCGCACTACTTTCATTTATTTTCCGCACCGCATTACTTTCATTTACTTTCCGCACTCGCACTACTTTCATTTACTTTCCGCACTCGCACTTAAATACTTTTTTATGAAAAATCTAAAAATGAACTTTTACTTTACCATGTCTGGCTAATTTTATAAAGGTTAGAATGTGAAGATCATAACCGAATCGATAATCTGTACAATTGTTAGTGGAAACACTTAAGGGCTATTTTAACTTTCAATATAAGTTTTCCTGTTCTTAAAGTCCGTTGGGTAAGATCGAAAGCCGTCCAACGCCTATCTAAACTTAATTGTTTTTAAACCATTTCAAAAACAGCGAAAGCGCTTTGTTTAGTTTATTAGGAGTTTTTAATTTAAAAGGAAAAGAGATTTTAAAACCATTGTCGGACGCGTTAAGAAGTTTAAAGTCTGGTTCGTAAGAACCTCTTTTTTTTAGAAAATCCAGGTTAAAATACTTTTCAACTTGGTCAAGATACTATATTTCTTAAAAATAGGTTTACCACTCTAACGCAATGCGCGCCTTTTTATCCGTGACAATAAGAGGGTTTGATTAGGGGGTACAACTCGGTTCTGAATACGCGAAAGCGACAGTTCCTGTCAAATTAGTTCTTTTCAAAGTAGAAAACATTGCCCGTAAGTAGTTCTATTAGCAAGTACTTGGATTATCAATTGGTTGTGTGAATTGCATTCGAACCTGTCTTTATCAATTAATTTTAATTACTTTATTTACTACCGTGCACTCTTCAAAACTACTATTTTCAATCACCTTAGATACACACCTTAACAATAGATAGCGATAGATTGACACTTGGTCTCTGTGGATACGATAATCTTTTATATTACTCTGACGCGTTCGTACACTTGCGAAAAAACCACGCATCAGGATTATTGAGTAGTGCCTGAAGGTTGTTGAGGAGTTGCTGTGTGTTCCGCTGCATGGTATCTGTGTAACCCTGGATGGTTCTTGAATCTCTGGTGGTGAGATTCTAGGAAGGTATTATCTTGGAAAGACATTAGGGTTTGGTCTCCTCAGCAGGATATTCTATGATGTCATAGTTTATGCAAGACAGCTTCAACCGTTTGGTTAGAGATGCCAAAGATACTTGAGAATTATCTCATGTCCTTGTTTTGGGAAAGAAGTGATCATGAGGTGAATGGATCTTATTGAAGATTGTACGGCATGGGAGTTTCAGTTTTTTTTTCAGGCATTGAAGACCAATCTGTTCAGAACATTGATTCCTTCTTTATCATTCGTCTTGATGGTGAAAGAAGAGGGTAGAGCCAAAGCAAAAAGAGTATCACTGTCAAATCTTTCATGCGGGAGTGAAAATCTTGATAAGTTATCTCTTAAGCCTAGTGGTGGTGACCTAAGAAGGAGGAAGTTTCATCAAGAAAGAAGTTGAGCTTAATATGTCAATGTCTCGACATCGCGCTACACAGTAGCAGCTTCTGGTAAATGCTAAGTCAAAGACCTATTAGAAGTAGGTGTTTTGAAGGATCACTGAAGCTGTGAGGTTGAACAATTTTTTAAGATGATGTCATAGCATCTCAGCTGGAGTTGGTTGAAGAAAAGGTAGTAATCTTGATAGCAGATGATCCCTAAAATGTCTAAGGACAATGTTATAGAAAATGCATCAGACTGTGGTCAAGTGGTGTATGCATAAGCTCTTTCAATTTTGTGGCTTGAAGGATTGGATTGTATATACAAGAAGTGTGGACCTTGTACTTATAAGAAGAAGCTTCTGGAGGAGTGTGTTATGCAAGTTACTGCAGTTTTGTTGGAAGATGTTGATTGGTTCTCGTGTGAGATATGTGTGGATCTTAATGTGATTTAGACTGATGTCAGAACTGATGTTGAAACATCATTTCAGTCTTTGCTCAGAGTGGAGTAAAAGATCAAGACACTGACCTAACCTGGAAGGCATTTGTAGGAATGGTTTTCATGATGGTTTGCTTTGAAGAAGAATCAGCAGATGCCGGTTGTGTGAGAAGGTTACCTTGACAGGAGTTGAGTATTTATCTAAGATGTTGTGCATTTAACTAATGACAATATACATTGACGGGAGACTATGTATATGTCTGATGTAAAAGTGCAGGACTGCAGTAGTGTTGAGAATTTACTTTTCTCTATGTGGCTGTTTTGGAAGTGTTTTCAAGGGTTAAGCACTTGGGTGTTGAATCAACTGGTGGGGTTGATTGGTGACTGTGGAGTATCATCTAAATTGCCTGGAATGAGTTTGGATTATAAGAGGCAGATTGATTGTGGAATGTTGATGACATCCAACATCTCAAAGTCAGACAAGTTGCTGGTTTTAAGGCTGAAAGATATGAAGACATCCCATCTTGATGGTTACAGCTTGGATCAGTCTTAAGGAGCATGGTGGTTGCTCTGGTTGGGAAAGTCGAGGATAAGTGGCAGTTATCTTTGGCTTTCTACTGACGACTCTACTAAGGGAAGTGACTTTCTTTAGTATTGCTATGGGGTAGTCTTGGACTACTTATTCAGATGTGGTAGGTTTGAAGTCTTTGGAGTTTTTAAGCAGGATGAAGGTTGTCTACTCAAACTTAATTGATGAATCAAGTCTATGAGAGCATGGAAATCTGTTTCTGCAAAGGGAGGAGGTTCTTTTGAGTGGCAGAAGGTAGAGCTGAATCCAACAGTTGGATGTTCTGACATCTAACCTAACATCAGAAGTCTCAGCTGGTGATGTGGCACATTAGCTATTGATAGGGTGATCTACAGGAATGAACAATAGGATGCTTCAAAAAAATCGTTCACATGGCAGTTTGCGGGAGCTGCAGGGAGGAGAAGATGTTACATGGCCAGGGCTTAGGGAGTCTAAGTGTGGTTGATTTTGAGCAAGTGGAACATGTGACTTGAAGATCAAGTTTCCTTGGTGGATTAAGATATCTTTGTGAGAGTTCTGATAAACGTGAAAAAGGTCAAAATGTGGCATTTGGTCAGAGTGTGGCAGCTGGAACAAGTTCCTCTTGGGCAGAAGGGTGATGATTTGAAGACTCAAGGAGAAGGTGGATGAGAGTTTAATTCTCTAGGATTACTATGCAAGAGTAAGCCCAGTTGATGGAGCATATCAAGAATCATGGTGATGATATCTTGGTGTGTGGCAAATGTTCAAACTTGTGTTGGGACATTATCTGGTTGGATATCCTTGGTGAAGGATAATTATGCCCTGGTTCAGGGGCTTGGTGCCTACATTATGCCTAAGGAGCGTCTACATAGTCATACGGGAGAATGATGAAGTAGAAGGTCTGCCTTGGATGGAGAATGTAGTGAAGATTGAAGTAGACCAGGGCCTTGCTAAAGGCAGAAGAAAAGCCTGTGAAGGGGACATGGACCTATTGTAAAGACCTTGTTGGGAGCCTGACAGGTGTCTGATGTGTGGTATGGAATATGTGAGAAATTCTAATTCAAGTGGGTGTTTATATTAGACTTGGCAGACCATGTATCTGAAATAAACACGATGAGATTATGCTCAACAAATACAAGACGTGGCAGTTCTTAATGTTGAGAATGTGGCAATTTCATTGTGCTTTTATCTGGTGTCAAGTATTCATCTTCATAAGGAGCATTGGGTGTTTATGCCAGGGGGAGTTTAGGCTGTTGTCTATAGCCTATTACTGCAAGGGTGCAGATTGTTGTGAAGATTGCGCAGAGTGGTATCAAGGTACATGATGGGGCATGTACTACTGAGTATGGTTGGGTGTTCCTAAGGCTGGTATGCTAGTGCTTATGAGGAGGCTGAAGAGCAGAATTGTTGTATTTGGGAAAAGTTACTTTTCTTGAGGAATCTAAAAGAGATTGTGAGTTGTGCTGATCAATAGATGTCGTGCTTGTGGTTTGGAATCTTTCAAAGTGTCTTGGGTTGATAATATTGTGAGCCAGCAGACAATGTCTGATGCGATGTCAGAACATGGTATAGGACATGTTTGTCTTGAGCCAGACAGGAATTATTCTGGACGGTGGTGTAGGGATAAGGTGGAACACGTGTCTTCGACTGTGCATGAAACTGTTTTGGCACAATTTATGGGAAAGATCAGTTAGGAAACAATAAAAGTGGTCAAGACTATTTTGGACGGTAGGCATTGAATTTGGAAGGAGTTTTTAGTACCTAAAATAGCGTTTTTGTGACCAAGAACCTTGACATATTCAAAGCTCGTTAATCCCTAAGTAACTGATCAGCTATTTATAGGGGTTATTCGGTTCCCCTTCAACCAGTGAGTGTTCTTGTTTCATAAGTCTTATGGCATTTATTCGTTTTTGGGTGAGCACTACTTGGGTCTGGTTCTGTGAGGACTTCCTTTGCCAATTTATGGCTAAAAAGGGGGAGAAAGGAAAGGGTTTTGCTAAATGGTTTGCACATATGTTTTGTCTGGAGTCTGCAGTTTCGGAGATGAGTCAGAGATGTCAAAGAGGTGGCCCGAGCCTTAAGTTGGTGTTGAGTCTTTGTGACTTGTGTCCTGAGTTATGAACACAGTTGTGACTTGTGTTATGAGTTACCTGGGTTGGCAGAATGGCACTTCTTAAGTCTCATCTTATGGCATAGATTAAACCCAGTGTCTGATCAATGAAGGTGTGCAGAATTATCTTATGCCACCATTGGTCGTTTATGTATAGACAAATATTTCTTTTCTGGAGGAGTCTTCTACATTTGTTCTGGGTCTGTCCTGGAAGGAAAAAGAAATGTGTTGTGTTGAGGGGGAGTGTCAGATATCTTCTTCCTCATGTGCACCAAATGACTTCAGGACTGTCTACTACTTAGGTCCTGATGTGCTGCCTGGAGTTGCTGCTATATGGTGAGGTTATGTCCAACATGATGTCCTAACATCATTCAAAATTAGCCAAGAAGATGATTCTCCATGATTGTTGTACACAGTAGCTACTGATGTTTTAGGATCAGATAACTTTTAACAGTAGTATAGGGTTGTAATTGCTGTGCAGAATTTGAGCTGTAATGTTTATATATCTGTTTTAGCCAAAATTAGCCAAAGAGGGAGATTGTTAGTTCTTGTGATTGGCTAAAATTTTGGTAAAACAATGTTAATGTCATGGTTGATGTTGCAACATGAGTCTCTAAACATTATTGTTTGATAGGTTAACATTCTGGTTTGTGAAAATTGTTGAAGAGTTAAAGTACTGAAGAGTGATGTCACATGCGATGTCTTGACATCACTATACCAGAACATTAAAACATCAGGTTGTGATGTTTTTAGGGCTGCGCGTGTTAATGAGATATTCTACTGAAGAGAATCAGAGATTGCAGGCGAATATCATGGGATAGATACATTCTGTTACAATCAGTTATGAAGAAGATTAGTTCGTTGCTAATTTAATGCAAGAAGATATGAAGAATAATTAGAGTTAATTATGAAGAGCTGATTGAAGATTTAATTGAAGATCTATTTTGTAGCAGAATCTTTTAGAGATTTGTAGCAGAAGATTTGCTGTGATTTGAAGGCCCAAATCCAGTGGGAAAAAGCTATAAATAGAATGCTTGTAATCTAGAATTGGTACGGGTCCAAGATGTAGATCATTAGGGCTTAGTCTAAGTGAACCACTCGGGTTGTGAGATGGTCACTGTGTTCTTACTCAGAAACCTGTAGGTAATGAGTATTGTATTGTTCTTGGAGGAAGCTTTGAAGCAACTCCAAGGTGTGTCATGGAAGTGTGTCTTCTACTTTTCTGTGGTTGAAAAGTTATTGGTAATCAAGCTGTTGATGCAGTGGTGGAGTTGTTGACTGCTAGACATCATTACGATGATTGGGAGTGAGATGGAGTCTCTTACCTAGGGAGGACTTAGGTAGAAGGGTCATTGGGTAGTGATTAAATTAGGTAGATTGTTAACTGGTCTGTTGAGTCTGTAATTTGATACTACTAATAGTGGACTTCCTTCCTGGCTTGGTATGCCCCCAGATGTAGGTTGTTGAACCGAACTGGGTGAACAATCCTTGTGTGCAATTGTGTGCTTTTCTATTATTTTACATTGCAGAGTGTGTTGTTGTAACATCACACATAACATCACAGGTTTTTAGTGTCTTGTTCATACAACAGATATTGATGTTGTGACATCGCACTTAACATCACATATCTGGTACCAGAATTTCAGGGGAGATCGTTTGTGATTATGTGTATATGTATATGTTCTTTTTGGATTATATATGTATGGTTCTGTATATGACGGACAAACTTTTATGATATATATATATATGTATATGAGATTCAGTTGCAGATTTTCCGCTTTTATTTTGTATCTGAATTGTGGGTGTTAGGAACTGAGTTCCTCTGTTATGTGCTACCTGATTGTTGCATATCTATATGAGCAGGTTGTTGTATTTTGTTTCAATTGATGTGACGCCTCCGTCTATGCCATGAATGTTTTAATTATACTCTGATTATTTGTTATCGCTTTATTTCCTCGGGGTATAGATTGGGGGTGTTACAATCTCCCCCTTTTTGATGATGACAAAACCAAGTATTTTGGTTGAACATTTTATACAAGGTAATCACCAAAGCACACAAATTCAGAGTCTGAAACAACAACTCCCCCTGAATGAGTTATCCTCAAAGCTTTATCTGAGATCATCTAGGATTTTATGTAATCCAAAGATATACAGAGTAACAACTTGAGTTGTCAGAGCAGGAATAGAAAAGAGTTACTTCTCTATCTTGTCTTTAGGAAAACGAAGAGTCTTTAGCATCTGGACTAGTTCATCAGAACTTCCATCTTCAGCTCTTCAGAACTCAGTTTTCTTTATTGTCGTATCAGAGCTTATTATCTTCAGAGACATCTGAAGCATTTCTACTTTTCAGCAGATTCCATTAAGCATAAGATTAGAATAGTTCTTGACTGATAGTCATAGCCTTGCTATCTATCAGAGATAGACACTGTCTTTAAAGGAAACTCCCCCTGAGTTTCAGATTTTGTGAAGATTTGAGATTTTGCAATTTGATCTTCAAGGCAGTCTCCCCCTAATTCCTATAAGTCAGATATTCGGATCTTCAGAATCATAATTCTGGATGGTAAGGTTTTAATCACCAATGTAGATCATGACTGTTTTGACTTTTGAACACAGGTCTTCATCTCAGAACCGTGTTATAGTCACACTCAGTGGTTTATCAAAGCTTGATTTCTGATCAGATACCAATTGAAGGTTTAATTAAAGTGATCAATCAATTCTTGATTCTGAATCTGATACTCATGATTTAATTTTGGTCTGATACCACGTGATGTGCTGAGTCCTATACCAAGTGAAAGACTTATTCTCATACACTTGAGAGGTATTTCATTAGTGTGCTGATATTGATACCAATGAAGGTATTTTGATAGTAATCCACAGCTTTGCTCTGATTGATGAGTCTGATACTAATCTTTGTGTACTGAGTCTGATTACCAATTGTTGATTTAGTCTGATACTAAATCATTTTCATTTAGATTTGTTTCTGGTAAACATCAGAATGACTTCTTCTTGGATCTTTAATCCGAATCTTCAGACAGTTCTTGACTTCTGATTTGTACAGATCTTCTGAGTGAGCATCTTGAGATGTATACTTAGTCTTGACTGCTTTCAGAGTTTTCTTACTTCTTTTCTGAATCTCATACTCTCAGACAGCTTACAGCATCTGAACTAAGTGAGATAAGGATCACGATAAATTGATTCTTCCAGCTTAACCTGTTTCTTAGAATGCCTAGTGAACTTGTTCAGAGTTCCTCGGATAAACATCAAACAACAATCGTTAGTAGCAACACATTTTATATGAGTACTTTGTTTGAGTTCTGCATTCTTCAATCTTCTTCTTTTCAATTAAAATCTTTATATTTCTCCCCCTTTTTGACATCATCAAAAATTGCTAGAGCATAAGGGAATTTAAGCATATAATTCCTCTTTCCAATGAACATCATATATTTCTTCCTCATTTGAGCATATAAGAGCAATCTAAGTCATTTAGTGATAACCATCTTTAACCATAGCATATTCATTTGAAGGTCAATTAGATGGAATCATCTGATACAAATTGAAGGTTTTAGATCATCTGTAAAGATTAATTACAGCATTTAATTTGTGTACAATCAGATAGAAGCATCAATACAAAATGGTTTTAAAATGCAGAGTTTAGGTTGAGCTTAATCTTAGAAGGTTCGAGATAATCAAATCATGGATATTTCAAACATAGATTCCTAAAGAGAAACGACTTAAGTAACGTAGACTTAATAAAATAGGGTTTTCATAGGTTCTTATGAGTTAGACTAGAGCGAGCCTACAGATGATGAAGAAGATGAGAGAAGGTTTTCAGAATCATCATTTCTTGAGATATACAACATTTCTTCTACTTGAGTAATTGCCAACCTCTTGCCCTTCACAATTTCTTCTGAGATCCATTCATGGAACTAAGTCCAGATATTTCTTACTTTCATAGGGTTTACACAAGAACTAGAAGCATCAACGAGGGTTTGAATCCTTGAGATTGCATTGTCTTTGAACTATGCAAGAACGCTATTCGTGGTTCTTAATCTCTTGGATGAATGTTCTTTCTTAATAACCGCTTTTCTTCCTACCTTCCGATCTGAGAGTTCTTGAAGAACATCAGTGATATTTTTCATGTTAATCCAAACACTGATATCTTCGTCCTTGATTTTTCTCAGGTAGTTTCCGAATTCAGCCTCATTGTAGGTAGCGAATTTTGGAAAACCTATAACCGAAACTTTGGGGGTTAGAGTCAGTTCTCTAAAACGTGAATTGTCTAAACTGGCGTCTTCCTTCAAAAGGTTCTTAAACCAAAGAATCTTTCCAGCGCTTTTAAGCAGCTTCCAAGATTCTCCTTCATTAATTAGAATGTCATCAACTAATCCTGATTCAACTAAAATGTCTGAGATGAGTCTTCCATAGGGAATGAGACCACATTCATGATCAGAACAAGTTCTGGAGCTTCTGATGGCATCCTTGAGAAGTTTGAAGAGGATTGAGGGAATGTTCATTTTAATTCCTTTTAGTAGAAGGAATAGAACACATTTTTGAGTATCGTTCAGCTGTTCTGAAGAGAGACGATGAAAAACATTCTCTTGCAGGATTTTGAACCAGACTTGAAGTGAGTTTTTCAGGTTTGAGAAGGTTTGGTTTTCAGATAAGGCTTCATCTATGAGGATAACGGACATCACCTTAGCCTCATTCTCTTCATTGAGTAAGTTTCTAGAGATTCTGAATCCGTCATTTTCATGCAGCAAGAGATCTGTGATAGTCTTGTCAGTGATGAAGATTTTTCTTCCGAAAATGAAAGAGACAATGAGATTTTTGGATGTATTTGCATGAATCCAGAAATCTTTGATTAGATGACCATAGGTTGGTCCTTCCAACCTTTTGAAGTAGTTTTTCCAACCTTGGGTTTCCAATGAAGGAGTAATGTCGCATCCATTTGATTTTAGATTGTTGAAGTTAACTATAGTTTCCGATAGAACCTTGAGATTGTTAACTGGCATTTGTGTGGTTGTGGGAATTAAGACGTAAGCCATTTTGAGAGAGAGAGAGAGAGAGAGAGAGAGAGAGAGAGAGAGAGAGAGAGAATACAGGGTGAAAAATTGGGAAATTTGGTTGAATGGAGGTTGTTTTGTTCTCTTCGGGTTTGATGCTTTTATAGAGGAAGCATACTATTTTTGAGGAAGATGAAACCGCAACGATTGATTTTCCTAGGAGCGCTAAACAATGTGAAAAGTGGATAAATAATTAATTCCTTTAATCAAAGGTCATGATGAGGTTTAGTAAGAGGTAAAAGAACAGTTACCTAATCTCAATTTATTAATGATTTATTATTTAAAGTTTAACCTTTTAAGGAGTTTCAAGCATTGCTTTTAATTTGGTTATTTGATTCTGGATAGTTAGATCGTTCGTTTAAGAACACAAATATTTTTAAAGATATCTTGGCCCTAATTATGTAGACATTAATATTTGAAATAAGATTTATCTAAACAAAAACATTAATTAATCACAGAAGGATACAAGAATCCTATCTTAGGCTAGGAATGTCATAGGTTGACAAAGCTCAGGAATAGTCTTCTCAGCCATACCATTTCTTCTACAGTGATTAACAATTCCCTGGCGATCGAGAATGTGGGAGATGACTCTGCAGAATGGGATCTGATAGATTGTGTCTTCCCTGGACACACGAATTTCTTCCTTGAGGTGATTGTACATAGACCGAGGAAGGTTTATTTTGACTCTACCAACCAAGAAGAAAATAAATAGCCTTTCCTTGTCAGAAAGCCATCCTCCAGCTCTTTCTCTTGGTCTTAGGTTTGTTACCATTATCTTGTACCAATCCTTGGCTAAAGAATTAAGAGTACAAGGTTGATTGGGGTAGCCTAGGGTTTCGAAGGTTGTATGCAAGTGTCCGTCCAGACAGACTTGGTCAACTTTATCTTCCACTGTTAGACCATCGTTAATACAACCAATGGCCGTAGAGATGATGGTGGGATTAATCATGACTGGGCAACCAGCCACAACAGATAAAATAACATCCTTGCGAGCAGCATATTCCAGAGACCGAGCATTTGCCCAGAATTTGGTTACCAGCTTGGGATAAATTGGTCCATCAAGCATGGAGAAATAGTTCTCCCAGTTTGGAATTTTGAGTCCGGAGAAAAGTCTTGACTTATGAAGAAGAGGTAGTTGATTTATGGAGAGAGTTTGTTCCTTTAGAAGTTCAAGGTCATCAATTTCTCCACGGATAGTGAGGACATCCTGGATAGAAGGATGATTGGAGAAGGAGAGTCTAACTAGATTATGATTTTTCCTAAGAGGGGAATTAGAATGTGAGGAGCACAAAGTTATGATAGCTCTTTATTACGCGCATAAGTTTTACTAGTTCCAAGGCTAGCAGTAAATGTGTTGACGGTACAGTTGAAAAGACGTATTAGAACTTTTAACTAGCTCTAGACCTAAGGTTAGAGTTATGGACACTGACACACGTAATTATGATAAAAAAATGTCTAGCTTAAATCCTGTAGCGTTCAGACTTTTATATGAATTAGGAAAGATGCTAATGAAGAAAAGTAAAAGGCCATACCTTAAGGATGCATAACTTTTTGACTAGAATCTTTTAGCAATTTTTTTTCTTCGTGAAAGCATTACTAGAGTCATTGAGCACTTTCTGATTCTGCCTATTTCCGAGTAAGCTTCAGAGATTTCTTGGGTTCTTCAAGATACGCTTGTGTTTTGACTTCTGAGGAAAATGAATATTTTCTTGGAATGTGATCCTGGTTGAATTACAGCTTTTTCTCTTTTCTTGTTCAATCTTGTCCATAAACTCTCTAGGTTATAATAACCGAGATTAAGACTTAACATGATCAGAGTGACCACTTCATATGAATCTAGCCAAATACATGCACATTTTTGGTAAGGCGATGTAATGAATGTTCTGAAGGAAAATTGACACTCATATGCTTGGGAGCAGTACTGAGTGAACAATAAATTCTATTTGATGACCCCATTCATAAACAACAGATTACATCTGTTTTTGATTGCTTCTCATTTCTCATTTCCTTGATCCATAGAACCTGTTTGGTTCCGATATAGTTCTTAAGTTATGGATCTTAAACGACAAACTTTGAGAATTGGTTGAGTTCTCCTTTCATAGCTTGCATTCAGTTTGCATTTGTGAGAATTTCTTTTCTTCGAAAGATGGTTGATTTACAAGATTTGTGAGAACCTTTGAGAGGTTATACAAAGAAGAATTAATATATCAGCTTCTGACTTTGTTCCTCAAGGTTGTTTCAGAACTTGTTCAGAACCAAAACATCATCACGCAACACATGTGTACATACATCACTAGACATGGATTGCATGAAACTTCTTGTTCTCACAATGCTGATCAACTTATTTGGGGTTGGCCACGTCTATCTATGAGTTAACTGATTTCTTCAAAAGAACATCATTAACGTCATCTTTTAAGACATCAGTTAGAGAACCTAGATGTCTGGATTGATAGCTTCTAATTTCATAGCTCAAGTGGTTCTGAGAACACTTGATCTGACGAAAATCAGATTATCAACATTTGATTCCATTAGGATAATCTCAAGTTGTTAGAGATTGAATTCTGAATCAATTAAGGATTAAGAGTTTGTTCAGAATATTTTCTAATAATTTGAATTTTTCAGATTCTGGCTTTAACAGATTTCATTATGAAATTCAAAGTCTTAGAATGACAATCTTTCTTCTTTACATGAAGAGGTTCTGAATGAGTTTCAAACGAGAAAGTCAAGGGTGGACCTAATCCGTTTCTTGAAAATATCTAAAAAACTCATAAAGAATTCATCTTCAGCAAACAAGATTTCTTGCTTTCTGATGATTCATCTTCTAAGCATATACATGGTTTTATCCACACGTATTTTCCAGGATGAGCATTCAACAGATATAGTTTCTTATCTAATGAATTTATCTTATCAGCTGATTCTTCAATTTTAATGACTTCATCTAGAATCAGTGAATTGCTCAAGAAGTAATCAGATTGAATACAATTTTGTACACAGTCAAGTGCTGAACTGTTACAGAATTGTAAGTGGATTTCAATCTCACCCAGAGTACTTCTACGCACCACATCTGGATCTTTTTCTGACACTGTTAAGTGTTTGATGTGAATCAATAACAGAACCGGACCTCTGATACCAATTGAAGGTGCAAGAAAGACACAAGAAATGGGGGTTTGAATTGTGTATTTACTCTTTTTGTAACATTTTACATCTTGTTAGAGAGACGCTCAAGAACCTTCAATGTTTGTTGAGAGATTCTGATCTCTTAACTATGGAGTATGAGAACCATATAGGTTCTGATCATAAGATACGATACTCAGAACTTGCAGTGCGGAAGCTTATCAGAGATAGGCTGCAAGGTTCTGACTTTGCTTAATATGAGGTTCTGATAATCAATGCAGAAACATAAATAGAGATACTAAGCAAGAGAGTAAAGGACACACAATATATCCTGGTTCACCATGCGGGCTAATCCAGTCCACCCTCCTCAGGTGATTTCGCCTTGAACACAAGGACTTAGTCCACTATAACCAAATCATGATTACACTTGCACAGGCCACGCCAAAGACTAACAACTTGCATAGCCGCACTGTGACTAACAACCCAATGAACCATTCAGGGATCCAACAGGATATAACGTTCATTGACCGAGTAGACCCACTGCTGGGATTTCACAGCTAGCCGTTCAGGGATTCATCACAATGAATATAACGCTACTGACCATATTTCAGGATTTTCCACAATGACCCTCAGCCATTGTCATCTCAAGTATCTGATCACCACGTGATCTACTCAAGGGCCTCAACTCACAACTGAACCGTTCAGGGATCCCATCAGGATATAACGTTCACTTAAGGAGTCTCAATTCATTTAGTCGAATTGGCAAACTGGAGATTACAAATTGTGGTTCTTAATAAGCATGTTTCTCCTAAGTTCAAGTACAAAGAACACATAAGTGTTCAAGCAAGATTTGAGCAACAGCTCCTTGCTTTCCTAAGAAACTACAAAGATGTATTTGGATATTACAATTGTCGACATCTTGTAGATCTTCTTCTTCTTCGTCTTCTTGGTTGAGCAAGCTTTGAGTAGCAACTCCTTGCTTCAGATCTTCAATGTAGTCCTGGCAAGAAGGTAGGTTGATGACTTGACAGATCTTCAATGTTGTTTTTTTCATCAACAACTTCTGTTCTTGATTGTTGTTGTTGTGTTTATTTGTCTTCTTGAGTTTCAACAACAACTTCCATTAGTGAAATAATGATAGCTTTTGAATATTCTAAGTGTTACAATGAGAACTCATCGTTGTGGCTATCTTCACAATGACTTGGTCAATTTTGTAGATGAACATTCAGTTCATGATTCTACAAGTGATCGACACATCAGAAGCAAAAACTCTTTCCATTAAATATCCAGTAGAAATATAGCCGTTTGAGAATACTGTTGGCTGTTTGGAAAAGAGACGTTGTGATATAATGAGTTGTACTGACACATCTCTTTTTTGCAGAGGAAAAAGTGACCGGACATCTTTTCTTGGGCAGTGTGTACATTTAACTCACAACGGTAATATTTAGACTTCAAAACTTCAGTGGCTTCTGATGTTAATTTGATGAAGCATGAGTAGAGTCTTCTAAGCAGAATATCTGATGCTTCAAGTCTTCAGTCGATTGAAGAAGTCCATTAGGAATTAGTCTTCAGAACTTCAGCACTTGGTCTTTAAGAACGTTATTCTTTTCTGCTTCAAGTCTTCTGAATCTTCAGAGCCTGTCTTCAGAGTCTTCAGAACTTGATATTTGAAACCTTGATCTTCAGAACTCATCAGTCTTCAAATTCTTTATGCACTTGGTCTTCAGTGCCTTCAGCCATCAGAACTTCAAGTCATAGGAGTCTTCCGCACTTTGGTTCTTTCAGAGTGTACTTCTTCAGAAGCTTCGCTATCTTCAGAATCTCAATCACTTTCAGAGAGCATCCATAAGAGCATTGCATCAGCAATCTTGGCATCCTTGGATCTGGCTGATCATGACTAGATAAAGAAGCGTTCTTGCTTCTCGCGACTTTAGTCACACATAGTAACTTCACATATGTATATATTCAATCATAGTACATCTAGCTGGTGTATGTTGGTTCTGATGTCTTTAGTTCTTATGATCTGCACACAACACACGGTAGACCATAAAATGGTTCTTTCACAAATACTTATTGTTATCATCAAAACATAGATTGACTTGTAGAGACAATTCTTGCTCTCACAGGTTGTTGGGAGTAGTCCTAACAATTTATTGCATATGATGACCACGCTCAGTTGAGGCCCTTTGGGATTGTTAATGTCTGATATGAGTAGTCGCATTGATGTCACTCTTCTCGATTTGAGAGCCCGTGAGACTGAGGACCGTAGTTACCTTCACCCCACTTGGCCTTTTTAGGGCGTAGTGCGATGGTTATGAGGGAGTAGTCCCAAATGGTTGATACGCGATACTACACTCAGACGAGTCTATCTTGAGAATATTATTAACCCGCATGAGTAGTCACGTAGGCTGATAATATCCGAAAGATTTATCCATGACTCTGAGAACTTTTAGAACCCTGTTCTACAGTTGATAAACCCATAGTACATACCAATTGGGATGGGTAAACCATGGCTCCATGCTCGTGATCTCCAAACCTAGGCCCTTATTTGCTTGTGCATATCTATGAATATCTGTATATGTGTGTTGTGCATACATTCACCTATTCATGACAGCCTTTCGGTTTCAAGGAATTCAAGTGCTTTTTCCTTTGAAAAAATCAATAGAGATCATGATTTTAAAAATAAAACTCCTCAGTTTTTCAAAATTTTTTTTGCAGCTTTCCTTTGAGTTCCTTGAAACCATTTGGCTTACATTAGCATTGCATGCGCATATCGTCGCATTGGCATATCATTTGCATTTCTCAGTCTTGAGTCTCTCTTCTTCTTCTATGTTTGAAGGATACCTAGCACCTATTCAAGACAATGGCAACGATGAATGAGATTTTGGAAAGTCAGGAAGCATTGAAAGAGGAAGTTAGGATCCTCAAAAGCCAGATGAGTTAGGTCTTGGAGACCTTACAAAGCCTGATGAGGAAAGAAGGGTATATTCACCCTATGGCGCCCAAGGAGGTTGTCAATTCCTCATCTCCTGTAGTCCTCCCCTACCAAGGACCTACCTTTAGGGAAGCTTCATACCAGCCAACATTTGGTCTTAGTCTTGCACCAGAATATCATCGTCATCAGGTGTCCACCAAAATAACATTTCAGCCTCCAACGGTTGTTTCTCCTCGAGGTTCTCGAAACCAAAATAAGAAGACCTGCTCTGTCAAAAGAGGCCAGGTGAACTGCCAGCCTATTTCGGTGCCATTGAGTAAACTTTTCCCGCTACTGATTCAGAATAAGTTGGTGACTCCCCGACCTTACAACCATGTGCCCGGACCTTGACACAATGCAAACTTGACTTGTGAATTTCACAAGGGAGATGAAGGGCATGATTTGGATGGTTGCTTAGCTTTAGAAGCTACTGTGCTAAAGATGATCCGTGAGAATGACTTGATCTTCGAAGAAGATCGCCCAGAGATTGAATGCAAATTCCATACTGGTACAATGGGGCATCCCATTGAAGAGTGCAAAGAGTTCGAGGCAAAACTGCTAAGTCTTCTAAAGATGCTGAAACCTCAGGAAGGTACGTCAGATGCCAATGTCTTAACCCTTGAAGTAAAAGGCAAAAGACTTGCAAGGCCTCTCAAGGTTCTGTATCATAAGGAACAAGTGATCAGTGACGAAGGTGTTCCTCAGTATGGACCCAGAAACTGAAATCTTCTGAAATCAATTCACCAAGGCCGGCTGTATTTTGTTATTTTCAGCATTTTCAATTGTATTTCCTTTGCACTTTGAATTTGTATTTTACTTATAAGCTTTGTTGTACTTTCAAATTGACAAGATTAATGAAATGTTTGTGCACCTTTTGATTAAGTCCATTCGTTTCACTCATTTAATTCTATGTTCATAAAAGAAAAAAAAAAAAAAAAAAAAATATATATATATATATATATATATATATATATATATATATATATATATATTTATCTTGTTTCACTCCACTTATCAAAATTTTTGTTAAGCAAAGATTGTGGAGGATGATGAAAACATCATATCCATAGCTGTTTGTAGCGCAAATTTTTTGGACGTGGTTGCGAAGCACTTATCGCTTTTGGGGTACTACAGTTCGATTCATTTTTTATCCTATTGAAGCTGATGAAGGAAGGGAAATAGATGTCTCCAATTAACCCTGCTTGCAAATTGAGTTTGAACAGATGACTGTTGGTTTACAGATGCTACAAAGATTGTGGGTATCTCTTAGGTTATTTTGTTAAAATAGTGCCCGGGCGATTGGTGGGAGGTTTAAGACTGATGCTTTTTGTTTGATATGTGAAGGTACGGGATTTGGGTTTTTGGATTAGTGTGCTCGCAAAGATTTTTCTTTCAATCTTATGCCTACGTATTCCCGTTTACCGAAACAGGGAAATCAGAGCGATCGTAGTTCCTCCTATTCTATGGGAGGAAATTGTGTTTTGGTGTCTTGTTCAAAGCCCAAGACGTGAAGCTAAAGGTGGTTTATATCTTGTTCGAAGCCCAAGATGTGAAGCTGAGTAGTCTATTTGTATCTTGTTCGAAGCCCAAGATGTGAAGCTAAAAAGGTGTTGTCTTTAGAGAGAATTTGTCATCTCTAAAGGGGGTCTATTTGTCACAACTGTTGGGTGACTGACTATAAAGGAGGATTACTTTAACCGGGATATGTGAATCCTAGCAATGCCATAATTTCCTTTATATGGGGTTTTAACCTGAAGGAGAAGACTTTAACTTAGTGTAGAGCAATGCCATCTTTCCTTAGGAATTTCTCATGCTAAAAGAGGGACAGTGGCGTGGATGTAAATAATCCAGAGGCTTGCCACTTACAGCGATTAGATGAAAGGGAAAGGAGTTATTGATGTTTATATACTGTGAACGAGGCACAGTTTTGATGCTAAAAGGTTGATTGACTCAACCGGGGTTTTCTTATACAAAGCCTAAGAGGAGGCTATTGGCCCAACAAGAGGGTGTTTTTATGTGTCTCGTACGAAGCCCGAGAGGGAGGCTAAAAGAGTTTGACTCAACAAGAGAGTGCTTTTAGATGTGTCTTGTACGAAGCCCAAGACGGAGGCTAAAAGTTGTTTGGCTCAACAAGAGAGTCTTTTTATACTCAACAAGAGAGTGTTTTGTATCTCGTACAAAGCCCGGGATAGAGTCTAAAAGGTGTGTGACTCACCAAGAGAGTCTTTTTATACTCAACAAGAGAGTGATTTTGTATCTCGTACGAAGCCCGAGATAGAGGCTAAAAGGATTATTGACTCAACAAGAGAGTCTTTTTGTATCTCGTATGAAGCCCGAGATAAAGGCTAAAAGGAGTGTCGTTTCAGTTGAGTGACAGGTCCAGTAGGTTGGTTAAAAGAGATAATCAGTTCTTATAAAGAGACTAATTAAAGGCAAGGCTATGCTTTGGGATTAATCAGAGGATCAGGGTTATTTCATGTTCTTTAAGGAAATGAGGAATCCAGAGGGTATTGGAGACTGTCTGAGTCTACTGGTGTTTTTTCCCTACTTGAGAATGCCTTCGAGACACAAGGAGATTAGACTGTCCAAGTCTAGAGTTTTATCTTTTGTACTATGCTTAAAGAAACATTAGTAGTACGTTCACGGTAGAAAGACCTAGACTCTTTGAAAGACTGTTCTATTAAGATGACTAATTTCTGTTCCTATACCTCTAGGAGGTCGTCGGGACAATTTGTACGAAGCCCAAGAGGAGGCTGGAAACTTTTAAAAAGCTGAGGGCCAATTTGTACGAAGCCCAAGAGGAGGCTCTCTTCCCGAAGGAAGAATCCTTATACGAAGCCTAAGAGGAGGCTGTGAATACTTCTAAGAAGCCGTAGGGTCCTTGTACAACGCCCAAGAGGAGGCGGGGATGCTTTTAGGAAGCCTGTGGGTCCCCAAACCCCGAAAAATTCAAGACAGACTATTCAGAGAGAATAGATCAAGCCAGGAAAGTCTGAGAATTTGGAAGAGACTCAAGAGATGCCATTCACGGAGAAAAGATCATCTCTGGGGAGTAGAGTTTCTTTGACGATTTCTAAGGGTGACAGTCTAAGAAAGTGTTAACTGAGAATGCTGCCTTTCACGTCCCCATATTGTTTAACCCCAAGAGGAGGGAAGACTGTGTCTGGTAATCCTATGGGGGATCTAGTTTTGTCTATTTAAGAGTGATCAACAGGGCTTAGTGCTAGACGTAGTTGCCGGGGAAACTCTAAATATCTATACTAGTATTACACAGTTGATATGAGTTTATGAAAGAAGACTTACAGTGAAACATCCCCACAATACAGTTATATGTATATGAAAGCGGATAAAGAAAGCATATAAACACTTACTCAGTTGTAGAGCTTCCATGCTGTTTGGTTAGTTTTTCAACAAAGAAAGATTGAAAACAACATGTATATTCAAAATTTAAAGGAGAAAGTATTTTGAAAAGATGTTGGGGATTACAGCTCAAGGAGAGGCCCAAGGTTTATCAGTGATCGCACTGTCGTTTTGTACAGAGGGACTTACACAAGTGACTGAGGGCCAAAAAGTTTTTCTATACAAGGGGATGGGTCTTACACTCTCTCAAGAGGCCCAAGTGTTATATTTTTGTACAAGTGGTGGGGCTTACAGTTCAAGGAGAGGCCCAGGGTCATTTGTTTGAAAATGGGGATCGCGCCGAGATTTTTGAAAACACGGTGGGTCTTATACAATGCATTGAGGCCCAAAAATGGTTTGGTTTTCAAATGGGGTTGGGTCTTACACTCTAATAGAGGCCCAAAAGATTTTGAATGGGTCTTTTAGCTCGAGGAGAGGCCCAAGGTTTGTTTTTCAACGGATGGTGATCGCGTCGAACTTTTTGAAATACAACGGGACTTATACAATAAGTGAGACCCAAAAATAGGTTGTATTTACAAAGGATTGGGTCTTACACTCTATTAGAGGCCCAAAAGTGTTTGAAATTGTTTGATGAGGGTGAAAATCAAAGAAACCCTAATTTGTTATTCTTTAAAAGTAAATATTTAAAGAAAATCAAATAAAATACCAAATAAGTTTGAATAAACCATTTGTGATTTTTGTTTAAGGTTCAAAAAATGAGGGATTAATCACAAGGTTAATTAAAACTCACTTGGTTTTGATTTTCAAAGTAAATATTCACTTTTAAAATGTTTAAAAACATTAAAAAGGAATTTATTCACAAAAATAATAATTATATTAAATAAATAATATAAACTTAATTTTTTTTTGGAATAAAATATTTCAACATTTTTGTGATTTTTTGCAAAAAGAACCAATAAAAAATAATTAAAATTGAAGGGGTTATTAATTTTCCAATTAATTAATAAAACGTGAAATATTGGAAAAATAGCAAAAATGTGAAAAAACGCAAAATGGCATGGGTGGGGTTTGAACCCACGACCTCAAGGTTATAGGGCCCGCGCCTTACCACTGGGGTGGTGATACATCCATTGCTTGAAGTGAAACCACAAATATACAAGGCATGCCTTGTTTTCTAGGCCTGGTCAAGGCAAGGCAAGGCAAGTTTTGCCAAGAAACGGGAAGGTCCCTAACTTTCTCATTTCTTAATGTTTGGGGACAAAATTTATATGCATCTGGCCTAGAATTTCACAAGGAATCCAATGGTAGTGGTATTTTTTTCAGATCATACTCCCTCCTCAAAACCCGATAGTGGTTTTGAAAAAGGCATATAATTGCATTTTCTATGCTACACTTTGATACAGACATGAATTACATGATGAATTCGTCCAAACACAACATATATAACATGTATGAGGTGTGTATGATCAGTGGACTTCAAAGCAATGCATATTTTGGAAAGTTCAAGTCATGATGCTTACCTCTTTTTGAGCTTTTGGAGTTTTCTGTGCAATCTGCCAAACTTCTTGTTCCAGAAATGGTTTGATGCTTTGGACACTCTCAAATGATCCCTTAGAAGCTTTGCGGATGGTTGGAATCAGCTGGAACCTGCAAAAACACAAACTGGCCCTTTCTTGCAAAAGGGGTTAAAATGACCAAAATATGAAATCCCTTAAATGGTGTTCCAGATGGGGGGAACCATTTGGGACAGTTCAAGGATGTTATTTGGAGTGTGTTTGAGGTTTTATCTGGTTTGGAAAGTGACTGAATCAAGACATGGCTTGAAAAATGCACAAAAGGCCTATTTTGAGGTTTTGAGAGGTGACTTTGTGATTTTGGTGTTACATGTCACTTTTGATGGTTTGGATCACCTACATATGATGTTTATGAGGTGTTAGGATCATGAGTTGTGATGGAAATGCTCTCTAACTCAAAAACTCAGAGTTACCTTGCTAAAGAAGGTATTTTTGCCTAAAGAAAGTGATTTTGAGGAAAGCATCTGTTTGATGGCTTTGGTGTACTCAAACTGAGCACAAATGAGCTCTATTTATAGTAGAGCAAGTTTGTTTTAGGATCAATAGTGAATGGCAACTGCAGCAGAGGTTTGGCCAATGGTTGCACTTTGGAATCCATGTCTCCTCTAGCCATTGACTAGAGGTTAGGGCACAGGGCTGTGGTTCCCTTGGTCTTGGATAAGTCTTGACTAAATTCAGTTGCAAATGGCTCAGTCCATGCCACCTTGGTGTATGCATTGAATGCTCCAATCCAAAATTGGAGTCTTGTCCCTCTTTTAGGCAATTCTAGGTTTGGCATGCTACTTCTTGTTCCAAGGACTTTGGAGGCTTGGCTCAGGGTTTGTCCCCTTTAGATTTGATCCTCAGATGTGTTCAAGATGATGACAAGGCTTGGAATTGGCTGATTTTGCCAAATCAAGCAAAAATGCAAAATTCTGCCTAGCCTTGGCAGTTTTCAGCAAGGCATATTGCCATTGTCATATCTCTTGGCCCAAGTGGAATTTGGTGATGTTCTTGGTCATTTTGGAAAGCCCTTATATGATACAACAACTGTTTGATCATATTTGGTTTTGATACCTTTTGGATCCAAGTGGATAATCCCCCTACATTTGGAAAAAAGTGAAGGCAGATTCTGACTTAGTGAAAATTTCACTAGGTGTTGGAAAAAAGTGACATTTTCACTTTTTGTGATTTTGATCATTCCATAACTCAAAATCCATGAGGAATTTAGAGGGAGGTCAGTTTTAAGCTTTTGTAGAGGGTAATGAGATCTACAAATCAAGCTTTGGATGGGGAAAAATGGCTTTGTGGGTTAGGAGTTATGATCCTCCAAAGTTGGTTACCCCTTTTACAAGTTATCCCACTTTTCTTGATTTTTCTTGATGAGTTATGATTCAAATCATACATTAACATCATTTTAGGGTTAAAAAACCATAATTGTGAAAAATCTCAAAAAGTCAAAGTTGACTTTTGTGCACAGTTGACTTTTTATCAAATGAATTCCAAACTGTGCGATCCTTTAGGAAATCATGTCCTTGACCTAAATTAAACTTGATGGAAATGTTCCATGGGTGTTATAGGGTATATTGAATCATGTCCTAGGGTTTGGGAGCATGTCCTGGTCAAAAGTCAAAGATACAGTTGACTTTTCTCGCGAAACCCTAACTGTGGTACTGATGAAATTGGGACTTGCTGCTCAAGCTTCCTGGATCAACCCATTGTTGCAAATGGATTAATGTAGTTTATTAGAGACCCTCAAATCATGGCTTGAGGTCTTGGCTAATGATTGGTCCCAAAAGTCAACTTAGGGTGAATTAGGTCAAGAAACCCTAATTTCTGATTTTTGATGAATGCTTGCTCAGAGGCTAAATTGACTTGATGATTGGGTTTATGATGTCCCTTGGAGCATCATAGGTTATTTTTTGAAGTATTGGCTCATGCCCAGAGGAGAATTTCCATCTGGAGGCCCTGGTCGACCAAACCTTAATTTGGTGACACTGGCGATCTTAGGGCTTGATCCACCTAGAAGGGAGCAGTCTTGTGCTTAATCCTTGAAGTGGGAGTCCTCTTGATCCTTTGTGGATGTTGGAGAGGTTAGACAAGTTGAAGATCCTGTCATTTCTTGATTGATCCTTTGTCTAAGAACTCAGAGAGGGCTTGAAACCCTAATTTTGACTGTAGTGAGTATTCACCCATCTTTGGGGAGACTGATGAGACATGATGGTTCCTCCATATTGTGATGATGATTTTCACAATGATGGGAAATCTTAGTGGTCAAAATTTGGGGTATGACAGATGCTCCTATTTAATCTTCTTGGACCCGAAGGTGTGAATGGCGAAGGTATTCGGGCATTCGGGGTGCAAGAGGATTAAATATCGGAATACCCAAAATTTTGATGGTGGTTAAGAATGGAAGCTTGCGCATCATTCTTCTTTTGCTAAGCAATGATGCTTAGAAAAGGTAAAAACTTCCCCTCGATCCTGGTCTTCAACCAAGGAATTGGTCTCAGTTTTCTGATATAAACTTCCCCTCGATCTTGGTTTCCTACCAAGGAACTGGTCTTAGTTTCTGATTTAAACTTCCCCTCGATCCTGGTTTCCTACCAAGGAACTGGTCTTAGTTTCTGATGTAAACTTCCCCTCGATCCTGGTTTCCTACCAAGGAACTGGTCTCAGTTTCTTTTGTCAATAAACTTTCTTGTCAAGGGACGCTATTCGTAGCGGTTTTCCTCAAACTTCTTGCCGAATTTTCCTGGGGAGATGCCATTTGATAGAAAACTTTTGATGTCAGACTCGCTGGGGAACCCATTCGCCTGAGTTGTAGAGGTGTACAAACTTCTCTGTTTGGAGACGCCATTTTCCGACTCTACTGGGGAAAACGAGTCTCTTGAGAGACTGCTTTCGCTTGGGGATATTACATCATACTTTTCTCGGGATCTTCCCGGAGAAACGCCATATGATGTGATCCAATTTTAAGGTGGTGATGACCTTTTCATCAGCGTTTTTTTTTCAGAGAAAAACTGCTGTATTGCCGAATCTCTGCTTAAGAGGCTTTCTCTGGGGATTTTCCTTAATCCGGGAAAGCGAAGATATCATCTTCAATGGCGAAGAGTGACATCTGTTGAAAGTTTCTCTGGTATTTCAGAGGTTCAAGTTATCAGAGTGGTCAAGGGCCAATTCTGATCCAGAAATAAACTGGAGGAGAGAGATTGTTCAGACGCAACATTTCTTGACGAGGAAAGAACTGACAACTCGATTGAGAGGACTGTTATCACTAGGGGACAAGACTGACGGGAGTGATAGTGATGCAATATGAATGTGAATGCAAATCAATAATGCATGATGTATGTATGTATATGCTGACAAAATTGACGCGCTATATAGACTAATAGATGAACATGACTAGATACTCGGCCATCGCGGGGCAAAGAAGTACCGCTGGTACAAGATAGCAGTTCTGCCTTGCTTAGGAGAAACGGTCCTTGTTGGGAGCGACGCTGGTCGGGCTTAGGAGATGGGAACTCGGCCGAAGAGGTCAGATGGAGCATTCGCATCTGACATAGCTGATCCTTCATTCAGGCATACTGGTTTAGAAGGAGTACTTTGATTCTGCACTTTGAGGCTCAAACACCTTTGGAGAAGCGATCGATGTTCTTTCGATGTTCAACAGTCAAAAGAAATTGCCAACTTTATTTTAAAAGCAGAAAAAGTTTTAACAAGTAAATTCATTTTTGTTTCGTTTCAAGAATCGTTAATCATGTTAAAATGTCGTTCTGTAAAGCTAAAACAAATAAGAATTGCAAGCAAAAGCACAAGGGCTCAAATTTTATTAATAGGATGGAAATCAGCCAAACGCGTGATTCCACAGAGTATTTACAAAGTTAGAAAATGGTAATTTACAGGGAAAAAGGGCTACGTTGAAACATAACGACCACTATCCTTCTGCCAATTTTGAACTCAGGACATCCTGAGCTTCTATCGATGATGACCTTAACTGGAGCTTTCCTGACGGATGATGTAACTGCTGCTGAGGGACTTGCCCCTTTGGCGAAAGTAGTTACTTGCCATTATTCCTAATTTTTTTCCTGGATTGTACTTTGAGATTTCCAATCCACCGGGATGATTTTTGATCATGTCTCTAATTTTTGCCTGGACCACCCTTTCGGGTTTTCAATCCACCGAGACGTTTTTTTTAGTTTAGGCGAAGTATTTCTTGACTACATCAACATTTGTGGGGTAGGCAAATTCCTCTCCGTCCATGGTTGCAAGTCTCAAGGCACCGCCTGAGAAAGTTTTCTTGACCACATAGGGGCCGTCATAATTCGGAGTCCATTTGCCCCGGGAATCAGTGAGAAATAACTGTATCTTCTTGAGCACAAGGTCTCCTTTTCTAAAGATGCGAGGTCGGACCTTCTTGTCAAACGCCCTCTTCATTCTTTGCTAATACAACTGACCGTGGCATAGTGCCATGATTTGCTTTTCCTCAATCAGATTTAGTTCGTCGTGCCGACTTTGACACCATTCAGCTTCTGTAAGCTTAGCTTCCATCAATACCCAGATTGATGGGATCTCTACTTCTATGGGAAGCACTGCTTCCATGCCATATACTAGAGAGAAAGGGGTTGCCCTTGTTGAAGTGTGAACAGATGTGCGATAACCGTGAAGAGCAAAGGGTAGCATCTCGTGCCAATCTTTGTAGGTTATATCCATCTTTTGAACAATCTTCTTGATGTTCTTGTTAGCCGCTTCTACCGCTCCATTCATCTTGGGTCGGTAGGGAGATGAGTTATGGTGTTCGATCTTGAACTCTGCGCACAACTCTTTCATCATCTTATTGTTCAAGTTAGATCCATTATCGGTAATGATCTGGCTCGGAACACCATAACGGCAGATGAGATTGTTTTTGATAAAGAGGACTACCACTTGTCGGGTCATATTAGCATATGACGCTGCTTCGACCCACTTGGTGAAATAGTCAATGGCTACCAGGATGAACCAATGTCCGTTTGAAGCCTTGGGTTTCGATCATGCCAATCATGTCGATTCCCCATATAGAAAAAGGCCATGGGGAAGAAAGAACTTTGAGATGCGTTGGCGGTACACGGATTTTGTCAGAGTATATCTGACACTTGTGACACCTCCTCATGTATTTTTAGCAGTCAGATTCCATGGTCAACTAATAGTACCCTGCTCTCAGAATTTTTCTCACCATTGTGTGTCCGTTGGCATGAGTGCCAAAGGATCCTTCGTGAATTTCTTTTATCAGCATGTCTGCTTCTGGTCTGTCTACACATCGGAGCAAGACCATGTCAAAATTTATCTTATAGAGTGTATCACCGCTCAGGAAAAAACTGCCTGCCAGCCTTCTAAGGGTTTTCCTGTCCTTCCTTAGTGCCCCAGGTGGGTACTCTTGTTTCTGAAGGAAGCATTTGATATCGTAATACCAAGGTTTGTCATCTATTGCTTCAATCGTGAAGATGTAAGCGGGCCGTTCAAGGCACATTATGTCGATCTTAGGTAAGTCGTTCCATTGACCTACACTAATCATGGAAGAGAGAGTGGCCAATGCATCAGCCATGTGATTCTCTTCATGAGGGATGTGATGAAACTCAACTCTGTTGAAGAAGGGTAGCAACCTTCTCGCGTAATCTTTGTAAGGAATCAATCCGAATTGGTATGTGTTCCAATCTCCTTTGATCTGATTGACGACCAAAGCTGAGTCGCCATATGCGTCCAAGTTCTTAATCCTTAAGTCAATCACTTCCTCGAGACCCATGATACAAGCTTCGTATTCAGCCTCGTTGTTTGTACACTTGAACGTAAGTCTGGCGGTAAAAGGAATGTGGGTACCCTGAGGTGTTATGATGATTGCCCCAATTCCATTTCTGTAATGATTGACTGCTCCGTCAAAGATAAGTCCCCATTGGGAACCTGGTTCTGGCCCTTCACTGGGTAGCGGTTCATCGCAATCTTTCATTTTTAAATGCATGACATCTTCGTCTGGGAAGTCAAACCCGATTGATTCTTGATCGTCAATCGATTGATGAGCCAAATGGTCGGCTAAAACACTTCCCTTAACGGCTTTTTGAGCATGGTACTCAATGTCATATTCTGATAACAACATCTACCAACGGGCAATCCTTCCCGTGAGAGCAGGTTTTTCGAAAACATACTTGATTGAATCCATTTCTGAGATTAACCAAGTAGTGTGACAAATCATGTACTGGCGAAGACATTTGGCTACCCAAGCCAAAGCGCAACAAGTTTTTTCAAGCATAGTATACCGAGTCTCGCAGTCGGTGAATTTCTTGCTCAAATAGTAGATGGCAGACTCATTCCTTTTGGTTTCGTCTTGTTGGCCAAGTACATAGCCCGTGGAGTCTTCCAGGACGGTGAGGTAGATAATCAGCGACCTTCCTTCCACTGGAGGTGATAGAATCAGAGGGTTCAACATGTATTCCTTAATACTGTCGAAGGCGGTTTGACAGTCCTCTGTCCAAACGCAGTCCTGATTCTTTTTGAGTAATTTGAAAATCGGCGCACATGTCGCGGTCATGAGGAATATGAATCTGGAAATATAGTTCAAATGTCCTAGGAATCCTCTGACTTGTTTTTCAGTTTTCAGAGAAGGCATTTCTCGAATGGCCTTGACCTTGTCAGGATCAACCTCAATTCCTTTCTGGCTGACGATGAACCCTAAAAGTTTTCTCGAACAGACACCGAAGGTGCATTTGTTGGGATTCAAACGGAGTTTGTACTTTCTCAACCGCTAGAATAACTTTGACAGATGGGTCACATGCTCCTCTTCTATCTTAGATTTGGCAATCATATCATCGACATATACCTTGATTTCTTTGTGTATCATGTCATGAAAAAGAGTAGTCATGGCCCTTTGATAGGTTGCCCCGGCGTTCTTCAAACCGAACGACATTACCTTGTAACAAAAGGTACCCCATGGGATAATGAACGAAGTTTTCTCCATGTCTTTCGGCGCCATTTTAATTTGGTTATAGCCCGAGAATCCATCCATGAAGGAGAAAACTTTGAACTTTGCTGTACTGTCTACCAGCATGTCAATGTGCGGCAAGGGAAAGTCGTCCTTTGGACTAGCCTTGTTTAGATCTCTGTAATCGACACACATTCTGACTTTTCCGTCCTTTTTTGGAACAGGTACGATGTTGGCTAACCATTGAGGATATTCTGATGTGGCGAGGAAAACCGCGTCAATCTGTTTCTGTACCTCATCTTTGATTTTGATGGCCATGTCCGGGTGAGTCCATCTCAACCTCTGTTTTGGCGGACACTCTGACCTTAACGGTAGATGATATTCCACGATGCTGGTATCCAACCCTGGCATATCCTGATAGGACCAAGCGAATACATCGGGGAATTCTTTGAGAAGCTTTACCAAACCCTCTCTGGCAGTTGGACCGAGCAGTTCCCCAATCCTAATTTCTTTTCTCTCTTTTTCCGAACCTATGTTTACCGTTTCCAATGGCTCTTTATGAGGTTCAATGGACCTTTCCTCCAGTCTGAGTAATCGGGAGATCTCTTCTTGAATTTCGTCGTCAACTTCTTCTTCAGCCCCGAATACCGGGAACTCAAAGTCGGGAGAAGGCATCGGATCGTATGTTTCAACGGGGTTTAAAACAAGCAATCTGCATGACAGTATGATTCGTGTTTAGAAGAGATAGAGAAAATGCAAGAGTGTGTGCAGTGTATTTTGGAAAACTGCTTGTTTTTATTAGTGAGTTGTTTTTTAGGATTACCATTTTCTGAAAAAAGCAAAAAGAGAAAACAACAACTAATGCGGAAATTACAGAACGACGTTATTTTATTAATGAACAAGTCGATTCTTGAAACTACAACCCTATAAAACAAAACTCTATCACTTTGGGCGAAGCGAAGAGGGAAGTTTACAGAAAGTGAGCCCTATCAAAACATTTGTTTCACCTGGGCAGGGTGAAAGGTTAAAGACGGCAATTACTTTGACTTATGAATAATCTTCGGAACATCGACATCAACCCATTGGCGGCGAACTCCTCGGTGAATCACAAAGTCTGGCACCTTTCTTGATTTGTCTTCAGAAATAACGCTGATTTCTGGTGAAGCAGGATCATTGGAATCTGTCTCCCAGGCACAGTTGTCATAGGAGGATTCCTCTGTTGCATTTTGCATTGTATTTGTGCTCTCAGGCAAATCTCCCCATCCAGTTGGCTGGATGTCTTCGAGCCTGATACGAGAGCTTTCGGGAGCATTGTACTTGACCATATAGTCGTATTTCCCACTTGGTTCTCCCAAGGTGTCCCACACTTCTTTGGAACTGGAGGAGTCATCCTTCTCGATGACGTTGACCTCTAGAAAAGCATAGTTGATGAATTCAAGTCCTGCAAACGTTGCAAATTCATCGTCGTACTAGACGTTTTTTGAATGACCTGATTGTTGATCCCATGACATGGTGGGGATGCAGGTATTCTTTTTATTGATGCTCAGCTGATTTTCATTGTTCGGCTGATTTCCTTGCCCCAAGTCTCCTGGATACGGCTGCCACATTGGCAGGCCATCCATCGGGCCATAATAGTTATGGTCAAAGTTGTCCTTCATCAGAGTGCCCTCCTCTAATGAGTTTGGTGGGGCACGACATTCTTCAGGATCACAATCTCCGTATATCATTTCGACATCTGACCTCGGTATAAATCTCGGACTCTGTGTAGGAAAGAAAAAGGGCGTAGGCACCTCTTCCTGAGACGTATATCCGTCCTTGTTAAGATAGGACTCCCATTCTTCCTCCATATCAGAGGAATCATCTTTATTGATGGTATGCACTTCTTGAGGCACTGGGTGAAGGAAACCTCCACCGTGGAAGAAGTCTTGAATGGGATGAAGACTTTCATTGCTGGTAGTAACTGTCTGGGTACAGGTTGTAGAAAAACCAAGACCTTTCTTTGTTTTATTGTCAGTAGGAATGACAAGCTGCCCCATCCTGTTGTATTGGTACTCTCGACCGCTTTGATAGCATCTTTGTATGAGGAAATCGAAGTCCCCCCTTCGGATTGATTGTCATTGTGTAGCGAAAGCGTTTGGAACTGGGTTTCGATTATCCCTTCCGGTTCTACATAAGTGGATGACGATAAGTTGCTTACGAGCAAGGCCTGTTCTCCACAGACTGTGACGAGTTGGCCGTTCTGGACGAACTTTAACTTTTGGTGGAGGGTTGAAGTGACCGCCCCAGCCTGATGTATCCAAGGTCTTCCTAATAAACAACTGTACGTTGCCTGGATGTCCATGACCTAGAAAGTGACTTGGAAAGTGTGAGGACCGATAGTTACGGGAAGGTCGACTTCGCTGATAACCGTTTTTCTGGATCTGTCAAACGCTTTGACGACGACCTCGCTGGTTCTCATCGGAGGGCCTTGGAATGATAACTGCATCAAAGTGGACTTCTGTATAACATTCAGGGCTGACCCTGTGTCTACCAGTATGCTGGCTAAAGCATCGTCCTGGCAGTTGACTGTAATATTGAGCGCCATGTTATGACGGCGACCTTCTTCAGGTAATTCCTCATCACTAAATCCCGAGTTATTGCAGGAAGTGATGTTAGAGACAATGCTATCAAACTGTCTGGTTGTTACATCCTGTTCTACAAAGGTTTGCTCCAAGACTTTCTATAGAGTCTCCCTGTGCGCTTTTGAACTGAGTAAAAGTGACAGCACAGAGATCTTTGAAGGAGTTTGTAATAGCTGATCAACAATGTTGTATTCACTCCTTTAGATGAGCTTTAACATCTCATCGTTGTTTTTTGAAAGGTCGGGATTACTGGATTGACCGACTGGTGGATCGGGAACTTCTGTCTGAGGTTCCTTTTCTTTGTTAAATTCTCCAACTCCTCGGTTGAAGATTCGACCACTCCGTGTTACTCGACTGATGTCTGCAATATTCACGACGGAGGGTAATGGAATTTCCATTCCATTCTCGACTGGTTTTGGACCATATTTGTAAGGGATAACCTTAGTTGATTCATACGGTAATGGTCCCGGTAGATAGATGACTATGGGAGCCTTCTGATTTTTTCGACCATCGTAAGCAATTTTGATCCGCTCCTGGTTGAGAACTCTCGATTCGTCAAGTTGAGGGATGATGGTACAAACATCCCTAGCCTTCTGATGATCAGAGATTATGACAACATCCTCAATTTGATCAGCGAGGTAGTCCGGTGCCCAGTTGATTGGTCCGGAACCCAGATATGGGCGAATCTCTCTACGATCCACCTGACCCTGAAGAGCTGCTCGCACAAGGTAACATCCTTGGTTACTTTCCGAACAGACTCTACAACGTTCATAGTTGTGTGGTGGCACCTGGCCACGCCCGCTTTGAATACAATGTAACCTCACTAGGTCAGTTTCCATAGATCGAACGTCCCGACTTTGATGCCGAGTAGGGTTCCCGTTGGTAATACTAATTTGCTGGGTGTCTTCATCCATATAGATTGGAAGCCACCAGTGGTTAAACAAGTGATGAAGGGTTTCCCGGACAAGGGCACAACCTTGATCGTTTTTGCAACCCGCCCTACAGCTCTGATAATCATGTGATACCAGGAACCCGAGCCGGACCTGTTTAGCATGTAACTCCACCAGACTGATATTCATCAAGCGAATATCGAAGATTTGAATCATGTTGATCTGATAGGGATTCGTATCATGGTAGTCCTGGATCCATCCAAGATCCATCTGACGCTGGAGGGCCTCTTGTACAAAAGAGCATCCCTGTTTGTTTACCATGCAAGTCAGACAGGAATTGTAATCGTGCCGCGGTAGATTATGATACTGGCTTTTCCTGGAGTGCATCGCCACCAAGTTGACATTCATTGCACGGATGTCGTGGTTCTGAATAATGTTAGAATTCTTGTAAACCATGTTAACTCCACGAACTCGGTGCTCTTGGATCCATCTGTTCCTGTAGAGCTGATTGCACCACAGAACATCCTTGATTGCTTTTAGAGCAGATATCACACTAGTGATAGTTATGAGGTGGCACATGGCCATATCCACTCTGTCTACAATGCATCTTGACCAGATTGGTCCTTAACAAGAGTACATCATGAATCTGATAGACGTCGTTAGTCTCTCCCTCTACCAAATTGACCGTAGTTTTCTCATGTTGAGGCAGCGGGTTTGTGAGAACGTTAGGTGTAACACCCCCAATCTATACCCCCAAACTATTAAAGCGATAAATAAAATTCAAAATTTCATCAGAGTATAATTAAAACATGCACGGCATAGCCCGAGGGGTCACATCAATTTGAGACAAACATACAACACCTGCTCATACAGATATGCAACAACTCAGGTAGTAATACACCCACAATCCAATTACAGAATAAAAGCGGAAAATCCGTGACTGAATATCAACATATATATATATATATATATCATGAAAGTTTGTTTGTCATATACAACCATACATGTACAATCCAACGGATACATATACGCAAATCAAAATAAGCACACTCGATCACCCCGACTACCCGGTGTCACATATCAGAGCCGACCGACAAAAGAATGAAGACCCTAGCTTCACAAAAAGACCTCCAACAACTCTAATCTGCAATGCCTCATAGAGCATTATAAAACAGCAGAAGGGTGAGAAAAACAATCATATTACAGTTGCATATAATTATATATTAACACAGAAACGCACAAGTAAAATATTCTCACCACAAATGCACCACAATCAAATACAACACAACACATTACAATTCTCAAGTATCAAATACCACTACACATCAATCATACACAATACACTCATCATCAATACAATTACACATATTCCATCTCATCAATCACATTCACAAATCCATACCCAATTAATCCATGATTTATGCAAATGCACAGAGACCGACACAACGACTCTTATGCAATGCACATGTGGTACCGACTTCCAATATTTCTCATCACTAGTTCACTCAGGAACTCTGCTAGAACCATCACTCGTTACTTAGTGTAACTCCCCTTCGGCCATACGATGTTCCCCGTCGCTCACACCTCTTTGTATAAGGCACACGACGTTTATGGATCGCTCACACCTCTTTGTATAAGGCACACGACCCGATCGCTCACACCTCTTTGTATAAGGCACACGATCGTCTATAATCATCGCTCACACCTCTTATTTTTAAGGCACACGATCCATCCGATCGCTCACACCTCTTATTTTTAAGGCACACGATGTTATAGCGGATTCCCTCTAGAATCAATCCGTCACTCAAAACGTCACAAGAATGCATATCATGATGCTTGGCATACAATGACTCATGACATTCAAAATGCATACACATACACATCCACAATCCTGCATATATCATCAATTACCACACATTGCATTTTCTTGCCCTAAGGCCACCAATCATTATCACCATATATTTCATGCATTTACATCACACCACAGTACGCAAGTCATAAAATATCCACACCAACGGCATATTGCACTTACACATCAAGTTCACCCAATTAAACGGCAAAAGTCGACAACAAAACAACACATTTCCTAATTCCCGACATAATTTAATCGGCCAACAATCTCAAAACCATCATCATAAAAAGAACATTTTATAAGCTTTCTAATGCATCCAACCACGCCTCAAACCGAACCACGGATCAAAAGTTATGAATTTTCAAAGAAAAGAATTTATTGAGAAACAGCCAAATTCGCCTGGCGAATTAGGAATTCGCCTGGCGGATCCCCATTCGCCAGCACTTCGCCTGGCGAACTAGTGGCGAGTCACAAATTTAGAAAAACCCCAAGAGTTACAGAAGCTACCCCATTTCTGTCATTCCAAATTCGCCTGGCGACTTACGATTTCGCCTGGCGAATCACCCTTCGCCAGCACGTCGCCTAGCGAAAGAGTGGCGAGACTCAATTCGCCTGGCGAATCCCAAATTCGCCTGGCGAATCACACAAGAACCAGAAAAATTCTGTTACGGGTCACACTATTCCAAAACTCCCAAAAACCTCATTTTTCATTCCCAATCAATTCCAATAGCAAAGCGATTATCAGCAGTGACTCATAAACACATTGTGATCATGCAACGCAAATTACATCGATTTCCGACCGCAAAAACATCCATTCCTAATCATTTTATCATTTTCGACCTAGAAGTGAAAAACATGGAAAACAAGAGAATCGTCCAAACACACACATACATAATCATACACAAACATAGTATAATCGAGTTTCGCACCCTTACCCGATTAATCGTGTGTAGAAAAGTTGGTTGATTGATTTCCAAGTTTTCCAAATTCTCTCTTTTTCTTCTCTTCTCCTTTTCTTTTATTCTTCTCTTCTTTTTCTTTCCCCTTACTATTTTTTTTCTCTTTCTATTCTATTATATTCTAACTTAACAAAATAAATCAAAATGCCCAAAATACCCCTACACTCAAATATCTCACAAATGTTCCCAAAACGCGACAAAAATATATTCAGGATGAAAAATAACATATTTTCACATAAAAGTCAGAAATAGAATAATATAATAATAAAATACTCAAAACGACTCAAATAAATAAAACGACAAAATTGGGGCGTTACATTAGGATTTGTATCCTTGAAAGATAAGACCCCTCTCCTAACAAGCTTTTGCACGTCGGATTTGAAACTAAGACAGTTCTCTATGTTATGCCCTGGTCCTCCTTGATGGTAATGGCAAGTCTGATCTACCTTAAACTAAAAAGGCGGATTTTCCGGTACTGTAAGAGGGGACTTAGTTTGGACATGCCCCTTGGCCAGTAGTAACGGAAATAGTTCTGCGTACAATACGGGTATAGGATCAAATCCTGGTGGCCGCATTGTACGGTTGCTATTGTATGGAGGACGAGCCTGCTGAAGAGGCTATTGAGTCCTTTACTGATTAGGTTGGCTCTGCACAACCTGAGGTTGATACGTAGAAACAGGCGCAGGATTAATAGCAGGAGTCACAGCCGCTACCGGCTGATAACGTCGCCTTTGCTTTCCGAGAGAGATATTCTCAATATCTTGCTCTTTTTTCTTAGTGAGAGCACTACCGTATCACTTTGTACTACTCGATGATCCAACGTCTTTAACTAGACGTCCTTCTCGGACGGCTTCCTCAAGACGAACTCCCATACCGACCATTTCGGTGAAGTCACTGGGTGCACTGGCAACCATTCTGTCGTAATAAAATGAGCTTAAGGTTTTTAAGAAGATCTTTGTCATCTCTTTTTCCTCAAGAGGTGGACAGATTTGAGCGGCCATTTGACGCCATCTCTGAGCGTATTCCTTGAAGGTTTCTTTGTCCTTTTGTGACATTGACCTGAGTTGACCTCTGTCGGGTGCCATGTCCAGATTGTATTTATATTTTTGGACGAAGGCAGTGCCAAGATCTCTGAAAGTGCTAATCGTAGCACGGTTTAAACCCATGTACCATTTTAAGGCGGTACCGATTAAACTATCCTGAAAGTAGTGAATCAGTAGGTCCTGATTCTCTGTCTGAGCTTACATTCGCCGAGCGTACATCACCAAGTGACTCTGAGGGCAAGAGTTACCCTTGTACTTTTCAAAGTTGGGCACCTGGAATTTGTGCGGGACTTTCACATTGGGGACCAAACAGAGGTCCGCGGCGTCCTTTCCAAATAAATCCTGACCGCGAAAGGCCTGCAGTTCTTTTTGTATTCCCAGGAACTGTTCATGGAACTCATTCATTCTCTCGAACATGTTGTTGTTTCCACCATAAGGTATCTATGGAATCTGTCCTTCCGGGACAGTGTGTACCACGGGCGGTGGTATAGTCATTATGGCCGAGACTCTCGGTGCCTCCTGAAGTTTGTAACCTTCAGGAGTTGGTGTCATGCCCTTGGCATCTTCGCATTCCCGAAGTTTGTAACCTTCAGGCCCAACAGTTCCCGCTGCGGTTCCCTGATCCTCATTGATTGGCGGAACATATCCTTCCGGGATATAATTAAGTGGCATGCCCCAGGGACGATCTTTTGGCATTTTGTACTTATGATCAGACTTCTCCACTATGGGCGTTGAGGTGATCTCCGAGATCACAGTCCTTTGTAGCTGAGCTTCTGCCATGGCTTGCATGTCGTTATGAAGCTTTCTCATATCCTCACTCAGAGCGTCGATCTCTTCTCTCAACTCTCTGTTCTCTTCCTCGAGATCATCCATCTTTTTCTGACGATTGGCCCGAGTATTGTACGAATGAGACAGTTTGACTCTAGAACCGAGACACAAACGTGAGATTCGTAGGTAAGAAGAATACGTGACGTGAGAATGATGAATGCAATGACTATATTAATTGTTTTTTCCTTTTGGTTTTAATCAAAATAAACTTCGACAATTAGATTGTAAATATCAAACAGTGGGGAAACCCCGTTTTATTGAATCCAAAGGATTGCGAAAATAGAAATACAGTAGATTACAAGGTGCGGAAACAGAAACCTAAGCTAAGGGTTCCCGAGTCCTCTCTGGGGAGAAACCGGGTGCTGATTTTGGTACTTTCCTTTTCTTGGACCGGGGCTCTTGCGCCGTTGTCGGGTTGTCATTCCTTTTCCAAGTGAAAGGAACGAGCAAATTTCTTTGGTCATTCTGATTATCCACAGCATGTTGTTCCAAAATCTCGATCAGAGCATCCTTATCTTTCAGCAGTTGCTGTATTTGGGTACACTCTACATTGAGGGTGCGGTACTTGTTCTTCCAAGACCTCATCTCCTGTTGAACTTTGTTGAGAGTAACCTGAAGTTTTTCCGTTTCAGTCATGAAGTACATGATAGATTCCCTCGGCGGAAGAACTCCGTGACGAGGATAAGGCATCTTTAGCTTGAGAGCCCTAGTTTGGACCCAGTGGAGATAAGGCTCCACCGAGACACAGTCCGGTTTTCCTAGAGACTCTCGTCCTTTCTTATGAACATGTTTCCAAGCGTGCACTATTTCCACCTTTAGTGCCCTGTCATTTTCTCCTTCTTTGAAAAAAAGACCCTCCAGATAAGCATTACGCGGGACATGCCTCATCGGGTATCCAAATTGACGACGAACCAATACTGGATGGTAGTTGATTCCTCCCTTAGTTCCTATGAGGGGTACGTTGGGGAAGTTTCCACAATGATCAATGATCCTGATCCCGTCATAAATCCTAATGCACCAATCTATATCAGAGTTGGTAAGAGACGTGATTTTCTGTGACTAACGCAAGGCACTCTTATGATCCCAAAACGCAGCAGGCTTGGGTAAATGGGAGATAAACCATTTGTATAGCAGGGGTACACAGCATGTGATAATTCCTCCGCTGTACAAATTTCCTAAGTGGACAGAATGATACGCGTCTGCGAGCAAAGTTGGCACATGGTTTCCAATGAGAAAAACCTTAATGGCGTTGATATCGACGAAGCTATTAATGTTGGGAAACAGAAATAACCCGTAAGTGAGTAAGACAAAGATGCTTTCAAAAGCAGTCATGTTCCCTATACTAGCAAAGTACAAAGCCTTCTTTGTCAGGAACTGGGCTGGCAAACCCTAGAGCCCACCCTTGGTGGTCATGTGAGTCTTGATTTCTGACTCATCCAAATAGATTGCTCTTGCAATGGTCTGATCCTTTGGAATTTCTTCCAGTCCAGAAAATGGAGCTCGATCAGTAATGTGTAAATCAATCAGATGAGAATACTTCTCCAGCGTTGGTGCGAGCTGGTAATCTGGGAATGTGAAACAGTGATAGACCAGATCGTAAAACGGAATGAGTACCTCCATGATTCCTTCAATCACATGGACTCTTAACAGAGGTAGCAGACCTTCGTACTTGGCTCTGAAAGTTTCAGGGTTAGTGATCATCCTCGCTAATCCTCTCAAATCTTCTAGTTTTGGAACCCTGAAGGTATACTTATGAGTTCTCCTTCTACCGAAATCCATGAGCGCAATCTTTTTCTCTGACATTTGCAATCATTGTCTTAGTTTAATTAGAAAAAGAGATACTAGAAGAGAAGTGTTTCTTTGATGTAATGTTTTTTAGATGAATGCATGAATGCAGCACACAAAAACATAGAAAAAACATGGGGTCAAAGGGTCGGTGTCATGAAGTCAAGGCTCTACCCCCCCCCCAAAGGTTTATACTAGTGATTTTTGTACCTGTCTCTCAAAATCATCAGTTCATGTCGAGAAAACACCAGCGAGCCAGGAACCGTGCTAGGTGATGTTTTTCGAAGAACCATCAGAAGAGGGTAGTATCGCGTGACAACCATTTCCAATAGTTTCCGCACTACTAAAAGAGGTTTTTCCTAGGTGTATACTCAATATTTCCACATGCGGCATCACACGCATTCCCATTAGCAGAAAAATAAATACAGATATCAATTAGGAAAAGCAGTATATATATTTGTCCTAAAGTCCTAGACTTTAAAGAGCTGTGAATCCTATGTTCCTGACAAAAATGGCTCCCCGGAGGAGTCACCATTCTGTGGTATCTTCCCAACTTTACAGGTTTTTGACCTAAGATCCTAGTGAAGTCAACAAAAATCCTATCCCAGTGAAATCCCCAAAGAAAGAAAGAAAGAAAAGAAAAGAGCCCCACGGTGGGCGCTACTTTTCTGTGGTACTTTTTTAGGTTTCTTCTTAAGAGATGGGAAGAGAACAAGATCTCGTGATCCCCAGTGAATTCGCCATTTTTCTGTGGAAAATGGTGACGAATGATGACTAAGGTAAGACGGATCCTAATGGCACTCCCCAGTGGAGTCGCCATTTTTACTGTAGCGCGAATTTTTTGGATGTGGTTGCGAAGCACTTATCACTTTTGGGATACTACAGTTCGATTCATTTTTTATCCTATTGAAGCTGATGAAGGAAGGGAAATAAATGTCTCTAATTAACCCTGCTTAGAAACTGAGTTTGAACAGATGACTGTTGGTTTACAGATGCTACAAAGATTGTGGGTCTCTCTTAGGTTATTTTGTTAAAATAGTGCCCGGGCGATTGGTGGGAGGTTTAAGACTGATGCTTTTCGTTTGACATGTGAAGGTACGGGATTTGGGTTTTTGGATTAGTGTGCTCGCTAAGGTTTTTCTTTCAATCTTATGCCTACGTATTCCCGTTTACCGAAACAGGGAAATCAGAGCGATCGTAGTTCCTCCTATTCTATGGGAGGAAATGGTGTTTTGGTGTCTTGTTCAAAGCCCAAGACGTGAAGCTAAAGGTGGTTTATATCTTGTTCGAAGCCCAAGATGTGAAGCTGAGGAGTCTATTTGTATCTTGTTCGAAACCCAAGATGTGAAGCTAAAAATGTGTTGTCTTTAGAGAGAATTTGTCATCTCTAAAGGGGGTCTGTTTTTCACAACTGTTGGGTGACTGACTATAAAGGAGGATTACTTTAATCGGGATATGTGAATCCTAGCAATGCCATAATTTCCTTTATATGGGGTTTTAACCTGAAGGAGAAGACTTTAACTCAGTGTAGAGCAATGCCATCTTTCCTTAGGAATTTCTCATGCTAAAAGAGGGACAGTGGCGTGGATGTAAATAATCTAGAGGCTTGCCGCTTACAGCGATTAGATGAAAGGGAAAGGAGTTGTTGATATTTGTATATTGTGAACGAGGCACAGTTTTGATGCTAAGAGGTTGATTGACTCAACCTGGGTTTTCTTATACAAAGCCTAAGATGAGGCTATTGGCCCAACAAGAGGGTGTTTTTATGTGTCTCGTACGAAGCCCGAGAGGGAGGCTAAAAGAGTTTGACTCAACAAGAGAGTGCTTTTAGATGTGTCTTGTACGAAGCCCAAGACAGAGGCTAAAAGTTTTTTGACTCAACAAGAGAGTATTTTTATACTCAACAAGAGAGTGTTTTGTATCTCGTACAAAGCCCGGGATAGAGTCTAAAAGGTGTGCGACTCACCAAGAGAGTCTTTTTATACTCAACAAGAGAGTGATTTTGTATCTCGCACAAAGCCCGAGATTGAGGCTAAAAGGATTATTGACTCAACAAGAGAGTCTTTTTGTATCTCGTATGAAGCCCGAGATAGAGGCTAAAAGGAGTGTCGTTTCAGTTGAGTGACAGGTCCAGTAGGTTGGTTAAAAGAGAAAATCAGTTCTTATAAAGAGACTGATTAAAGGCAAGGCTATGCTTTGGGATTGATCAGAGGATTAGGGTTATTTCCTATTCTTTAAGGAAATGGGGAATCCAGAGGGTATTGGAGACTGTCCGAGTCTACTGGTGTTTTTTCCCTACTTGAGAATGCCTTCGAGACTCAAGGAGATTAGACTGTCCAAGTCTAGGGTTTTATCTTTTGTATTATGCTTAAAGAAACAGTAGTAGTACGTTCAGGGTAGAAAGATCTAGACTCTTTGAAAGACTGTTCTATTAAGATGACTAATTTCTGTTCCTATACCGAGGGACAATTTGTACGAAGCCCAAGAGGAGGCTCTCTTCCCGAAGGAAGAAGCCTTATACGAAGCCTCAGAGGAGGCTGTGAATACTTCTAAGAAGCCGTAGGGTCCTTGTACAACGCCCAAGAGGAGGCGGGGATGCTTAGGCTATTCACAGAGAATAGATCAAGCCAGGAAAGTCCGAGAATTTGGAAGAAACTCAAGAGATGCCATTCACGGAGAAAAGATCATCTCTAGGGAGTAGAGTTTCTTTGACGATTTCTAAGGGTGACAGTCTGAGAAAGGGTTCACCGAGAATGCTGCCTTTCACGTCTCCATATTGTTTAAACCCAAGAGGAGGGAAGACTGTGTCTGGTAATCCTATGGGGGATATAGTTTTATCTATTTAAGAGTGATCAACAAGGCTTAGTGCTAGACGTAGTTGCCGGGGAAACTCTAAATATCTATACTAGTATTACACAGTTGATATGAGTTTATGAAAGAAGACTTACAGTGAAACAGCCCCACAATATAGTTATATGTATATGAAAGCGGATAAAGAAAGCATATAAACACTTACTCGGTTGTAGAGCTTCCATGCTGTTTGGTTAGTTGTTCAACAAAGAAAGATTGAAAACAACATGTATATTCAAAATTTAAAGGAGAAAGTATTTTGAAAAGATGTTGGGTCTTACAGCTCAAGGAGAGGCCCAAGGTTTATCAGTGATCGCACTGTCGTTTTGTACAGAGGGACTTATACAAGTGACTGTGGCCCAAAAAGTTTTTCTGTACAAGGGGATGGGTCTTACACTCTCTCAAGAGGCCCAAGTGTTTTATTTTTGTACAAGTGGTGGGGCTTACAGCTCAAGGAGAGGCCCAGGGTCATTTGTTTGAAAATGGCAATCGCGCCGAGATTTTTGAAAACGCGGTGGGTCTTATACAATGCATTGAGGCCCAAAAATGGTTTGGTTTTCTAAGGGGGTTGGGTCTTACACTCTAATAGAGGCCCAAAAGATTTTGAATGGGTCTTATAGCTCGAGGAGAGGCCCAAGGTTTGTTTTTCAACGGATGGTGATCGCGTCAAACTTTTTGAAATACAACGGGACTTATACAATAAGTGAGGCCCAAAATGATTTGTGAGGGTGAAAATCAAAGAAACCCTAATTTTTGTTTTCCTTTAAAAGTAAATATTTAAAGAAAATAAAATAAAATACCAAATAATTTTGAATAAACCATTTGTGATTTTTGTTTAAGGTTCGAAAAATGAGGGATTAATCACAAGGTTAATTAAAACTCACTTGCTTTTGATTTTTCAAAGTAAATATTCACTTTTAAAATGTTTAAAAACATTAAAAAGGAATTTACTCACAAAAATACTAATTATATTAAATAAATAATATAAACTAAATTTTTTTGTGGAATAAAATATTTTAACATTTTTTTTTATTTTTTGCAAAAAGAACCAATAAAAAATAATTAAAATTGAAGGAGTTATTAATTTTCCAATTAATTAATAAAACATGAAATATTGGAAAAATAGCAAAATTGTGAAAAAAACACAAAATGGCATGGGTGGGGTTTGAACACACCACCTCAAGGTTATAGGGCGCGCGCCTTACCACTGGGGTGGTGATACATCCATTGCTTGAAGTGAAACCACAAATATACAAGGCATGCCTCGTTTTCTAGGCCAGGTCAAGGCAAGGCAAGACAAGTTTTGCCAAGAAACGGGAAGGTCCATCACTTTCTCATTTCTTAATGTTTGGGGATAAAATTTATATGCATCTGGCCTAGAATTTCACAAGGAATCCAATGGTGTTGGTATTTTTTTCAGATCATACTCCCTCCTCAAAACCCGATAGTGGTTTTGAAAAAGGCCTATAATTGCATTTTCTATGCTACACTTTGATACAGGCATGAATTACATGATGAATTCATCCAAACACAACATATATAACATGTATGAGGTGTGTATAATCAGTGGAAAGCAATTCATATTTTGGAAAGTTCAAGTCATGATGCTTACCTCTTTTTGAGCTTTTGGAGTTTTCTGTGCAATCTGCCAAACTTCTTGTTCCAGAAATGGTTTGATGCTTTGGACACTCTCAAATGATCCCTTAGAAGCTTTGAGGATGGTTGGAATCAGCTGGAACCTGCAAAAACACAAACTGGCCCTTTCTTGCAAAAGGGGTTAAAATGACCAAAATATCAACTCCTTCAAATGGTGTTCCAGATGGGGGAACCATTTGGGACAGTTCAAGGATGTTATTTGGAGTGTGTTTGAGGTTTTATCTGGTTTAGAAAGTGACTGAATCAAGACACGGCTTGAAAAATGCACAAAAGGCCTATTTTGAGGTTTTGAGATGTGACTTTGTGATTTTGGTGTTACAGGTCACTTTTGATGGTTTGGATCACCTACATATGATGTTTATGAGGTGTTAGGATCATGAGTTGTGATGGAAATGCTCTCTAACTCAAAAACTCAGAGTTACCTTGCTAAAAAAGGTATTTTTGCCTAAAGAAAGTGATTTTGAGGAAAACATCTATTTGATGGCTTTGGTGTACTCAAACTGAGCACAAATGAGCTCTATTTATAGTAGAGTAAGTTTGTTTTGGGATCAATAGTGAATGACAATTGCAGCAGAGGTTTGGCCAATGGTTGCACTTTGGAATCCAAGTCTCCTCTAGCCATTGACTAGAGGTTAGGGCACAGGCTGTGGTTCCCTTGGTCTTGGATAAGTCTTGACTAAATTCAGTTGCAAATGGCTCAGTCCATGCCACCTTGGTGTATGCATTGAATGCTCCAATCCAAAATTGGAGTCTTGTCCCTCTTTTAGGCAATTCTAGGTTTAGCATGCTACTTCTTGTTCCAAGGACTTTGGAGGCTTGGCTCAGGGTTTGTCCCCTTTAGATTTGATCCTCAGATGTGTTCAAGATGATGACAAGGCTTGGAATTGGCTGATTTTGCCAAATCAAGCAAAAATGCAAAATTCTGCCTAGCTTTGGCAACTTTCAGCAAGGCATATTGCCATTGTCATATCTCTTGGCCCAAGTGGAATTTGGTGATGTTCTTGGTCATTTTGGAAAGCCCTTATATGATACAACAACTATTTGATCATATTTGGTTTTGATACCTTTTGGATCCAAGTGGAAAATCCCCCTACATTTGGAAAAAAGTGGAGGCAGATTCTCACTTAGTGAAAATTTCACTAGGTGTTGGAAAAAAGTGACATTTTCACTTTTTGTGATTTTGATCATTCCATAACTCAAAATCCATGAGGAATTTGGAGGGAGGTCAGTTTTAAGATTTTGTAGAGGGTAATGAGATCTACAAATCAAGCTTTGTATGGGGAAAATGGCTTTATGGTTTAGGAGTTATGATCCTCCAAAGTTGGTACCCTTGCCACTTTGTTCATAACTTAGAAAATTTTCTAAGTTTTTATGGTTACCCCTTTTACAAGTTATCCCACTTTTCTTGATTTTTCTTGATGAATAATGATTCAAATCATACATTAACATCATTTTAGGGTTAAAAAACCATAATTGTGAAAAATCTCAAAAAGTCAAAGTTGACTTTTGTGCACAGTTGACTTTTTATCAGATGAATTCCAAACTGTGCGATCCTTTAGGAAATCATGTCCTTGACCTAAATCAAACTTGATGGACATGTTCCATGGGTGTTATAGGGTATATTGAATCATGTCCTAGGGTTTGGGAGCATGTCTTGGTCAAAAGTCAAAGATACAGTTGACTTTTCTCGCGAAACCCTAACTGTGGTACTGATGAAATTGAGACTTGCTGCTCAAGCTTCCTGGATCAACCCATTATTGCAAATGGATAAATGTAGTTTATTAGAGACCCTGAAATTATGGCTTGAGGTCTTGGCTCATGATTGGTCCCAAAAGTTAACTTAGGGGTGAATTAGGTCAAGAAACCCTAATTCCTGATTTTTGATGAATGCTTCCTCCGAGGCTAAATTGACTTGATGATTGGGTTTATGATGCCCCTTGGAGCATCATAGGTTATGTTTTGAAGTATTCGCTCATGCCCAAAGGAGAATTTCCATCTGGAGGCCCTGATCACTTAGAAGGGAGCAGTCTTGTGCTTAATCCTTGAAGTGGGAGTCCTCTTGATCCTTTGTGGATGTTGGAGAGGTTAGACAAGTTGAAGATCCTGTCATTTCTTGATTGATCCTTTATTTTGACTGTAGTGAGTGTTCACCCATCTTTGGGGAGACTGATGAGACATGATGGTTCCTCCATATTGTGATGATGATTTTCACAATGATGGGAAATCTTAGTGGTCAAAATTTGGGGTATGACACTGTTGTGGTATGCTTCAATTAAATTTTGCCGATGATGTAAGGCATTGTTTCAATTCCTAAACACTAGAGAAATAAGGAAGATAATCCCTCGTTAACCCCTTCGAGCCTAGAAGTAGGAGTTTTATTTCCTTACACAAAAAACCTTTAATCTCAACTTTGGAGCAGGGTAGTTCTCAATTTAACTTGGTTATGCAATCGAATACAAGCGCTTCATGCAAGACACCAGTCAGCTCTCTCAAATCAAGTGACAATAAAAAAAGAGAGGTCTCAAAACCTCAGCAAAGACAAAGACGGGGTCTCATAACCTCAACAAAGACAAGAAGAGGTCTCAAAACCTCAACAAAGAAAAGAAGAGGTCTCAAAACCTTAGTAAAGAAAAGAAGAGGTCTCAAAACCTCAGCAAAGACAAATACGAGGTCTCATAACCTCAACAAAGACAATAAGAGGTCTTAAAACCTCAACAAAGAAAAGAAGAGGTCTCAAAACATCAGCAAAGACAAAGACGAGGTCTCATAACCTCAACAAAGACAAGAAAAGGTCTCAAAACCTCAACAAAGAAAAGAAGAGGTCTCAAAACCTCAGAAAAGAAAAGAAGAGGTCTTAAAACCTCAGCAAAGAGAAAGACGAGGTCTCATAACCTCAACAAAGACAAGAAGAGGTCTTAAAACCTCAACAAAGAAAAGAAGAGGTCTCAAAACAAGAAGAGGTCTCAAAACCTCAACCAAAGACAAGAGGAGGTCTCAAAACCTCAGTGAAGACAAGAATAGGTCTTAAAACCTCAGCAATAAAGGATGACCAAATGATGTAAGGGAGTAGTGACTACAAAGGTGTCTGAATCATCATCAACTATCATTAATTCATTCCTAGCCCATAGGAACTTGAATGTATAGCTTGAGTTAACTGAGCGTAGGATGGGAGTTCATCACGAAGATGGGGTGGGGACAAATAAACTTTGAGCATTTATCCTTTATTTCATAAACCGTGAACCAGGCCACGTTACAACCTTTAAAAGACCTAATTGAGGTAAGGTTGTTTTGGAAGCATACTACAGCAAGGTTGATTAACCTGACTCCTAATGATCTTTGCTATTTACGTGAGTTGATCACTTCATCTGCATTCTGTAAATGACTAGATCCACTTTGTTTTTGATTATTTGACCATTCCACCGTGTGTGTTTTCATCATTAAAACTTGATTTCAAAAGCTTGCATTAATGTTGAATTGAAATTACCAATTTTTAAATGAACAATACTTGTTTGCAAGTCAATTCAATATCAAAGAAATCCCAACAAATGCAGCCAGCTAGGGAATTTAACTTGATAAAGGAAGCTCATTCAGGGGCAACTAAGCGGAAGGATTTGCTAATCCACCATTCCAAGAGCTATTGAATTAGGGGCAGAACTCTTCAAAAGTTCATAATATTGAGGAAACCCTTCTCGAGGCCATCTTATGACAAGTTTGTTTCAAAGACAAGAACGCCAAAGATCCACCAACAGGGGCAAGTTTGTTCCCCAGTTGTTTCTACCATAGTCCGAGTATTTTGTATTTCAAATACAGTCGAGCTGGGGCAGTTATGTCGAGGTCTATTTCTCTTCAAAAGTTTGAAGATGTTGAAGCATCTGGCATGCCAATTCTTTTGTAAAATCCTTTTGGTGACCTATCCTCATAGATCAGTTAATCAAAAGCAGTCAAGTTGAGATTCGGTAAATCTCTAAAAAGTCAATGACATCTCCTCCACAGATCAACCAAGCTGACAGGGGCAAGTTTGTTCCCTAATTGTCAACAACCAGTCTGAAGCATAATTTCAAGGACCTTGCTGTGTAAATGCAGTTAATCTGGGGTAGTTACGCCAAAATTCATGAATCTCTCCAAGAGTTTGAAGATATTGAAGCCTCTTGTATGCCAATTCTTCTATAAAATCCTCTTGGTATTTTCTGCTGATAGACCATGTACTCTGGGGCAGATGAGTTATGCAGAACTACTCAGCTTTTGTGACATCCTTTGCTAGTTCCCCAATAAGCTGTTACTTCAGCTAATCTTGACAATTCTCCATGGATTTCCCTCCAGTAAGGAAAGCAGTTCATGATGGCAATCCTAGTGAAGTCATGATGCTATACCAAGTGAATTACTCTTTTCCCTCAGAGAAGTTTGTAACCTTGAAGCAGTGCTACTGATTCTACATATTTACCCTCAGTAATAGTCCAATCTATTGAGATTGACTGGGTATCCTTGTCGAGATGTTTATTTCATCTCCAACTCCGTTTCTTGTCTGTTTTGTCAGCATAAGCATACGCATAAGCATGGCATACAAACATAACATATTAGCATTTTTTCTACCTTTCTGGTGTTTACCTGTTTGTTCGCTTTGGCATTTATCTCCCCAAGTGACCGGGTTTGTCTATTCTCTCCATTAGAGTTGTCAGCCCTAGGCATAGAGTGTCCATTTTGAATTCCTCACGGAGATTGATTCTCGTGGATGATGGTTGTTTCAGTTATCTTTTCCACGCTTGGATAAGATAAATCCCCATTTGAGCTCATTCCTCAATGGTTGGAGTCTTGTTTGACCGTATCTTTTTAGCTTGTTCCTAGATCGATTTTTGGCCCCTGGCAAGTGTGCTCTTGGGCCTGTTTAGGTTGTTAAGCCTATCTTGAACGTGCATTTATTTTGCACTATGTCTCGCAGGAAGAATCTTTTGTAGATCCTCATTGAAGGCAAAATCTTTTTCTCCAACAGTGTTGTGATATCAACATCTCTTTGGAATTTATACCCAACAACAAGTAGCAATCTCTTGGAGAAACTTGTTTTTCTACGGTGATAAGTGGAGGTCTCTGCTGAGAAGCTTATCTATCTCTGGTACTATTCAACCTTTTTGCAACCATAATTGGTATTCCCCAGGAAGTCTAATCTTCATTATGCAACCCCGGTATTAACCTATCTGATACTTAATCTCCTCATAGGGATACCTAAAGTCCAATGATTGCTGGCATTGTTTGAAACCCATGTCAGATATGAACCTAAACCTCAGATCAGATATGAACCTAAACCTCAGGTCAGATATGAACCTAAAGTTTGAAAACCAGGTCAAATGTGAACCCGAAGTTTGAAAACTAGGTCAGATATGAACCTAAACCCAGGTCAGATATGAACCTAAACCTCAGGTCAGATATGAACCTAAACCTCAGGTCAGATATGAACCTAAAGTTTGAAAACCAGGTCAAATGTGAACCTAAACTCTGGTCAGATATGAACCTAAAGTCCAGTGATTGCTGGCATTGTTTGAAATCCAGGCCAGATATGAACCTAAACCAGGTCAAATGTGAACCTAAACTCCAGTCAGATATGAACCTAAAGTCCAGTGATTGCTGGCATTGTTTGAAACCCAGGTCAGATATGAACCTAAACCTCAGGTCAGATATGAACCTAAAGTTTGAAAACCAGGTCAGATATGAACCTAAACCTCAGGTCAGATATGAACCTAAAGTTTGAAAACCAGGTCAAATGTGAACCTAAACTCCGGTCAGATATGAACCTAAAGTCCAGTGATTGCTGGCATTGTTTGAAACCCAAACCCAGGTCAGATATGAACCTAAACTCAGGTCAGATGTGAACCTAAAGCCAGGTCAAATGTGAACCTAAAACCAAGTTAGATATGAACCTAAACTTAGGTCAGATGTGAACCTAAAGCCAGGTCAAATGTGAACCTAAAACCAGGTCAGATATGAACCTAAAGTCTAGTGATTGTTGGCATTGTTGAAACCAACTCATAATGGTGTCTAAAGTCTATTGATTGTTGGCATTGTTTGTTTCAGGTCAGATATGAACCTAAAACCCAGGTCAGATATGAACCTAAAACCCAGGTCATATATGAACCTAAAACTCATGTCAGATATGAACATAAAAGCCAACTCAAATTGGTATCCAGGCCAACTCATATTAGTATCTTATCCAACTCAAATTGTTTGTTTACTGACATCATTTCAAATATTGATACTGTGAATCTAGTGTCGACTGGCGTGTTATTTTTGAGTCTAATCATTGTTGGCACTTTTATCTTACTCCCAGCAGAGGTTCAGTCATTATCCATATCTCAATGGAAGTCCTTGTGATGATCCTCATATGGCGCACGCAGAGTTTGTCTCTGTCTTTTCTTGATTTTCTTGAAGATCCCATTTGAACTCTTCTGAAATTCTGGCACAGATATCAGATGTCCTACACAGATGTTGAGACACTGATATCCAACACAATGAACAAGATAACAATAATAATAACAGTGCAGAAAGTAAAGAACACAGTGATATGTTTACCCAGTTCGGATCAACAATCCTACTCTGGGGGCTACCAAGCCAGGGACGAAACCAATATAGGATAGTATCAATTCACAGATCATACAATAACCAAACCCTGTTATAATCTGCTCACTTAATCACTACCCTTCCTATGACTTCTACCTAAGACTCACCTAGGTATGAGGCCCTCCTCAAATCCCTCTACAACCACAACCCGTGATTGGTTTCTTTCCACACAAGTAACACCACGAAAGCCACACTTTCAAAACACACAATTCTCAATACTTCAAAGCTTATGAGAATTGACACACAAGAAACTCAATGCTTAAAAGCTTATGAGTAACTGACAGAACTTACAACACAAAAACCAGTCCTTAAACTGTTATCAGAATGATACCAGTTAGGCTCACAAATAACACTCGAAAACCCTAACAAAAACACACGTAAGTTCCACACCTAAACTAGGTTTACACCAGTCAATATATAGCATTAAATCTGGACTGGATTGGGCTTCAAAAATGCAGCAAATAGACTTCTCACAAATCTGCAAAATAAACTCCAACAGAATAGGTCTTCAATCTAAAGTTTCCTAATATGTCTCCATAATTAGAAAGCGCTGAAAATCCGAAAACCAACACAAAAACACAATCCAAAAATACTTTGGATGCCACATAGGATAACCAAATATTCACAGAATATTCAGTAACAATTAACAGCAACAGAATCTTCTTTAAAACTGAATTCAGACGCGATGTCCTATGAGCCAGTATGGGACATCTTCATTCGGCATGTTGAATGCAGCAAATTAGAACATCTTGTTTTAACATCTTGCTGCTAGAATAGTTTTAGCAAAATAAATGCCAACCACAAAATCAACGAAATAACAATCCCCCCTTTGGCTTATTTTGGCTAAAACTACACACCAAACAAATCTTGTAAAGAAGCACAAGCACAAAAAAATCCATATCAGAGACAGCAGCGAAATATCAACACATAGCAGCAAAAAAAAACTCCCCTTCAACTGCATACAACAGCACAGCATAGAAAAACTCCCCCTCAACTGCAGCAACACAAACATTCCACATTCTCCCCCTCAACTACAACACCAGCACAAGCACAACACACACAAGCACACTACTCCCCCTTTTTAGCCAAAAATATGACAAAGGTAAGTAGAACAGTTCAAAGTAAAAACACAACAAAGGTTAAAGTTCAGAAGTAGAGACATAGAAAAGTTATTCTAGGTGTCCAGTCAAAACAAGATAAGCAAAAAAACTTCTGTAGAAATTAAGCCATTATTCTGCAGCACCATCATCGTCAGGTTCTGCAATGTCTTCACTCTCTCCATCAGTATCACCACTCCTAGATCCTGTGTCATCTGAACTCTGTTCACATTCTCTATCAGATTCTCCAGAGGCATCACCTTCAGCAGTTCCTTGGTCTTTACCAGCCGTTCCAGCAGAAGCATTCCTTTTCTCCATGAAGGTTTTGATTAACTGTTCAAGTTTGGCCTTCCGAGCAGTGTCTTTTCTGATGGAATCTTCCATTTCCTTGCACGTCTCTTGCAGCTGTGCAATGACTTCATCATCAAGGTTAGCATGACTGGAAGTTTGAGAAGATGTCCCAACAATGTCTGAGACATGTGCTCCACCAAGTAACTTGTAGTGTAGGGACAAAGGAGGTTTTCTTTTGAGAGCAGTGTCACTCCCTAACACAAGATTAGGACACTGATCTAAAATAACACCACAGATCAAGGATGGAAAACAAATAGGCATCTTGACAGCAGTTAAACTTGCTTGTTTCAGAATCTGTTCAAATATGTACGACCCAAAATCAAAAGAAACCTTTTTCCCGATAGCATAAATGAATCTACCAAGTATGGAGGAAATAGTAGATGTGTGATTGGTAGGAACCCAATTCACAACAGCAATCCTGTGGAGGATGGCATATTTAACACTCACTTTTCCAGACGGCAGCTTTTCTTCATTTGGCCAGTGTTTAATACAACCACCTGTAATCTCCTTGCATACTGCATTGTCTGTGACCTCTAACTCAGGTTGAGGTTCCTTACACCTGCCCAGAAAGTTGTTGATAACTTCAGGAGAAAAGGTGACAACTTCTCCTCTCACAGACACTTTTCTGAGGTTGTTACTCCTGTTATCATCACACTCTTCAGATATATTCACCACAAATTCCTTGACTAAATTCTCATAGCAGGGTCCTATCTTGGACACAGTTCTCATCAATCCAGCAGCTGCAATAAGATCCATGATTTCTTTGTATTTATCGAAATCCTTACCCAACTCTCTCTCCAGAGCAATCCTCCTTTGATCCACAATTCTCCATCTATCTGCATTTCTCATAAAACTTCCAGCATAAGTCTTTTTGCAGGTAGAGGTTTTCACACCAATGATGTCTTGAACATCTGTTGCAGCCTCATATTCAGACTCACTGTGATCAGTGATTTTTCTCTTCTTAGTTGGCACAACAACCTTACTCCATTGTTTAGGAGGCCCAGCTCGAACTTTTCCCTCCACACCTCCAGATTGTCTATGCAGTTTCGCAGACTTTGAGTTTTCACTCATCACAGTTTTCTCTCTTCTTCTCTTAATTTTCCTTAACATTCCAGCAATGGGTTCCTCATCAGAAGTGAGGTCATCAACATCATCAGTCCTTCTTACATCGGCTTTCTTTTTGCTCCTTCTTTCACGGTCCACATGAATGGGGACACCATCATCAGTCCTATTTGTAGGGCTGCTATTGACATTTCCTGTCGAGGATGTTGGAACATCATACCCGACATCTGTCTCTACTCCACTCAGAATCGTGGCAAGAAACCTCTTAAGTTCCTTATCCTTTTTAACTACATCATCATCAGTGGAATTCTTGTTTATACCACATGATTTAGTATCCTTCTTCTTCTCAACCAAACCAGACTTAGACCCCTTTTCAGACACATTTTTTCTAGGGCTTATTTGGTCAGCATACAAACTAGTCATCGAGTGAACTTTCTTCCTAGGTGAAAAAGGTTTAGACTTCTTACCAGGAATATTGACATTCGTTGTGTGAGAAGCTTGCCGTTTTCCTTTAGGGTCAGTCGGTACAACGTTCAAGGGAGCAATATCAAGCACAAGATCAGAGAGGTTAATCATTCGAAGTGATTCATCATCTCCAGCATTGGTTCGAGGAGATCCTGAGTTATTAGAGGAGCCATGCATGGATTCTGAGCCATGATGTTGAGACATTTTTTATTGATCACACGGTACAATATTGAGAATGTTAGGAGAAAACCCTAAGGCTCGTGAACTTTGGAGAGAAAGGGCAAGAGGAATTTTTGTAGAATAAGTTTGCTGTAGGTAGAGTGTGTTTGCCCGCCTATTTATACTTTTGAAGACTGGGCCCAGAGAGGCGCGGTATTCACAGGCTTTGAGCACCCGATTCGCCTCAAATGTGCATTCATCAAATTCTCCTTCTAAATTTACCTTGATGACATACTTACTAAGTTTAATCTTATTATTACAGTTCACCATGTAAACATTATGAGTTGCTTTACAATTGATCAGCACCTGTTCTAACTCAATAGTCTTTCCAATAGCTTTCTTAGTTTCCAAGCATATTGCAGTGTTCTCAGAACTCCACAGATAACAATTATCTGATGCTCTCTTGCCTCTCATGATAACCTTACCCCTCTCATTTGTTATCAGACATTCAGAATTGGTAAAGTTGACCTTGAGACCTTGATCACATAGTTGACTTATGCTTATCAAGTTTGCATCTAAGCCTTCAATAAGTAACACCTCCTCCAGATTGGGTTGACCTGTACAATCCAGTTTTCCAACACCTATTACTCTCCCTTTTGATCCATTACCAAAGGTCACATAGTTAATAGAATGAGACTTAACATCTGACAAATATCCCTTGATACCAGTCATGTTCCTGGAACATCCACTGTCAAAGTACCACTTTTCCCTTGCAAAGACACTGAAAGACTTATGAGCTATGTGTTCTTCCGCAGTACTCTTGGGAGTCCACACTTTCGTTGCTCCAACCCACTCTTGTTCCCTACTAGACTGTAACCCAGTCTTGGGGTAGCCAAATAATCTGTAGCAGAAGGGTTTTATATGGCCAAACCTTCCACAATAGTGGCATTTCCATCTTTGATTCTTTCTTCTTGTGAAATTCTTTTGATGTCTGTGAGGATGTTGCAACATGTTATATGGCATCTTTAATTCTTTCTTAGATTGAGCAGGTGTCACTTCAGGCCATTTTCCCTTGTCCATCTCACTGGAACTTTCAAACCCAAGACCACTAACATCTCCAACATCTCTCCCTGACTTCAGAATCTCATCAAGCACATCAGAGCTGCTATTGAGCATTCTGACTGTCTTGATAACATTATCCAGTTTTGAATTCAGAACAACCACTTCACTTTTCAGATCAGAAATAGTAGCCAAATGCTCTACCTTTTCAGCTTTTAGATGAGCAATAACTTTCTTTTGTTCTTCTTTCTGCTGACATACTTCTTCACTTTTAATACATAAGTTCTTATAGGAAGCAGCTAGCTCTTCAAAAGTAAGATCTTCACTATCTGACTCTTTTTCAGACTCACACACACCTGTTAATGCTGTAACCCTCTTTCCAGACTTCTCATCAGTTTCAGTTCCAGAGTCATCTTCTGACCATGAGACTGATAGCCCCTTCTTTTGCCTCTTGAGATATGTGGGGCACTCAGATTTTATGTGCCCAAAACCTTCACACTCATGACACTGAGCTCCTCTCCCTTGGTTGGAATTATCTTCAGAACTGGTATTTCTCCCAGCATTCTGATTTTTACTGATGTCAGATGGCTTGTCCCTAACATTTGATCTTGACTTCCAGTCCACCCTTCTGAGCACTTTGTTGAATTGTTTGCCAAGTAACACCAGATCTTCTGAGAGGCCTTCATCTCTGTCCAGATTACTTTCGCCTTCTAAATCACTTGACTTTGACACAAAAGCTATACTCTTATTCTTTTCAGTCTTTTCATTGATCCCCAATTCAAATGTTTGAAGTGATCCCACAAGTTCATCCACTTTCATCTTATCTATGTCCTGAGCTTCCTCTATAGCAGTAACTTTCATGTCAAATCTCTTAGGTAGAGATCTGAGGATTTTTCAGACCAGTTTGCTGTCAGACATCTTTTCACCTAGGGCACTTGAAGCATTAACTATCTCAATAATGTTCATGTGAAAGTCATGAATGCTCTCATCTTCCTTCATCTTCAAATTTTCAAACTTGGTAGTGAGAATCTGAAGTTTTGACATCTTCACCTTTGAGGTCCCTTCATGAGCAAACTTCAAGACCTGCCAAACCACATTTGCAATGGTGCAGTGTTCAATCAACCTGAAGATATTTTTGTTAACACCATTAAACAACACATTCATGGATTTGGAATTTCCCAAGGACCCTTTGTAATCTGCATCATCCCAGTCTTCCTTTTCCTTCACAACATCAGTAGATTTACCTTCTCCATCTCTAACCTTTGGGGGTTCCCATCCTTTTATAACAGCTTTCCATGCTTGATCATCCATGGATTTGATGAATGCTATCATCCTTGGTTTCCAATAGTCATAGTTGGAACCATCAAGCAGAGGTGGTTTGTTCAAAAATCCTCCATCCTTGTCCATTGTACCAGAAAGTACCTTCCCTGAATCTCACCCAGAACCAAACAAGGGTGCAAGCTCTGATACCAATTGAAATTCTAGCACAGATATCAGATGTCCTACACAGATGTTGAGACACTGATATCCAACACAGTGAACAAGATAACAATAATAATAACAGTGCAGAAAGTAAAGAACACAGTGATATGTTTACCCAGTTCGGATCAACAATCCTACTCTGGGGGCTACCAAGCCAGGGACGAAACCAATATACGATAGTATCAATTCACAGATCATATAATAACCAAACCCTGTTATAATCTGCTCACTTAATCACTACCCTTCCTATGACTTCTACCTAAGACTCACCTAGGTATGAGGCCCTCCTCAAATCCCTCTACAACCACAACCCGTGATTGGTTTCTTTCCACACAAGTAACACCACGAAAGTCAAACTTTCAAAACACACAATTCTCAATACTTCAAAGCTTATGAGAATTGACACACAAGAAACTCAATGCTTAAAAGCTTATGAGTAACTGACAGAACTTACAACACAAAAACCAGTCCTTATACTGTTATCAGAATGATACCAGTTAGGCTCATAAATAACACTCAAAAACCCTAACAAAAACACACGTAAGTTCCACACCTAAACTAGGTTTACACCAGTCAATATATAGCATTAAATCTGGACTGGATTGGGCTTCAAAAATGCAGCAAATAGACTTCTCACAAATCTGCAAAATAAACTCCAACAGAATAGGTCTTCAATCTAAAGTTTCCTAATATGTCTCCATAATTAGAAAGCGCTGAAAATCCGAAAACCAACACAAAAACACAATCCAAAAATACTTTGGATGCCACATAGGATAACCAAATATTCACAGAATATTCAGTAACAATTAACAGCAACAGAATCTTCTTTAAAACTGAATTCAGACGCGATGTCCTATGAGCTAGTATGGGACATCTTCATTCGACATGTTGAATGCAGCAAATTAGAACATCTTGTTTCAACATCTTGCTGCTAGAATAGTATTAGTAAAATAAATGCCAACCACAAAATCAACGAAATAATATCTTCAGTATAAGAAATTCCTAGAAAATCTTTGTAGGATGTCTATCCTTTTATTTCAAATTGATCCCTAGCGGTGATCATGTCTTCTTTCTGGTTTCGTGCCCAGTAAGAATGTGTTTTATTTCCCCAGTGTCATCCGGTCACCTATGAACCTGTCGTCCATCTCCCTGGATCTTTCCCCAGTAGAGAACATCTCTCTGGCTCCTATCTCCAGTGAGGATCTGTGAGGTTTCCCCTCAGTTTTATTTTTCTATCCCCAATGTTTCCTTGGAGTCTCCCCAGTTGAGTCTCTTTTGTGGGTTAGCCTGCATCCCGAGTGAGTCTTCCTTGTGGATACTAACCTTCATCCTTCCCAGCGATAGCTCACCTGCAGTTGTTTGTTTTTTATTCTCTGGTGTCTAGTTTGTCTGCATTTTTTGCACTATCAGGGCATCATATCATCATACTAGGAGTTCATGGCATGTCAGCATTTGCATGTTTGTTGCTTGTCCTTAGCATCTGCATTCCATCTAAGGGCAAAATTTTCGGTTTGCTATATTTAAATACCTTTCACCTTGATGTCCTGAGGATTCCCTTTCCTCGTGCCATCTGGTAAAGCTATTCAAATAGGGGCAACTGTTGTACCCCAAATTTTAACCCTTAGATGTCATAACATCTTGCATTTGCATTTAAATTCAATAATCTGTGCATTATTATCTAATCACCATATCTTGCTAGTTTGTTCTTTTATGTGAAAAACAGGGTTTGCACAAAGTCTCCTAAGCCAAGCTCTCACATGTTTCAAGGTCTCCTAAGACACTCTTTGGTTCCAAACAATCATCACAGGTGTTCACTAACTGAGTGAGAATGATACCTTGAGCCATGAGTTCACCATGCCTTAAACTAGGGTTTTGTCAAAACAAGTCAATCATTGCCTTTGATGTTGATCAAGACATGTTCCCAAGCCTTGGGACATGATTCCACATGATACTAGATATCCTTGAAGGCCATCTATGGGCTTTGGAAGAGATAGAAGAAGCAAGATCATTAGAGATCATCCAGTTGTATTCTTGAGGAATTAGGGTTTTGACTGAGGCTTTTGACTTTTAAGATTTTGATCCCAAATGAAGCATTCAAGTCATTCTCCATCAAGACATGTCAAATTGTTGAGTTAGAGCATGAGGAGTTGAGTTTTGAGAGGTTTCTTGCAAAGAGGGCAATGTTTGGTCCTTGAAACTTTCTGTGTGGATAATTCACTCCTTGTGCAAAATTGGGAAGACCATAACTTTCAAACCACACATCCAAATTGAGTTGCTCAAAGCTCAAATGGAAGCTATTTCCATGAACTTCAAAGTGTGTTAGAGGACCTTTCTTCAAAAAATGCATGATTCTTAAGTTATGAGACTTGGAAGATAAGTTGCCTTTAGGACTTTGTGAAATTTTGGTCATTTTCACCCTAATTTTCAGCCAACTTTAACTCAATTTCTCACTTAGTTCCAAGCTTCAAATAAAAAATCTTTGGACATGAAAGTTGTTCCTTTTTCTTCAAGCTTTCCAAGCATGTGTAGAACTCCTCATTTGGATAAACCAATCTCAAGTTATGATGTTTTAAAGTTAGGTGTTTCAAATGATGAAATTTCCATAACTTAGAAATTTTCTAAGTTTCTTTTTGGATAGCCCATGTGCATGACTTCTTGGCATTTTTTCTCAATGATGCAAGCCTTATCTCAAGTCACATTCCACATGAAAAATGTTCTATCAAATGCCTATTTTGCAAAGAATTAAAAGTCTCACAAGTTGGATCAATGGTTATTAAGATAGGGTGCACTAAAGGTGACATGTTGAAATGTGTACAAGTTTAGGAAAATTCATATTTTTCAACTCTTTGATACATCAATCTTGTCCACGATTTTTCACACATTTGAGGGCTGAATTTCAAGCTCTTCCCAACACCAAAGTTATTCTATTATCTCCCATTTTCTAAGAGGAAAATGAGCCATCTCATTTGGTTCATTGGAAAAGTAAACATCATGCACCAAAGTGGAGTGCACGAGTTGGTTCCCTTGCCCTAAGTCATGTTTCCAATTGAACTACCAATTGAACCAAAATCTGATTACAAACTTAAAGTGCATTGTACTGAGTTCTACCATCACTTCCCAATGTCCACTTTTCCCACAAACCATGCAAGGAAGCTACTGAAAGTACAATCACTTTGTACTTTGTAAAGTTGGCACACAAAAGTCAAAACAAGGAACTATAATGTAATGCTTCATGTTTCTTTTTTCCCTTGGTCCCTAGTCCACCTTTTCTTTGATTTAAGACAGAACTTAAGCAACCACAGACTTGCACTTGGCTCAAGGTAGATGGAGTAGAAAGCCCACGTTTGTAGTATCCAAACCCTACCATGTTTCCTCTTGGACAAAGCCAACATCCACTGAGTGTTTAAAGCCTTTGTCCAACCTGCTCTCCTATAAAAGGAGTCTCTTTCTCCTTTGTTCAACACCAACAATTATCAACATACATCTCAGAATATCCCTTGCCATTTCCAAAGAGAAAACACCACTTGAGTGAGAGAGCTTTTAGAGAGGTGAAGCACGACTGTCCTAAAAAGGAGGAAGCTCAGTTCTTTTGGATTGCCAAGTTCTTGGATTAAGAAGGTGCAGCGGACTTATTCCACTAGATAGCCTTCTCTCTTTTACTCCATGCTTCAAATATCATGCTGCTATCATATTGCTTGTTTTGCATTTAAGTCCAACGACAATGTGAATGATAATGTTGAGTCTATGTGTTGTTTTTGGCACTGCCAGTTCCTGATACCATATTGTTCATATCTTTGTGCCAAGTTTGAATAAATGAAGTTACTATCTTTAAACAACATGAAAAGTTTGGTTTGAAGGTTCAGTGTTGTTCATATGCTGGGGGATTACTTTAGTATTACTCATGTTGTACAAATTTCAGTCAAACAACTTGAATGTTTTCTTGGATGTGTGTTGATATGATGAGTGTTTGGTCTCACCCCTGCCCTCTATACCCATGATTATAATCTTAAACGTACACTGATATTGTATTGTGCACTTGAGTTTTGGTTTTTTGGCATAAACGTAAGGTGTAATTCCATTTCTGAACCAGCTTGCTTCTATATTGTTTTCTCTCTGCTTATGCCATTAATAGGTTTTGTTCATGGCTGAATGTTGTTCTTTGATTTGAGTACTGTATTTTGAGCTTTTAGTTCATGAGATTTAGTTAAGAGATGAGTACAATATTGATTGAGCAAGAGAGAGGTATATCATGGCTCTCTTGTTTCCTTGTTTCACATTTTTTGCCTGAGTTTTAGTGCATGGTGCATGGAGGCGTGTGTGTGGAAATGTGAGATTGGTGGGGTTGAAGCTTTTGTCTGGTAGTGACTTAAAAAGGGTGTGACTGATTGAGATTATTTCTTAAGCGTACATCATTCCATGTGGTTCATTTCCAAAATAACATTTTCATTCGCCTGGAGAGTTTAAACATTTTCAGGGGTGGCTTGTACAATGGATGTATAGCCACCCCAGTGGTAGACCATACGCGCTGTAACCCAGGGGCCAGGGGTTCGAATCCTCCTCGCCCCAGACCCCTTTTGTTGGTTTTCCTTTTTCAACTTTACCTCTTTTTGCATGTTTGGGCCTAGCGAATTTGATAATGGCACCCCACTACTCAGGCCCACACGCTGTAACACTAGCAGTGTAGTTCATCATAATTTACTTACACACCCCCTGTGTTTTGCCATCCCTTTCTTTTATTTTTTATTTAGCTTCTCAATTTTTATTATTCAAAATATTTTCTTTTATCTAAAAACTCAAAAAATTTCATAAACACTTTTTCTTGCTTAATTTAACTCTCCTTAATTTTTATTTTTTCATTTTTATTTTATTTTCATGATAATTTCTAAAATTACAACAAAAAAACATGAATAAACTTTTCATTAAGTCTTGAACTTCTTGTTTCTTGAGATTTTTGTGAGAGTTTCCTTTGGTGTGAGAGAGTTGCTTAAGTTTATTCCATTAGGGTTTGGTTTGTATCCTTTGACTTCTTTGCTAAGTCTCTTACCTTGGATATTTTTGCCTTTGATTTCAAACTTGAAGATGCTATCTTTATCATATGTATGTGTGCTCATTTGTTTAGGATTGTTGTGAATGATCTCACTATCTCTTGCCATGATCATACATAGATGTATATATCATGCTTTGATGTTATTTACACTTAATTGTTATCCCCTTGAGTCCTTGAACTCATATTGATTCACTTCAATTTCAAATCCCACTTTAACTCTTGTTTACAAGAAGTTGTCCTCCCCTTTCTTCCAAAGGAAAGTCTCTCTATTGACCTCAAAGTCATAGATAGCTCATTACCAGCTTTGACCTCATAGTCATAGCCATCTTTATCCTAGACCTCATAGTCATAGGATTCCCTCTTGACCTCATAGTCATAGGGTTATTTTCAACCTTGACCTCATAGTCATAGGTAAGCTTTGACCTCATAGTCATAGTCATCTCCCTCCTTGACCTCATAGTCATAGGATTCACCTTTGACCTCATAGTCATTGGTAACATCTTTTCCTTGATCTCATAGTCATAGGATATTCAATCCTTGGCCTCATAGCCATTCAATCTTACAATTTAGATTTAAGTTAGAGTTCTTGGACTCTATGTGGGACTCATCACCTTGAGTACTCACTTTACCCAATTACAACTTAGACTTAGAGAGTTTCTTAAACTCTACATGAGCTCATACTCATTCCCCTTGGAACTTTGGCCATAGTCAATGGTTCCTCACCCTTAGTTAAGCTAACTACGGTTACTCTGATTCTTTAGTCAGATACGTAGGCACAAGATGCGACGTCTTGGCGAGGATACTTAGTGTACATACCCTTAGGTCTTTACCTTTATCCTTAGCACATTACCCTTAGCAAGCAAACATAACATAACATGAATATTAACAAGAGGTTCCTGTAGAGTACTACAGATACTTAGAGTGCTAATACCTTCCCTTAGTATAACCAACCCCCGATCCCCGATCTCTTAGCTTTGTCTTTACTTAGCGCAATTAGGGTTTTCTTCGATCTTTACCCTTTCCTTTGGATAAATCAAAGCTCGGTGGTGAATTTCAAATATATGTGATTCAAGTTAATTAATAGCTTGATATCTGATTCTCACCGCAACACATTTGCGTGAGCATCTTTGCATCATTTTGCATATCATTCTCCAACCAAAAACCGAGAAGCTCATTTCGTCCTCTGTCCAAAACCCGCAGTTGATTTCCCGACACTCATACTCCTGTGGTAGCTGTGAAGCATTTAAAGCAAGTGGAACATAGATGCCCTAAAAGGCCAGCTAGACGAAGCAAGTTGGAAGCTGAGGTAGCTATGCCAAGGAACAACCTTCAGAATGTTGATCCCCCACCAGGATTTACTGTGACAAGTAATCCATTGTATGATCTTCCGCCTAATTATGGTCCTCCACAAGTAAACATTCATACTCGACCCCAGAGGATTTCATTGACTGACCCCATAAAGGAAAGGCTTCGTGCCATTGAGGAGAAACTCCAAGCTATGAAAGTGCATGATACGCATGGGCTCGATGCTGCTGATATGTGCCTAATGCCAAACTTGGTAATTCCTCCGAGATTCAAAGTACCCAACTTCATGAAGTACGCAGGCCTTAGTTGCTTGAAGCGTCATTTGGTGATGTTCTGTCGAAAAATAATCTCCTACACTCATGATGACAAGTTGATGATTCACTGTTTTCAAGACAGTTTGAGTGGGGCGTCTTTAAGTTGGTACATGGACTTAGAAAGAAGCAATATCCTATTATGGAGGGACTTATCCAGCGCTTTTCTAAAGCATTACCAATAGTACAATTTGAACATGGCTCCCAATCGTACGCAATTGCCAAGCCTATCTCAGAATGGCGATGAATTCTTCAAGGAATATGCATAGCGGTTTAGAGAATTAGCAGCCAGAGTGCAATCACCACTCTTGGACAGGGAATTGATTGACATGTTCATAAAAAGTCTGCATGGCTCTTATCTTGAAAGAATGGCCGGAAGTATGCCATCAAGCTTCTCTGACCTTGTGATAGTAGGAGAACGCATCGAAAGCTACCTCAAGAGTGGACAAATCCAGGATGTCTCAAGTAGCCAAGCCGGTGAGACTGAATCTCTCACCAATTCCCAAGAGGAAGAAGAGGATGAAACCAATGCAGCCATAACACATGTCAAGTATTCTCATGGTTCGCCATCAAAACCTTAATTCCTCATCTTCCCAGCGGTCACCATTTTCAGTGCAGTGCCATCCTTATGGACAACCAACTTTGCCTAGAGCTTCGTCCCAGAAACCATGGATTGCTCCTCATGTAAATCAACGAGCCCGTGGCCGAGGATATCAGAATCAGAAATCAAGTCAGCATAGGCCTCGCAACAATCTAGAAAGAAGGAATGTTAATCTTCATCCAGTTCCTATGGCATACAGTCAACTCTTGCCGCATCTGATTCAAAGTTCATTGGTTGAGCCCAAGTCTCTAAGGTCTGTTCCAAAGCCATACCCTCTTGGGTACGATCCTGATATGCAATGTGGATATCATGGAGGATCAATGGGGCACTCAACCGAAGATTGTAAAGCCTTCCAAGCCAAGGTACAATAACTCAAGGTACAACAACTGATTGACAAAGGTTACATATCCTTTCCAGAAGGAAGCTTGGTTGTGCACGTCAACCTCTCATCTGATTGAGTTCGGAGACTTCAAGGGTCATCTCCTCAAGCTGGTGGTCGAGATAGGAAGACATCCTCAGCATTGGCAACTGTTGGACATTTATCATTGCATTTGTAGTTTATTTCCTGTTAAGTACTACTTGTGTTTAGACATTGTTGCTTACTAATGGTATTGTTAATGTGATGAACATGCATTTTTTAAACAAGTCCATTCGTATCCACTCATCTTTTCCCATATATTTTAAAAAATCACAAAAAATATTTCTCCACATTTCACTCCCTTTATCAACTGTTGTTTTAGCAAAGATTGGAGGGAGGATGATGAGAACTAAATACCCATAATTGTTGTTGGTATGTTTTCAGATAAGATCCTGTTGATGATGTACATGCATTGTTTCAAATCCCCTAAACACTGGAGACACAAGGAGTTAATCCATAGTTAAACCACTTCGAGCCTAGAAGTAGGTGTTTCCTTCGGACTTCTAAACCCTTACGTTTAACCTGGGGCATGTGTAGTGTTCAGTTATCCTGACTACACATTCGAATTTCAAGATGAAACCTCCTGTTATGGCGGTTGTTCTTCAACGACCAAAGATATGACAGTCACAAGCCTTTCCAAAACAATAAAAAAAATAAAGCCTGCTAAGTCAAACACCTCAAAAGTCGACTTAGGCAAAAATCAAGGCAATCCCGATGGACTCGAAAAGCAGAATCAATCCATGCAAAAGTTAGGGATCAAAAAATGGATAAAGCAAAAGAGGTCCTCAAATCCTCAACAAAACAAAAATAAGATTTAGTGACCATTATGTCAAAGATCAAAAGGTTATTGTCATCCATCAAAACAAAATAAGGTGACTGCCATTTCAAGCAAACTTTGAATTTTCGCCCTTACACCGTCAACCCTTTTGGAAGATAAATGTGTGTTGTATAACTGAAAGTAGGACTGAAGTTCATCACTAAGAAGGGGTGGGTACAAATCAAAATTTGAGCCTAATATCTTTTGTTTCAAATAACTGTGAACCAGACCAAGTTACAACCCTCAAAAGACCTAATTGAGGCGGGGTTTATTCTGAAAGCATACTACAGCAAGATTGTGTAAACTGACTCCCCACATATTTGCTAATCTTCAGCATTGGTGTCATATTCTTGCTTTATCTTTCACACACCAGTAAATCAGCACTGCGTTTGGACTAATGGTCCATTCGTCGCACACTTTCACATCATCCTAGTAATAAATGATTTCTTTCAAAACCTGCATGAATGTCGCATTAAAATTACCATTTCTAAGCGAACAATTTTAACTGCAAGTAAGTACTTGACATCAAAAAGATTCCAACAAAGTGCAATAGGAGAGAAACTTGATCATTCGTTGGTGCTGACTCGAATCAAGACCTTCTCATAACCTTGTGAATCTGAGGCAAAGCATTCAAGAGTCAGTTGAGCAGAGAATCATCTCAAGACTCCGCCTGCCAAGGGTAGGCCACCCAAAGATTCTTGTGACTAAGGCCAAATCCCTCCAACGCTCAATCAGCACAAGTTAAGTTGCTTCAACACTCATTCTGGGGAAATTCCTTCAAAAGACTCAAGCAAAGGATAACCATTGCAGATTCAGATATTGGGGCAAATCATCTCCGACTATGTCATGGTATAATCACCCCCAAAGTTTCCATTCGAGGAGGATTCATTTGAAAATCCTACAGACTTGGGCTGATGAATTGCAAAGGGGCAATTTCCCTCTACACTTTCAAGATCGGTCAAACAGACCCTGTCGGACACTAGCAAATATTGGGTTCACAACAAGTGTCAAAAAGCCTTGGGGCATAGCAAAAATGCAACCAACATGCATTATTCAAGTCGCTACGCTCATACTGTCGTTTGCCAAGCCATCACGACACCTCAGCTAGAAGTGAGGTTCTCTTAGGAGCAAACGCAACCTCTGCAAAGGACCAAAATTGGAGCATCAGGAGCATCCACATCTGTCGTCCAATCATAGTATTGTCAGATTTCGAGTGTTGGGAAGTTAAGTTCATTCCTCATCCAACCACAAGCCCAACCTTCCTTGGTACTTCCAGCCATAAACCCAACCTTCCTTGGCACTTCCAACCATAAGCCTAACCTTCCTTGGCATTTCCAACCAAAGGCCAATCATACTTGGCACACCAACCTAAGCCCAATCATACTTGGCACCCTTAACTAGATACAAAATCCACCTTGCTTACACAACTTTAAAGTCCAGTTCTTGTCTGGCAAACCCTTTGAAGGTCAGTTCCCGTCTGACGAATAAAAAGAAAAGTCAGTTCTGGTCTGACAACTTAACCTTTTGCCATCAGTTCTCGTCTGGTAGTCTACCCCTTTTAAAACCAGTTCTCGTCTGGTGACCCTTTTAAAAGCCACCTTTGGTTGGTACCCTTCACCTTACCTATCTCCTTTCCCTAGCAGGTATTTCAACCAATCCCTAAACCAAAGCCTAACCTTCCTTGGCTCGACCCTCACTCCAGATTCTCACATCTTCATATCCCCAACATTTTGCATACATTTCTGCATCATTTGCACACTTGTTTAGCCAGTTCCTGTATAGGGTATGGCATTCTTGTGGACATTGCCCCCCATCGTTTACTGTTTGAGTCCTCTTTATCTTTTGTAGGAGGAATATCCCATCCTTTATTCTTGAGTCCTCTCTACCATTTCGTAGGAGGAATCTCTCGTAATTCTTTATTCTTGAGTCCTTCGTACCTTTTGTAGTAGAAATATCTCACAATCCTTTATTTCTAGAGTCCTCTTTACCTTTCGTAAGAGGAATATCTCACAATCCTTTTATTTCTAGAGTCCTCTTTACCTTTTGTAGGAGGAATATCTCACTCTTTATTCTTGAGTCCTATCTACCTTTCGTAGAAGGAATGTCTCAACCTTTTATATGTCACCAGGATGCTACAGGGATGCCTCGCCTTTCAAGACTGGCAAGCAATCATGTTCATTGCATCTCAAGCATATCATCATATCCCCTCATAACCAACTCCTTTTTTTTCCAATGACAGATGCCTTTTTCAAGCCATCCCACTTATTCATCACTTCCATTCCACTCCTTTTCTGGCTGAAAATTTTGGGTATTCTTATATTTAATCCCCTTTGAAATTCTGGTACCAGATATGTGATGTTACGTGTGATGTCACAATAACACACTCTACAATGGACAAAGTAAAACAGCAGAAGAGTACACAAAGAATTGTTTACCCAGTTCAGTTCAACAACTTAATCTGGGGACTACCAAGCCAGGGATGAAATTCACTACTTGTAGAATTAATTTACAGACTCAACAACCCAGTTGACATCTCCTAAACTTAATCTTTACTTAATGAACCTTCTACCTAAGAGACCACTTAGGTATGAGAACACTACTCAATCCCTAAACCACTTCAGTGATATAATTCAAAGATCACACACTTTGAATAACACAACTTGATTATGCTTCACAGCTTTGATCAAGAACAACTCAAAACAACAACACCAATTCACACTAGAATGGTTTACAATACAAACACGAAGACTCAAACCACTCTAGTCTTTAGCTCTTTTTCTTCGTTACTTTTCCTTCAGGATTGATGCGCTTTATATAGCTATTTGAATTGGTCTTGGACCTGCTACAATATCTGACCTGATTTGTTATTTAAAACTGAATCTTCGACAGATTTTCTCTCTCAAAATCTTCTTAAATCTTCAGCCTTTAAACACTCCTACAAATCTGCATCAAATCTGTTTGTAACAGAAAATATCTATCCCAAGATATCCGCATCCAATGAGACTAACAGCTCTCCCAATATCCAGCTAAAATGCAAACCCTAACAACATCACTAAACCTGATGTTATTACTGAACTGCATATCTGATGTCATGACATCGCATGTGACATCAGACTTCACAACTTCAACAAGATAAATACTTAACATAAACCAATGTTAAGACTCAATGTCATTACATCAACCATCAGATATTGAACTACTTTGTTTTACCAAAATTCTAGCCAATCCAAGAACCAACAATCTCCCCCTTTGGCTAATTTTGGCTAAAACAATCTCTGCAACATCAGAGACTTCAGCAGCGGATAAAATTTTTAAAACAAACAGCTTCCACTTCAAAATGCTGCACACCACCTATCAACAAAGGGCAAACTCCCCCTCAAACCCAGAACCAGCATAAACAGCTGTTCAACATGCACACTCCCCCTCAACATCTGCACCACACCAGAGCTGAGATAGGTCACACTCTACACACCTAGCTAACTCTCCCCCTTTTTAGCCATAATTGGACAATCACCAAACACAATGTCCTGACATAAAGACATTGTCAAACACAAGTTCCAACACATTGACTGTTCAGTCGATACAAACTATGCTCCTTGATTATATTATAAACACAAGCCTTTCTTCCTAGCAGCACCACTCAGCAACTAAGAATGAGCCAGTCAAACATCAAAGACGCAGCAAAGAACCTCAAGCGGATGGACAAGACTTCAGATCCACCTAAGAGGAGCACAACATTGACTGCAGCTGAAACTACTTCAGGAACCACAAAGACAGGCAGAACCTCAGAAACAACCATGAAACCAAGCAAGAAGCTTCTTGTGCAACAACAAGCTACTGATGATGATTGGGATGAAGACTGGAAAGCTTTTCTAGATGCAGGGGGTTGGGATAATCTGTAACTAATGATGTACTTCAAACCTGTATGCCTTCAGCAGTTGAATAAAATCAATTTGTAATAAGGAATACAACTGCTTAATACACTCTCTAGCTCATTTAATCTTCATAAATGCAAATTCCTAATTTACTTCTCAAATTTTCAAATTGGTTTGCATCTAAGGCTTTAGTAAAAATGTCAGCTAATTGTTTATCTGTAGCAATATGTTCCAAGGCAATTACTTTGTCTTTAACCAAATCTCTTATAAAATAATGCCTTATATCAATATGCTTAGTTCTGCTATGCTGAATAGGATTCTTAGATATATTGATAGCACTCAAATTATCACAGTACAATGTCATGACATCTTGCTTGACATTGTATTCTGTTAACATCTGCTTCATCCAAACAAGTTGAGAACAACTACTCCCTGCTGCTATGTACTCAGCTTCAGCAGTAGAAAGAGACACACAGTTCTGCTTTTTACTAAACCATGATATCAGATTATTCCCTAAGAAGAAACAACCTCCTGAAGTGCTTTTCCTATCATCAGCACTCCTAGCCCAGTCAGCATCACAATATCCCCTTAACTCAGTCCCAGATCCATGACTATACAGCATCCCATAGTCACTAGTGCCATTTACATATTTCAAGATCCTCTTTACTTGATTCAAGTGACTCACCTTAGGCTCAGATTGGTATCTGGCACAAACTCCAACAGCAAAAGCAATGTCAGGTCTGCTAGTTGTGAGATACAATAGACTCCCAATTATGCTTCTATATAAACTTTGATCCACACTGACACCATGTTCATCCTTGGATAATTTTAGATGAGTAGGAGCAGAAGTCCTCTTGTGATTAACATTCTCTAGACCAAACTTCTTCACTATGTTCTTTGCATACTTGCTCTGAGAAATGAATATGGAGTCCTCCATTTGTCTAACTTGTAGACCAAGAAAATAGTTTAGATCACCAACGAGACTCATTTCAAATTCAGACTGCATCTGTTCCACAAAATGTTTCACCATTGCATCTGACATCCCTCCAAATACTATGTCATCAACATAGATTTGAGCTATCATCAGTTTTCCTCCTTCCTCTTTCACAAACAAAGTCTTGTCAATCCCTCCTTTTCTGTAGCCATAGATGGGTTCTACATTCAAAGCTTCCTCTGCATAGCAATCTTCTGTAGAAACCCTAGTTTTGTCTTGCAATGAACTTTGTGAGGCAGATTTCTTGGATGGAGATGACATCTATTTTGACATGGTTCCTTTGAGGCAGTAAAGGTTCAGAGACAGATGGTTCTTCTTGTTGAAGGAGATGAACAATCGGGAGATATGAGCTTTGATGAAACGTGATATTGCTACAATAGGGAATGATGGTCTAAGGTATGGTGCCTAATTTTGTGTATCCCTTAAAGACCAATCAATGATTTTCTCCCTCCAAATTAACTTTCCATTTAAAAGGATTCACATTAAGAGTAATTAACCCTAATTGACCTTTCAGCAGACTTTCACACTTGTTGTCACAATCTGATGTTACAACATCACCCTTAACATCACCAGATAAGCTGTCCACTTGAGGTACCCATTGATAGCAATTATCTCTGGATCTTATTCCCTTCATCACTACCTCATTCTGCTCATTTGTCACCACACACTCATCTTTGGTGTAACTGACCTTATATCCATCATCACAGAGCTGACTTATGCTAATCAGGTTAGCACTCAAACCTTTGACAAGAAGCACATTGTCAAGTTCAGGTCCACCATGACACTTTACTTTTCCAACACCTTTCACCACACCTTTCTCTCCATTTCCAAAAGTCACATCAATTGAGGAGCAAGAATTGACTTCCACCAATTGGTTTTTGAATCTAGTCATGTGCTTTGAACAACCACTGTCAAAGTACCATCCATCCTTAGCTGAGTGTCTGTCAGAAAAGTGAGCCAATAGACACTTAACCTCTTCTTTAGGAACCCACTGCTTAACAACCTTGGGCATGTTCACCTTCTGTCTGGGTTGAGGATTAGACTTGGGATAACCATGTAGCTTGAAACAAGAAAATTGCATGTGTCCAAATCTGCCATAGTAAAAGCACCTAACTCTGTCTTCTCTGAAGTGGTTAAACCTTCTGCCACCTTGATGATGATACTGTTGTGGCTGCCACCCATAATGTTATCTTCTTCTCCCATGGTTTGACTGTCTTCTCTGGTAAGGATGATGTCCTTTTGGCTGTCTTCTATGGTGATGAGGCTTCCTTCTTCCATAATAATAAGGCACAACATTATTATATCCATAGCCATACATGTTTCCCTGATGTTGAGACATCTGATGGAACATGTTCTGTTTGAACCTAGAAGCCTGCGTGCTCTTATGATATTATGGAGGCATATACTTCCTAGCTCTAGAAACACGTGCTTTCCTTTGATGAGGACCATGAGCATGCCTCTTCCCAACATTTTGAGGTTGTGGATGAGCTACCTGCTTAGGTTTAGGATCCTGTCTCTTTGTGTGATGTTGAGACATCTCCTTCTTGGTTCCTGAAGTGCTTGCTTCAGCAGATACCTTTTCCTTAACCACAAATCATATGCCTGACTTATCTCCAGCAACGTTTTCTGTCTGAAGGATCTTGTCAAGTGTGTCTGTACCACTGTTCAGCATCCTAACGGTTTTGGTCATATGATCAAGATGAGCTTTGACCAATAAGACTTCATTTTCCAAATCAACTTTAGCAGTCTCAAGCTGAACAATCTGTTTCTTCTGTTTTTCACTTTCTTAACAGATTTCTGCACTCTTCAGACAAAGCTCTTGATAAATGGATGCTAACTCCTCAAAAGTCAGTTCCTCATCACTTGAATCACCATCAGAAACAACTCTTCCAGTTAAAGCTTTGACATGTTTGGCTGACTCTCCTTCACTTTCACTGTCAGAGTCTGACCAAGAAACTGTCATGCCTTTCTTCTGCTTCTTCAGGAATGTGAGACATTCTTTCTTAACATGTCCATACCCTTCACACTCAAAGCATTGAACACCCTTGTCTTGATCAGTCTTTTCTTCATCCTTCTCCTTAGACTTGCTGATGTCAGAAGCGATGTTCTTGACATTAGGCTTGAAGTTCTTGTTCATTATTTTGAACCCCTTGTTGAACTGCCTTCCCAACATAGCAATGGCCTGAGATAGATCCTTCTGGGATTCAACAATATTCCCTTTCTCTTCTTGAGCATCTGAAACCAAGGCTATGCTCTTTGGCTTCTTTTCAGGTTCTTCCTCATTCAACCCAAGCTCAAAAGTTTGAAGAGATCTAATGAGCTCATCAACTCTCATCTGGCTGATGTCTTGTGCTTCTTCAATGGCAGTCACCTTCATCTTGTACCTCTTAGGAAGGGACCTAAGGATTTTCCTAACAAGCTTTTCTTCTGACATCTTTTCTCCAAGAGCACTGGATGCATTGGACAGCTCAAGAATACTCATGTGGAAGTCATGGATATTCTCATCTTCTTTCATCTTCACACTTTCAAAGTTTGATGTTAGAAGTTGAAGTCTTGACATCTTAACTCTAGATGATCCTTCATGTGTAGCCTTCAAAATATCCCATGCTTCCTTAGCAACTTCACATGAGTTGATCAACCTGAAGATGTTCTTATCAACTCCATTGAAGATAGCATTTAGGGCTTTAGAGTTACCAAGGGCAAGCTCATCTTCTTCCTTGGTCCATTCTTCTTCAGGCTTCAGCTTTGAGGTGCCCTCTTTATCTTTCCCAGCATCATCTTTCTCAAACACAACAGGTGTTTTCCATTCTTTTATGATAGCCTTCCAAGCCTTGCTGTCCAAGGATTTCAAAAAGGTAATCATCCTTGGCTTCCAATAATCGTAATTAGAGCCATCCAAAATAGGGGGTCTGTTGACAAATCCTCCAACTTCTTTGTCCATCTTTACACCAGAAAGTAACTTCCCCAGATCTCACCCAGAGACAGACAGGATGCCTGCTCTGATACCAATTGAATTCTGGTACCAGATATGTGATGTTACGTGTGATGTCACAACAACACACTCTGCAATGGACAATGTAAAATAGCAGAAGAGTACACAAAGAATTGTTTACCCAGTTTAGTTCAACAACTTAATCTGGGGGCTACCAAGCCAGGGATGAAATTCACTACTTGTAGAATTAATTTACAGACTCAACAACCCAGTTGACATCTCCTAAACTTAATCTCTACTTAATGAACCTTCTACCTAAGAGACCACTTAAGTATGAGAACACTACTCAATCCCTAAATCACTTCAGTGATATAATTCAAAGATCACACACTTTGAATAACACAACTAGATTCTGCTTCACAGCTTTGATCAAGAACAACTCAAAATAACAACACCAATTCACACTAGAATGGTTTACAATACAAACACGAAGACTCAAACGACTCTCAGTCTTTAGCTCTTTTTCTTCGTTACTTTTCCTTCAGGATTGATGCGCTTTATATAGCTATTTGAATTGGTCTTGGACCTGCTACAATATCTGACCTGATTTGTTATTTAAAACTGAATCTTCGACAAATTTTCTCTCTCAAAATCTTCTTAAATCTTCAGCCTTTAAACACTCCTACAAATCTGCATCAAATCTGTTTGTAACAGAAAATATCTATCCCAAGATATCCGTATCCAATGAGACTAACAACTCTCCCAATATCCAGCTAAAACGCAAACCCTAACAACATCACTAAACCTGATGTTATTACTGAACTGCATATCTGATGTCATGACATCGCATGTGACATCAGACTTCACAACTTCAACAAGATAAATACTTAACATAAACCAATGTTAAGACTCAATGTTAAGACTCAATGTCATGACATCAACCATCAAACATTGAACTACTTTGTTTTACCAAAATTCTAGCCAATCCAAGAACCAACACCCTTGTACCTTGATTGTAAGAAAGCCTTTGCCACTCTCACCTTTAAGTCCAAGAAGATTAAATAGGGGCATCTGTCACACCCTCATTTTCACTCTAGCCTTGTATATCATATCATTTTCATCATCTATGCATTCCATTAGGTCATAACTCTCATTCATCAGAATTTATTTCCATTTCGCATCACCCGCATAGCATAACATGCTCTTCATCGTGCATACTGCTTAAAATGTCAGCCGGAGTAGAATTCTCGGATTTACAGACGAATAATTCAAACTAAAAGTTGGTCCCGATAAATTTCAAAATCTGACAAAATGCTGTATTTTTCCGAGTAATTTATTCCACGCTGATAATTTAGTGTAGTCGTTTTTATTTTTGGGAATTTCGATACCTGACTTTTTATTCGCCTTTTATTCATTTTATTTGTTTCTTTTAGTTAAATAATATTTCAATTAATTTAAAATTAATTTAGTTTATTTTAGATAATTAGGATTTTTTTAGTTAACTTTATTTAATTTTATCATTTATTTCTATTTTTTTAAAGATAAATAATTTTTTAGTTTATTTAAATTTAATTAAAAGTTTAATCTAGGTTTGTTAGTTGAGTTTTTTTTTACCTAACACTTTTCTCTTTTTAAATATAGTAGAAGTATTTTGATCTTTTTATTATGGGGACAACTTCTCTACCCACCACAAAAAGTTAGGTAGTGTACCATCAATCAATCAATTAATGCCATATCATTTTATTTTATTTAATTATTTATTTAATAGTTTAAATTTTGTAGTTTTCCAATGTAATTTACTCTAATTTACTCTATAGGTAACTCTATCCAACTTTTTGAGATGGGTAGATAAGAATTCACCTTTTATTATTTTATTTCATTCTTGTTGATTAAGTTTTCAGAAGGACATTTGTGGCATTTGGTTGAATTTTAGAACCCTAATTCACATTTATATATAGTGTTGCATTGTGGTGAGGAGGGGGTCAAAGATACACCCTAATTCACATTTGGTTGAATTTTAGAACCCTAATTCACATTTGGTAGAATTTGAGTGTGTATAGTTCATAGTATACCTTTCCAACTTTCCCTTCTCACCATTCAATCCGCATCACCTTCATCCTGGTCATCATCTTCTTGGCGAAAAACTCCCTTTTCCGCCAGCTACCAACCCACACAAACCACCGCTGCTGTGAATCATCCCCAACATTAACCTCTGCCACATACGATCTCCCCTCTCAACACCTTCGACCCACCTTCTTCTCCTTATTCTCTCCGCCTGTATTTCAAACTACTCCTCACTGTAACCAGAAAACCTCCGAAACTGCTGTGAATCATCCACTTCACACACAACCATTAACGAAAACAACAATTATTTCTCCTAACAACATCAAATTCGCCGTTGTCCTGTTTAAGACAACCATGAGACACCACCACCTCCATTAACCCAAACCAACCCCAAACAAACTTCCATCTATCTCGTCGCATCAAATCGTGCGATGCCGGAACTTGTTCGCCATTACAAATTTCATGAGCAACACTTCGACACGCCGTTGTATGATAAAGTGCTGAGTTTGGCTTTTGCGAATCGTGTCGGCAAGCAAAATGGTCGGTTTCATCTTCCACGTCCAGTACAAGATGCTGCAGATGCGTCGACGCGATAAACATTGAGTTGTTATGATATTGTTGGTTTCAGTCAATGAATCGACATTGAGGTAATTTTTTCCGAATCAAGTTTCGTCATGCCGTTACTGGTATTTAATCTCGATTCAACTGCTTGTGGGATGTTAATTGTTTCTCGTCGCGTATGTTGTGATAGTATGTGAACATTGCTACTGTGTTCTGTTCTTTTGAATCTCGAAAGTCACTGATGGATTTTTTTGTTCTTTCAATTTCCATTTTGTTTGAATTGAAATCTGAGTCTATGTTGTATAGGTTATTTTGAATCGTTGGTTTGCTTCATGACCCAGCTACTGCTACCCACTTTTGTTCTTGATTAAGGTTTTTTTTTTCTATTTGAGCTATAATCGTGCCTTCTTGATTCTTGAAAGTTCTGCAGTTTTATTGTTAATTTGCTTCTGGATGTACACTGCGGCTGTGTAAATTTTTTGTTCAAGAAATTATTAGGCTTCCTATGTCTGTTGATTTTCAAAGGGAGAGCATTGTTTTAAAATTTGTCTTGGTTTATATTTTCTTTTCTGTTTTGTTAGTACCAGGTGGGTCCATTTAAGGTTGATGCTGGCAAGTTGTTGGTTTCAGTGGCATTTGTTATATAAGATTGTTTTGACATATCCATTGGCTTTGATATATATTTTTGAAAAGGGATCCATTAGCGCTAATATATGCATACTGATTATGTAGTATTTCTTTTATGTCATAATGAAAATTCAATGTTATGTTTTTACCTTAGGTTTAAATGCTATGTGGATGTATTGTTCTTTCAAGATTGTCACTAAAAATAAGGAATTGAAGTAGGAGTGAATATTGTCATGGTAACATAAAATGGTATCTAGCATTCTATCTTGGATATATAAAAGTTTTTAATTTTGTTAACATGTTTTAAGTCACATTCACATGGTGTTATTAGATTTATTTGATAAATTGTGTTTATAAATTGGTGTGTTTTCTTTTTTAATATATATTGGTTTTTTTTATTGAGTCTGACTATTATTTCATTGCTTTTTTTAATCGGATTCTAAATTTATGGATTCGGTAATTTCATACTGTTATGCCACAAAATAATTCTCACACATTGATAAATTTTTTCACCGCGTTATAACTCATGTGTATGACATTCATCATGTTGTCATTACACACACCGGCTTTGGAGCACATTGTGACGAACTCGGTTTATTTTATGTGTTCGTTTTCGTGCTATTTCATCCCATTCGACAAAATGTATCCCAATTCTCATGAAGTGTAAATATTTTCATCACTTTCATCTTGCATGCTTTATTCAATTATTAATCATTTCAAGCATCACCCAAAACCATTTTCAAAATAATTCTCGATTCATATCGAGCCATTTTCACCCTTGTAAGTCGATTTCCTTGGGCATCGCCATCAACCTACTTGGCTCTATTAACCACTCATTCTTTCAAACCCTTTTCTCTCTTTCTTTTGTCTCTTTTAGCCTTCTCCTATCTTGAGTGCTTAACATTACCTTTAGGGTTCACTGTCGCAAAGCACTTACCATCTAAAACCAAAACACCTTAAATAAGAGAATAAGGTTCTCTTTGTATTGAACTAAAGAGAGAGGATTGGGTGAAGACCTCTTCCTCTCTGAGTATTAGGATGCTTACTTTAGAGAGTATGGTCTCGATACTCGTCTTTCAATACGAAGACATGACCATGTTTGCTATACAATTTTCATAATAAACCTTTTTAGATAAAGAATTGGGTACTACCCGCAAGGGGTTACTATCCGAGGACTTATTTCACCCATAAAATCAATCTTCCACAAATCAAATGCGACATCTTGCCTTGATGGCGAAAATCAACCTTTTCAAAAAGAACATGTTACGTCCGTTCTACCGCAAACAAGTAACGCATAAGACTCCACGAGCGAGCCGCAATACACCTAACTATTAGAATGCGCACGTTAGCATCGTCCACACAAACTTCCCATTTTCTCAAACCGTAGTCCGAACTAAGATTGCTCTGATTTTTCATTCTCGTCCAAATGTAAGATACGTAGGCACAAGATTGCGATGATCTTGGCGAGCCACCTTCTATCTATCTTCTGTTCACCCTTCCATTTTCTTCACCCGCAGTCTCCCGAACTACGTTGACTCTGAATTTTCCATTGCACGAGGGAATACGTAGGCATAGGACCGCGAAGTCCTATCGAGTCTCATTTCCTTTCTCCCACCTTTCCTTTTATCTTATCTATATCTTCCAATCCTTATTTCTTACCATTTTCTCTCCCTCTTAGAACACTCTTTAGAAAGCAATTTCCTTAATAAACATCCTTACCCATAGACAAGCAAATGGTTCCCATCGAGTACGATGGATGTGAGGGGTGTTAATACTTTCCCTTCGCATAACCGGTTCCCGAACCCATAATTTGGTTGCGATACCATCTTATCCTTTTCTCTTGGGTTTTCTTGATGTTTTCCCTTCCCCTCATGGAATAAATAAAGTTCGATGACGACTATCTGTTTCTTTCCTTTTCGCCTCCTCCGTCGACTATTTTTCGAGTAGTGACAAGCATATCATCCAAAATTCAATTACATTGATCATCCTAAATTCAACAATTACATTTCATAAAATGATACACATTAATCATAACAGAAACTACAAAGCATATCAGCTTGATTTTTCCAGCCCATGCCTCTGAACTCAATTTTGCTTGCATCTTCATGTTCTTCTTCTTCAAACCTTCGTACAACTCTCTCAACAAATCAACCGTATCCAATTCCTTCATCCTGTAATTTTCTACCTGATCAAAACCATTATCATCTTCTTCGACAAGATCTTCATCCCATATAAAAAGAAAACAAATTTCTTCACCCTGCTAAAAAGGACATCTCTAGAAAAGCCTGCCTTTATTGCGACCATTCTTGCAGACGTATGAAACCATACGAGCATCACTGCCGCAATTCCTTCCTCGACGGCGGCTTCACACAGATGACGAAGACATGCTAACGGGTTTCTTAAGACTTGTCCTTGAATATGACATCAAAGAAGTTGAAAGATGGTGAAGACAAATGGAAGCTAGAGAAAAGGGCGAAGACAAATGGAAGCTGAAGAAATGGAAAGCAAGAAGACGAAGACAAGAATTTGGAGATGAAATAAGACTAAAGAGGGGTGTACGATAGTGATTTGATGAAATTAGGTTAGGGATTCACCATTTAGGCTGACCTGCTGACCTGTTATCTGATGTGTAGCTTCCTAACAGATGTGGAAATTCAAACAGGTCCAAATAATTAAAAAAAGAAAGCCAAACTAGCATCCACGTAGGATGTTGTTAAGTGAAATAGACGGCAGGGACGAAAATTAGGGACGGAAATCTTTAGGAGGATGATTCTTTAAACGAAAATGTTAGGGGGACTAAAACTGGATTTTGGGTTTATTTATAAGGACCTGTAACATATTTAATCCTTAACTATAATAATATCTCAGATGGACTTAATTCCACATTCTAGGAATGAGTCATCCATTTAATTTTTCAAACTTGTATGCTCTATTAAGAACCTTATGATATATATGATATAATCCTTCCTAGTTAGGTTGTAGCTTTCCTTGCTGGATGGGCACAGCGACTTGTCGTAGAACTAAATCGCCTTCTTGCATCTCTCTTTGAATGACTTTAGAGTTATATCTTGTAGTTGCTTTTTGTTTAGAGGAAAACTTTCAAAGGTGTGGGACATCTCTTGTATCTTTAATTAGGTCAGTAACACGTCTTAGCCCTGCTTTATTTTCTTCGTCATTAAACAGTGAGTGTCTCTATAAAGACGTGTTGATTTCGACATGCAGCATGACGTTTACCCTACACACTAAAGCAAAAGGTTTCTCTCTTTGTGTCTGACAACCTTTTGTTATTATTGTTGTGTTATATTTGTTAGTGATTTGCATGGATTAAATACAACTTGTAAGTTTGAAACATATTCTTTAAAATAATAATAGCAGAAAACACATTGAAAAACATAATAGCAGAGAATGACACAAATTAAAATAATCAAAAAAAGAGTGATGTAAATCGATTAACTGAACCAAAACAAACCGAATCAACCCGGTTAGTTTGGTTCAGTTCCATTTTTTTAAAAACACTAAAAACCAAATATAAGCAAATTGATAAAAATATTGTCGATTTAGACATTTTTTTTTACTAAAAATAGATCTAAACCTAACCGATACAACACTAAGTTTAGCTCACAACCAATACAACACTATCTCAATGAAAGTATATAATTACGCCCTTACAACTCTCCAGAAATAACTAATATATAGTAAACTTCACTCTAAAAAACAATAAGACAAATGTGAGAATATATATATATATATATATATATATATATATATATATATATATATATATATATATATATATATATATTAATCGGAGAGGACCAGAAGGAGATCGTCGCGGCCTTCGTGTAGGACAAATGCTGATGCTCGTAGGAGAGGAGAAAAGGGGGTGGAGGTACCTGCAAGGTACTCCGATGCCAAAGTAAGTATTTGGTCAAAAGAAAGGGGAGAGCAAGTAAGAGAAGTCAAGTGTATGGATTGTGATACCTGCCCCTCTCAAGCGAGAGGGTTTTTATAGATGGATTGTTGGCGAGCAAAGCGCCTGATCGACCAATGAGGAGCTGCCAGATGGAGGATAAGCGCGTGGTCTTTCTACCTGTATCCGCGATATCCGGGGAGGCAGTTGGTCGCGTGAACCATTCTGCGCATGAAGGAGACGTGCCCAACGGCTATATTGTGCCCAACGGCTATATTGTGCCCAATGGCTATATTGTGCCCAACGGCTATATTGTGCCCAACGGCTATATTTTGCCTATTGGGCCTGGTCGCCAAATATGATGGATTGGGCCTGGCCCTTAAGAGCAGGTAGCTTTGCCCGGTCCAGAACAGGAGCCCCCCAAGTCGTTGCTCAGTTGGAGAGTAATGACTTTTAGGCAGCTGCGAATTCGACCATACTGTCGGGGAGGTGGATGCCCGCTTGGGATGTTCCTTTTGTGCCCGACCAGACGTGGTCGTCAGCCATTAGCGTGAAACGTCGACCAGGGTTGCAGCGTCCTTAGAGAAATGGGAGTTTTTTGGCGAGCATGTCTGCCCGGATGTGTTCACTTCGACGAAGAGGCTTGCTCGTAGGGGCCAAGTGTTAGTGTATTTTCTGCGCTGAACCAGGCGAAGAGTTTTTGTGACACGTGGTGTGCATTTATGGCCTTTGTCAGTCCTAGGGGCGTGTAGGCTATGATGACCTTCACGATTCCCCACGATCAAATGGTTATAAAATGGTGGGGGAAGGTTTCATTTTCATAATTTCACAAGTTTTTCACTCTTTGCTCTCGTTTGCTCTGCAATTAGTCTTCGCCGGAGCTTCTCTTCACCACCGTCAACTTCTTCTTTTACTTGTAAGTTCTCTCTTCCTTTCTGCATATTTTTATAAGTTTTCCGGTAGAAGTTCATATTTTTCGGTTGAACTTCATGTGTTCTTTGATGAACACATGAATTCCAGGAAATTTTATGAAGAACATGATGAACTTTATGAATTTATAGAATTTTGTAGAAATTATTAGCATAGATCCTTGTAGAATCTGGTTAGGTGTAGAATTTAGTTTGTAGTCGGGCACTAGGCCTGTTCGGAGTTTAGGCGTGATTTTGGGACGAACATGCGTCCTCGTATGTGCACCTGCGAGTTCTGGTCGCGGAGACCTTTCCTAGCTGTTGGTAGGTGATTTATACGGGCACGTGGTTGTCCTCGGATTCGTTAACGCCCTTTCACTTGATTAGTGGTGGAAGGGTGGATTTGATCGCGGATGTCGAATTCACTTCTCTTCCTCTGCTTTTCAGGTGAAAATGGCTAAACCCCGCGATGAAGTTATGCCCGACACACAGGAAGTACCAGAGGGGCCCAGTGTGTCCGCCGATTACTCGAATATCAAGGTCGCAAGAGGGGACCTTGACTGGCTTGGACATGAGCCTTTGTCTTTTCGATCAACCTTCTCCAAGGAGGAGATACGGGACTTCGACTTGTTGGAGAGACGCGACGAGGACGCTCCATGGGCATGGAAAGCTTTTCGTCCCGGGGAGTACGATAGAATCTGTTCCTCGTACCTGGGACTTCGCTTTCCTATGTACGAATTTGCGTTTACGGAGGCCAAAATGCGTCTCCCTTTCACTGACTTCCAATCCTCCCTGTTCACCCATCTGGCCTTGTGCCCGTCCCAGCTTCACCCGAACGCCTTGGCTTTTATCTGGGCTTTTGAGTTAGTATGTCGTTACCTTAGCATCGGGGCGTCCACGGATCTCTTCTTCTGCCTCTTCCAAATTCAGCGGAGCACGGCGGGGTCGAAACAGAGTTGGGTATCGTTTAAGCAACAGAGTAGGCTATTCTGGACGTACTCTGATTCGATACGCAATTTTAAGGACAGGTTTCTAATCGTGAAGCCTATAACCGAAGAGGCGAAGAGGAGCATCTCGACTATTGAGAGGGTGACGGTGGATGGTCGGGAAAGGGATGGTGTGGTCTCCATCTTTCCTTTGGAATGGGTCTACACCCATTTTAAGCGCCGAACAGATCAGTTCCTGGTAAAGTATGAGCAGCTTTGCCCGGCGGATAAGGAGTCGTACAGGATCCTCCATGCTTACATAGAGAGCTTTACTTCGGCCTTCATCGTTGATCGGGACGGGAATCAGTTGGTCGGGACGGATGGACCTGCCCGAGCAGCTAGATATATTAATGTCAAAGCTCTCCTTGAGTGTGATAACGATGACGACGCTATGACTTTGCTTGGTATGCTCCGTTGTTTAGCTTTGTTTCTTTAAATTCTTTTGGTTCTGACTTGATGAATTTGTGTTCGCAGGTATGATGACTGACATGCGAGAGCGTCTGATGAGGTCGCAGGTGGCCAAGGTTCACAAGAAAACGACCACAGGTGCTAAGACCGGGGGCTCCAAGTAGACAGTGGTGGAGAGTTTCGCTGCTGGACCTACCCCCGTCCCGGAGAGAGCCTCAACGCCGCTGACCCCGGAGGGTTCCCTCAAGAGGAAGAGAGATACTGCGGGGAGTTCTGTGGCCGCTGGTCCGGGGGTGTCGGGTGCCGGCCACTTTGTCTTGCCCGCCTGCTACGCTCGTCAAGATTTGTTTGCCGAAGGGGATTCGATAGAGGTCCATGATTCTGAAGCCATGGCTATTCTGAATGCCAACTCTACGACAAGGAGAAAACAACTATGCCAGGATGCGGCGGGCATGTTTAGGGTCCTCGAAGCAGCTCTTGTCCTTTTCGACGATGAAGTGGCTACTCGGGCGAACCTCGTGACTTTCAAGAATAGAATCGCCGAGTTGGAGGCGGAAAACAGCAAGATGTTCAATGACTTAAAACAGTTTGAGGGTCACGAGGAGGCCAAAGTGTTGCTTCAGACGGAGGTGACCCAGCTGAAGTTAGCTGCGATCAAAGTTGACGAGGAGAGGAAGAGGCTGCAGGCGAGGATTGCTGAGTTGGAAGGCTTGACTTCAGCTGCCCAGGATGAAAACGATGATGAGAAGTCTCTAAAGTCGCGGACCGACTTGATCGGGAGGATCAGAATCCTTGGCGAAGATAACCTAAAGGCAGCTGAGTTCAGCTTCAATGCGGCTAAAGAGCAGATGGTGTCCCTCAACCTCGACGTGCAGCTCCAGACGGATGGAATGGGTTTGTTCAACAGAGTGGTGGACGGCCACGTTGTCCCTGCTGAAGAGGAAAGTGAAGTCGTAGGATAGGACTTGTTTTTTTTACCATGTTTTGTGGGCCTGCGTGCCCTTATTAATTTGTATTTCAGTGTATGGGCGCTGCCCCTTTTTCTTGTATTTATGACATTATCTGGTCGAGGCCGGTACTTTAATATACTTGGATTATGAATGTTTTGTTATGGACTTTGCTCTTTTTATATGTGTGCGTGTGTCCCCGGTTAGGCGTAAAACCTACCGAGGAGGGCGAAGTGGTTCCGCCCATGATGAGGCTAGGACCTCGTTTGAGGTACTAGTCTCATAGGCTTGGACTGTTCCCATCGCGAGCTGGGTGTCCTGCCTGAATGGTGTGGCAACGGCGGAGCTCGGTTGAGGTATCCCCGTTGTGCGCAGGATCTGCTCGTACAAAGAGCAGAAGCTGGCCGGCGTTGTAATGCGTGGCGTGCTTCACCAGGGCACGATACGATGGTCGCACAGCTCTCCCCGTTTTGGGGTGACTCTGTCGACGACTTGTCTATCCTCGTGGTTAAGGACTTAGCTATAGTACTGCTTGAGTTTTTCAGCAATCCATGGTCGAGCAAGTTGTTTTTCGTCCAGTGTTTCCAAGTAATATGCTCCCGTGCCCGTTTTGGACTTGGCCCTATAGGGTCCTTCCCAGTTCGCCGCCAGTTTCCCTTCGCGGGAATCCTTCTGGTTTCTACGCAGGACCAGACTGCCTACGGGGAAGTCGTGCTTTATGACTCTGGCGTCATGTCGCAGCGTTATTTGTTGCTTCAATGCGGCCTCGCGGAGGACAGTCCCTGATCTTATTTCTTTGACCAAGTCGAGCTCCTCGCGTAGAGCCTCATCGTTCATCTCTTCTTCGAGGGGAGCTTCCGTCCTTCTGGAGGGCTCCCTTATCTCCACCGGTATTACCGCCTCTGTTCCGTATGCTAGTCGGAAAGGGGTTTCCCTGGTGGTGGAGTGAGGTGTTGTCCTGTACGCCCAAAGGACGCTGTGGAGCTCCTCGACCCACCTTTTCTTGGCCTCGCCTAGCCTTCCTTTCAATCCGCGTAGGATTACTCTGTTCGCGGCCTCCGCTTGCCCGTTGGTTTGGGGATGCTCGACCGAAGTAAAGTGTTGTTTCATTCCCAATTTGGCGACGAAGTCTTGGAATTTTCTGTCTGTGAATTGGGTTCCGTTGTCGGTCACGAGGGCCTGGGGTACCCCTAATCTGGCGAGGACGTTTCTTTTGTAGAAACGCAGTATGTTGAAGGCAGTGATCTTGGCGAGCGCTTCGGCTTCAATCCATTTTGTGAAATAGTCGACAGCCACGATTAGGAATTTATTTTAATAAGATACCATTGTAAAGGGGCCTAGGATGTCCATCCCCCACCAGGCGAAGGGCCACAGCAAGGAGAGGGTCTTCAACTCGTTGGGTGGTGCCAAATGCATGTCCCCGTGGTGCTAGCGACGGTCACATTTTTGCACATGTTCTTTGGCGTCCTGCTGCATGGTCGGCCAGTAATATCCTGCGCACAAAGCCTTTCGAGCAAGGGATCTCCCCCTAGGTGTTGTGCATTGATGCCCTCGTGGATTTCTTGTAAGATCTCGGGGACCTGAGCCTCGTCGACACATTTCAACAGGGGGATGGAGAATCCTCGTCGATATAACTTGTCTTCGACCAGTACGTACGAGCAGGCTCGTCGCTTAGTCACACTGGCCTCCTTACCATCTTCAGGAAGTTCCCCTTTGGTGAGATAATTATATACTGGGGTCATCCAACAATGGGGCTCTCCGATGACGTTAACATCTGGCAGGTCGGGTTTTGTAATGCTCGGGCTAGCCAGTACCTCTTGTATGATGGATTTGTTTCCACCTTTTTTTCTGGTGCTGGCTAGTTTAGAGAGGATGTCTGCTCGGGTATTCTGTTCGTGCGGGACGTGCTGAACTTCCCATGCTTCAAACTCTGTCATTTTGTCTTTCACCACGGCCAAGTATTCCGCGAGTTGGTCGTTCTTCGCTTGGAATTCTCCTCGTACTTGGGACGCCACGAGTTGGGAATCCGTGCAGATTTTTATTTTCTTCGCGCCGACGTCTTTGGCGAGTTGTAATCCTGCGAGGAAGGCTTCATACTCGGCTTGATTATTGGATGTTTTGAAAGAAAGGATCAGGGATACTTCGATTAAGGTCCCTTCCTCATTTTTGAGAATAATGCCTGCTCCGCTGCCCGAGGGGCTCGACGCGCCATCCACGTAGATGACCCATTTCTGTGTCCCTCCCAGAGGGGACGAATCCGGAGTCATTTCTGCCACGAAGTCGGCCAGGACCTGTGCCTTGAGGGATTTCCTCCCTTCGTAGTGAATGTCGAACTCGGCTAGTTCAAGGGACCACTTTAGCATCCTGCCCGCCATATCTGGTCGGCTTAACAGCTGCCTAATTGGCTGGTCGGTCCTGACGATGATAGTGTGCGCCAGAAAGTAATATCTGAGTCTCCTCATGGCTATTATGAGAGCAAGGGCCACTCGTTCTATTTGCGTGTACCTGACTTCGGGTCCTTGTAGGGCCTTACTGGTGAAATAGATGGGTTTCTGCCCGTCAGTAGTCTCGCGAATAAGTGCTGCACTTACTGCTTCGTTGGCCACGGAGAGGTATAGGTATATGGTTTCCCCGCGGTCTGGTCGGGACAATAATGGTGGTTCGGACAGAGCTTGTTTGAAATGGGCGAGGGCCTGCTCGCATTCGTCTGTCCACTCGAAATTTTCCTCCTCCCTGAGTAATTTGAAAAAGGGCAGGGCGTGCTGGGCGGACTTGCTTACGAAGCGAGCAAGGGACGCGAGCATCCCGTTGAGGGATTGTATCGCCTTCTTCGACCGAGGCGTGGGGAATTCCACGAGTGCTCGGTATTTTTCTGGGTTTGCTTCTATTCCTCTTTCGGTGAGATAAAATCTGAGGAATTTTCCTGCACGCACACCAAAGGTGCATTTTTCTGGATTAAAACGCATTTTACATTTTCGAGCTTGGTCGAACACCTTGCACAAGTGGGTGGTATGGTCGGATTCCTCTTGGGATTTCACGATCATATCATCCATATATACTTCGAGCATGTCACCGATTTCTGATCGGAATACTTTGTTCATCATGCGTTGGTATGTGGCCCCGACATTCTTCAGTCCAAAGGGCATTACGTTGTAGTAATAATTCCCCGAGGAGGTCATGAATGCCGTGTATCTCTTGTCCTCGTCTGCCATTGGGATTTGGTTGTATCCCGAATAAGCGTCCATGAAGGACAAGAGCTTGAATCCTGCGGAATTATCTACGAGTTTATCTATGCTCGGTAGTGTGTAAGCGTCTTTCGGGCAAGCCCGATTGAGATCAGTGTAGTCAATGCACATGCGCAACTTTCCATTATTTTTCTTTACAAGTATAATATTTGAGAGCCAGGTCGTATACCTGGCCTCGAAAATAAATTTTGCCTCTAAGAGGTCTTGTACAAGTTTTTCGGCAGCCTGTGCCTTTTCCTCGGACTGTTTCCTTCGTCGTTGGTGTAGCGAGCGATTTTGGACGCGGTTCTTAAGCGCTGGTCGCTCTCTGCGGTTGAGCTTAAAACTACAGGTCGATTCATTTTTTATCCTATTATGAGCTGAATAAGGAAGGGAAATAGATGTCTCCAATTAACCCTGCTTTGCATACTGAGTTTAAACAGCGGTCTGTTAGGTTACGAATACTATCAATGTGGGGGGGCCTTTGTACTGGTTATTTGTATTTTCGCCAATACGGTTTTCTTTTCTCTTTCTAGGACTTTATAGCGGGGAACAAGGATTAGGATATTAGGACTGGTGTTTTTTGAATTACTGCTTTTGATTGATGGAGATATGGGATTTGGGTTTTTTGTTGATTGTGCTCGCTAAGATCTTTTCTTTCGATCTTATGCCTACGTATTCCCGTTTACCGAAACAGGGAAATCAGAGCGTTCGTAGTTCCTCATATTCTATGGGAGGAAATGGTTGTTTTGGTGTCTTGTTCAAAGCCCAAGACGTGAAGCGAAAGGTGGTTTGTATCTTGTTCAAAGCCCAAGCTGTGAAGCAGAAAGGTCTCAACTTTAGAGAGAATTTGTCATCTCTAAAGAGGGGGTTGTATGTCACAACTGTTGGGTGACTGGTTATAAAGGAGAATTACTTTAACCGGGATTTGTGAATCCGGCAATGCCATAATTTCCTTTATAGGGGATTTTAACCTGAAGGGGAAGACTTTAACTCAGTTTAGAGCAATGCCATCTTTCCTTAGGACTTTCTCATGCTAAAAGAGGGACAATGGCATGGATGTAGATGATCCAGAGGCTTGGCGCTTACAGCGATTAGATGAAGAGGAAGGAGTTGTTGATGTTTGTGTACTGCGAACGAGGCACAGCTTTGATGCTAAAAGGTTAATTGGATTAACCAGTGGTTTTCTTATATAAAGCCTAAGAGGAGGCTATTTATGTGTCTCGTACAAAGCCTGAGAGAGAGGCTAAAAGGTTTCGACTCAACGAGGGAATCTTTTGGTATCTCGTATAAAGCCCGAGATGGAGGCTATTTGACTCAACAAGGGAGTTTTTTGTATCTCGTATGAAGCCCGAGATGGAGGCTGTTGTTTGTTTGGCTCAATAAGAACCTTTTTGTATCTCGTATAAAGCCCGAGATGGAGGCGAAAGGGGTGATTGACTCAACGAGGGAGTCTCTTATGTGTCTCGTACAAAGCCCGAGAGAGAGGCTAAATGTTGTCTTAGTTAAGTGACAGGTCCAGTATACTGATTTTGAAAGAGAAAATCAGTTCTTATATGAGCAACAGTGTACTCCTGGATTTGATTCAAGGATCTGGGTTATTCCTGTTCTTTGAGGAAGCGGGAAATCCAAAGGGTATTGAGACTGTCCGAGTCTACGGGTTTCCTTCCTATTTAACGAAGGGGTCACTTGAGAATGTCTTTGAGACTCAAGGAAGTTAGACTGTCCGTGTCTAGAGTTTTATCTTCGGTACTATGTTTTGAGAAACAATAGTAGACTCTGTGAAAGGACTGTTCTATGAGGATGACTAGGTTCTGTTCCTATACCTTTAGGAGGTCGTCGGGACAATTTGTACGAAGCCCAAGAGGAGGCTGGAAACTTTTAAGAAGCCGATCGGTCCTTGTACGAAGCCCAAGAGGAGGCTATCATTCCCGGAGGAAGAGATCATTATACGAAGCCTAAGAGGAGGCTGTGAATACTTCTAAGAAGCCGTAGGGTCCTTGTACTAAGCCCAAGAGGAGGCGGGGTTGCTTTTAGGAAGCCTGTGGGTCCTTGTACGATGCCCAAGAGGAGGCCGATGCTTTTAAGAAGCCCGTGGGTCCCCAAACCCCGAGAAATTCAAGGCAATGCTATTCACCGAGAATAGATCAAAGTCAGGAAAGTTCGAGAATTTGGAAGAAACTCAAAGATGCCATTCACGGAGAATACATTCATCTCTGGGAATAGAGTTTCTTGACAATTCCTAATGAGGACAGCCTGAGAGAAGACTGTGTCTGGTGATCCTATTGGGGATCTAGTTATCTATTTCTATGACTAAATGAAACGGCGTCACCTAGTTCTAGACGTAGTTGCCGGGAAAACTCTAAATATCTGTACTATTATTACACAGTTGATATGAGTTTATGAAAGAAGACTTACAGTGAAACAGCCCCACAATACAGTTATATGTATATGAAAGCGGTAAATGAAAGCGATAACCACTTACTCGGTTGTAGAGCTTCCATGCTGTTTAGTTAGTTGTTCAACAAAGAAAGATTGAAAACAACAGTATAATCAAAATCAAAGGAGAAAGTGCTTTGAAAAAGAAAGATTTGGGGCTTATAGCTCAAGGAGAGGCCCAGGGTTTTATCAGTGAGCGCACTGTTTGAATTTATACAGAGAGACTTATACAAGTGACTGAGGCCCAAAAATTGTTTTCTGTACAAAGGGATGGGTCTTACACTCTCTCAAGGGGCCCAAAAAGTTTTAAAGAAAAAATAGTGGGGCTTATAACACGAGGGTAGACCCATATAATTTTTCTGTTTGAAATGGCGATCGCACCGAGGTTTTCTTTTAACGCAGAGGGACTTATACAATAAGTGAGGCCCAAAAAGATTTTGGTTAAAAGGGGATTGGGTCTTACACTCTAATAGAGGCCCAAAATGTTTTGAATGGGTTTTATAGCTCAAGGAGAGGCCCAGGGTTCTTTGGATAGGCGACGATCGCGCCGTTTGTTTTTTACGGTATCGGGACTTATACAATACACTGAGGCCCAAAAATGATTTGGTCAAGAAAGGATTGGGTCTTACACTCTATTAGAGGCCCAAAAAGTTTTGAAAATGATTTATGAGGGTTGAATTAATCCAAAAACCCTAATTTGTTTTCAAAAATGTATTTAATTGAATAAAAATTCAATTAAAAATGATCAAAATTGTTTAACATATGAAAAACAAATTGTGATTTCGGATGAATGCTTCAAAAATTAAGTATTGACCTACAAAATAATTAGAAAGCATTAAAAGTTGCAAAATCAATGTAGAAAAAATATTTAATATGTCAAAAACAATTAAAATATTAATTCTTTGCAAAAATATCAATTATATGAAATAAATAATATTTTTGGGATTTTTTGATAAAATAAAATATTTTAACATTTTTGTGAATTATTAAAAAAAGAATCAACTCAAAATCATTAAAACTCAGAGAGAAATTAATTTTTGAATCAATTAAATAAAATCACAAAATTCAAATATTTGAATTATTCAAAAATGGCGCCAAGAACACACCAAGAACACGCGCGTGTTCTGGGTTTGGCCGATTTGCATTTTCTCCTCAATCTCACTGAATACTTGATTATATCATGCAATCCACATATCATTATGCTCGTCTCAACCTCACGATCATGTCTATAACACTTAATTTCATTTAAATTAAACATAAAACATGAAATCACGAAGAAACCTCAAGAACCCTAATTTCTGCATGAAGGCTAGGATTTTTGATACACGATTCAAACAATGCAATTAATTGAGGGAAAACATTCCATGCATGATTATGAACATATGGCCAAATTATTGTGCGAGGAAATATGCATAGATTGAGAGATGACCAAGTATATGCTTACCTCTAAGCCGTGGCAGCAAGTGCAATGTGATTTTTGATTTGGAGGTGTTACAGATGAGTGGTGATGATCTGAACAACTTCCCTACACCCTATGGAGTGTGTTTGAATGGTTGGACTTGATTGAAATTGGTTGGATCAATTTGTGGTACCTCAGCTGCAACTTGGTTGAAAATTTGAGCAACCAGCTGGTGATTTTGTGAAATTGGTGTTTCAGAAGTGATCTAAGTGTTTGATCAGCTCATATGTGATGTATATGAGGTGTGTGAGTGATTGGTTTGATTGGAATTGCTCTCAAACTCAAAACCCGATAGTGACTTGCCTTAGAAGGCAAAATTGGAGTGAAAGAAGAGATTTTGAGGAAAGCATCTATTTGATGGCTTTGGTGTACTCAAACTGATCACAATTGAGCTCTATTTATAGTAAAACAAGTTTGTTTTTCAAGGAATAGTGAATGGCAGCTGGTAAGTAGGTTTGGCCAATGTTGGCAAATGAAAATCCAAGTCTCCTCTAGCCATTGACTAGAGGTTAGGGCATAGAGCTTTGGTTCCCTTGGTCTTGGATAAGTCTTGACTGATTTCAGATGAGAATGGCTCAGTCCATGCCACCTTGATGCTTCCATTGAATGCTCCAATCCAAATTTGGAGTCTTGTCCCTATTTTGGCCATTCTAGGTTCAACATACTATTTCTTGTTCCATGGACTTTGGAGGCTTGGCTCAGTGATTGTCCCCTTTAGATTCAATCCTCAGATGTGTCCAAGTGGATAGGAGCATTTGAATTTGGATGATTTTGGCAAATCGAGCCAAAATGCAAAATCTGCCTTGCCTTTGACAGATTTCAGCAAGGCAACTTGACAATGTCATATCTCATGGGGTAAGTTGAATTTGGCAATGTTCTTGGCCATTTTGGAAAGCCCTTACATGATACAACAATTGTTTGAACAAGTTTGGTTTTGATATCTTTTGATTCCAAGTGAAAAATCCCTCTACATTTGGCAAAAAGTGAAGCAAAATCTGACTTAGTGAAATTTTCACTAAGTGTTGGAACAAAGTGTGATTTCTTGATTTTGATCACTCCATAACTCAAAATCCTTAATGAATTGGACTTAGGTCTAGTTGAAGTTTTTGTAGAGGGTAATGAGGGCTACAAATCCATCTTTGGATGAGAAAAAATGGCCATGTGGTTTAGGAGTTATGATCCTCCAAAGTTGGTGCATTAGTGGTACTTTTTCCATAACTTAGAAAAATTTCTAAGTTTTATGGTTACCCCTTTTACAAGTTATCCAACATTCTTTGATTTTTCTTGATGAATGATTATTCAAATCATACATTAACATCATTTTAGGGTTAAAAATCCATTTTGGTGAAAAATCTCAAAAAGTCAAAGTTGACTTTTGTGCACAGTTGACTTTTTATCAGATGAATTCCAAACTGTGCCATTCTTCAGGAAATCATGTCCTTGACCTAAATCAAACTTGATGGACATGTTACATGGGTGTCATAGGGTATATTGAGGCATGTCCTAGGGTTTGGGAGCATGTCCTGGTCAAAAGTCAAAGTTACAGTTGACTTTCCTCGCGAAACCCTAATTGTGGTGCAGATGAAAATGAGACTTGTTGCTCAAGCTTCTTGGATTAATCCATTGTTCCAAATGGATCAATATAGTCCATTAGAGACCCTCAAATCATGTCTTGAGGTCTTGGCTCTTGATTTGTCCCAAAAGTCAACTTAGGGGTGAATTAGGTCAAGAAACCCTAATTCCTGATTTTTGATGTATGCATCCCCTGAGGTCAAATTGACTTGATGCTTGGGTCCATGAGGTTCCATGGAGTACATTAGGTTGTGTTTTGGATCTTTGGCTTGTGTCTAGATGAAATTTTTCATCTGGAGGCCCTGGTCGACCAAAACCCTAATTTGGTGATACTGGCGATCTTGAGACTTGATCCACCTAGAAGGGAGCAGCCTTGTGCTTAATCCTTGAAGTGGGAGTCCTTTTTGATCCATTGTGGATGTTTGAGAGGTTAGACAAGTTTAAGATCATGTCATTCCTTGATTGATCCTTTGTCTAAGGCCCTGAGAGGGCTAAAAACCCTAATTTTGATTGTAGTGAATGCTCAACAACCCTTGAGGCATTTGGTGAGGCATGATGGTTCATCCATATTGTGATGATGATTTATACAATGATGGGAAATCTTAGTGGTCAAAATTTGGGGTATGACAGTTGGGCAATGGCACGGGCAGCTGGATTGATGGTCAAGTGGTGGCACGCAGTTTCTGGATCAAGGTCGGGCATGTCTGCTGCACTCCAAGCGAAGAGATCGGCGTTGTCGTCGAGGCATTTCTTCAACTCCTTCTTTACCTTGTCGGGGAGACCAGCGCCTATCTTCACCCCCCTGTTGGGGTTGTTGCTGAAGGTGATGATCTCAAATTCCCCGTCTGGAACTGGTCGTAGAAGTGTAGGAGACTGGGAGCTTGTTACTCCTAATTTTTTGTCCTCGTCCCGATCTTCGTTTCCATCTTCATTGATTCTGATGTCGGGATCGATGGTGTGTACGGGAAGCGTGGGCTTTTTCTCTGGCTGGCCATCTTCGGCTGGAACCTCGCCTTCTCTGGTGCGCTTTGCCGACTTTGCTGTTGTCGCGATCTGGTTTTGTCCCTTTGTCGCGGCCTCAAAGCATCTGCGAGCAGCCTCGATGTCACTGTGCAGAGTTGCGACGTGTCCCTTCTCTGTATAGTACTTGAGCTTGAGGTGGACCGTCGAGGGGACAACAACGAGTTCGGCAAGAGCTGGTCTGCCAAGGATACACTGATAGAGCGACGAGCAATCAATGACTAAGAATTATGTTTTGATTGTCCGTGATGCCTCTTCTTCGCCGAACGTGACTGGTATCTCAACGTAACCCCAAGGTTGAGTCGTTGCTCCGTTGAATCCTTGGAGATCAGATCCTACGTACGGGGAGAGATTGGATTTATTCAGCTTCAGTGCGCGGAACAAGCTGGAGTACATGATGTCCACGGAGCTGCCCTGGTCGACCAGGATTCTCTGTACGTCGGTAGATGATAATTTGGCCTGGATCAGCAGAGGGATGTGGGAGTTCGGCGATCCTCCAGGGAGTTCTTCTCTGTAGAACGTGATCGGCTGTGACCGCCCTTTACCCTTGCCGACCGTGTACAACTGGTCGGGGCTGCTGTCGATTAGCTGTTCAAACTTTCGTTTGATGAATCCTATCGTGAGCTCATGGTACCCCCCACATGAGATAACCATGGCCATAGGAAAGGCTTCCCAGGTGCTGTGTATGAATGCCTGGGAAGTCGGGTCGAAGTGGTCAGGAACGAGGAAGTCCTCTGGTCGGCTGATGGACATTGCGACCTGCGGGGGAGGACTGGAGGGGGTTGATTCTGCTTCTTTCTTAGGATCAGACGTGTCTCGTCGGGAGGACTCTCCCTTCTTCACGTATTGCTTCAGGTGACCCTCTTTAATGAGGATCTCAATGGCGTCTTTGAGGTGCACGCAATCTTCCGTCACGTGCCCGTGGCTACGGTGGAAACGACAGTATTTGCTTTTGTCGACGTTTCCTTTGGATGTGGTCGGTTTAGGGAATCGGACACCTCCTTGTTTGAATTCGGTGTTGATACAGTCGGAGAGAATACGCTCACGTGAGGTAGTGAGCACAGTGTATTCATTGAATCGGCCAGCTGGCCCTTTGCCTTCACGGGGACGCTCCTCTCGTCGCTTTTCCTTACCTTTACGGGATGGCTCTGGCTCCTCATTTTTGGGTGCTCGGGGTGCTTCCCGATCTCTTGCGTCCCGGGCACGATATGCGGCTTCTTTCTCCTCGTAGCGGATGTAATCTTTGGCCATGTGGAGAAGCTCTGTCAGCGTTCGAGGAGCTTCAATCCCGACAACTTTGCGGAAGTCGCTCTTCGGTCGGAGTCCTTTCTCGAGGAGGTACTTCTTCATGTGATCGGAAGTTCTGACCTCCACTGCCTCCTTATTAAATCTCTCGATGTACTCCCGCAGAGGTTCTTCTCTGCCTTGTATGATGGCTTCTAACGTTGCCTCCGTCTTTGGATGTCGTCGGGAGGCTGTGAAATGGCGGGTGAATTGGCCTTTGAGGTCGCGCCAGGAGGAGATGGATCCTCGAGGGAGTCTTTTGAACCATGTCATCGCACCTTTCCTCAAGGTGATGGGAAATATTTTGCACCGAATGGCTCCGGAGACACCGTGGTACTGGAGCATAGCTTCAATGTTTTCCAGGTGCTCGTGAGGATCCGACGTGCCATCGTACGTCGCTAGCGTGGGAGGTTTCTCTAACCCGCGGGGGATCCGGGTGTCCACAATGTTCCTCGTGAATGGGCCTTGAGCTTCGTCATCACTGCTAGAGCTGTGAGAGAATGATGGAGAAAGACTGTGGTCGCGGCTTTGACTGTGGCAAAGAGAGTGCCCGCGGGCATGCCTACGCTCGTATTTGTCCGAGTGTCGATGTCTTTTGGAAACAGGGGAGTGTCTAGTTGTCCTAGGAGAACGACGATGTCGGCGAGCACGGTCGGGTGTTGGGCTCCCTGATCTTGAACGTTCCTTGACCGGGGAGGGACTATCGCATCTCCGCTTTGAGTGAACTCGCGGAGCCCGGGAGAGGTTCAACGTCTCCCGACGATGGCATCCTTGTCGACATTGGCAGCGGTGGCCTCAGGTTCTTAGATGTCACTCTTAACGAAAGCCATGATGATCTGGGATTTTGGAGAGAGATGAAAGCTTTGGTCTTTTGGGTGAAAAGATGAGGGATCTTGATTCAAAAGACGGGGAAGCGAAGTTTCCCACAGACGGCGCCACTGATCGGAGAAGACCAGAAGGAGATCGTCGCGGCCTTCGTGTAGGACAAGTGCTGATGCTCGTAGGAGAGGAGAAAAGGGGGTGGAGGTACCTGCAAGGTACTCCGATGCCAAAGTTAATATTTGGTCAAAAGAAAGGGGAGAGCAAGTAAGAGAAGTCAAGTGTATGGATTGTGATACCTGCCTCTCTCAAGCGAGGGGGTTTTTATAGATGGATTATTGGCGAGCAAAGCACCTGATCGACCAATGAGGAGCTGCCAGATGGAGGATAAGCGCGTGGTCTTTCTACCTGTATCCGTGATATCTGGGGAGGCAGTTGGTCGCGTGAACCATTCTGCGCGTGGAGGAGACGTGCCCAACGGCTATATTGTGCCCAACGGCTATGTTGTGCCTATTGGGCCTGGTCGCCAAATATGATGGATTGGGCCTGGCCCTTAAGGGCAGGTAGCCTTGTCCGGTCCAGAACATATATATATATATATATATATATACACCAAATCAAAACGGTTAGTTTGGTTCAGTTCCATTTTTTTAAAAACAATAAAAATCGAATATAAGCAAACCGATAAAAATATTTTTGATTCAGACATTTTTTTGACTAAAAATAGATCCAAACCTAACCGATTACACCTATATATATATAGACACACACACACACACACACACACACACACACACACACACACACACACACACACTACTACCGAAAACCCATATAACAACGGTTGGAAAAAGGATACCTTCACGCAGGTCCAACCGTTGTGACATAAGGTGTGATTGTATGTATGATGATTTCAACCACGGGCGGACGACCGTGATTGTATCCAAGTAGCGCGCTACCTACCACAATGGTTACTTTAAACAACTGTTGTGGTATATTAAAACGTAAATTATTTAATAACGATTGTTATAGACAACAGTTGTTGTATATAGCCCTGAGTTTATTATAAATTATGTGGAAGGATTTATTTCACCAATTCTCATTAAACATATAACTTTCCAATCTGCATTAGAACATTATAATACGACAAATTAAGTTATATTAGAAATATAAGTACACGTTCAATGCTTGACAATGGTTCTTCAACTCCTTATCCATATTTTGTTCTATGATAGTAAGAATTTGGTTTAATGATCCTAGTTCTTCAACAACCCCTTCCTTCAACTCTAATTTTTTTTGCAAAATATTGTTTACTTTGCAAACAAAATTAGATGTGGAGAGAGGGGTGAAGATCTAAAATCACTAAATCAAGTTCTAACGGTCAAGGAATAAAATGCAGTTAATAGTATGAAGAATTCTTGTCAAGAATTGAACGTGTACTTATTTTATAATACAATTTTATTTATCATATCTTAATTTTCTAATGCAATTTGGGAAGTTATATATTTGGTAAGGGATTGGAAAAACACTCAAACCACATAATATATAATAAACTCATATTTTAAAAAGACGTACACAACAACATTCATCAAAATTATTCATCAACAACAAATAATAACAAACAAACCCGATACGACAACCATACCAAGGCATAAAATGCTTCAGAAACATACCATACATGTCAAGTCCCATAATGGCGTGTAAACAATGAAATAAGGATGAAGATAAATTTAGACCAGCAAACTTGTGTATATTTTGAATGAATGTCATTCTGGATCTTTGACACAAGTTTGCAGGCTAAATTTATCTTCGTCCTCTTTATTACAATAAGCATCCATACCTACAAGAGGAAAAAAGAAGAAAGTTCAAACATCATGAAACAAGATATTGAAATAGATTTTGTAAAAAAAAACTACAGAGAAAATGAACCTGTAAATACCCATTGGTTAAGACTTGTTGTTATGGTTTCGTTTTGTGGTATCCATATGAGAGAGACGAGTGACGGAGTTTTTAGAGTTTCGCTTTGAGAGACGAGTGAAAGAGTTGTTAGGATTTTGTTTTGAGAGAGACGGTTGTTATGTAGTGAAGCGTTAGATAATTTCACTTATATATAAATAAATATCACGTTTCGTCATGGCTGGAAATAAAAACTGTGGTGATATACATGGTCAATAACATTTTTTATCACGAGAAATGACTCATTATTAGTGATGGGATTCGAACCATTTCATTCCGTGTACTTTTCACTACGGTTGCTACTTCCGACCGTTGTGACATGTCATCTAGTAAATAAAAAAAAAATATGCGCCCAGGATAAATATATTGCTACTTTCATTGTATCTAGTATAAATGGTACATTTCTATTTATAAAATCTTGTCCTAATAAAAAATCATACACTATATTAGGATAGTAATATATTTTATCAAATCTTATTTTTAAATTTCCAATAATAATCCAAAAATTTTCATATCCTTGATTAAATACTGTTTCATTATTATGTATATCCCTTCCTATAATCTTATCTATTTGTTTTGTATTACCAAATTGATGACTCGTAAGACTAAAACTTGATCCTGAATCAATTAAAGCATGATATATTTTCCTTTCGTATATTACTTGGATTATAATAGAATTTTGTCTCTTAGTGATCTTTTTACACTCTACTAATTTCGACTGTCTTTCCATTATAACATAATTCTATATATGTATCTTTTATCGTATAATCTTCAAAGCTACCTAAAAAGTCCATTCCTAGTAGAAATTATGTACTAACGCTATCTATACAATGAAATTTAAATCAGAAAAAATGAAGTTTAAAGAGATCTTTGATGGATTAATAGAATGGATTCCACCGAGAAGGGTTAAACCTGATCAGTTAACCTATATAGAGGAAATAAGAACCGAAGAATTACCCAATGATATAGATAGATCAGGAGAAATAATAGGAGATAAAAACCTAGCAATAATTCGAACGACAAAATCTGAGAGAAGAAGTTATAAACCAAGAAATTTAGAGGTTGGTAGAAAAAGCTTAGATTTAACCGAGAAAAAAGGAAGAGGTAGTACTCAGTATTTTATTAATGTAGGAATCAAACTAGGACGAAACCCTATTAAATGTTTAATAGATACAGGAGCAGGAACTAGTCATATAACAATTGATTTAATACAAGGTATTGGAGTACCTATAAAAGAATTAGAAAATAAATATTATTATCTAGATTACTATAATAACAAACATGATGACTTGGACTAATACCAAAGATTGTTCTATAAGTTATCGAATAACAATGACTCCCTTGAGGCATCTCAAAATTTTCTAATTTATGATATAAGACTAGGGCTTTATCTAGATTTATATCATTGATCGAAATACTAAAATTAGGCTCATATTCAAATATTATTTTTCCAAAATATAGATTTCCCATTACTGCTCCAAATAGAGCATCTTGTATGTTATGCTTAATCCTTTCATCAATTAGATACATTGCTATTGGTGAATCTAATCTTTCCTGAAAATATCATTTTATCATAACTTGGACTATACAGAACAAATGAAGCAACAAAATATAGAAAAGACTACCCTAGGAGCAAAAACATGGTTTGCCAAGAAAAAGATAACAGACTATTGTATAGAAGCTAGAAACCAAAACAAAATTTATAAATATAAAAAATGACAGTTATGTTGTACAAATAATAATGAAGTAGGACAATACGGATGTTATAATAAACCCTATAAGAAAAGAAGGAAATGGAAATTTAAGAAAACTAATTATAAAGATAATAGTAAAAATCGATATTTTAGAAAGAGAAGGTTTGATAGAATTAGGAAAAGTTATAATAGCTATAACAAGGATAGAAATAGCGTAAATAAACCCAATACCTACTCAAGAAAACCTAAGGCATGCACTTGTTTTATTTGCAAACAAGAAGGGCATTATGCCAATCAATGTCCAAAAAGGAACAAGCAGAATATAAAAATTTTAGATGAAATCTACGACTATGGTTTTGAACCTATAGAATCTGATATTGAATCGGACGATAGTTTATATAGCGTTAGTACTAACTCCGAAGATAAAAGTGATGATGAATAAAACAGAAGAAGACATTAGTGAAGATACAATAGAATTCTCTGAGATACGAGAATATGAGAAATTAGAAGAAATTAAACAGTTAGATTTGGATATAGTACCAATAAGAACCTTAATAGAAAAATATGGAAAATATATAGGACAGACAGTTCGAGTACAAAAGATCCATGAATCAAGTGTAGAAATAGGAGTGGCAAAAAAGAAGGGTAGAATTCCATTATTAACCAAGGAAATTATAAACTCAACATTAAAAACTATGGATGAGAATAAAAAGAAGAAAATGAAAGTAACAACAAATTTTTAGATTATATTTTGTAAATTGTGGATTAGGAAAAAGTGTAGAAACCACGTTCTATTTATAGATAAAATTAGGCTAAAAAATTTAACTGAAATTTGATTGTCTAAGAAATATTTCATTTAACCTGATTCTACCTATTTCTTAGAGCTCAAGCCAATGAATCTGGATTGATTCATGGCTTTGTGAATTTTAATAATAAAAATAATAGAAAATAATATAATAAAAGACTTTGACTTTTTTTAAAAAAAATTTATATTGATTTTTTGAGATTTTATGCATAAAATCATGATTTTAATGAAAAAAATATTTTAAAAAAATGCATTAATAAAAAATACAAAAAGTAATAATAAAATTATAGAAAAATGTTATTTTTGTGATTTTTTGTGATTTGAAATTAATGCAAAAAGTTAGAAGTAAAGAAAAACAAATAGAAGAGAAGAAAGCACTAAAAGTGTGAAAGGTGGGATTCGAACTCCTGGTCATCCCCCTTTGTAACTCCTTAAACATGATATCCTACCAATTGTGTCATTTTATTCACTACTACAAAACGCGCAAAAACAACAACGCCAGGTTTACAACGACATCCTATACGCCGTTGTAATAGTGCGCACTGGATGCACACATTTTTTTAATTCTTATTAAAATGCTTTTAATGACGGTTAAAATTCCAACCGTGGTGAAATGTGAGGCCTTTCACCATAGGTATTTAAAAAACCGGCATTATAGGTAGCTTCTGGTCATGGGTTCAAGTCCCAGCACCAGCATTTTTGGTTTTTTACATATTTTTTCAAACACCATGGTGATACTTCAAAACTCATGCGCTAACATTTTTTTAATAATATTTTAATTAGAAATTTCAAGGGTATAATAACGGTTGTTGTGAACACCATGGTGATACAATCAAGCTTTCATGGGTTCGAACCTCATCCCCCTCAAATAGTTTATTCCTTTGACGTAAATGCACCCCTTTTTAGTTTTATTTATATTTAACTAAAAAATAATAAGGATATCACTACGGTTATTTCTTAAAACTGTTGTTACAAACTAAAGTTTCTTTATATATTTTAAACACCAAGTATATATATATATATGTAAGAGGTGGAAATGAAGATGAGAGTATTATGAAGTCATAGTTGGAAGTTGTGGGCTATTTGAAGGTTATGTTTGAGGATTTAAAGAAGAAGAACAAGAAATTGAAGAACAAACTGAAATCAGAGAGATTTTTTGGAAATCTCAAGATGTTATGTTTTCTTGTCTCCTTTATGTTTAATGTTTACTTTGTCATGAAATGTAATAGTTGAATTAGGGTTTGAATTACATTGTTGATGTTTAAACTGCAGATGCATTGTTGATGTTTGAATTACATTATGAAGACAGGAATGCAACTAATAAAAGACGGTTTCTTACGAGTAAGTTCAACGCAAACTTTTGAATTTTCAATTAGTTATCTGTTTGTTAGTATATTAGTTGATAGATATTGTAACTGATAGTTTAACCTGTTAAGCAAAAAGATTAAAATTTTATTAGATAAATTAAGTTTCATTACATAAACTTTTCATTACATAAACTTAATCATCAAATCTAAATGCTCTAGCTGAGAGGAAGTTTGACCAACCATAGTCAACCTCATCATCATCATCGGAATCGAAAACAACCATCTGCCTTCTCAAAATTCTTCTCCTTCTTCTTCTTCTTCTCCTCACCCTCAGAGCTCTCCTTCTTTCCACAACTACCCCCTCTACAGCAGCAACTTGTTGATTCGGAGGAAGGTTTTGAACGACAACCCCCTCTACAGCAACATTTTAATTCTGAGGAAGGTTTTGAACTACACCCCCTCTACAACAACGACTTCATTCTCAACATTTTTGGTAGCTTGAGCATTAGAACTCATTTTGATTCTTTTGGATTAAGTTGTTTTATGTTTTGGCTCTTACGCTTTTATATTGTTTCTTCTGATTCTCCATCTTCCCTTGGAAGTTGGATAAGTTTCTGCCAACCTCGAGTCGTTGAATTAATGATTACATCTCTTTGTCTTTTGAAATTTCATTTTTCATCCTTTGATATTCCTTCGTAATTATGTACATTTTGATGTAATAATGATTTTGATATCTGTTCACAAATGGTGTATTGCTGATTCTGGTATGGTATGTTTGTTTTTTATTCATAAACAATATCACAACGGTTATTAATCTTAATCATTGTTATAGGGCGCGCGCTTTCCAATTTATTACAACGGTCACATGACCGTGATTGTAAGTATCATATATACTACAACACTCTACATAACAACGCATGTGTCCGTAGTAGTGATTTATCTGAAATAAAGTGGCACTAGAAAGCATATGAAGCGGGGGAAAAATTTGGAGTACGACACTTCTATTTGCATTTGGTTAAAGACACACCAAAGAGAGGGTAGTGGATTAGTATTAAATATGATTGCCTTGATATGAGAGTAATGATCACTATTAAAGCCTTAAAGAAAAACATGGACTCGTTGTTCTTCTTCCCTTTGGGTCAATACTTTAGCAGCTCCGCAACTGCATTCAGATAGGGTTTGCAATTCACTCAATTCATCAACAAGACTTTTAAATTGTGTGTAGTGGTCTGTTAAACTTGTTTCTAGTTGTTTCTACATTAAACACAAGTTTCTCCACAACTAATGGATTAGTGGTGCATTATTCTGAGCAAAGCGTTCTTCTGGATCCACCCACACATCTTGAGTCGTTGAAGCATGTGAGATGTTGTTGTGTAGATTTGGTTATGTCACATTGATCAACTAAGTTGTCACCATTGAATTTGTCTTCTCTCGGTTATGGTACACTTTAGATTTACCTTATGATTTCTTGATGCTTCCATCAATGAAATCCAATTTTGTCTTCGCACGCAAAGCCGTCTTGATCGATCTTGCTCATATGCGGTAATTTTCTCCATTAAGCAATGCTGTCATGTGTGGAGTTTAAGAATTATTAGAGTTGTTTAGATGATAGGCTTGTGTATTCTTTGTTTCAGGTTTGGAGATATTTTTCTTCTCCAATATCTCTTCTGAATCGGAATCGTACGAGAATGCCATAATAGAAAGTTATCTTGAAAAATATGTTGTATTCTTATTGTTTTTTATGACACATAACATACCTTTATATATAGAATGATGATCTATCTTTCAGAGCTTGAAAATAGAATCAAGCCTAATAAATCATAACAAATTAATAACAATTCTAATAAATCTTAACAAATTATTAAATTTATCTCTACTAAATTGTGTGTAGAAAAATGGTTAAAATTCGAAAGAGTTCCTTACCATGGGTTATGAAAAAAGAAGAGGATTTAATAGGTTAAATTGGTAGTTGTTTGCTGGTACACAAAAGAGGATGTTTGGAAGCAAGACATCTTATGTCAATCATCATTAGTTTTGTAAATAATTAAATTGAGTTGTAGGCTTATTTCTCTATTTAAACCCAATTTTGGTTACTCACAAATCTTCAAATGTGCAAGTTTGTAAGGTCTACTTAGAAACTTTTGTTTTTCATTAGTTATGAAAGATCCCACCCATCAGTGGTGTATGCTTTTTCTTATAAATATTTCTCTCTATATGACTTTAGCTTCTCAATAAGTTTTTATTAAATAACATTGTTAGTGTAATAAAGTTAAATTTAAAAAATGTATATAAATAATATTAAAATTATCACTGGATATATATTACTAAAGTAATTGACATGAGGAAAGTTATATTAAATTTTTTCACTATTAATTAATTTATTTTTATAATATTTTTTCAATAATGATTTTTAATAACTATTAATTTTATGAATTTGTAATGCAAAATCAGTTTTCTAGTATATTTATTAAGGGTTGCTAACCAGTGCCTGAGACACGGATTAAGAATTCCATATAAAGAAAATTTCTTATGTTCAATTCATTTAATACACATAATATTTTTTAAAAAAATGATTATTTCTTCTTTCAGTGTATTGAATATACATATATTTTGAAAAAACATGTATTTTATAATTTCTTAAATAATGTTCAACTTACTATTTTAATCTCTTAACAAATATCCTGAAACACTCATTAGCATTTCCAATTTATTAAATAACTTTGTTTTATATATTTAATGGGTAAAGTCAATTCTTACACTATTAAAAACTGTACATTTCTCTTTCTTATTGACTCCGCAAGATTCTGGTATATGAGTTGTCAATAATAAATGACAATTATAGAAATGTGACTTAAATTAAAGGCTTATATACATATTTTGGTGCTATAAGTATTTCGATTTTCTATTTTGAAATCTTTTAGATTTTTTGGAAAATTTTCGGTCACTAAAATATTTTTATCACAGTTTTTGTCTTGCTAATCTTAGGTTAAGTTTGATCAAGAAAAAAATAAGAAAAAAAATTATTCATTTTTCTTATAATTCAATTGAAATAGAAAAATTAAAAATAAACTTTCAAAAATAATTAAAAAGATTATTCACTGTTGTGATTGAATAAAAAATAATCGTTGATTAAAAATATACAAGGTTATATATATTATTTTATATTATATTGTTAAAAGTTGAACTTTTATTCCATAATTATATATAAACTTTCTTTTATTCCATAATTATATATGAACGGTTAGAAGCTGCTAAATATTCTTTTTTGTTGTTCTGTTACCTCGAATTTATACCGAGGAAAGCCTGTTGAATTCTGAAGAATTTGTGCATATCAAAACAAGAGATTTCAACTAAGTTTAGCTCACAACCAATACAACACTATCTCAATGAAAATATATAATTACGCCCTTACAACTCTCCAGAAATAACTAATATATAGTAAACTTCACTCTCAAAAACAATAAGACAAATGTGAGAATATATATATATATATATATATATATATATATATATATATATATATATATATATATATATATATATATATATATATATACACACCAAATCAAAACTGTTAGTTTGGTTCAGTTCCATTTTTTAAAAAACAATAAAAATCGAATATAAGCAAACCGATAAAAAGATTATCGATTCAGACATTTTTTTGACTAAAAATAGATCCAAACCTAACCGATTACACACACACACACACACACACACACATATATATATATATATATATATATATATATATATATATATATATATATATATATATATATATACACACACACACACACACACACACACTACTACCGAAAACCCATATAACAACGGTTGGAAAAAGGATACCTTCACGCAGGTCCAACCGTTGTGACATAAGGTGTGATTGTATGTATGATGATTTCAACCACGGGCGGACGACCGTGATTGTATCCAAGTAGCGCGCTACCTACCACAATGGTTACTTTAAACAACTGTTGTGGTACATTAAAACGTAAATTATTTAATAACGATTGTTATAGACAACAGTTGTTGTATATAGCCCTGAGTTTATTATAAATTATGTGGAAGGATTTATTTCACCAATTCTCATTAAACATATAACTTTCCAATCTGCATTAGAACATTATAATACGACAAATTAAGTTATATTAGAAATATAAGTACACGTTCAATGCTTGACAATGGTTCTTCAACTCCTTATCCATATTTTGTTCTATGATAGTAAGAATTTGGTTTAATGATCCTAGTTCTTCAACAACCCCTTCCTTCAACTCTAATTTTTTTTGCAAAATATTGTTTACTTTGCAAACAAAATTAGATGTGGAGAGAGGGGTGAAGATCTAAAATCACTAAATCAAGTTCTAACGGTCAAGGAATAAAATGCAGTTAACAGTATAAAGAATTCTTGTCAAGAATTGAACCTGTACTTATTTTCTAATACAATTTTATCTATCATATCTTAATTTTCTAATGCAATTTGGGAAGTTATATATTTGATAAGGGATTGGAAAAACACTCAAACCACATAATATATAATAAACTCATATTTTAAAAAGACATACACAACAACATTCATCAAAATCATTCATCAACAATAAATAATAACAAACAAACCCGATACAACAACCATACCAAGGCATAAAATGCTTCAGAAACATACCATACATGTCAAGTCCCATAATGGCGTGTCAACAATGAAATAAGGATGAAGATAAATTTAGACTAGCAAACTTGTGTATATTTTGAATGAATGTCATTCTGGATCTTTGACACAAGTTTGCAGGCTAAATTTATCTTCGTCCTCTTTATTACAATAAGCATCTATACCTACAAGAGGAAAAAAGAAGAAAGTTCAAACATCATGAAACAAGATATTGAAATAGATTTTGGAAAAAAACTACAGAGAAAACGAACCTGTAAATACCCATTGGTTAAGACTTGTTGTTATGGTTTCGTTTTGTGGTATCCATATGAGAGAGACGAGTGACGGAGTTTTTAGAGTTTCGCTTTGAGAGACGAGTGAAAGAGTTGTTAGGATTTTGTTTTGAGAGAGACGGTTGCTATGTACTGAAGCGTTAGATAATTTCACTTATATATAAATAAATATCACGTTTCATCATGGTTGGAAATAAAAACTGTGGTGATATACATGGTCAATAACATTTTTTATCACGAGAAATGACTCATTATTAGTGATGGGATTCGAACCATTTCATTCCGTGTACTTTTCACTACGGTTGCTACTTCCGACCGTTGTGACATGTCATCTAGTAAATTAAAAAAAAAATGCGCCCAGGATAAATATATTACCACGATTAACAATATGTCTGTCGTAATATTGGTGTTACAAAAGACTTATTTTGTATTGATATATATATATATATATATATATATATTCTCACATTTGTCTTATTGTTTTTGAGAGTGAAGTTTACTATATATTAGTTATTTCTGGAGAGTTGTAAGGGCGTAATTATATATTTTCATTGAGATAGTGTTGTATTGGTTAAGACTTGTTGTTATGGTTTCGTTTTGTGGTATCCATATGAGAGAGACGAGTGACGGAGTTTTTAGAGTTTCGCTTTGAGAGACGAGTGAAAGAGTTGTTAGGATTTTGTTTTGAGAGAGACGGTTGCTATGTACTGAAGCGTTAGATAATTTCACTTATATATAAATAAATATCACGTTTCATCATGGTTGGAAATAAAAACTGTGGTGATATACATGGTCATTAACATTTTTTATCACGAGAAATGACTCATTATGAGAGAGACGAGTGACGGAGTTTTTAGAGTTTCGCTTTGAGAGACGAGTGAAAGAGTTGTTAGGATTTTGTTTTGAGAGAGACGGTTGCTATGTACTGAAGCGTTAGATAATTTCACTTATATATAAATAAATATCATGTTTCATCATGGTTGGAAATAAAAACTGTGGTGATATACATGGTCAATAACATTTTTTATCACGAGAAATGACTCATTATTAGTGATGGGATTCGAACCATTTCATTCCGTGTACTTTTCACTACGGTTGCTATTTCCGACCGTTGTGACATGTCATCTAGTAAATTAAAAAAAAATGCGCCCAGGATAAATATATTACCACGATTAACAATATGTCTGTCGTAATATTGGTGTTACAAAAGACTTATTTTGTATTGATATATATATATATATATATATATATATATATATATATATATATATATATATATATATATATATATATATATATATATATATATATATATATTCTCACATTTGTCTTATTGTTTTTGAGAGTGAAGTTTACTATATATTAGTTATTTCTGGAGAGTTGTAAGGGCGTAATTATATATTTTCATTGAGATAGTGTTGTATTGGTTGTGAGCTAAACTTAGTTGAAATCTCTTGTTTTGATATGCACAAATTCTTCAGAATTCAACAAGCTTTCCTCGGTATAAATTCGAGGTAACAGAACAACAAAAAAGAATATTTAGCAGCTTCTAACCGTTCATATATAATTATGGAATAAAAGAAAGTTTATATATAATTAAGGAATAAAAGTTCAACTTTTAACAATATAATATAAAATAATATATATAACCTTGTATATTTTTAATCAACGATTATTTTTTATTCAATCACAACAGTGAATAATCTTTTTAATTATTTTTGAAAGTTTATTTTTAATTTTTCTATTTCAATTGAATTATAAGAAAAATGAATAATTTTTTTCTTATTTTTTTCTTGATCAAACATAACCTAAGATTTGCAAGACAAAAACTGTGACAAAAATATTTTAGTGACCGAAAATTTTCCAAAAAATCTAAAAGATTTCAAAATAGAAAATCGAAATACTTATAGCACTAAAATATGTTTGAACTTTCTTCTTTTTTCCTCTTGTAGGTATGGATGCTTATTGTAATAAAGAGGACGAAGAAAAATTTAGCCTGCAAACTTGTGTCAAAGATCCAGAATGACATTCATTCAAAATATACACAAGTTTGCTGGTCTAAATTTATCTTCATCCTTATTTCATTGTTGACACGCCATTATGGGACTTGACATGTATGGTATGTTTCTGAAGCATTTTATGCCTTGGTATGGTTGTTGTATCGGGTTTGTTTGTTATTATTTGTTGTTGATGAATGATTTTGATGAATGTTGTTGTGTATGTCTTTTTAAAATATGATTTTATTATATATTATGTGGTTTGAGTGTTTTTCCAATCCCTTACCAAATATATAACTTCCCAAATTGCATTAGAAAATTAAGATATGATAGATAAAATTGTATTAGAAAATAAGTACACGTTCAATTCTTGACAAGAATTCTTCATACTGTTAACTGCATTTTATTCCTTGACCGCTAGAACTTGATTTAGTGATTTTAGATCTTCACCCCTTTCTCCACATCTAATTTTGTTTGCAAAGTAAACAATATTTTGCAAAAAAAAAAAAATAGAGTTGAAGGAAGGGGTTGTTGAAGAACTAAGATCATTAAACCAAGTTCTTACTGTCATAGAACAAAATATGGATAAGGAGTTGAAGAACCATTGTCAAGCATTGAACGTGTACTTATACTTCTAATATAACTTAATTTGTCATATTATAATATTCTAATGCAGATTGGAAGGTTATATGTCTATAACAATCGTTATTAAATAATTTACATTTTAATATACCACAACAGTTGTTTAAAGTAACCATTGTGGTAGGTAGCGCGCTACTTGGATACAATCACGGTCGTCCGCCCGTGGTTGAAATCATCATACATACAATCACACCTTATGTTCCAACGGTTGGACCTACGTGAAGGTATCCTTTTTCCAACCGTTGTTATATGGGTTTTCGGTAGTTGTGTGTGTGTGTGTATATATATATATATATATATATATAGGTGTAATCGGTTAGGTTTGGATCTATTTTTAGTCAAAAAAATGTCTGAATTGATAATATTTTTATCGGCTTGCTTATATTTGATTTTTATTGTTTTTAAAAAAATGGAACTGAACCAAACTAACCGTTTTGATTTGGTGTATATATATATTGTTCTGGACTGAGCCAACGGCCATGCGCGGCCCAATCCATGATTGCTACAGTAACGGCCCAAACGCTTGGATCCAGTCTATTAAGGGGACAAAAGTACCCTTTTGCCCCTACAACCGGTCACGGACTGCTCAGTCCTGCCCGGAATTATTGCCCGTCACGCACGGACTACAACTCCCCGACAGCTGACGAACAAATGCCCGCAACTACCTTCCTGCCCGGTATAACGGTTAGTTTGGGCATCATGCCCGTCATAACGGCTAGTTTGGGCAGTTACCTATTCTTCAGGAAAACGGTTATTTCGCCCTAAAAATAGGACCGTTGGCCACGCGCTGGGGAACATTATATAAACCCTCTCATTCGAGAGGGTCAGGTATCAAATATTCACCCTAAGAATACACTTTGTACTTTCCCCTTTTCTTTGACCCTTTCTTACTTGAGCGTCGAAGTGCCTTGCAGGTACACCCCCTCCTCTCCTCATCAACATTCCGAGCACCTTGCCCATCTGACGACCAGCATACGTGGATCTGTTCGAATACTCCGGATCAGTGGCGCCGTCTGTGGGAACTCCTTGTTCTCCCCTTCTTTCTTTCCTCCTCGGAAACTAAAAGATTAAAACATACTTTCTTTGATTCGCCCACATATGGCCGCTCAGAACTCCGCAAAAGGTGCTGACGTTACAGTTCTCGTTCCCGTTGTTGCACCCCAAAATTTGCCCTCCTTACTTTATTACTAACTGGCTTATGTTGCATTGCATTTTGCATTATCATGTGTGCATATCATTGGTTCTTAGCATGGGGTCAAGGTGCCTGAGGCAGTGCTTCAGAGGGTCAAGCAAGAGTCCTGGTATTGTCCAAGAGAGCTCAGGTGGATCATCCTCTCCTGGGTTTTTATCATCATCAAATGGCATATATTATCTTTGTTGGAGAGGATACACATCATATGCAGAGGAATTTGGATTTGGAGACTGTGTTATTTCCTCCTAGACTGAGGGTACCAAAACTAGGGTTTGCTATAAAGTCAGTTTATTTCTGATTTTTTGGGCAAGACTTGATTCTATGGTATTCCTTGGGTCCCTAAATACCTAAGGGTGGGAGGTTGTCCATCAGTTTGGTTCAGGAGAAGTTCAATTGGCCAATGGATTGAAAATCAGTTGAATTGGGTAAAAGTCAACAGTGAGAGGAGAAGTCAACTGTGGAATTTTGAGGTTCTCTCCAAGGTTTTCAAGGTCTCACATCCTCATAGGGTCTTCAAGGGTCAAGTTTCATACATATTTATCAGGAATCAGGAGTTGGTGCAAAGTTTCTAAATTGGGAAAGTGACCTATAATGAAAAGTTTCCATTTTTGGCAAGTTCCTACACTGCATTCAACTTGACTTTTCATCATCAATAAAGCTTCAAATGAATTTTTCTCCAACATTAAAGTTGAAGATATTTTTCTCCTCTTTCCAACAAGTACTAGTGGGTCTCCATATCATTTGTGAAACTCCAGTTATGATCAAAATAAGGCAAAGTGGTTTTTAGGGTTTTTCATGGCTCTATTTTCACAACTTTGGGCATAATGACCTATAATCAATTCCATTGCTTCATGCCACATTATAATATCAAAAGACATTCTTTGAGGATTATTTTGGGCCCAAGAACCAAGAAATTACATGGTGTATGTACTACTTATTCTCCATTATTCAAAATTCCCAAATTGTTTAAAAGTCATGAATCAAATGGTTTCAAGGCCCAAGTTCAATATGGGTGTAATTATCAATTCAAATGAAAGTGATCCATCATGGAATTCTTAAGTATACATGCATGTAGGAGGTGTACTTAACATAATGTGATTTTTCAAAATTATTCAAAAACTCATTAAGCAAGGGATTACCCAAGCCCAATTCATTATCAGAGGAAAACCCTAGCCTATTTAAACCCATCCATGCACTGGTTAGGGTTAGTTACACGTGATATTTTGGAGAAAAAGAAAGTGAACCCTAATTCTTGAATTCCTTGGATCTCTCAATCTACAAGGAGTTTCTTCAAAGTTCTTCCACAAACCTTCTCCTGGTGATCTCTAGAGCACAACCCAACCACCATTTGCAGCCAAAAGCAAGGATTGGAGTTGCACCATCTCAGGTTGAGGGATTTTTTTCGTGCTCCTAAAACTCTCCTTTTTTATATGCATATTGACGTGTGATGAATGGTGATCATCCTGATCTATTTATTTTTAATTTTGGACGTGTGGTTTGCTTGTAATGTGGATTTAAAGTTTTGTGCCCTAACATATTTCCATGCGTTTTTCATTGTACATTGGTCATTTGATTTTTTTTATTGCATATTTGGATTCCTGACGAAATTCCGGGTCGAATAGTGTACCCCCTTGCATTTTCTGAGCAGGTTGTTGGTTGCAGGTGGCGGCCGGAGCTAGGGATCCGGCGACGGTGGCGGTCCGGCGAGGGGAAGAGCTCCAACGGAGAAGACATAATCGTGACCGTCCATGGTCACGATCCAACGGTCCATAGCGCTGCCACTTGTCTTTTCTTTTATTTTTTTTCTGAATTTAATTTAGTGATCCCATGTTTATTCCCCTACGATAACTACCATGTTCCCCCAATCACATTTGTTATTTCGTTTACTTTTTCTTTTTGTTGACTCATTTTCACGCGTTTGATGAATCATATGGTCCACATCTCGCCAGCAAATTAAAATACGCATGTGCCGGTCATATGGCACTCCATGGTAGTCTCTTTTTATTTTATTTTTTTTCGCTGATGGGCTGGGCTGCTATTCGCACCCCCCATCTTCAGTCCAATTCATTTCCAATGTATTTTTTTACTTAACTATTTTTTTACTTAACGCACCCCCAACCCATTTTATTTCTCTTTTATTTTATTTTATTTAACATTTTCATTCTTTAATTTTAAAAATACATAATTACATTAAAAAATTACAAAAAAATTCATGCATCATATTTGTCATTTTATAAAATTTTTACAAATTTTATTTTATATTTTATTTTATTTTTCATCATCTAAATTAATTATTTCATTCATTTTCTTTTTGCATTATACATGTCATGCATACTAATTTTGCTTATTTTATTTCTCTGCATCCGTAAAATATTTTTTATCCGTTCTTTTTGAATTTGTTCACTAACATTCTAAAATGCATTAAAATATTTTTATTTCATTTTTAAATTTATTTCATATTGCATTTTGGTCCTTCTCTTTGGCACATTGAACCCCGCTTCCCACCTGAACTTCGCCTAATTATTTAGTTGACTAATATCTTGATTTTTTGCAGGGATTTTTGATATTTGGTTTATCTCTGGTTGAATAATATTGATGTTTAATTTGGGAATTTTAGGAGTTATTTCTCTAATTATTTGATTGGGTTTCACTTAAGATCTCCTTGTATGCCTATTTCTGACCACATCTGATTATCTGTTTGAAAATGCACTTGTGCCATTTGCTTTGGGGTTGTTCCTTTGATTTCTGAATTCATGTTTGGATTATTATCACTATTGTTTGCCATTGTTTGATTTTCACTTGCCTTCTTTTACTTATGTTTCTCACTAATCTTTTATGCAGGGACTAACGTAAGTTCTTTAAGGGTGGAAAAGTATCCCTTTTCACCTTTGTTCTTTCCTTCTCTCATCTTCTTCCTTTAGGATTTAGGTCGTCGTCAAACCTCACTAACCGTAGGTCACCCATGCATGATAACTTTAGGACTCTTAGTCCCCTTTAGAGTTACCCTTGTGTCTTCTCTCTTCTCGTCTCAAATTTCTTTAAAACACTTAATAAGAATAAGGTGTATTGCACACGAGCCTTAAGTGTGGGGAATGAGAAATGAGGGGCTTCCTCTCATCTTTCTAGAGTGCTTAGCGAGCGTCCTGTCTTGGGACGATGCGTTAAGTATTCGCCCCTGTGCCCTAGACTTTGGTGCAATGCAGCTTAGGAACTAACTTAAGCCACTTCTGTCCTAAAAAACACAAACCAACTTCAAACCTTTTTGTCCTTCGGGATTTCCAAACTTAAAGGCTATTTTCAAAAAGGGCACGTTACTTTCCGTCTGAGTCGCAAACAGGCATCGACCCTAACAGCCGGACGCGAACTTAACGTCGCTCATAAAAAACACAAAAAGAACTTGGTCCGAACTACGTTGACTCTGAATTCCCCATTGCACAAAGGGGGTACGTAGGCCTAGGATGTCGATGTCCTACCGAGTCTGTCTTTGTTTTCCCCTCTCCGTCTTAGTACAGCCATAGATGATAGGATAACTCACCCTTAGAATAGACAACAAGCGTGGATCCCATCGAGTACGATGGACGCGTGGGGTGCTAGCACCTTCCCCTTGCGTAACCAACTCCCGAACCCAGGTTATGGTTGCGATGACCATTCCTTTCCCTCTTCCTCAGGTTTATTCGGTGTTCCCTTTCCCTCTCTTGGGATAAACTTACACGGCTGGCGACTCTGTTTTTCCGCGCCACTCTCGCGTTTGTACCTGGATGAAAATCCTGCGAGCGACACCCGTCAACAAGATGGACGTTGACGACAGTTCTTTGTTACTTTCTGATCCCCGTTTCCTTCGAGACGGGGCTACTGCATCTCCAACTCCTCCTCCCACCGAGCAAGGAGGCAAACAGCTACAGTCGGGTGAGCAACCAATTCCTGGCCCTCCCAGCGCCGACCTGGCCATTGCAACTCTTTTGGAAGCTGTCAACCGCACAAACCTCCTTATCTTGCAGCAAGGAGAGAGAATAGGAGCTCTCGAGGAAGCATTTCTTCCAAGATCCTCTCCTCTAAAGAGTAAGCATCGAAAATCAAGAAGCCCGCCACCTAGGCGTGGGGAAGACCATATATCGAGGCATGAGCCTGAATCACAGCACATTCGCAAGCGCGACCAGATCTCCCCACGAGATCGATCACCACCAAGACACAAGAGAACGAGGCAGGATAGGCATTCTCCACCGGTCAGACCTCGTGACCGGCTACGTTCACCATCGCCCCGAAGAGACCACCGCCGCGAGCGCAGACAACGGTCACCATCAACTCCAAGTTCAGACATCGACGACGAGCCTCGCGGCCCGTTTTCCCGCAAGATCTTGGCCACCCGTCTCCCTACAGGACTAGAGAAGCCTCCGTCTCTAGGGACCTACGATGGAACCACTGACCCAGACGAGCACATAGAAAACATAGATGCTCTTTTGGACTACAGAGGGGTACGAGGAGCCATCAAATGCTGTCTGTTCCCGACCACGCTCCGGAAGGGAGCAATGACATCGTACAAGCAACTGCCAGAAGACTCCATTACATCTTGGAGGCAGTTGGGGAGGATTTTCTCCCGTCACTTTACTGCATCGCGACGCCATCCAAAGACCGAGGCGTCCCTCGGAGCTGTCGTGCAGGGAAGGGATGAGCCTCTTCGGGTTTACATTGAACGGTTCAACAAGGAGGTCGTCCAAGTGCCAACAACCGACGACATGAAGAAATTCCTGCTTGAGCAGGGATTACGTCCTGGCTCAGACTTCGCGAAAGCCATCGGCCTCGGTCCACCGAGGAACCTTAACGCCCTTCTCCTCAAAGCCCAGTCGCATATACAGTACGAGGAAAAGGTTGCTGCACACTCTATCCGGGCCTCTCGACACCATGAAGGTGTCCGCTCGTCCAGAACTGAAGAAACCTCGATATCCCGTCGAGGAGATAAAAGACGCGATGATCGGCCTCGCGATGCACGCGAACAGAAGGGACCTTCTGGGCGGTTCCATGACTATACCCCCTCACTACCTCGAGGGAGAAAATCTTGTCCGAGTGTGCCAACTCGGAATTCAAGCAAGTGGGAGTCCGTTTCCCCAAACAGCTGCCGGCCAGACCGGGTGTAGACAAATCCAAGTATTGCCGCTTCCACAAGAGTCACGGTCATACGACGGAGGAATGCATCCACCTCAGAGATGCAATAGAGATCCTTATTCGCGACGGCCACCTGAAGCAGTTCACGAAGAAGAAAGATGCTCCCCGACAGGAAACCCAGGAGAGCAAAAAGGTTGCAGAAGAGACTCCGCCCTCTGATGACACCAACGTACAGGTCGCTATGTCCATAACTCGGCTAGAGGACTTCCGCATCCCTGATAGTCAGTCCACCTCCACGTACCTCGCTGCTCACAGCCCGTGGGAGGCCTTCCCGTCAGCCATGGTCATTTCTGATGGTGGATTCAACAAAATCACGGTCGGCTCCATCAAGAGGAGATTCGATCAATTGATCATCAAAAGCTCCAATGAAGTCACTACGCTGGACACCACTCACAAAGGATCCGTTCCTATTTCCTTCTACAAGGAAGAGCTCCTCGGTAGAGCACCGAACTCAAGCATTCCGCTGCTTATCCGAGCAAAGATGGCGAACTTCGAAGTTCGCAGAATACTCGTGGACCAGGGCAGCTCAGTTGATATAATGTACAACCACCTGTTCGAAACACTGTAGCTGAATGACTCTCACCTTACTCCATACGTTGGATCCGACCTGCAAGGATTCAACGGAGCGGTGACAAAGCCCCGGAGTTACGTAGAGTTCATCGTAACCTTTGGTTCAGGAGAGACAACCCGAGCAATTAAAGCACATTTTCTGGTAATTGAATACCCGTCACTATACCAGTGCATTTTTTGAAGGCCAACCCTGACAGAGTTGATTGTTGTACCTTCCACCGTACATCTCAAGATGAAGTACTACACTTCCAAAGGGATGGTCGCCACCCTCCACGACGACATCGAAGCTGCCCGTCGGTGCTTTGAAGCAGCATCAAAAGGACTAAGCACCATCTCAGCAGGACCAAGGACTTCTGGCCATTCCCCCATTCCCAGCAGCTCCGAGCAGCCAAAACTGCTCCCCAGGTCGAATCTATCGAGTTGGACAACCGTTTCAGCGAGGAAGATCACGCCAAGGACCCAGCGACTTCGAGCAGCCAGTCCAACAACAGCGGCCATCTCCTACGCCCCGTCCCAGATGGCAACTTTGAGATCGTTTCGTTCGGAGAAGACCCCCAACGGGGAGTAAAGATCGGAGCAGACCTCCCCGACCTGACCAGGAGACAACTAAAAGCATGCCTCCGAGAGAACGCAGACTTGTTCGCATGGAGCGCTGCTGAAATGTCAGGATTGGACCCATCCATCCATTGCCACCAGCTTACAATTGATCCGGCCGTCAAAGCCGTTGCCCAGCGCAGAAGGAAACAATCCCCGAAAAAGATGGAAGCCGTGGAGAAAGCTGTCAAAGACCTTCTAGAAGCTAGGTTTATTTCTGAGGCCAAATACACTACATGGCTCTCAAACGTTGTACTTGTAAGAAAAAATAATGGCAAATGGAGGATGTGTGTTGACTATACCGATGTTAATAGGGCCTGTCCGAAGGACGCCTACCCCCTCCCCAATATTGATAAGCTCGTAGATAACTCAGCGGGTTTTAAGCTTTTATCGTTCCTCGACGCCTACTCGGGCTATAATAAAATCCCAATGGCCGCGAGCGATAAAACTTACACGGCCTTCATGACCGAATTGGGCAACTATTACTACAACGTAATGCCCTTCGGGCTGAAGAACGCCGGCACTACGTACCAACGAATGATGAACAGAGTCTTCCAAGGACAAATAGGCGACATGCTCGAAGTATACATGGACGATATAATCGTCAAGTCCCACGAGGAACTAGATCATGTCGCCCATCTTCGCAAAATCTTCGAGCAAGCAAGAGAGTATCGAATGTGTTTTAACCCAGAGAAGTGCACGTTTGGTGTACGGGCAGGTAAATTCCTTGGCTTCTACCTAACAGAACGAGGAATTGAAGCTAACCCCGACAAGTGTCGGGCATTCTCTGAGTTCCCAATGCCCACGTCTAAGAAGAACATCCAATCCCTCAACAGGGTGCTTGCTTCGTTGTCCCGCTTTGTGGCAAAATCTGCCCAGCACGCCCTTCCTTTCTTCAAGCTCTTGCGGAAAGAAGCAGCGTTTGAATGGACCGAGGAATGTGAAACATCCCTCCTTCACTTGAATCAAGCTCTGTCGAAACCGCCCGTATTATCACGACCAGATACTGGGGAAGTCTTGTTCCTATACCTCGCCGTCACTGCCGAGGCCATTAGCGTCGTTCTCATTCGCGAGAATCCTGGCGGACAAAAGCCAATATACTTCATGATCAAAGCATTGCAGGACCCAGAGTTGCGATATCAACAGATAGAGAAGGTAGCATTGGCCCTCATTAACGCTGCCAGACGACTGAGACACTATTTCTTGGCTCACACGATCGTGGTAAGAACGGATCAGCCCATAAAGCAATTACTGGGATGACCAGGCATGGCAGGCAGAATGCTCAAATGGTCATTGGAACTGTCCGAGTTCAACATCCAGTACGAAAGCAGGAAAGCTCTTAAGGCTCAAGCACTGGCCGATTTTGTAGCGGAAATGACATTCTCAGACTCCCCGATCCACATAGCAAACAGATGGACCATCTATGTAGACGGAGCATCCAGCTCGACCGGCAGCGGGGCAGGGGTAATTTTGGAGAACGACGAAGGGACCATAGTCGAGGCTTCTCTCACATTGTCCTTTCCCATGTCGAACAACCAGGCCGAGTATGAAGCCTTCCTCGCTAGTTTGCGCATAGTCGAAGACCTAGGGGCTGAAGAGATCATCATCTGCACGGACTCTCAGCTCGTAGCCCTCCAGATATCAGGAGAATATCAGACCAAAAACGACTGACTCTCTGAGTACCTAACCCTGTTCAAAGGAAAAATGGCGAGGTTCAGAACGGTAGAAGTGAGACATGTTCCACGCGAACATAACGTGCGAGCAGACATCTTGTCCAAACTAGAAAGCACTAAGAGAAAAGGCGGAAACAGGTCAGTCATCCAACAGATACTTCCCCGGTCCAGCATCGATAAGGGATCCTCGACCCTACACGTACACGCAATCGGGGACAGCGATTGCTGGATGACACCCGTATACAACTACCTCACCAGAGACGAGCTTCCGGATGACCCCAAGGAAGCCAGCACCATCAGACGAAGAGCTTGCTCGTACGTCATCCTTGAAAACAAACTCTATCGACGAGGCTTCTCCATCCCACTGCTCAAATGCATAGAGGAGGAAGTTGTCCCTCACGTATTACGAGAAATCCACGAAGGCATTAACGCCCAGCACCTAGGAGGAAGGTCCCTTGCCCGCAAGGCCCTCTGAGCAGGGTATTATTGGCCAACCATGCAGCACGATGCCAAAGAGCATGTGAAGAGATGTGACAAATGCCAACGGCACGGGGATATGCACCTAGCTCCACCTAACAAACTGAAAAGCATGACCTCCCCGTGGCCATTTGCCTGGTGGGGCCTAGACATCCTAGGACCCTTCGTGACGGGATCCAACCAAAACAAATACCTGATAGTGGGCGTAGACTATTTCACAAAGTGGATAAAAGCAGAAGCCTTAGCAAAGATAACAACACTTAACATTATGCGCTTCTACAAGCAGAATATCCTTGCCCGTTTTGGGATTCCCCAAGCAATTGTCACGGACAATGGAACGCAGTTCACGGACAAGAAGTTCCAAGACTTTGTCGCCCATCTCGGAACAAAGCAATATTTAGCATCTGTAGAACATCCCCAGACCAACGGGCAGGCAGAAGCGGCCAACCATGTCATTCTTCATGGCCTCAAGCGAAGACTGGATGAAACAAAGAAAACCTGGGTCGAGGAGCTCCACAGCGTCTTATGGGCGTACCGCACCACTCCTCAGTCTACCACTGGGGAAACACCTTTCCGCTTAGCATATGGCACGGAGGTTGTTATACCCATTGAAATTCACGTACCGTCCAGGAGGACCGAATCACCTCTAGACGAGGAAATGAATGACGAAGCAATAAGAGAGGAGCTCGACCTTGTCGAGGAAATCCGAACAGGAGCAGCCCTCCGCGAAGCATCTCTTAAGCAAAAAATAGAAATTAGGCACAACGCTAAAGTCTTGCGATGAGAGTTCGATGTGGGCAGCCTTGTCCTGCGAAGAAACCACAAGGACTCTCGCGAAGGCAAACTAGCAGCCAACTGGGAAGGGCCGTACAAAATCCGTGCCAGAACGGAGAATGGTGCCTACTTCCTCGAGACCCTCAACGGAGATGAAATCCCTCGACCATGGAACGCTGAAAAACTTAAGCAGTACTACAGCTAAAGTCACAATAGGCTTCCTCGCGTCAAAGGACCACCTAACGGTCATCATGCTCATTCAGGTACAAACGATGCATATGCACAAAGTAGAATCCCGCTCAAGTAAATGAGCCAGAGCTCTGCTCGTCGGCGGTCCTCAATCGAGCATCGCCTTCGCCCAGGTACCACGATTGGCAGAACCCCAGCTTGCGATGGGACGTTCACGCCGCGACCTCAGGCCTCAATCGCGACCTGAGATCCGTAACCTCGCCAGGACCTTCCCCGACTATTCGACCAGTTCTCCACACTGGCGAATTCACACACAACGAGCAATCTTTCAAAAGAAAGCTCTGTTAACAGACACACCCTCCGACGGGCAGTCATACATGCACCGCTAATGTAAAGTACAACAATATAAACAAAAATCATATAAGTAACAAAACTGGCCAACATAAACCGGACATAAAGTAAAAAAGGCCACAAGGGCCAAAGATTGTACGAATTACATAAAAAGGGGGGGCCACGCCCCCCCCCAAATCAAATAAAATTACAAAAAACTACACGGCACGCAGGCCGACAAAACATCATCATCTGCTAACATCATTCCTCGGTGTCTTTGACTCGTTCATCATTGGGCGGAGAAGTCTGGGTTCTAGCTTGGCCGGCAAGGAGAGACTCTGGCATCACAATTTGCCCGTCTTTAACGTACGCCAGGAAATTGGTGCCTTCAGTCACCAAATCAACACCAAGATTCACCACCTGAAGCTGAGACACTGCGTTCTTGAAGGATTCCTCTCCAAGCACTACGTTGTCATCCTCAGCCACCACCAGTCGGGCAACTAACTCTGACCTTGTCGTTAGCATCTTCACGTCCTCAGGCTCGTCCTCGCCAGGAGCATTGGCCGCCTGCAATTGCGCGACCAAATCCTCAGCGGCATTTTTCTCAGCCTCAAGTGTAACCATCTCCCCCTTCAACCGGGTAACCTCCTCGCCCTCCTTTTCCTTCGCCTCCTTGGCAGTCTTAGCTTCCTCCCTGGCCTTCCTCAAGCTCTCCTCAAGAGCGGTCACCTTCCCTCGGGCAATAGTCAGCTCACTCTCAGTGGTCGTGTCCCCCTCGGCATAGGTGGCCGCCATCTCCAGTAGCCTGACCACCGCAGAGGCATCCTGGGCCACCAGCACCCTCTTGCTCGGACGGTCCAGGCTTTGCAGATGCAGAGAGTCAGCATGAGGAATCACCAAAGAGGTCCCTTCAAAGAACCTCTTATCCAATACACAAGGAGGCAGCTCGAATTTCGCTTTCTCTGGTGCCTTGCCCAGGTCCACTGCCTCGTTCCTTGGACCCTTAGCCCTGGTCACCAGGGGCATTGGAGACCGTTGAACATTGACCGGAGAAGTATTCCCCTGAGGAGGCTGGAAAAGACCAACCGCACGAGAAGGGGAAGGACGAACCTTAGTAGTAGCAACTGCAGCAGCTTGTTTCCGCACGGCCGCGTTCCTCACCATCCTTTCGTGGGCTGAAGGCATAGTGGCTGCAAAAGACAAAAACGGGCGTCAGACAATAGAAAATAATGAGCAATGCAAAGTAATATGTTAAGGTTAAATACCGAGCAGATCCATGGCATCTCTGTAAGTTTTGCACCCCAGCAGTGCCCTAACATTAATAAAACGAGCCTCCACCCGTTGGCTACCATCGGCCTCGAGGATCGTCTCCTTCTTCTTTGTGATACACTCGGCCATACGGAACGAGTTCACGTACTGCAGCAACCTTCCATATGAAGCAGCATCCCCCTCATCCAAATTCGCAAGCTCAAAAACATAGTCTTTTGGGGGCTTCGTAAAATGCTCCCCAGTCCAATGGAAGGGATATTTCAACAACCTTCGCCCGATGTATTTCCCCTCCTCGTTAATCCTATCTTCGCCGTTCTCGTCCACTTCAATCTCCCAGTAGAATATACTATCCTGGGCAGCCTCCGACACGGGCTCCACGATGAAATACCTCGTCTTAAATGTCTGTATGGACTCAGAGAAAGGTTTGAACAACTTGCGCGGATGCTTCAGGGAGACCCAACCGTAACTCCTCCCAGAAGTCTGTCGTTTGAGGTGGAAGACGGTGAAGAAGAAGGGGATGGTCGCCCCTATTTGTAGGTGCTCGTACACCAACTCGAACGCTCACAGGAAGGCTAACGAGTTAGGATGGAGCTGAGTGGGGGCCAACCGAAGATGTAAGAAGACAGACTGCTGGAAATCCGTGAATGGAAGCCTCAAGCCCAGCTCTTTGAAAACATATTCGTACATCGTAAAGCGCTCCCCATAATTTGTGCAGACACTCTCGTCAGCGGTGGGGAAATGGACTCTCCAGTCCCCGTCATCTCCCACCGTCTGGAAATAATCCCCTATGTAGGTCGCGAATTCAGACGCATGCTCAGAGGGTTCCGTCACCTCCCATTCCTCGGATTTATTGTCCGCTGTACCCTCCTCGGATACCTCTTCCTCGGGCATCTCTTCCTGATCATTGTCCAGCAGTTCATCCTTTTGCTTATAGTCCATGTCCTGCTCAATGGACCCACTCGAGGACTGAGTGCTACTGCTCCCCGAGGAACCAGATTCCTCCTCGGACGAATCTAATACAATCTCTCCACGGGGCCCTGACGCCATCACCTAAAAAGCAGAGAAAGATAGTGAATTCGACAGCTAATCAAATCCACCCTTCCACCGCTGAACAAGTGAAAGGGCGTGCTAAGGGCTAAGGACGACGTCCCCGGCCTAAGCCCTGACAACACTACGAAAAAGTCTCCCCGCGAGACAATGCCCGGAACTCTCCTATCACACGAGGAACTTCTCCAAAGCAAGATCACAGGGTTTTCATTCAACTCATAACTCCATGAAATGCAACGCTAGAACGGTCACGTGCACGTCACCATCGCGACGACGTCATGATTAGACTCTTCACATACAACGTGACAACAGGCTAACAGCGGTGGAGACAGCGGAGCCATCATCCACCACCAGCAGCTACCACATATGCAACCCTAAGTCTCCTAAAATCTAACCTAACCGCATGCAATGTCTAAATAAACATCAATAAGAAGCAAAACAAAGAAAAGAGACAACTTACTTATAAATAGAAGACTGAAAAAAGTTGCTCGGAGCTTCAAACGGCGAAGGATGCAGCGGGCAGATTTCGCGAGCAGGAAATTTGGTGAAGATTGAAGGAAAAAGTTCAGAATGAAAATTTTCCCTCCTATTTATACAGGAGGTCACGTGCAGCCCACCGCGCACATAGGTCATGATGACTACCCGCTAGCCATCATTGCCTAAGCGACAGCGGCACAAGTTCCAACACACACGTAGCAACCCCCATATCATTTCATATTCCACTAGACTGTTGGTATCCATCTGTAACAGGCAACGCTTAACGACCACGACCAACACCCACAGCAGGCAATAGAAACCACGGGCGTCCACAGCCAACGAGCAAAACACTCCACTTCCCTGGGACTGTACGTTATCCTTAAGTCATCACCTCCGCGCTCGGAAGTAACGACTTGGGGGGCTACTGTTCTGGACTGGGCCAACGACCATGCGCGGCCCAATCCATGATTGCTACAGTAACGGCCCAGACGCTTGGATCCAGTCTATTAAGGGGACAAAAGTACCCTTTTTCCTCTACAACCGGTCACAGACTGCTCAGTCCTGCCCGGAATTATTGCCCGTCACACACGGACTACAACTCCCCGACAGCTGACGAACAGATGCCTGCAACTACCTTCCTGCTCGGTATAACGGCTAGTTTGGGCAGTTACCTATGCTTCAGGAAAACGGTTATTTCGCCCTGAAAATAGGACAGTTGGCCACGCGCTGGGGAACATTATATAAACTCTCTCGATGAGAGGGTCAGGTATCAAATATTCACCCTAAGAATACACTTTGTACTTGCCCCTTTTCTCTGACCCTTTCTTACTTGAGCGTCGGAGTGCCTTGCAGGTACACCTCTCTCCTCTCCTCATCAACATTCCGAGCACCTTGCCCATCTAACGACTAGCATACGTGGACCTGTTCGAATACTCCAGATTATATATATATATATATATATATATATATATATAAATCGGTTAGGTTTAGATATATTTTTAGTAAAAAAAATGTCTAAATCGACAATATTTTTATCAGTTTGCTTATATTTGGTTTTTAGTGTTTTTAAAAAAATGGAACTGAACCAAACTAACCGGTTTGATTCGGTTTGTTTTGGTTTAGTTAATCGATTTACATCACTCTTTTTTTTATTATTTTAATTTGTGTCATTCTTTGCTATTATGTTTTTCAATGTGTTTTCTGCTATTATTATTTTAAAGAATACGTTTCAAACTTACAAGTTGTATTTAATCCATGCAAAGCACACTAAGCCAAAAATATGTTTAGACGGCACCTAAAAGACAGCGCTTTTATACAAAAGCGCTGCTAAAAAGAATAAAAAAATTTCACTAAAAAAAAGCGCCTTAAAAGAAAGGCTTTAGAAAGCGCTTTTCAAAAGCGCTGTAAAAGACTGCCACCTTAGACCATCTTAGAAAGCGCTTTCCAAAAAGCGCTGCTATAGGTATCATTTTAGAGAGCGCTGGCCACCTCAAAAAGCGCTCTTATAGGACTCTAATTATTTTCACTTTAGAAAGCGCTTTCTAAGGAAAAACGCCCTCTAAAGTCCTTTACTAATTAAAATATAAAACAATTCTAAACATTTTCAGAGACACTTCTATTCATTTTCTCTCTCGACCATTTCTCTAAACCCTTGCCGTCGTTCTTTCATTGCCATTGCTGTCGTTCTTGCATTGCCATTACCGTCACCGTTTCCGTCACCGTTGCCATCACCGTTGCCGTCATTGTTGTATTCCATTCGTGAAAACGTTGTTGTTGTTGTTGTTCTTATTCTCTTATCCTCTGAAAACGAATAAGGTACGTTGTTACTCTTTTATTATTCATTTCTCTGTTTTTAATTTTTGTTTTTGATTTGATTTTTATGCTGAAAAAGTTTTCACGATGAGGATAAAAGCTCCCTCTTTTATTGTTGCATAATCGAACCTATTTTTTGCTTTTATTTTTCATGTATATTTGGCAAAGTATCAATCCTTAATCTTTCATCTCTTATTTTTACAAATGTCCCTCTTTTTTTATAATAAGCTCATTGTGTTATGCATTCATGATACAACCTAGTTTTGTGGAAGGTATTTTCATAAGGAAACTAATATTAAAGTATCTTCACAACGATGACTATTATTGAAAAGATACTTCATGATACAACCTAGTTTTGTGGAAGGTTACTTTTAAATATTTTCTACTATATATTTGGTAAAGTTGATTAGTATAAACAACCTAGTATTGATTGAAATTGTATTTCGCTAGTTGTGTTGTACTGTTTTTCCAATTGATTGTGTTTGGTCTATCCTTTTTTTCCAAGTTCATTTCTTTTATTTTCTAGAACTTGTGACTTTTTGTTATAAGTTAATTGTCTACTTTATACTTATTGAGGAGAGAATTTTTTTGATACTTTAAATTATAATTTTTCGTGGTTTTTAAAGTTATATTATAAGTCAATGAGCCTATATTAATGGTTGTCTCTCACCTTTCTTCTTGTATTTTGATTTGTTCTCTAAACTTAGTGATTCTAAAGTATTTATTTTGCTCTTGAGTACTTGGAATATGTAGGTGTTTACCTCTAATTGTTGCTTGTTTGTGATTACATGTTGCCACTTATCAAGTTATGACTCATAATTGGTCAATTAATGATATTTCATTTTATGATACGTGTATAGGGGTTACTTGTGTTCAAAGTGTGAAAGTCGGATCGTTTCCCTACAGGTATAACATTTTTTATTTTTGTTTTTGTTTAGTTTAATTAGTATAACTATGGATAAGAAATGGATGTCTTCAAGTCGATTGTCGAAAGAGTACGACAATGGGGTATCGGAATTCGTTAAGTTTGCTGTTGCGAACGCCAAAGACCCCAGTCGAATGATATGTCCTTGCTTGGGTTGCTGTTTTGGGAGTCGGGTTGACGCGGTTCAGTTGGCAACGCATTTATTGAGGAGTGGAATTGATAGAAGTTATACATGTTGGAATTTGCATGGTGAGAAAATTAACGGGAATGTTGAATCGGGGGATAATACGACCTACGCTTCATATGACAATGGCACAGATACATACGATTCTGATCGAGTCGAAGAGATAGCAGAAGCACTTAAAGAAGATCTTAAGGATTGTCCCAAAATGTTTGAGAGGTTGGTAAGCGATGTAGAGAAACCGTTGTATAATGGTTGCACCAAATTTACAAGATTTTCTGCGGTATTAAAGTTGTACAACTTAAAGGCGGACAATGGATGGTCGGATAAAAATTTCACAGAATTATTGGCCCTTATGAAAGATATGCTTCCAGAGGATAATGCTCTTCCCAATCGAACATATGAGGCCAAAAAGATGTTGTGCTCTATTGGCATGAGCTATGATAAGATACATGCCTGTCCAAACGATTGCGTATTGTTTCGAAATGAGTATGCATCGTTAAATGAGTGTCCTAAATACGGCGTCTCTCGATATAAGAAAAAGTTGTCTCCAGCAAAAGTCTTATGGTATTTTCCTATAATTCCGAGATTTAGATGCATGTTTCGTAGTGAGACCGATTCAAGACACTTGACTTGGCATGTAGATGAAAGAATTATTGATGGAAAGTTTCGACATCCGGCAGATTCACCACAGTGGATGAAAATTGATGATGATTATCCTGAATTTGGAAAAGAAGCAAGAAACCTTCGCTTGGCATTATCTACTGATGGAATGAACCCACACGGTATTCAAAGTATCTCACATAGCACTTGGCCTATGATCATAATGATTTATAACCTACCTCCATGGCTATGTATGAAGCGTAAGTACATGATGTTATCTATGTTAATTTCTGGGCCTAGACAACCAGGGAATGACATAGACGTATACTTGGCACCCTTAATCGAAGATTTAAAATTTTTGTGGGAGAACGGTGTGGAGGTTTATGATGGGTATAGGAAAGAAAGTTTTAACTTGAGGGCGATGTTGTTTGGCGCAATTAATGATTTTCCAGCATACGGAAATCTATCAGGGTACAGCATAAAAGGTCAATGTGCGTGTCCTATTTGTGAAGATAAAACAGATTGCACGCGATTGGAGTTTGGTCAGAAGAATGTCTTTCTCGGTCATCGTAGATTCTTAAATTCTAATCATCACTATCGTGGGTGGAGAAAAGCACTCAATGGAGAGCCAGAACATGGTAGAGCTCCAACTATATTGGCAGGTGATCAAATTTTTGAAAAGGTGAAAGATGTGAGAACTCAGTTTGGAAAGCCTTTTGCACATACACTTGTCAAGAGTGGGTGGAAGAAGAGGTCAATTTTTTTTTGAACTGCCATATTGGAAGTCTTTGTATGTAAGACATTTTCTCGAGGTTATGCATATTGAAAAAAATGTATTTGACAGTGTTATTGGTACGTTACTCAATATACCAGGAAAGTCTAAGGATGGCCTTAAAGCAAGAAAGGACTTGGTACATATGGGGATAAGAACTGAATTAGGACCCTTGAAGAAAGGAAAACGAACATATCTACCACCTGCTGCGTATACTCTATCTAGAAAGGAGAAAAAAGTATTGTGTAAGTTTCTAAGTGAAGTTAAAGTTCCAGAAGGGTACTCTTCAGATATTAGAAGACTTGTGTCTATGAAAGACCTCAAGTTAAAGAGTTTAAAGACGCATGACTGCCATGTTATAATGGAACATTTTCTACCAATAGGTATACGTTCTATTCTGCCAGAAAAAGTAAGAAGCTCAATAACTAAATTGTGTTTTTTCTTCAAGTCAATTTGCATTAAGGTGATCGATCCTGCGATCTTACCAACATTGCAAAAAGAAATAGTTATTACTTTGTGTGATCTTGAAATGTATTTCCCTCCCTCGTTTTTTGGTTCATCTAGTTGTTCATATGGTGAAAGAGACACAATTGTGTGGACCGGCTTATATGAGATGGATGTACCCTGCTGAACATTATATGAAAATATTAAAAGGGTATGTGAAAAACCGAAGTCGACCAGAGGGTTGTATTGCCGAACGATACATTGTTGAAGAAGCGGTTGAGTTTTGTACTGAATATTTGTCCAATGTACAATCAATTGGACTCCCCAAATCTCATATTGTCGAAAAAAAGAAGGAAAAAAGTTAATTGGAAATGAAGTTGTGACAGTATCAAGGGTCGAACGGGATCAAGTGCATTTGTATGTTCTGCACAATGAGAATGAGGTTGAGCCGTATGTTGAAATGCACAAGGATGTTCTCCGAGGTTTAAATCCGAATAGAAATGAGAATTGGATAGTACGAGAGCACAATCGAAGTTTCATACCTTGGTTTAAGGATCATATTTATTCAAAGTATTATTCAGACCGCGATTCAATAACAGAAAGGTTGAGATGTTTAGCATATGGTCCAAGTATGGTCGTGTTTTCTTATAGCGCATACGCAATTAATGGATACACATTTTATACCAAAGAACAAGATGATAAAAGTACTATGCAAAATAGTGGTGTCACCGTGGTAGCTGAAGCAATGCACATTTCAAGTGTGAAAGACTTAAACCCCAAATTTGCAAATCTGTCATATTTTGGGGTTATCGAGCGCATTTGGGTGTTTAATTATGAGAAGTTTCAGATTCCTATATTTCGTTGCAAGTGGGTTGAAAATAATAATGGCGTACGAATGGATAAGTCAGGATTTTTGCAAGTGGATCTTAATAGGGTGGGGTACAAAGATGAGCCTTTTATTCTAGCCTCTCAAGCTAAACAAGTGTTCTATGTCACTGATCCGACAAGTACAAAATGGTCTATAGTGCTTTTATCTAACAAAGTAATTGATGAAAACGTTGGAGATCAAGGTGATATTGATGTTGATATTGAATCATTTACTAGAAATGATCAAGATGAAAATATTATAGCGAATGAATCATATACTAGAAATGATCATAATGAGGGTATTTGGATCAATCCAACCGTCCGTGTTGTTAAGAGACGGGTAGAACATACTCCAAACAAGAAAAGAAAGAGACATTAGTGAAAAAGGTACTAGTTGTAAAATTATAGCTTATATCATTCAATATAGCTTATATCATTCAATGAATTAGGATTATGGATTTTTATATTTGTCATTTAATTTCTGTTTTTTTCTTTCTTACAGGTCAAATGTCTAGTAACCAGGAAGATACGCACGAGTAGCACGGGCTAGAGCAACCAATATTACATGGGTCAAAGTGGAGGTATATTAATTTTCACAATATTGCTTATTAGTGATGCTACTTGATAACACAAAACATCTATATATTATTTCTTATTTGTTTGTCTATGTGTAGTGCCCTCGTCAGCGTAATGGCATAGACTGCGGGTACTTCGTTTTGAGGTTCATGAGAGAAATCCTTCAAATGGGACAATTGGAGATTCCTATTACGGTATGCATGGTTTTATAACTTAGGATTTATTTTAATATTTATCGGATATGTCATATAATTTATTACTTTTAACTAAATAATGCGTATTTTGTTTTGTTATGTAGTATTTCGATGATATGGCGTGTCCTTATTACACGAGGAAACAATTTCAAGATACTAAGGAGGAATTGTGCGAATTTTTTATTGCAATAAGAATTCTTTCTTGAATGTATAGTTTTGTGAATGTAAATTCTAGTTTATTGAAATGTAAATTCTATACAGGTTTAAAACCATACAATATAATTTGTGCGAATTCTGCATGTAAATTATAGTTTATTGAAATGTACAAATTCTAGTTTATAGAATTTGTGCGAATTCTGCATTAATGTAAATTCTAGTTTTGAAATAGAATTTGTTGATGGAAATGCATATCTATACTGGTTTATTGAAATGTGAATTATACAGGTTTATGGAAATGTGAATTATACAGGTTTCTGCATAAAAAAATGGTTAAAATGGGATTTTAAAAAAAAATCTTCAAAATTATACGTAGACAAAAGACAGCGTTTTTGAGAAAAAAACGCTGTCTAAGGTTATACATTAGACAGCGCTTTCAAAAGCGCTGTCTAAAGTCCACCTTTAGAGAGAGCTTTTAAGGAAAAAGCGCTCTCTAAAGGTATATAATAAAATCATTATACGTATACATTAGACAGCGCTTTCAAAAGCGCTGTCTAAAAGCACCTTTAGAGAGCGCTTTTTAAGGAAAAAGCGCTTTCTAAAGTTTATAAAAAAAAAATTTTAAATTTTAAACGTATACTTTAGACAGCGCTTTTAAAAGCGCTGTCTAAAGTCCCCTTTTAGAGAGCGCTTTTTCATAAATAAAAAAGCGCTGTCTTTACCTACGACAGCGCTGGCTTAGACAGCGCTTTTAAGCGCTGTCATAGGCCAAAAAAAGCGCCATCTTTTCCCTTGTTTGGCGTAGTGGCACTAACAAATATAACACAACAATAATAACAAAAGGTTGTCAGACACAAAGAGAGAAACCTTTTGCTTTAGTGTGTAGGGTAAATGTCATGCTGCATGCCGAAATCAACACGTCTTCATAGAGACACTCACTGTTTAATGACGAAGAAAATAAAGCAGGGCTAAGACGTGTTACTGACCTAATTAAAGATACAAGAGATGTCCTACACCTTTGAAAGTTTTCCTCTAAACAAAAAGCAACTACAAGATATAACTCTAAAGTCATTCAAAGGGAGATGCAAGAAGGCGATTTAGTTCTACGATAAGTCGCTGTGCCCATCCAGCAAGGAAAGCTACAACCTAACTAGGAAGGATTATATCATATATATCATAAGGTTCTTAATGGAGCATACAAGTTTGAAAAATTAAATGGATGACTCATTCCTGGAATGTGGAATTAAGTCCATCTGAGATATTATTATAGTTAAGGATTTTGTTTTGAGAGAGACAGTTGTTATGTACTGAAGCGTTAGATAATTTCACTTATATATAAATAAATATCACGTTTCATCATGGCTGGAAATAAAAACTGTGGTGATATACATGGTCAATAACATTTTTTATCTCGAGAAATGACTCATTATTAGTGATGGGATTCGAACCATTTCATTCCGTGTACTTTTCACTACGATTGCTACTTCCGACCGTTGTGACATGTCATCTAGTAAATTAAAAAAAAATATGCGCCCAGGATAAATATATTACCACGATTAACAATATGTCTGTCGTAATATTGGTGTTACAAAAGACATATATATATATATATATATATATATATATATATATATATTCTCACATTTGTCTTATTGTTTTTGAGAGTGAAGTTTACTATATATTAGTTATTTCTGGAGAGTTGTAAGGGCGTAATTATATATTTTCATTGAGATAGTGTTGTATTGGTTGTGAGCTAAACTTAGTTGAAATCTCTTGTTTTGATCTGCACAAATTCTTCAGAATTCAACAGGCTTTCCTCGGGATAAACTTGAGGTAACAGAACAACAAAAAAGAATATTTAGCAGCTTCTAACCGTTCATATATAATTATGGAATAAAAGAAAGTTTATATATAATTATGGAATAAAAGTTCAACTTTTAACAATATAATATAAAATAATATATATAACCTTGTATATTTTTAATCAACGATTATTTTTTATTCAATCACAACAGTGAATAATCTTTTTAATTATTTTTGAAAGTTTATTTTTAATTTTTCTATTTCAATTGAATTATAAGAAAAATGAATAATTTTTTTTCTTATTTTTTTCTTGATCAAACTTAACCTAGGATTAGCAAGACAAAAACTGTGATAAAAATATTTTAGTGACCGAAATTTTTTCAAAAAATCTAAAAGATTTCAAAATAGAAAATCGAAATACTTATAGCACCAAAATATGTATATAAGCCTTTAATTTAAGTCACATTTCTATAATTGTCATTTATTATTGACAACTCATATACCAGAATCTTGCAGAGTCAATAAGAAAGAGAAATGTACAGTTTTTAATAGTGTATGAATTGACTTTACCCATTAAATATATAAAACAAAGTTATTTAATAAATTGGAAATGCTAATAAGTGTTTCAGGATATTTGTTAAGAGATTAAAATAGTAAGTTGAACATTATTTAAGAAATAATAAAATACATGTTTTTTTTAAATATATGTATATTCAATACACTGAAAGAAGAAATAATCATTTTTAAAAAAAATATTATGTGTATTGAATGAATTAAACATAAGAAATTTTCTTTATATGAAATTCTTAATCCGTGTCTCAGGCACTGGTTAGCAACCCTTAATAAATATACTAGAAAACTGATTTTGCACTACAAATTCATAAAATTAATAGTTATTAAAAATCATTATTGTAAAAATATTATAAAAATAAATTAATTAATAGTGAAAAAATTTAATATAACTTTCCTCATGTCAATTACTTTAGTAATATATATCCAGTGATAATATTAATATTATTTATATACATTTTTTAAATTTAACTTTATTACACTAACAATGTTATTTAATAAAAACTTATTGAGAAGCTAAAGTCATATTAGAGGGAAATATTTATAAGAAAAAGCATACACCACTGATGGGTGGGATCTTTCATAACTAATGAAAAACAAAAGTTTCTAAGTAGACCTTACAAACTTGCACATTTGAAGATTTGTGAGCAACCAAAATTGGGGTTAAATAGAGAAATAAGCCTACAACTCAATTTAATTATTTACAAAACTAATGATGATTGACATAAGATGTCTTGCTTCCAAACATCCTCTTTTGTGTACCAGCAAACAACTACCAATTTAATCTATTAAATCCTCTTTTTTTCCATAACCCATCGTAAGGAACTCTTTCGAATTTTAACCATTTTTCTACACACAATTTAGTAGAGATAAATTTAATAATTTGTTAAGATTTATTAGAATTGTTATTAATTCGTTATGATTTATTAGGGTTGATTCTATTTTCAAGCTCTGAAAGATAGATCATCATTCTATATATAAAGGTATGTTATGTGTCATAAAAAACAATAAGAATACAACATATTTTTCAAGATAACTTTCTATTATGGCATTCTCGTACGATTCCGATTCAGAAGAGATATTAGAGAAGAAAAATATCTCCAAACATGAAACAAAGAATACACAAGCCTATCATCTAAACAACTCTAATAATTCTTAAACTCCACACATGAGAGCATTGCTTAATGGAGAAAATTATCGCATATGAGCAAGATCGATCAAGACGGCTTTGCGTGCGAAGACAAAATTGGATTTCATTGATGGAAGCATCAATAAATCATAAGGTAAATCTGAAGTGTACCATGACCGAGAGAAGACAAATTCAATGGTGACAACTTAGTTGATCAATGTGACATAACCAAATCTACACATCAGCATCTCACATGCTTCAATGACTCAAGATGTGTGGGTGGATCCAGAAGAACGCTTTGCTCAGAATAATGCACCACTAATCCATTAGTTGTGGAGAAACTTGTGTTTAATGTAGAAACAACTAGAGATAAGTTTAACATACCACTACACACAATTTAAAAGTCTTGTTGATGAATTGAGTGAATTGCAAACCCTATCTGAATGCAGTTGCGGAGCTGCTAAAGTATTGACCCAAAGGGAAGAAGAACAACGAGTCCATGTTTTTCTTTAAGGCTTTAATAGTGATCATTACTCTCATATCAAGGCAATCATATTTAATACTAATCCACTACCCTCTCTTCGGTGTGTCTTTAACCAAATACAAATAGAAGTGTCGTACTCCAAATTTTTCCCCCGCTTCATATGCTTTCTAGTGCCACTTTATTTCGGATAAATCACTACTACGGACACATGTGTTGTTACGTAGAGTGTTGTAGTATATATGATACTTACAATCACGATCATGTGACCGTTGTAATAAATTGGAAAGCGCGCGCCCTATAACAACGGTTAAGATTAATAACCGTTGTGATATTGTTTACGAATAAAAAACAAACGTACCATACCAGAATCAGCAATACACCATTTGTGAACAGATATCAAAACCATTATTACATCAAAATGTACATAATTACGAAGGAATATCAAAGGATGAAAAATGAAATTTCAAAAGACAAAGAGATGTAATCATTAATTCAACGACTCGAGGTTGGCAGAAACTTATCTAACTTCCAAGGGAAGATGAAGAATTAGAAGAAACAATATAAAAGCGTAAGAGCCAAAACATAAAACAACTTAATCCAAAAAAATCAAAATGAGTTCTACTGCTCAAGCTACCAAAAATGTTGAGAATGAAGTCGTTGTTGTAGAGGGGGTGTAGTTCAAAACCTTCCTCAGAATCAAAATGTTGCTGTAGAGGGGTTGTCGTTCAAAACCTTCCTCCGAATCAACAAGTTGCTGTTGTAGAGGGGGTAGTTGTGGAAAGAATGAGAGCTCTGAGGGTGAGGAGAAGAAGAAGAAGAAGGAGAAGAATTTTGAGAAGGCAGATGGTTGTTTTCGATTCTGATGATGATGATGAGGTTGACTATGGTTAGTCAAACTTCCTCTCAGCCAGAGCATTTAGATTTGATGATTAAGTTTATGTAATGAAAAGTTTATGTAATGAAACTTAATTTATCTAATGAAATTTTAATCTTTTTGCTTAACAGCTTAAACTATCAGTTACAATATCTATCAACTAATATACTAACAAACAGATAACTAATTGAAAATTCAAAAGTTTGCGTTGAACTTACTCGTAAGAAACCGTCTTTTATTAGTTGCATTCCTGTCTTCATAATGTAATTCAAACATCAACAATGTAATTCAAACCCTAATTCAACTATTACATTTCATGACAAAGTAAACATTAAACATAAAGGAGACAAGAAAACATAACATCTTGAGATTTCCAAAAAATCTCTCTGATTTCAGTTTGTTCTTCAATTTCTTGTTCTTCTTCTTTAAATCCTCAAACATAACCTTCAAATAGCCCACAGCTTCCAACTATGACTTCATAATACTCTCATCTTCATTTCCACCTCTTATATATATATATATATATATATATATATATATATATATATATATATATATATATATATATATATATATATATATATATATATATATATATATACTTGGTGTTTAAAATATATAAAGAAGCTTTAGTTTGTAACAACAGTTTTAAGAAATAACCGTAGTGATATCCTTATTATTTTGTAGTTAAATATAAATAAAACTGAAAAGGGGTGCATTTACGTCAAAGGAATAAACTATTTGAGGGTGATGAGGTTCGAACCCATGAAAGCTTGATTGTATCACCATGGTGTTCACAACAATCGTTATTATACCCTTGAAATTTCTAATTAAAATATTATTAAAAAAATGTTAGCGCATGAGTTTCGAAGTATCACCATGGTGTTTAAAAAATATGTAAAAAACCAAAAATGCTGGTGCTGGGACTTGAACCAATGACCAGAAGCTACCTATAATGCCGATTTTTTAAATACCTGTGGTGAAAGGCCTCACATTTCACCACGGTTGGAATTTTAACCGTCATTAAAAGCATTTTAATAAGAATTAAAAAAATGTGTGCATCCAGTACGCACTATTACAACGGCGTATAGGATGTCGTTGTAAACCTGACGTTGTTGTTTGCGCGTTTTGTAGTAGTGAATAAAATGGCACAATTGGTAGGATATCATGTTTAAGGAGTTACAAAGGGGGATGACCAGGAGTTCGAATCCCACCTTTCACACTTTTAGTGTTTTTTTCTCTTCTATTTGTTTTTCTTTACTTCTAACTTTTTGCATTAATTTCAAATCACAAAAAATCACAAAAATAACATTTTTCTATCATTTTATTATTACTTTTTGTATTTTTTATTAATGCATTTTTTAAAAATATTTTTTTCATTAAAATCATAATTTTATGCATAAAATCTCAAAAAATCAATATAAAATTTAAAAAAAAAAAGTCAAAGTCTTTTATCATATTATTTTCTATTATTTTTATTATTAAAATTCACAAAGTCATGAATCAATCCAGATTCATTAGCTTGAGCTCTAAGAAATAGGTAGAATTAGGTTAAATGAAATCTTTCTTAGACAATCAAATTTCAGTTAAATTTTTTAGCCTAATTTTATCTATAAATAGAACGTGGTTTCTACACTTTTTTCTAATCCACAATTTACAAAATATAATCTAAAAATTTGTTGTTCTTCACACTGAAGAACAACAACACTAAACCCTAAAAACTTCAACCAACATCCGTTTTATCTAGGGGAAAAGGGAAAAAAATCAGATCAAAAGGGCAAGGATTGGACTTGGCGCCGTGAAGAAGCCGAAAAGCTTAAAAGGGAGTTATTTTTTTTCACCGGGGACAACCTCCTCCCATAGGTTGGTTCTTTTATGGTCATATTTATAGCTTGCATGATGCTTTTTATTGTTGTATGAATTGACGATTGCTTTGGCTTGATGTTTGATCTTTAAAATGAAGTTAAAATTATTTTGGTGAATGATTGCTTGCTAGGTGGTACTTTAGTTTAAATATATTTTTTATAATTAATCAAAACTATTCCATATATTTTCTATCCCATATATTTTCTATCGATATAGACATAAAATTTTCTCAACTAGATTAAGGCTCTGTTTGGTAAAAATAGCGGTTGAATGATAAGTTAACTGATAGTTTATAGTTTATGACTGATAGCTGGTGACTGATAGCTTGTAACTTATAGCTGATGGCTTATGGCTTATAGCTGATAAGCTAATTGAAGTGTTTGATAAAATTAGCGGGAGATTTTTTTTGAATCAAGATAAATTTTATAAATTTTATTAATTAGCGGTTTAATTAGGTGATAAAATAAAATGACATAAAAGATATTTAATAATAATTATTTTATTTTAAATTATAATAATTTATAAAGGATAGTGGTGAATTATTGTCCATCCAATAATAATTACATTCTACACAAGTCCTTGAACAGCCATGGATGAGAGAAGGTGGAGAAGCCTCTAATAAACCGATTGATACCATTGTTCTATTTAGAATGAAACAATTCAGAACAATAAATTGATTTTGTTAACCATTATCATCATCACATAGAGAACCCAATTCCATATAACTGCAGGAAATTTATTCAGGTTTCTAATACATAAGTATGTCACTAACATCGAACCAATACTGAAAAGTAGAATAGAGTTCAATCAAAATAACAACATTCATAAATCAAAATTGAAATAGAATTGGGTTCCAATGAGAAGCAAATCCGCCACACTTTCGTGGTCACCAACACAACCCCGGATTCAATATTTTTTATTAATAACAACAACCAAATTGCAACGAATCTAACTCATAATAGCAACAGATCTAAAATAACAAAAGTGGAGAAACAAAGAAGGAAAGGATAAAATAGGTTCTAAACAGAAGGAAGACCCAATGACGTCTTCTTCTTCAGCCTTTTCGTTGCCACCGCGAAACGTGAATCTGAAATAAACCGCTACGCTGTAATGGTGCAACCCCCTTGATGTAATTCCTCTACCAGTCATTCCGCGTCCACACCGCACATCACCATCACCATAACATAACCACGAATTCAAATCACAACACCAATAACACCAACAGCTTACCTTCAATCATCTCCAAGAAGCATCATCATCAATATCTAAAAATTTCGCAGCAATAACCCAAATCCATAAAACAAAAGGAAAAAGGAAATTTATTACTGCGAGTACTACCAATTTCTGATGACCAAATCCCTCGCCCCATCAGATCTTCGCCCTCAGCCACCGCGTTTAGACTCCCTCCGATCTCCGCTCTACTTCCCCGACGAACCCACTACAGGAACACCGGCGTCGGATCTACCTTGGAGTTTTCGATTCATGAGCCTTTTCTCATGTTCGTGTTGTGTTGTTGTTCCCAGGACCACAAGCATTCTTGATACACAATTTACCACTTAGCTGGAAGCTTTTTTCATTAAAAGCTATGCATCAAATGTATATATTCTTAAATAATAAACTAAATAATTTAATAAATTTCTTTTAATAAAAAACTAAAAAATAAATATATTATAATATTTATTAATAATAAACTGAAATCAATTATATTTTGTAAAGGATTTAACGTTTCTATTTAATATTTAAATATTTATTTGATATTTAAAATATTTAATAATGTTAATTAATTTCTAGTATATGAAAATATGTTAATTTTTAATTAATTAATATATTTAAAATATATTTATTTTCAATTTATTAATTTATATTAATTAACAAACAAATAAACTGAAAGTAAATTGTAAATATATTATACTAAAAATAAATATATTATTAATTATATTAAACTAAATAATTTAATAAATTTCTTTTAATAAAAAACTAAAAAATAAATATATTATAATATTTATTAATAATAAATTGAAATCAATTATATTTTGTAAAGGATTTAACGTTTCTATTTAATATTTAAATATTTATTTAATATTTAAAATATTTAATAATGTTAATTAATTTCTAGTATGTTAAAATATGTTAATTTTTAATTAAATAATATATTTAAAATATATTTATTTTCAGTTTATTAATTTATATTAATTAACAAACAAATAAACAGAAAGTAAATTGTTAATATATTATACTAAAAATAAATATATTAATAATTATATTAAACTAAATAATTTAATAAATTTATTTTAATAAAAAAATAAAAAATAAATATATTATAATATTTATTAATAATAAACTAAAATCAATTATATTTTGTAAAGGATTTAACGTTTCTATTTAATATTTAAATATTTATTTGATATTTAAAATATTTAATAACGTTAATTAATTTCTAGTATATTAAAATATTTTAATTTTTAATTAATTAATATATTTAAAATATATTTATTTTCAGTTTATTAATTTATATTAATTAACAAACAAATAAACTGAAAGTAACTTGTAAATATATTATACTAAAAATAAATATATTATTAATTATATTAAACTGAAATATATTAATTAAATAAATAAATAAATTATTAACTAACGTGATTTATTTATTTACTTATTTATAGAAACTAATCATAAATAACGTTAATTTATTTACATTAATTTATTTATATTAATTTATAGAAATTAACCAAAACTATTTCATGTAAACATACATATAATTGAATAATACTCATGTAATATATACAATTTGATGTAATCTATTAGACAAGGAAATCAAATAGCCTATTGGTAAGGGCTACTACCATTATGTAAATGGTCATGGGTTCAAGACCCATTGTTGTCAAAATTTTAAAATTTTTAACCATTCAAAATTTCCAAACTTACAAAAATAAAAATATATATATATAAGCCACATTAAAAAAAAAAAAGTCCACATGGCATTTCCACGTAATAATAAAATAAATAAAAAATAAAAAAAGCCAACATAGCAGCGCCACATCATCAATTTTGCTGACCAAATCTACTCAGGGGGCAAAACGAAGGAATCTTCAAATTACAGGGATGAAATCTGTGTTTTTTTTTACAGGGTTATTTTTGGAATTTCGCTTATATGGCAGGGGGGAAAATGTGTATTAACCCAAAAAATTAAAGTATGATAGGTTAGGAGAGAGGGGCGCTGCCCCCTCCTCTCTTTTAGGTTTAATTATTATTTTTTTATTTAATTTTTATTATTTAGTTTGTTTTAATACACATTTTAGACCCTGCCATTTGGAGCGAATTCGAAAAAAGACCCTGTAAAAAAATACATATTTCATCCCTGCCTTTTAAAGATTCTCTTCTTTTGGTCCTTAAATGAGTTTGGTCAACTTAAATGCTGAGGTGGACATTACAGCTTGACAATTTTATTTTGTCATGGTACACGTGTAATATACATGTGTCAAATATATTACAACACATAAATGTTTAGAAGGCTTATGAGATGCAATTTCGTTTACCCCCCTGAAACCTAGAATAACAAGCAAGCGTATTCTTCAACTTCTTAAAGCTGTCGGCCGTTCGTCACCCATTGCTAGGGTTTTGAGGTACGTTATTTTTCTTTCATCAGTTTATCGTCTTCTCCAAGTTGCGATTTCAAGTTTGTTTCCGTCTTCTGCACTTCTCATTATTGATGTTTGAACTTAATCAGGTATGGTACTGTTCAACCTAATCATTCACCACGATGGAGAGTTTGTTCGTGAGAGCTTTGTTTTTTTACAGAGGAGGTGTTGAAAGCATTGTTAGTGGCCAGGACGCAGACACCGGTCGTATTTCGAAGCTTTGAGTTTACTATGGGAGTGTGGTTTTGATGGGAGTGGTGTTCAAATGTGGAGGAAGATTGAAGGGATTGATGAAGGTTTCTTCCACGTAACTGATGATGAACACGTTACGGAGATTGCGAAGCATTCTATATATCACAATGTTGATGGACACATATGGGTGGAGCACAATGTTGTGGACAATTCAAAGAGGGGTCCTCACTCTAAACTATGTAGATGGTGGTGAAGATAGTCAGCATAGCAGTTAGGATGAATCTCTAGGTGTCAAATTTGAAGATAGTGAGGAAGAAAGAGTTAATGACGAAAACGAAGGCTTTGTGGTTGTGGAGGTCGATAAACCAGAACAAGGTAACAGGGTTGAAATCAGTGGTAGGAAATACAGGTACAAATTAAAAGCTAACAAGGAGTCATCAACTGTAAGGTCTCCCAAAAAAATCAGATTGGTTGTTCCTTCTAATGTCATGTGTGGAAATTCTAGTACATCAAATCCGGTTGGAGAAGATGGTGCTTATGAAAGTGAGGAGCTTGACAGCTCAGACCCAGTGAACAGAATATGTTTAAGACACTTATATGCAAATTTCAAAAAAAAAATTGGTGGAGGCAGTGCAATTAGAGATCTCATGATGGGAGCTACAAAAGCAACCTACTATCAAGCTTGGGAGAAGAAGATGTCTGAGTTGAGGCAGTTGGATAAGAAGGCATGGGAATGGCTTATGGGTGTCCCAACAAAATTATGGTGTAAGCATGCATTTAGTTTCTATCCAAAGTGTGATGTTCTGATGAATAACATTAGTGAGTCTTTCAATAGCACTATATTGCAAGCTAGAGATAAGCCAATTATCACTATGTGTGAATGGATTAGGAATTATCTTATGAATAGGGTAACTGTAAACTTAACTAAGTTAGACAAGTGGAAACATAAGATAATGCCCATGCCTAGGAAAAGGTTAGACAAGGAGGTGCTGATGAGTGGCCAGTGGGTTCCTACATGGAGCGTTGGGATGATATGGCAGGTAAACCATACATTTGATGGTCATCAATTCATTGTTGATCTTAGTAAAAAAACATGTGCATGTTGTTTTTGGGAACTTGTGGGCATTCCATTTAGATATGCCATTGTTGCTTTGAGTTATCAGAAGTTGGATCCAGAACATTATGTGGATGACTACTATAGTAGGGAAACATATAGTAAGTGTTATTCATACAATGTGAGTCCTACTAATGGCATGGATATGTGGCCCAAGGTAGATGCCGAGGAAATGCTTCCACCATCATTTAAGAAAGGTCCAGGTAGACCTAGGAAGCTTAGGTTTAGGGAGGTTGATGAAACTGGTTCTAGAATGAGGAGGCCTGGTGTTAGTTACAAGTGCACTAAGTGTGACAAGATTGGTCACAACTCAAGAAAATGTCAGAGCACAGAACAAAACCCTGATGCATTGAAGAGAAAGGTTTGTGTTTTTTGTCTTTTGGATCAATATTTATCTTTATGCTTGTCTTTATGATGTCTGTTTTTAATGTGTGTTTGTCATGTTTGTCTCAGAGAAAAACACCTAGAACAAGTGGAAAGATGAAAAAGCCTGCAGTGGATGAGCCTCAAGTTCATGAGCCTGCTGTTGGTGATCAACCAGTAGACAAGCCTGCAATGGATGAGCCAGAATTTGATGAACCTGCAATGGATGAGCCTGTTGTGGGTGAACCTGCAGTGGATGAATGACCAATTGACTATTTTCATGGTGAATTTGATGCATCCATAGAAACAATTGTGACCTTAATTGAGGCTGAGCTGTAGTCCTCTCAGGTTGTAAATCCAACCCCTAACACTACTGAACCAACAGTTGCTGCTGATATTAGAGCATATTGAACTAATATTAGAGCACTTTTTGTGTACTTATTGAACTGGTTTTAGAGTGCATATTAGAGGTAACATTAAAGTGCATATTGAACTCATATTGAAAACTCGCATTCAAGATTTCTCTAAACCAACTCATTTCATTTAACATTCAAAATTAACAAAGGATGTCATTCCTATCATTACAAGGGAATCAAACATTCCTATCATTACATCCTACATTTTACACAGCACTACATCAAAAAAACAACCAAGATACAACAAGAATAAAAGTAAGTGTCTGAATGGTCTTATGATCTTTTGCAATCTTCATCTTAAGTTTCTTCATTTTCTTGTTCTGCTTCATATCCACTTTCAAGTTTAGACATCCAGAGTAACCTCCATCGAAGCTAGGTTCAACATGTTTTCCTTGATACAGTTCATCATCCCAATGAAATAGATGACAATCATCAACATTCTGGAAAAAAAATAGACGACATGAAACAATCATCAAAATTCTGGAAAAATAAGAGAGGAGATGAACAAAAGAAGAGAACAAATTTTTACAAACCCCCCAAAATTTACACTTACAATATCTTCTTCCTGGGTTTGAGCTTGATTTTGAAACATGGATTCTCATGGGAAGCTCGTGGCCACAAACCGGTGGTTTTCTCGCACTGAACGTGTGGCATGAACTCGCGCTTCCACTCATTATCTTATTTTGATGAAGATACGAAGACTGAAACAAAATTTGGGAGAGATCTTAACCCTAGTTGTAAACAAAATTTGGGAAAGGAAGACGAAGACTGAAACCTATCCACGAGTGTAACATATTTGACACATGTATATTACATGTGTACCATGACAAAATAAAATTGCCAAGCTGTAATGTCCACCTCAGCATTTAAGTTAACCAAACTCATTTAAGGACCAAAAGAAGAGAATCTTTAAAAGGCAGGGATGGAATCTGTGTTTTTTTTACAAGGTCCTTTTTCGAATTCGCCCTAAATGGCGGGGTCTAAAATGTGTATTAACTTTTTGTTTTATTAGAGAGTGTGTACAACTCCAAGATCAAGACCATGAAGCCTTGAGAGCTAAAGTCCTACATTTAGAGGGATAAGTCCAATACTTAAGGGATATTGTCAATGCTGCCCAAGTTATAGTTCAAGGGCAAGGCAATAAAGATGAAGCATGGAGGACGGAGCATTCCAATCTGGCAGAGTTCACTAATGTCACACCCTAATTGTAACCCTGAATCGCCGAATCAATACAATTATCGTAGCATTAATATCATATGGACTGGATAACATGCATGTCACATCGCATAATGCCTAAAATATTAACTAGATAATTTTTTGGATTTTACAGACAAACCGGTCAAACTAATTTTTAACTGTACCTGAAATCAGTGGCCGAAAAGTTTTGAAATCGAGCTTGGAGACGTCAGTACTATTAATCTACAGTTTGCATAGTCGATCAGCTGAGCCTTTTAACCGGTCAAAATTTATTTCAAAATTTGATCAAAACATGTAAAAAAATTTCTCTCCAACAAGTGTTAAACCCAAGACATGTTGCATGCAAAGGGCGCCCCCAACCATTGGGCTGCTTAGTTTTGTTGTTAAATTGTTTGAATGAAATATATATAGACAAAATACTTTTTTTGGTCCTTTAACTTTACCTCGGGGTTCATTTTGGTCCCTTAACTTTAAAAAGTGTCATTTTGGTCCCTTAACTCTTCAAAACGTTCCATATTAGTCCTTTTGTCTTATTAGCGACGAATTTAGCGACTGATTTTTGAATTTTTCCGTCGCTAATAAGACGAAAAAGACTAATATGGAACGTTTTGAAGAGTTAAGGGACCAATATGACACTTTTTAAAGTTAAGGGATCAAAATGAACCCCGAGATAAAGTTAAAGGACCAAAAAGAATATTTTGTCAATATATATATTACAACATTTCAATTAATACTAAGTATAAAATATGAAATGTATTTCATATATACTACAGTAATATATAAAAATGTATTTCATATATTTATGTATATAATTTTTATTACAGTAATATAAGTATTAAATATGAAATGAAATAAATTACATTTTTATTAAACATAACATAAATATATTACTGTAACATAAATACATTTTTATTAAATATATACATAAATATGAACATATTATTGTAACATAAATAAAATATGAAATGAAATAAATTACATTTTTATTAAATCTGTACATAAATAAATATATATACTTAGATATATACATAAGAAAAATATATACAAAAATAAAAAAAAATATTTTATATATATATATATACACGGCGATCAACTTATTCCAAAAATAAGTGTTTTTACTTACTCCAAATCCTATCCATTAAATTAGATCAAATCTAACGGTTGCAAGTTTTAATTAATTATAGTCACGTGACCCTTTTTATCTCTCCTCTATCACGTTGGTTTAATGTGGTTACTCTCTTACCTAGAAATAGCCACCGAGACTTATTTTGTTCAGAAAAAATAACATTTACCCCTTCTAGATATTCTTGATAAGAAGAAAAGAAAGCCAAAAATGCACTTCTACTCGAAGTCAAATTTTACTCTTTCAATTCATTGTCTAACAAGCACTTTTTTACAGTAATGGTTATTTCTTATCAATTTCATATGTCATTCTTCATTATTCTAATTTCTGAATCTAATAGATTTGTTGTTTTGAATATAGGACTTCCTCGCTTTTCATTCTTAGTTGATGTATAATCAAAATACTTTGTTTCTTGCTTTCTTGTGAGCTACAGAAAAAAATCAAGGTATCAGTTGCTCATCTTTGACTTCTCCGTCTTACCTAATAGTTATTCTTGTCAAAATCGCAATAGTGATTTATCACATTTCTTTTTTTAATTATTTTGTCATGTTTAAACCACATTTGGAAAAGTTGACTATAAGTAAGTATAAGCATCATATTAGTAGTTTTTAATTATATTTTTCAAGTATTCTTCATTCTATTACAATGTTAATTGTGTATTATTCTTTTTTAAAAGTAGGTATAAGTGTACATTCAACAACAATCAATGGATAGTGCTTTTGATTTATCTAACAATAATACAATGACTTCTAATACTTTTGAAAATTATGAATGTCAACCATTTGAAGTCATTGGAAATTTTCAGAGATATAGAAACATCTCATGAAAATATTACAACAAATGCTCCAAATGTTGGTGAGGAATTAAATATTGAACCATATGTCGGTATGGAGTTTGAATGTATTGAGGATGTTAGAAAATTTTACAATTCATTTGCTAAAAAGATGGGTTTTGGAACACGTATTCGTTCAAGTAAGCCAAAAAGAGTTATTTTAGTATGTTGTAATGAAGGTTTTCTTCAAGTGAAAAGCTTTGAAAATGAACAAGTTCGGGAGGATACCAAAGAAACTAAAAAAAAGTGTTCAACTTTTTGAGGTGGCTGTCAAGCTTCACTTATTGTTTCAAGAGGTTCAATAGAGAGCAAATGGATTATAAACTCATTTGATAATAACCATAACCATGTTATGGTTAGTCCAAAGAGTGTGTCTTATATGAGGTGTCATAAAAGGATGAGTGTTGCTACAAAATGCCTTGTTGAAAAATTTAAGGAAGAAGGCATATCTACAAGGAAGGTTACTTCAATTTTTGATAAAGGAGATTTAACTTTCTCTAAGAGGGATTGTTGGAATCATCTAAGAAATCTCCGTAGAAAGAATTTAGATGTCGGAGATGCTCACGCTGTTTTCAATTATTGCAAATGAAAATAAGTAGAAAATTCTTATTTTTCTACGGAATCCAGTGTGATGATGAGTCTCGGATGATAATTTTTTTTTGGGTTGATGCTAGATCTAGATTAGCTTACCAATACTTTGGAGATGTTGTTACTTTTGACACCACATATAAAACCAACAAGTACAACATGCCATTTACTCCATTTGTTGGGTCGAATAACCATCACCAGTCTATTCTATTTGGATGTGCTTTATTACAAGATGAATCAGAAAGTTCTTTTATATGGTTGTTTGAAACATGGCTTGAGGCAATGGATGGGAAGAAACCTATATCTATCATTACTGACCAGGAGTTAGCAATGAAAGTTGCTTTGGCAAAAGTGTTTCTAGAAACTCGACATCGCCTTTGTTTGTGGCATATTAGAAAGAAGTTTCCTGAAAAGTTAGCTCACATGTATCATAAAAACTCTATTTTCAAGCGAGAATTGAGAACTTGCATTCGAGATTCAAATAGTATGCCAAGTTTTGAAGAAGAATGGAAGCGTTTAATGATTGAATATAAGTTGGAGAAAAATGAATGGCTTCAAGGGTTATATAAGATCAGAAAATCCTGGATACCAATATATAATAGAAGTACATTCTTTGCTGGAATGAATACAACTCAAAGAAGTGAAAGTATTAATGTATTTTTTGATTCTTTTGTGAATGCAACAACAACTTTACATGAGTTTGTGTTAAATTTTGAGAAGGCACTAGATAGTCGCTTAGAGGTAGAAAGAAATGAGGATTATGAATCTAGACATAAATCACGCATTTTGACTACAGGGTCAAAAATTGAGGAGCATGCTGCTTCTATTTACACAAGAAATATTTTTGGCAAATTTCAAGATGAGCTTGGGAAGATCAATTCATTTTCAAAAAAGAAGATTAGAAAAGATGGAACTAGATGTATCTATCAAGTGTCTAATTGTTTTGATGATCGAGACACGTTTGTTGTTGACATAGATTTAGACACAAAGAATGCTAAGTGTAGCTGCCATCTATATGAATTTATGGGAATATTGTGCAAGCATATCTTAGTAATTTTCCAAGCAAAGAATGTCATTCATATTCCAAATCACTTTATTTTGGTACGTTGGACAAAATAGGCTAACAAATACATTGAGGTTTGTTTTACTATAAATTATTATGATGGGCAAACTAATACATCGAGGATTTTAAGAAGGATATACATACACAACAAGAATCAAGTAAGTTAGTTGATCTTGCTGAAGATTCTGAAGAGGTATATAAGTTCATTATTTCAGAATTGAGTTGTACACATATGTCAGCTATTGCAATGAAGTCAAATGTATATATATGTTGGTGATGTATTAATTCCTTTGGAAACTATCCAGAATGAAGATCAAATTTGTGTTTTAGAGAAAGGAAGTGAAGCACCACAATTCATGATTGAAAACCCACACATATCACAAACAAAAGGGAGAAAGAAAATGGAGCGAAAATCACCAAAAACGGCAGATTCAAGAGTGGCCTTGAAATATCACATAATAAATCATTAGTCAAAAGAAAAGCATGTCATGAGTGTGGTGAACATGGCCACAATACCAGAACCTGCAAGAAAATAAAACCAAATGTTTAATATATGTGTAAGTTTTTTTTTACATTTGTAAATGTTGAACATATTTGTTTTTAGATTTATAATTATCATAAATAACTAATATTGCATCTGGTCTATGCAGGTGAATTACAATTGATTGAGCAGTAACATTATCTTCTTCGCAAAATGGAGCTTATTTTCTTATCAATTCTTCACTGTCCAACATTTAGTCTTATGCAAAATTACAGTTCTAATGGTTAAAAAGGTTACCATTCCAAAGCAGCAAATCATTGTATTATTGTTAGATAAATCAAAAGCACTATCCATTGATTGTTGTTGAATGTACACTTATACCTACTTTTAAAAAAGAATAATACACAATTAACATTGTAATAGAATGAAGAATACTTGAAAAATATAATTAAAAACTACTAATATGATGCTTATACTTATAGTCAACTTTTCCAAATGTGGTTTAAACATGACAAAATAATTAAAAAAAGAAATGCGATAAATCACTATTGCGATTTTGACAAGAATAACTATTAGGTAAGACGGAGAAGTCAAAGATGAGCAACTGATACCTTGATTTTTTTCTGTAGCTCACAAGAAAGCAAGAAACAAAGTATTTTGATTATACATCAACTAAGAATGAAAAGCGAGGAAGTCCTATATTCAAAACAACAAATCTATTAGATTCAGAAATTAGAATAATGAAGAATGACATATGAAATTGATAAGAAATAACCATTACTGTAAAAAAGTGCTTGTTAGACAATGAATTGAAAGAGTAAAATTTGACTTCGAGTATAAGTGCATTTTTGGCTTTCTTTTCTGCTTATCAAGAATATCTAGAAGGGGTAAATGTTATTTTTTCTGAACAAAATAAGTCTCGGTGGCTATTTCTAGGTAAGAGAGTAACCACATTAAACCAACGTGATAGAGGAGAGATAAAAAGGGTCACGTGACTATAATTAATTAAAACTTGCAACCGTTAGATTTGATCTAATTTAATGGATAGGATTTGGAGTAAGTAAAAACACTTACTCTAAGAATAAGTTGATCCCCGCGCGCGTGTATATATATATATATATATATTATATTTTGTTTTATTTTGGCTAAAATACAGTTTTGGTCCTCCTGTTTGTCAAAATTCAAGGTTTTGGTCCCCTCATTTTGTTTTTTAACAGTTTTGGTCCCCCACTCCAATTTTGGCCCAAAAAAGTGATGAACAATACCTGGTCCGTACATGAACAATACATGAATAGTGAGGGGTGAGAGACCAAAACTGTTAAAAAATAAAATGGGGGGACCAAAACTGTGAATTTTGACAAACAAGGGAACAAAAACTGTATTTTAACCTTTTATTTTTGTATATATTTTTCTTATGTATATATCTAAGTATATATATTTATTTATGTATAGATTTAATAAAAATGTAATTTATTTTATTTCATATTTTATTTATGTTACAATAATATGTTCATATTTATGTATATATTTAATAAAAATGTATTTATGTTACAGTAATATATTTATGTTATGTTTAATAAAAATGTAATTTATTTCATTTTATATTTAATACTTATATTACTGTAATATAAATTATATACATAAATATATGAAATACATTTTTATATATTACTGTAGTATATATGAAATACATTTCATATTTTATACTTAGTATTAATTGAAATGTTGTAATATATATATATTGGCAAAATATTCTTTTTGGTCTTTTAACTTTATCTCAGGGTTCATTTTGATCCCTTAACTTTAAAAAGTGTCATATTGGTCTTTTAACTCTTCAAAACGTTCCATATTAGTCTTTTTCGTCTTATTAGTGACGGAAAAATTCAAAAATCAGTCGCTAAATTCGTCGCTAATAAGACAAAAGGACTAATATGGAACGTTTTGAAGAGTTAAGAGACCAAAATGACACTTTTTAAAGTTAAGGGACCAAAATGAACCCCGAGGTAAAGTTAAAGGACCAAAAAAGGTATTTTGTCTATATATATTTCATTCAAACAATTTAACAACAAAACTAAGCAGCCCAATGGTTGGGGGCGCCCTTTGCATGCAACATGTCTTGGGTTTAACACTTGTTGGAGAGAAATTTTTTTACATGTTTTGATCAAATTTTGAAATAAATTTTGACCGGTTAAAAGGCTCAGCTGATTGACTATGCGAACCGTAGATTAATAGGACTGGCGTCTCCAAGCTCGATTTCAAAACTTTTTGTCCGCTGATTTCAGGTACAGTTAAAAATTAGTTTGACCGGTTTGTCTGTAAAATCCAAAAAATTATCTAGTTAATATTTTAGGCATTATGCGATATGACATGCATGTTATCCAGTCCATATGATATTAATGCTATGATAATTGTATTGATTCAGCGATTCAGGGTTACAATTAGGGTGTGACATTAGCGAACTCTGCCAGATTGGAATGCTCCGTCCTCCATGCTTCATCTTTATTACCTTGCTCTTGAACTATAACTTGGGCAGCATTGACAAGATCCCTTAAGTATTGGACTTATCCCTCTAAATGTAGGACTTCAGCTCTCAAGGCTTCATGGTCTTGATTTTGGAGTTGTACACACTCTCTAATAAAACAAAAGGTTAATACACATTTTAGACTCTGCCATTTAGGGCGAATTCGAAAAAGGACCCTATAAAAAAAACATAGATTTCATCCCTGCCTTTTAAAGATTCTCTTCTTTAGGTCCTTAAATGAGTTTGGTCAACTTAAATGCTGAGGTGGACATTAAAGCTTGGCAATTTTATTTTGTCATGGTACACATGTAATATACATGTGTCAAATATGTTACACTCGTGGATAGGTTTCAGTCTTCGTCTTCCTTTCCCAAATTTTGTTTGCAACTAGGGTTAAGATCTCTCCCAAATTTTGTTTCAGTCTTCGTATCTTCATCAAAACAAGATAATGAGTGGAAGCGCGAGTTCATGCCACACGTTCAGTGCGAGAAAACCACCGGTTTGTGGCCACGAGCTTCCCATGAGAATCCATGTTTCAAAATCAAGCTTAAACGCAGGAAGAAGATATTGTAAGTGTAAATTTTGGGGGGTTTGTAAAAATTTGTTCTCTTCTTTTGTTCATCTCTTATCTTATTTTTCCAGAATTTTGATGATTGTTTCATGTCGTCTATTTTTTTTCCAGAATGTTGATGATTATCATCTATTTCATTGGGATGATGAACTGTATCAAGGAAAACATGTTGAACCTAGCTTCGGTGGAGGTTGCTCTGGATGTCTAAACTTGAAAGTGGATATGAAGCAGAACAAGAAAATGAAGAAACTTAAGATGAAGATTGCAAAAGATCATAAGACCATTTAGACACTTACTTTTATTCTTGTTGTATCTTGGTTGTTTTTTTGATGTAGTGTTGTGTAAAATGTAGGATGTAATGATAGGAATGTTTGATTCCCTTGTAATGATAGGAATGACATCCTTTGTTAATTTTGAATGTTAAATGAAATGAGTTGGTTTGGAGAAATCTTGAATACGAGTTTTCAATATGAGTTCAATATGCACTTTAATGTTACCTCTAATATGCACACTAAAACCAGTTCAATAAGTACACAAAAAGTGCTCTAATATTAGTTCAATATGCTCTAATATCAGCAGCAGCAGTTGGTTCAGTAGTGTTAGGGGTTGGATTTACAACCTAAGAGGACTACAACTCAGCCTCAATTAAAGCCACAATTGTTTCTATGGATGCATCAAATTCACCATGAAAATAGTCAATTGGTTGCTCATCCACTGCAGGTTCACCCACAACAGGCTCATCCATTGCAGGCATGTCTACTGGTTGATCACCAATAGCAGGCTCATGAACTTGAGGCTCATCCACTACAGGCTTTTTCATCTTTCCACTTGTTCTAGGTGTTTTTCTCTGAGACAAACATGACAAACACACATTAAAAACAGACATCATAAAGACAAGCATAAAGATAAATATTGATCCAAAAGACAAAAAATACAAACCTTTCTCTTCAATGCATCAGGGTTTTGTTCTGTGCTCTGACATTTTCTTGAGTTGTGACCAATCTTGTCACACTTAGTGCACTTGTAACTAACACCAGGCCTCCTCATTCTAGAATCAGTTTCATCAACCTCCCTAAACCTAAGCTTCCTAGGTCTACCTGGACCTTTCTTAAATGATGGTGGAAGCATTTCCTCGGCATCTACCTTGGGCCACATATCCATGCCATTAGTAGGACTTACATTGTATGAATAACACTTACTATATGTTTCCCTACTATAGCAGTCATCCACATAATGTTCTGGATCCAACTTCTGATAACTCAAAGCAGCAATGGCATATCTAAATGGAATGCCCACAAGTTCCCAAAAACAACATGTACATGTTTTTTTTACTAAGATCAACAATGAATTGATGACCATCAAATGTATGGTTTACCTGCCATATCATCCCAATGCTCCATGTAGGAACCCACTGGCCACTCATCAGCACCTCCTTGTCTAACCTTTTCCTAGGCATGGGCATTATCTTATGTTTCCAGTTGTCTAACTTAGTTAAGTTTACAGTTACCCTATTCATAAGATAATTCCTAATCCATTCACACATAGTGATAATTGGCTTATCTCTAGCTTGCAATATAGTGCTATTGAAAGACTCACTAATGTTATTCATCAGAACATCACACTTTGGATAGAAACTAAATGCATGCTTACACCATAATTTTGTTGGGACACCCATAAGCCATTCCCATGCCTTCTTATCCAACTGCCTCAGCTCAGACATCTTCTTCTCCCAAGCTTGATAGTAGGTTGCTTTTGCAGCTCCCATCATGAGATCTCTAATTGCACTGCCTCCACCAATTTTTTTTTAAATTTGCATATAAGTGTCTTAAACATATTCTATGTTCAATGGGTCTGAGCTGCCAAGCTCCTCACTTTCATAAGCACCATCTTCTCCAACCGGATTTGATGTACTAGAATTTCCACGCATGACATTAGAAGGAACAACCAATCTGATTTTTTTGGGAGACTTTACAGTTGATGACTCCTTGTTAGCTTTTAATTTGTACCTGTATTTCCTACCACTGATTTTAACCCTGTTACCTTGTTCTGGTTTATCGACCTCCACAACCACAAAGCCTTCGTTTTCGTCATTAACTCTTTCTTCCTCACTATCTTCAAATTTGACACCTAGAGATTCATCCTAACTGTTATGCTGACTATCTTCACCAACATCTACATAGTTTGGAGTGAGGACCCCTCTTTGAATTGTCCACAACATTGTGCTCCCCCATATGTGTCCATCAACATTGTGACATATAAAATACTTCGCAATCTCTGTAACGTGTTCATCATCAGTTATGTGGAAGAAACCTTCATCAATCCCTTCAATCTTCCTCCACATTCGAACACCACTCCCATCAAAACCACACTCCCTTAGTAAACTCAAAGCTTCGAAATACGACCAGTGTCTGCGTCCTGGCCACTAACAATTCTTTCAACACCTCCTCTGTAAAAAAACAAAGCTCTCACGAACAAACTCTCCATCGTGGTGAATGATTAGGTTGAACAGTACCATACCTGATTAAGTTCAAACATCAATAATGAGAAGTGCAGAAGACGGAAACAAACTTGAAATCGCAACTTGGAGAAGACGATAAACTGATGAAAGAAAAATAACGTACCTCAAAACCCTAGCAATGGGTGACGAACGGCCGGCAGCTTTGAGAAGTTGAAGAATACACTTGCTTGTTATTCTAGGTTTCAGGGAGGTAAATGAAATTGCATCTCCTAAGCCTTCTAAACATTTATGTGTTGTAATATATCTGACACATGTATATTACACGTGTACCATGACAAAATAAAATTGTCAAGCTGTAATGTCCACCTCAACATTTAAGTTGACCAAACTCATTTAAGGACCAAAAGAAGAGAATTTTTAAAAGGCAGGGATGAAATATGTATTTTTTTACAGGGTCCTTTTTCGAATTCGCCCCAAATGGCAGGGTCTAAAATGTGTATTAAAACAAACTAAATAATAAAAATTAAATAAATAAAAAAAATAATTAAACCTAAAAGAGAGGAGGGGGCAGCGCCCCTCTCTCCTAACCTATCATACTTTAATTTTTTGGGTTAATACACATTTTTCCCCCTGCCATATGAGCGAAATCCCAAAAACAACCCTGTAAAAAAAACACAGATTCCATCCCTGTAATTTGAAGATTCCTTCGCTTTGCCCCCTGAGTAGATTTGGTCAGCAAAATTGATGATGTAGCGCTGCTATGTTGGCTTTTTTTATTTTTTATTTATTTTATTATTACGTGGAAATACCATGTGGACTTTTTTTTTTTTTAATGTGGCTTATATATATATTTTTATTTTTGTAAGTTTGGAAATTTTGAATGGTTAAAAATTTTAAAATTTTGACAATAATGGGTCTTAAACCCATGATCATCTACCATATAAGAAGATTGGGTGTTCTGGAAACACCCAAAATACCCTTGCTTGCTCCAAATTCGGCCACCTGGCTTTTTTCCTTGCTCTTACTCTGCCACATGGCACTTTTCTTTTTATTTCCTTGCTTCTTAGACCCTTACCTCACTGTTAAACCAAACACAACTGGTATTGAAACATTAACCTAGGGATGGCAAAAAAATCCGTACCCGCGGATATCCGCGGATTAAATCCGTCACGGATATGGGGCAGATAGCTTAATGGATATCCACGGATAAAATAAATGGATATTTAAATATCTGTTTGTTATTGGATATGGATACGGGTTTAATGATATCTGTATCCGTGGATATCCATATCCGTTAATAAATTATAAAAATAATTTAAATATCATTTGTTTATTATACCTTATCTTTTCATTTTCTAAAAAATTAGTCTTCTTATATTTCTTTATTTTTTTCTTTTTGAAATTTTCTTTGAATATAACCTTTCACATTTAATTCAAATTATATTCGCCATTTCATATTTAAACTCTTCAATACTTTATACCTCACTTCAATAAATTCACAGTCCAACCAACTAGTGTCGTCATTTCTCTGTCGAACCAGTGTCTCTCTTCCCACTCCTCTGTTGTTCACTCTTCCATCATAACTCATAATCACAACATCTTTTATTTGTTTGGTTAAAAATGAAATGTATGAATATTATGTTTAGATCTAATTATGTTTCTGTGAATAATTTTTGTTGTCTTTAAAGAAGTTAAAAATATTTTTTTCAAAAAATAATTTTTATTAAAAAAAATATTATCCATGGATATCTGTAAATATTCACGGATATCATAAAACCCGCGGATTACCCGCTTAACGGATATCCGCATGGATATGGAATGGATATGGATATCATATTTATCCAACGAGGCAGATACGGATATCATAGTATCCGTCCCCATGGATATCCATTTACATCCCTACATTAACCTACACTACAATATTTTTATTCATTTATTCAAATGCTTTCTTTTTCAATAACCTACACTTAACAATTATTAATTCATTTTTTCAAGTTTCTTTCTTTTCCAATGTACTGCGCGGAGATCTTCGACATCAATGACACTAAAGAACTATGAAAGGTGGTTGTTATGGTACATCACAAATGGTTGGTTTCATCTTTTTAACTTTCTCTTTCTAATTTGTTATTCATCTTCCATCTTCCACACATTTCACTTCCTCTTCTTAGTTTTTCTTACCTCTCCACTCTCTTTTTCACCATTTATGTTTTCTGCTTACTAACTTTATTGCTTTTTTCTCCAGATTTTATTGTGATTTGAAATGTCTTTAGCGGATCTAAAATCGAAACAATCAGATATGTTATCAAAACCATCGGATCTTATATCAAGACCCCATGATCTGAAATCAACACTCATCTTCTTCATACTTACAAGGTTTGTCTATTCACTCTTTGCTTTAATACTTCATTATTTTTCCTCCCACTTGATATCTTTTTCACTTTGTTTTCCAGTTTTCCTCTATCAATGTTTAATTTCTTTCTGTTCAACACCGTTCAACTTTTGTCAAGGTACGTTCGTTTCGTTTTAGACTAATTTACATGATTATTTACTAACAATATATTTGATTTTGTGTGTTGAATACATATTCACACTATTTTTGGGTAAGGTTTTTGTACTTGAAAAGAAATACAAACAAGGAAAGGAAGACAAGGTGAAACAAACATATATGTTTTTTTATATTATTATTTTAATGTTTTTTTGGTTTATGTTGTCATTGACTAAGGTTTTGTTGGATTCTTTTTTCATGGTTTCTTCAAATCTTTCAATGTTTACCTTGGTAAGTTTCACATGTCTCTCTCATTAATTCTTTACCAAGATTTGATTAGATTCATTACTCAATATAAAGCTTTGGAAGGTGTGTTTGGTTTGGTTTAGTTTTTCTCAAAATTTATTTATGACTTTTGGCAATCAATAACTTATTTTTCCATTATTATTAGGTGGTTATGATAAGGAAGAAAAAGCAACAAAAGCTTATGATTTAGCTGCACTCAAGTTTTGGTTGTATTTAATGTTGCTTCATTAAAAAGGTTTTGATTTTGAAAAGTTATAAAGTTTGATTCATTCAGCTTCAGTTATGTTTTGATCTGATTTTGATTTCCATGTGAAGATTCATTAGTTCTGAAGTTTGTATCTTTGATTTTTAAATTTTGGGCAGTTATTTTCAAGCGGGATTTGATGTTAAAGAGTGGGATTTGATGTTAAAGATGTGTTTCTTCACATCAAGTTAATGGAGCAAGCTTTGGAAGATTCACAGGCTACGATTTTGATTGATGAGGAGTGTGATGATGAGATGCAGCTGATACTATGCATTGATTTTTTTGTTGAGATGCAACTGAATATAATAAATAATAATAATTTATTAATAGTTATAATTAGGACTACTTTCTTTTAACTTTTCAATAGGATAATAAACACCTATTTATACCAATGTCTAACCTATATACTAATGTATATGATTCACTTGCTATTTCTATAACAAATATGATTCACTTACTATTTCTGCACGCGCATTCATTTAATTTCTTAAACTTTAATTTTACATTTAATTTTAACAAATAATTTAAATTAATTAATTAATTAGAGGAAAAAACTATTTTCTATAACATAGACCATAATTAAATTAAATCTTATATAGTGTATCGATATCAACCTCTTTTTCTTCCTTATCATTTTTTTTAATGTAAAAAGATTCTCACTAATTTTTAAATGAAATTACAATGAAAATGATGAAAAATTGTTTCTGTTGTTAATAGTGAACAATGTTTGTATTTTGGCATATTGTATTAGTGGAAAATATTATTTTATTTGAACATAAAAGAATTCTTTATGTACTTGATATGACATTGGGGAAAAAGTAGTAGGAGAAGTACACATTGCGAATCGAAATCTCAAGGCAATCAAAGGAATATCTAATGTAAAAGAAATTTTAAAATATGATGACATTATCCTGTGTTGTCCTGTCATAGCAGGTAAAAAAAGATGGCTATAGACTATAAACAACTATTAAAAATAGTATAGGGTGGCTATGTCATATCACAACTTTATAAAAATTAAAGAAATTGTTTTATGCTATTTTTATTTATAATAGCTTTAATAAATTTATCATCTCATTTAATATATAATTATTTTTTGATTTTTTGTTTTAAAAATAAAATAGAGAAATAGAGATATAGGATAAAACATTGGTAATCGAAATCTCTAATATAAAAAAAATTTGAAATATGATGACACTATCCTGTGTTGTCATGTCATAGCAAGTAAAAAAAGATGGCTATAGACTATAGACAATTATTAAAAATAGTATAGGGTGGCTATGTCATATCACAACTTTCTATAAATTAAAGAAATTGTTTTATACTATTTTTATTTATAGTAGCTTTAATACATTTATCATCTCATTTAATATATAACTTTTTTTTTAATTTTTTGTTTTAAAAATAAAATAGAGAAATAGAGATATAAGCAACTACCAAATATCTCACATTATTTTTTCTTTATAATCATTTAAACACACAAAAAAAAAATTTAAACACAAAAAAATAAATATTACTTAATTAAACTCTAAGGTTAATAAATCATTTTGGTAGAATTATTAATGTTTTACATATTTTATCATTCACAGTTTTCAATGCAAGAAATAAGCATTCTTTATCATGTTTTACATACTTTAAATCTGAAGCTTTAATTGCAAATCTGAAGTATTAATTGCAAGTACTATCAACAATCACATCAAAAGATTTAACTACATGTTTTGGGATATTTTTAATCTTATAAACACATTTACATTCAGTATAAAAGAGGGAACTACTTTCACCCACTTATTACCTCCTGTACGAGTAGAATAACCATATAAGTAGAGATATTATGCAGTGACATCAATGAATAGTTTAATTTTCATGTTAAAATATGTGATCTCAATTTTTCAATAAGTTACTCTATGAATAGATACACAATAGAAACTATGTTGTATAATATATTTTGTAACCAATAAAAAAGTGATTTAAATAGTAAGTGATAGAAATATTTGTTTTTACTAATTAATTCTAAAATAATAATTAAATTAATATTAAAAACTAAATAAATGAGTTGTGATTGAAAAAAAACTATTAAATTACTAAATAATTTTTTATTTAAAAAAAAAAATCAAAGTTTTCAGTTTCTATCATTGCAAAATTGAAACGAGATAATCTTAAAAAAACTTTCTCTAAGCCTCTCCTTTCTTAACTTTTCTAATCTCATTTTTTCATCTTTCAACAAATAATTAAAAAACTCATTTTAAAAATTAATAGCATAAATTAGTGCATAACTTTTTTTATCAAAAATTAATGCATAGCTTAAAACTGAAAAAAAAAAATATATTCACAAATAAATAATAAAGACAATGTAATGACAATAAATAAGAATAAATATTATAAATTTGTGAAATATAATCATTAATATTTTATTAGAGTATTATAATTTTAACATTAATTACTATAATAAATATAAATTTAGAAAATATTGATTTTATGTGTTTTAGGGTAAATAAATAATAAAGACATTTTCATGGTAATGAATAAGAATAAATATCATAACTTAGTGAAAATATAATCATTAATATTTTAATAGATTACTTATATTTTATTTTTTTAATAATTTACTTATTTTTTTTTACTTTTATATACTTTTCTTTATTATTATTATTATATATATATATATATATATATATATATATATATATATATATATATATATAGACACACACACACAAAGTTAAAACAGTTAATATCTAAATATATTTTTAACTCATTTTATATTTTTGACTCATATTACCTATTTTCGTATACAAATAAGGTCACCTAAACTAACATATGTTACATATTATATATTTATATCATACAATTTTTAAACTATAATTATTTCCTAAATCACTTTCATAGGTACAATGTAAAATATTGGAAAATCTATTTGGATTTCATAAAGCTTTATTATACTATCAATATCTTCTTCTTTTTTTAATAAAGGTTTTTTATTTTTTCAATGTCTTAAAACAGTGTGTCATACTTTCAATCAAAAGAAAAATTTGAAGCTCTCATAAATACTATGATATTGCTTACTCCATTTTCCCACGCGTGAATAGTACTATGACAGGACTATTACTTCATGCCATGCTCCAAAACACAACATCAGTCTCTTTATCACTCTTTCAATGCAATGATGGTGAATCTAAAAAGTATGGCCTATTATTAGGTCTACATTTCACTTTCTACTATGTAGTCCATTCTACTATTACTATTCCTTACCCTATTAACTACAACTTGTACAACACTCTTACCCTACTACCTACTACTCCTTCCCTAAATATAATGATTACAACATATAGGTTTGGTTTGTTTCCATGTAGAAAGACACGAAAGAAGTTGTAAAGAGAGGGTATGGGAAGAAGTGTCAAATCAGTATGTTTGCAAAGAAGTAGAGACGAGAGATTAGAATGAAGTAACCCCCACATGAAAATCCTTTCTCTTTGCATGTCAAAGAAAGTGCAATGAAAGGAAGAAAAATGCTACTGCAATTTTTAATCTTTCTCAATTTTACCCCAACTAATAAATATCAATGAAAAACAATTGCTATTATTTTACTGATCATAGAGTCTTATAAAAAATTAATCACAGTTACAAAAATTGATTTAATTTAAAGACTTTTAAATTAATTAGTTAACAAAGTAAAAATAATAATTTAATTAAAATAAAATCTACATTCACCTTATATTCATAATTAAATTTAAATATACACTACAAGAAAAAATCCATATACCTACGGCTACTTTTAGTTACGGTAATTAATTTTGTAGGTATAGTTGTTATATAGTTACCATTACAAAGGACTGAAAACAAATTCTAAAAAGAATAAATAAATAAATATGCTCTCTGTGAAAAAAAAAAACCAATCATAATAAAAAAAGCTCTATCATCATCAAAAAAAAATAACGCTCTCTCTCTCTTTCATTATTCGTGTCTCATATTTTACCTTTCAACCCTAGTCGCCGCCGCCTCAAATTAAGGTGTAGCTCCGGTCACCACGTTCATGGATCGAAAAAATGATTGGCGTACTAGAGCTCCCTAATGCGAGATTTGTTTGCTCAACCTGATGAGTTTGTAATTTGGAGTAATTTCCTCCTTCATCCTACCCCGACTACCGAGGTAATTTATTGCTTCGGCCGTCTTTCTTCTTTGTAATGAATTCCACCTTCTCTTTCATTTTTTGTTGTTTAACAGTGTTTTCTGACACCACCACCATGCCGAAGTTGAAGATTTGTGTTGATTTTCTTCAAGGGTTAGTCTTCTTCTGTCTTATTATGCCTAATATGTGGTTAAGAACATAAAAGCCCAAATTTTTTTGTAACCCTAACCCTGTTCCTCCCCTGAAAATCATATTACAAGGAATTGTTATTAGTTTACCCAAATTCTAGTTATAGTATCACTTGGATTTTATCCCAGTAATGAAGTGGTTTTTTTTTGTCATTTTACATTGCATTTCAAAACTTGATGCTATGCAGATTCCACTAGTAACGTGATACTTTTTAGGTAAATGCAAACTGATGATTCATTTTCAATTTCTTTTAAGTATATAAGACTTTGATATATATATATATATATATATATATATATATATATATATATATATATATATATATATATATATATATATATATATATATATATATATATATATTACAAGTTGTTTCGTAAATATATTTATTTAATTGTTTAGTGTTAAGTTTGTAAAAAAATTGACCCTGAAGTATACATTAATGGAGATTAAATATGTAAATAAAAAAATGGTCCAAAATGATTTACTATCAAGATATATACCTACAGTAAAAAGTTGTCGGTATAGCTAAATGTTTTATACAATCCGCTTAAAATCCGTAACAATAAACTATAGTCACGGAAAAAAATTCGTAGGGAAAGAGAATTATATGTCACGAAAAAATGTGTCGTAGGTATAGGTATTTTATGCTATACCTACGGTAAATGGATATTTACCTACGCTTTATGCCTGTCACTATAAGTCAAATTCCTTGTAGTGATAACAAAATTATATGTTTTTAGTATTAAGATATTATGGTCTTTTTAAAACTTCAACACACTTCTTTCTTTTCTATTTCTCTTATTTTTCTCTTATTTCACACATAGTTCTCTTTTTTCACACTCTTTCTCATTTATTTCTCTCTTAACATTTTCTTCTCACCTCCAAACACACCCATACATCATTCTCAGCATTGCAATTAGCATAGATAAATGGATAATTATATTCTATTTGTTTAACATAAATATTATCGAATAACAAAGTCATAATTCAGTTTCATTCATAACACATAACTATTATTCATTACCATACATTTTTTATTAGAGCTGCTAATGAAAACAAAATACCTAAAATACATCAAAATACTGTCCATAACCCTTAAAACATGGCTTTCTTAGTCAAACGTTGCTCAACAATTAAGCAAAGACACATGCATCTAATGAGGAGGAAATGGAATTGAAAATCCAAGCTTATCCCTTCAAAAAATAAAATTAATAAATTCAATTAAAATATATTAAATATTCATTCTTATTTTCTGATTTTCAATTAATATTGTGGAGACCTTTCGTTTTGATTTTGTATTATATTCAGTTTTCAGTTTTTAATATAATTTATATTACTTTATGACTAATACGGGACATTAAAATAATAAATTATTTAGAGACATTAAAACAATAATTAATTAATGATAATTTATTAATATATCCTTATCCTTTTATTTTTTTTATTTAGAATGTATGTTACTATTATTTTGTTTCATTTATACCGTAAAGTTGTTTTTACAATATTAATAAATTTTATTATATTTTTATGACAATAATTATCTTTATTAATATAAATTTTTTATAATTTGATTACATTTATTACTTTCTTTCCAATAAATAATTAAGTGTGTTACTTATAAAATATTAAATAATATAAATTTATTGGTCATTTTTACAAATATGTAAAAAGATATAATGGAAAAGAATATATTATTCTTATAAACGAGAAAATATATATCTAAGGGCAAAACTGAATTACTAAAATGAGAAAATGAATTCATTGATAATATAGAAAATGAGACAAATATTTTTATACAAGGAAAAATTTTAAATATTTTAGATTTAACTTTATTTTTATATATGAAAAAAAGTGTATGGAGATTCAAATATTCTTCAAAATATTTTTATAAATGATTGCATAAATATTTTTATAAAAAATACTAACCGGTGTCTGCGGGTATTGATTCTACCTTTTTTTTTAAATATAAATTATATTTTTTATATTTAATAATTTTTATTAATCCTATTTTTTTCCAAATTTTAAATATAGACAAATGCGTGTTACCGACGGTTACCCGTGCGAAAGACACGACTATACCGCTAGACTATCAAACTCAATTTTAACTTTGTGACGCATGGTATAAAAAATGTGATTGTTGATAAATATATATTTAATTTTTATTTTAAAATAATCAAATTAATTTTAAAGGTGTATAATTAATTTTTGAGTTTGATTATTTTTAAAATGGATTAAACTATTTTTTTTTCTTTTTAAAAAATTGTATCTTTCATATCCATTGTATAAATATCATTAAATACATTTTATTATGTATTAAATATTTATGAAAAATATTAATAAATTTAATATTTTATTCTAAAAATGAGTCAAATATCAATATTTCAAATTTCAAATTTATTTTCAAAAGTCGTTAATTATTTAAAATTTTATTACTTAATTATGATCTTTATGGATATTCCACAAAAGTGATATTTTTAATAATACTTACATAAATTAAGAGATTGTAAGAGAAAATATATATCTACGGGCAAAACTGGATTACTGAAACGGAAAAATGCAGTCATTGATAATATAAAAAAAAACACATGAGACAAATATTTTTATACACGGAAAAAATTTAAATATTTTAGATTAAACTTTATTTTTATATATGAAAAAGTGTATGGATGATCCAAATATTTTTATAATTGGGAACAAATTTTTTATTCATCAAAATATTTTTATAAATGACTGTATAAATAATTTTGTAAAAAATACCAACAGGTGTCCGTGGGTATTGATTATATCTTTTTTAAATATAAATTATATTTTTTATATTTATTAATTCTTATTAATCCTATTTTTTTTCAAATATTTAAAATTTAGTCAAATGCGCGTCGGATACCCGTGCAAAGGCACGGTATCCTGCTAGACTATCAAACTCAATTTGAACTTAGTATGTGACACATAACATAAAAAGTATGTGATTGTTGATAATATAAAGTGTATGAATGATACAAATACTTTTATAATTGGGAATACGTTTTTTTATTCATCAAAATATTTTTATAAATTATTGGATAAATATTTTTATAAAAAATATCAACGGTTGTTGAAGGTATTCTACTTTTTTTTTAATATACATTAAATTTTTTATATTTACTCATTTTTATTAATTCTAATTTTTTTCAAATTTTAAATATAAACAAATGCGCGTCATCGACGGGTACCCGTGCGAAGGCACGGGTATCCCGCTAGTTTACATAATGGTAGTAGCCCTTACCAATAGGCTATTTGATTTCCTTGTCTAATAGGTTACATCAAATTGTATATATTACATAGTTATTTTACATGAGTATTATTCAATTATATGTATGTTTACATGAAATAGTTTTGGTTAATTTCTATAAATTAATATAAATAAATTAATGTAAATAAATTAACGTTATTTATGATTAGTTTTTATAAGTAAGTAAATAAATAAATCACGTTAGTTAATTATTTATTTATTTAATTAATTAATATATTTCAGTTTAATATAATTAATACTATATTTATTTTTAATATAATATATTTACAATTTACTTTCAATTTATTTGTTTGTTAATTAATATAAGTTAATAAACTGAGAATAAATATATTTTAAATATATTAATTAATTAAAAACTAACATATTTTAATATACTAGAAATTAATTAACTTTATTAAATATTTTAAATATCAAATAAATATTTAAATATTAAATAGAAACGTTAAATCCTTTACAAAATATAATTGATTTCAGTTTATTATTAATAAATATTATAATATATTTATTTTTTAGTTTTTTATTAAAATAAACTTATTATATTATTTAGTTTAATATAATTAATAATATATTTATTTTTAATATAATATATTTACAATTTACTTTCAGTTTATTTGTTTGTTAATTAATATAAATAAATAAACTGAAAATAAATATATTTTAAATATATTAATTAATTAAAAATTAACATATTTTAACATACTAGAAATTAATTTACATTATTAAATATTTTAAATATCAAATAAATATTTAAATATTAAATAGAAACATTAAATCATTTACAAAATATAATTGATTTCAATTTATTATTAATAAATATTATAATATATTTATTTTTTAGTTTTTTATTAAAAGAAATTTATTAAATTATTTAGTTTAATATAATTAATAATATATTTATTTTTAGTATAATATATTTACAATTTACTTTCAGTTTATTTGTTTGTTAATTAATATAAATTAATAAATTGAAAATAAATATATTTTAAATATATTAATTAATTAAAAATTAACATATTTTAATATACTAGAAATTAATTAACATTATTAAATATTTTAAATATCAAATAAATATTTAAATATTAAATAGAAACGTTAAATCCTTTACAAAATATAATTGATTTCAGTTTATTATTAATAAATATTATAATATATTTATTTTTTAGTTTTTTATTAAAAGAAATTTATTAAATTATTTAATTTATTATTTAAGAATATATACATTTGATGCATAGCTTTTAATGAAAGAAGGTTCCAGCCAAGTGGTAAATTGTGCATCAAGAATGCTTGTGGTCCTGGGAACAACAACACAACACGAAAATGAGAAAAGGCTCATGAATCGGAAACTCCAAGGTAGATCCGACGGCGGTGTTCCTGTAGTGGGTTCGTCGGGGAAGTCGAGCGGAGATCGGAGGGAGTCTAAACGCGGTGGCTGAGGGCGAAGATCTGATGGGGCGAGGGATTTGGTCATCAGAAATTGGTAGTACTCGCAGTAATAAATTTCCTTTTTCCTTTTGTTTTATGGATTTGGGTTATTGCTGCGAAATTTTTTAGATGTTGATGATGATGCTTCTTGGAGATGATTGAAGGTAAGCTGTTGGTGTTATTGGTGTTGTGATTTGAATTCGTGGTTATGTTATGGTGATGGTGATGTGCGGTGTGGACGCGGAATGACTGGTAGAGGAATTGCATCAAGGGGGTTGCACCGTTACAGCGTAGCGGTTTATTTCAGATTTACGTTTCGCGGCAAACACCACTTATCTCAACTCAAATAGTTGTGGACGAAACAATGTTTTGCGTCGTCTCAAGACACAACATCTTTCGTTTATGAAATGGTTTGAAAGATTATGCAGCGGCAAGAAAAAAGAGTTTGATGTGTTGATGTTGATTTTGAGTTTTGAAAAGGAGATCGTTTTGACTTGAATTTCACTAAAGTCTATGAGTGGAGGCGAATATTTCAAACAACTAAGTCAAGCGTCTTGTGGTCAAAATACTCATAACGAGGGTAGGAAAGCTTCATTCTCATTCTTTTTCCACTACTTAAGGCTCTTGATGCGCAATTATAATTGTATTTAAAGTGTTTTTGAGTTTGACTGAGAAAATGCCACTTGACGTTGGATTAAGGGTTTTATTATCGTTATGTGAAAAAGTTTGAAGTGATTGGAGGGAAGACCTACTTGGTGTTGGGTTAAGGTTTTTTTGGCATAAGGTTTAATCACAAATTAAAGTTACTACACACAAGATCAAAATTCTATAAAAACAAGTGTATGTAAATAATTGGTGCTCATTGTAAGAAAGTCCAGGAGTAAGCTACGTGAGGTTGATGGTGATGCTAAAAGAGATCGACTTACAAAGGCGATAAAATGGAATCGACATTGAATCGAGAATTATTTTGGTTTTTTTGAAAAGGGGTTGATTTTATTCTTGTGTTAGACACTACCTAAACAAAAAGAAATATAAAATTATTACACGTCATGGGAATGGGGGTACATTTGTCGAATGGGAACATAATAAGGCGATTAAAAGCAAACCCCTCAAACAATTACATGTAAATAAAAGGTTCTCCTTGTAAGAAAGTCCAAGAGTAAGCCACGGGACCGAAAATAAACCAAACTCATTGTAAGAAGGCTCAAGAGTAATGCCCAATGTGCTCAAATCCGGTTTGTGCATAATGACAACATGGATGGAATGTCATACACAAGGGTCATAACACGGCGAAATTATCCAATTAATGTATATAAAATTTAGTGGCATAACGACATAGAAATGTCGAATGTAACGCCCGATATTTAATTAATTATTTAATTAAATATTTTCGAAATATTTTCGAATTAATTGTTGATGTTGTGAAATGTTGATTTAAGTTGTGTTGTTGTTAGTTGATTCATGAATTGATTAAGTGGTAGAAATAGTATTAGAATAATACTATTATTATTTATTATGGGCTTTTAATGGTTAGAAGTAGAATTATTGGGGGTGTTGATAGTAGGCCCAATAAGAATAATAAAATAATAGTGTTATTATATTGAGTAAGTGGAATAAAAGAAAATTAGGTTTTGATTAGTAGAGGAAATAAGGGTTGAGAGAAGGAGTAAAACATGCTGTACGTGGAAGTTGTAGAGAAAAGAGAACGGCCGTGGAGAATTGATCATGAAAAGTTGCAGAGGAGGAAAAAGAGAGAAGAGGCAAAGGTTTGAAGTCATGGCAAAACTTGGTGCAATCAGTGGAATTGAGCGGTCTCCAATCCAAGGTACGGGCGGGGTTCTGACTCTATAATTGGGTTGATGATGAATGATATGTGGGGATTGGGTTATATGAAATTATCGTGCGTGTATGTTTAATACTGTGTGAAAAATTGTTACCTTGTTGCTACTGTCATGTTTATTTTCTTATAAAGTTACAGAAATCCAATCAATGCAATTGTTGTTGGAAATTAATCTATGGTGGATAGATTTGTTACATTATTGTGAAATTCATGTTGTTCTGGTCTGAGATCATGGCTCGATGGAATTAATTTGAGACTCTGTGTTGAAACGGAAGACGAACAGAGAAGAATGTGACGCCCGTCTGGGGGGGCATGACGACCGTCACGCGTCTTACGATCGTCACACACACAAAGTCATGAAAATGTGACGATCGGCAGGATATGGTGAAGAGAAGGTGCCGACTGGCACCATATACAAAACAGATACACAATATACAAAACATAACATGGGTTTTTGTGACGATAGGCATGGAATTGGTGATGGTAGGCATATAGTGTTGTTCTAGAATTTGGTTTAATTCATTTAATTTAGTAGCAGGTCAATACATATAACCATGGCATCAACTATATTAATTAGTCCACTTTAATCATAGTTAGTTATATATAATTAGGGGAGTTCCAGTAACAATATTAGTAGTTGATAAATATTAACGGTATAGAAAAAATTGAGTAGCAGAATAATATCACATAAGGCAGAGATATTTGGTAGCAGTGAATAGCATATTTCAGTAATTTATCCGAAAATAATAGTAACTAGTAATAAACTATAATTTTAGTGGCAAGTGTAGAGGTAATACTGATATTAGTAGTAACAGTATAGATTTGATAAATAGCAGGACAAGCAGAAATGTTGGTAATTTTAGTAGACGATTAATTTAATAGCGTTATTAGATAGCATTGTGGTTTGATAACAAGCAGAATAATTTGGTAGTAGCAGTATGTATGAATTAGTGGCAAAAAAATGATAGTTTCATTTATTTAGCAGGGAGATAATTAATCAGTAGTAGCAGAATTAGTAGTATTGGTGGGAAAGTCAACAGTAACTGGTGTACCTATATTTGATAGCATTATAGTATTAAATTAACAGAGAGCTAATAAGTACATTGGTTCAGAGTAGAAAGTATCAAGTATTTTAGCAGAAGATTAATTAGCCGGATTTAGTCGAATTGTCCGAATAACTATACGGAACATTTGTTGTATATTTTAGTTGATATGGTGTGTTGTATACTTAGCTGTAATAGGTAAAATTGGCAGTGATACACAAGTAGTATTAATAGGACTTGTGATAATAATATTAGTATATATAAGTTGTTGTGTTGTTGTCGTTGTTAATCTGTGAAATTGCAGGTGGTGATTATATGTTGTGTTGCCTCTATTTAATGGCAAGATGAAGTTGTAGACTTATTGTCAATGTTGAGTATTATTGTTAAGTTGTTGTTTAATTATTGTTGATGATATGTTGTTGCTGAAATATAAAGTAGTAGGCTTATGGCCAGTGTTGAATTGTTGTTAAGTTGTAGGCCTGTGGCCAATGTTGAATTGTTGTTAAGTTGCTGTCAAATTGTTGTTGTTGCGTTGTCATTGTTAAGTGGCATTGTTGTTGAGATGTTGATACCAAGTTGTAGGCCTATGGGCAATGCTGATTTGCTGTTGTGCTGATAGATATAATTATCAGTGTTGTTATTATGATGTTCATGTTGGGCCACGTGGCATAACATATTAAGCTGACTTGGATTGGTAAAACATTAAGCTGGCCTGGATTGGCAAAACATTAAGCTGGCCTGAATTGGCAAAATATTAAGCAGAAGGCTTATGCCTTGTTGATGCCTCTATTAATTGGCAGTTATTAAGTTGGGAGTTCTGCTCCAATGGTACCACATGCATGTGCATCGTAATGAGTCGCATTTCATGTTGCATTTTGAGTTGTTGTGATGATATATTCGTTGTTAGTATGTTGTTGACTTGTTGTGACAGGTACTGTCTGAAAGCTATAAAAATGTTGTTATAACTTGTTGAGGGTTTTGTTGTTATATTTGTGGTTTGAAAGTTGTTATATTAAGTTGGTTAAATTGCTGTGATATTAAGTTGATGACTGGATGTGATAATTGTTGTTATAAGCTGTAAAGTGGTAATTTTATATGATCTAAATTCTAATATATTATTTATTATACATCTTATTATATTGTTAGATATCTCACCCCTTCTGTTGATATTTCCCCTACCATGGGAAATGGGCAGGTGCTCAAGAATAGCAGTGGGAGTTCGGGATAGTTTTTGGAGTCCTTATGTTGCTTTATTGCAAGTCAGAGGGTCTTGCTCTTATACGTAACACTCGGGGGGATGAACGATCGTTGTTTTATAGTTGTTATATTTCAGTTGTTGAATTATAAGTTGATGTCATTGAATACTTGTTATGTTGAAGTTGTTTTTAGTTGAACAAAAGATGTTATGACAATTGAGTTGAAAATTGTGATTCCACTACTTAGTTAATAAAAGTGGTTTTGTTTTTCAAAGACTAATTATATTGTTATCGATTCATCCGAGTTAAAGTGTTATGTATCTGTTTTACATGAGATTAAATGAAGTTGATTTTAAGAAGTAAGTGTAGCATCTCATTTGTTTGTTGAAATTTTGTAACTCTGATTTTTAATAATATTCGCTGGGTAGAAATGGGGTGTTACATTAGTGGTATCAGAGCAGGTCGGTCTGTCCGGCCAAGTTGTCTAATGTTGTCTGTCCCTTAATACGCGACAAGTGTGTGGAACACTGTCGGTGCTTTCTTACTTTTCTAATCGATTGTATACAGGAGTAGTTTGAAGATAAGTGGGGGAGAAGTTTTGCTTCTCGAATATGTTTCGGTTGTAAGACGTTGGTTCAGTATGCTGCTGATGGCGACAGTGCAAGTATTGTTGAAGTTTTGTTGTTTACTGAATCCGAAGATGACATGGATTCAAGATTTTGTTTGTTAATCAAGTTGGAACATCTTGAGGGAGGATGATCAGACATTGTTGATGTTTACTTCTCGAAGGATGAGGAGTAATGTAACGGTTGTTGATATATGAGTAGAGTGTAAATACCTGATGTTTCTGAAGGTGATTGTTAAGTAACAAGGATAATTTTTAGAAGATGGAATTTAGAAAGTTGTGATGTTCGGCGCTGCTGGTGGACTGTGAAGTTGTCGGTTTGAGTAGCCCTTGCGTAAGATGTCGACGTTTGAATGGTGATAAAATGACAGATTGCTGTAGACCGTGTCGTGGGATCCTTGTGAGTGACTGTAAAAGTTATTGAAGTTATTGGAATGTTTTGAATCGTGAGTCAGAGACAAAAAATGCGAGGAGATGAGTACGATTTCAAGGATGGTAAGTGTTGGTACTGGTGCAAGGAAATTCTGTTCTGATGTTATCGTAAGGTGTGTAATAGTATGTCGCTGCATGACGTCGGTGTTCCGAGTATCGGATTGATGTTCTGTTTGAACCTATGAGGAGATAAAAATATATTATATCCTATGAAAGTGTTTTCAAATATGGTAGATGCATTCCTAAATGGAGGGACTCTGAAGTCAGTTACGGAACTAAAGGCTTTTTGGGCATAAATGGTTATTATCGCAGTTGTTCGAGACGAGGTCAAGCGTAATACGTTGTTGGCGAATAAGCTGAGAAATGAAATGTCCGGCATTAAAAAAAAAGATGTGAAAGTATTGGAGAAGCGCATAGAGGTGCGGCTTATGATGATTAACAATGATTAGAATGAAGATGTCCTTTTAAAGGAAGATGCTTTTAAGAGGAATTAGAGTCGTGTTTATGATGCCAAGATAGTGGTATGTGTAAAAGAAGAAGTGGAGAGGTGCTGTGACCAAAACGGTGTGGAACGACATTGTGAGATTTCAATTGGAACGAGACGACGTGTAATGTACTGGCATAGTAGTAATTCTTGAGTTGGAGAATACTTAACCTTCGTGTGAGGCTAAGTGAGTTTAAGATGGACCGTGTAATGTGTTGGGCGTTGGTGTCTCATCGACAAGATCGAATGAGAGGGAAATTGTGGGAGTATTTGTAAACCTCATTGGAAATTATTGGATCATGGTGCTTTAGGTGACTTATGTACAAGTTCTAAAGGAACACTATTATAGTTTGGTAACGAGGGTTTATACTTCATTATGGTTGTCGGCTATCTATTGACAAATTGAGGAACTGATCACCCTTAATCTCTTGTTGATAATAGACGAGATCGTGTTGGATGGTATAGACTTGTCTTGCTATCTTAATAGTGTGTAAAGTGATTGATGTATATTGTGAGGATAGTCGCTCACCAGTTTGTGCAAATTAATAGAGGAATGGCTAGGAAAGAGTTGAAACGTAGTGCACAATTCGGAGTAGCGGGTTTATATGCGAGCTAACGTCGCAAAGTGAAAGATTGAGAATATCAAGTGAACAACGATTTTATGGTGGATGTTAAAGAAAGTCTGAAACTAGATTGAAACTTGTAAACCATATAGTTAACAGAAATTTTAATGAGGACGGTGACTTAAGATGGATGATCAGAGTTGCGCAGCTGAAGCGTGATGTGGCGCAGTTGCTATGCGTGTACGACTCGTTAGAAGTGAAGGACTAAATATCAGGAGCCTATGGGAATGATATGCCTTGATCTACATGCTTAATTTGGTGGATTGTTGATATAAGGATATTGTGTTTTCTCGTAAATATTTGTTGATTTTATAAGGATGTTATTGTGGTTGTTGGTTGATGGTAAGTTGTGTGTATATTTGTTGAGTTATACTGTTAAGTTGACATTATAATGATTTTGTTCCCGTTGTCGTGATGTTGTTGGTTACCGTAAATGATGAATAATACTCCATAATATGACGAAGTTGATTATGTTGGCTATGTTGATGTCACTATAAGGGCGATACGACGATATGGATAGAGTTGTTGATATTTTGTTGATAATTGACATACATATATACACGGGAATGAAATTGTGTAAGTGTTTCGGTGTTGAAGATGTTAAGATGATAATGTGATGTTGTATATCCAGGTATAAGTGTGTATGGATGTGGCTACTTAGATGTTGATATGTCAAGATATTATCGAGTGGTTAATAAATTATTGACAATTATGTCGCGAAGATGTTAAATGATTAACATGTGTGTATTGGATTGAAATCATGTTGAGTTGTAGTTATGTCGGAAAAGTAGTGGTCGAAGGGTTGCCAAATGCGACTTGGGGATCAGAGAGTTGGATGCGAAATTCGCGTTAAGAGTGGTGGTATCGAGTAGATTTTCGAGGACGAAAATATTCTAAGTGGGGGAGAGTTGTAACGCCCGATATTTAATTAATTATTTAATTAAATATTTTCGAAATATTTTCGAATTAATTGTTGATGTTGTGAAATGTTGATTTAAGTTGTGTTGTTGTTAGTTGATTCATGAATTGATTAAGTGGTAGAAATAGTATTAGAATAATACTATTATTATTTATTATGGGCTTTTAATGGTTAGAAGTAGAATTATTGGGGGTGTTGATAGTAGGCCCAATAAGAATAATAAAATAATAGTGTTATTATATTGAGTAAGTGGAACAAAAGAAAATAAGATTTTGATTAGTACAGGAAATAAGGGTTGAGAGAAGGAGTAAAACATGCTGTACATGGAAGTTGTAGAGAAAAGAGAAAGGTCGTGGAGAATTGATCATGAAAAGTTGCAGAGGAGGAAAAAGAGAGAAGAGGCAAAGGTTTGAAGTCATGGAAAAACTTGGTGCAATCAGTGGAATAGAGCAGTCTCCAATCCAAGGTAAGGGCGGGGTTCTGACTCGATAATTGGGTTGATGATGAATGATATGTGGGGATTGGGTTATATGAAATTATCGTGCGTGTATGATTAATCCTGTGTAAAAAATTGTTACCTTGTTGCTACTGTCATGTTTATTTTCTAATAAAGTTGCAGAAATCCAATCAATGCAATTGTTGTTGGAAATTAATCTATGGTGGATAGATTTGTCACATTATTATGAAATTCATGTTGTTGTGGTCTGAGATCATGGCTCGATGGAATTAATTTGAGACTCTGTGTTGAAACGGAAGACGAACAGAGAAGAATGTGACGCCCGTCTGGGGGGGCATGACGACCGTCACGCGTCTTACGACTGTCACACACACAAAGTCATGAAAATGTGACGATCGGCAGGATATGGTGAAGAGAAGGTGCCGACCGACACCATATACAAAACAGATACACAATATACAAAACATAACATGGGTTTTTGTGATGATAGGCATGGAATTGGTGATGGTAGGCATATAGTGTTGTTCTAGAATTTGGTTTAATTCATTTAATTTAGTAGCAGGTCAATACATATAACCATGGCATCAACTATATTAATTAGTCCACTTTAATCATAGTTAGTTATATATAATTAGGGGAGTTCCAGTAACAATATTAGTAGTTGATAAATATTAACGGTATAGAAAAAATTGAGTAGCAGAATAATATCACATAAGGCAGAGATATTTGGTAGCAGTGAATAGCATATTTCAGTAATTTATCCGGAAATAATAGTAACTAGTAATAAACTATAATTTTAGTGGCAAGTGTAGAGGTAATACTGATATTAGTAGTAACAGTATAGATTTGATAAATAGCAGGACAAGCAGAAATGTTGGTAATTTTAGTAGACGATTAATTTAATAGCGTTATTAGATAGCAGTGTGGTTTGATAACAAGCAGAATAATTTGGTAGTAGCAGTATGTATGAATTAGTGGCAGAAAAATGATAGTTTCATTTATTTAGCAGGGAGATAATTAATCAGTAGTAGCAGAATTAGTAGTATTGGTGGGAAAGTCAATTGTAACTGGTGTACCTATATTTGGTAGCATTGTAGTATTAAATTAACAGAGAGCTAATAAGTACATTGGTTCAGAGTAGAAAGTATCAAGTATTTTAGCAGAAGATTAATTAGCCGGATTTAGTCGAATTGTCCGAATAACTATACAAAACATTTGTTGTATATTTTAGTTGATATGGTGTGTTGTATACTTAGCTGTAATAGGTAAAATTGGCAGTGATACACAAGTAGTATTAATAGGACTTGTGATAATAGTATTAGTATATATAAGTTGTTGTGTTGTTGTCGTTATTAATCTGTGAAATTGCAGGTGGTGATTATATGTTGTGTTGCCTCTATTTAATGGCAAGATGAAGTTGTAGACTTATTGTCAATGTTGGGTATTATTGTTAAGTTGTTGTTTAATTATTGTTGATGATATGTTGTTGCTGAAATATAAAGTAGTAGGCTTATGGCCAGTGTTGAATTGTTGTTAAGTTGTAGGCCTGTGGCCAATGTTGAATTGTTGTTAAGTTGCTGTCGAATTGTTGTTGTTGCGTTGTCATTGTTAATTGGCGTTGTTGTTTAGATGTTGATACCAAGTTGTAGGCCTATGGGCAATGCTGATTTGCTGTTGTGCTGATAGATATAATTATCAGTGTTGTTATTATGATGTTCATGTTGGGTCACATGGCATAACATATTAAGCTGGCCTAGATTGGTAAAACATTAAGCTGGCCTGGATTGGCAAAACATTAAGCTGGCCTGGATTGGTAAAATATTAAGCAGAAGGCTTATGCCTTGTCGATGCCTCTATTAATTGGAAGTTATTAAGTTGGGAGTTCTGCTCCAATGATACCACATGCATGTGCATCGTAATGAGTCGCATTTCATGTTGCATTTTGAGTTGTTGTGATGATATATTCGTTGTTAGTATGTTGTTGACTTGTTGTGACAGGTACTGTCTGAAAGCTATAAAAATGTTGTTATAACCTGTTAAGGGTTTTGTTGTTATATTTGTGGTTTGAAAGTTGTTATATTAAGTTGGTTAAATTGCTGTGATATTAAGTTGATGACTGGATGTGATAATTGTTGTTATAAGCTGTAAAGTGGTAATTTTATATGATCTAAATTCTAATATATTATTTATCATACATCTTATTATATTGTTAGATATCTCACCCCTTCTGCTGAAATTTCCCCTACCATGGGAAATGGGCAGGTGCTCAAGAATAGCAGTGGCAGTTCGGGATAGTTTTTGGAGTCCTTATGTTGATTTATTGCAAGTCAGAGGGTCTTGCTCTGATACGTAACACTCGGGGGGATGAACGATCACTATTTTATAGTTGTTATATTTCAGTTGTTGAATTATAAGTTGATGTCATTGAATACTTGTTGTGTTGAAGTTGTTTTTAGTTGAACAAAAGATGTTATGACAATTGAGTTAAAAATTGTGATTCCACTACTTAGTTAATAAAAGTGGTTTTGTTTTTCAAAGACTAATTATATTGTTATCGGTTCATCCGAGTTAAAGTGTTATGTATCTGTTTTACATGAGATTAAATGAAGTTGATTATAAGAAGTAAGTGTAGCATCTCATTTGTTTGTTGAAATTTTGTAACTCTGATTTTTGATAATATTCGCTGGGTAGAAATGGGGTGTTACATCTAATCCAATGGATTTAAAATCCAATTTGTTGCAATGAATATAAAATCCATCAACCAAAATTATTACAATATTTACAAAAATTTATTTCCACAATATCGCAACATTCGAAATTGAAATTAAATTGCAACTTGTCAAAATCATAAAATGAAGAATACACCATGGGGTGTCAATAACAAAATTTGGTGGGCTTAATTCCAATTCACAAATTAACCCAAAGATAAAATTGACTAATAATAATAGAAAACAAATAATAAAATAAATTTTTACTAACTAATTAAAAAAGATAATAGAATGACGAGCATAGTAGTAACAGAAAGTTGTAAAACTTCACACATGAGCAAAACGAAACGTGCCCCACTATAAAACACTGGCATTGTTCATCTTCTTCTATAAATGCAACGCAAATTAAAAGCCACACAACCTATTTCCAATTAAAAGACCAACAGTAACGACATTCATGATACAATTCACAACAAAATAAACTATCCAAAAACAAACAAACAGAAGCAGAATGAAAAAGTAAACAACAAGAAACAACTTAAATGATAACACATGCGAGAGAGTAGATCTTAAACCAAATATTACCCCCCGTGAAAGAATGGTGATGCTGCTAAGTTGAATGTTATTGCTGAGTGCTTTCACGATTCAGTGATATTGTTGTTGATGTTTGCATTAGTTTTACGACAGCGATGAGGTTTCGAAGAAGAGACGAAGTTTGATGAGGAGTTTGAAGATGGAGTGTAGAGAGGTATGGTCGGGGTTAGCTTATGGTGGTGGTGTAAACTCAGTGGCTGGAAGGATGTTTTGTGGCGTCGAGTTGTTGTGGCGAGGTCCGGCAAGATGTGAAGGAAGATGAGTTTATGAGTTTATGGTTTTTATGTTATGAAAGGAGTGAGCTGAATGAGTACTGTGTAGTGTGGCTATGAAGTGAGATTGTGTTGTTGTTGAAGTAAATGGAGGCTCTCCGAAAAACGAAGATGGAGGTGGGATTTGTGGTGAATGTGAGTTATTAATTATAGTGGCTCATGGTTATGATCTTGTGATGGTAGATTCAAGGTGGTGATTAGGTTGTGTTTTGAAGAACAACAAAAAATGGAAGAAGGTGAGTTTGAAATGGTGAAGTGCAGAGGTCTTGTGAGGTAACGATGCACCAAAAATGGAGAAAGATAAAAGGTTGAAGGTTTTCCAAAAAACGAAGATGGAGAATTTAAAGGTGGAAAACAGAGGAAGAATGGAGTTTACAGTGTGTGATAATGGAGGTTATATTGAAGGGTGAAAAACGAAAATGGTCGGGAGAAGGAGACGTGGAGCAAAATTGATGGAAGTGATGAGGTGGAGAGAAGAAGAGAGCTGTGAAAAATGGTTTTTTGTGTCTTCCTTTTTTTATAAAGGGGACAATTTCTCTACCCATCACCAAAAGGTGGATAATGTACCTTCAATCAATCACATGATACCATCTAAGTTTAACATATTTAATTATTTATTAAATAGTACAATTGTTTATTGTTTTCAAAGCATTTTACATTGAAGCTAACTTTACCCAACTTTTTGAGTTGGGTAGATAAGAATTCACCTTTTATAAATTCAGAGAGAGAGAATGAGTATTAAATGAAAGAAGTGTGTAATGTCTTTTTCACTTGAGATTCTGTTTTTGTCCTTTTATCACCAGTTAGAGAGAGCTAGTGATTGCTCAGAGCGAGAGTATTGCATGGGCCTGAGAGAGGGCCGTGGAGATTCCTTCTTTTCGTGAGAAAGGCCCGAGTCCACTATGAGAATGAGTGGAAATAAAGCATAACATGTGAGAGAGAATTGAGGTGGTTGCGTGTCAATGTGTGAGAGGATGAAAGGAACATTGGATCCCCTTTGTACCGCGTTTGGATCAGTATGGAGTAAAAACATTTTTTTAACCTCCCTTGCTAGCTGTTGTCACGTGTCCCTTTCTCAAGGTGGGGACCGATTTTTATTCTTTGGCACCAAGTCACATGAAAGAGGATCCAAAGCCTCAACCATTCTTATTGTTATTATTTTGAATTTCTTTTAAGAAATAAATGGGTTGATACACATTTTTGCCCCCCATCATTTGAGACGAATTCGAAAAAAGACCCTGTAAAAAAACACAGATTTCATTCTTGCCATTTCAATATTTCTTCATTTTGACCCCTCAGTAGATTTGGTCAACAGAATCTGTGACGTGACACTGCTTGTTGGCTTTTTTTAATTTTTTGTTAATGTGACGTGGGCTCCAACTGAACATATATATATATATATATATATATATATATATATATATATATATATATATATAGGGAGGGGATCATTTGACACCGGTGTCAAAAATTAATTTTGACACCAAATCCTACCCCTTTATTCTTATCAATTCAATGACTAAGATAAATTCCCTTAAAAAACTCATGTTTTAGTTTTAAGTGAATATATCTTAACCTTTAAGTTAATAATAATAAACGTATAGGATTTGGTGTCATGATACTTTGGTGTCAATTGATCCTATCCTATATATATATATATATTCAGTTGGAGCCCACGTCACATTAACAAAAAAATTTAAAAAAGCCAACAAAGCAGTGTCACGTCACAGATTCTGTTGACCAAATCTACTGAGGAGTCAAAATGAAGAAATCTTGAAATGGCAAGGATGAAATCTGTGTTTTTTTACAGGGTTTTTTTTTGAATTCGTCTCAAATGATGGGGGGCAAAAATGTGTATCAACCCATTTATTTTTTAAAAGAAATTCAAAATAATAACAATAAGAAAGGTTGAGGCTTTGGATCCTCTTTCATGTGACTTGGTGCCAAAGAATAAAAACCGGTCCCCACCTTGAGAAAGGGACACGTGACAACAGCTAGTAAGGGAGGTTAAAAAAACGTTTTTCCTCCATACTGATCCAAACGCGGTACAAAGGGGATCCAATGTTCCTTTCATCCTCTCACACATTGACACGCAACCACCTCAATTCTCTCTCACACGTTATGCTTTATTTCCACTCATTCTCATAGTGGACTCGGGTCTTTCTCACGAAAAGAAGGAATCTCCACGGCCCTCTCTCAGGCCCATGCAATACTCTCCCTCTGAGCAATCACTAGCTCTCTCTAACTGGTGATAAAAGGACAAAAACGGAATCTCAAGTGATAAAGACATTACACACTTCTTTCATTTAATACTCATTCTCTCTCTCTGAATTTATAAAAGGTGAATTCTTATCTACCAAACTCAAAAAGTTGGATAAAGTTACCTTCAATGTAAAATGCTTTGAAAACAATAAACAATTGTACTATTTAATAAATAATTAAATATGTTAAAATTAGATGGTATCATGTGATTGGTTGAAGGTACATTATCCACCTTTTGGTGATGGGTAGAGAAATTGTCCCCTTTATAAAAAAAAGGAAGACACAAAAAACCATTTTTCACAGCTCTTTTCTTGTCTCCACTTCATGACTTCCATCAATTTTGTTCCACGTCTCCTTCTCCCGACCATTTCCGTTTTTCACCTTTCAATATAACCTCCATTATCACACACTGTAAACTTCATTCTTCCCCCGTTTTCCACCTTTAAATTCTCCATCTTCGTTTTTTAGAAAACCTTCAACCTTTTATCTTTCTCCATTTTTGGTGCATCGTTACCTCACAAGACCTCTACACTTCACCATTTCAAACTCACCTTTTTCCATTTTTCGTTGTTCTTCAAAACACAACCTAATCACCACCTTGAATCTACCACCACAAGATCATAACCATGAGCCACTATAATTAATAACTCACATTCACCACAAATCCCACCTCCATCTTCGTTTTTTGGAGAGCCTCCGTTTACTTCAACAACAACACAATCTCACTTCATAGCCGTACTACACAGTACTCATTCAGCTCACTCCTTTCATAACATAAAAACCATAAACTCATAAACTCATCTTCCTTCACATCTTGCCGAACCTCGCCACAACAACTCGACGCAACAAAACATCCTTCCAGCCACTGAGTTTGCGCCACCACCATAAGCTAACCCCGACCATACCTCTCTACACTCCATCTTCAAACTCCTCATCAAACTTCGCCTCTTCTTCAAAACCTCATCGCTATCGTAAAACTAATGCAAACATCAATAACAATATCACTGAATCGTGAAAGCACTCAGCAACAACATTTAACTTAGCAGCATCACCATTCTTTCATGGGGGTAATATTTGGTTTAAGATCTACTCTCTCGCATGTGTTATCGTTTGAGTTGTTTCTTGTTGTTTACTTTTTCATTCTGCTTCTGTTTGTTTGTTTTTGGATAGTTTATTTTGTTGTGAATTGTATCATGAATGTCATTACTGTTGGTCTTTTAATTGGAAATAGGTTGTGTTGCTTTTAATTTGCGTTGCATTTATAGAAGAAGATGAACAATGCCAGTGTTTTATAGTGGGGCACGTTTCGTTTTGCTCATGTGTGTAGTTTTACAACTTTCTGTTACTACTATGCTAGTCATTCTATTATCTTTTTTAATTAGTTAGTAAAAATTTATTTTATTATTTGTTTTCTATTATTATTAGTCAATTTTATCTTTGGGTTAATTTGCGAATTTGAATTAAGCCCACCAAATTTTGTTATTGACATCCCATGGTGTATTCTTCATTTTATGATTTTGACAAGTTGCATTTTAATTTCAATTTCGAATGTTGCGATATTATGGAAATAAATTTTTGTAAATATTGTAATAATTTTGGTTGATGGATTTTATATTCATTGCTACAAATTGGATTTTAAATCCATTGGATTCGACATTTCTATGTCGTTATGCCACTAAATTTTATATACATTAATTGGATAATTTCGTCGTGTTATGACCCTTGTGTATGACATTCCATCCATGTTGTCATTATGTACAAATCGGATTTGAGCACATTGTGCATTACTCTTGGGCCTTCTTACAATGAGTTTGGTTTATTCTCGGTTCCGTGGCTTACTCTTGGACTTTCTTACAACGAGAACCTTTTATTTACATGTAATTATTTGAGGGGTTTGCTTTTAATCGCCTTATTATGTTCCCATTCGACAAATGTACCCGCATTCCCATGACGTGTAATAATTTTATATTTCTTTTTGTTTAGGTAGTGTCTAACACAAGAATAAAATCAACCCCTTTTCAAAAAAACCAAAATAATTCTCGATTCAATGTCGATTCCATTTTAACGCCTTTGTAAGCCGATCGCTTTTACCATCACCATCAACCTCACGTAGCTTACTCCTGGATTTTCTTACAATGAGCACCAATTATTTACATACACTTGTTTTTATAGAATTTTGATCTTGTGTGTAGTAACTTTAATTTGTGATTAAACCTTATGCCAAAAAAACCTTAACCCAACACCAAGTAGGTCTTCCCTCCAATCACTTCAAACTTTTTCACATAACGATAATAAAACCCTTAATCCAACGTCAAGTGGCATTTTCTCAGTCAAACTCAAACACACTTTAAATACAATTATAATTGCGCATCAAGAGCCTTAAGTAGTGGAAAAAGAATGAGAATGAAGCTTTCCTACCCTCGTTATGAGTATTTTGACCACAAGACGCTTGGCTTGGTTGTTTGAAATATTCGCCTCCACTTATAGACTTTAGTGAAATTCAAGTCAAAACGATCTCCTTTTCAAAACTCAAAATCAACATCAACACATCAAACTCTTTTTTCTTGCCGCTGCATGATCTTTCAAACCATTTCATAAACGAAAGATATCGTGTCTTGAGACGACGCAAAACATTGTTTCGTCCACAACTATTTGAGTTGAGATAAGTGGTGTTTGCCATGAATGTTGATTTGTAAATCCATTCTGCCGTGATGCAAACATCCGCTCCTCATCTGTTTTGGGCAAAACAATGTTTTCTGTCAAACGCAACTAAATATCTTTCGCTTAAATCGACCAACAAACAAAAATTTTCTACCCAGAACTACGTATCCTTGAATTTTCTATTGCACCTGGAGATATGTAGGAGTCGGATTGCGAAATCTTGTCAGACACCCTAATAAAAAATAAACGTTTTTATTCGATCCTCTTTTCTTTTAATAACTCGAGAAGCCTAACATGTCTAAGCTAACACTAATGCGCACAACTAACATAATGGTTCCCGTTAAGTACAACGGACGTGAGGGGTGCTAATACCTTCCCTTTGCGTAACCGACTCTCGAACCCTGATTTTGTTGCGACGACCATATCCTTTCCTTTCTTTTAGGGTTTTATCGATATTTTCTCTTTCCCTCTTTGGGAATAAATAAAGTTCGGTGGCAACTCTGTTAGTCCATCCGTAAGTGTATGATTGCGCATCGCGAGGTCATGTTCATATTTTTCGAGGTACGACAGCTAACAACATGGTTATGGTCATCCCTAGGATGCATAGAAGATCCAATAGTTCTGCAAATTTCGACAACACCTCTCAAGAAGTCTTTGAGTTCATTAAGTTGTGTGAGATTTTATTGAAGGAGTTTAGGGCCCATTTGAATAATGCTATGGAGGCACCACATTACTTTATGTTTCTTAGGAGTTTTTCATTTCAGTTTTAATGATTTTGTGTTATCGTTAGGGATTGTTTCTTGTATGAACCAAATATTTTTGGATTTATGAATAAAGTTGTTTTGGATTGCGCAATTTATATGGGTTTTATTCCTTAAATATATTTATCTCTCTAACGTATAACAATAAATTTTGGAATTTTCCTAAGTAAAAGAAAAAGTAAAATTATTTATCATATAACATACATATACATGCATCCATGCATCAACATGCATAAAAGAAACAAGAATCATTTTCTCTCACGTTTTCTGAAAATCATCAAATGTAACAACCTGACTTCCCAACCTGAACTCGAGCTTACCAAAAGAAGGTCATGGAGCAATTGGAACAAAATCAAGCCACTCTCAGAGGAGACGTAGATGCTGTCAAAGGGAATGTGGAAGAGATGAAGGATAAGATCGATCAACTGACTCGTGCCATCCAAAACATGATAGGAAGGGAAATTGAGTCTAGAAACAGAAGGAATGTTCCTACCCCTATCCCTCATTCTGGGGAAAATAATCATCTATTGGGATTTGTTGTAGATATTGAATGTACTGAAGGTAAGGCTGCCAAACTAAAAGTAGGGGCCCAACCTCCTGAAGGATCTGTTCATCTACCTATTTCTAATGGGGCATCCCGTCCTACGCTGATACATGTTCCCCATGAAAACTATGTAGACTGGAACCTTTAATATGAAGATGAAGATTCAAGATAGGTGGTCCTTGAAAGAAAGTTGGTTGCTGTTGTGGAAGGACAAATGGTTGATGACAAGTATAAAATACTGGAAGAAAGACTGAGGGTTGTTGAAGGATTCAATGTCTTTAGAGTCGATGTTGTGGAAATGTGCTTAGTACCCGATGTGGTCATACCTCCTAAATTCAAAGCACCAAATTTTGAAAAATACAAGGGCGTCAGTTGTCTTAAAAGTCACCTCTGAATGTTTGTTCAAAAGATGGTGGCTTACGCTGCAAATGAGAAGCTGATGATACATACCTTTCACGACAATTTATATGGGGCATCCTTGGATTGGTATATGCAATGAGAGAGAACTCATGTCAAGACCAGGGAAGACCTTGCTAATGCCTTCCTAAGACAATACAAGTACAATATGGACATGGCTCCTAACTGTAAGCAACTGCAAAACATGTCTAAAAAGGGTAATGAATCCTTCAAGGAGTAGGCTTAAAGATGGAGGAAACTAGCTTCTCGCGTGCAATCTCCATTGTTGGAAAGTGAACTGGTTGACATGTTCATGGGTACCCTACAAGGCCCATATTATAAGAAGATGATTGGTTCAGTATCCACCGGATTCGCTGACCTGGTAATAATTGGGGAAAGGATTGAGAATGGCTTGAAAAGTGGAAAGATTGGGAAATCATCATCCAGTCAACATAGCAATAAGCGGTACTCCAGTAGTAATTCAAAGAAGGGTGCGACCAACGCTATCACCACTGGTAGGTATGCTTAGATACCCTACAATCCTTATGTAGTTGCAACTGCTCCTAATCAATACCCACCGCAAGCGCATCCTACGCCTCAAACCCAGCATCTTGGGGCACCACCTCCGCTGAATTAACAACAGCAGCAGAATAGGTATCCCCGAAGGGATCAAAAGAGGCCATGGAAAGATTTCGACCCCATATCCATATCATATACTCAGATTATGCCTTATCTAATTCAGCAAGGATTGTTAGAGATTAAACCTCTAGAACCTCCACCAACACCTCTTCCTCGAGGATACGATGCTAACGCTAGATGTGACTTCCATGCTGGTTCGTCGAGGCACACTACTAGGAAGTGTCTGGAACTCAAATTTAAAGTACAAGAGCTGCTCGATCGCAATATCATTTCCTTCACTCCTGAAAATATGAATGTGAAAGCCAATCCATTATTGGGGCACTCTGGTTCAACTATCAACGCCATTGAAGGGCTAGAAGATAACGTCTTGATCAAGAAGGTGGGCCAAGTAAAAACCCATATGACCAAGATACGGGAAATATTGATTGGCTATGAATCATTCGAAAAGGTACACGTTGATTGCAAAGTTTGTCTGGTCAACCCCGACAAATGTAAAAAAATGAGAAGGTGTCTTCAACAAATGATGGACTAAGGCTTGGTCCAAATTGGATACTCAAGGAAGGTATATGACATTTCAGCTATAGAATCTCAGGGGCGTGTACATTTGAAATCCCTTATTAAAAAAGGGAGGCTCCGACACCATTCCAGCTACCTATTTTAATGCCTTCTCGGATGCCAATTCAAATACTAGTTCCGATACCGTTTCAAGTTCCAGTGCCAGTAAAGTCAGAAGGCCCCATTGTCTTCCATGTTCCCCCTTCATTTCCTTAAAAAAGCAATAAGTCCATACCCTAGAATTATAAGACTACAAAATATGTGGGAGAGAAGCCACTAGTACTAGCACCAACAGTTACTAACATAGTTGGTATCAGAGGTATGACCCGTAATGGAAGAGTGTTTACCTCTGAACATTCAACAAAGAAGAATATCCCGGAGAGTTCAAAAGGAAAGGAGACAACAAAATCAGGGGAAGGATCTTCCAAGAAGACTGTATCACAAGAAGACGTTGTAGAATTCTTGAGGCTTATCAGAAAAAGTGAATATATGGTGGTGGACAAACTAAGCCAAACACCTTCCAAGATACCCATACTATCTTTGTTACTATGTTCTGATGCTCACAGGGAAGCCCTATTGAAGATCCTAAATGAGTCATATGTCACTAAAGACATAACAGTGGACCAATTAAACGGAGTAGTCGCTAATATCACTGTCAGCAGATAGTTACTTAGGGTTTAGTAGCGAAGAATTACATCCTGAAAGGCAAGCCCACAATAAAGCCTTGCACATATCAGTCAAATGCCAAGATATTATCCTCTCGAGAGTATTAGTGGACACATGCTCAACTTAGAATGTCATGCCTAAGAATACTCTCATGAATCTAACCTCTGTGAGAACCTTTATGAAGACTAGTTCATTGGTTGTTAGGCCTTTCGACGGTTCAAAAAGAATTGTAATTGGGGAAGTCGACATACCAATAATGGCTGGACCATATAATTTCATGGTTACTTTCCAAGTGATGGACATCAACCCTTCCTATAGTTGTCTTCTAGGACGACCTTGGATCCACGTTGTAGGCGCCGTCACTTTCACATTTCACCAAAAGCTTTGTAACAGGGGACAAGTTAATAATTTTTGAAGTTGCGGAAGACATGCTTATCAGCCATCTTTCGTCATTCAGATACATAGAGGTAGACAGGGAAACTATTGAAATACCCTTCCAAGCTTTAGAAATCGCGCCGGTCAGTCGTAAGCAAGTCACTCCACAGAAGGAATGGTCGGGTTCCTCATGAGGAAGGGTTACAAATCTACTCAGGAATGAAGATACAAGAGGTTGAGGCAAGTTGCTAGAAATACCTAAGAAGAAGGATCGGTTCGGGATGGGTTACAAACCGGCTAAAGAAGTAGTTCAGAAGACTCATCAGAGGAAGCTCCGTACTCTTTAAGAAACGTTTCATAATGTTGGGTTTAGAAGTGAAGATCACGTGGCTACAATTAACGAATAAGATGAAGGGATACCTGACTTGGTGTGTTACTGCTCACCAGATACAACTCTCAACAATTGGAAGGCATCGAGATTCTGGAGATGATTTCAGATTCAAAGTAATTTACTGTTTTCTTTACAAAAAAAAGTCCTTTGCTCTGCCCAAGGAAAATGGACAAGCTTTGTAGGGCACCCGTTTGTTTCAATGACTAATTTTGTCAATAAAATTGCATTTTGTTTTTAATCAAGATCCCTTTTCTTTCATTCCCTTTTTTTTTTCAAAAAAATGGCAATATCTTTTTACTCTCATTCCCAACACTTCACGCTAAAAAGAATAAATAATATAAGAAAATCTCCTTCATGCAGATTTAAAAATGAACCTATTGAAAACAAAACTGCTATAATCCCATACAACTTTGAATTCCCGATTAACCAAGCGGAAGAGGGTGATGAGGACGATTGCAAGCTTTCTGAAGAGTTAGCCAGACTGTTGAAACAAGAGGACAAGGTAATACAACCTCATCAGGAACCAGTGGATGTGATCAATCTAGAAACTGAAGAAGATAAAAAAGAGGTTAAAGTCAACGCTTCCTTAAATGAAGACATAAAGAAAAAAACGTTGTTTTTTAGCGTTTTAAAATTCCTTTTGCTTTATTCTCCTTTTTGATAAATATAGATCCACACAATTTTTGGCCCCTCTTGCGATGATCACGTTAAGTGTAGCAGCAAGCTAGTGGTGGTTTTTGTCGGTTTATGTGCAATGTGCTATATTTTTTATCCTTGTATTTTAATTTTGCATACGTCTGATGGTCTAGCATAGTGACAATCCACTTTTTGCGCTTACTGATTCGCGTTTTCGATTTGCAATTCGTGATTTTATTTGATTTTAGGCAAAATACCCTTTTTGGTCCCTTAAGTATACCCCCTGGTTCACTTTGGTCCCTTAAATTGTTTTCAAGTCATTTTGGTCCTTTAATTATATAAAAGATGCAAAAGAGTCCCTTCCGTCCATTTGACTCAAATAGCCTTTGTTTTGTCCACCTGGCGTCTGAGCTGGCATCGTGGCACCTTCTTCTTTATATCATCTTCATCGTTTCACTGTTTCCAGATGTACTTGATTTTCTTCATCGTTTCATTGTTGTATTCTTCATAGGAAAACAAGTTGTAGTCTTCTTCTGCTTCATAGTACGCATTGTCTTCTTCTTCTTCTTCTTCTTCTTCTTCTTCTTCTTCTTCTTCTTCTTCTTCGTTCTAATTGCTTCAAGATGAAGGTTAGCCATGGCCATTCGTTTCTAAAGGAGAACAAATTTAAAAGTGGATATTCATGTGTTCAAAGTTGCTCGCGAGTTGTACCGTTGTGTCTTTGTGGAGATGAGGTTGTGCTTCGTAGGGCAAACACTGAGAAGAATTTCGGAAAGAAATTTTGGGGTTGTCCCAATTATAAGGTAAACCCTAAATTTTGTTTGAGTTAAAATATGGTAAAAATACGATTTTGATCCATATCTATTTCGCAGGGATCCCTGCAAAGAGGATGTGGTTTTTTCATTTGGTTCCATGAAGAATTAGCAGAAGACACAAATCAAGTTTTGGTGAATAGATTGGAAAGCTTATCAAAGGATTTTGAAAAATTGAAGTTTAGAAACGAAGAACTAGGAAAGGTTGTGACTGAAATTCAAGTTCAACTGAACAAGACGTGGAAGTGGAAAATTATGTGTTTTGTAATGTTATGTGTATGGTTTTTTAGGATGTTTTAGGAGTGGAAATTTATGTGACTATTAGGATGTTTTGTAATGTGTAACATATCACAATTTAATCAATTTTATGAGTTTTTTTGTTTGGTATATGTTTATTTCTAGCAACATATTATTTGGTTGATACATTTTTTGCTCAAACATATATCAAATTGACACAACTTATAACATTACTCAAAGATAAACGTAAACTGACTTTAATTGATATTGTAGAAAGATATACAGATAGTTCCACAAAGGTTCTAAAATGCATTGACATGTTACATATACATGTTCAAAATGACTTCAAAATACACTACAACATATAGTTCAAAACGACTTCAAAAAATAGTACAAAATACCAAATGTTCCAATACCATAAACTAAATAAAGCCTAATTAATACTAGATGTTTTTCTTTGGTGTGATCCTCTTGGTTGGGTTTGTCCTTCTGGTTGTAGGACCAATCACATTCTTTGAAGCAGATAATCTTGTTGTTGGTCCTGGTGCTACAAATGGCCTTCTTACACCAAGCTTCTGTGGACTTACAGTTGCTTTTGCTATTTCCCTTGAGCATTGTCCTGATATAGCCTTTCCTTTAGAAGCCTTGGTTGTAGCCTTGTAACCTTGTGTTGCTGATGACTGAGTTGCCTTGTAACCTTGAAATTCTGATGTATGTGTTGTTGTGGCTTTAGTTGTATTTGCCTGAGATGCTGGTACATGGCTAGCTGTAGCCTGACTTGCATTAGCCTGAGATGCTGCTACATTAGAAGCTATGGCCTGACTTGCATTAGCCTGAGATGCTGCTACATAAATAACAAGTTTACAAAACAGAAAAAAGAAACATAATGTAAATGTCAACAACTAAGTACCTTTTGTTGGTCTGAAATGAAAGTGTATGTTAGACACTCAGTAGTACCACCTAGGTCAGCAATCAACAACTCCAAAAACCAAGTCCAGCTTTCCTTATTTTCACCTTCCACCACTACAAATGTTATAGGAAGCATCTGATCATTTGGATCCCTTCCTATAGCTTCCAGAATTTTCCCTCCACAAAGCCCCTTCAAGAAGCAACTATCCAGCCCTATAACATGTCTAGAAAGTTTAAAACTCTCCTTACAAGCTGCAACCATCCAGCCCTTCACTATCATCAGAATTAGATTCATCATGCACCTCACCAATATTACCATGACTCGGACTTGTTTCTCCTTCCTCTAAAAATAAGATTAGTATTATTCACCCCAGCAATTACTTCCTCCACAACAACATTAGTATCATTCACCCCAACACCTACTTCCTCCCCAATAACATTAGTATCACTCACCCCAGCACCTACTTCCTCCATAACAACATTAGTATCATTCACCCCAGCTTCTCCTTCTTCCACATCAATATTAGACTCATCCAATTTATCAATTAACTCATCATGCAACTTATTAAGTAACTCTTGAACCTCATCTACAATGATCTCAGGCTCCTCAACTCCTGTATCCACTGGTCCATCACAATAATCAAGCTGAGACAAAGTGTGTTGAATGTAAATGTCAAAACTTCGGTGCACCCTGTGAAGGTCTGCAATATCTAAAGCACCTTTGTCATCAACTAGGGTTATCATCCCAAATTGTGGATCCTTGTAATACATCTTTTCAAAGTCCCTATAACCTAAGTCCTTCAAAACACCTACTAACTCAAAAAAATCCACCTATCAACATCCACTTTCAATTCGTCTACCGTTCCTTCTACATACACACTAAGTTCAGGTTCAACGAATTCACCACTGTGGTGAATTTTAAGCTCCAAAAATTCTTCCATTATGACCTAACACAGTTCAATAACATTGTTTCAACTTAAGTAAATCTAGTTTTAACCTAAATCTACAGAAATCCCTAAATCTATCTAAACCCTAAATCGAAACAAACCCTAAAAACATTATGGAGAGAATACTTACCTGGAATCCTTCTTCTTCAAAGTTGCTTCGTCTTCAGTCTACCCTTGTTCTTCGTCTTCGTAGCTGATTCTTCTTCGTCTTCGCAGTCGCTTCTTCTTCTTCTCCAGTATGACTCTTCGTGGTTTGACAAGAATGAATGACTTCAGAATATTTTATTTCTCTTACATTACATTTGGTAGTACACGTAAGCAGAACCAATGCCATCTGGATTTCACTTACCCACCTCAACATACAAACTACCAGCTGGAGTCTTTTTTTGAACTTTGACTAACGTTCCATTAACGGAAGGACTAACGTGGATATGTTTAGATAATTAAAGGACCAAAATGGCACGAAAAAACATTAAGGGACCAAAGTGAACCAGGGGGTATACTTAAGGGACCAAAAAGGGTATTTTGCCTTGATTTTATTATCTTGTTGTTTATTGATTCGATTTGCGATGACCGCTAACGCGGTAGCAATTTGCTATTTCGATTTGTGCTAATTTTCAACTATCCAATGCGTTGGCTTTAGATCAGATTAAATTCTTTGTGGTAGCCTTGCACGTCTTCTCAACGCGGCTTTGATTCGCGTACTTGTGTCATGATTTTAATCTCTGCACTTTTCTTTTAAATTTTAATATTGTGTATGCATCTTATTTCCGTTCACACCTAAATTATTTTTAAAACTAATTCTTGATTTAATCAAGCCATTTTTAAACCCATGTAAGTAGATTATTTCTACGATTGTCATCAACCAAACCCAAAATATTCTTGATTCATATATCAAGCACTACCCCAACTTGTAAGTCAATTGCCTTTTGCATTGCCATCAACCAAGTAAACCTTTGATCCAACGTCAAGTGGTTTACTTCTTTAACTCTTGTAAGTCGATTTCCTTTTGCATCGTCATCACGCAAATTCAAACCTCGATCAACATCGAGTATTTTTCTTAAACAATTCAAGATATATAATCATTATCTAAACACTATTTTATTAAAAATAAAGGGAAGGGTTTTGAGTCTTCGAAATCTCACCTCAATTGTTTGGATGTGAGATATCTTTCCCGTGTTCAAACAACTATTTCCTTAAAATACCTAATTATATCTTAACACTATTTCACTAAAGATGAAACAGGGGGTGTGGAGTCTTTCGTTCCTCTCTTTCAATTATTTGGGTACGAGATATCTTTCTCGTGTTCAGGCGATTGATATCTATAAAACACACTAACAAACCGTAGTGCCGAACTACGATTGCTCTGACTTTCCCATTACACGAGGGAATACGTAGGCACAAGGGCCCCAATCCTTGGTGAGCACCCTAATAAAAAACAAACCATTTTCCCATAACAAAGTAACCATAGCTAGAATCTTCTGAAAACCATTTTATTATTCAAAGAAATCAAATAGAATAACTTAGCATTCAATCACAAATTAGACTAAGAGGTTCCCGTTGAGTACAACGGACGTGAGAGGGGTGCTAATACCTTCCGCTTGCCTAACCGACTCCCGAACCCGGATATGATTGCGATGACCATTTTCCTTACCTTAAAAGGTTTTCTCGATATTTTCCTATTCCTTAATCAGAATGAATTAAAGTTCGGTGGCGACTCTGTTCGAACAATTTTTTCCGCGTCCATCGCAAGGATCGTATTTTTCGAGATATGACAGATGGCGACTCCGCTGGGGACACATAATTGCTCCATGCAAGAGAGATCCGAGTATAACTTATGTTAGTTTGTGAGGATTGTTAATGTTAGAACAAGATTTGTTTCTGCTGGTTATCTCTGAGTTTTGATAATAACAAGGTAGTATTTGTGTGAAAATAATTTTGGTACTTTAACAGTTTGTTATTCTGAAGTTTTAACAAATAGGTTCTGACTCTGATAGAGACCATATGCAATGTCATTCTGGTATGACAAAAGTCGCTTCTGCACTAAAGAAGCAAGTCTGCTTTTGTACCTACTCACATTCAGAAAGATGATAAGAAGACAATATGTTGCTGCTGCAATGCTCTCTTGGATTCTGCCTTTGAGCGTGACTAATGATTTGCTTCTGAAGGCTTTCTAGCTTCTGAAGTTGTTCTCTTCTGAAGACTAAGTGCTAAAGACTCTGAAGACAAGGTTCTGCTGAACAAAGTTCTAAAGACTCTGAAGACTTAAGTTTCTGAAGACTAAGGGTTCTAAAGACTAAGTGCTAAAGATTCTGAAGACAAGGTTCTAGTGAACAAGTTCTGAAGACTCTGAAGACTTAAGACTCTGAAGACCCGGTGATCAACTCTTCTACTCAAGATTCAAACATCTCTATCCATAAGTCTCTGATGTACAGAAGATAAGATCAAAAGTTTACGAGGGAAATAATGCATAGTACATATCAAAACGTTCCATTCCACTACCATTCCACTACCCTGATTTTGTGGTGAAAATGACAACTTTAGTGTTCGATTTTCATCGCTACGTAACAACATTCTTTAAAGTCGCCAGCTCACTCAAGGATATTCCTGATCTACCCTCCAACGGATCTTTTACTGGCTATATAAGGACTTGATAACTTGAAGAAAATTGTGAAGAACTACAACATAACAACGCAAGAACACAACAACAAAAAATTCATACTGTGTGCAAAATTTTATTTAAGTCTTTTAAAGATATTCATTGTGTTTATATATGCCTGAGTAGAAGCATTTCATTGTAAACATTTATCTTTCATAAACTGTTGTTTGTAATTCCTTAAGGGACCAGTTAGGTTAGAATCCTTAAGAAGACTTAGACAATTAGTCTTTGTGGTTGTTAGTCACCCGCGGTTTCTAGTGCAGATTGTAATAAGTTGATTATATTGGATTAAGTCCTTGGGTATAAGGCAAAATCACCTTGGTAGGAGGACTGGATTAGCTTGATAGTTTTCAAGTGAACCAGGATATATCGTGTGTCTTTCTCTCTTGTTTAGTTTCTTTGTGATTTCTGTTTGAGTTTCATAAAAAGCTTTCATTTTTAAAAACCCAATTCAAACCCCATTTCTTGTGTTTTTCTCACACCTTCAAATGGAATCAGAGCTCCGGTTCTGATTGTGATAAAAGTTTTATCAACACTTCACCGTGTTCAGTATCGATCCAGTATTTGTGTGAGACATCATGGTTGCCGTTAATCCTATTCCAGAAGAGAAAGATCACTACAGTTCTAAACCACCAATCTTTGATGGTGAAAAGTTTGACTACTGGAAAGATAGAATTGAAAGTTTCTTTCTTGGCTACGACGTAGATCTTTGGGATCTTGTAGTTGATGGCTACACTCACCCAGTTGATGCTGCAGGAGAAAAAATGTTAAGAAGTGTTATGACTAATCAACAAAAGAAAGATTACAAGAATCATCACAAGGCAAGAACTATACTGCTGAATGTTATTTCTTATACTGAGTATGAGAAAATAATAGATAGAGAAACTGCCAAGTACATTTTTGATTCACTACAAATGACTCATGAAGGAAATGCTCAAGTAAAGGAGACAAAGGCTCTTGTCCTAATCTAGAAATATGAAGCTTTCAAGATGGATGATGATGAATCTGTAGAAACTATGTTTTCAAGATTTCAGATGCTGGTAGCAGGACTCAGAGTGCCAAATAAAGGATATTCTACTGCTGATCATGTCAAGAAGATTATCATAAGTCTTCCTAAGAAATGGAGACCAATGGTAACTGCTCTAAAGCTATCTAAAGATCTGAACAGTATAAGTCTAGAAGAACTTATTAGTTCTTTAAGAAGTCATGAGATAGAGTTGGAGGATGATGAACCTAAGAAGAAGAATAAATCAATTGCTCTTAAGTCTAAACCTGAAAAGGCAAAGGTATCAAGCTGAGGAAGAATCAGAAGATTCTAATGAAGATTCAGAAGATGTGTTATCACTTATCTCCAAAAGGATCAACAAACTATAGAAACATAGGCAAGGGAAGTTCAGAGGATCAAGAAGGAACAACGATCGTTCTGACTCAACATCTGGACAAAAAAGGCAGAGTTCTGGAAAAGAAGTGATCTTCTATGAGTGTAATGAGCCAGGTCATTACAAGAATGAGTGTCCAATACTTAAGAAAGACAAGAAGCCTAAGAAGAACTTCACCAAAGTCAAGAAGGGACTCATGGCAACTTGGGATGACTCTGATTCTGAAGAAGAAGATTCTCATGAAGAACAGGTAAATGTTGCGTTAGTGGCAACAACAATTAACACTGAAGTCTCTAGAGAACCAAAAGAGAAAATGCAATCAGAACCAGAATTAGATTCAGACTCCGACTCAGAGGTGTTGTCTAAACTCTCTCGTTGTGAATTAGAGTCATGTCTTTCAGAAATGCTGGAAAGATATCAGAGTCTTCAAAGTAAATACAAGGACCTTAAACAAATCCATGTAATTACTTCTGAAGCTAGAGATAAGCTTGAACAGAATAATTGTTCTCTGAATGAAAATATTTTTTCTTTAAAAAATATTAACTGTGCTTTGAAAAGCAAAACTTCTAAACAAGAAGAAGAATTAGTCTCTAATATCTCTGATACTAAATGTGTCAACAAGTATGATAGAGCATTCCAGCACTTTCTGGCTAAAAGCATAGATAGAAGCAAAATGGCTTCCATGATCTATGGAGTTAGCAGAAATAGCAAGAAAGGTTTGGGGTGTACATAAACATCTAAAATTGACGAAAGTCAGCCTGTAAAACCAAAACCTCTCTATGATCATTCCGTGCCTTTTGGAACTAAGCTTGATTGCTCTGAGCTTGTGCAAGCACCCTCACAGACACAGAAATCTGATCTTAAACCAAAGTATCATGCACAAATTCCACTTGATTATCTTGTTGCACGGAAACCCAAAGTTGTGAAAAAATACGGGAAAACTAACAAAAGAGGACCCAGAAAGTGGGTACCTAAGGATGAGATAATCTATGTTGCAGATATCCTTAGCAGCTCAGTTGAAACACCAATCATGGTACCTATACAGTGGTTGCTCGCGACACATGATAGGAAGAAGGCATATGTTCCAAAGTTTGGAACTTAAGCCTGAGGGCTTCGTTGGTTTCGGAGGAAACTAAAAGGGTAAGATCATTGGCTCTCGAACTATTGGTAATGGTGAACTTTCTTCTGTTACTGATGTTTTTTTGGTCGATGGTTTGATGCATAACTTACTGTCAATTAGCCAACTTAGTGACAATGTTTATGATATCATTTTCAATCAAAAGTCATGTAAGGCTATTAGTCAGAAGGATGGATCAATCCTTTTTAATGGAAAAAGGAAAAACAACATTTACAAAATCAGACTTTCTGACCTTAAGGACCAAAATGTTAAATGCTTAATGTCTGTAAATGAGGAGCAATGGGTATGACTTAGACGTTTGGGCTATGTTAGCATGAGAAAGATCTCTCAGCTAAATAATCCTGGATTAGTCAGAGGCTTACCAAATCTGAAGTATTCTTCAGATGCTCTTTGTGAAGCATGTCAGAAAGGAGAGTTTTCAAAAACCTCTTTTAAAGCGAAAAATGTTGTTTTTACCTCTAGACCATTAGAACTTCTGCACATTGATCTTTTTGGTCCAGTGAAATCTGCCTCAATCAATGGTAAGAAATATGGATTAGTCATTGTAGATGACTATAGTCGTTGGACATGGGTAAAATTCTTGAAACACAAGGATGAGTCACATTCTGTGTTCTCTACCTTTTGCTCAAAAGTGCAAACAGAGAAGGATTGCAAAATAGTCAGAGTCAGAAGCGATCATGGTGGAGAATTCGAGAACAGATAATTTGAGAATCTTTTTTATTCCCATGGCATTTCCCATGATTTCTCTTGTCCTAGAACTCCACAACAGAATGGAGTAGTGGAAAGGAAAAATAGGACACTGCAAGAAATGACTTGTACTATGATCCAAGAAACTGACATGGCTAAGCACTTCTGGGCAGAGGCAGTAAACACAACATGTTATATTCAGAACAGGATTTCTATCAGACCTATTCTGGGTAAGACTCCTTATGAATTGTGGAAGAATAGAAAACCCAACATCTCTTATTTTCATCCTTTTGGCTGTATTTGTTTTATGTTGAACGCTAAAGAGAATCTTGGCAAGTTTGATTCCAAAGCTCAAAAGTGTTTATTGTTAGGATACTCTGAACGCTCTAAAGGCTACAAAATCTATAACACAGAAATACGGATTGTTGAGGAATCTGTTCATGTTAGATTCGATGATAAGCTTGACCCTGAAAAGTCAAAGCTAGTTGAAAAACTTGCAGATTTGAAGATTACTTTATCAGAATCCAAGGAGGAAGATTCTAAAGAAGAAGACAAAGTTGCAGAAACTATAGACTCAGATACAACCTCACCAGATACAATGACTAGTCCATCTCATCAGAAGAAGAATAGACTAAGGACTTCTCATTCTAAAGAATTGATTCTGGGAGATATAGACTAAGAACTCGTTCATCATTCAAACCTTCTGAAGAAACTCTTCTGGGTTTGGTGTCACTTATAGAGCCAACATCAGTTGATGAAGCTCTTCTGGAGAATGAGTCGATTCTGGCCATGTAAGAAGATCTGAATCAATTCACCAAAAACGATGTTTGGGATCTTGTTTAGAAACCAAAAGGTGTCCACGTCATTGGAACAAAATGGGTATTCAAAAACAAGCTTAATGAGAAAGGTGAGATCGTAAGAAACAAAGCTCGACTGGTTGCACAAGGCTATAGTCAGCAAGAAGGGATAGACTATACTGAAACCTTTGCACCGGTTGCCAGGTTAGAATCTATTCGCTTGTTAGTTTCTTTTGCTGTTAATCATAACATCATTCTTTATCAGATGGATGTTAAGAGTGCATTCTTAAATGGGTATTGTCATACCCTAATTTTTAACCCTAAGATTTTGTTTTTCGTTTCGCATCGTCTGCATGGCATTCAGCCTTTGTCCATGATCTTCTGAGAATTAGGACATAGAATCGTGTGTGTGTTTATCATGACTAACCAGTTTGTGTAGGTGCAGTAATTTCAAGTGTAGATTCTTACAGTTAAGCATTTCAGGGTGTGACCATTGGATTTTGGTTCAAAAGGTTCCTAGGGTTTCCTACTGGTCACTTTTCCTCAAGATTTCTCAGAGGTTTCCCAAGGAGGATTAGGGCTTCCTGTTCATTGGTATTTAAGCATGTCCATCAATTGGAGACTGGCTAGAGTTGCATGGCAAGTTGTATTTTTAGTCCATGGCATGAAAAGAATGAATTCAGTGATGTTCAAGTAGGCACCGAGTCTTAGGCATTTATTTTGCCCAGGTATTTAGGTTCATGTGGATTTCTGAGTGGATCAACATTTACCACTTTCATATTCAAAATTTCCCTAACTATTTCCATATCCATTCCAAAGCCCAAAATCCATTTTCTTTTCTTCATGTCAAGTTACAAAATTCAAGTTATCATTCCACATTCAAATTCAAATATTCAATTTACAAATTCAAGGAGATTTTGCATCAAGGAAGAATAAGTTTCATCAAGTTTTAGGAAATGATTCATATCTCACCATGGAAATTATAATTCAAGTGTTTCATTACAGGAATACAAATTCCAAGTCCAATGAAAAAACCAATTGCAAGAGGTATTACTATTGTTGGCGTGAATTGAACAAGAAAGACTTATGAGGGCTAAGGTAGATTTTCTTGAAAATTGACTACAAGGATTACAAGCTGATGTGCATTTATGGTCTTAGGTTGTAACACTGTACAGGATGAATATCATACACGTTCTTTCATTCAATTTGAACAACTAAGCAATTTGAACAAGGCATAAAAGAGTCACGAAGTGTAAATGGCTTCTAAAGATCTAGCCTAGTAGTAAGCAATATCCCGTGTTCCCTAATACTTCTACTTGCATCGTCACCGGCGAAACATTCAGTTTGTGATTTCCCAGTACGCAAAACTTCCAGGAAGGACCTTTTTGGTTGTCACCGCTTCTATTACTCCACCGCCATCAAAATAATGTTCTTGCGCACCTAGAGAGCACTCGACACGAGATAAGCTTCAAACATGTGATACATGAACCTCTGAATGCCAATTCATTTTCACCTGCTAAGGTCCACAAAACCAATAAGTGACAATACAATAAGGCAAAAGAAAGAAGTTTCAAGTTATGCAAAGTTTAAAGCTCAAGTCCTAAACCTTCACTATTTTCATGATTCAATATCACCAAATCCCTTCACCTTGTTTAAGCAACACGACAAGCAAGCTTTGGGTCACGGCAAGCATCTGTCCACTACAATCAAGCACTTCCAGAATGGAACACGTGATACACAGTTTGACGTGGGGAATTTTAATATCACTGCAAGAAAGAATCAATTCCACAATTACTAGTTGTTATGATACTTGCAAGTGGTATATTTGCTTTCCAAACACGATCCAAACATAATCCAAAATATTCAGATTTTCCAAACAAAACTTCCAAAACAATACACAACATGTTGGAGTGAAAAAAGGAAGGAGATCCGAACGTGTCGGAACATGTTTGAATTAAAATGGAAATTACCAAGAGACAAGAATCATCAATAGTCGACATTTTGTTTTGGAAACAAGTTTTGATCTCGCGAACTTAATTTCAGAATCAGTGTTTCAGTTTTATTGAGTGCCTATAAAAGAACATTCAAACGCAAGACAAGGGAGAGATTCACAGAAGAAACCACAGAAAACATACACACTCAAAGCAAACACGCATAACACAGGGAAGGGGGATTCTCATGAGTATACACCCACAAAAGGCAGTGGAAAGAGCTAGCAATCACACGAAAAAATCTCGTATTCATACAAACATTGAAGAAGAACAGAGTATCATCACAGCACAAAACAACACGCGGAGCATAAATTTCAATCACATACACGCTACGATATCAACAAACAACAACGAGACGATAGAGGGTGCGTAAGGATTAAAGGGGAAGAATCTTTGAAATACGAAGCTGACGCCGCAACATCGCGAACCTCCCTTCGTCCGTGCATCATCCTCGACGTCGCTTCACTCATCTCCACGAGTTGCATAGGATACCTTACCGTTGTGAGTTCGTCTCAAACCATATTACTCGCCATCAAAACGATTTCGCCGGAGTTGAGTTCGTTCGAGGTTTGTTTTTTCCTTCCCAAATTTATGTGTTTCTTTTGTTTGCATTGTGTAGGATTGGAGGAAAATTTGAAGTTTGATTTTGGGGATTTGAGAGAGAAAATAGTGAGTGGAAGAGAAGAGCGTGCAAGATGAAAGAGAGAGAAACGTAGGAATGGGAAAAAAACGAGAGAGATGGTTGAGGCGAGAGAAGCTGGAGGTTAGGGATGGTAGCCGTGAGAGAGAAAAGAGAATGGCTGGGTGATGCTGATTGTTACCCTTTCTCTTGAGGTAATATTGTTTTGGGCCGTGATGAGGTGAGCCCACCATTTTTTTAGTTAGTTTTCTTTGGTATTATTACTAGGAGATGGGCTTAGTGACAATAAGCCCATATGTGTTTTTTATTATTTATTTTCATTTTTTTTATTTATTCATGTTCTTTCTTAGTGTGTTTTTTTATTATAATTTTAAATTTTAATTAGATATTTTGTCTTAATTAGATTTTGAATTTTAATTAGTTTAAATAGTTCTAATTAGATTTTTAGGTTAGAAGTTAATCTTGAATTTAATTAGATATTATTAGGATTTAAGGTTGAGTTGACTTTTAATTTTAGTGATTAACTTTTCCTTTTAATTTTAGATTAACTTCTAATTTTTTAGTTAATTACCGATTAACTTTTGACCTTAGTTTTGACTAAATTTTGTTCCTAATTCTAATTAAAATTTTGTTTATACTTTGATTAGGTTTTGATAAAATTTTGGTGATACTGGTGAATATCTTCCTTGATGATACTTGATTTAATCTCGATCCTTGTATTTGACTATGTCGTTGTTCATTATGTTGTCTTTATCCATCTGATGCATGCATTTTCTGTCATATTATTTTCTCTTTGCCTGATTCTTATTTTGTGTCTAATCACTTTCATGACTTGATCCTATTTTTTCGTATTAATTACATATGCCCGATTCCAAGGGAGGATCCCTTTTCTTGACTTTCATGTCATACTTAGCCTAACTTTAGGTCCTTCCCGTTTCATCCTAGCCTCAGGATTAGAGTCGTTGTACTCTATGTAAGTTCCTGCCATGGACACTTACTTCCTTCCCTTTTACCTAGCCTTAGGTTTAGAGTCGCCATACTCTATGTAGGTGTCTTACCATGGACACTTACCTTCCCCCCGTGGAAACTTGACTGCAGTCAAGAGTTCCTCACCCTTATTAAGGGGAACTACGAATGCTCTGATTCCATTCCCGCCAGGATACGTAGGCACGAGATGCGATGTCTTGGCGAGCATACTTAGGACTAACACCTTAGGTCTCCCTTTACCTTTTCACCCTTTAGCAGACAAAATAACAAATAACACAATAAAACAAGAGGTTCCTATAGAGTACTACAGATACTTAGGATGTTAGCACCTTCCCTAGGTATAACTAACCACCGAACCTTAGATTCTCTTTTACTTTGCATTGCATTGCATATTTCGGGTTATTTGCTCTTTTTCCCTTCCCTTGGATAAATTAAAGATCGGTGGTGAATTAAGATTTGTGGTTCAAGTTAATTAGTAGCTTGATATCCAATTATCACTGCGACAGGTATATTTCTGAAGAAGTTTATGTACATCAACCCCCTGGCTTTGAAAATTTTGAGAAATTAGATTATGTATTTAAACTGAAGAAATCATTATACGGTCTGAAACAAGCTCCCAGAGCTTGGTATGACAGACTCAGTAATTTCCTTTTGGAAAATGATTTACCAGAGGGAAAGTAGACATGACACTCTTTTACAAAACCTTTAAGAATGATATTCTGGTTGTGCAAATTTATGTAGATGATATTATTTTTGGTTCTGCTAATCCTTCTTTGTGCAAGGAATTTTCTAAGTTAATGCAGACAAAATTTGAAATGAGTCTGATGGGAGAGCTCAGATTCTTTCTAGGAATTCAAATTGATCAACGTCCATAAGGAATGTATATTCATCAGAGTAAATATGCCCGAGAACTTCTGAAGAAGTTTGAAATGTCAGATAGTAAACCTGCAAAAACTCCCATGCATCCTACATGCATTCTGGAGAAATAAGAAGTAAGTAAAAAGGTTTGTTAGAAGCTCTATCGTGGTATGATAAGCTCTCTTCTGTATTTGACTGTTTCTCATCCAGATATTCTGTTTAGTGTATGTCTGTGTGCTCGTTTCCAATCAGATCCAAGGGAAACTCACTTAACAGCTGTTAAGAGAATCCTAAGGTATCTAAAGGGAACAACTAACCTTGGCTTGATGTATAAGAAAACGTCAGAGTACAAGTTATCTGGTTATTGTGATGCAGATTATGCTGGAGACAGATTATAAAGGAAAAATACTTCTAGAAACTGTCAGTTTCTGGGTAACAACCTCGTCTCTTGGGCAAGCAAAAGGCAATCAACCATTGCACTATCTACTGCAGAAACAGAATACATCTCAACGTCACTTTGCAGTACCCAGATGCTCTGGATGAAGAATCAACTAGAAGACTTTCAGATTCACGAGGGTAACATTCCTATCTTCTGTGATAACACAGCTGCTATTTGCCTAAGTAAGAATCCTATTTTACATTCTCGAGCTGAACACATTGAAATTAAACATCATTTCATCAGAGACTATGTTCAGAAAGGGATTTTAACTCTAAAATTTATAGATACAGAGCATCAGTGGGCTGATATTTTTACAAAACCCTTAGCTGAAGATAAATTTCAGTTTATTCTGAAAAACTTAAATATGGATTTTTGTCCAGAATGAATTTTATCAGAATATGTTTATTCTCCTTCTGTAAAAAGAGATTCTGACGTTACGCAAATATTTTTGATTTATTTATTTGTCTTTCTGAATAAAGATACTTCTACATGTTAGAAGATGTCTTGATCATAAACTTGTCTAGTCAGATACCTCTTGGTATTCTTGACTTTGGGAACATCAAACGTGTTCACTTAAACAGACGGCTATGATTTCTCGTGACACTTGTCCAATATCAAATCATACCTTACAGTTGAAGTGACACCTCGAGCATTGTGATTTCGTGAGACTAGGATTTAAAATAATTACTCCCTGTTACTCCCTATTTTTTTGTAATCATCAACTTCTCTCTTTATATACTCACTATCTCACTATCACACACTACGCTACTCTTTCACTTCCCACACCTTTTTTTTAGACCCTAAAAACCCTTTGTGTTCTGTAACTTCATCATCTTCATCAATGAATGCTCAACAGCAAAGTGTGTACAACTTCTCTCAACAATCACAACATGCAGAATCATCTCAAATGGTTTCTACTACTGCTCAAACTGCTTCGATGTCACTACATCAATCGTTATCTACCTTCCAGAAACCAGATGAAGTTCATATTGTGGATCGTCCATCTCACATTCATCTCTCGACTCCTTTTGAAGAATTGGAAGTTCTTTGTGAATGGTTGGTAGATTTTGATAACCTGTTTGATAATGGAATAAATTTGTTTAGGGAGCTGAATGCTCAAGGGTGGATAAATTAGTTTGATTGTCTCCACGGTCCCATCTTCCCTAACCTAATTAAGGAATTATAGAGATTTGCTGATGCTGATAATCACTTCATTGTGTCATATGTTTTGGGAAACAAATTTGTCATCACGGAGAAATCTATCGCTACCTTACTTGGAATTGAGAACGCTGGTGGAAAGTGTATCTATAAAATGAATTCAAAGTCAAAGTTTCTTTCTGAAGACATAAACCCATCCATCTTCACTCAATCATCTGATGGAAAGCCACCCTTTAAGAGTTAGGATCTGTCTAAAGAGCTTCGTGTCTGGCACAGGATCATTCTGGGTTGTATCTATCATAGACCTTCATCAAGTTCATCTGACTTCATCAACACTGATCAAAAATACATGTTGTATTATCTGCTGAAAGGTGAAAAGATCTGCCTTCCTTCCATTCTCTTCAAATATCTCAGAGATTTTGTAAGAGAAACCAGAAATGATGGAAAGAAGCTTAAAAACTACATTCCTCTTGGTAGACTTATCTCAGATATTTTGATTGAAAGTGGTATGGTTGATCATCTGGAAAATTTGAATTTCAAAGAAGAATTAGAAATTATAACTAGAACACCTCTGAATAGCAGAAATCTAAAGCGGATGCAAATTATAAACAAGATAAGAGTTGAACCAAGTATGGCTCAGATTGGGACAGTTTGAAGTCAAAGAGAATGATAATCAATGGATTTCCTCTATTCACCAAGACTGACTCTATAGAAGCTATAGTGGAGTACATTAAGATGTGTGAAGCTGAAAGACATGATTTGTCTGGATTCTCGTTTGAAGATCTAGTAGATATAGTCCCTGATTAGATGAGGAAGAAGAGACCCCATAACAAGACCCCTCAGAAGAAGATTGTTAAGAAGTAAAAAAAGGTTTGCGTCTGGGTGAAGCCAGCACGAAGAATACTTCACTGGCATCCTATCCAGAACTGACAAGTAAGTCTTCTGACTCTTCTATGACTACATATGTTCCTACTAATAGAAATGTGTCTTCATCTATTCCAACACCACCTCCAATATTTTCAACCACAATTACAACCTCATCCATCCCTTTTTCTGAACCGCCATCATCTCAGATATTTCCATCTTTTGCACCATCTACACAACTTTTTCAAACCACTTCCACTCAAATAACTCCTACCATCTCTTTACAATTAACTCCCACCATATCTTTACCATTAACTCCCACGGTATCTTTACCATTAACTTCTAACATCATCACTCAACCCATTTCTGAAGAAATTCCTACATAACCTATTCCAACAACCAACCCTTAATCACCCACATCCTCAACCTCTCTACACATAAATGGAATAACCATCTCTAATAATCCTGACCCTTCATCACCAAAAACAAACTCTGATTCAGACTATGACCAAACACTTTCCAATCTAGTTGCTTCTGATGAAGAAACCCAAACACTTCCTGAACATCAACCTTCTGATCTCCCCCCTCCTAACCTTGATGAAGTCATTTCTATTTTTAAAGACAATGCAGTTAGGAGAGTCAAGAAACTTTCTGATGACTCCAGTTCTAGCACTGATCCTTCTGCTCTGGCTGCTACCTAGAATCGATTCATTCGATGGATGTCTTTGGAGTTTTTAAAGATAAAAAATCTATCTGCTTAAACAAAAGAACACTTTATCCAGAAAGCAGAAGAAAGATTGGAAGCTCAGAAAGAAGCTGAAGAAAAGTTAGTTGCAGAAAGAGAATTAGCTGAAAGACAGGCTAAGGAAGCTCTTGAGAGAGAAGCTGCAATGAAGAATTATGAAGATGCTCTGAACTCCGTTGAAAGCTCTGATAACCATACTTCTGATCCAGAGTTGAAGACTCTGGAAAGCATTCAGAAGGAACAAGAGTTATTCAGAACTAGAATGGATAAGCAAGATGAAGTTACATCCAACATTCAGAATGTGCTTGATCATATTCTTCAGAGGTTCCCTCCTCCTCAACCTTAGACACTTTCTAGGCTACCCCTTAGTTATTTTGTTTTTGTTTTATTTATCTTTTTTATTATGACAAAAAGGGGGAGTAGTAATGAAGAAATTATGTTGATAAAAATATCTTGTTCTGTGAATCATAATTCTGACATTCTAACATAATAAATGCACACAATCCTTCTCAGAATGTTTTTCAAGAACGATATTGAAACTTTGGCAATCATGACTATTGATGCATCTGATAAGAACCAGCCTTGAACCTGCTTTGCTAACTGATAAGAATCAGCTCTGACAAAATATTCAGAAAAATTTAGTCAGACATTATTCTGGATCTGATAAGACCAATCAGACTCTGTTATCCCAAATCTGATAAGATTTTTATAAGTTTTAGATTCAGGGGGAGCTTGATAAAGGGAAGTTATTTCTAAAAGTATCTCTGTCATCACCTATTGATTATTTTTGTACGAAATTGTTTCATCAAAATACATTGTTTTGTCATTATCAAAAAGGGGGAGATTGTTAGAACAAGATTTGGTTCAGCTGGTTATCTCTAAGTTTTGATAATAACAAGGTAGTATTTGTGTGAAAACAGTTTTGGTACTCTAACGGTTTGTTATTATGAAGTTTTAACAAACAGGTTCTGACTCTGATAGAGACCATAAGCAATGCCATTCTGGTATGACAAAAGTCGCTTATGCGTCAAAGAAGCAAGTCTGCTTATGTACCTACTCACATTAAAAAATATTCTAAGAAGACAATATGTTGCTGCTACAATGCTCTCTTGGATTCTGCCTCTGAGCGTGACTCTGATGATTTACTTCTGAAGGCTTTCTAGCTTCTGAAGTTACTCTCTTCTGAAGACTAAGTGCTAAAGACTCTGAAGACAAGGTTCTGCTGAACAAAGTTCTGAAGACTCTGACGACTTAAGTTTCTGAAGACTAAGGGTTCTGAAGACTAAGTGCTAAAGATTCTGAAGAGAAGGTTCTGGTGAACAAGTTCTGAAGACTCTGAAGACTTAAGACTCTGAAGACCCAATGATCATCTCTTCAACTCATGCTTCAAACATCTCTATCCAGAAGCCTCTGATGTACAGAAGATAAGATCAAAAGTTTACGAGGGAAATAGTACATATCAAAACGTTCCATTCCACTACCCTGATTTTATGGTGAAAATGACAACTTTTGTGTATGATTTTCATCCCTACGTAACGACATTCTTTCGAGTCGCCAGCTCAATCAAGGATATTCTTGGTCTGCCCTCCAACGGATCTTTTACTGGCTATATAAGTACTTGATAACTTGAAGAAAATTGTGAAGAACTACAACATAACAACGAAAAATTCATACTGTGTGCAAAATTTTCTTTAAGTCTTTTTAAGATATTCATTGTGTTTATATCTGCTTGAGTAAAAGCATTTCATTGTAAACATTTATCTTTCACAAACTATTGTTTGTAATTCCTTAAGGGACCCGTTAGGTCAGAATCCTTAAGAAGACTTAGACAGTTAGTTTGTGTGGTTGTTAGTCACCAGCGGTTGCTAGTGCAGATTGTAATCAGTTGATTATATTGGATTAAGTCCTTGGGTATAAGAAAAAATCACCTTGGCGGGTGGACTGGATTAGCTTGATAGTTTTCAAGTGAACCAGGATATATCGTGTGTCTTTCTCTCTTGTTTAGTTTCTTTGTGATTTCTGTTTGAGTTTCATAAAAAGTTTTCATTTTTAAAAACCCAATTCAAACCCCCATTTCTTGTGTGTTTCTCACACCTTCAGTTAACGTAGCTTAGTTGTCTTCTTTTTCGTTTGTTTATTTTATTGTTTGTTAATTTTATTATTTGCTTATATTATTTTTCTATATTATTATGACATTGGGTTCTCTAATCACGGGCTTTGAGAGATAGGCTATATACCCGAGCCTGAGAAGAACATAAGCTTAGGATGGTGGTTGTGTAGTAGAGACTTGCGAGGAGTCTTCCTCATGAGGATGATATAAAAACCTCTCTTAGAATAGATTCCCTTGGAAATGTTATTATTTTGATGAGCCTTAATCACGGCGATAATGTTTTCAGGCTTGTATCGTTGACTCTAAAGACCTTTAATCCGTTCTATCCACGGTGGTTGTGTAGTGTTAACCTGCAAAACCTCTGGGCTTGTTGGGTTAATACGAAAGCCCCAATCAGATGAGATCTGTCATACCCCAAATTTTGACCACTAATATTTCCCATCATTGTGAAAATCATCATCACAATATGGGGGAACCATCCTGTCTCATTAGTCTCCCCAAAGATGGGTGAGCATCCACTGCAATCAAATTTAGGGTTTCAATCCCTCTCAGAGCTCTTAGACAAAGGATCAATCAAGGAATGACATGATCTTCAACTTGTCTAACCTCTCAAGTAGCTACAAAGGATCAAAAGGACTCCCACTCCAAGGATTAAGCACAAAGCTGCTCCCTTCCAGGTGGATCAAGCCTCAAGTTCGTCAGTATCACCAAATTAATGTTTTGGTCGACCAGGGCCTCCAGATGGAAATTTTCATCTGGGCATAAGCCAAAGATCCAAAACATAACCTAATATGCTCCATGGGACCTCATGGACCCAACCATCAAGTCAATTTTTCCTCAGGGGATGCATTCATCAAAAATTAGGAATTAGGGTTTCTTGACCTAATTCACCCCTAAGTTGACTTTTAGGGCAAATCATGAGCCAGACCTCAAGAGAGGGTTTGAGGGTCTCTAATGAACTATATTGATCCATTTGGAACAATGGATTATTTCAAGAAGTTTGAGCAACAAGTCTCAATTTCATCTGCACCACAGTTAGGGTTTCGCGGGAAAAAGTCAACTGTAACTTTGACTTTTGACCAGGACATGTTCCCAAACCCTAGGACATGATTCAATATACCCTATGACACCCATGGAACATGTCCATCAAGTTTGATTTAGGTCAAGGACATGATTTCCTGAAGAATTGCACAGTTTGGAATTCATCTGATAAAAAGTCAACTGTGCACAAAAGTCAACTTTGACTTTTTGAGATTTTTCACCAAAATGGATTTTTAACCCTAAAATGATGTTAATGTATGATTTGAATCATCATTCATCAAGAAAAATCAAGAAAAGTGGGATAACTTGTAAAAGGGGTAACCATAAAAACTTAGAAAATTTTCTAAGTTATGGAAAAAGTGACACTAATGTGCCAACTTTGGAGGACCATAACTCCTAAACCACAAGGCCATTGTTCCCCATTCAAAGCTTGATTTTTAGATCTCATTGCCCTCTACAAAAGCTTCATACTGACCTATGTCCAAATTCCTCATGGATTTTGAGTTATGGAGTGATCAAAATCAAGAAAAGTCACTTTGTTCCAACACTTAGTGAAAATTTCACTAAGTCAGATTTTGCCTTACTTTTTTCCAAATGTAGGGGGATTTTTCACTTGGATTCAAAAGAGATCAAAACCAAACATGTTCAAACAGTTGTTGTATCATGTAAGGGCTTTCCAAAATGGCCAAGAACATTACCAAATTCAATTTGAGTCATGAGATATAACATTGGCAAGTTGCCTTGTTGAAATCTGTCAAGGCAAGGCAGATATTGCACTTTTGCTCGATTTGCCAAAATTGTGCAAATCCAAACACTCATATCCACTTGGACACATCTGAGGATTGAATCTAAAGGGGACAATCACTGAGCCAAGCCTCCAAAGTCTTGGGAACAAGAAATAGCATGTTGAACCTAGAATTGCCAAAATAGGGACAAGACTCCAATTTTGGATTGGAGCATTCAATGGAAGCATCAAGGTGGCATGGACTGAGCCATTCTCAACTGAATTCAGTCAAGACTTATCCAAGACCAAGGGAACCAGCAGCCTGTGCCCTAACCTCTAGTCAATGGCTAGAGGAGACTTGGATTTTCATTTGCCAACATTGGCCAAACCTACTCAGCAGTTGCCATTCACTATTCCTTGCAAAACAAACTTGATCTACTATAAATAGAGCTCAATTGTGATAAGTTTAAGTACACCAAAGCCATCAAACAGATGCTTTCCTCAAAATCTCTTCTTTCACTCCAATTTTGCCTTCTAAGGCAAGTCACTATCGGGTTTTGAGTTTGAGAGCTTTTCTAATCAAACCAATCACACACACACCTCATATACATCACATATGAGCTGATCAAACACTTAAACAACAACTGGAACACTGATTTCTCAGAATCACCAGTCAATTGCTCAAGGTTTTAACCAAAGTGCAGTTGAGATGCCATGAAGTGATCTAGTCAATTTCAATCAAGTCCAAGCATTCAAACACACTCCATAGGGTGTAGGGAAGCTGTTCAGATCATCACAACTCATTTGTAACATCTCCAACTCAGAAATCACATTGCTCTTGCTGTCACGACCTAGAGGTAAGCCTAAACTTGGTCATCTCTCAATCTATGCACATTTCCTCGCACAATACTTTTGCCAAATGTTCATAATCATGCATGGAATGTTTCCCCTCAATTAATTGCATTGTTTGAATCATGTATCAAAAATCCCAGCCTTCATGCAGAATCTAGGGTTCTTGAGGATTTTTCGTGATTTCTTGTTATATGTTTAATTTAAATGAAATTAAATACCATAGACATGATCGTGAGGTTGAAACGAGTTGATTGGTATGTGGATTGCATGATACGATTAAGTATTCAGTGAGATTGGAGAGAAAATGCAAATCTGGGCAAAACTGAAAAACGCGTGTCTTCTTGCCTTTGTTCTTGGCGCCATTTTCCAATATTTGAATATTTGAATTTTGTGATTTTATTTAATTGATTCAAAAATTAATTTCTCTCTGAGTTTTAATGATTTTGAGTTGATTCTTTTTTTAATAATTCACAAAAATGTTAAAATATTTTATTTTACCAAAAAATTCCAAAAATATTATTTATTTCATATAATTGATATTTTTGCGAAGAATTAATATTTTAATTGTTTTTGACATTTTAAATATTTTTTCCACCTATATTTTGCAAATTTTAATGCCTTCTAATTATTTTGTAGGTCAATACTTAATTTTTAAAGCATTAATCCAAGATCATAATTTGTTTTCCATATGTTAAACAATTTTGATAATTTTAATTGAATTTTTATTCAATTAAATACATTTTTGAAAACAAATTAGGGTTTTGGATTAATCCAACCCTCATAAATCATTTTCAAAACACTTGGGCCTCATTAGAGTGTAAGACCCAACTCCCTTTGTACAGAAAACTTTTTGGGCCTCATTCGTTGTATAAGTCCCTCTGTACATTTTCAAATAAACGGCGCGATCGTCGCCTTTTAAGAAAATCAACTGGGCCTCTCCTTGAGCTATAAGACCCATTCAAAACTTTTGGGCCTCTAATAGAGTGTAAGACCCAATCCCCTTTTAACCAAAACCTTTTGGGCCTCAGATATTGTATAAGCCCTTTCGCGTTAAAAGAAAATCTCGGCGCGATCGCCATTTTAAACGAAAAAATCATCTGGGCCTACCCTCGTGTTATAAGCCCCACTCTTTTTCTTTAAACCTTTTGGGCCTCTTGAGAGAGTGTAAGACCCATCCCTTTGTACAGAAAACCTTTTTTGGGCCTCAGTCACTTGTATAAGTCCCTCTGTACAAATTCAAACAGCGCGCTCACTAGTAAAACCCTGGGCCTCTCCTTGAGCTGTAAGCCCCAAAATCTTTCTTTTTTAAAGCACTTTCTCCTTTGATTTTGAAATGTAATGTTGTTTTCAATTTTTCTTTGTTGAACAACTAACCAAACAGCATGGAAGCTCAACAACCGAGTAAGTGTTTACACGCTTTCATTTACCGCTTTCATATATATATAATTGTATCGTGGGGCTGTTTCGCTGTAAGTCTTCTTTCATAAACTCATATCAACTGTGTAATAATAGTATAGATATTTAGAGTTTCCCCCGACAACTACTCTAGCATTAAGCCCGTTGATCACTCTTAAATAGTCTAACCTAGATCCTCATAGGATTACCAGACACAGTCTTCCCTCCTCTTGGGGTTAAACAATATGGAGATATGAAAGGCAACATTCTCTGGGAACCCTTTCATAGACTGTCACTCGTAGAAGTTGTCAAAGAAACTCTACTCCCCATAGATGATCTTTTCTCCGTGAATGGCATCTCTTGAGTTTCTTCCAAATTCTCGGACTTTCCTGGCTTGATCTATTCTCGGTGAATGGCATGTCTTGAACTTCTCGGGGTTTGGAGACCCACAGGCTTCTTAAAAGCACTTGTCAAGAAACTCTACTCCCCAGAGATGATCTTTTCTCCGTGAATGGCATCTCTTGAGTTTCTTCCAAATTCTCGAACTTTCCTGACTTGATCTATTCCTTGTGAATAGCTTTCCTTGAATTTCTCGAGGTTTGGGAACCCATCGGCTTCTTAAAAGCATCAGCCTCCTCTTGGGCATTATACAAGGACCCACAGGCTTCCTAAAAGCATCCCCGCCTCCTTTTGGGCTTAGTACAAGGACCCGTCGGCTTCTTAGAAGTATTCACAGCCTCCTCTTAGGCTTCATATAATAATTTCTTCCTCCGGGAATGATATCCTCCTCTTGGGCTTCGTACAAGGACCGATCGGCTTCTTAAAAGTTTCCAGCCTCCTCTTGGGCTTCGTACAAATTGTCCCGACGACCTCCTAGAGGTATAGGAACAAAAATCAGTCATCTTAATAGAGCAGTCTTTCCAAGAGTCTATTACTGTTTCTCAAAACATAGTACAAAAGATGAAACTCTAGACCTGGACAGTCTACGACCCTTGAGTCTCCAAGACATTCTCAAGCACCCTTCAAGTAAGGAAAAATACCAGTAGACTTGGACAGTCTCAATACCCTTTGGATTTCCCATTTCCTTAAAGAACAGGAAATATCCCTGATCCTCGAATCAAAATCCCTGAGTGCAAACATTACTCATATAAGAACTGATTTTCTCTTTAAATCAGCACACTGGACCTGTCACTCAACTGAAACAGCAACCTAGCCTCCTCTTGGGCTTTGTACAATGATTCTCCCCAGCGGAGCGAACAACTTTTAGCCTCCACTCGGGCTTTATACGAGATACTAAATCACTCTCTTGTTGAGTATAAAGGACTCTCTTATTGAGTCAACCCTTTCAGCCTCTCTCTCGGGCTTCGTACGAGACACATACAGAAAAACTCTCCTGTTGAGTCAAATAGCCTCCATCTCGGGCTTTATACGAGATACCAAAAGACTTCATCGTCGAGTCAAAACCTTTTAGCCTCCCTCTCGGGCTTTGTACGAGACACATATTAGCCTCTTCTTGGGCTTTGTATAAGAAAACCACTGGTTGATCCAATCAACCTTTTAGCATCAAAGTTGTGCCTCGTTCACAGTACACAAACATCAACAACTCCTTCCCCTTCCATCTAATCGCTGTAAGCGGCAAGCCTCTGGATCATCTACATCCATGCCACTGTCCCTCTTTTAGCACGAGAAATTCCTAAGGAAAGATAACATTGCTCTACACTGAGTTAAAGTCTTCTCCTTTAGGTTAAAACCCCCTATAAAGGAAATTATGGCATTGCTAGGATCCGCGCATCCCGGTTAAAGTAATCCTCCTTTACAGCCAGTCACCCAACAGTCGTGACAAACCGACCCCCTTTAGAGATGACAAATTCTCTCTAAAGTCAACACCTTCAGCTTCACATCTTGGGCTTTGAACAAGATATAAACAATCTTTTTAGCTTCACGTATTGGGCTTTGAACAAGACACCAAAAACACCCATTTCCTCCCATAGAATAGGAGGAACTACGAACGCTCTGATTTCCCTGTTTCGGTAAACGGGAATACGTAGGCATAAGATTGAAAGAAAAATCTTAGCGAGCACACTAAACAAAAACCCAAAATCCTATACCTCCCAACAATCGAACGAACGCTATTTTAACAAAATAACCTAAGAGAGACCCCGAATCTTTGTAGCATCTGTAAACCAACAGTTTTGACTGTTTAACCACAGTATGCAAGCAGGGTTAGTTGGAGACATCTATTTCCCTTCCTTCATCAGCTTCAATAGGATAAAAAATGAATCGAGCTGTAGTACCAGAGCAATTGTGCTTCGCAACCACATCCAAAAATCACTCGCTACAGAAAAATGGCGACTCTGCCGGGGACAATCATTGTAAGGTCCTAGGTAGAAACCTTAAAATTTCGTCCTTTCTTTCTTTTCTGGGATAGAACTTCATTAGGATCTTAGGTAAAAAACCTTTAAATAGGGAAGAAACCACAAAATGGTGACTCCGCCGGGGAGCCATTTTTGTCAGGAACATAGGATTCATAGCTCTTTAAAGTCTAGGACTTTAGGACGAATATATATACTGCTTTTCCTAATTGCTATACTTGTTTATTTTTCTGCTAATGGGAATGCGTGTGATGCCGCATGTGGAAAGATTGAGTATACACTTAAGATAAATGATGGCGACGAGGTCGACCATCAACCTCAGTGGAGGCTGACCAATGCAACCCATTCCCTCTCATAGGCAATGGGCTGATTGTGATGTCTGAGAAGCTGAGGAGCCAAACCCTTTTGTAGTGCGGAAACTATCGGAAATAGTTGTTACGCGATACTACCCTCATTTGAGGCTGGTGATCTATTCTCGATGAATGGCACTTACTCTAAGATTTCATACAGCTCGCTGGCGATCCGCTTGCTGTTTGTTATCCTGGGAGGAGCTGATGATTTTGAGTACAGGTACAAAAATCACCCTAGTATAAACCTTTGGGGATGGGTAGAGCCTTGACTTCATGACAACGACCCTTTGACCCCATGTTTTTTCTATGTTTTTGTGTGCTGCATTCATGCATTCATTTAAAAAAAATATTAAAACATTCAAAAAATTTCTCTTCTAGTCTCTCTGTCTTTTCAAAATAAACTAAGACTGTGATTGCAAATATCAGAGAAAAGGATTACGCTAATGGATTTTGGTAGAAGGAGAACCCATAGGTATACCTTCAAGGTTCCAAAACTAGAGGATTTGAGAAGGTTAGCAGGGATGATCACAAACCAAGAGGCTTTCAGAGCCAAGCACGGAGGTATGCTACCACTGTTAAGAGTCCATGTGATTGAGGGAATCATGGATGCGCTCATTCAGTTTTATGATCCAGTTTATCACTGTTTCACATTCCCGGATTACCAGCTCGCACCAACGCTGGAGGAGTATTCTCACCTGACTGATCTACACATTACTGATCAAGCTCCATTTTCTGGACTGGAAGAAATTCCAAAGAATCATACTATTGCAAGAGCAATTCATTTGGACGAGTCTGAGGTCAGGACTCACATAACCACTAAGGGTGGCATCCAAGGTTTGCCAGCCCAGTTCTTGACAAAGAAAGCCCTGTATTTTGCCAGTATAGGAAACGTAACTGCTTTTGAAAGCATCTTTGTCTTGCTCACCTACGGGTTATTTTTGTTTCCCAACATCAATAACTTCGTTGATATCAACGCCATTAAGGTTTTTCTCATTGGAAACCCTGTGCCGACTTTGCTCGCAGATGCGTATCATTTTGTACACTTGGGAAATTTGTACAGCGGAGGGGAGATCACATGCTGTGTACCTCTGTTTTATAAATAGTTTATCTCCCATTTGCCTAAGTCAGCTGCTTTTTGGGATCATAAGAGTGCCCTACGTTGGTCGCAGAAGATCATGTCCCTCACCAACTCTGATATAGATTGGTGTAATAGGATTTATGATGGAATCAGAATCATTGATCGTTGTGGAAACTTCCCCAACGTACCCCTCATAGGAACTAAAGGAGGAATCAACTACCATCCGGTGTTGGTTCGTCGTCAGTTTGGATACCCGATGAGACACGTCCCACGGGGTGTTCATCTGGAAGGTCTTTTCTTCAAGGAAGGAGAAAATGACAGAGCACTAAAGATGGAAATAGTGCAGGCCTGGAAGCATGTTCATAAGAAAGGACGAGAGTCTCTGGGAAAACCAGATTGTGTCTCGGTGGAGCCTTATCTCCATTGGGTACAAACTAGAGCTCTCAAGCTAAAGATGCCTTATCCGCGTCACGGAATTCTTCCGCCAAAGGAATCTGTCATGTATTTCATGACGGAAACAGAAAAACTTCAGGTTACTCTCAACAAAGTTCAAAAGGAGAGAAGGTCTTGGAAGAACAAGTACCGCACCCTCAGTGTAGAGTGTACCAGAATACAGCAACTACTGAAAGAGAAAGATGCTCTGATTGAAATTTTAGAGCAACATACTGTAGAGAATCAAGATGACCAAAGGAATTTGCTCGCTCCTTTCACCTGGAAAAGGAATGATAACCCGACAACGGCTCAAGAGCCCCGGTCAAAGAAAAGGAAGGTACCAGAGTCAGCACCCGATTTCTCTTCAGAGAGGACTCGGGACCCATTAGCTTAGGTTTCTGTTTCTGCACCTTGTAATCTACTGTATTTCCATTTCTGTAATCCTTTGAAATTCAATAAAAGGGGTTTCCCCACTGTTTGATATTTGCAATCTAATTGTCGAAGTTTATTTTGATTAAACAAAAAAAAAACAATTAATATAATCATTGCATTCATCATTCTCACATCACGTATACTTCTTCCCTACGAATCTCACGTTTGTGTCTCGATTCTAGAGTCAAACTGTCTCATTCGTACAATACTCAGGCCAATCATCAGAAAAAGATGGATGATCTTGAGGAAGAAAACAGAGAGTTGAAAGAAGAGATCAATGCTCTGAGAGAGGATATGAGAAAGCTTCGTAACGACATGCAAGCCATGGCAGAAGCTCAGCTACAAAGGACTATGATCTCAGAGATCACCTCAACGCCCATAGTGGAGAAGTATGATCCTAGGTATCAAATGCCGAAAGATCGTCCTTGGGGCATGCCTGTTAACTATATCCCGGAAGGATATGTTCCGCCGATCACTGAGGATCAGGGAATCACAACTGAAGCCGCTGGGCCTGAAGGTTACAAACTTCGGGAAAGCGAAGATGCCAGGGGCATACTGAGGACTCCTGAAGGTTACAAACTTCAGGAAACGCCAAGATTCGCTGTCGTAGTCACGGTACCACCCCCAGTGGTGCACACTGTCCCGGAAGGACAGATTCCGCCAATACCTGCTGGTAAAAAGGAAACTTTGTTTGACATAATGGATGAATTCCAGGAGCAGTTCCTGGAAATGCAGAAGGAGCTGCAAGCCATTCGTGGACAGGATTTATTTGGAAAGGACGCCGCAGACCTCTGTCTGGTCCCCAATGTGAAAGTCCCGCACAAGTTTCAAGTGCCCGACTTTGAAAAATACAAGGGTAACTCTTGCCCTAAAATCCATCTGGTGATGTACGCTCGACGAATGTCAGCTCAGACGGAGAATCAGGACCTACTGATTCACTACTTTCAGGATAGTTTAACCGATGCCGCACTCAAATGGTACATGGGTTTAAACCGTACTACGATCAGTACATTCAGAGATCTTGGTACTGCCTTCGTCCAACAATACAAATACAATTTGGACATGGCACCCGACAGAGATCAACTCAGATCGATGTCGCAAAAGGACAAGGAAACCTTTAAGGAGTATGCTCAAAGGTGGCGTGAAATTGCCGCTCAAATTTGTCCACCTCTTGAGGAAAAAGAGATGACAAAGATCTTCTTAAAGACCTTAAGCTCATTTTACTATGACCGAATGGTTGCCAGTGCACCCAGTGATTTCACCGAGATGGTGGGCATGGGCGTACGTCTTGAGGAAGCTGTCCGAGAAGGACGTTTGGTAAAAGACACTGGATCGACGAGCGGTACTAAAAAATACGGTAGTGCTCTCCCTAAGAAAAAAGAGCAAGATATTGGGAATATCTCTCTCGGAAAGCAAAGGCGACGTTATCAACCGGTAGCAGCTGTGACTCCTGCTATCAACCCTGCGCCTATTCCTACTTATCAACCTCAGGTTGCACAAAGCCAACCTGATCAGCAAAGGACACAACAGTCTCTTCAGCAGGCTCGTCCCCAATACAACAACAACCGTACAACACGGCCACCAGGATTTGATCCTATACCCGTATCGTACGCAGAGCTGTTTCCATTACTGCTAGCCAAGGGGCACATTCAGACTAAGTCCCCTCTTACAGTACCGGAAAATCCGCCTTTCTGGTTCAAGGTGGATCAAACTTGCCCTTACCACCAAGGAGGACCAGGGCATAACATTGAGACTTGTCTCAATTTCAAGTCCGACGTGCAAAAGCTTGTTAGGAGCGGGGTCTTATCCTTCAAGGATACAAATCCTAATGTTCTTAAGAACTCGCTGCCTCAACACGAGAAGGCTGCAGTCAATTTGATAGAAGGAGAGACTAACAATGGCTATCAAATTCATGATGTACTCTTGTTAAAGACCAATCTGGTCAAGATACATTGTAGACAGAGTGGATATGGCCATGTGCCACCTCATAACTATCACCAGTGTGATATCTGCTCTAAAACCAACCAGGGATGTTCTGTGGTGCAAACAGCTCTACAGGAACAAATGAATCTCGGATGGATCCAAGAGCACCAAGTTCGTGGAGTTAACATGGTCTACACGAATTCTAACGTCATTCAAAGCCACGACATCCGTGCGATGAATGCCAACTTGGTGGCGATGCACTCAAGGCAAAGCCAGTATCATAATTTGCCGCGACACGATTACAGTTCTTGTTTGACTTGCTCAGTAAACAAACAGGGATGCTCTTTCATACAAGAGGCCCTCCAGCGTCAGATGGATCTTGGATGGATCCAAGACTACCATGATAGGAATTCCTATCAAATCAACATGGTTCAGATCTTTGATATTCGCGTGATGAATACCAACCTGGTAGAGTTACAGGCTGAGCAGGTCCGACTCAGATTCCTGGTATCACATAATTATCACAACTGTAAGGCGGGTTGCAAAAATGATCGAGGTTGTGCCCTTGCCCAAGAGGCACTTTAGCACTTGTTAAATCACTGGTGGATGCCAATCTACATGGATGAAGATACTCAGCAAATTAGTATCAATAATAGGAATCCTACTCTGCGTCAGAGTCAGGATGTCCGATTCGTGGAAGCTAACCTAGTAAGGTTACATTGTATTCAAAGTGGGCGTGGCCAGGTGCCACCGCACAATTATGACCGCTGTAGCATCTGTTCGGAAAGTAACCAAGGGTGTTACCTTGTGAGAGAAGCTCTTCAGGGACAGGTGGATCGTGGAGAGATTCGTCCATATCCGGGTTCTGGACCCATCAACTGGACGCCGAACTACCTTGCCGATCAAGTCGAGGACGTTGTCACAATCTCTGGTCATCATAGGACCAGGGATGTTTTTGCCATCATCCCCCTACTTGACGAATCTAAAGTTCCCAACCGGGAACGGATCGAGATTACTTACGATGGTCGGAAAAATCAAAAGGCTCCCGTAGTCATCTATCTGCCAGGACCATTACCGTATGAATCAACTAAGGCTATCCCTTACAAGTACGGTGCAACAACCCTTGAAAATGGAAAGGAAATTCCATTACCCTCCGTCGTGAACATTGCAGACATCAGTCGAGTAACATGGAGTGATAGAATCTTCAACCGAGGGGTTGGGGAACCTAACAAAGAAAAGGAACTTCAGACGGAAGCTCCTGATCTACCAGTTGGTCAATCCAGTAATCCCGACCTTTCAAAAAACAACGATGAGATGATGAAGCTCATCCAGAAGAGTGAATACAGCATTGTTGATCAGCTATTACAGACTCCTTCAAAGATCTCGGTATTATCACTGTTACTCAGTTCAGAAGCGCACAGGGAGGCTCTACAGAAAGTCTTGGAGCAAGCCTTTGTGGAACAAGATGTAACAATCAAAAAATTCGATAGCATTATCTCTAACATCACTTCCTGCAACAATTTGGGATTTAGTGATGAGGAATTACCTGAAGAGGGTCGTCGTCATAACATGGTGCTCAATATTATAGTCAACTGCCAAGATGATGCTTTAGCCAGCGTACTGGTAGACACATGGTCAGCCCTGAATGTTATGCCGAAATCCACTTTGATGCAACTATCATTCAAAGGCCCTCCGATGAGAATCAGCGAGGTTGTCGTCAAAGCATTCGACGGATCCAGAAAAACGGTTATCGGCGAAGTTGATCTTCCCATAACTATTGATCCTCACACTTTCCAAGTCACTTTCCAGGTCATGGACATCCGGGCAACGTACAGTTGTTTATTAGGAAGACCTTGGATACATCAGGCTTGAGCGGTCACCTCGACCCTCCACAAAAAGCTAAAGTTCGTCAAGAACGATCAACTTGTCACAGTTTGTGGGGAACAAGCCTTGCTTGTGAGTAACTTGTCATCATCTGCTAGTGTAGAGCCCGAGGAGGTTATTGGAACGCAGTTCCAAGCACTGTCGGTAAGTAAGGACAATCAGTTCAAAGAAGGAACTTCCATTTCTTTATACAACGATGCTATCAAAGCGGTCGAGAGTACCAATACAACAGGACGGGGACAACTTGTCATTCCTACTGGCAATACAACAAAGAAGGGTCTTGGTTTTTCTGCAACCTGTACCCAGACAGCTGCCAACGATGAAGGTCGTCATCCCCTTCAAAACTTCTTCCACAGTGGAGGTTTCCTTCACCCGGTGCCTCAGGCAGTTCATGCTATCAATGAGGAAGATTCCTCTGACACAGAGGAAGAATGGGAGTCCTATCTCAATGAAGACGGTTATATGTCTCAGGAAGTGGTGCCTACGCCATTTTGCTATCCCGCACAGAGTCCGAGATTTATACCATGGTCAGATGTCGAAATGATATATGGAGGTTGTGATCTGGAAGGATGCCGTGCTCCTCCAAATTCATTAGAGGAGGACACTCTGATGAAAGACCAATTTGACTACAACTACTATGGCCCAATGGATGGTCTGCCAATGTGGCAACCTTATCTAGGAGATTTGGGGCAAGAAAGTCAGGCGAATGATGAAAATTAGCTGAGCATCATTGAACAGAATACCCGTGTCCCCACCATGTCATGGCATCAACACTCAGGTCATTCAAAAACTACTCAACATGACGATGAATTTGCAACGTTTGCAGGACTTGAGTTCATCAACTATGCTTTTCCTGAGGTCAACGTTATCGAGAGAGATGACTCCTCTAGTTCCAAAGAAGATTGGGACACTCTGGGAGAACCAAGTGGAAAATACAACTTTATGGTCAAGTACACTGCTCCCGAAAGCTCTCGTATCAGGCTCGAAGATATCTAGCCAACTGGATGGGGAGATACAGCTGAGAGCACAATACTATGCAAAATGCAACAGAGGAATCCTCCTACGACAATTCTGCCTGGGAGACAGATTCCAATGATCCTGCTCCACCAGAAATCAGCGTCATTTCGGAGGACAAATCAAGGAAGGTACCATACTTTGTGATTCACCGAGGAGTTCACCGCCAATCGGTTGCTGTCGATGTTCCGAAGGTCGTTCACCAATCAAAGTAATTGCGTCTTTAACCTTTCACCCTGCCCAGGTGAAACAGATGTTTTGATAGGGCTCGTTTTCTGTAAATATCCCTCTTCGCTTCGCCCAAAGCGACAGAGTTTGGTTTTATAGGGTTGTAGTTTCAAGATCCGACTTGTTCATTAATAAAATAACGTCGTTCTGTAATTTCCGCATTAATTGTTGTTTTCTCTTTTTATTTTTTCTCAAAAAATGGTAATCCTAAAAAACAATTCAAATAAAAACAAGCAGTAAAAGAAATACACTGCACATACTCTTGCATTTTCTCTATCTCTTCTAAACACGAATCATCACGTCATGCAGATTGCTTGTTTTAAACCCCGTTGAAACATACGATCCGATGCCTTCTCCCAATTTTGAGTTCCCGGTATTTGAGGCTGAAGAAGAAAATGAAGACAAAATTCCAGAAGAGATCTCCCGATTACTCAAACAAGAGGAAAGGTCCATTGAGCCTCACAAAGAGCCGTTGGAAACGGTAAACTTGGGTTCAGAAAAGGAGAGAAAAGAAATCAGGATTGGGGCACTTCTCTGTCCAATTGCCAAAGAGAGTTTGATAAAGCTTCTCAAAGAGTTTCCCGATGTATTCGCTTGGTCCTATCAGGATATGCCAGGGTTGGATACCAGCATCGTGGAACACCACCTACCGTTGAGGTCGGAATGTCCGCCAATAAAACAAAGGTTGAGACGGACTCACCTGGACATGGCCATCAAAATCAAGGAGGAAGTACAGAAACAAATTGATGCGGGTTTCCTCGCCACATCAGAATATCCTCAATGGTTAGCCAATATCGTACCCGTTCCGAAAAAGGACGGAAAAGTCAGAATCTGTGTTGATAATAGAGACCTGAACAAGGCTAGTCCAAAGGACGACTTTCCTTTACCACACATTGACATGCTGGTAGACAGCACAGCAAAGTTCAAAGTCTTCTCCTTCATGGATGGATTCTCGGGCTATAATCAAATCAAAATGGCGCCGAAAGACATGGAGAAAACTTCGTTCATTACCCCCTGGGGTACCTTTTGTTACAAGGTAATGCCGTTCGGTTTGAAGAACGTCGGGGCAACCTATCAAAGGGCCATGACTACTCTGTTTCATGACATGATACACAAGGAAATCGAAGTGTATGTCGATGATATGATTGCAAAATCTAAGACAGAGGAGGAGCATGTGACCCACCTGTCAAAACTATTCGAGCGTCTAAGAAAATTCAAGCTCCGCTTGAATCCTAACAAGTGCACCTTCGGTGTTCGCTCAGGAAAACTTTTAGGGTTCATCGTCAGCCAGAAAGGAATTGAGGTTGATCCTGACAAGGTCAAGGCCATTCAAGAAATGCCTTCTCCGAAAACTAAAAAACAAGTCAGAGGATTCCTGGGACGTTTGAACTACATCTCCAGACTCATATTCCTTATGACCGCGACATGTGCGCCGATTTTCAAATTACTCAAAAAGAATCAGGACTGCATTTGGACAGAGGACTGCCAAACCGCCTTCGACAGTATTAAGGAATACCTGTTGAACCCACCGATTCTATCACCTCCAGTGGAAGGAAGACCACTGATCATTTACCTCACAGTTCTAGAAGACTCAATGGGGTGTGTACTTGGCCAACAAGATGAAACCAAAAGGAAGGAGTCTGTCATTTACTATTTGAGCAAGAAATTCACCGACTGCGAAACTCGGTACACGATGCTCGAGAAAACTTGTTGTGCTTTGGCTTGGGCAGCCAAACGTCTTCGCCAGTACATGATCCGTCATACTACTCGGTTGGTCTCCGAAATGGATCCAATCAAGTACGTTTTCGAAAAACCTGCTCTTACGGGAAGGATTGCCCGTTGGCAGATGCTGTTATCAGAATATGACATAGAGTACCACGCTCAGAAAGCCGTTAAAGGAAGTATTTTAGCCGATCATTTGGCTCATCAACCGATTGACCATCAAGAATCAATCGGGTTTGACTTCCCAGACGAAGATGTCATGCATCTAAAAATGAAGGACTGGGACGAACCGTTACCCAGTGAAGGGCCAGAACCAGGTTCCCAGTGGGGACTTATCTTTGACGGAGTAGTCAATCATTATGGAAACGGAATTGGGGCAATCATTGTTACCCCTCAGGGTACCCACATTCCTTTCACTGCTCGACTGACATTCAAGTGTACCAATAACGAGGCCGAATACGAAGCTTGTATTATGGGTCTCGAAGAAGCGATTGATTTAAGGATCAAAAACTTGGACGTATACGGCAACTCAGCCTTGGTTATCAATCAGATAAAAGGAGATTGGAACACATACCAATCAGGACTGATTCCTTACAAAGACTATGCGAGAAGGTTGTTACCCTTCTTCAACAGAGTTGAGTTTCATCACATCCCTCGTGAGGAGAATCACATGGATGATGCATTAGCCACTATCTCTTCCATGATTAGTGTAGGTCAATGGAATGACATACCTAAGATCGACATCATGCGCCTTGAACGACCCGCTTACATCTTCACGATTGAAGCAGACCTAGACGACAAACCTTGGTATTACGATATCAAATGCTTCCTTCAGAAACAAGAGTACCCACCTGGGGCATCCAGGAAAAACAGAAAAACCCTCAGAAGATTGGCTGGAAATTTCTTCCTGAGCGGTGACACTCTCTATAAGAAAAATTTTGATATGGTCTTGCTCCGATGCATAGACAGACCAGAAGCAGACATGCTGATGAAATAAATTCATGAAGGATCCTTTGGCACTCATGCCAACGGAGAGTGCCAACGGACACACAATGGCGAGAAAAATTCTAAGAGCAAGGTACTATTGGTTGACAATGGAATCCGACTGCTACAAGTACATGAGGAGGTGTCACAAGTGTCAGATATACTCCGACAAAATTCATGTACCGCCAACTCATCTCAAAGTTCTCTCTTCCCCATGGCCATTCTCGATATGGGGAATCGACATGATTGGCATGATTGAGCCCAAGGCTTCAAACGGACATCGATTCATCCTAGTAGCCATTGACTATTTCACCAAGTGGGTCGAAGCAGCGTCATTTGCCAATGTAACCTGACAAGTGGTGGTCTGATTTATCAAAAACTATATCCTCTGCCGTTATGGTGTTCCAAGCGAGATCATTACTGATAATGGATCTAACTTGAACAATAAGATGATGAAAGAGTTGTGCGCAGAGTTCAGGATCGAACATCATAACTCATCTCCCTACTGACCCAAGATGAACGGAGCGGTAGAAGCGGCTAACAAAAACATCAAGAAGATTGTTCAAAAGATGGTTGTAACCTACAAAGACTGGCACGAGATGCTACCCTTTGCTCTTCACGGTTATCGAACATCTGTCCGCACTTCAACAGGGGCAACCCCTTTCTCTCTAGTGTATGGCATGGAAGCAGTGCTCCCCATAGAAGTAGAGATCCCGTCAATCCGAGTATTGATGGAAGCTAAGCTCACCGAAGCTGAATGGTGTCAGAGCCGACATGACGAACTGAATCTGATTGAAGAGAAGAGAATCACGGCACTATGCCACAGTCAGTTGTATTAACAGAGAATGAAGAAGGTGTTTGACAAAAAGGTCCGACCTCGCGTCTTCAGAAAAGGAGACCTCGTGCTCAAGAAGATACAATCTTTTCTCACTGATTCTCGGGGCAAGTGGACTCCGAAATATGATGGCCCCTATGTGGTCATGAAAGCTTTCTCAGGCGGCGCCTTGAGACTTGCAACCATGGACGGAGAGGAATTTGCCTACCCCACGAATGTTGATGTAGTCAAGAAATACTTCGCCTAAAAAAAAGAAGAAGAAAAAGTCTCGGTGGATTGAAAACCCGAAAGGGCGGTCCAGGCAAAAGTTAGAGACAAAATAAAAAAAAAAATCATCATCCCGGTGGATTGGAAACATCAAAGTACAATCCAGGCAAAAATTAGGGATAATGGCAAGTAACTATGTTCAACAGAGACAAGTCCCTCGGCAGCAGCAGTTACATCATCCGTCAGAAAACTCCTGTCAAGGTCATCTTCGACAGAAGCTCAGGATGCCCCGAAGTTAAAGTTGGTAGAAGGATAATGGTCATCATGTTTCAATGTAGCCCTTTTCCTTGTAAATTACCATTTTCTAACTTTGTAAATACTCTTTGGAATCACGCGTTTGGCTGATCTCCATCTTATCAATAAAATTTGAGCCTTTGTGCTTTTGTTTGTAATTCTTATTTGTTTTAGCTTTACAGAACGACGTTGTTAACATGATTAACGATTCTTGAAATAAAACAAAAATGAATTTACTTGTTAAAACTTTTTCTGCTTTTTAATAAAGACGACAATTTCTTTTGACTGTTGAACATCAGAAGAACATCGGTCACTTCTCCAGAAGTAATCGAACTCGAAGTACAGAATCAAAGTACTCCTTCTACGCCAGTACGCCTGAACAAAGGATCAGCTGTATCAGATGTGGCTTTCCCATCTGATACCCCTCGGCCGAGTTCTCATCTCCTAAGCCCGATCAACATAGCTCCCAACAGGGACTATCTCACATAAGCAGGGTAGAATTGCTATTTTGAACCAGTGATACCTTTCATCCCCTGCAGTGGCCAAGTATCCAGTCATGTTTATCTTTTAATTTGTATGTCGCGTCAGTTTTGTCAGCATATACATACATACATCATGCATTATCGATTTGCATTCACATTTCATATTGCATCACTATCACTCCAGTCGGTCTAGTCCCCTAGTGATAAAAGTCCTCTCAATCGAGTTGTCAGTTCTTTCCTTGTCAGGAAGTGAATCATCTGAACAATCTCTCTCCTCCAGTTTATTTCTGGAATGAAGTTGGCTCCTCGACCACTTTGATAACTTGAACCTCTGAAGAACCAGAGAAAACGTTCAACAAACATCACTCTTCGCCATTGAAGATGATATCCTTACTTTCCCGGATTAAGGAAAATCCACAGAGAAAGCCTCGTAATCAGAGATTCGGCAGCACGTCAGCTTCGCTCCAGAAAAAGCCACTGATGAAAAGGTCATCAGCACCTCAAATTGGATCCCATCATATGGCATTTCTCCGGGAAGATCCCGAGAAAAGTATGATGCAATATCCCCAAGCAGGAGCAGTCTCTCAAGGGACTCGCATTCCCCAAATAGAGTCAACAAATGGTGTCTCCAACAGAGAAGTTTGTACAACTCTACAACTCAGACAAATGGGTTCCCCAGCAAGTCTGACATCAAAAGTTTTTCCGTCAAATGGCATCTCTCCAGGAAAATTCGGCGAGAAGTTTGAGGAAAGCCGCTACAAATAGCGCCCCTTGTCAATAAAGTTTATTGACAAAAGAAACTAAGACCAGTTCCTTGGTAGGAAACCAGGATCGAGGGGAAGTTTATTTCAGAAACTAAGACCAGTTCCTTGGTAGGAAACCAGAATCGAGGGGAAGTTTGTTTCAGAAACTTAGACCAGTTCCTTGGTAAGAAACCAGGATCGAGGGGGAAGTTTACCTTTTCTAAGCATCATTGCTTAGCAAAAGAAGATGAATGCGATCTGCCATTCATAGCCGTCGAAATTCTGGATATTCCGATATTTAATCCTCTTGCACCCGGAATGCCCGAATACCTTCGTCATTCACACCTTCGGGTCCAAGAAGATTAAATAGGGGCATCTGTCATACCCCAAATTTTGACCACTAAGATTTCCCATCATTGTGAAAATCATCATCACAATATGGGGGAACCATCATGTCTCATTAGTCTCCCCAAAGATGGGTGAGCATCCACTGCAATCAAATTTAGGGTTTCAAGCCCTCTCAGAGCTGTTAGACAGAGGATCAATCAAGGAATGACATGATCTTCAACTTGTCTAACCTCTCAAGTAGCTACAAAGGATCAAAAGGACTCCCACTCCAAGGATTAAGCACAAAGCTGCTCCCTTCTAGGTGGATCAAGCCTCAAGTTCGCCAGTATCACCAAATTAAGGTTTTGGTCGACCAAGGCCTCCAGATGGAAATTTTCATCTGGGCATAAGCCAAAGATCCAAAACATAACCTAATATGCTCCATGGGACCTCATGGACCCAACCATCAAGTCAATTTTGCCTCAGGGGATGCATTCATAAAAAATCAGGAATTAGGGTTTCTTGACCTAATTCACCCCTAAGTTGACTTTTAGGGAAAATCATGAGCCAAGACCTCAAGAGAGGGTTTGAGGGTCTCTAATGAACTATATTGATCCATTTGGAACAATGGATTATTCCAAGAAATTTGAGCAACAAGTCTCAATTTCATCTGGACCACAGTTAGGGTTTCGCGGGAAAAAGTCAACTGTAACTTTGACTTTTGACCAGGACATGTTCCCAAACCCTAGTACATGATTCAATATATCCTATGACACCTATGGAACATGTCCATTAAGTTTGATTTAGGTCAAGGACATGATTTCCTGAAGAATTGCACAGTTTGGAATTCATCTGATAAAAAGTCAACTGTGCACAAAAGTCAACTTTGACTTTTTGAGATTTTTCACCAAAATGGATTTTGAACCCTAAAATGATGTTAATGTATGATTTTAATCATCATTCATCAAGAAAAATCAAAGAAAGTGGGATAACTTGTAAAAGGGGTAACCATAAAAACTTAGAAAATTTTCTAAGTTATGGAAAAAGTGACACTAATGTGCCAACTTTGGAGGACCATAACTCCTAAACCACAAGGCCATTGTTCCCCATTCAAAGCTTGATTTTTAGATCTCATTGCCCTCTACAAAAGCTTCATACTGACCTATGTCCAAATTCCTCATGGATTTTGAGTTATGGAGTGATCAAAATCAAGAAAAGTCACTTTGTTCCAACACTTAGTGAAAATTTCACTAAGTTAGATTTTGCCTTACTTTTTTCCAAATGTAGGGGGATTTTTCACTTGGATTCAAAAGATATCAAAACCAAACATGTTCAAACAGTTGTTGTATCATGTAAGGGCTTTCCAAAATGGCCAAGAACATTACCAAATTCAATTTGAGTCATGAGATATGACATTGGCAAGTTGCCTTGTTGAAATCTGTCAAGGCAAGGCAGATATTGCACTTTTGCTCAATTTGCCAAAATTTTACAAATCCAAACACTCCTATCCACTTGGACACATCTGAGGATTGAATCTAAAGGGGACAATCACTGAGCCAAGCCTCCAAAGTCTTGGGAACAAGAAATAGCATGTTGAACCTAGAATTGCCAAAATAGGGACAAGACTCCAATTTTGGATTGGAGCATTCAATGGAAGCATCAAGGTGGCATGGACTGAGCCATTCTCAACTGAATTCAGTCAAGACTTATCCAAGACTAAGGGAACCAGCAGCCTGTGCCCTAACCTCTAGTCAATGGCTAGAGGAGACTTGGATTTTCATTTGCCAACATTGGCCAAACCTACTCAGCAGTTGCCATTCACTATTCCTTGCAAAATAAACTTGCTCTACTATAAATAGAGCTCAATTGTGATAAGTTTAAGTACACCAAAGCCATCAAATAGATGCTTTCCTCAAAATCTCTTCTTTCACTCCAATTTTGCCTTCTAAGGCAAGTCACTATCAGGTTTTGAGTTTGAGAGCTTTTCTAATCAAACCAATCACACACACACCTCATATACATCACATATGAGCTGATCAAACACTTAAACAACAACTGGAACACTAATTTCTCAGAATCACCAGTCAATTGCTCAAGGTTTTAACCAAAGTGCAGTTGAGATGCCATGAACTGATCCAGCCAATTTCAATCAAGTCCAAGCATTCAAACACACTCCATAGGGTGTAAGGAAGCTGTTCAGATCATCACAATTCATCTGTAACATCTCCAACTCAGAAATCACATTGCTCTTGCTGTCACGACCTAGAGGTAAGCCTAAACTTGGTCATCTCTCAATCTATGCAAATTTCCTCGCACAATACTTTTGCCAAATGTTCATAATCATGCATGGAATGTTTCCCCTCAATTAATTGCATTGTTTGAATCATGTATCAAAAATCCCAGCCTTCATGCAGAATCTAGGGTTCTTGAGGATTTTTCGTGATTTCTTGTTATATGTTTAATTTAAATGAAATTAAATACCATAGATATGATCGTGAGGTTGAAACGAGTTGATTGGTATGTGGATTGCATGATATGATTAAGTATTCAGTGAGATTGGAGAGAAAATGTAAATCTGGGCAAAATTGAAAAACGCGCGTGTTCTTGCCTTTGTTCTTGGCGCCATTTTCCAATATTTGAATATTTGAATTTTGTGATTTTATTTAATTGATTCAAAAATTAATTTCTCTCTGAGTTTTAATGATTTTGAGTTGATTCTTTTTTTAATAATTCACAAAAATGTTAAAATATTTTATTTTACCAAAAAATTCCAAAAATATTATTTATTTCATATAATTGATATTTTTGCAAAGAATTAATATTTTAATTGTTTTTGACATTTTAAATATTTTTTCCACCTTGATTTTGCAACTTTTAATGCCTTCTAATTATTTTGTAGGTCAATACTTAATTTTTAAAGCATTAATCCAAGATCACAATTTGTTTTCCATATGTTAAACAATTTTGATCATTTTTATTGAATTTTTATTCAATTAAATACATTTTTGAAAACAAATTAGGGTTTTGGATTAATTCAACCCTCATAAATCATTTTCAAAACACTTGGGCCTCTATTAGAGTGTAAGACCCAACCCCCTTTGTACAGAAAACTTTTTGGGCCTCATTCGTTGTATAAGTCCCTCTGTACATTTTCAAATAAACGGCGCGATCGTCGCCTTTTAAGAAAGTCAACTGGGCCTCTCCTTGAGCTATAAGACCCATTCAAAACTTTTGGGCCTCTAATAGAGTGTAAGACTCAATCCCCTTTTAAACAAAACCCTTTGGGCCTCAGATATTGTATAAGCCCCTTCGCGTTAAAAGAAAATCTCGGCGCGATCGCCATTTTAAACGAAAAAATCATCTGGGCCTACCCTCGTGTTATAAGCCCCACTTTTTTTCTTTAAACCTTTTGGGCCTCTTGAGAGAGTGTAAGACCCATCCCTTTGTACAGAAAACCTTTTTTTGGGCCTCAGTCACTTGTATAAGTCCCTCTGTACAAATTCAAACAGTGCGCTCACTAGTAAAACCCTGGGCCTCTCCTTGAGCTGTAAGCCCCAAAATCTTTCTTTTTTAAAGCACTTTCTCCTTTGATTTTGAAATGTACTGTTGTTTTCAATTTTTCTTTGTTTAACAACTAACCAACCAACATGGAAGCTCTACAATCGAGTAAGTGTTTACACGCTTTCATTTACCGCTTTCATATATATATATATATAATTGTATTGTGGGGCTGTTTCACTGTAAGTCTTCTTTCATAAACTCATATCAATTGTGTAATAATAGTATAGATATTTAGAGTTTTCCCCGGCAACTACGTCTAGCATTAAGCCCGTTGATCACTCTTAAATAGTCTAAACTAGATCCTCATAGGATTACCAGACACAGTCTTCCTTCCTCTTGGGGTTAAACAATATGGAGATATGAAAGGCAACATTCTCTGTGAACCCTTTCATAGACTGTCACTCGTAGAAGTTGTCAAAGAAACTCTACTCCCCAGAGATGATCTTTTCTCCGTGAATGGCATCTCTTGAGTTTCTTCCAAATTCTCGGACTTTCCTGGCTTGATCTATTCTCGGTGAATGGTATGTCTTGAACTTCTCGGGGTTTGGGGACCCACAGACTTCTTAAAAGCACTTGTTAAGAAACTCTACTCCCCATAGATGATATTTTCTCCGTGAATGGCATCTCTTGAGTTTCTTCCAAATTCTCAAACTTTCCTGACTTGATCTATTCCTTGTGAATAGCTTGCTTTGAATTTCTCGAGGTTTGGGGACCCATCGGCTTCTTAAAAGCATCGGCCTCCTCTTGGGCATTATACAAGGACCCACAGGCTTCCTAAAAGCATCCCCGCCTCCTCTTGGGCTTAGTACAAGGACCCGTCGGCTTCTTAGAAGTATTCACAGCCTCCTCTTAGGCTTCATATAATGATTTCTTCCTCCGGGAATGATAGCCTCCTCTTGGGCTTCGTACAAGGACCGATTGGCTTCTTAAAAGTTTCCAGCCTCCTCTTGGGCTTCGTACAAATTGTCCCGACGACCTCCTAGAGGTATAGGAACAGAAATCAGTCATCTTAATAGAGCAATCTTTCCAAGAGTCTATTACTGTTTCTCAAAACATAGTACAAAAGATGAAACTCTAGACCTGGACAGTCTACGACCCTTGAGTCTCCAAGACATTCTCAAGCACCCTTCAAGTAAGGAAAAACACCAGTAGACTTGGACAGTCTCAATACCCTTTGGATTTCCCATTTCCTTAAAGAACAGGAAATATCCCTGATCCTCGAATTAAAATCCCTGAGTGCAAACATTACTCATATAAGAACTGATTTTCTCTTTAAATCAGCACACTGGACCTGTCACTCAACTGAAACAGCAACCTAGCCTCCTCTTGGGCTTTGTACAATGATTCTCCCCAGCAGAGCAAACAACTTTTAGCCTCCATCTCGGGCTTCATACGAGATACTAAATCACTCTCTTGTTGAGTTAAAGGACTCTCTTGTTGAGTCAACCCTTTCAGACTCTCTCTCGGGCTTCGTACGAGACACATACAGAAAAACTCTCTTGTTGAGTCAAATAACCTCCATCTCGGGCTTTATACGAGATACCAAAAGACTTTATCATCGAGTCAAAACCTTTTAGCCTCCCTCTCGGGCTTTGTACGAGACACATATTAGCCTCCTCTTGGGCTTTGTATAAGAAAACCACTGGTTGATCCAATCAACCTTTTAGCATCAAAGCTGTACCTCGTTCGCAGTACACAAACATCAACAACTCCTCCTCCTTCCATCTAATCGCTGTAAGCGGCAAGCCTCTGGATCCTCTACATCCATGCCACTGTCCCTCTTTTAGCATGAGAAATTCCTAAGGAAAGATAGCATTGCTCTACACTGAGTTAAAGTCTTCTCCTTCAGGTTAAAACCCCCTATAAAGGAAATTATGGCATTGCTAGGATCCGCGCATCCCGGTTAAAGTAATCCTCCTTTACAGTCAGTCACCCAACAGTCGTGACAAATAGACCCCCTTTAGAGATGACAAATTCTCTCTAAAGTCAACACCTTCAGCTTCACATCTTGGGCTTTGAACAAGATATAAACCATCTTTTTAGCTTCACGTCTTGGGCTTTGAACAAGACACCAAAAACACCTATTTCCTCCCATAGAATAGGAGGAACTACGAACGCTCTGATTTCTCTATTTCGGTAAATGGGAATACGTAGGCATAAGATTGAAAGAAAAATCTTAGCGAGCACACTAAACAAAAACCAAAAATCCTATACTTCCCAACAATCGAACGAACGCTATTTTAACAAAATAACCTAGGAGAGACCCCGAATCTTTGTAGCATCTGTAAACCAACAGTTTTGACTGTTTAACCTCAGTATGCAAGCAGGGTTAGTTGGAGACATCTATTTCCCTTCCTTCATCAGCTTCAATAGGATAAAAAATGAATCGCGTTGTAGTACCAGAGCGATTGTGCTTCGAAACCACATCCAAAAATCACTCGATACAAGATCCCTTGAACGTATTACTAGTTAACGGTAATGGGTTCAACCTCGATCTATGACTCTGAGAACCCTATTTTAGAAACCTTGTGTCGATGGTTGAGTAGTAGAAGCCTACGAGGTACCTTCCTTATGGGAAAATATGAAAACCTCACCTAGAAGAGATTCGTTTCAAGGATATTATGGTCTGATGAGCCTTCGTCATGGCAATAATGTCTGTGAGAAGGATCTGTGATTCTAGGCACCTACCTGTATTTAGCCTACCTTTGGGGTTCCCATAATCTGATACTGATTATTTACCCGTTGTTATGTACAACATCAGAACTTGATTGATCCCGTGATCTTGGATATGGAATTTCAACATCACATCCATGCATATCATTTCATCTTGCATATGCATCAACTGTGCATCTTGCATCTCATTCCAAAACTAAAAACTTATTTCCTCTTCCTTTATCTCTAGTAAATCAAGCTGATTCCCGACACCAGTACGCTACTCGAGCCAGCACCAGATAAATGATGGATTAGATTCAAGAAGAACATGTTGCTTTCAGAGAAGAGATGGACTCTGTCAAAAACAAGATTAATTAGATTTTCGAGGCAATAACAGCTCTATCCAAGAGAGCAAATGAACTTCCCAACACCGCTGCTACAACAAGGAACAGTGCCCCTGTGCAAGGATCTACCTCATTGGCTTCAGTTCCCCTTCCAAATCCTTTGATCTGGGGTATGCCTCCAGACTACTCTCCTGCAATTGAAGGAGTTGTTGCCCAACCAATTCCTACATCTGGGGTTACTGTTGGAGCTATCCCACAAGGTCAACCTACTATTATTCAAATTCCTATTCCTCGTACTGGAGAGAAGATACAAGATGAGTATGATGTGGAAAATAATCATAAGGTTGTCCCCATTATCAGTCCTCATGCTGCTCAAGATTCTGAAGCCATCAAAATGTTTCATGCTTTAGCTAAAAAAACTCAGAGTCATGGAAGGGCATAACCCAACCTCTCTAAATGACTTGGAGATGTGTCTAGTGCCAGATGTTGTGATCCCCTCTAAGTTCAAGGTGCCAGAATTGAAAAAATATAAGGGTCTCAGCTATCCTAACATTCATCTAAATATGTACTATCGAAAGATGCCTGCATATGCCAGGGATGACAAGTTGATGATCCATTGCTTTCAGGACAGCCTGTCTGGAGCGTCACTAGAATGGTACATACAACTGGAATGCAGTAGTATGCGTACTTGGGCTGAGTTGGTTGAAGCTTTTATTAAGCAATACAAATACAACACTGACTTAGCTTTAAACCGTACTCAACTCCAGAGTATGGCTCAAAAGGACAACGAATCCTTTAAAGAGTATGCACAGCGTTGGAGGGAGTTAGCTGTAAGAGTGCATCCACTACTGGTCGACCGTGAATTAATTGATATTTTCATGGGTACCTTGCAAGGGAATACTATGAAAAGCTGATCAGCAGTGTGTCTTCATGATTCTCAGACATGGTGATTGTTGGTGAAAGAATTGAAGAAGGCTTGAAGAGCAGAAAGATTCAAGGAGGTTCTAGTAGCCAGGCTGGAATCAAGAAGCCTTTTAATGGGTATAAGAAAAAAGACGGTGAAACAAATGTTGTATCTTCTCATAGGGTTTAGGTTTTAAGATCACGAGCATGAAGTCATGGTCTAGCCATCCCAAAGGTATGTACTATTGGTTTGTTTGTACCTGTACAACAGGTTCTACAAAGTTCCCAGAGTCATCAGTAAATCTTTCGGATATTATCGGTTTGCACAACTACTCATGCGGGTTAATAATATTCTCAAGATAAACTCGTCTAAGTGTAGTACCGCATGACAATCATCACAGGTCTACACATGGATAATCACTGCACTACGTCTTAAAAAGGCTTAAAGGGTGAAAGGATACTAAGGTCATCAGCTTCACGGACTTCCAGGTCGGAAAAAGTAATACCAATACGACTACTCGTACGCCATCACTAATCCCAAAGAGGCTTCCACTGAGCATGGTTATATCATATAATCATGTTAGGACTACTCCCAACAGTTAACTATTGATTATACCACAATCCTATCATAAGTTCACTCAAGTCCGGGTTAGGACTTATCTTACCACACAAAAGGTCACAACCCTGCACGCAGAAAAATCCAAACAATGAAAATATACACAAATATACAAGTATACAAGTAAGCAAAAATAACACAAATACAAAATAGATAGGCTTAACCCTCTTAGGGGAGAATATCCCCAGTGAATTCGCCATTTCTGTTGCGGGGAGAATCGGATGTCAAGCTATTGAATTAACTTGAATCACAAATCTTTGAAGTTCACCACCGAACTTTAATTTATCCAAAGGAAAGGGAAAAGATCAAAGAAGACCCTAAGTGCGCAATGTAACAATAAAGCTAAGAGATCTAAGGTTATGGGGTTGGTTATACTAAGGGAAGGTACTAGCACCCTAAGTATTAGTAGTACTCTATAGGAACCTCTTATTTGTATTTGTGTTATGCTTATTATTTGGGAATGACCTAAGATTTTGCTAAGTATGCTCGCCAAGACTTCGTAGTCTTGTGCCTACGTATCCTAACAAGGATGGAATCAGAGCATTCGTAGTTCACCTAACTACGGGTGAGGAACACTTGATAGTGATCAAGGTTCTAAGGGGGAAGGCAAGTGTCCATAACAATGACACTTACATAGATTTCTACAAACTCTATCCTAAGTCTAAGTTGAAAAACCTAATGACTCTAACAAGGTCAAGAGGGAAAGGAAAGTGCTCATAACCAAAACACTTCTAGAGTTAACAAACTCTAATCCTAAGGCTAGGATGGGAAAGCTAAAGACTCTAACAAGGTCTCAAGGGAATGGTAAGTGCTTATAGCAATAACACTCACATAGAGTTTACAAACTCTAACCTAAGGCTAGGTTGAAAGACTAATGACTCTAACAAGGTCATATGGGAAAGGTAAGTACTCATAGCAATAGCACTCACATAGAGTTTACAAACTCTAACCTAAGCCTAGGTTGAAATACTAATGACTCTAACAAGGTCAGAAGGGAAAGTAAGTCTAGGCAAAACTAAGCTATGACATAAAGTCAACAGAGAAGATCCTTACCTTTGGATTTAGATTAAGAAAAGATTTTGGATGCAAAAAGAAAGGAAAATCTATGGAAGACTGAATCCTAAATGTTGTCATGCTAACCTAACATCAAGATTGAAGGGAAAATGCTAACCTAACGTTGTCATGCAAAGATTAAGAATCTAAATCTATCCTACTCCAATCTCAATCAAAAAGTAAGTTGAACTAGGAGGTCCTAAGGGAACATGTGAGGCGACAGGCAAACAAGTAATCAAGGTACAGTTCAAAAGTCAAAATGAATTATCAAGAAAAACATGGAAGTAAAAGGCATAAACGAGAAGAGAAATATTATAACATAACAGAAGGTGCATGAATTAGATGAATGATGTACGCAAGATATGAACAGAAAAATAATCAGAATAAAAGTCGAAAATATAAGTCCAAATAGAAAGAGCCAAAACTCTAAGCTACATAATCAAGCCAAGTCACACGTTAGTAGTTAAATCGACAAAGGAATTAACTAAATAAAACCTAAGTGATCAAAGGTTAAAAACCAAAACAATTAAATCTAAACAAAAATCAAAATAAAAGAAATAATTCAAGAACTAATAAGAAAATATTTTTGAAGCTTTTATTATTTAAATGAAGGTGAATAAACTAAATAATTTAAATAGTTATAATTAATCCTAAACTAAACAAACCGAACTAAAATAGAAGGTTTTTTAGAAGGAGAAACTCAAAACAAAATTAAAACATATTTAAAAGAGAAAATCTAAAATGAAAATCAAACAAAATAATTTAAGAGAGAAAATCTAAAATTCACTATATAAAACAACTAATTAAACAAATAGTATTAAAATTATTAAATCTAAAGATTAATTAAAAAAACTAAATAAAGAAAAGATTTTTGAATTTTATTGTTTTAACAAATAAATTAAGCAAAACAATATGTTCCTAAAATAACAATTAAAACCAAATATTAACAATTAAAAATAACTAATTAAAATAAATACTATAGATTAAAACAAACAATATTAACAAAATAATTAACAATATTATTGATAAAATAACTAAGAAAGATTTTTGACAAAGTATTTTTTAACTAAATAATTAACAAAATTTTTTAACAAACAAATAACAAGATTATTTAACAAAATAATTAATAGAATTGAAAGGGTGTAATTAAGAGTGTGATTATAGAATCATCATTGGCTTAGAAAACAAATTTACACACCAAACAAAAACATGGGAGGGTGAATCAAGAAACAAGTGTGTGCAGCTACCCTCAAACGTGGGTCGAGCCCATCACATTCAATAGGGTGCTGTTGCCTTCAAAACATCACAAGGTAAAGGAAAATTTTACCTCATACCCCCACACTTATCTCTCTACCCCTACATTGAATTTTTTTGACCAAAATGCTCTCATATAAAAAAAAATTATTTTATTTTTTCACCTTTCCTTCATTTATGTTTCTAAATTTCGATACAGAAAAAAGTTATCATACCGGAACACTTTATGAAAGTGTTCCGGTTGAATAATATTCGTGTTTCAAAAATTTTCAAAAAAAATGAATACCGAAACATTTTTTGAAAAAAGTGTTCCGGTTGGTAATCTTTCAAAAATTAAAAAAAAAAGTCATGCCAGAACACTTTTTAAGAGCGTTCTGGTTGAATATATTATAAAATCCGGACTTTTTTTATAAAAGTGTTCCAAATAGAATTTTTCTTACTAAATTAGTTTCGGCAACAGGTTAAAACTGATACAAAAAGTAAATAGACAACGTTTGTAAAGTGTTGCTGAAACTTATTTAACAATTTTTTAACCAGAACACTTTCAAAAAGTGTTCCGGTATCTTATTAATACATCCAACCGAAACACTTTCAAAAAGTGTTCTGATATGATAATTTTTTCGTTACTTTAGGCCACGGTTTGAATTGTTGCTGAAACTCATTTAGCAATTTTTAAAACCGAAACACTTTCAAAAAGTGTTCCGTGTCTTATTAATACATCCAACTGGAACACTTTCAAAAAGTGTTTTGGTGTCTTATTAATACATCCAACCGGAACACTTTCGAAAAGTTTTCTGGTATGATAATTTTTTCGTTACTTTAGGCCATTGTTTTGAACTGTTGCTTAAAACTCATTTAGCAATTTTTTTAACCGAAACACTTTCAAAAAGTATTTCGGTGTCTTAATAATATACCTAACCTGAACACTTCTAAAAAATGTTCCTGTATGATAATTATTTTAAAAAGGTGAAAAATAAATTATGGAAAGGTGAAAAAATAAATGATGGAAAGGTGAAAAAATAAAACAAATTAACTTTTTATATGAGGGTATTTTCGTAAAAAAAATCAATGTAGGGGTAAAGGGATAAGTGTGGGGGTATGAGGTAAAATTTTCAAATAAAGGTTGTAAAGAAAATCCCGGGCCTTAAAGCCCATTACGTTAAAACCAGAACAAAGAAAAAAACATAATAGGTTTAAAACAAAGCCAAATAACATCACGGTCAAAAACATGCTCCTCATTCTATAAGCATCAAACAATAGCAAAAGTAAAAACATTAACAAAAGGTAAAAACATCAGCACCACGTATCAGTTTTCGAGGATTCAAAGCAAAATTGAAGGTTCTGTTATCGTTGTGTGATTAGAAAGGAATGCAGCGCGCAGTGGTTGTGCGACTTAATCTTCTTCGGAGATGGCATATGCACCGATTTGGCAAGTTTTCACGTTCTCCTCTTCTTCGATGTCAGATTTTCGTTGTTGATCAAGGTTGCAGTTGTGGCGAGTTGTAGCTGCTCAAAATCGCAGTGTTGTGACTGGTGGATCTGTGACGGAGGGTTTGCGTGAAGGTGGGGTTGTCGCCAAAAATGGTGATGATGAGGGTTGTTTGAGGGTCTGTGTCGGTGTGCTGTGGTTTTTGTATGGTAGGCAAGATGAGGTGAAGAGGAAAATGTTGTTGTGTGTTACTCTTGTTATGTTTCCGGCGATGCCGCAAGCTGAAGTTTTTGTGCTATGGTGGTCGCCAACGGTTGTTGTTGATGTTGGTGAGTTGATGTTGTTGTACTGATAAAGAAAGGAAATGAGGATGATGAAATAATGATTATTGTTGTAGTGTTGTTAATGGTTTACGAAGTTGAGTTTGTATTGTTTGTTATGGTGATATTGGAATGAGGTTGAAGAAGGTTTGAAGGCTTATGGTGGAAGAGAGGAGTTTGATTTATCTTATGGATGTATGAAGGTGTGTTTTCCTCCCTTGCGAACGGTTCCTCCTTTTTCTTTTGTTTCTGTTCTTCTCCCCTTTCTTATTTGCAACTTCTTCTCCTTTTGTGCTTTTTCTTTCTCTTATGAATGTTGTGTTTTTTCCATTGACATGTACTATTGTTGCGTTATTTTCGTGCCGGTTTGTCGTGCTGTTGTTGTACATTTGGTTTGCTGCAGGTTGTCTTGTGGTCTGGCGTGGTTTTTGGCAGCAGAGGTTTGTTGTAGCATTTCCTTTTGTTTCTTGGTGGATAATGGTTTAGGGACGGTTGCTGTGAGTGTACAGGGTATGAAGATTTGCAGGATTGTTGGATGTCTTGGTAGCATGGTGTTGGCAGGTTGTACGGTCTTGTTATTTTGGATTATTGTGGAGGAAAACACATGAGTTTGTACGGCTTCCTCACAGGTTCAGCCAGTCATGTGGTTGGAGCAAGTGGTTTAATTTTTGTAAATTATTTTTTAGAGTTAAATGTGGCTAGACATGTGAGAGTGAATTTGTTTGTGTTGTAATTTTCTTGTAAATCCAAATGATAAATGGGCCTAAAATTTGTGTGTGACTTGGATTGAATTTGTGAATGAAAATGAGTTGGAATGAATTTTGTATTGTGAATCTTGAAATCAGATGAAAATAGAATTTGAAAATCAGAGCTTTAATTTTTTGAACTTGAAATGAAATTAAATTTGGACTTGAAATGGAATCGAAATTTGGAATTGAATTAGAATGGAACTCAAACTTTAAGTGAATTTGAATGAACCTAAAATGAATTGGAATGGGGATGGACTTGGAATTGATTAGAATTGAGATTTACACTTGAAAATTGAACTTGAATTTTAAAATTGGAAATGTATTGAAACTTTGAAATTTGACACTCGATTTGAATTAAGAAATACATCTGAGCTTGAACTTGAAACTTGAATTAGAAACTTGATTTGAACTTGAATTGGAATTGACAATTGAATGGTTTTGAAACTTGAATATGAAACTTGAAATGGATGGAAATGAAGTTGGACTTGAATTGAATCGAAATAGAATTGAAACTTGAACATGAACTTTGAAAGGAAATTGAATTTGGTTCAAAACTTGGAAAGAATCTTGAATTGGTTTTTGAATATTGAATTGGAAATGGATATTTGAAATGGTTTTCAAAATGAACATAAATGGTTTAGAAACAGTTTATGGATAGTTTTAAAAGGATAACTGAAAATGGGTAATTGACAAAATGGACAAAAATTGTTATGGGAATGGATATACGCTTCCACACTTGAACAACACCTAAACCTCGACAATTACACTTGACCCCCACCAATCCTGGATTATATCACAACTTTGAATTCATCTCGAAATGATCTTGATTGAACGACAAATATGATGAATCCTTAGATCAATGACGAGAACCTGAACCACACAATCAGTACTTGCACGCAACTCAACTGCTTTGACCTTTGATGGCTCTGTACCTTCAACAAACAACTTGAATTGACGCGAAACCCTGGTTTGATGATATTTAAACATAAATTATTGATCCATGACAAATCCATATTTAGAATGAAATAGACTCCTCCTTCTTAACCAAGACCAGGCCACACTCAACTGCACCAAAACGTTACTGCACATACTCTTGACCTGCTAATCTCAAATGAACCTCAACTGAATGCCACCTTCCCATCTTAAAAACAAAGGGTGAGAAACCCTAATCTTCCTGCCTTGAGTGCACACTAATGAAACAATAACTTGATGAGAACCAAAACCCTGATTCAGAATCTTTCTAGTTAAGCCACTGATGAAACCCTAAACAACTGATACCCTTGAAGAAAACCATAGAATCTGACGTTCTGCCTTGATAAACCTCTGATAGGAACTTCTCATGATGATTGAAAATCCAACACCTTTGCATCAAAATTGAGTACAATAACCGAAAGAAACAATCTCTGAACAATGGAAATCCAACTCAATAGAAAACCTCCGATCCCATGTCTTAGGAGCCAAAGCGAGAATGAATGCAAGTTCAAAAATGCCTGGTCAAAATTTAGGGTATAACAGTTGCCCCTATTTAAATATCTTTACCAGATGACATGCGCAATGATAATCTTTATAAAATCATGGTGAAAGGTATTTAAATACAGAAAACCGGAAAATTTGACCCTAGATGCAATGACATGTTATGCTATGGACAAAAGAAGCCATGAAGTTGGTGTTTCATTCAAAATTGATTTCCAACACTTAAAATTTTTTTGAGACAAATCTACCTTGTAAAAGTAACCAACTTGTGAGCCATTTTTCATCATGATCCATTTTGATTCAAGAAAAACTTAAAACATGAAAGTTGTAGAGCATGTCTTAGGATTTTCAAAAAGTACAAGTACATTGTTTTCCATGCATGAGCCGAGAGTTTCGAAAATGGGAAGTTAGGGTTCCAAACTTGAATTTCAAGTCATCTTCATGATGAATTCTTGGAGCAAAACCATTCCAAACTTGCAAATCCCTTGATTGCAGGTCTGGTTACTTGCAAATCCACCTCTAATCAGAATATTACACAAGTTCTTAAGGCATTGTCTAAGTGTTTAAGCCTTTGTTCATGGAATTTTTCCATTTTGGGAAGAAAGTGAACACTTCCATTCTTAAAAAGCCACTTTAATCACAAAAGGTCAACTCCTTGAGCTTCTACAATGTTTTCTCTACACTCAAACCTTTTCTAAACTCAGAAGCAACATCCCAACCACCCTACACACTTGTACCTTTGCATTGTAACTCCATAATCTCATGAAACTCCTCATTCATTCTCAACCAAAACCATAACTTGATAACTCTTGTTTCTGATCAGCCCTTGATCCCACTATTTCCCTATAAATAGAGGGATCCCCCAAGCTTCTAAACACAGAACAATCACTCTACAAAACCTCAGCATTCTCTTCTCCAACAAAATTTGCAAAAACCTCATATTTCGCAAGTTCTTGAGCCGAACACTTTCCCCGTGATTTTACTTCAAACAAACACCACAAATCATCTCTAAACACTTGTTAGAACTTGTTCATACCATTGAATAGGTTTTGTACCATCCTTTACACCATTCACTATTTCACTTTTTCGATTTTGCAAAAACATTCGTGTGAGGTTATACAAGTTGTTTCCAGCCAAAGTGGTTGTTCAAACACTCTTCATAAAGACCAAGAAGGCTTATATGATCTCTCTTTTCTTGCTGGAACTCCATTGAAGAAGCATTGAACTTTCTCCAATAGGTAACATTTTTACACTTTTATATCTTTATTCATGCATTATTCTTGAGTATTTATTGAAGAAAAAATGTAGTACGTATTGTGTTTGTTGTGTGTTTGCTACTGTATGCATTATACCATGCTCATACATTGAGTTTTTATTGTTAGAAACCTTATGGTTCATATCTGGTTTTTACCTTAGTATGCCCTAGCCATTATGTTTTAGGTCTTAATAATGGCACCATCGTGTTCCTTGGATTTTTCTAAGCAATTTTGATTTTGATTTTGTGAAAAATGATCAAGAGAGAGAGAAAAAAATGAAATAATGTTGTTGCATGAGAGAAAAAATGAAACACGGTATGCAGAACGTGGGAGAGAGAGAGAGAGAGAGAGAGAGAGAGAGAAAGAGAAAGAGAAAGAGAGAGAGAGAGAGAGAGAGAGAGAGAGAGAGAGAGAGAGAGAGAGAGAGAGTGCATGAGGGTTAGTGATGGTGATGACGTGGCATTGTCCATTTTATTCATGAGAGTTTATAATATATATTTATGAATATGGTTAAGTGAATGGATGAGGGCACAACACCGCTGGTCAAGGAGGTTTGTGTTGATGCTTGGGTCTGGGGTTCGAATCCGCCTTCGCCCTAGACCCATTTTATTCATGGTATTTTTTGCCTATTTATTTTGTTATTTTTCTTAACTTTGAAGACCCATAACTTTGTGCTCCCTAAGCCTTTTTGAGCCACTCTTTTTGCTAAGTGTTCATAATTTTGCCTATTTTATGATGGTGTAAAGAAATTCTAGAATTGATTAATTTTTAATGAACTTATGCTTGTTCAAAGTAGACACATTTTTAGGTTTATTTTAGGGTTTCAAATGCATTTCCTTGTGCTCCCTAAGCCTTGTATGAATGCTATACACCTTGTATGAACCTTGTTTGTTGTTGTTAATACGTACCTCTTAGTTTTGGTTTGAGTTTGACACACTTTAATGCATGTGTACATGTTTATGTGCCTTTGAAATTTGGTGTGCTTATACCATGAACTTTGAATGATACCATGTTTAAGTAATGTTTTTAATTGTACATGTTTACCATGAACTTTGAATGATACCATGTTTAAGTAATGTTTTGACTTATACATATTTACCATGAACTTTGAATGATACCATGTTTAAGTAATGTTTTGACTTATACATGTTTACCATGAACTTTGAATGATACCATGTTTAAGTAATGTTTTGACTTATACATGTTTGCCTTGAACTTTGTGTAGCGAGCGATTTTTGTCGGTGACGCGACCACCTTATCGCTGGGTTTTCCTCACTACAATGGTAGGAAGGGGTGCTACTTTCTGATTTCTTATTTATCCCATGAAGCTGAAAGGGAAAGAGAAGCTATCTAAAACTAATCTTGCACGCGAATGTTTAACTGAACAAACGCTTAAAAGAGATTCGGGGAGTCGGGGTCAGGTTATACAATGGGGAGTTGTCAATTACCCATCATATATGTGGTTATCCACAGGATATTAGCTTTAGGTTTTGCTTTGTAATTGATGGTGTTTATCTGTTAATGGGTTAGGAAAGTTTCTTGGGAAGTATGAGTGAGTGAGTGAGATTTTGTTGATGTTCGGGTGTTTTTGGTAAGGTACTGGATCTAAGTTTTGATGTGAAGGTACTGGACCTAGAGTTTTTGATTAGTATGCTCGCTAAGATTTCGCAATCTTATGCCTACGTATTACCGTTTAAATGAAATAGGGAAATCAGAGCAATCGTAGTTCCTCCTATTCTAAGGGAGGAGAAAATGTTTTGGTGTCTTATGTCGCTCCCAGGATTTTCATCCAGGTACAAACGCGAAAGTGGCGCGGAACACAGAGTCGCCAGCCGTGTAAATTAATCCCAAGAGAGGGAAAGGGAACACCGTATAAACCTGAGGAAGAGGGAAAGGAATGGTCATCGCAACCATAGCCTGGGTTCGGGAGTCGGTTACGCGAGGGGAAGGTGCTAGCACCCCACGCGTCCATCGTACTCGATGGGATCCACGCTTGTTGTCTAATCTAAGGGCGAGTTATCCTAACATCTATGGCTGTACTAAAACGGGGAAAGGGAAAACAAAGACAGACTCGGTAGGACGTCGACGTCCTAGGCCTACGTACCCCCTTTGTGCAATGGGGAATTCAGAGTCAACGTAGTTCGGACCAAGTTCTTTTTGTGTTTTTTATGAGCAACGTTAAGTTCGCGTCCGACAGTTAGGGTCGATGCCTGTTTGCGACTCAGACGGAAAATAACGTGCCCTTTTTGAAAATAGCCTTTAGTTTGACAATCCCAAAGGACAAAAGGTTTGAGATTTGTTTGTATTTTTTAAGACAGAAGTTACTTGAGTTAATTCATAACTCAACTTGAACCAAAGTCTATGACACGGGAGCGAATGCGTCGCATGGTCGCCCCCCAATGGGACGTATGCTCAACACTCTATAAGAGAGAAGGGGGACCCCTCAATCTTCATTTCCTATGTTTAAGGCTCGTGTGCAAGGCAAGTTGACCTTATTAAGTATCTTAGAAATTGTTATGAGATGAGAAGAGGGACTGTAAAGAAAAGAAAAACACTAAGGGGATTCTATCCTAATGTTATCATGCAAAGATGGCCCTAAGGGGAGGTTTGACAACAACCTAAGCCTAAAGAAAAGAAAAGATGAGAGAAAGAAGGAGTAAGGGTGAACATGGATAACTATCCACATCCTCAAATAACTTACCTCGGCCTCTGCATAAAAGGTTAGTACAAAACAGACATAAGTAAAAAATAAGACAAATGAAACCCAAGCAAGTCATAAACCAAAGTGAAATGGTTACAAACCAAATGAAACTCATCCAAGCCAGAATATACACCTTAGAGGTGACCCCCAATGTTTACCAAACAAAATCAAGCAAATAGAATGCAAACCAGTGGTAAAACAAACAAGAGAGTTATCAAAGAAGGAATAGAAGAAGGAAGAGTGGATATGCAAGGTGATTATGCAAGAATACTTCAAATGATATCCAAGTCAAAATGTGGATGACCTAAACATGTGCCTAAACATGCTATACAAGTGTCACATGAGGCATACAAACAGATATCCAAGCATCAAACATCAATAGAAGAAGAAGGAAGCATATAAGGGAAACATGTTCAAACATGTAAGATGAAACATGAATAGCATATGACATGAATGAATGCAAAGCTCCAAGGTCAAAAACATACATCCAATGAAGTGCAAATGAATGATAAGGTATGGCAGACATAAACCAAACATAAATCATGAAGAAACACAGATGAGAAGAAATGATAAGATAAGTCAAAGAAAAGGCATGTAAACCAAGCATTGAACATATGCACAAAGTATGCAACAACCTCACACCAATGACATATAATGGCAATCAAATGACCTATAACAATTCAAACATGGTTTATGAAGTCAAATAAGCAATCCCAAATGATGGCACAAGTGCCTTCTCGAACAAGTACTCAGACATGATCAAAGATGTGCATACAAGAAGACCTCAAACAAAGGGAAATCAAACAATTAGAAAAACATCTTCTAAAATTACCAAATTAAAACTTAACACACCTCAACCAGTGGTAAACAACATTTCAAAAGCTCATGCCAAAATTCCCCAGATAGGTCACTCAAACAATTATGCAAATTCAAATGAAAATTATGAACTAACATGCAAAATAAAGGGACTAAAATGCAATATGAAATGATTTTAAAAATGAGAGAAATTTTTTTTAATGCAATTCAATATGTTGATGAAACAATACAAAAAGAATGGGCTCAAAAGGTTTCACAGACTATGAGAAATAAAATAAACAAGTTAGAGTATGCATGTATGGAATAAACTCAAAAGAAATTAACCAAATAATTAATTCAGATGATAAAAATAAAATAAAATAATAAAATAAAATTTGGTAAAATTTTATAAAACTCTAAATATGACTCATGAAATTTTTGGTGATTTTTGGATGCAATTATGTATTTTTAAAAATTAAAAATACAAATAATGCAATTGAATAAAATAAAAATATGGCAATAAACATGGAGGGTGTGAATAGCAGCAAAAACACGTTAAATAAGTTAATGGGCTCATACAGGGGGGTGTGAATAGAGGGCCCATACACTAAAACCCATCAAAAAAACAAAAAGGATAACACGTGAACCCAGTCCACCACGTTGACTCCATATGAGCCCTTGGATCAATCTAACGTCACACAATCAGTCAGCGCAATCATAAAATCAACAAAATCAGTGGCCATGATTAAAAGTGCATCATAATTAGAATACGCATGCGCATACACAATTGCCCAGAAATTAAAAAAAATCACACGTGAGAGGCACATGAAATCATTAATGCATTGTCAATACGTAGGCCATCAGATGCAATCAACGTCCAAGATTAATCAAAAGTTAACATGATGGATGGTTTGGATTTGAGGAACACAATAATTACCATGGGATAGCACACACATAGCCAATAACATAAAAACAAATTTTAAAACGCGTGGCAACATATGGGCCACACGATCGAGGCAATGGACGGTAGGATTTCATCCCCTACCTTGGAAACCCTAGCTGGCCGGAAAAACCAACCAGACGCCGGAGCCCTAGCTCCGGTCGTCTTCTCCGGCATCCTGCAATAAAAAACCTCCCAGAAAATGCAAAAGGGTATACCTTCTTGACCAGAATTTGATGAGGATCAATAATATGCCATTAAAAATCACAAATAACTAACTCATAAGCCAAATCGAATGAAACAAGTTATGGTTCCAAAACTTAAAACTCACTAAACAACCAAACCATGCGTCCAAACTCAAAACAAAACACATCAGTATCATCAGTGGATATCAAAGATCATTATGCATGTCAAAAATTTGAGTTTAGAGAGCATGCAAATTATCACTAACCTGAGATCAAGCAATCCGTATCCTCGCTGTTAGCTTCAAACGATGGGTGATTTGCGTTCTATGGATCCCAAGGATTAATGTTGTGAAGGAATTTTTGGAAAAGCTCTTGTGGATTGAGAGATTCTAAGGAATGAAGGATTAGGGTTCACACTTGAAAATCTCCATAAAATAACGTGTCTCCCCTCTAACCAGTGCATGAGTTAGCTTAAATATATTAGGTTAATCCACTGATTAGCATTTGGGCCTTGTTAATTCTTCACTTAAATAGTTTTGGGTGATTTTAGAAATTTGCATAATGTGAAATACACCCTCCTCCATGCATGTACACCCAAGCCCTTGATGATGGATCACTTATTTAACAATTGCTAATCACACCTAAATTGGACTTGGGCCTTGAGATGTCTTGGTTCATGAGTTTTCAATGATCTTGCAATTTTGCATAATGTGAAATAAGTGATGTACAAGTCATGAAATCTCTTGGTTCAAAGGCCAAAATGATCCTTAAGGAATGTACTTTGATGTTAGAATGTGCCTTGAATCAATTATAGGTCACTATGTCCCAAAATGCAAAAGTTGTGAAAATGGAACCATGAGAAAACCCTAAAAACCCCCTTGCCTTCTTTTGATCATAACTTGAGTTTCACAAATGATATGGAGACCAACTAGTACTTGCTGGAAAGGGGAGAAAAAGATCTTCAACTTTCATGTTTGAGGAAAATTCATTTGAAGCTTCCTTGATGATGAAAAGTGAAGTTGAAAGTATTGTAAGAACTTGCCCAAAATGGAAACTTTCAAATTATAGGTCATTTCCATATTTAGTAACTTTTGTACCAACCCTTGATCCTTGATATATGGTATGAGACTTGACTCTTGAAGACCATATAAGGATGTGAAACCTTGAAAACCTTGAAGAGAACCTCAAAATTTCACAGTTGACTTCCCGTCTCACTGTTGACTTTTCCCCAATTCTCCTGATTCCCAATCCATTGGCCAATTGAACTTCTCATGAACCAAACTAATGGACAATCTTCCATTCCTAGATACTTAGGGACCCAAGGAATACCATGAAATCAAGTCTTGCCCAAAAAATCAGAAATAAACTGACTTTATAGCAAACCCTAATTTTGGTACCCTCAGTCTAGGAGGAAAATAGCACAGTCTCCAAATCCAAATTCCTCTGAATATGATGTGTATCCTCTCCAAAAAAGATAAGATATGCCATTTGGTGATGATAAAAACCCAAGAAGCTTGCCCATTGGAGCAATAAACCCAAGAATCTCAAAACCCTAATTTCTGCACTGGTTAGGAGAGAGTGATCCACTTGGCTCTCTTGGACAATACAAGGACTCTTGCTTGACCCTTTGAAGAACATCTTCTCCTCTTGAACTGCCTCAGGAACCTTGACCCCATGCTAAGAACCAATGATATGCATACATGATAATGCAAAAATGAAGTGAAACATAAGCCAGTTAGTACTGAAGTAAGGAGAGCAAATTTTGGGGTGCTACAGCTGCCCCTATTCAATCAACTTGGTCCTGAAGGTATGATAGCAATGACTGTCATGCGTTCAAAGGATTCACGGGGATTAAATACCAAAAGAAACCTGAAATTTGCAATCCTCAAAGGAGGGACGACTCCACTGGGGAACAAGCAATAAATGCTGCACCTGTCGCAACACGTACGAGTGTTGGTAATCGATACGAACAATATATTGGAATGTCATGAAATAAACACAAACGAGTGTTAACTATGCTGGGGATAAACACAGACGGGTGTCAAGGAGTCAAAGATATCAGATACGAACAAGATACCGGAAGGATACACGGACGGGTGTAAAAAGGTTCAATACGGACAGGTGTAAAAGGGTTCAATGCGGACGGGTGCTGAAAAGATACACTGACGGGTATAAAAAGGTTCAATACGGACGGGTATCGAAAAAATACACTGACGGGTGTAAAAAGGTAAATTTACTGGGGATTGATCTCGCTGGGGAATGGAAGGCAACACGAACGGGTGTCATCCAAAGGTCAATACGGACGGGTATCGAAATCAAAGGTTCAAACATGGACGGGTGCTGAAAGGACACGGACGGGCGTCAAATGTCAATACGGACGGGCATTAAAACAAAGGTTCAGACACGGACGGGTGCTGAAAGGACACGGACGGGCGTCAAATGTCAATACGGGCGGACATTGAAACAAAGGTTCAGACACGGACGGGTGCCAAATGTCAATACGGACGGGCATTGAAATGAAAGGCTCAAACACAGACGGGTACTGAAAGAACACGGACGGGTGCCAAATGTCAATATGGACAGGCATTGAAATGAAAGGTTCAAACACGGACGAGTGCTGAAAGAACACGGACGGGTGCCAAATGTCAAAAACCCTTGAGGGAATAAACCAAAGGACCACCTGGACGAAGGGGTAAAAATGAATCATGGATTAACGCTCCTGGTAAACAACTCTGCAAGGGAATGTCAAATAGTGCTTTGAATGACTAAACCCAACACTTGTGGAGTAAAGTCGAATGATATTCTCCGAAATCTGCTTTTTTCTCGACGAAGGGAGACTCAAACCTGGCTTATGCTTCGGATGCCTATGTTTGAATTTTGCCGTAATGCTCCACACGAAGTGGAAATGCTACGCATTTGAGGATGCAATACAAATGCTTATGATATGCAAAAAGGGTCCCTCCAGCAAAATAAATGCTGGAGAGAAAAGACCGATTCAGCTAGGGATGACAAAAATAAATTGTCCTCCGAATCCAGGAACTCTGCTGAGAAGGATCACACTGACCGACTCTTTGGATCCACAACTTCTGTCGGGGATGAAATCCAAAATCATATACACTCTACCGGGGATTACACATGTCCCGAACCTGAGATTCCTCCTCTGCTGGGGGAGTTGAGAATGAATGCCAAAAATGGAACCGAAAGTCTGTTACTGAGGGTTGCCAATAACAGATGGGCTTAGGACCTGCTGGGGGGTGCCAGCCCATAATACCATCCTGCTTGGGGAAAAAAGTCCATGATACCATCCTGCTTGGGGATACTGCTGAACTTAGCCTGCTGATGGGGGAAAATGACTTTACTCCCATCTTGCTGGGGATTAGAATATGACATCGTCGGTGAAAGCACGCTTCCTGACTGGATGGGGAAGGTGAACACCCTGATTCTGTGGGGAAATAACGTCTTGATCCGGAGAAAATACTTCCCAAGTCTCTTGCTGGGGAAGGTCTGCTCTGCTGAGGAAAGGTGCAATCTCAATGCTGGGGAGAGCCACCCTACTGGGGGAGTACAATGCCGTTGCCCTGCAAGTCAAATAACAACAAATAGAATATGCCACAACATGACTATCACCATTAATGCCTAAGTAATTTTTACTGCTTTTCGTTATGCTCAGCAAAGCTCGAATTTTTATATGCAATGTTTATAAAAAATATCGGACGTTTTTGCAAACAAAACAGTAAAAGTAAAACAAACAACGGAAAGCTCTCTGAGTGAAATGAAAATTTTATTGAGAAAAGTGGCCTGTAAATAGGCATTTACAATCGGAAGCAATTCCTAAAAAGAGGTAATTGTGCAAAAGCAAAAGGAAAATACATATGTCGGCAATGTGGGAACAGATATCCACCATGATTCGACTCAGCTATGACCCATATGTCTTGCTTATCCACAAATGTCTTGATCTTCGAAGAGACTAACTGTACTGATTCCTTTCTTTCAGAATTTCCAGGTATTGAAAGTGCTCACAGATCGAATGCAGACCATAGCCTTTCGCTTATAAATCCCTCACTTTTGCCTAGATCGCCCTTTTCGGGTTTTCAATCCATCGGGATACCCATTTTTGCCAAAGTTTCCTTTTCCGGTTTTCAACTTTGCGGGTTTACACGTTTCTTTTTTACATTTTATCCCTAATTTTTGCCCGAACCTTTTCCTTTTTATGGTTCGCCGGGATGCCCCCTTTTTGCCTGGACTTTCTTTTTGTGTCCAGCGGGTCTCTTTTATGCGAAGTATTTTTTGACTACATCTGCGTTCACAGGGGACGTAAAATCTTCGCCATCCATAGTTGAAAGTAGTAAGGCTCCACCAGAGAAAACCTTTCTTACCACATATGGCCCCTCGTAGTTTGGAGTCCATTTACCCCTGTGATCTGTTTGAGGAGGAAGGATCCTTTTCAACACCAATTCACCTGTCTGAAAACTCCGAGGACGCACTTTCTGGTCAATGGCGTGCTTCATCCTGCTCTGATACAATCGACCATGTGCGATGGCTGCCAATCTCTTTTCTTCAATAAGGTTCAACTGATCCAACCTGGAACGCACCCACTCAGCTTCATCAAGCTTCACATCTGCCAGAATTCTCAAAGACGGAATCTCGACCTCTAAGGGTAAAACTGCTTCCATACCATATACCAATGAGAAAGGGGTTGCCCCCGTTGACGTACGCACCGAAGTACGGTAACCATGTAGGGCATAAGGTAGCATTTCATGCCAGTCTTTATACGTTACCACCATCTTCTACACAATCTTCTTGATATTCTTATTTGCCGCCTCAACAGCACCATTCATCTTCGGACGATATGGAGAAGAATTGTGATGCTCGATCTTGAAACTCTGACATAGTTCCTTCATCATCTTATTGTTCAAATTCGAGCCATTATCAGTGATGATTCTCTCTGGGACCCCATAACGACAGATGATGTCCTTCTTTATAAACCGGGCTACCACTTGCTTGGTGACGTTGGAGTACGAGGCTGCCTCCACCCACTTTGTGAAATAGTCAATGGAAACCAAAATGAAACGATGCCCATTGGAAGCAGTGGGCTCATCTTCCCAATCATATCTATGCCCCACATTGCAAAAGGCCAAGGAGATGATAACACGTTTAGAGGCGTAGGCGGTACATGCATCTTATCTGCATAAATCTGGCGTTTATGGCACTTTCGGGCGTACTTGAAACAATCAGACTCCATAGTCATCCAATAATATCCTGCCCTCAACAACTTTCTAGCCATGGTGTGTCCACTGGAATGAGTACCTAAAGAACCCTCGTGAACTTCCTCCATCAACAAACCTGCCTCGTGTTCATCAACACAACGTAGCAAGACCATATCGAAATTCCTCTTATATAACACATCATCCTTGTTTAGAAAGAAGTTTCCTGCCAACCTTCTCAGATTCTTCTTATCCTTGGTGGAGGCACCCTTTGGATACTCCTGTCTCTTCAGAAAAACCTTAATATCATGATACCACGGTTTTCCATCAGACACATCTTCAATTGCAAACACAAAAGCTGGTCTATCCAGACGCATGATTCTAATCGACGGAGTTTCATTCCAACGGTTCACCTTATACATGGATGCCAATGTCGCCAACGCATCAGCCATCTGATTCTCAGCTTAGGGTACATGATGAAAATCCACCCTGTCAAAGAAAGGTAACAACCTTCTGGCATAGTTGTTATAAGGCACCAAATTCGCCTGACGAGTCTCCCATTCTCCTGTAATCTGATTAACTACCAACACGGAATCACCATAGACATCGAGGTTCTTAATTCTCAAATCAATTGCTTCTTCTAACCCTATGATGCATGCTTCATACTCCGCCTCGTTGTTGGTACACGCGAATGCTAACCGGGAAGTGAAAGGTATATGAGAACCCTTCGGGGTCGTAATGATTGCCCCAATTCCATTACCATATGAGTTGACAGCCCCATCAAAAATCAACTTCCACTGAGACCCAATCTCAGGTCCTTCATCAGGCAGAGGCTCTTCACAATCTTTCATTTTCAGAAACATAACATGCTCGTCTGGAAACTCAAACTTCATTGGCTGATAATCCTCGACCGGCTGTTCAGCAAGATATTCTGACAGAACACTTCCCTTAATGGCCTTCTGAGAAACATACTGAATATCGTACTCTGTCAAAACCATCTGCCAACGGGCTATCCTTCCAGAAAGCGCTTGCTTCTCAAACACGTACTTAATCGGATCCATCTTCGAAATCAACAAGGTTGTGTGGTTTAACATATACTGCCTTAGGCGCTTGGCTGCCCAAGCGAGTGCACAACATGTCTTTTCCAACATAGAGTATCTTGATTCGCAATTAGTGAACTTCTTACTCAGGTAGTAAATGGCGTACTCCTTCCTACCTGTCTCGTCGTGTTGACCGAGCACACAACCCATCAAATTCTCAAGAACTGTAAGGTACATAATTAACGGTCTCCCGGACACCGGTGGCATAAGGACTGGAGGTTCCTGCAAATACTTCTTTATCCTTTCAAACGCTTCTCGACAATTTTCATTCCACCTGACCTCTTGATCCTTTCTTAGCAACTTGAAAATTGGTTCACACGTGGCTGTCAGATGAGAGATGAACCTAGAAATGTAATTCAACCTCCCCAAGAAACCACGAACCTCTTTCTCTGTCCTTGGCTCAGGCATCTCTTGTATGGCTCTTATTTTTGCAGGATCAACCTCGATACCTCTTTCACTAACAATGAATCCCAGCAATTTACCAGACCTCATGCCGAAAGTGCACTTGTTCTGATTCAGTCTCAGTCTGAACTTCCTCAACCTTTCAAACAACTTCTGGAGGTTTACCAAGTGGTCTTCCTCTGTCTGTGACTTCGCAATCATGTCATCAACATAGACTTTAATCTCCTTGTGAATCTATCATGAAAGAGAGTCACCATTGCCCGCTGATAGGTTGCCCCAACATTCTTCAATCCAAAGGGCATTACCTTGTAGCAAAATGTTCCCCACGGTGTTATGAATGTAGTTTTCTCCATGTCCTCTGGGGCCATTTTGATTTGGTTATACCCAAAGAAACCATCCATGAAGGATAATACAGAGTATGGAGCAGTATTGTCCACCAACACGTCAATGTGGGGGAGCGGGAAATCATCCTTCGGGCTCGCCCTATTCAAGTCTCGGTAATCAACATACATCCTGACCTTCCCATCCTTCTTAGGTACAGGTACAATATTAGCAACCCACGGAGGATAATTTGTCACAGCAAGAAATCCGGCGTCCAACTGTTTCTGAACCTCTTCCTTGATTTTGACAGCCATATCTGGTTTCGTCCTTCTCAGTTTCTGCTTGACTGGAGTACAACCCTCTTTAAGCGGCAACCGGTGTGCCACAATGTCAGTGTCAAGCCCGGGCATGTCTTGGTAAGACCAGACAAAGATATCCACATACTCTTGAAATAACTCAACTAATCTTCCTTTAACAGTGTGTTCCAAGGCAGTCCCAACCCTTACTTCTCGTTTAACATCCTCGGTTCCCAGATTAACAGTCTCGACTTCCTCCTGATAAGGTAGAATAACCATTTCCTCTTGTTTTAGTAGCCTGGCTAATTCTTCTGGTAAGTCACAGTCTTCGTCAGTCTCTTCTTCGGCTTGATAGATGGGATTATCGAAGTTATATCGAGCCATAGCTAAGTCATGATGGGTGGAATCTGAACAAAGGAACCTGCATGATGGATGTTTTATGTTTATTATGAGTGCAACAAACAAGAAAACACATTTCCATTTTGATGTGGGTTAATGCAAAAAGTAAAAAACAGAAAAACAGGGATCAAAATATTTGAATGAAAAACGTCCTTTATTGATGATAAAAGTAGCAAATAAAAGATCCAAGCCCTACAAATAAATATCACTACGTCTTGGGCAGAACGTAGGATTTAACATAACAGAAAACAAAAGTAAATTACTCCGGGTGAGTCACTTGGATGACTTTCTCGGAAGACCAGTTGCCTAAGCTTTGACCAGGGGTGCAGGGATGGATCCACTCATCCATGTCACAGTCACTATCTCCTTCATCCTCAATAGCATTAACCTGATTAAAGAAAACCCCAACACTTGTGAACCGAATTGGACCAGCATACTTGGGAGGCTCTTGAGCTCGTCGGGGTGGCTTGTACCCTAGTCCATGGGTATCCTGCTTTCTTTGAACATCAATGACACTGCCCCACTTCTGAGAACCACCAGCTTCAACTATAGCGCGCGCCTCTTTGAAAGAGGACATTGGAACCTCTGTTTGTCTGACGACTTCATGTTGGGCAACCACCTCAGGCTGACTGACTGCCTTTGGGGGTTCTTCGGGAATTTTCACAGCTTCAAAGGCTTGGCACAAAGTTTCCTGTACTTCACCATCTACCTCTACATACTTGAAGATTGATAAGTGACTCACCATGATTTCTTCCTCACCACAAATAGTCACAACGTGGCCATCCACCATATACTTCAACTTCTGGTGCAGTGTAGATGTTACTGCCCCAGCACCATGGATCCAAGGGCGACCCAACAAACAACTATAGGCAGGCTGAATATCCATTATGTAAAAGGTGGTGTTGAAAATCTCAGGACACACCTTGATTGGCAGAACTAACTCTCCAAAAACTGACCTCTTGGAGCAATCAAAAGCACGTACCACCAAGTCACTTGGTGTACAAATCAACCCACGAGTATCCAACTTCATCAAAGCCTTCTTCGGTAACACATTCAAAGACGACCCAGTGTCAACTAACACATGCGACATTAAGGAACCACGACATTCCACTGAAATATGCAGAGCGTTGTTGTGATTCCTCCCAGCCGGAGTCAGATCTAAATCGGTGAAACCCAAACCATTACCAGCATTTACATGATCCACAACCCCTTCTAACTGATTGACAGATATCTCCTGCGGTACATAAGCCATGTTCAAAACCTTCAGTAATGCATTTCGGTGTGCCTCAGAGCACAACAGTAAGGATAGAATGGAAATCTTCGATGGAGTTTGGTGAAGTTGATCAACAATTTTGTAATCACTTTTCCTGATCAACCTCATAAACTCTTCTACATCTTCTGAGAAATTATCCCCAACTGGCTTTGTCATAGAATATTTTGCTTCCTGCCTCTGTACAGACTCATCCATCATTTGTTTACCTTTGTCTTGTTTTGAACTGCCAACTTGATCCTCGGACGGAATAAAGACTCTACCACTCCTAGTGATAGCCCCTGCTTCAACAAGATTTTCAACCCCTGTATTCACAGCTGATGTCTCTACCAATTCCTTCTTCTTACCATTAACAAACACCTCGGCCCCATAGTTCCATGGGATGGCCTTGGTACTCTCATACGAGACAGGTCCAGGAACAATGATAATGATCGGCGCTAGTCTTGCCGACGCTGATATAGTTATTGTCTTGAACGGAATTGTTATTGTGGCAACATTAATCTCTCTGTTAGTAACTTTACTCTGCCTACAACCCCTGTCAAACTTTAATACCCTTTCACTGATCATTCTCTGAATACCTGCTTTCAGTAAAAACACAACCGCCTGGCTGCGACACACATCCTACACAACCTTCATCACAGCCGGGAAATACCCCTCCCTTCAACAGTCTTTCCTTCACCACACCCAAGGGAGTTTGGACTTCGTTCACATCTGAAATCAAACTCAAGTCTTCACAGTCTTTAATAATAGCATTGACCCTCGGCCCACCGTGATTCGGCATCGGGTTCTGATTCACATTTGGAACATCATTGGAGAAATTGATGGCCTTGGAATCCACTAAATCTTGAACCAGATGCTTAAAAGCTCTACAGTTCTCAGTATGATGTCCGGGTGCTCCAGAATGGAATTCACAGTGGGCGTTGGCGTTATAGCCGGGAGGTGGATTACCAGTAGGTGGAGCTAATGTTCTCTTCTGAATTAACTGTAGCTTTAACAAGTGCTGAAATAATTGAGAGTAGGGAATAGGAAGAGTGTCAAGATGCCTATCCCTCCTAGACGCAGGCTGTGGTCTGCGAGGAACCTGGTTTTGTTGTTGAGACACTACTGGCTGCTGAGGTGCTGCTGGGATGGTTACAGAAGCCACCTGCTGATTGAAGTTCTGACGAGGTCCTTCTCCTCCACGATATGATGACACAGAGTTTGTATCTCCCTCCCTCTTCTGGTAACCATAAGGCTTCTTACTTCCTCCAGATGAGGACCCATCACCGCCTGATATTTTTCCCGCCTTAATTCCGCTTTCCACCATCTCTCCTACTGAGATCAAATCAGCAAACTTTCCAGTCATACACGGTACCAGCTTTTCATAGTAATGACCCTGCAAGGTGGCCATAAACATAGTTATCATTTCTCGCTCCAACATGGGAGGTTGAACCCTCGCTGCTAGTTCTCGCCACCTCTGAGCGTATTCCTTGAAACTCTCATTGTTCTTCTGTGACAAATTCTACAGCTGTGTTCTGTTCGGAGCCATGTCAATGTTATATTGATAGTGTTTGATAAATGCCCCTGCCAGCTCTCTCCAACTACAAACATCTTTCCTCTCTAGTTGCATATACCATTCTAGGGATGCCCCAGATAGGCTATCCTAAAAGCAATGCATCATCAGCTTTTCATTCTTTGCATGAGCAGCCATTTTACTTGTGTATGCCCTCACGTGAGTTCTTGGGCAAGTCATACCATTATACTTCTCGAAAGTGGGAGTCTGAAACTTGTGCGGGATAACAACACCTGGAACCAGCGCCAAATCCTCTAGATCCATACCCACAGAGTCCTGATTTACAACACCCCTCAGTTTTTCCTCAATCAACCTGAATCTCTGATCATTGTTAATCTGGGGACCAGCATCCCCACCTAGCACAGAGAATGCATCTTCCTAGAGATCATCATACTGACGGCCATGAATTGCACCGACACTGTTACCTCCCCCCACTAAAGTGGGAACCACAATATTTTCTCCTCCGCCAGGAGGGATCACAACACCAGCAACAGGAATACTTCTGCCCGGAGGGCCATTCTGAACATTATTACCAGTAACACCAGTATGAACTCCTCCATGAAGGACACCGTCTTCATCAATCCTTGCAATCAGTGGTTGAACGAGAGTCCTCAACTGCTCTTGGCCTTGAGCAACACCTTGCATTAATTCCATGAATTGGTTCATGCGAGTCCGCATCTCAGTCATCTCATTTTGTAGCTGATCCATGAATCTCTTCTGATTTCATTTGGTAGAATACCGGTGAATGTGTTGATCTGCAATCCTGTACTGAGATTAGAACAAGATAAGAACACCGGAGATAAACACCTGTTATGCAAAATGATCATGAATATGCAAATGCAAATGAACATGTTTGAATATTCGCAGGGCGATCCACCCCTTGATTCCAGTTTTACAACAAGACAGAACGGAACTTCTGCTCATGTATTAAGAAAAACCAGAGGATAACCAACTGTCAACAATCACGACCCAAAATACTAAGTTTGAACACAATAATCATAGGTCCCAACCAACAAGCCTGGTGGTGATCCAAATACAATAAGAGAAAGTAGAAAACTACGGCATGTCATCAAAGTCCACCAGTGCCAATCCCCCCATCCATTATGCTCTTTGCTCCAGTCTTGGATTTCCTTGAACAGCTTTTTGGTGTCGGGATGCTTCGGTCTCTGAATTAGCTCTTGAATGAGAACGTCTCTCCTATGCATGATCCCTTCCAAGTACCGGCAATGCAACTCCCAAGCGTCTTCTCCAGAAACACCATCCATGCTAGGCCCCTCATTTCTAGGTCTCTTCACTTCAGCTTGGATCTTCAGTTCCTCTATGGAGGCTATGGCTTCATTGAGTCGACCCTCGACTGCTTGTCTCTGGAATACCCCTGATAGGATCTCAGCGTCTTTTTTCTTGAGCTTCAACTTCAATTGATCAATCTGAGCTAGATAATCATCTTCCTTTCGCTTATTCTCAGCCATTGTAGTGTCTCGGTGAGCATTGAACCTGTGAATTTTCAACAAAGCCTTGGCCAATTCCTCCTTCTTAGACTTGAGAACCTTAGTAATACCCTCTAGAGCTTGCTTCATCCTTTGTCTGGATGTGACCTTGTCAGCCAGCTCCTTTTCTGCCTTAGCGAGAAGCTTTGTCTTCAACTCGGCGATGTGAACAGCTTCACCCCACTCATGTTTCAACTGATAAATCTCTCTTTGTAGCTCACTGTTTTCTTCTCGCAGCTTTTCCTTTTCAGTCCACAACTTGTTAAACTTGTGGTAGGAGGCTCAATCAGCAAGGGGTAAGATGGTGGTTCTTTGGAGAATGGCAAAAGCTCCTCCTCTACCCTTTTCTGAATCCAATCTTCATACGCAGGAAATGTTCTGTTGTTGCTCTTCCCAAAAGAAGTCTTCCCCTTCTTATGACGATCTTCCCAAGTATTTGCAGCTTCTTTTAACAGTTCTGGATTGATTTCCCCACTCAGATATAGAGATTCTTGGACCTCCTCGTCTTTTGGTGGCTCTTTCAAGGCATACCTGAATTGCCTAATAGCAAGAATAGGGTTGTAGTTAATTCCCCCTTTCCTTCCTATTAGAGGCACATTTGGGAGACCTCCACAACTAATCATGATATCTTGGCCCAACAAGTCACGGTTAATCCAAATTAGATTATCTGCCCTCAAGCCCATTAATCTTTTGGACCAATCCAATGTTCCTTGAGTATTTACAAATGCCCCAGATTCGGGAAGACGATCAGCAAACCATTTGTAAAAGACTGGCGCACAAAAATAAAGGGGTCCTCCCCTCCTCTTCTCGTTCTTATAATGCACTAAATAATACAGATCTCCAAGCAAAGTAGGTACCGGATTCTTCATGGTAAATATCCGGACAGCGTGCATGTCCACAAAATCCTTCATATTTGGAAACAACACCATTCCATAGACACACATAGCCAAGATGGCGTTGAAAACTGACCAACATCTAGCTTTAGCATACACAGCAGCCTGTTCCACCAAAAATTTCACATGAAAGCCTTTACACCCTCCCTTACTGGCCACGTTGTTTTATAGCAAAGAAGGATCCAAATGCAAAGCCTCAGAGACCCTTTCTAAATCAGGAAGTTCTTTAGAAGGATAGAAAGGAGCCTCTTCTTTAATAGAAACATCCAGGATGAGAGCAAATTCCTCCAATGTCAGAGCCAAAAGATAATCAGTGAATAGGAAACAACGCAGGTGAGGGTCATAGAATTGCACCAGAGTGTGCAAAGCCCTATACTCGTATTCAGTGATGTTGCGAGCAAAATTCAGAATTCTTCCATACTCTCCTCTAAAGTCTGCCAATACCCCATGTTCTGCCATAGACACAATCTTGTGAGCAGGATCCAGAATAAGTGATGGGAACTTGTACATTATAATGTTCTTTCTCTTCTCAGTACTCATCCTTAATAGTCTTCAAAAACCAGAATCAAAGTTAGGATGCAGCCCTGCAAATGAATAAACATGTTAGGATGCAAAATGATGATGCAAATGCACACATGGGATCAAGGATGCCACATAGACTGGACAACTGCTGCACTGAACAATTGTATAATCTCAAAGGTCTGCCCAAATACCCAGAATACCAGAATAACCATAGTACCACACTGATAAATCTGCTGATCAGAAAACCGGGTATGTTGAAGGTCAAGGTTACCTGCAAACCTGTAAACACCCTTCCCTCTCACATGTGGGTACTAGAAAGCCGAGAATCCTCAATATCACGGGCTCTCAGGTCGAGAAATGATGATACGTTCACCATTTCTGGTTTGGCATCATCACCAATCGAGGAGGCCTCAACTGATTCCCCTCAAAAGAAAACATCCTATGGAAAGTCCTCAGCTTTGGCACTGAGGTCGAGAAGCAATAGTACATTCATCCCTCGGGGTACAGTACTATCGCCAATCGAGGAGTACTTCCACTGATTCTTTTCCAAATGGAAACCCTATAGCAAGTTCCCAGCATTGGGTCCTCGGATCGACACGTGTAATGGGTTTTCCATTTCTGGTCTGCCATTATCATGTCTCGGGAGGAGTACCATTACTGAGTCCTCGGGAATGGCCGCCAGAGTCGACAATTTTCCAAGTTACATTCAATCATCTGCACCAATGCGTAGGATAGAACATTACCAAAGAAAACCTCATCTGGATGTGGAGTTTTCATGTATACTACGTCTAGCCAAATGCCACACAAGTCACACTACTTTCCACGCTAATCCTATGTGTACGCTCAAGCCTGGGTATTGGGCTTATCTCTCAGAACCCCCAACCCGCCAAACAGAAGAACAGTGCAGCAGATGATAATAATATGCAATGCAGTAAATGCGGTAAAAATAAAATGCAACAAATAAAGCAAAACAAAACAAAAACAAAAACACCCAAAGAGAACAAAGACAAGCAAGCGCTAGGATTGACTCGCTTAGGGATGGACCAGCATAGGTCAACCAGAGTCCCCAGCAGAGTCGCCAGCTGTCGCTCCCAGGATTTTCATCCAGGTACAAACGCGAAAGTGGCGCGGAACACAGAGTCGCCAGCCGTGTAAATTTATCCTAAGAGAGGGAAAGGGAACACCGCATAAACCTGAGGAAGAGGGAAAGGAATGGTCATCGCAACCATAGCCTGGGTTCGGGAGTCGGTTACGCGAGGGGAAGGTGCTAGCACCCCACGCGTCCATCGTACTCGATGGGATCCACGCTTGTTGTCTAATCTAAGGGTGAGTTATCCTAACATCTATGGCTGTACTAAAACGGGGAAAGGGAAAAAAAAGACAGACTCAGTAGGACGTCAACGTCCTAGGCCTACGTACCCCCTTTGTGTAATGGGGAATTCAGAGTCAACGTAGTTCGGACCAAGTTCTTTTTGTGTTTTTTATGAGCAACGTTAAGTTCGCGTCCGGCAGTTAGGGTCGATGCCTGTTTGCGACTCAGACGGAAAATAACGTGCCCTTTTTGAAAATAGCCTTTAGTTTGACAATCCTGAAGGACAAAAGGTTTGAGATTTGTTTGTATTTTTTAAGACAGAAGTTACTTGAGTTAATTCATAACTCAACTTGAACCAAAGTCTATGACACGGGAGCGAATGCGTCGCATGGTCGCCCCCCAATGGGACGTATGCTCAACACTCTAGAAGAGAGAAGGGGGACCCCTCAATCTTCATTTCCTATGTTTAAGGCTCGTGTGCAAGGCAAGTTGACCTTATTAAGTATCTTAGAAATTGTTATGAGATGAGAAGAGGGACTCAAAAGAAAAGAAAAACACTAAGGGGATTCTATCCTAATGTTATCATGCAAAGATGGCCCTAAGGGGAGGTTTGACAACAACCTAAGCCTAAAGAAAAGAAAAGACGAGAGAAAGAAGGAGTAAGGGTGAACATGGATAACTATCCACATCCTCAAATAACTTACCTCGGCCTCTGCATAAAAGGTTAGTACAAAACAGACATAAGTAAAAAATAAGACAAATGAAACCCAAGCAAGTCATAAACCAAAGTGAAATGGTTACAAACCAAATGAAACTCATCCAAGCCAGAATATACACCTTAGAGGTGACCCCCAATGTTTACCAAACAAAATCAAGCAAATAGAATGCAAACCAGTGGTAAAACAAACAAGAGAGTTATCAAAGAAGGAATAGAAGAAGGAAGAGTGGATATGCAAGGTGATTATGCAAGAATGCTTCAAATGATATCCAAGTCAGAATGTGGATGACCTAAACATGTGCCTAAACATGCTATACAAGTATCACATGAGGCATGCAAACAGATATCCAAGCATCAAACATCAATAGAAGAAGAAGGAAACATATAAGGGAAACATGTTCAAACATGTAAGATGAAACATGAATAGCATATGACATGAATGAATGCAAATCTCCAAGGTCAGAAACATACATCCAATGAAGTGCAAATGAATGATAAGGTATGGCATACATAAACCAAACATAAATCATGAAGAAACACAGATGAGAAGAAGTGAGAAGATAAGTCAAAGAAAAGGCATGTAAACCAAGCATTGAACATATGCACAAAGTATGCAACAACCTCACACCAATGACATATAATGGCAATCAAATGACCTATAACAATTCAAACATGGTTTATGAAGTCAAAGAAGCAATCCCAAATGATGGCACAAGTGCCTTCTCGAACAAGTACTCAGACATGATCAAAGATGTGCATACAAGAAGACCTCAAACAAAGGGCAATCAAACAATTAGCAAAACATCTTTTAAAATTACCAAATTAAAAATTAACACACCTCAACCAGTTGAAAACAACATGTCAAAAGCTCATGCCAAAATTCCCCAGATAGGTCACTCAAACAATTATGCAAATTCAAATGAGAATTATGAACTAACATGCAAAAGAAAGGGACTAAAATGCAATATGAAATGATTTTAAAAATGAGAGAATAATGTTTTGATGCAATTCAATGTGTTGGTGAAACAATACAAAAATAATGGGCTCAAAAGGTTTCATAGACTATGAGAAATAAAATAAACAAGTTAGAGTATGCATGTATGGAATAAACTCAAAAGAAATTAACCAAATAATTAATTCAGATGATAAAAATAAAATAAAATAATAAAATAAAAATTGGTAAAATTTTATAAAACTCTAAATATGACGTATGAATTTTTTGGTGATTTTTGGATGCAATTATCTATTTTTAAAAATTAAAAATGCAAATAATGCAATTGAATAAAATAAAAATATGGCAATAAACATGGAGGGTGTGAATTGCAACAAAAACACGTTAAATAAGTTAATGGGCTCATACAGGGGGGGTGTGAATAGAGGGCCCATACACTAAAACCCATCAGAAAAACAAAAAGGATAACACGTGAACCCAGTCCACCACGTTGACTCCATATGAGCCCTTGGATCAATCTAACATCACACAATCAGTCAGCGCAATCATAAAATCGACAAAATCAGTGGCCATGATTAAAAGTGCATCATAATTAGAATACGCATGCGCATACACAATTGCCCAGAAATTAAAAAAAAAATCACACGTGAGAGGCACATGAAATCATTAATGCGTTGTCAATATGTAGGCCATCAGATGCAATCAACGTCCAAGATTAATCAAAAGTTAACATGATGGATGGTTTGGATTTGAGGAACACAATAATTACCATGGGATAGCACACACATAGCCAATAACATAAAAACAAATTTTAAAACGCGTGGCAACATATGGGCCACACGATCGAGACAATGGACGGTAGGATTTCATCCCCTACCTTGGAAACCCTAGCTGGCCGGAAAAACCAACCAGACGCCGGAGCCCTAGCTCCGGTCGTCTTCTCCGACAACTTGCAATAAAAAACCTCCCAGAAAATGCAAAAGGGTATACCTTCTTGACCAGAATTTGATGAGGATCAATAATATGCCATTAAAAATCACAAATAACTAACACATAAGCCAAATCGAATGAAACAAGTTATGGTTCCAAAACTTAAAACTCACTAAACAACCAAACCATGCGTCCAAACTCAAAACAAAACACATCAGAATCATCAGTGGATATCAAAGATCATTATGCATGTCAAAATTTTGAGTTTAGAGAGCATGCAAATTATCACTAACCTGAGATCAAGCAATCCGTATCCTCGCTGTTAGCTTCAAACGATGGGTGATTTGCGTTCTATGGATCCCAAGGATTAATGTTGTGAAGGAATTTTTGGAAAAGCTCTTGTGGATTGATAGATTCAAAGGAATGAAGGATTAGGGTTCACACTTGAAAATCTCCACAAAATAACGTGTCTCCCCTCTAACCAGTGCATAAGTTAGCTTAAATATATTAGGTTAATCCACTGATTAGCATTTGGGCCTTGTTAATTCCTCACTTAAAGAGTTTTGGGTGATTTTAGAAATTTGCATAATGTGAAATACACCCTCCTCCATGCATGTACACCCAAGCCCTTGATGATGGATCACTTATTTAACAATTGCTAATCACACCTGAATTGGACTTGGGCCTTGAGATGTCTTGGTTCATGAGTTTTCAATGATCTTGCAATTTTGCATAATGTGAAATAAGTGATGTACAAGTCATGAAATCTCTTGGTTCAAAGGCCAAAATGATCCTTAAGGAATGTACTTTGATGTTAGAATGTGCCTTGAATCAATTATAGGTCACTATGTCCCAAAATGCAAAAGTTGTGAAAATGGAACCATGAGAAAACCCTAAAAACCCCCTTGCCTTCTTTTGATCATAACTTGAGTTTCACAAATGATATGGAGACCAACTAGTACTTGTTGGAAAGGGGAGAAAAAGATCTTCAACTTTCGTTTTTGAGGAAAATTCATTTGAAGCTTCCTTGATGATGAAAAGTCAAGTTGAAAGTAGTGTAAGAACTTGCCCAAAATGGAAACTTTCAAATTATAGGTCATTTCCATATTTAGTAACTTTTGTACCAACCCTTGATCCTTGATAAATGGTATGAGATTTGACTCTTGAAGACCATATGAGGATGTGAAACCTTGAAAACCTTGAAGAGAACCTCAAAATTTCACAGTTGACTTCCCCTCTCACTGTTGACTTTTCCCCAATTCTCCTGATTCCCAATCCATTGGCCAATTGAACTTCTCATGAACCAAATTGATGGACAATCTTCCATTCCTAGATACTTAGGGACCCAAGGAATACCATGGAATCAAGTCTTGCCCAAAAAATCAGAAATAAACTGACTTTATAGCAAACCTTAATTTTGGTACCCTCAGTCTAGGAGGAAAATAACACAGTCTCCAAATCGAAATTCCTCTGAATATGATGTGTATCCTCTCCAACAAAGATAAGATATGCCATTTGGTGATGATAAAAACCCAAGAAGCTTGCCCATTGGAGCAATAAACCCAAGAATCTCAAAACCCTAATTTCTGCACTGGTTAGGAGAGAGTGATCCACTTGAGCTCTCTTGGACAATACAAGGACTCTTGCTTGACCCTTTGAAGAACATCTTCTCCTCTTGAACTACCTCAGGCACCTTGACCCCATGCTAAGAACCAATGATATGCATACATGATAATGCAAAAATGAAGTGAAACATAAGCCAGTTAGTACTGAAGTAAGGAGAGCAAATTTTGGGGTGCTACATCTTGTTCAAAGCCCAAGATTGAAGCTAAAAGGTTTTGGCTGAGAGAGAATTTTTCATCTCTAAATAAGGATTGTTGATTTTTGTGTGCCTTGATCAAAGCACAAGGTTGATGATAAAAGGTTAATTGACTTGGCTAGGGGATTTCTTTATACAAAGCCTAAGAGGAGGCTAGAAGTTTAAATTTTCCGAGGAAAATATTTTGTCTGTCTTGTACAAAGCCCAAGATTGAGGCTAAAAGGGATTTTGACTCCGCTGGGGAGGATTTGTATGTGTCTTGTACAAAGCCCAAGATTTGAGGCTGACCTTACTGGGAAAATCATTATACAAAGCCTAAGAGGAGGATGAAATGAGTTTGACTCTTCATGGGGAAAATCATTCCCCAAAGCCTAAAGGAAGGCTGGGAGGAAATGACTCTGTTGGAGAAGATATCTGTCCCAAGCTTAAGAGATGGAGATTTATGTCTTGTACAAAGCCCAAGATTGAAGCTAAAGGGGTTTGACTCAACAAGAGAGTATTTTCATCTGTCCTGTACCAAGCCCAGGATGGAGGCTGGACAAGCTGGAGAAATTATTCTACACAACTTGAGAAGAGGCTAGCTCCTGCTAGGGGAAATCTTTATACCAAGTTTGGACAAAGATCGACTCAACGAGAGAGTATTTTTATCTGTCTTGTACAAAGCCCAAGATTGAGGCTAAAAAAGGTTGACTCAACAAAAGAGTCCGAAAAGGTGATTGACTCAACAAGAGAGTCTAAAAAGTGATTGACTCAATAAGAGAGTCTGAAAAGGTGATTGACTCAACGAGAGAGTCTGAAAAGGTGATTGACTCAACAAGAGAGTCTGAAAAGGTTAACTCCGCTGGGGAGAATCATTTGTACAAAGCCCAGGAGGAGGCTGACTTCACGGAGGAAGGATCATTATACAAAGCCTAAGAGGAGGCTAGCTCTCTGCTGAGGAAAGGTCCTTATACAAAGCCTAAGAGGAGGCTAGCTTTTGCCGGGGATAATTGAGATCCCCAGGCAGGTCCAAGTGGGGAATAAACTCTTGCTGAGGATTACAGAAGAGTTGAGATGTCAGATACCTTGAGGTTTTGATTTAAGGTAGTGTTGACCCTGGTCGGGGAACTCTCATGAGAGAGACTGGGTTTCTGCTGGAGATCGATCCAGAATGCCCAGGGTTTTTTCCTATAGTTGTAAGGAACTTGAGAATGTCTTTGAGACTTAAGGGGATTAGACTGTCCAAGTCTACTGGTGTGGAAGAGTTTTATCTTTTGTATGATGCCCAAGAGGAGGCAAGGGCATTAAGGGATGAGAATCAACCCTAAAGTGGCCTGAGGTCTGACACTGGAAAGACTGCTCTAGCAAAGGATGACTAAGTTCTGTCTTATACCTTTAAGAGGTCGCCAGGATCCTTGTATTAAGCCCAAGAGAAGGCATAAGAACTTATAAGAAGCCGGAGGGTCCTTGTACAAAGCCCAAGAGGAGGCGGGGATGCTTTTAGGAAGCCTGTGGGTCCCAAACCAAGAAAAGTTCAAGAAATGCTATTCACTGAGAATAGATCATTTAGTGAAAGTTCTGTGATTTGAAGAAATTCAAGATATGCTATTCACCGAGAATAGATCAACTCCGGGGAGTAGAATTTCTTTGACAATTTCTAAAGTGATAGCCTGAGAAAAGGTTCACGAAGAATACTACCTTTCTCGTTGTTCCATATTGTTTAAGCCCAAGAGAAGGCAAGACTGTATCTAGAGATCCTATGGGGATCTAGTTTTGTTTGTATTTTAAGAGTGACCAACAGGGCTCTACCTAGTTCTAGACCTAGTTGCCAGGGAAAACTCTAAATAACTATACTAGTATATATACAGTTGATATATGACAAGTATTTAAAAAAGGTATGAAAGAAAACTAACCATGCGCAGCTTCCCACAATACAATTATTTATATATGAAAGCGTGTAAAAGAAAGCCGATAAAACTTACAGGTGAGCAAGCTTCCATGTTGTATTGTTAGTTATTCAAAGAAATTAAAGAAAGTTTTGATAACAATACATATATTTGAATCTAAATCAAAAGGGAAATTGTTTTTGAATAGATTGTGGGGCTTATACTCAAGGAGAGGCCCAAAGGTTTGACACTAATCGCACCGTTGTTTTGAATATTGTGTAACGTCCCAGTTTTGTTAGATTTATTTAATAGAGTAGATTTAATTGGTTTTGGTTTTATATTATTTTATTATTGACTTTTATTTGACAATATATTATTTTTCATCGTTGTTGATGTTTTATCGCATTTTGAGAGCGTTTAGGAGATAATTGAGCTGAGGGGTATTTTGGTCTTTTTGGGGGTTAGATATTTGTTTTTATATAAATAGAAAGAGATAGAGAGAAAATGAGAGAAAGAAGAAAAAGAGAAAGAGAAGAGAAAAAGAGAAAGAAGGAGAAGAAAGAAAGAGAGAAGAGGAGAAAGAGGAAAAATCGGAAAAACTCCGTTTAAAGCGCGAATAATCGGGTAAGGGTGAGAAGTTTCGATTATATCTTGCTTGTATATGTATATGTGTATGTTTTCCTGGATTGTTTTGGTTATCTTTTCTAGTTTCCAATTCTAGGTCGAAATGAGAAAAATGAATAGAAATCGATGTTTTCACGGACGAAAGTCGGAATAAATCGCGTAGTAGAGTCGTGTGATGTTGGGTCTTGATTTAGAGTGATCGTTTGATTGAATTGAGTCGAATTCGTAACTGTTGAGTTTTTGATATATTGATGTTTTTGTGCAATTGATGTTGTGATCGAGTAAAAGTGTTTGGATATGTCTGGTAATGTTGGTATAGGTTCGGTTTTAATCGGGAATGGGGGTTTGCGTGTTTTCTCGCGGTTTCGATCGAGTTCGAATTTAGAATTCAATGATAAAATTATGTTTCAAAATATGTCCAAAAAATGGAAAATGTGTTAGATGGCTTTTTAATGATGGAAATATTATAGTACGTCGAATTTTGAGATCGCAGCTTTTTACGGAATCGAAAACGGATGTCCGGAAGTCTAAAAACGGTGTTTTAAGGCTGAAATTCGTAGCAGGTTTCGCGCTCAGCGCGCAGGTCTGGGCGAAAGGGAAAATTTCCGAAACTTTGAAAATTCATAACTTTTGATCCGTAAGTCCGTTTTGGTCCCCGTTCGAAGCGTTAGAAAGCTTATGAAATGTTCTTTCTTGTAAAAATGGTTTTGGGATTAGTGGATGATTTATTTAAGTCGTGGTTTTGGAAACGTGTCGTTTTGTCGACTTTTCCCGTCGTATTTGTGTGCGATTGATGTGGTATCATGTTATATGCTTTTGTTATATAACGTATCGCTTGTGTGCTGTTATATGATGTGAATACATGTAATGAGATGTTGTGATAATGTTGTTGTTGTGCGATAAATACATTGTTTGATTGAATATCAATGTACGTGGTTATGATGTTGTGTTGGTTCGTGGTTTGTTGTTGTGGTTTGTGAAATGCATTGCTTATGTGAAATTCAATGCGTGTTTTGGATGTGAATCATACAATAGTGCATTGGTGTGAATGTATATAGATTGTATGTGATTGTATGAGATAAATGCATGAATACAATTGTGAATATGTATGCATTTCAAGAATGTCTTGAGTCATTTTGTATGTGAAGCATAATGATGTGCATTCTTGTGTTGAGGGATTCTAATGAGAATCCGCTACAACGTCGTGAGCCTCTCTTGGTGGAGGTGTGAGCGATCGGGTCATGAGCCTCTCTCGGTGGAGGTGTGAGCGATGGTTGTAGACGATCGTGAGCCTCTCTTGGTGGAGGTGTGAGCGATCGGGTCGTGAGCCTTTCTCGGTGGAGGTGTGAGCGATCCATAAACACTGTGAGCCTCTCTTGGTGGAGGTGTGAGCGGTGGGTGAACATCGTAGGCCCGACGGGGAGTTACTTTGGTAACGAGCGATGGTTCCAGCAGAAGTTCCTGAGTGAACTTGAGATGATGAAGTCGGTACCGCATTGCATTGCATAGAGTCGTTGTGTCGGTCTCTGTGCATATGCATGAATTATGAATGGATTGATTAGGTGTGAGCTTGTGATAGCTTTGGTGATTTGAGATATATTTGTGATAAATGTATTGAGTATGATTGATATGCTGTGTGATGGATGCATAAATGATTATGTGTTGTAAATTATGATTGAATTGGTGAATTATTATGCATATGTGATAAATGCATTGGTTGTGAGTGATATGTTTTGTGTATAAACATATGATATGTGATGTTTGTGGTGAGAAATATTGTTTATGGGAATTTTTTTGTGTTGTGGCATATTATTATGCAATCTTGTTATAGTTGTTATTTCTCACCCTTCTGCTGGAATATGCTTTTTATGGCATAGTGCAGATTGTCAGCTTTAGAGGCGTGGAGGCAAGTGGAAGAGTTAGATCTTCGTTTGCTTAGGTCTTGGTGTCTGCTCTGATACGTAGCACGAGAGTCGGGGAACGATTATGTTGTATAATTGTGGAATATATTTTGTATTACCTTGTATATATATTTGGATGTTATCAAACTATTTATTTTGTAAAACAAGTCGGTTATGGATCTTTCCACTTTATTCCATAATTGACCATTCCTTTTATATGGAAAAAGTTTCCCTTTGAGGGTACTCTATTTTATGCTATGTATCAAATATATGAGCAGGGATGATGTTTTGTTTATTTAAATGTGACAGCCTTGTTTCTTTCGGAAAAATAAATTTTTAGTTACTCTGATTTTATTTATGTATTATTTATTCGCGATGGGAATTGGGGTGTTACATTAGTGATATCAGAGCAGGTCGGTCTGTCCGGTCAAGTTGTTGAGTCGGTTGGTGTGACAGTTGAATACTGTCGTTGTTGTTTGCCCCTTAGTACGTGATATGTGTGGGAAGCACTGTCTGTACTTTCTGGTTTTCTAATTCTTGTCTGCAGGAGTTAGAATGTGATAAGTGGGGGAGGAGCTTGTACTTCTCCAAGTTGCTTCAGGTGTGGAGCATTGGCTCAGTGTGCCATTGGTTGCAGATTGTAAGTGTTGTTTGGACGGTGTTGTTCCCGGTTCCGAAGGGAATGCGGAGGTAAGGTTATGTCAACTAAGGATTTGTGCCTTAGGTAGTTTGGTGCACAGGATGTAAGGAATGCTATTATAGTTGTTAAAGAAGGTTTATGCCCCATCATGATTGTCAGCTGTCTATTGACAAATTGAGGAACTGATCACCCTTAATCTCTTGTTGATAGTAGACGGAAATTATGTTGGATGGAATAGACGTGTCTTTCCGGCTTTGATAGTGTGTACAATGAATTGTTTGGAATTGAGGAAATGATTATGGATTGTTTTGACGAGTCGATGGAGATTTTTATATCGGAAGATAAGTCTGATTTGAGGTTGGGAATTGCTAAGTAAGTGGGAGAACTTTTAGGACGTGAAACTAAGATGTTGTTATGTTTGTGATGATAGTTTTCTAGAGAGATTGGCAAAATGGCTACAGTGATGGGCTGCAAGTTGTGTGTGATTTTCAGATGTATTTCTGGATGGAATATTGGATGTTAGCATTAGAAGTACCCGGACTGATAGAGCAGTTGGAAGATTTACTGGAAAGGAGAATTGTGAGGCCAAGTGTGTCGTCTTGGAGAGCTCCAGCATTGTAAGTAACAAAAAGGAAGAATGATTGGGCGGAATAACAAGCATGAGGTGTATAATGGTATTGAGACTTTGGAAAGTGAAACTTAGAATTCTGGTGAGGTTTGGAGTCTTTGGAGTTTTCGAGCATTAATGGAAATCTTGAGAAAACCTTTATGTACGGATGCAATATTGATATTAAGAGCTCCTTTTGGTGGGTTGTTGATACTTGTTATGTTGGTTGGAGCTGATTTGAGATGAAAATGGTGAGTTTTGGGAAGGACTGTCGAAGGGCTATTTTTCTGAAAATCGCAGTGCCCGCTCAGCGCGGTCTGCAGAATTTTGAACCTCTCCAGGCAGTAAGGAGCGCGCTCAGCGCGGGACAGAGCCCGCTTAGCGCGACTTGGGGCAAAAAAAAAAAAAAAAAAAAGAAAAAAAAAAGAGAATTGAAACTGGAGTTTTTTTTTCTAAATCCATAACTTTGGATTCGTAACTCGGATTGAGATGTTCTTTCTTATATAAATGGTGTTGAGATTTAGTTGCCGATTTGATTGTGTCCTGAATTTGGATAAGTTCGTAGTGGTTTTAATTGAGGATATTCGGATCTGTTATAAACTCGGAGGGAGAACAGGAAGAGTGTTTGGGATTTGAATTACAAGTGTTGAAAAGAGACGAAGTGTTATGCTAAGTTTTTTTTTTTCAAGTGATAATTTTGGTTGAAAAGGTTAGTTTTCTTGGATATGTTATTTTTTATGATGGTATTTTTATGGATCCATCGGAAGTAGATGTAGTTCTTCATGAGAGGCTCCGAAGTCGGTTAAGGTGATTAGAAACTTTTTGGACTTGAGTTGATTATTACCGGAGGTTATGGAAGGTTTTTCCAAGTTAGTATTTTCGTTACTTCGGTTGACTTGCAAAGGGTGGGTCATTTGTTTTGGATGTTCATTGTAAGGAAAGTTTGAGAGAGCTGAAGTAGGATTTGTCTACGGCTCCCGTTTTGATTCTGTGTGATCCTAATCAACCGTTGATGAGGTATTGTGATGTGTCTTTGATGAGTTTAGTCAGTGGGTTAATGCAAGAGGGTAAAGTCATAGCTTATGCTTTATGACGATTGAGGATTCATAAGAGGATCTATACTATTCAGGATTTGGAGTTGGTTGCGGTGGTATTGTGTTGGAAAATTTGGAGGTATTATCTTTATGGTTCTGGGTTCGAAGTGTTTAGTAATCACAAGAATATTGAGTACTTGTTTGGTCTGAAGGAATAAAGTATGAGACAGAGAGGATGGTTGGAACTTGTGATGAGTTATGACTTTAGTTGGAATTATCCTGTTGGTAAAGGTAAGGTCTTGCTTGGAAAGTTAAGTCGAAAGTTTTAGTGCATGTCTGTTTGGATGGATGAGAATTATTTGAGCAGTTCAGAGACTCGTATCTGGTGTGAGAGATAATGCAGTAGAGTGTAAGGTTGGGTATATTAAAAGTGAACGGTGGTTTTTGGTGAATATGCGAAAGAGTTAGGCTTTGGACGTGAGATTGGTAGACTTGAGGGTTTTGAGTAATCAGAGTGCGCGGCGGAAGCGTGATGTGACACAATTCGTATATACGTGTGTGCCTTGTAAGAGTTCATAGGTTGAACATTGGGAACAGGTAGGAGTGAAGAGACCATTGGATGTTCCGGAATGGAAGTGCTAGGTGAAAGGTTTGAATATTATTCATGGGCTACTATGTAGATGGATGTTTTGGTTATATGTTCGATTGGTGAATCGTAGCATTGTTGTAGTATGGTTGTGTGACAAGGATGTTGGTGTTCTGGTTTTGTTGATGTTGTTGAGAACTTGTGGTGTCGTGGAACTTTATGTTCTTGTTTGTGTTGTTGTCTCGTTTCCATCGTGTTGGTTCGAGTGCGAGTGGCTAATTCCTTGTGGGGAATTAGGGGAGTGTTACCTATGGTAGGGTAACGATCTTGTTGTGTTTCGGTTCTAAGGTGAACCTGTGTGTTGGTATCGTGGTTTTCCTTGAGTTGTGAGTTGGTCGTCAAGTGCATTGTATGGGCTTTGCATCTTGTCGTTGTTGTTGTCGTCGTTGTCATGTCGTTGTGGTAGTTAGCAAGGTGGTTTGCCAGTTGTGTCATTCGTGGTGTGCCTTTTGTTGGCATGTTGGTTTGTTAGTCGGATGCGAGAGTCGTATCCGGAGTTGTTCGTATCGGCTAGATTTTCGAGGACGAAAATGTCTAAGTGGGGGAGAATTGTAACGCCCCAGTTTTGTTAGATTTATTTAATAGAGTAAATTTAATTGGTTTTGGTTTTATATTATTTTATTATTGACTTTTATTTGGCAATATATTATTTTTCATCGTTGTTGATGTTTTATCGCATTTTGAGAGCGTTTAGGAGATAATTGAGCTGAGGGGTATTTTGGTCTTTTTGGGGGTTAGATATTTGTTTTTATATAAATAGAAAGAGATAGAGAGAAAATGAGAGAAAGAAGAAAAAGAGAAAGAGAAGATAAAAAGAGAAAGAAGGAGAAGAAAGAAAGAGAGAAGAGGAGAAAGAGGAAAAATCGGAAAAACTCCGTTTAAAGCGCGAATAATCGGGTAAGGGTGAGAAGTTTCGATTATATCTTGCTTGTATATGTATATGTGTATGTTTTCCTGGATTGTTTTGGTTATCTTTTCTAGTTTCCAATTCTAGGTCGAAATGAGAAAAATGAATAGAAATCGATGTTTTCACGGACGAAAGTCGGAATAAATCGCGTAGTAGAGTCGTGTGATGTTGGGTCTTGATTTAGAGTGATCGTTTGATTGAATCGAGTCGAATTCGTAACTGTTGAGTTTTTGATATATTGATGTTTTTGTGCAATTGATGTTGTGATCGAGTAAAAGTGTTTGGATATGTCTGGTAATGTTGGTATAGGTTCGGTTTTAATCGGGAATGGGGATTTGCGTGTTTTCTCGCGGTTTCGATCGAGTTCGAATTTAGAATTCAATGATAAAATTATATTTCAAAATATGTCAAAAAAATGGAAAATGTGTTAGATGGCTTTTTAATGATGGAAATATTGTAGTACGTCGAATTCTGAGATCGCAGCTTTTTACGGAATCGAAAACGGATGTCCGGAAGTCTAAAAACGGTGTTTTAAGGCTGAAATTCGTAGCAGGTTTCGCGCTCAGCGCGCAGGTCCGGGCGAAAGGGAAAATTTCCGAAACTTTGAAAATTCATAACTTTTGATCCGTAAGTCCGTTTTGGTCCTCGTTCGAAGCGTTAGAAAGCTTATGAAATGTTCTTTCTTGTAAAAATGGTTTTCGGATTAGTGGATGATTTATTTAAGTCGTGGTTTTGGAAACGTGTCATTTTGTCGACTTTTCCCGTCGTATTTGTGTGCGATTGATGTGGTATCATGTTATATGCTTTTGTTATATAACGTATCGCTTGTGTGCTGTTATATGATGTGAATACACGTAATGAGATGTTGTAATAATGTTGTTGTTGTGCGATAAATACATTGTTTGATTGAATATCAATGTACGTGGTTATGATGTTGTGTTGGTTCGTGGTTTGTTGTTGTGGTTTGTGAAATGCATTGCTTATGTGAAATTCAATGCGTGTTTTGGATGTGAATCATACAATAGTGCATTGGTGTGAATGTATATAGATTGTATGTGATTGTATGAGATAAATGCATGAATACAATTGTGAATATGTATGCATTTCAAGAATGTCTTGAGTCATTTTGTATGTGAAGCATAATGATGTGCATTCTTGTGTTGAGGGATTCTAATGAGAATCCGCTACAACGTCGTGAGCCTCTCTTGGTGGAGGTGTGAGCGATCGGGTCGTGAGCCTCTCTCGGTGGAGGTGTGAGTGATGGTTGTAGACGATCGTGAGCCTCTCTTGGTGGAGGTGTGAGCGATCGGGTCGTGAGCCTTTCTCGGTGGAGGTGTGAGCGATCCATAAACACTGTGCGCCTCTCTTGGTGGAGGTGTGAGCGGTGGGTGAACATCGTAGGCCCGACGGGGAGTTACGTTGGTAACGAGCGATGGTTCCAGCAGAAGTTCCTGAGTGAACTTGAGATGATGAAGTCGGTACCGCATTGCATTGCATAGAGTCGTTGTGTCGGTCTCTGTGCATATGCATGAATTATGAATGGATTGATTAGGTGTGAGCTTGTGATAGCTTTGGTGATTTGAGATACATTTGTGATAAATGTATTGAGTATGATTGATATGCTGTGTGATGGATGCATAAATGATTATGTGTTGTAAATTATGATTGAATTGGTGAATTATTATGCATATGTGATAAATGCATTGGTTGTGAGTGATATGTTTTGTGTATAAACATATGATATGTGATGTTTGTGGTGAGAAATATTGTTTATGGGAATTTATTTGTGTTGTGGCATATTATTATGTAATCTTGTTATAGTTGTTATTTCTCACCCTTCTGCTGGAATATGCTTTTTATGGCATAGTGCAGATTGTCAGCTTTAGAGGCGTGGAGGCAAGTGGAAGAGTTCGATCTTCGTTTGCTTAGGTCTTGGTGTCTGCTCTGATACGTAGCACGGGAATCGGGGAACGATTATGTTGTATAATTGTGGAATATATTTTGTATTACCTTGTATATATATTTGGATGTTATCAAACTATTTATTTTGTAAAACAAGTCGGTTATGGATCTTTCTGCTTTATTCCATAATTGACCATTCCTTTTATATGGAAAAAGTTTCCCTTTGAGGGTACTCTATTTTATGCTATGTATCAAATATATGAGCAGGGATGATGTTTTGTTTATTTAAATGTGACATCCTTGTTTCTGTTGGAAAAATAAATTTTTAGTTACTCTGATTTTATTTATGTATTATTTATTCGCGATGGGAATTGGGGTGTTACATATTGTACCGGGACTTATACAACGATTGAGGCCCAAAAAGGTTTATGTACGATAAGGGTTGGGTATTACAACTCAAGGAGAAGCCCAAGGATTATTTAAAGAAAAGAAATGGGACTTACAACACAAGGGTAGGCCCAGATGATTTTTTTGTTTGAAAATGGAGATCGCGCCGAGATTTTTTAACGCAGAGGGACTTATACAATGTATAAGGCCCAAAAAGGTTTTGGTTTAAAAAAAGGATTGGGTCTTACACTCTATTAGAGGCCCATGAGTGATTTTAAGAAAAATAGTGGGGCTTACAACTCAAGGAGAGGCCCAAGTGGTTTTATTTTAAACTGGTGATCGCGCCGAGATTTTTGAAAACACTAAGGGTCTTATACAATGACTGAGGCCCAAACTATTTTAGTTTCAAAGAGGGATTGGGTCTTACACTCTATTAGAGGCCCATGAGTGTTTGAAAAAGATTGATGAGGGTGGAATTAATCAAAACCCTAATTTTGTCTAAAATGGAATTAATTTTGTTTAAAAATTAATAAATATTATTGAAAACATGTGAAAAATGAGTGGTGATCTTGGATCAATGTTTCAAAAATCATGTTTTTATCCACAAAATGATTGAAAACCATTTAAGTTGGGAAAACCAAGAAGGAAAAAATATTTTAAATATTAAAATACAAATAAAAATTAATTCTTTGCAAAAATATCAAGTATATGAAATAAATAATATTTTTGGGAATTTTTTGTAAAATAAATTTTTTTAACATTTTTGTGAATTATTAAAAAAAGAATCAACTCAAAATCATTAAAATTCAGAGAGAAATTAATTTTTGAATCAATAAAATAAAATCACAAAATTCAAATATTTGAATTTTTGAAAAAGAGCGCCAAGAACACCCAAGAACACGCGCGTGTTCTGAGTTTTGCCCAGATTTGCATTTTCTCATCAATCTCACTGAACACTTGATGAAATCACACAATTCACATATCAATCTACTCGTTTTCACCTCACGATCATGTCTATGGTCTTTAATTTCATTTATTTTAAGCATGGAATATGAAATCAAAGAGAAACCTCAAGAACCCTAAATTCTGCATGAAGGCTCAGAAATTCCACACATGATTCATACAAAGCAATTAATTGAGGGGAAACATTTCGTACATGATTATGAACATATGGCAAAATTATTGTGCGAGGGAATATGCATGAATCATGAGATGACCAAGTTGAGGCTTACCACTTGCAGCTGGTGATCGTGTTTTGAGTTAGAGGTGTTACAGCTTGGTTCCAATGTTGTGGACAGCTTCCCTAGGTGCTATGGAGTGTGTCTGAAGGCTTGGAGTGAATCGAATTGAGCTGGAACTTGATTTGGCACCTCAACTGCAAATCTGTCAAAGGCTTGTGCAGATGGCTGGTGATTTTGATAATCTGGTGTTCCAGATGTTGTTTAAGTGTTTGGATCACTTCTATATGATGTTTATGAGGTGTGTGTGTGTGATTGGTTTGGTTGGAATTGCTCTCAAACTCAAAACTCGATAATGACTTGCTTTAGAAGGAAAATTTGGAAGTGAAAGTGTGATTTTGAGAAAGGCAAGTGTTATAGGCCTTTGGTGTACTCAAACTGATCAAAAATGAGGTCTATTTATAGTGTGTCAAGTTTGTTTTGCAAGGAATAGGGAATGGCAACTGTAGCAGGCCTTTGGCCAATGTGGATCAAATGGAATCTCAAGTCTCCTCTAGCCATTGACTTGAGATTAGAGCACAGGCCTATGGTTCTCTGATTCAAGGATAAGGCTTAACTGAAGTGTTCATCTTTGCTCTGATACATACCACCTCTAAGAATCCATTAAATGTTCCAAAACAAAATTGGAGTCTTGGCCTTCTTTAGTCTTTTTAGGTTTGGCATGGCTATTGTAGATTTTGGGACTTTGGAGGCTGATAGATCAGTGCTTGTCCCTTGTTTGTTCCCCCTTGAGGTGTGCGGATGGATAACCATGCTTGGAGTTGCACAATTTGATCAAATCGAGCCATAATGCACAAATATGTCTTGCAAGACAATTTGCATCAAGGCATATTGCAGCCATCATATCTTCTAGCTCAGATGGAATTTGATGGAGTTCTTGGACATTTTGGAAAGCTGATATATCCTATTTCAACATGATGTCCAACTTTGGATTTGATCCAACTTTAATTACAATGAAAAATGCCTCTACATTTGGGAAAAAATAAGGTAGATTCTGACTTAGTGAAAATTTCACTAAGTGTTGGAAAAATGTCACTTTTGTGTTTTCAGCCATTTTGATCACTCCATAACTTAAAATCCATGAGGAATTGGAATGAGATGTAGTTGACACTTTTAAAGTATGCCATGAGAGCTATAAATCCAGCTTTGGACCATACAAAATGGTTGCTTGGATCTCAAGTTATGATCCTTGGAAGTTGGTACCCTAGCCACTTTGCTCCATAACTTAGAAAAATTCTATGTTTTTTTTATGGTTACCCCTTTTACAAGTTACCTCACTTTCTTTGATTTTTATTGATGAATGATGATTCAAATCACATATTAACATTGTTTTTGGGCTGAGGAACCATAATTGTGAAAAATATCAAAAAGTCAAACTTTGACTTTTATGCACAGTTGACTTTTTAATAGATGAATTCCAAACTGTGTGATCCTTTGTGAAATCAAGTCCTTGATCTAAATCTAACTTGATGGATATGTTCCATAGGTGTTATAGGGTGTATTGAATCATGTCCCAGGGTTTGGGAGCATGTCCAGGTCAAAAGTCAAAGGTTCAGTTGACTTTTTCCCCGAAACCCTAATTGTGGTCTTGAGGAAATTGAAACTTGTGGATCAAGCTTCTTGGATCAATACATTGTTGAAAATGGATCAATGTGGTTTATTAGAGACCCTCAAATCATGTCTTGAGGTCTTGGCTCATGTTTTGTCCCAAAAGTCAACTTAGGGGTGAATTAGGTCAAGAAACCCTAATTCCTGATTTTTGGTGAATGCATCCCCTGAGGCTAAATTGACTTGATGATTGGGTCTATGAGGTCCCTTGGAGTATCTTGAGTTATATTCTGAAGTATTGGCTCATTCCCAGATGAAGATTTTCATCTGGAGGCCCCGGTCGACCAAAACCCTAATTTGGTGACACTGGCAATCTTGAGGCTTAATCCACTTGGAATGCCGCAACCTTGTGCCTGATTCTTGATGTGGGAGTCCTCTTGATCATTTATGTGTGTTTGAGAGGTTAGACAAGTTGAAGATCATGTCATTTCTTGATTGATCCTTTGTCTAAGGCTCTAAGAGGGCTTAAAACCCTAATGCTTGACTGTAGGGAATGCTCAACAATTCTTGAGGAGATTGATGAGGCATAAAGGTACATCCATATTATGATGATGATTTGCACAATGATGGGAAATCTTGTGGTCAAAATTTGGGGTATGACAAATGCCCCTATTTAATCTTCTTGGACCCGAAGGTGTGAATGGCGAAGGTATTCGGGCATTCGGAGTGCAAGATGATTAAATATCAGAATACCCGAAATTTTGACAGTGGTTATGAATGGTAGTTTACGCATTCATCTTCTTTTGCTAAGCGTTGATACTTAGAAAAGGTAAGACTTCCCCTGGATCCTGGTTTCCTACCAAGGAACTGGTATCAGTTTTGCATTACAAACTTCCCCTCAATCCTGGCTTTCTACCAAGAAACTGGTCTAAGTTTTCTTTTGGACTAAACCTCCCCTCGATCCTGGTCTCCTACCAAGGATCTGGTCTCAGTTTATGATATAAACTTCCCCTCGATCCTGGTTTCCTACCAAGGATCTGGTCTTAGTTTCTTTTGTCAATAAACTTTCTTGACAAGGGACGCTATTCGTAGCGGTTTTCCTCAAACTTCTCGCCGAATTTTCTCGGGGAGATGCCATTTGATGGAAAAAGTTTTGATGTCAGACTTGCTGGGGAACCCATTCGTCTGAGCTGCAGAGGTGTACAAACTTCTCTTTTGGAGACGCCATTTGTTGACTCTACTGAGCCTCTTGAGAGACTGCTTTCTGCTTGGGGGTATTACATCATACTTTTCCTCGAGATCTTCTCGAAGAAATACCATGTGATGTAATCCAATTTTGAGGTGCTGATGACCCTTTCGTCAGCGAATTTTCCGAAGAAAAACTGCTATATTGCCGAAGACTTGATTAAGAGGCTTTCTCCAGGGATTTTCCTTAATCCGGGAAAGCAAAGATATCATCTTCAATGGCGAAGAGTGATGTTTGTCGAAAGTTTTCTTGCTTTTCAGAGGTTCAAGTTATCAAAGTGGTCGAAGAACGTCTCTAATCCAGAGATAAACTGGAGAGAGATTGCTTAGATGATTCACTTCCTGACGAGGAAAGAACTGACAACTCAATTGACAAGAGGACTTTTATTACTAGGGGGTAAGACCGACTAGCATGGTAGTGATGCAATATGAACATGTATGAATTAATAATGCATGATGTATGTATGTATATGCTGACAAAACTGGCACGACATACAGACTAATAGATGAACACAACTGGATACTTGGCCACTACGGGGGATGAAAAGTATCACTGGTCCAAAAGTAGCAATTCTGCCTTGCTTAGGAGAGATAATCCCTATGGGGAAAATCGTTGGTCGGGCTTAGAAGATAAGAACCCTGCCGGGGATGTCGGACGGGATATTCACATCTGACATAGTTGATCCTTCATTCAGGTGTACTTGTTAAGAAGGAGTACTTTGATTCTGCACTTTGAAGCTCGATTACTTCTGGAGAAGCGATCGATGTTCTTTCGATGTTCAACAGTCAAAAGAAATTGCCATCTTTATTTTAAAAGCAAAAAAAGTTTGACAATTAAATTCATTTTTGTTTTATTTCAAGAATTGTTAATCATATTAAAATGTCGTTCTATAAAGCTAGAACAAATGCGAATTATAAACAAAAGCATTAGGGCTCAAATTTTATTGATAGGATGGAAATCAGCCAAACGCGTGAATCCGTGGAGTATTTACAAAGTTAGAAAATGGTAATTTAAGGGAAAAGGGCTGCAGTGAAACATAACGACCGCTATCCTTCTACCAACTTTGAATTCTGGACATCCTGAGCTTCCGTCAAAGATGAACTTGGCTAGTGTTTTCCTGATGGATGGCATGACTGCTGCTGAGGGATTTGCCCCTTTGTTGGACGTAGTTACTTGCCATTATCCCTAAGTTTTGCCTAGATTGTATTTTGAGATTTCCAATCCATCAGGATGATTTTTGATTATGTCTCTAATTTTTGCCTGGACCGCCCTTTCGGGTTTTCAATCCACCGAGAATTTTTTTTTATTTAGGCGAAGTATTTCTTGACTACGTCAACATTTGTGAGGTAGGAAAATTCTTCTCCATCCATGGTTGCGAGTCTCAAGGCGCCGCCTGAGAAGGCTTTCTTGACCACATAGGGGCCGTCATAATTCGGAGTCCATTTGCCCCAGGAATCAGTGAGGAATGATTGTATCTTCTTGAGCACAAGGTCTCCTTTCCTGAAGACACGAGGTCGGACCTTTTTGTCAAACGCCTTCTTCATTCTTTGCTGATACAACTGACCGTGGCATAGAGTCGTTATTCGCTTTTCTTCGATCATATTCAGTTCATCGTGCCGAATTTGGCACCATTCAGCTTCTGTTAACTTAGGTTCCATCAATACCCGGATTGATGGGATCTCTACTTCTATGGGGAGCACTGCTTCCATGCCATATACTAGAGAGAAAGAGGTTGCCCCTGTTGAAGTGCGGACAAATGTGCGATGACCGTGAAGAGCAAAAGGTAACATCTCGTGCCAGTCTTTGTAGGTTAGAACCATCTTTTGAATGATCTTCTTGATGTTCTTGTTAGCCGCTTCTACCGCTCCGTTCATCTTGGGTCGGTAGGGAGATGAGTTATGGTGTTAGATCTTGAACTCGTCAGATGATATTGTTTTTGATAAATCGGACCACCACTTGTCTGGTTACATTGGCGTATGACACTGCTTCGACCCACTTGGTGAAGTAATCAATGGCTACCAGGATAAACCAATGCCCGTTCGAAGCCTTGGGTTCGATCATGCCAATCATGTCGATTCCCCATATAGAAAATGGCCATGGGGAGGAAATAACTTTGAGATGTGTTAGCGGTACATGGATTTTGTCTGAGTATATCTGACACTTGTGACACCTTCTCATGTACTTGTAGCAATCGGATTCCATTGCCAAAGGATCCTTCGTGAATTTCTTTTATCAGCATGTTTTCCTCTGGCCCAGCTACACATCGGAGCAAGACCATGTCAAACTTTTTCTTATAGAGTGTATCACCACTCAGGGAGAAGTTTCCTGCTAGCCTTCTGACGGTCTTTCTGTCTTTTCTGGATGCCCCAGGTGGGTACTCTTGTTTCTGAAGGAAGCATTTGATATCGTGATACCAAGGTTTGTTGTCTATGACTGCTTCAATTGCGAAGATGTAAGCGGGCCGTTCCAGGCGCATTATGTCAATCTTAGGTATGTCGTTCCATTGACCTACACTAATCATGGAAGAGAGAGTGGCTAATGCATCAGCCATGTGATTCTCTTCACGAGGGATGTGATGAAACTCGATCATGTTGAAGAATGGTAACAACCTTCTCGCGTAGTCTTTGTAGGGGATCAGTCCTGATTGGTATGTGTTCCAATATCCTTTGATCTGATTGATAACCAGGGCTGAGTCGCCATATACATCCAAGTTCTTGATCCTTAATTCAATCGCTTCTTCGAGACCCATGATACAAGCTTCGTATTCGGTCTCGTTGTTTGTATACTTGAATGTCAGTCGGCAGTGAAAGGAATGTGGGTACCCTGAGGTGTTATGATGATTGCCCCAACTCCGTTTTCGTAATGATTAACAGCTCCGTCAAAGATTAGTCCCCATTGGGAACCTGGTTCTAGCCCTTCACTAGGTAGTGGTTCATTGCAATCTTTCATTTTCAAGTACATGACGTCTTCGTCTGGGAAGTTAAACCCGACTGATTCCTGATTGTCAATCAGTTGATGAGCCAAATGATCGGCTAAAACACTTCCTTTGATGGCTTTCTGAGCATGGTACTCGATGTCATATTCTGATTACAACATATGGCAACGGGCAATCCTTCCCGTGAGAGCAGGCTTTTCAAAGACGTACTTGATCGGATCCATTTCGGAGATTAACCAAGTCGTGTGACGAATCATGTACTGACAAAGACGTTTGGCTGCCCAAGCCAAAGCACAATAAGTTTTCTCGAGCATAGTGTACCGAGTCTCGTAGTCGGTAAATTTCTTGCTCAAATAGTAGATGACAGACTTTTTTCTTTTTGTTTCATCTTGTTGGCCAAGTACACATCCCATCGACTCTTCCAAGACTGTTAGGTAGATGATCAGTGGTCTTTCTTCCACTGGAGGTGATAGAATCGGTGGATTCAACAGATACTCTTTGATACTGTCGAAGGCGGTTTGACAGTCTTTTGTCCAAACGCAATCCTGATTCTTTTTGAGTAATTTGAAAATCGGCACACATGTTGCGATCATGAGGAATATAAATCTGGAGATGTAGTTCAAACGTCCCAGGAATCCCCTGACTTGTTTTTCAGTCTTTGGAGAAGATATTTCTTGAATGGCCTTGACCTTGTCAGGATCAACCTCAATTCCTTTCTGGCTGACGATGAACCCTAAAAGTTTCCCTGAGCGGACACTGAACGTGCATTTGTTGGGATTCAAGCGGAGTTTGTACTTTCTTAACCGCTCGAATAGTTTTGACTGGTGGGTCACATGCTCCTCTTCTGTCCTAGATTTGGAAATCATATCATCGACATACACTTCTATTTCTTTGTGTATCATGTCGTGGAACAGAGTAGTCATGGCCCGTTGATAGGTTGCCCCGGCATTCTTCAAACCGAACGACATTACCTTGTAACAAAAGGTACCCTATGGGGTAATGAACGAAGTTTTATCCATGTCTTTCGGCACCATCGTTATCTGATTATAGCCCGAGAATCCATCCATGAAGGAGAAGACTTTGAATTTTGCTGTACTGTCTACCAGCATGTCTATGTGTGGTAAAGGAAAGTTATCCTTCGGACTGGCTTTGTTTAGATCCCTGTAGTCTACACACATTCTGACCTTTCCGTCCTTTTTCGGAACTAGTACTATGTTGGCTAGCCATTGAGGATATTCTGATGTGGCGAGGAAACCCACGTCAATCTATTTCTGTACTTCCTCTTTGATTTTGATGGCCATGGCCGGATGAGTCCGTCTCAGCCTTTGTTTTACCGGCGAACATTCTGATCTCAACGGTAGATGATGTTCCACGATGCTGGTATCCAACCCTGGCATATCCTGATAGGACCAAGCGAATACATTAGGAAACTCTTTGAGAAGCTTTGTCAAACTTTCTTTGACAGTTGGACGGAGCAGTGCCCCAATCTTGACCTCTTTTCTCTCCTCCTCTAAACCCAAGTTAACTATTTCCAACGGTTCTTTGTAAGGTTCAATGGACCTTTCCTCTTGTCTGAGTAATCGGGAGATCTCTTTTGGAATTTCGTCGTCATCTTCTTCTTCAGCCTCAAATATCGGGAATTCAAAGTTGGAAGAAGGCATTGGATCGTATGTTTCAACAGGGTTTAAAACAAGTAATCTGCATGACGTGATGATTTGTTTTTAGAAGAGACAGAGAAAATGCAAGAGTGCGTGCAGTGTATTTTCTGAAAAATGCTTGTTTTTTTTATTTGAGTTGATTTTTTGGATTACCATTTTCTGAAAAAGCGAAAAGAGAAAACATCAATAAATGCGAAAATTATAGAAAGGCGTTATTTTATTTATGATCTTGTCGATTCTTGAAACTACAGCCCTATAAAACAAAACTCTGTCGCTTTGGATGAAGCGAAGAGGTACATTTATGGAAAGTGAGCCCTATCAAAACATCTGTTTCACCTGGGCAAGATAAAGACGACAATTACTTAGACTTAGGAACAACTTTTGGAACATTGACTGCAATCCATTGGCGGAGAAATCCTTGGTGAATCACAAAGTCTGGTACTTTCCTTCTTGATTTGTCTTCAGAAATAACGCTGATTTCTGGTGGAGCAGGATCATTGGAATTTGTCTCCCAGGCAGAGTTGTTGTGGGAGGATTCCTCAGTTGTATCTTGTACAGTGTTTGCACTCTCAGATTGATCTCCCCATCCAGTGGGTTGGATGTCTTCGAACCTGATACGAGAGATTTCGGGAGCGGCGTACTTGACCAAGTAGTCATACCTGCCACTTGGTATTCCTAATGTGTCCCACACTTCTTTGGAACTGGAGGTGTCATCCCTTTCGATGACGTTGACCTCGGGAAAATTGTAGTTGATGAACTCTAGTCTGACAAGCTTTGCAAATTCATCGTCGTGCTGGATGTTTTCTGAATGCCCTGAGTGTTGATCCCATGACATGGTGGGGACACATGTATTCTTTTCAATGATGCTCAACTGATATGCATCGTTCGACAGATTCTTTTGCCCCGAGTCTCCTGGGTACGGCTTCCAGATAGGCAGGCCATCCATTGGGCCATAATAGTCGTGGTCAAAGTTGTCTTTCATCAGAGTGTCTTCCTCTAATGAGTTGGGTGGAGCACGACATCCTTCTGGATCACAATCTCCGTACATCATTTTGACATCTGACCTCGGTATAAATCTCGGACTTTGTGCTGGAAAGCAAAATGGTGTTGGCACCTCTTCCTGAGACATATAATCGTCCTCATTAAGATAGGACATCCATTCTTCATCTGTATCGGAGGAGTCTCCCTCGTTGATGGTATGCACTTCTTGAGACACTGGGTGAAGGAAACCTCCACTATGGAATAAGTTTCACATGGGATGAAGACTTTCATCATTAATAGCAGTCTGGGTACAGGTTGAAGAAAAACCAAGACCTTTCTTTTTCTTATTGTTAGTAGGAATGACAAGCTGTCCCCATCCTTGGTATTGTTACTTCGGATAGCTTCGAGAGCATCTTTGTACGAGGAAATCGAAGTTCCTCTCCCTGATTGGTTGTCGTGACTCACCAAAAGTGCCTGGAACTGGGTTTCGATTACCTCATCTGGTTCTACATAAGTGGACGATGATAAGTTACTCACGATCAAGGCTTGCTCTCCGTAGACTGTGACGAGTTGGTCGTTCTTTACAAACTTCAGCTTTTGGTGAAGCGTTGAAGTGACTGCCCCAGCCTCGTGTATCCAAGGTCTTCCTAACTGAAGGTGTGAAAAACACAAGAAAGAGGGGTTTGAATTGGTTTTTCAAAATAAAATTGTTTCTTTTAGGAAAACTTGTTTTTATAAGACTCTTTCGTTTATCAATAAAACCTTTCTTAATTACAACACAATAACACGTTATGTTTATACTAGTTCACTTGAGAAACACTCAAGTTAGTCTAGTCCACCCGCCAAGGTGATTTCGCCTCTCTCAACGAGGTCTTAATCCACTATTCAATCAAAACAGTACAATGCACTAGCCAAAATGCTGGTGACTAACACAACCTCTAAAACTCTCAAGTTTTAGACTTCTCAAGTAATACAACCTCACAGGTCTTACTCAAGGAACAACCTCTAAGACTACACGTCCTAGACTTCTCAAGAAATACAACCACACGGTCTTTCTCAAGGAACACAAACCTAAGTTTGAATAAATTTCGTTTACAAACAAGTGCTTCTATACAAGCTGATAATGTAAATATGTTTTGACCAGACAGACTTAAGAAAGATTTCAGATGGAAAGAATATTGCAGTAGCGTTCGTGTGTATCTTTCTTCAAGTCTTTTGCTTCCTTTTATAGCCGTGTAGAAAGAGCCGTTGAAATGTAATCATGTTAGCTTAACTAGGCTAGCGGCTAGAAGCGTGAGGACAGATAAAAACTTTTGCGTATTGCGCGTCCTATTTTTGTCAGAATATCTTTGATTGTACCGTTGCACTGTTACCAAGATATTTTCGCTTTGTATTGAGGTACAGCTGTACTATGTAGCTTTGTCTTCTTGACTTCTCAACTTCAGAGGTTTTTTACGAGCATGAGTAAGAAGGGAAAATATCGCTTGGTTCTTGAGAGTTTCAAGTCTTCGAATCTTCAGAACAGCGTCTTCAGAGTCTTCAACACTTGGTCTTCAGAAACTTGTTCGCTTGGTGCGTTGTCTTCATATCTTCATAGGATTCTGATAGTATTTGGTTGAAGCATGAGTAGAGACTTAATTTAGGTCTTCAGAACCTTGATCAGAGAGGTTAAGTCTTCAGCATCTGGACTTCGTTCAATCAGAACCTTTGTCTTCAGATTTTCAGAACTCGTTCTCTTTTCCTTTTGTATCAGAGTCTTGAGAGCTTCTTATTATCTTAAAAATGAGTTCTGCTTTTCAAGAGTGTAGGCTGAGTATTTTCCTTTAAGCATTGTGTTCGCGCCAATTTACGGAAGCATATCCTGTCTGTTAAGTTCTCACAAATAACAAACATTAGCTGTACAAAATTGTTCATACATAAATACTCATTTGATATCATCAAAACTTAGAGATAAAATATTGCAGAACCAAATCTTGTTCTCACAATCTCCCCCTTTATGATGATGACAAAACTATGTATTTTGATGACATAATTTTGATATATATATATAATGCAGGGAAAATAATAGATTCAAAAGATAGCTTATCCTTCATATGAAGTGCTCCCCCTGAGTCTTAGACTTGATGAATTTCTGTGCTTGGGCTCCCCCTGACTTTAATAAGTCATGAGATCTTAGTCTTGATTCTCTTTTCAGCAGAGTTCTGATTTTATTAATGAATCTTGATTTGGATCAGAATTCCTGAAAAAGAAAAACACTCTAATAGAAATAGCAGTTTATCTGTTAGCATGTAAACAACGTTGTTTTTCAGAGATTGACTAAGGAATCAAAATATATCACATTCATATTACTTCTCTCCATTTTTGTCATTGATCAAAAAGATTATAGGTGCAAGGGTGAAAAACAAAGATCTAAAGTCTTAAGGACAACAAAGACATAAGAATTAGGTGCTTCCAGAGGACATCTTGTCCCATATCTTCTGAAGCATGCCCTGAAGATTAACATTGATAGTCTTTTGATCCTCAAAGTTATCTCTGAACTTCTTTTGTTCTTCACTGATTTGTCCAATTGCGTCTTCCAAACGCTTTACAGCAGGATCAGATGTAGAAACAACTGCAGCAGCTTGCTTGGTTTTTTCCATGGCTTCAGCTTCTTGTGCTATTCTGGATTCTTCAGCAGACTTTTCTGCAAGAAGTCTTGCTTCCATAGCAGCCATTTCTTCAACTTCTTTCTGCTTTGCAGCCAAAAACTTAAGTATCCTGATCCGCTCTTCAACTTCTGCTCTCTCCTTTGCCCGTTGAATTCCATTAGTGATGGTTGCATCTGAGAAGCTTACAATTCTTACAAGCTCACTACCCAACCATTTCTGGAAGTTTTGATAGGATCTTTCAAGTTCCATAGGCTTGGTACTTGTGTTAAATTCTGCTCTTAGGTTCGTAAACTTCCTTAATGCCTTGTCATAAAATTGACTTGTGCATTCTTCAAAAGATGTTGGAGGTGGTTTAGTATAGATGACCAAAGCAAGGTCAGGTTTGGCAGAATTTGTTTCAGGTGGTGTTTACTGAGATGAAACAGTCTCAGTAGAAGGATGTTGATTGGTTGGTTGATCAGCAGGAGATGTCACTTCTGGAATGTCTGAGACCATGAGAGATTCAGGGGTGACGATCTCTAGAGATTCAGAGGTTGTATCCTCAGAGATAGACTCAATACTGAGGACTTGAGATTCAGAGATTAGGTTCATGGAACTTTGTTCATTTAGATGAATGATTGACGAGGTTATTGACGAGGTGTAGGTAGGAATGGCTTCAGACGAGATAGGGGTACTGATTGATGAGTTGGGTGAAGATTGGATAGTGGTAGTTGAAGGAGGAATTGAAAAAGATGGTGGTTTAAAACTGACTTGTGGATTGGAGGTAGGGATGAAGGTGGTTTGAGATGATGATGGTGCAGTAACGGTCTTAGTGACATTCATGGACCCAGAAGAATTGATAGCTGATTTATTGATTTTCTCAAGAAGAAGAGATTCCAGTCTAGAGGTTTTGGAGGTTTCAGTTTCATCCTTTTTCTTCTTTGCGATAGTAGGGGTAGTTCGTTACTGGACGTCTGTTTTCGATCACAGTGTCTTGAGGGATGGATGTGGGTCTCACATCAACACTTGTAATCATTTTCATATGTTTAAGGTTTATAGCATTGAAAGCTTCTCCTACTTTTCCAGTCAGATAATCTGTGTACTTAGCTTCCTTGACTAGATACTCCACTAGGCCGCTTTCAACAAAGATATTAGAGAGAAGTCTTCCAAATGGAATGTAGTTTACAATCTTCCTATCTAGTAAAGCTGTTGTTCTTGTCTTGCACACCATATCTCTCAGGTAGTAGAATAGAATGGATGGAAGACACATTTTCTCATTCTTGTGCAAGTAGTACAACATGTACTTTTGATTTGTGTTGAAGAAATCTGCAGCACTCTTTGGAGGTCTTGGATTGATACATCCAAGAATAATTTTATGCCAGATTCTCAGATTGTCACGCAGATTCTTGCTTTTGTACTCTGAAGTCCCAGGTTGACAATTTTTGAAAATTGCTTTGTTGATGACGGAGTCAGATATTTCAGTTTTTCCATAAACTCTTTTTCCTTCCAAGAGTTGCATCCCTAGTAGGTCTGAAATAGATTTTTCAGTGATAATGATCTTTTGATCCATAACAAAAGATACAACATGAAGATCGTCAGTTTCAGCGTGCCTCCAGAATTCCTTTACTAGGTCATCAAAGGTTGGACCTCTAAGTCTTTCAAAGTAACTTTTCCATCCTTGAGTATTAAGTTGATCAATTAGGTTAAACCCATTATTGCGAAGATTGTCGAAGTCGACAAACATCTCTTTCAGAACAATTAGTTCATTTGCATGCATAACACAAGTAACAGAGGAATTTCTCTATGTTACATGGGTTACATCGATCGTGGGAAGAGATAATGGAGTTGAAGTGATCGTCGCGGTGGTTGTGGAGGTGGTAGAAGGTGTGATAGATGAAGATGGTAGCTCTTGAGAGGGATTCAGTGATGCTTCAAAATCTTTAGAGAGGGGAGCGTTTTCTTGTTGAATGATGTTCATCTTGATGATAGTTAAGATCGAAGAGGATGAGAACAGGGATTGAGTTGGTTCGATGGAGAGATTTAGAGATTTAGGGTTTTAGAATTTCCTTTTGAGTGAGAGTGGGAAGAGGAATGGTTTTTGAAAATTTAAAGAAATAGACACCGTACAGGGGATATGTGAATAAATGTAATAAAGTTTTGAGTCAATCCCAAGAAAATTATTGTTCATTTGATTTGAATAGATATAGTGAGTTAGATATAATCTAATCACATGCAAAAATTATTTTCTAATGACACATCAGAATTGACAAAAAGTTTATCAGAATTGAGACACGTCTCACAAAAGTGATTCCGATGATTAAAAATATTTGTTTCTTCTGACTAAACACATTGGGTTCTGAAATAATTTCATTTCGAACAGTACTCCATTTTCAGATGTTTTAAAATAATTTGAAATCTATCTTCAGCTAAGGGTTTTGTAAAAATATCAGCCCATTGATGGTCTGTATCTATAAATTTTAAGCATAAGGTCCCCTTCTGAACATAGTCTCTGATAAAATGCTGTTTTATTTCAATATGTTTAGCCCTTGAATGTAAAATTGGATTTTTACTTAAACAAATAGCATCAGTATTATCACAGAAGATAGGTATGTTACTCTCATATATCTGATAGTCTTCCAGCTAATTTTTCATCCAAAGCATTTGTGTACTGCATATAGAGGCGGAGATGTATTCAGCTTCTGCTGTAGAGAGAGCAATTGTAGATTGCCTCTTACTTGACCATGAGATTAGATTGTTCCCTAGGAACTGACAATTTCCAGATGTGCTCTTTCTTTCCAATCTGTCTCCAGCATAATCTGCATCGCAGTAATTAGAAAGAGTATACTCTGATATTTTCTCATACATCAAGCCAAGGTTAGTTGTTCCTTTCAGATACCTTAGAATTTTCTTAACAGCCGTTAAATGAGATTCTCTTGGATCTGATTGAAATCTAGCACATAAATGTACACTAAATAATATATCGGGTCTAGAAGCAGTTAGATATAAGAAAGAGCCTATCATACCACGATAGAGCTTCTGACAAACCTTAATTTCTGTTTCTTCTTTTCTCATGACACATGTTGGATGCATTGGTGTTTTAGCTGTATTACAATCCATCATATTGAATTTCTTCAGAAGTTCCTTCGTGTACTTACTTTGATGAATGTAAGTGGCTTCTGGTTTCTGATCTATTTGAATTCCCAGGAAAAACTTTAACTCACCCATCAGACTCATTTCGAATTCTGCTTGCATTAACTTTGAAAATTCTTCACATAAAGAGGAGTTAGCAGAACCAAAAATGATATCATCAACGTAGATTTGAACTATAAGAATATCATTCTTATATGTTTTACAGAAGAGAGTTGTGTCAACCTTTCCTCTGGTGAACTGGTTTTCTAAAAGAAATTTGCTCAATCTATCATACCAAGCTCTGGGAGCTTGCTTTAAGCCATAGAGTGACTTTTTGAGTTTAAAAACAAAATCTGATTTTTCTGAATTTTCAAAACCAGGAGGTTGTTTGACATAGACTTCTTCTGATATATAACCATTTAAGAATGCACTCTTAACATCCATCTGATATAGGGTGATGTTATGGTTTACTGAGAATGAAATTAGTAACTGTATTTCTTCAAGTCTGGCGACTGGAGCAAAGGTTTTGTTGTAATTAATTCCTTCTTGTTGACTGTATCCTTGAGCAACAAGTCATGCCTTGTTTCTGACAACTTCTCCCTTCTCATTTAGCTTGTTCTTGAATACCCACTTGGTTCCAATAACATGAACATTCTTAGGTTTTAGAACTAGATCCCAAACATCATTCTTTGAGAATTGATTTAGTTCTTTTTCCATAGCCAGAACCCAGTCCTTGTCCATAAGAGCTTCTTCAACTGTAGCTGGTTCGATCAACGACACTAGTCTCAAGAGTGTTTCTTCTAATGGTCTGAAAGTTGATCTGGTTCTGATTGGAGCATCCTTGCTACCCAGAATTAGTTCTTCAGGGTGAGATGTAGCATTCTTCTTTTCTTTTGCTGTGGAGTATTCGGAGTTACATCAGAGGTATCCGGCGTAGGATCTTGCTGGTCTTTGACTTCATCTGCCTTTTATTTAGGTTCTGAGAAGCTAATTTCCAAACCTACAAGTTTTTCAGCTAGCTCTGACTTTTCAGAGTCAGGCTTGTCATCGAATCTAACATGAATTGATTCTTCTACAATCCGTGATTCTGTGTTATAAACTCTGTAGCCTTTTAAGCGATCAGAGTATCCTAACAGCAGAAACTTCTGTGCTTTGGAGTCAAACTTGCCAAGATTCTCTTTAGTGTTAAGCATAAAACAAGTACATCCAAACGGATGAAAGTAAGAAACATTGGGAATCTTATTCTTCCACAATTCATAGGGAGTTTTATTCAAGATAGGTCTAATAGAGATTCTATTTTGAATATAACATGTTGTGTTAATTGCTTCTGCCCAAAAATGCTTAGCCATGTCAGTTTCTTGGATCATGGTGCGAGCCATTTCTTGTAAAGTTCTGTTCTTTCTTTCTACAACTCCATTTTGTTATGGAGTTCTAAGACAAGAAAAATCATGGGATATCCCATGTGAATCAAAAAGGTTTTCAAAGTCTTTGTTTTCAAATTCTCCACCATGATCACTTCTGACTTTGATGATTTTACAATTTTTCTCATTTTGAACTTGAGTGCAGAAGGAAGCAAACACAAAATGTGACTCATCCTTGTGTTTTAGGAATTTCACCCATGTCCAACGACTGTAATCATCAATGATGACTAGTTCGTATTTCTTACCATTGATAGAAGCAGTTTTCACTGGTCCAAATAGATCAATGTGAAGAAGTTTTAACGTTCTGGAGGTGGAAACAATATTTTTTGCTTTAAAAGAGGTTTTTGAAAACTTGCCTTTCTGACATGTTTCACAAAGAGCATCTGAAGAGTACTTCAGATTTGGCAGGCCTCGGACAAGTCCAAGCTTGTTCAGCTGAGAAATTCTTCTCAAGCTAATATGACCAAGACGTCTGTGCCAGACCCATTGCTCTTCATTTACAGAAAGAAGACATTTTACATTTTGATGTTTTAAATCTGATAATTTAATTTTATAAGTATTGTTCTTCCTCTTTCCGTTGAACAGAACATATCCATCCTTTTGACTTACAGCTTTACAGGATGTCTGATTAAAAATAACGTCATCACCATTGTCACTAAGTTGACTAATTGAAAATATATTATGCATTAGTCCTTCAACTAGTAGAACATTATTAATAGAAGGAAGTTTACCATTTCCTATAGTTTTGGAGCCAATAATTCTTCCTTTCTGATTTCCTCCGAAACCAACGACACCTCCAGGCTTAAGTTTCAGATTTTGGAACATATGCCTTATTCTGTCCAGGTACCATGACTGGTGTTTCAATGGTGCCATTAAGGATGTATGTAACATAAATTATCTTATTCTTAGGTACCCATTTTGTGGGTCCTTTCACATTAGCCTTTCTAGAGGTTCTGACACCTTTGGACTTCCTTATATTGGAATAATAGTGTGGAATTTGTGCATAGTGTTTAAGTTTGGGAGTTTTCTTTAGTGTCTGTGGTTGTGTAGTGATAGATTTTGAACCTTTTTGTTCAGAACATTTCAAGATAGTGCCAGAGGGCACAAAATTTTTGGACAGAGGTATTATCTTGATACTCTTGGTCTCATCATATGGATGTGATGGTCCTGAATATCCCAGACCTATGTTACCATTTCTGCTGACTCCATAGATTATTGAAGCCATTTTGCTTCTGTCTATGCTCTTAGCGAGAAAGTGTTGGAAAGCTTTATCATACTTGGCTACTTCATTAGTATTGGTTATGCTAGAGGCGATTTCTTCTTCTAACCTAGAGATTTTACTTTTTAATGCAGTATTTGAATTTTCTAGAGAAAGTAGTTTTTCATTTAATTCAACGATAGTTTGTTTGCTTTCAGTAAGATCTTCTGAAGGAACCACAAGAGTCTTTTTTAGAGTTTTGTGTTTTCTTTGAAGAGTTTGATATCTTTCCATAAGTTCATATAATCTTATTTCAAGTTCAGAGAGAGACAGGGAAGAAAGTACCTCTCTTTCGTCGTCAGAATCTGAAGGTTCTCCTTCTGATAGAGCATCAGTGGTTTTAGCCATGAATGCTACGTTAACACGTTCTCCATCAGAATCATCTTCGGACTCTGAATCATCCCAAGTTGCCATAAGACCCTTTTTAGTTTTCTTGGGTCTTTCATCTTTCTTAACCTTTGGATAATCATTTTTGATATGTCCAAGTTCCTTGCATTCAAAGCACATAACGTCTCTTCCATAAGTTCTCTTTTGACCATATGTAGACTCAGATCTTCTTTTTGGTCCTCTGAACTTATTTCTTCTATATTTCCATAGTTGACTGATTTTTCTTGATATGAGAGATATGTCATCTTCGCCTGATTCTTCTTCAGATTCTTCCACTTCCTCCTCTGCTTGATACGCCTTTTTCTTTTCAGATTTAGCTTTTAGAGCAATGGATTTGCTTTTCTTTTGGGGTTCATTTTCTTGGAGCTCTATTTCATGACTTCTTAAAGAACTGATTAGTTCCTCAAGACTTATACAATTCAGATCCTTTGTTAGTTTCAAGGCAGTCACCATTGGTCTCCATTTGACAGGTAGACTTCTGATAATTTTCTTGACATGATCAGCAGTAGAATAGCCTTTGTTCAGAACTCTGAGTCCTGCGACCAGCATCTGAAATCTTGAGAACATGGTTTCCACAGATTCATCATCTTCCATCTTGAAGACCTCATATTTTTGAATTAATGCAAGAGCCTTCATCTCCTTGACTTGAGCATTGCCTTCGTGAGTCATACAAAGAGAGTCAAAGATGGACTTTGCAGTTTCTTTGTTTGTAATTTTCTTATATTCTGTATAAGAAATTGCATTTAACATAATCGTTCTTGCTCTGTGATGATTTTTGTAAGTTTTCTTCTGCATATCTGTAAATGCACTTCTATCAATCTTTTTGCCTGCAGAATCTACTAGGTGACTGTAGCCATCAACTACCAGATCCCATAGATCTAAGTCAAATGACAAAAAATAAATTTCAATTCTATCTTTCCAATAGTCAAAATTTTCTCCATCAAAGATAGGAGGTTTTGCACTATAATAATCTCTTTCATTTACAATAACACTTGTCTCCGCATTTGGTATAGACATTGTTTTTCACACTTGGATCGGTACTGAACACTGTTAAGTGCTTGATAAAAATTCAACCTTTCTATCACCTCAGAACCGGAGCTCTGATGCCAATTGAAGGTGTGAAAAACACAAGAAAGGGGGGTTTGAATTGGTTTTTCAAAATAAAATTGTTTCTTTTAGGAAAACTTGTTTTTATAAGACTCTTTCGTTTATCAATAAAACCTTTCTGAATTACAACACGATAACACGTTATGTTTATACTAGTTCACTTGAGAAACACTCAAGTTAGTCTAGTCCACCCGCCAAGGTGATTTCGCCTCTCTCAACGAGGTCTTAATCCACTATTCAATCAAAACAGTACAATGCACTAGCCAAAATGCTGGTGACTAACACAACCTCTAAAACTCTCAAGTTTTAGACTTCTCAAGTAATACAACCTCACAGGTCTTACTCAAGGAGCAACCTATAAGACTACACGTCCTAGACTTCTCAAGAAATACAACCACACGGTCTTTCTCAAGGAACACAAACCTAAGTTTGAATAAATTTCGTTTACAAACAAGTGCTTCTATACAAGCCGATAATGTAAACAAGTTTTGACCAGACAGACTTAAGAAAGATTTCAGATGGAAAGAATATTGCAGTAGCGTTCGTGTGTATCTTTCTTCAAGTCTTTTGCTTCCTTTTATAGCCGTGTAGAAAGAGCTGTTGAAATGTAATCATGATAGCTTAGCTAGAAGCGTGAGGACAGATAAAAACTTTTGCATCCTACGCATCCTGTTTTTGTCAGAATATCTTTGATTTTACCGTTGCATTGTTACCAAGATATTTTCGCTTTGTATTGAGGTACAGTTGAACTATGTAGCTTTGTCTTCTTGGCTTCTCAACTTCAGAGGTTTTTTACGAGCATGAGTAAGAAGGGAAAACATCACTTGGTTCTTGAGAGTTTCAAGTCTTCGAATCTTCAGAGCAGCGTCTTTAGAGTCTTCAGCACTTGGTCTTTAGAACCTTGTTCGCTTGGTACGTTGTCTTCATATCTTCAGAGGCTTCTGACAGTATTTGGTTGAAGCATGAGTAGAGACTTAATTTAGGTCTTCAGAACCCTGATCAGAGTGCTTAAGTCTTCAGCATCTGGACTTCGTTCAATCAGAACCTTTGTCTTCAGATCTTCAGAACTCGTTCTCTTTTCCTTTTGTATCAGAGTCTTGAGAGCTTCTTATTATCTTAAAAACGAGTTCTGCTTTTCAAGAGTGTAGGCGGAGTATTTTCCTTTAAGCATTGTGTTCGCGCCAATTTACGGAAGCATAACCTGTTTGTTAAGTTCTCACAAATAACAAACATTAGCTGTACAAAATTGTTCATACAGAAATACTCATTTGATATCATCAAAACTTAGAGATAAAATATTGCAGAACCAAATCTTGTTCTCACACTAACAAACAACTGTATGCTGCCCGGATGTCCATGACCTGGAAAGTGACATGGAAAGTGTGGGGACCGATAGTTATGGGAAGGTCGACTTCGCCGATAACTATTTTCCGGGATCCATCAAATGCTTTGACGATGACCTCACTGCCTCTCATCGGAGATCCTTTAAATGATAGTCGCATTAAAGTGGACTTAGGCATAACATTCAGAGCCGATCTGGTGTCAACCAGTACGCTGGCTAGAGCATCATCCTGATAGTTGACTGTAATATTTAGCGCCATGTTGTGACTTTTGCCTTCTTCTGGCAATTCCTCATCACTAAACCCCAAGTTGTTGCAGGAGGTGATGTTGGAGATGATGTTGTCGAATTGTCTTATTGACACATCTTGTTCCATAAAGGCCTGCTCTAAGACTTTCTGTAGAGCTTCCCTATGAGCTTCGGAACTGAGTAAAAGTGATAGCACTGAGATTTTTGAAGGAGTTTACAACAGCTGATCAACAATGCTGTACTCACTCTTCTGGATGAGCTTCAGCATCTCATCGCTATTCTTTAAAAGGTTGGGATCACTAGGCTGACTGACTGGTTGATCAAGAACTTTTGTTTGAGGTTCCTTTTCTCTGGTAGGTTCTCCAACTCCTCGGTTGAAGATTCGATCACTCCGTGTTACTCGACTGATGTTTACAATATTCACGACGGAGGGTAATGGAATTTCCTTTCCATTCTCAATTGTTATTGCACCGTATTTGTAAGGGATAGCCTTAGTTGATACATACGGTAATGGCACCGTATTTCAATCAGTTCCTGGTTGGGAACTTTCAATTTATCAAGTAAAGCGATAATGGTACAAACATCCTTGGTCCTCTTATGATTCGAGATTACGACAACGTCCTCGATTTGATCAGCGACATAGTCGGGCATCAAGTTGATTGGCCCAAGACTTGGACACGGCCAAATCTCTTTGTGGTCCAACTGACTCTGAAGGGCTGCTCGCACGAGGTAACATCCTTGATTACAGTGTTCATAGTTGTGTGGTGGCACCCAGCCACGTCCGCTCTGTATGCAGTGTACCCTCACTAAATCTATTTCTATTGATCGAACATCCTGACTTTGATGCCTAGTAGGGTTCCCATTAATCATACTGACTTGTTGTGTGTCTTCTTCTAAATAGATCGGAAGCCACCAGTGGTTTAACAAGTGTTGCAAAGTTCTTTGAACGAGAGCGCATCCTTGGTCGCTCTCACGACATCCCTTACAATTCTGATAATTACGTGAAGTCAGAAAATCGAGCTGGACTTGCTTAGCATGTAACTCCACCAAGCTGGTATTCATCAAGCGAATATCAAAGATTTGAATCATATTCACTTGATACTGATTTCTATTGTGGTAATCTTGAATCCATCCAAGATCCATCTGACGCTGGAGGGCCTCTTGTACAAAAGAGCATCCCTGATCGTTTATTGAGCAGATAGGACAGGAATCGTAATCGTGCCGTGGCAGATTATGATGTTGGCTTTGCCTTGAGTGCATTGCCACCAAGTTGACATTCATTGTACGGATGTCGTGGTTTTGAATGATGTTAGAATTTGTATAAGTCATGTTGACTTCACGAATTCGGTGATCTTGGATCCATCCGAGATCCATCTGTTCCTGTAGAGCTGATTGCACCACAGAACACCCTTGATTGTTCTTAGAGCAGATATCACACTGGTGATAGTTATGAATGGTACATAACCATATCCGCTCTGTCTGCGATGCATCTTGACCAGGTTGGTTCCTAATAAGAGTACATTATGAATTTTATAGTTGTGCTTAGACTCTTCTTCTATCAAATTTACCGTAGCTTTCTCGTGTTGAGGTAGCGGGTTTGTCTGAACATTAGGACTTGTATCCTTGAAGGATAAGACCCCGCTCCTAACAAGCTTCTGTACGTCGGATTTGAAGCTGAGGCAGTTTTCTATGTTATGCCCTGGTCCTCCTTGATGGTAAGGGCAAGTCTGATCCGCTTTGAACCAAAAAGTCAGATTCTCCGGTATTGTAAGAGGAGCCCTGGTTTGGACGTGCCCTTTGACCAATAATAATGGAAACAATTTTGCGTACAACATGGGTATAGGGTCGAACCCTGGTAGTCGCGTTGTACGGTTGTTGTTGTACGGAGGACGAGCCTGCTGAAGAGGTTGTTGTGTTCTTTGCTGATATTGTTGTTGATTCGGTTGGCTTTGAACAACCTGAGGTTGATACGTAGGAACATGCGTTAGGTTGATAGGAGGAGTTACAGCTGCTACTGGTTGGTACCGTCGCCTTTGCTTTTCGAGAGAGATATTACCAATATCTTGCTTTTTTTCTTAGGGAGAGCACTACCGTATCTTTTGGTACTGCTTGATGGTTTAACATCTTTGACCAAACGTCCTTCTCGGACTGCTTCTTCCAGACAAACTCCCATGCCCACCATCTCAATGAAGTCACTGGGCGCACTGGCGATCATTCTGTCATAGTAAAATGAGCTCAAGGTTTTCAAGAAGATCTTTGTCATCTCTTTTTCCTCAAGAGGTGGACAAATCTGGGCGGAAATTTCATGCCATCTCTGAGCATACTCCTTGAAGGTTTCCTTATCCTTCTGCGACATGGCTCTGAGTTAATCTCTATCTGGTGCCATGTCCAGGTTATACTTATATTGTTGAATGAAGGTAGCGCCAAGATCTCTGAAAGTGACGATCTTGGTGCGGTTTAAACCCATGTACCATTTGAGTGCGGCACCGGTTAAACTGTCTTGGAAATAGTGGATCAGTAGCTGTTGGTTCTCTATCTGAGTTGACATCCTCCGAGCGTACATCACCAAATGGCTTTGAGGGCAAGAGTTACCCTTGTACTTTTCAAATTCGGGCACCTTGAATTTGTGCTAAACTTTCACAGTGGGGACCAAACAAAGGTCTGCGACGTCCTTTCCAAATAGATCCTGACCGCGAATGGTATGCAATTCCTTCTGCATCTTTAGGAACTGTTCCTGGAATTCCCTCATTCTCTCGTCCATACTTTTGTTTCCACCAGACGGTATCTGGGAAATCTGTCCTTCCGAGACAGTGTGTACCACGGGTGGTGGTATAGTCATTACGGTAGTGACTCTTGGTGCTTCCCGAAGTTTGTAACCTTCAGGAGTTGTTGTCATGCCCTTGGCATCTTCGTTTTCCCGAAGTTTGTAACCTTCAGGCCCAGCGGTTCCTGCTGCAGTTTTCGGATCTTCTATGATCGGCGAAATATATCCTTCTGGGATATAGTTAATAGGCATGCCCCAGGGACGATCTTGACTGAGGATCATACTTCTCCACTATGGGCGTCGATGTGATCTATGAGATCACAGTCCTTTGTTGTTGCATCTGGGCTGCTGCCAGAGCTTGCATGTCATTGTGAAGCTTTCTCAAGTCTTCTTTCAGAGCGTCGAGTTCTTCTCTCAACTCTCTATTCTCTGCCTCGAGATTATCTATTTTCTTTTCTTAACTGACCCGAGTATTGTACGAATGAGACAGCTTGACTCTAGAATCGAGACACAAACGTGAGATTCGTAGGTAAGAAGAACGTGTTATGTGAGAATGATGAATGATATGCAATGATTATATTAATTTTTTTTTGTTTAATCAAAAGAAACTTCAACAATTGGATGGCAAATATCAAACAATGGGGAAACCCCGTTTTATTGAATTCAAAGATTGCGGAAATGGAAATACAGTAATTTTAAAGTGCTGTAAAAGGAAATGTCTAAGCTTATGGATCCTGAGTCCTCTCTGAGGAGGGCTTAGGTGCTGGTTCTGGTACTTTCCTCTTCTTTGACCGGGGCTCTCGGGCCGTTGTCTGGTTGTCATTCCTTTGCCAAGTGAAAGGAGCGAGCATATTCCTTTGGTCTTCTTGACTTTCTATAGCATGTTGCTCTAAAATCTCGATCAGAGCATCTTTTTCTTTTAACAGTTGCTGTATTTTCTTACACTCCACATTGAGAATACGATACTTGTTCTTCCAAGACTTCTTCTCCTGTTGAACTTTGTTGAGAGTAACCTGAAGTTTTTCCGTATCAGACATAAAATAAAGGATAGACTCCTTTAACAGAAGAACTTCCTGACGAGGGTAAGGCATCCTCAGCTTGAGAGCTCTAGTTTGTGCCCAGTGGAGATAAGGTTCCACCTAGACACAGTCTGGTTTTCCTAGAGACTCTCTTCCTTTCCTGTGAACATGTTTCCAGGCATGCACTATTTATGTCTTTAGTGCCCTGTCATTTTCTCCTTCCTTGAAGAAAAGACCTTCCAGATGAGCATTACGCGGGACATGCCTCATCGGGTATCCAAATTAACGACGAACTAAAACTGGATGATAATTGATTCCTCCTTTAATTCCTATGAGGGGTACATTAAGGAAGTTTCCACAACGGTCAATGATTCTGATCCTCTCATTGATTTGATTGTACCAATCGATGTCAGAGTTGGTAAGAGATATTATTCTCTGCGACCAACGTAAAGTACTCTTATGATCCCAAAATGCAGCAGACTTGGGTAAGTGGGAAATGAACCATTTGTATAGCAAGGGTACACAGCATGTGATCATTCCTCCGCTGTACAAGTTCCTTAAGTGTACAGAATGATAAGCATCTGCGAGCAAGGTCGGTACGGGGTTTCTAATCAGAAAAATCTTAATGGCATTGATATCAACAAAGTCATCAATGTTGGGAAACAGAAATAACCCATAGGTGAGTAAGACAAAGATGCTCTCGAAAGCAGTCACGTTCCCTATACTAGCAAAGTACAGAGCCTTTTTTATAAAAAAACTTAGCTTGCAAACCCTGGATTCCATCCTTAGTGGTCATGTGAGTCCTGACTTCCGAATCGTCCAAATAGATTGCTCTTGCAATGGTTTGATCCTTTGGAATTTCTTTCAGTCCAGAAAAGGGAGCTTGGTCAGTGATGGGTAAATCAGTCAGGTGAGAGTACTCCTCCAGTGTTGGTGCTAGTTGATAATCCGGGAATGTGAAACAGTGATAGACCGGATCATAAAACTGAATGAGCATAGCCAGTATTCCTTCAATTACATGGATCCTTAACAGAGACAACAGTCCTCCATACTTAACTCTAAAAGCATCAGGGTTGGTGATCATCCTCGCCAACCCTCTTAAATCCTCTAGTTTTGGAGTCTTCCTTCTACCGAAATCCATAACGCAATCTCCTTTCTCTGATATTTGCAATTATTGTCTTAGTTTAATTTGAAAAAGAGAGACCAGAAGAGAAGATTTTTTTTTATTAATGTTTTTTAATGAAATGAATGCATGAATGCAACACACAAAAACATAGAAAAAACATCGGGTCAAAGGTTCGGTGTCATGAAGTCATGGCTCTACCCATCCCCAAAGGTTATACTGGTGACTTTTGTACCTGTCCTCAAAATCATTGACCCCTCTTGGGATAACAACAGCAGGCTAGTTCACCCGAGCGAGTTGCAGTATCTTCGATTAATCTCAAATGAGGGTAGTATCGCGTGACAACTATTTTCGATAGCTTCCGCACTACAAAATAGTAACAAGGTCTCAGCCTACTAAATCCTCAGTTTCATGGGCAACCACAATCGAACAATCTGCTTTCAACAACCGAAGTCGTATAGGCATTGCATCCTCAAAGGGTGTATCCACTTATTCGATGGTCGGCCGGGGTCTCTTATTTGGGAGTCACTCCCTGTAAGATTACTCGTCTAGTGCCATCACTTATCTTAGGTGTATACTCAATCTTTCCAGATGCGGCATCACCCGCAGTCCCATTAGTAGAAAAATAAACACGGATATCAATTAGGAAAAGTGATATATATTCATTCCTAAAACTAACATCCTAGACCTCTTAAGAGCTAATCTTAGTCCTATACAGTCAATGACTCCCCAGCAGAGTCGCCATTTTTCTGTTGGAAAATGGGGACGATGCCCCAAGGATCATTCTAAGGACTCCCCAGCAGAGTCGTCATTTTTCTGTAGCGAGCAATTTTTGTCGGTGACGCGACCACCTTATCGCTGGGTTTTCCTCACCGCAATGGTAGGAGGGGGTGCTACTTTCTGATTTCTTATTTATCCCATGAAGCTGAAAGGTAAAGGGAAGCTATCTAAAGCTAACCTTGCACGTGAATGTTTAACTGAACAAACGCTTAAAAGAGATTCGGGGAGTCGGGGTCAGGTTATACAATGGGGAGTTGTCAATTACCCATCCTATATGTGGTTATCCACAGGATATTAGCTTTAGGTTTTGCTTTGTAATTGATGGTGTTTATCTGTTAATGGGTTAGGAAAGTTTCTTGGGAAGTATGAGTGAGTGAGTGAGATTTTTTTGATGTCCGGGTGTTTTTGGTAAGGTACTGGACCTAAGTTTTGATGTGAAGGTACTGGACCAAGAGTTTTTGATTAGTATGCTCGCTAAGATTTCGCAATCTTATGCCTACGTATTCCCGTTTAAATGAAACAGGGAAATAAGAGCAATCGTAGTTCCTCCTATTCTAAGGGAGGAGAAAATGTTTTGGTGTCTTGTTCAAAGCCCAAGATTGAAGCTAAAAGGTTTTGACTGAGAGAGAATTTGTCATCTCTAAAGAAGGATTGTTGATTTTTGTGTGCCTTGATCAAAGCACAAGGTTGATGCTAAAAGGTTAATTGACTCGGCTAGGGGATTTCTTTATACAAAGCCTAAGAGGAGGCTAGAAGTTTGACTTTTTCGGGGAAAATATTTTGTATGTCTTGTACAAAGCCCAAGATTGAGGCTAAAAGGGATTTTGACTCCGCTGGGGAGGGTTTATCTGTGTCTTGTACAAAGCCCAAGATTTGAGGTTGACCTTACTGGGAAAATCATTATACAAAGCCTAAGAGGAGGCTGAAATGAGTTTGACTCTTCATGGGGAAAATCATTCCCCAAAGCCTAAAGAAAGGCTGGGAGGAAATGACTCTGTTGGAGAAGATATATGTCCCAAGCTTAAGAGAGGGAGATTTATGTCTTGTACAAAGCCCAAGATTGAGGCTAAAGGGGTTTGCCTCAACAAGAGAGTGTTTTTATCTGTTCTGTACCAAGGCTAGGATGGAGGCTGGACAAGCTGGAGAAATTATTCTACACAACTTGAGAAGAGGCTAGCTCCTGCTAGGGGAAATCTTTATACCAAGTTTGGACAAAGATCGACTCAACGAGAGAGTAGTTTTATCTGTCTTGTACAAAGCCCAAGATTGAGGCTAAAAAAGGTTGACTCAACAAGATAGTCTAAAAAGGTGATTGACTCAACAAGAGAGTCTAAAAAGTTATTGATTCAACAAGAGAGTCTGAAAAGGTGATTGATTCAACGAGAGAGCCTGAAAAGGTGATTGACTCAACAAGAGAGTCTGAAAAGGTTAGCTCCGCTGGGGAGAATCATTTGTACAAAGCCCAAGAGGAGGCTGACTTCGCGGAGGAAGGATCATTATACAAAGCCTAAGAGGAGGCTAGCTTTCTGCTGAGGAAAGGTCCTTATACAAAGCCTAAGAGGAGGCTAGCTTTTGCCGGGGATAATTGAGATCCCCGGGTAGGTCCAAGTGGGGAATAAACTCTTGTTGAGGATTACAGAAGAGTTGAGATGTCAGATACCTTGAGGTTCTGATTTAAGATAGTTTTGACCCTGGTCGGGGAACTCTCATGAGAGAGACTGGGTTTCTGCTGGAGATCGGTCCAGAATGCCCGGGGTTTTTTCCTATAGTTGTAAGGAACTTGAGAATGTCTTTGAGACTCAAGGCTATTAGACTGTCCAAGTCTACTGGTGTGGAAGAGTTTTATCTTTTGTATGATACCCAAGAGGAGGCAAGGGCATTAAGGGATGAGAATCAACCCTAAAGTGGTCTGAGGTCTGACACTGGAAAGACTGCTCTAGCAAAGGATGACTAAGTTATGTCTTATACCTTTAAGAGGTCGTCAGGGTCATTGTATTAAGCCCAAGAGAAGGCATAGGAACTTCTAAGAAGCCGGAGGGTCCTTGTACAAAGCCCAAGAGGAGGCGGGGATGCTTTTAGGAAGCCTGTGGGTCATATACCAAGAAAATTTCAAGAAATGGTATTCACCGAGAATAGATCATTTAATGAAAGTTCTGTGATTTGAAGAAATTCAAGAGATGCTATTCATCGAGAATAGATCAACTCCGGGGAGTAGAAGGCAAGACTGTATCTGGAGATCCTATGGGGATCTAGTTTTGTTTGTATTTTAAGAGTGACCAACAGGGCTTTACCTAGTTCTAGACCTAGTTGCCGAGGAAAACTCTAAATAACTATACTAGTATATATACAGTTGATATATGACAAGTATTTAAAAAAGGTATGAAAGAAAACTAACCATGCGCAGCTTCCCACAATACAGTTATTTATATATGAAAGCGTGGAAAAGAAAGCCGATAAAACTTACAGGTGAGCAAGCTTACATGCTGTATTGTTAGTTGTTCAAAGAAATTAAATAAAGTATTGATAACAATACATATATTTGAATCTAAATCAAAAGGGAAATTGTTTTTGAATAGATTGTGGGGCTTATACTCAAGGAGAGGCCCAAAGAGTTTGACAGTGATCGCACCGTTGTTTTGAATATTGTACTGGGACTAATACAATGACTGAGGCCCAAAAAGGTTTATGTACAACAAGGGTTGGGTTTTACAACTCAAGGATAAGCCCAAGGATTATTTAAAGAAAAGAAATGGGACTTACAACACAAGGGTAGGCCCAGATGATTTTCTTGTTTGAAAATGGCGATCGCGCCGAGATTTTTTAACGCAGAGGGACTTATACAATGTCTGAGGCCCAAAAAGGTTTTGGTTTAAAAAAGGGATTGGGTCTTACACTCTATTAGAGGCCCATGAGTGATTTTAAGAAAAAGAATGGGGCTTACAACTCAAGGAGAGGCCCAAGTGGTTTTATTTTAAACTGGCGATCGCGCCGAGATTTTTGAAAACACCGTGGGTCTTATACAATGACTGAGGCCCAAACTATTTTGGTTTCAAAGAGGGATTGGGTCTTACACTCTATTAGAGGCCCATGAGTGTTTGAAAAAGATTGATGAGGGTGGAATTAATCAAAACCCTAATTTTGTCTAAAATGGAATTAATTTTGTTTAAAAATTAATAAAATTATTGAAAACATGTGAAAATTGAGTGGTGATCTTGGATCAATGTTTCAAAAAGCATGTTTTTATCCACAAAATGATTGAAAACCATTTAAGTTGGGAAAACCAAGAAGGAAAAAAATATTTTAAATGTTAAAAAACAAATAAAAATTAATTCTTTGCAAAAATATCAAGTATATGAAATAAATAATATTTTTGGGAATTTTTTGTAAAATAAAAAATTTTAACATTTTTGTGAATTATTAAAAAAAGAATAAACTCAAAATCATTAAAATTCAAAGAGGAATTAATTTTTGAATCAATTAAATAAAATCACAAAATTCAAATATTTGAATTTTTGAAAAAGGGCGCCAAAAGCACGCGCGTGTTCTGAGTTTTGCCCAGATTTGCATTTTCTCATCAATCTCACTGAATATTTGATGAAATCACACAATCCACATATCAATATACTCGTTTTCACCTCACGATCATGTCTATGGTTTTTAATTCATTTATTTTAAGCATGGAATAAGAAATCAAAGAGAAACCTCAAGAACCCTAAATTCTGCATGAAGGCTCAGAAATTCCACACACGATTCATACAAAGCAATTAATTAAGGGGAAACATTCCATACATGATTATGAACATATGGCAAAATTATTGTGCGAGGAAATATGCATGAATCATGAGATGAACAAGTTGAGGCTTACCTCTTGCAGCTGGTGATCGTGTTTTGAGTTAGAGGTGTTACAACTTAATTCCAATGATGTGGACAGCTTCCCTAGGTACTATGGAGTGTGTCTGAATGCTTGGAGTGGATTGAATTAAGCTGGAACTTGATTTGGCACCTCAATTGCAAATATGTCAAAGGCATGTGCAGATGGCTGGTGATTTTGAGAATCTGGTGTTCCAGATGTTGTTTAAGTGTTTGTATCACTTCTATATGATGTTTATGAGGTGTGTGTGTGATTGGTTTGGTTGGAATTGCTCTCAAACTCAAAACCCGATAGTGACTAGCTTTAGAAGGCAAAATTGGAAATGAAAGTGTGATTTTGAGAAAGGCAAGTGTTATAGGCCTTTGGTGTACTCAAACTGATCAGAAATGAGGTCTATTTATAGTGTGTCAAGTTTGTTTTGCAAGGAATAGGGAATGGCAACTGCAGCAGGCCTTTGGCCAATGTGGATCAAATGGAATCTCAAGTCTCCTCTAGCCATTGACTTGAGATTAGAGCACAGACCTATGGTTCTCTGATTCAAGGATAATGCTTTACTGAAGTTTTCATCTTTTCTCTGATACATGCCACCTTTAAGCATCCATTAAATGTCCCAAAACAAAATTGGAGTCTTGGCCTTCTTTAGGCTTTTTAGGTTTGGCATGGCTATTGTAGATTTTGGGACTTTAGAGGCTGATAGATCAGTGCTTGTCCCTTGTTTGTTCCCCCTTGAGGTGTGCAGATGGATAACCATGCTTGGAGTTGCACAATTTGATCAAATCGAGCCATAATGCACAAATCTGTCTTGCAAGACAATTTGCATCAAGGCATATTGCAACCATCATATCTTCTAGCTCAGATGGAATTTGATGGAGTTCTTAGATATTTTGGAAAGCTGATATATCCTATTTCAACATGATGTCCAACTTTGGTTTTGATCCAACTTGAATTACAATGAAAAATACCTCTACATTTGGGAAAAAATAAGGCAGATTCTGACTTAGTGAAAATTTCACTAAGTGTTGGAAAAATGTCACTTTTGTGTTTTCAAGCATTTTGATCACTCCATAACTTAAAATCCATGAGGAATTGGAATGAGGTGTAGTTGACACTTTTAAAGTATGCCATGAGAGCTACAAATCCAGCTTTGGACCATCCAAAATGGTTGCTTGGATCTCAAGTTATGATCCTTGGAAGTTGGTACCCTAGCCACTTTGTTCCATAACTTAGAAAAATTCTAAGTGTTTTTTATGGTTACCCCTTTTACAAGTTACCTCACTTTCTTTGATTTTTCTTGATGAATGATGATTCAAATCACATATTAACATTGTTTTTGGGTTGAGGAACCATAATTGTGAAAAATCTCAAAAAGTCAAACTTTGACTTTTGTGCACAGTTGACTTTTTATCAGATGAATTCCAAACTGTGCGATCCTTTGTGACATCAAGTCCTTGATCTAAATCAAACTTGATGGATATGTTCCATAGGTGTTATAGGGTGTATTGAATCATGTCCCAGGGTTTGGGAGCATGTCTAGGTCAAAAGTCAAAGGTTCAGTTGACTTTTTCCCCGAAACCCTAATTGTGGTCCTGAGGAAATTGAAACTTGTGGATCAAGCTTCTTGGATCAATCCATTGTTGTAAATGGATCAATGTGGTTTATTAGAGACCCTCAAATCATGTCTTGAGGTCTTGGCTCATGTTTTGTCCCAAAAGTCAACTTAGGGGTGAATTAGGTCAAGAAACCCTAATTCCTGATTTTTGGTGAATGCATCCCCTGAGGCTAAATTGACTTGATGATTGGGTCCATGAGGTCCCTTGGAGTATCTTGAGTTAAATTTTGAAGCATTGGCTCGTGCCCAGATGAAGATTTTCATCTGGAGGCCCCGGTCGACCAAAACCCTAATTTGGTGACACTGGCGATCTTGAGGCTTAATCCACTTGGAATGCTGCAACCTTGTGCCTGATTATTGATGTGGGAGTCCTATTGATCATTTATGTGTGTTTGAGAGGTTAGAAAAGTTGAAGATCATCTCATTTCTTGATTGATCCTTTGTCTAAGGCTCTAAGAGGGCTTATAACCCTAATGCTTGACTGCAGGGAATGCTCAACAATTTTTGAGGAGATTGATGAGGCATAAAGGTACATCCATATTGTGATGATGATTTGTACAATGATGGGAAATCTTAGTAGTCAAAATTTGGGGTATGACAGATGCCCCTATTTAATCTTCTTGGACCCGAAGGTGTGAATGGCGAAGGTATTCGGGCATTCGGAGTGCAAGAGGATTAAATATCGGAATACCCGAAATTTTGACAGTGGTTATGAATGGTAGTTTACGCATGCATCTTCTTTTGATAAGCGTTGATACTTAGAAAAGGAAAAACTTCCCCTCGATCCTGGTTTCCTACCAAGGAACTGGTCTCATTTTCTTTACAAACTTCCCCTCGATCCTGGCTTCCTACCAAGGAACTGGTCTAAGTTTTCTTTTGGACTAAACCTCCCCTCGATCATGGTTTCCTACCAAGGATCTTGTCTCAGTTTCTGATATAACTTCCCCTCGATCCTGGTTTCCTACCAAGGATCTGGTCTCAGTTTCTTTTGTCAATAAACTTTCTTGACAAGGGACGCTATTCGTAGCGGTTTTCCTCAAACTTCTCGCCGAATTTTCCCGGGGAGATGCCATTTGATGGAAAAAGTTTTGATGTCAGACTTGCTGGGGAACCCATTCGTCTGAGCTACAGAGGTGTATAAACTTTTCTATTGGAAACGCTATTTGTTAACTCTACTGAGTCTCTTGAGAGACTGCTTTCTGCTTGGGGGTATTACATCATACTTTTCCTCGAGATCTTCTCGAAGAAATTCCATGTGATGTAATCTAATTTTGAGGTGCTGATGACCCTTTCGTCAGCGAATTTTTCAGAGAAAAACTGCTATATTGCCGAAGCTTTGATTAAGAGGCTTTCTCTGGGGATTTTCGTTAATCCGGGAAAGCGAAGATATCATCCTCAATGGCGAAGAGTGATGTTTGTCGAAAGTTTTCTTGCTTTTCATAGGTACAAGCTATCAAAGTGGTCGAAGAACGTCTCTAATCCAGAGATAAACTGGAGAGAGATTGCTTAGATGATTCACTTCCTGACGAGGAAAGAACTGACAACTCAATTGACAAGAGGACTTTTATTACTAGGGGGTAAGACCGACTAGCATGGTAGTGATGCAATATGAACATGTATGAATCAATAATGCATGATGTATGTATGTATATGCTGAAAAAACTGGCACGCCATACAGACTAATAGATGAACACGACTGGATACTCGGCCACTGAGGGGGATGAAAAGTATCACTGGTCCAAAAGTAGAAATTCTGCCTTGCTTAGGAGAGATAGTCCATGTGGGGAAAACCGTTGGTCAGGCTTAAGAGATAAATACTCTGTCGGGGATGTCGGACAAAATATTCACATCTGACATAGCTGATCCTTCATTCAGGTGTACTGGTTAAGAAGGAGTACTTTGATTCTGCACTTTGAAGCTCGATTACTTCTGGAGAAGCGATCGATGTTCTTTCGATGTTCAACAGTCAAAAGAAATTGCCATCTTTATTTTAAAAGCATAAAAAGTTTGACAATTAAATTCATTTTTGTTTTATTTCAAGAATCGTTAATCATATTAAAATGTCGTTCTGTAAAGCTAAAACAAATGAGAATTATAAACAAAAGCATTAGGGCTCAAATTTTATTGATAGGATGGAAATCAGCCAAACGCGTGATTCCATGGAGTATTTACAAAGTTATAAAATGGTAATTTAAGGGAAAAGGGTTGCATTGAAACATAACGACCGCTATCCTTCTACCAACTTTGAATTCTGGACATCCTGAGCTTCCGTCGAAGATGACTTTGACTGGCGTTTTCCTAATGGATGGCATGACTGCTACTGGGGGATTTGCCCCTTTGCTGGACGTAATTACTTGCCATTATCCCTAACTTTTGCCTGGATTGTACTTTTGAGATTTCCAATCCATCGGGATGATTTTTGATTATGTCTCTAATTTTTTCCTGGATCGCCCTTTCGGGTTTTCAATCCACCGAGACTTTTTTTTATTTAGGAGAAGTATTTCTTGACTACGTCAACATTTGTGAGGTAGGAGAATTCTTCTCTATCCATGGTTGCGAGTCTCAAGGCACCGCCTGAGAAGGCTTTCTTGACCACATTAGGGCCGTCATAATTCAGAGTCCACTTGCCCCGGGAATCAGTGAGGAATGATTGTATCTTCTTGAGCACAAGGTCTCCTTTCCTGAAGACACGAGGTCAGACCTTTTTGTCAAATGCCTTCTTCATTCTTTGCTAATACAACTGACCGTGGCATAGAGCCGTTATTCTCTTTTCTTCGATTAGATTCAGTTCGTCGTGCCGAATTTGGCACCATTCAGCTTTTGTTAACTTAGCTTCCATCAATACCCGGATTGATGGGATCTCTACTTCTATGGGGAGCACTGCTTCCATGCCATATACTAGAGAGAAAGGGGTTGCCCCTTTTGAAGTACGGACAGATGTGCGATTATCGTGAAGAGCAAAAGGTAACATCTCGTGCCAGTCTTTGTAGGTTAGAACTATCTTTTGAACGATCTTCTTGATGTTCTTGTTAGCCGCTTCTACCGCTCCGTTCATCTTGGGTCGGTATGGAGATGAGTTATGGTGTTCGATCTTGAACTCAGCACACAACTCTTTCATCATTCTATTGTTCAAGTTGGATCTATTATCAGTAATGATCTGGCTTGGAACACCATAACGGCAGACGATATTGTTTTTGATAAATCGGACCACCACTTATCTGGTTACATTAGCGTATGACACTGCTTCGACCCACTTGGTGAAGTAATCAATGGCTACCAGGATGAACCAATGTCCGTTCGAAGCCTTGGGTTCGATCATGCCAATCATGTCGATTCCCCATATAGAAAATGGCCATGGGGAGGAAAGAACTTTGAGATGTGTTAGCAGTACATGGATTTTGTCTGAGTATATCTGACACTTGTGACACCTTCTCATGTACTTGTAGCAATCGGATTCCATTGTCAACTAATAGTACCCTGCTCTTAGAATTTTTCTTGCCATTGTGTTTCCGTTGGCATGAGTGCCAAAGGATCCTTCGTGAATTTCTTTTATCAACATGTTTGCCTCTGGCTTGTCTACACATCGGAGCAAGACCATGTCAAAGTTTTTCTTATAGAGTGTATCACCACTCATGAAAAAGTTACCTGCTAGCCTTCTGAGGGTCTTTCTATCTTTTCAGGATGCCCCAGGTGGGTACTCTTGTTTCTGAAGGAAGCATTTGATATCGTGATACCAAGGTTTGATACCAAGGTTTATGAGATGTAGTTGACACTTTTAAAGTATGTCATGAGAGCTACAAATCCATCTTTGGACCATCCAAAATGGTTGCTTGGATCTCAAGTTATGATCCTTGGAAGTTGGTACCCTAGCCACTTTGTTCCATAACTTAGAAAAATTCTAAGTTTTTTTATGGTTACCCCTTTTACAAGTTACCTCACTTTCTTTGATTTTTCTTGATGAATGATGATTCAAATCACATATTAACATTGTTTTTGGGTTGAGGAACCATAATTGTTAAAAATCTCAAAAAGTCAAACTTTGACTTTTGTGCACAGTTGACTTTTTATCAGATGAATTCCAAACTGTGCGATCCTTTGTGAAATCAAGTCCTTGATCTAAATCAAACTTGATGGATATGTTCCATAGGTGTTATAGGGTGTATTGAATCATGTCCCAGGGTTTGGGAGCATGTCCAGGTCAAAATTCAAAGGTTCAGTTGACTTTTTCCCCGAAACCGTAATTGTGGTCCTGAGGAAATTGAAACTTGTGGATCAAGCTTCTTGGATAAATCCATTGTTGCAAATGGATCAATGTGGTTTATTAGAGACCCTCAAATCATGTCTTGAGGTCTTGGCTCATGTTTTGTCCCAAAAGTCAACTTAGGGGTGAATTAGGTCAAGAAACCCTAATTCCTGATTTTTGGTGAATGCATCCCCTGAGGCTAAATTGACTTGATGATTGGGTCCATGAGGTCCCTTGGAGTATCTTGAGTTATATTTTGAAGCATTGGCTCGTGCCCAGATGAAGATTTTCATCTGGAGGCCCCGGTCGACCAAAACCCTAATTTGGTGACACTGGCGATCTTGAGGCTTAATCCACTTGGAATGCTGCAACCTTGTGCCTGATTATTGATGTGGGAGTCCCATTGATCATTTATGTGTGTTTGAGAGGTTAGAAAAGTTGAAGATCATCTCATTTCTTGATTGATCCTTTGTCTAAGGCTCTAAGAGGGCTTATAACCCTAATGCTTGACTGCAGGGAATGCTCAATAATTCTTGAGGAGATTGATGAGGCATAAAGGTACATCTATATTGTGATGATGATTTGCACAATGATGGGAAATCTTAGTAGTCAAAATTTGGGGTATGACAGATGCCCCTATTTAATCTTCTTGGACCCGAAGGTGTGAATGGCGAAGGTATTCGGGCATTCGGAGTGCAAGAGGATTAAATATTGGAATACCCGAAATTTTGACAGTGGTTATGAATGGTAGTTTACGCATGCATCTTCTTTTGCTAAGCGTTGATACTTAGAAAAGGAAAAACTTCCCCTCGATCTTGGTTTCCTACCAAGGAACTGGTCTTATTTTCTTTACAAACTTTCCCTCGATCCTGGCTTTCCTACCAAGGAACTGGTCTAAGTTTTCTTTTGGACTAAACCTCCCCTCGATCCTGGTTTCCTACCAAGGATCTAGTCTCAGTTTTTGATATAACTTCCCCTCGATCCTGGTTTCCTACCAAGGATCTGGTCTCAGTTTCTTTTGTCAATAAACTTTCTTGACAAGGGACGCTATTCGTAGCGGTTTTCCTCAAACTTCTCGCCGAATTTTCCCGGGGAGATGCCATTTGATGGAAAAAGTTTTGATGTCAGACTTGCTGGGGAACCCATTCGTCTGAGCTACAGAGGTGTATAAACTTCTCTATTGGAGACGCTATTTGTTAACTCTACTGAGTCTCTTGAGAGACTGCTTTCTGCTTGGGGGTATTACATCATACTTTTCCTCGAGATCTTCTCGAAGAAATTCCATGTGATGTAATCCAATTTTGAGGTGCTAATGACCCTTTCGTCAGTGAATTTTTCAAAGAAAAACTACTATATTGCCGAAGCTTTGATTAAGAGGCTTTCTCTGGGGATTTTCGTTAATCCGGGAAAGCAAAGATATCATCTTCAATGGCGAAGAGTGATGTTTGTCGAAAGTTTTCTTGCTTTTCATAGGTACAAGCTATCAAAGTGGTCGAAGAACGTCTCTAATCCAGAGATAAAAAGGAGAGAGATTGCTTAGATGATTCACTTCCTAACGAGGAAAGAACTGACAACTCAATTGACAAGAGGACCTTTATTACTAGGGGGTAAGACCGACTAGCATGGTAGTGATGCAATATAAACATGTATGAATCAATAATGCATGATGTATGTATGTATATGCTGAAAAAACTGGCACGCCATACAGACTAATAGATGAACACGACTGGATACTCGGCCACTGAGGGGGATGAAAAGTATCACTGGTCCAAAAGTAGAAATTCTGCCTTGTTTAGGAGAGATAGTCCATGTGGGGAAAACCGTTGGTCAGGCTTAAGAGATAAGTACTCTGCCGTGGATGTCGGATGGAATATTCACATCTGACATAGCTGATCCTTCATTCAGGTGTACTGGTTAAGAAGGAGTACTTTGATTCTTCACTTTGAAGCTCGATTACTTCTGGGGAAGCGATCGATGTTCTTTCGATGTTCAACAGTCAAAAGAAATTGCCATCTTTATTTTAAAAGCATAAAAAGTTTGACAATTAAATTCATTTTTGTTTTATTTCAAGAATCGTTAATCATATTAAAATGTCGTTCTGTAAAGCTAAAACAAATGAGAATTATAAACAAAAGCATTAGGGCTCAAATTTTATTGATAGGATGGAAATCAGCCAAACGCGTGATTCCATGGAGTATTTACAAAGTTATAAAATGGTAATTTAAGGGAAAAGGGTTGCATTGAAACATAACGACCGCTATCCTTCTACCAACTTTGAATTCTGGACATCCTGAGCTTCCGTCGAAGATGACTTTGACTGGCGTTTTCCTGATGGATGGCATGACTGCTATTGGGGGATTTGCCCCTTTGCTGGACGTAATTACTTGCCATTATCCCTAACTTTTTCCTGGATTGTACTTTTGAGATTTCGAATCCACCGGGATGATTTTTTATTATGTCTCTATTTTTTTCCTGGATCGCCCTTTCGGGTTTTCAATCCACCGAGACTTTTTTTTTATTTAGGCGAAGTATTTCTTGACTACGTCAACATTTGTGAGGTAGTAAAATTCTTCTCTATCCATGGTTGCGAGTCTCAAGGCACCGCCTGAGAAGGCTTTCTTGACCACATTAGGGCCGTCATAATTCAGAGTCCACTTGCCCCGGGAATCAGTGAGGAATGATTGTATCTTCTTGAGCACAAGGTCTCCTTTCCTGAAGACACGAGGTCTGACCTTTTTGTCAAACGCCTTCTTCATTCTTTGCTGATACAACTGACCGTGGCATAGAGCTGTTATTCTCTTTTCTTCGATCAGAATCAGTTCGTCGTGCCGAATTTGGCACCATTCAGCTTTTGTTAACTTAGCTTCCATCAATACCCGGATTGATGGGATCTCTACTTCTATAGGGAGCACTGCTTCCATGCCATATACTAGAGAGAAAGGGGTTGTCCCTTTTGAAGTACGGACAGATGTGCGATTATCGTGAAGAGCAAAAGGTAACATCTCGTGCCAGTCTTTGTAGGTTAGAACTATCTTTTGAACGATCTTCTTGATGTTCTTGTTAGCCGCTTCTACTGCTCCGTTCATCTTGGGTCGGTAGGGAGATGAGTTATGGTGTTCGATCTTGAACTCAGCACACAACTCTTTCATCATTCTATTGTTCAAGTTGGATCTATTATCAGTAATGATCTGGCTTGGAACACCATAACGGCAGATGATATTGTTTTTGATAAATCGGACCACCACTTATCTGGTTACATTAGCGTATGACACTGCTTCGACCCACTTGGTGAAGTAATCAATGGCTACCAGGATGAACCAATGTCCGTTCGAAGCCTTGGGTTCGATCATGCCAATCATGTCGATTCCCCATATAGAAAATGGCCATGGGGAGGAAAGAACTTTGAGATGTGTTAGCAGTACATGGATTTTGTCTGAGTATATCTGACACTTGTGACACCTTCTCATGTACTTGTAGCAATCGGATTCCATTGTCAACTAATAGTACCCTGCTCTTAGAATTTTTCTCGCCATTGTGTTTCCGTTGGCATGAGTGCCAAAGGATCCTTCGTGAATTTCTTTTATCAGCATGTTTGCCTCTGGCTTGTCTACACATCGGAGCAAGACCATGTCAAAGTTTTTCTTATAGAGTGTATCACCACTCATGAAAAAGTTACCTGCTAGCCTTCTGAGGGTCTTTCTATCTTTTCAGGATGCCCCAGGTGGGTACTCTTGTTTCTGAAGGAAGCATTTGATATCGTGATACCAAGGTTTGATACCAAGGTTTATGAGATGTAGTTGACACTTTTAAAGTATGTCATGAGAGCTACAAATCCATCTTTGGACCATCCAAAATGGTTGCTTGGATCTCAAGTTATGATCCTTGGAAGTTGGTACCCTAGCCACTTTGTTCCATAACTTAGAAAAATTCTAAGTTTTTTTATGGTTACCCCTTTTACAAGTTACCTCACTTTCTTTGATTTTTCTTGATGAATGATGATTCAAATCACATATTAACATTGTTTTTGGGTTGAGGAACCATAATTGTTAAAAATCTCAAAAAGTCAAACTTTGACTTTTGTGCACAGTTGACTTTTTATCAGATGAATTCCAAACTGTGCGATCCTTTGTGAAATCAAGTCCTTGATCTAAATCAAACTTGATGGATATGTTCCATAGGTGTTATAGGGTGTATTGAATCATGTCCCAGGGTTTGGGAGCATGTCCAGGTCAAAATTCAAAGGTTTAGTTGACTTTTTCCCCGAAACCCTAATTGTGGTCCTGAGGAAATTGAAACTTGTGGATCAAGCTTCTTGGATAAATCCATTGTTGCAAATGGATCAATGTGGTTTATTAGAGACCCTCAAATCATGTCTTGAGGTCTTGGCTCATGTTTTGTCCCAAAAGTCAACTTAGGGGTGAATTAGGTCAAGAAACCCTAATTCCTGATATTTGGTGAATGCATCCCCTGAGGCTAAATTGACTTGATGATTGGGTCCATGAGGTCCCTTGGAGTATCTTGAGTTATATTTTGAAGCATTGGCTCGTGCCCAGATGAAGATTTTCATCTGGAGGCCCCGGTCGACCAAAACCCTAATTTGGTGACACTGGCGATCTTGAGGCTTAATCCACTTGGAATGCTGCAACCTTGTGCCTGATTATTGATGTGGGAGTCCTATTGATCATTTATGTGTGTTTGAGAGGTTAGAAAAGTGGAAGATCATCTCATTTCTTGATTGATCCTTTGTCTAAGGCTCTAAGAGGGCTTATAACCCTAATGCTTGACTGCAGGGAATGCTCAACAATTCTTGAGGAGATTGATGAGGCATAAAGGTACATCTATATTGTGATGATGATTTGCACAATGATGGGAAATCTTAGTAGTCAAAATTTGGGGTATGACAGATGCCCCTATTTAATCTTCTTGGACCCGAAGGTGTGAATGGCGAAGGTATTCGGGCATTCGGAGTGCAAGAGGATTAAATATTGGAATACCCGAAATTTTGACAGTGGTTATGAATGGTAGTTTACGCATGCATCTTCTTTTGCTAAGTGTTGATACTTAGAAAAGGAAAAACTTCCCCTCGATCCTGGTTTCCTACCAAGGAACTGGTCTTATTTTCTTTACAAACTTTCCCTCGATCCTGGCTTTCCTACCAAGGAACTGGTCTAAGTTTTCTTTTGGACTAAACCTCCCCTCGATCCTGGTTTCCTACCAAGGATCTAGTCTCAGTTTCTGATATAACTTCCCCTCGATCCTGGTTTCCTACCAAGGATCTGGTCTCAGTTTCTTTTGTCAATAAACTTTCTTGACAAGGGACGCTATTCGTAGCGGTTTTCCTCAAACTTCTCGCCGAATTTTCCCGGGGAGATGCCATTTGATGGAAAAAGTTTTGATGTCAGACTTGCTGGGGAACCCATTCGTCTGAGCTACAGAGGTGTATAAACTTCTCTATTGGAGACGCTATTTGTTAACTCTACTGAGTCTCTTGAGAGACTGCTTTCTGCTTGGGGGTATTACATCATACTTTTCCTCGAGATCTTCTCGAAGAAATTCCATGTGATGTAATCCAATTTTGAGGTGCTGATGACCCTTTCGTCAGTGAATTTTTCAGAGAAAAACTACTATATTGCCGAAGCTTTGATTAAAAGGCTTTCTCTGGGGATTTTCGTTAATCCGGGAAAGCAAAGATATCATCTTCAATGGCGAAGAGTGATGTTTGTCGAAAGTTTTCTTGCTTTTCATAGGTACAAGCTATCAAAGTGGTCGAAGAACGTCTCTAATCCAGAGATAAAAAGGAGAGAGATTGCTTAGATGATTCACTTCCTAACGAGGAAAGAACTGACAACTCAATTGACAAGAGGACCTTTATTACTAGGGGGTAAGACCGACTAGCATGGTAGTGATGCAATATAAACATGTATGAATCAATAATGCATGATGTATGTATGTATATGCTGAAAAAACTGGCACGCCATACAGACTAATAGATGAACACGACTGGATACTCGGCCACTGAGGGGGATGAAAAGTATCACTGGTCCAAAAGTAGAAATTCTGCCTTGTTTAGGAGAGATAGTCCATGTGGGGAAAACCGTTGGTCAGGCTTAAGAGATAAGTACTCTGCCGGGGATGTCGGATGGAATATTCACATCTGACATAGCTGATCCTTCATTCAGGTGTACTGGTTAAGAAGGAGTATTTTGATTCTTCACTTTGAAGCTCGATTACTTCTGGAGAAGCGATCGATGTTCTTTCGATGTTCAAAAGTCAAAAGAAATTGCCATCTTTATTTTAAAAGCATAAAAAGTTTGACAATTAAATTCATTTTTGTTTTATTTCAAGAATCGTTAATCATATTAAAATGTCGTTCTGTAAAGCTAAAATAAATGAGAATTATAAACAAAAGCATTAGGGCTCAAATTTTATTGATAGGATGGAAATCAGCCAAACGCGTGATTCCATGGAGTATTTACAAAGTTAGAAAATGGTAATTTAAGGGAAAAGGGTTGCATTGAAACATAACGACCGCTATCCTTCTACCAACTTTGAATTCTGGACATCCTGAGATTCCGTCGAAGATGACTTTGACTGGCATTTTCCTGATGGATGGCATGACTGCTATTGGGGGATTTGCCCCTTTGCTGGACGTAATTACTTGCCATTATCCCTAACTTTTTCCTGGATTGTACTTTTGAGATTTCCAATCCATCGGGATGATTTTTTATTATGTCTCTATTTTTTTCCTGGATCGCCCTTTCGGGTTTTCAATCCACCGAGACTTTTTTTTTATTTAGGCGAAGTATTTCTTGACTACGTCAACATTTGTGAGGTAGTAAAATTCTTCTCTATCCATGGTTGCGAGTCTCAAGGCACCGCCTGAGAAGGCTTTCTTGACCACATTAGGGCCGTCATAATTCAGAGTCCACTTGCCCCGGGAATCAGTGAGGAATGATTGTATCTTCTTGAGCACAAGGTCTCCTTTCCTGAAGACACGAGGTCAGACCTTTTTGTCAAACGCCTTCTTCATTCTTTGCTGATACAACTGACCGTGGCATAGAGCTGTTATTCTCTTTTCTTCGATCAGATTCAGTTCGTCGTGCCGAATTTGGCACCATTCAGCTTTTGTTAACTTAGCTTCCATCAATACCCGGATTGATGGGATCTCTACTTCTATAGGGAGCACTGCTTCCATGCCATATACTAGAGAGAAAGGGGTTATCCCTTTTGAAGTACGGACAGATGTGCGATTATCGTGAAGAGCAAAAGGTAACATCTCGTGCCAGTCTTTGTAGGTTAGAACTATCTTTTGAACGATCTTCTTGATGTTCTTGTTAGCCGCTTCTACCGCTCCGTTCATCTTGGGTCGGTAGGGAGATGAGTTATGGTGTTCGATCTTGAACTCAGCACACAACTCTTTCATCATTCTATTGTTCAAGTTGGATCTATTATCAGTAATGATCTGGCTTGGAACACCATAACGGCAGATGATATTGTTTTTGATAAATCGGACCACCACTTGTCTGGTTACATTAGCGTATGACACTGCTTCGACCCACTTGGTGAAGTAATCAATGGCTACCAGGATGAACCAATGTCCGTTCGAAGCCTTGGGTTCGATCATGCCAATCATGTCGATTCCCCATATAGAAAATGGCCATGGGGAGGAAAGAACTTTGAGATGTGTTAGCAGTACATGGATTTTGTCTGAGTATATCTGACACTTGTGACACCTTCTCATGTACTTGTAGCAATCGGATTCCATTGTCAACTAATAGTACCCTGCTCTTAGAATTTTTCTTGCCATTGTGTTTCCGTTGGCATGAGTGCCAAAGGATCCTTCGTGAATTTCTTTTATCAGCATGTTTGCCTCTGGCTTGTCTACACATCGGAGCAAGACCATGTCAAAGTTTTTCTTATAGAGTGTATCACCACTCATGAAAAAGTTACCTGCTAGCCTTCTGAGGGTCTTTCTATCTTTTCAGGATGCCCCAGGTGGGTACTCTTGTTTCTGAAGGAAGCATTTGATATCGTGATACCAAGGTTTGATACCAAGGTTTATGAGATGTAGTTGACACTTTTAAAGTATGTCATGAGAGCTACAAATCCATCTTTGGACCATCCAAAATGGTTGCTTGGATCTCAAGTTATGATCCTTGGAAGTTGGTACCCTAGCCACTTTGTTCCATAACTTAGAAAAATTCTGAGTTTTTTTATGGTTACCCCTTTTACAAGTTACCTCACTTTCTTTGATTTTTCTTGATGAATGATGATTCAAATCACATATTAACATTGTTTTTGGGTTGAGGAACCATAATTGTGAAAAATCTCAAAAAGTCAAACTTTGACTTTTGTGCACAGTTGACTTTTTATCAGATGAATTCCAAACTGTGCGATCCTTTGTGAAATCAAGTCCTTGATCTAAATCAAACTTGATGGATATGTTCCATAGGTGTTATAGGGTATATTGAATCATGTCCCAGGGTTTGGGAGCATGTCCAGGTCAAAATTCAAAGGTTCAGTTGACTTTTTCCCCGAAACCCTAATTGTGGTCCTGAGGAAATTGAAACTTGTGGATCAAGCTTCTTGGATAAATCCATTGTTGCAAATGGATCAATGTGGTTTATTAGAGACCCTCAAATCATGTCTTGAGGTCTTGGCTCATGTTTTGTCCCAAAAGTCAACTTAGGGGTGAATTAGGTCAAGAAACCCTAATTCCTGATTTTTGGTGAATGCATCCCCTGAGGCTAAATTGACTTGATGATTGGGTCCATGAGGTCCCTTGGAATATCTTGAGTGATATTTTGAAGCATTGGCTTGTGCCCAGATGAAGATTTTCATCTGGAGGCCCCGGTCGACCAAAACCCTAATTTGGTGACACTGGCGATCTTGAGGCTTAATCCACTTGGAATGCTGCAACCTTGTGCCTGATTATTGATGTGGGAGTCCTATTGATCATTTATGTGTGTTTGAGAGGTTAGAAAAGTTGAAGATCATCTCATTTCTTGATTGATCCTTTGTCTAAGGCTCTAAGAGGGCTTATAACCCTAATGCTTGACTGCAGGGAATGCTCAACAATTCTTGAGGAGATTGATGAGGCATAAAGGTACATCCATATTGTGATGATGATTTGCACAATGATGGGAAATCTTAGTGGTCAAAATTTGGGGTATGACACTTTGAATGATACCATATTTAAGTAATGTTTTTACTTATACAGGTTTGCCTTGAACTTTGAATGATACCATGTTTAAGTAATGTTTTGACTTATACATGTTTTCCTTGAACTTTGAATTGTTATCCATGTTTAAGTAATGTTTTGACTTATACATGCGTTGTTTGAACTTTATATTGATACCATGTTTAAGTAATGTTGACTTATCCATGTTATATCTTGTATTCATGATTAAGTGGTGTTAGTAAACCCTAATCCTTGCTTGTCTTAGTTGTACATTTGAATCCCTATTTTCATCCATGAATGTTTTGGTTTTGTTAGAACCATCTCACTTGTATTGATACCTTGATTAACATCATGTTTGAATGTTACCTTCAATTGATATCATGTTTGAATATCATCCTTGTTCATTCCATCCATATTTACTCATACTACAACTTTGTCAAGTTATCCCCCAAGTGATGTTAGCTTTCTAGCCTTCATCCTCTTTATTCTATTTTGTTTCCAAATCCAAAGGAAAGGTATTCTTGTTGACTTTAAGTCATAGGTAGCTTAGCTTTACCCCAACCTTCCCCTTTTGACCTTGTTAGAGTCACCAACTTTTCAACCTAGCCTTAGGATAGAGTTGTAGACTCTATGTAAGTTCTATTGTTATGAACACTTACCTTCCCCTTGGAACTTTGATCACTATCAAGTGTTCTTCTCTCTTGTTTAGGTGAACTATGATTGCTCTGATTCTATCCTTGTTAGGATACGTAGACACAAGACCGCGAAGTTTTGGCGAGCAAACTTAGCAATAAAGATTTAGAATATCCCAATCAATAGCAAACAATAATAATATAATACAAATACAACAAGAGGTTTCTATAGAGTACTATAGATACTTAGGGTTCTAATACCTTCCCTTAGTATAACCAACCGTTGAACCTTAGATCTCTTTGTATTATTGTTACATTTCACAATTAGGGTTTCATTCGATCTTTTCCCTTTCCTTTGGATAAATTAAAGTTTTATGGTGAACTTCAAAGATTTGTGATTCAAGTTAATACAATAGCTTGATATCCGATTCTCACTGCAACAATGATGAAAACAAAATACCCATAATTGTTGTGGTATACTTTCGGATAAGATCTTGCTGATGATGTACTAGCATTGTTTTAAATCCCCAAACACTAGAGAGATAAGGAGTTAGTCCCTAGTTAACCACTTCGAGCCTAGAAGTAGGAGTTTCTTTCGGATCTATTAAACCTTACGCTTAACCTAGGGCTGGGTAGTGTTCAGTCAATCTAACTGCACATTTGAATTACAAGATGAATACATCCCATATATGGATCAACCACCTGATATTTATTCTTGAATGACCAATGACTTGGCAGTCACAATCTTTCAGCAAAATTAAATTGAAAATCAAAAAAGGAAAAATCCCGCTAAGTCGAACACCCAAAGAGGAGACTTAGGCAAAAATTAGGGTAATCCCGGTGGACTAAGCTTCAAGAAGCAGTCCAGGCAAAATTTAGAGATCAAATGAAAAATCAAAGAGGTCATGTAAATCCTTAGAAAAAACAGAATAAGATTCAGTGACCACCATATCCAAAATCAAAATGGTTACTGACATCCGAAAAAATAAAATAAGGTGACTGCCATTTCAGAAGAATCTTGAATCATCGTTTTCACTCTTACACCGTCAAATCCCTTTTGGAAGACGAATGTGTGTATAACTAATTGAACATAGGACCGGAGATCATCACGAAGAAGGGGTGGGTACAAATCAAAATTTGAGCCTTATATCCTTTGTTTCAAGAACCATGAACCAGACCATGTTACAACCCTCAAAAGACCTAATTGATGCAAGATTTATTCTAAAAGCATACTACAACAAGGTTACGTAAACTGACTCCTAGAGATTTGCTAATCTTTTGTATTGATGTTATCTTCTTGTTATATCTTTCACACATTAGCTAAATCAGCACTACGTTGGACTAATGGTCCATCCGTCTCACACTTCCACATCAGTCCAATAAATGATTTTTTCAAAACTTGCATGAACATCACTTTAAAATAACCATTTTTGAATGAACAATTTTTAACTGCAAATCAGTGCTTGACATCAAGGAGATTCCAACAAGGGGCAATCAGAGAAGAACTTGAACTTTCGTTGGTGCTGACCTGAATCAATAATACCTCAAAACCCTTTGAATCTGTGGCAAGTCCCTCAAAAGCTCAATCAGGGGAAAATCTTCTCAAAGGCTCAATCAGGGGCAGACTACTACCATATTCAGACACTGGGGCAAATCATGTCGTGGTAACTCTCAGAGTTCCCCATCAGAATTCTTTCAGGAACCCAACGGACTAGGGCAAAGCAAGTTGTAAAGTTGCAGGTCCTCCCTGTACTTTCAAGTTGAACAATTAGATCTTTCCAGGCACTAGCAACCATTGAGTTCATGGCAAAAGTCCAATCTTCAGGCGTTGATACGTCGCTACACTCAGGAAAAAAAGTTGTGGTTACCTCCGAAACGAACATGCAGCCTATCAGCAAGTGATCAAACTTGGGGCACCATAAGCATCCGGATCCATCTTGTGGTCATGGCATCATCAGATTGAGTGCCAAAGAGTCAGCCCAACCTATCTGATCATCTATATGCAGCATATGCATCATAAGCATCATTTCTTACATGAGCCAAAATTTATATACATCCCTAGCATTCACATCCTTGCATGCGTTTCAGTACATCAACATTTGCATCGTACTGCCATCCAATGTGGAGTACCATTTTCAAAATCAAACATGCATAAGTCAGGATCCAGGATCAATCACGAGATTCCAAATCGATCCTCAGCTAAGCCAATGTGTACTCCCCAGTGAGTTGTTCTCTTCAACCTTTTATTGATGAAGCTATAATCTCCTGATCATTCATTGGTATTTCTCTAAGCAGAGTTCTTACCAGGTGTTGTTCAGTGGGTGTTCCCCATTGAGTGGGTTTCTACAACCTTTTGTTGGTGAAGTTGTTATCCTCAAATCAGTTGATGGTATTTCTATGAATAATTCCTACCTTACTTATTGGGTGTTCCCTAGTGAGTTGATTCCTATCAACCTTTTTATGATAAAGATGGTTTTCCTTGATGAATTCTCTTTCTTCAACCTTTTGTTGACCTCCCTAAGCCAGTCTTACTACCATCCTTTTAGTGATAGCAAGATTTGTGGTTTTGATTTCACCTTCATCCTTTTGGTGATAAAGATCATTAAAGTACGTGTTTGTTATAATCCTTTGGGTGATACCAAGTTTTGTTCGACCTTACTTTCATCCTTTTGGTGAGGGTGGTCATGGAAATCATGTGCTCACTATCATCCTTTTGGTGATATCAAGCTTTGTTGCTTGGTCGTTACCTTCATCCTTTTGGTGATAGTGATCATTGAAGTGTGGGTTTGTTATCATCCTCTTGGTGATGCCAAATGTTGTTGACCTTACTTTCATCCTTTTTGGTGAGGGATGTCATTGAAAGTATATGCTTACTATCATCCTTTTGGTGATAGCTAATTGTGTTATTACCTTCATCCTTTTGATGTCAGTGATCTTTAAAATTGGGAATTTACTATCATCCTTTTGGTGATAGCAAATTGTGTTATTACCTTCATCCTTTCAGTGTCGGTGATCTTTAAATTTGGGAATTTACTATCATCCTTTTGGTGATAGAGAATTGTGTTATTACCTTCATCCTTTTGATGTTGGTGATCTTTAAAGTTAGGAATTTACTATCATCCTTTTGGTGAATGACAACCTCTGAATCATTATGTGCTTACTATCATCATTTTGGTGATAGCAAGCTTTTGACCTCAATTTCATCCTTTTAGTGAAGATTCATTGGGTTGTGTACTTACTATCATCTTTTATGTGATAGCCAGCTGTGTTGTGTGATCTTACCATCATCCTTTTGGTGTCGGCGATCCTTGGAGCTTTGGTTTGTTCATTATCCTTTTGGTGATGGCAACCTTTAAAGTCGGTGTGTGTTTGTTATCATCCTTTTGGTGATACCAAGTTTTGTTGACCTTAGTTTCACCCTTTTGGTGAAGAAGTCATTGAAATTATGTCCTTACTATCATCCTTTTAGTGATAGCAAGTTTTTGAGCTCACTTTCATCCTTTTGGTGAAGGGTCATTGAGTTGTGTGCTCACTATCATCCTTTCGGTGATAGCCATCTTTGTGCGAGTGATCATACCATCATATTTTTGGTGGCGGGGATCTTTGCAGTTATGGTCTCACCATTGTCCTTTTGGCAATGGCGATCTTTGAAAATTGTGGCCTTACTGTCATCCTTTTGGTGCTAGAAAGAGTCATTGAGATCTAACCATTCATCCTTTTGGTGATGGTGATCTTTGTCATTTAACCTTCATCCTTTTTGTGTCGATTTAGTTAAATGTCATCCTGTTGGTGATAACAAGCTTTGTGTATTGACCTTACTATTATCCTTTTGGTAATTGCAAGTTTTAGTGTGATAACTATCATCCTTTTGGCGGTAGCGATCTTTGTCAGTTTGAATTATTCATCAATCATCATCCTTTTGGTGGTGGCTGTTATCTTTTTGGTAATAGCAATCTGTGATTCATGGGTCTTACTATCATCCTTTTGGTGATGTTGACCTTAGTCTTAATGCCTAATCATCATCCTTTTGGTGATGACAGTCATTAAAGTTTGATTTAACCATCATCCTTTTGGTGTTGGCAATTCTTGAAGTCATTGTGAGTTACTATCATCCATTTGGTGATAGCCAACTTTGTTGATCATACTGATATCCTTTTCGTGTCAGCGGTCTTTGCAGTTTTGAGTTTACCATCATCCTTTTGATGTCGTAAAACTTCTATCATTGTCAGTGTCCATTCGAGGGTCGACCTTGATCTGGTTTCTTTTAAAACTCATCACACTTTCTTTCTTAGACAAAATTCGGGGTCTTTTAGTATTTAATTATCTTCCACCACGAATGTATGAAGATCGCTGTCATTCATACCTTCTGGTTCAAGTTAATTAAATAGGGGCATCTGTCATACCTCAATTTTGTCTGGGCGCTTTACTATTATATGGGTTTTAATCATATTTTATTTCAAATAAAAAAGATAGTCCATTTGGTAGTGAAATGAGAATTCAAGGATATTCGAGCATAAGGTTCTGGGTTCGAATCTCACATTTCCCTTTTTTTTTACTTTTTTCTCTTTTTACCTTTAATTCTATTTTTCACAAAAAAAATCAAAATAAATTGCATTTTTATTTTTTTGATTATGATTATTATTATTGTCAACACTTTACAAAACATTCACATGACAAGATCATCAAACTTTTCAAAACATTCACATGACAAGATCATTAAACTTTCCAAGACAACTTCCTGACAAGATCAACCAAAACTGAAAGGGGATTAACCTTGATTACCTCTTGGTTGGTAACCTTGGTTGCCTTGTTTGTAAGGTGGTCGAGGTTGATATCCTTGATTTTGATTTCCCGCATAATTTACCTCTTCCACAACCGGAGGACAATACCTGGTAGGGTGATCTCCTCAACAAAGCTCACAACTCGCTATTTGTTGGTTGTTGTTGGGAACTTCTTGCATCTCTTTGATTTGTTGTGGAAGTTTTGACATTTGTTGCATCAACAACTCCACTTATTGTGATAATAATTTGTTTTGTGCAAGAATTGCATCATTAGTTCCCAAATCAAGCACTCCCTGCTTCTTTTGTGATTGGCCACAATTATGATTTCCTTGGTGATCGTTTAGTGCCATCTTGTCAATGATCAAAATTGCTTCTTCACCGCTTTTTGACATTAAAGATCTGCCCGCGGTAGCATCCAACAAGGTTTTATGATTTGGTTGGAGAGCATTTCTGAAAATATGAACTTGCGTAAGCTCATCAAAACCGTGCCCTTTGCATTTTATAAGCATGGACTTGAATCTCTCCCAAGCTTTGTTGAGAGACTCATTCCCACCTTGTGAGAAAACTGCAATCGCCGTTTTCGCTTCCATGAAACGATTGTGAGGAAAAAATCCTTCCAAGAACTTCTCTTCTAACATGTTCCAGTCCATCATAATAGCAGTTGATTGGTCAAGGTACCATTCCTTTGCCTTCCCAATTAGGGAATGCGGGAATAATCTCTTAAACAACGACTCTTCTTCAGCTTCTGGGGCTCCAGTTGCACCCGCAATTTCATAGAATTTGGTCAAGTGAGTAAAGGGATCCTCGTGATCCATACCGGTGAATGGATTCTGGTATAAAAGAGTGAGAATGCCCATTTTCATTTCAAAGTGCCGACCATTATGAGCATTACGTGCGAACTGAGCAGTATGCCTCATACTATTAACACAAGGTGTTGAAGCAGGTGGTGGTGGTGGCGGTGCAGCCATGGTTAGAGGTAACTGTGGTATTGGTGTCGAATTTGAACTTTCCTCTCGTTCTCGTCGTTCCTTAGCAAGTTGCCTCCTCCGCCTTGTTCTGCTATTTAACTTACGCGCAGTTCTTTCAATCTCAGGATCGAAAAGAAGTTGGTCTGCGGGTAACTTCCCTCACATAAACAGAGTCTGCACACTTAGCCAAACAAATTAACAAGCACAAGAAAAAATTAAACAAGCTTAAAACTTAACAACTATTGTGATGCTTGCAATAACAAACAACAATCCCCGGCAACGACGCCATTTTGTTGAAGAGCAATTCAGGGGGTGTTTTATTGTATCCACGGGGATTGTGTGTTATCAATGCTTGTCGTTCAATAGTTTACCATTTTAAGTAAAGGGTTTTCAAATAATTCTTGGTTTTGTAACATAATTTTGTAGCAAAGAAATAAATTAGAGCAAAGATGTTGTAAGTTTTAGAAAAGCATGTCAAGACTAGATTTCGCTAATCCTTTTCATACGTATCCGATTAATCAAGCATATGAACTTAGTTTTGATCAATACAATCGTGTATCCTCGCAAATAAGTTTATGTCTAAAGCAAATTCGTGAGTATTATTGTTTAAATCGTTAGATGATGTCTCACGCTAACAATCGAAACAACAAACGTTAAGATCAATACAAAGCGAATATTAAACCCAAAATCTATATCTAGAGTTTGGTTTTTAAGAGATGAAGATATTAGATCAAGATTTGGAAAATCTATGTCTAGAGTGATTCAAACCAATAATATATCATTAAAAGCAAACAACTTCATCATATATTGATCATCAACCTTGTTCATATACAAAAGATCAAAAGAAATACATATAAGCAAGATTAACTACCTCTAATCTTGACACAAAATGTGTTTAGCTACACATATTCATGGTAGCTTGTTTTACAAATTTCGTGAGGAGATGAAAAGCATCCGCGTCGAATAATCGAGATCTGATGCGAATTCAGCTTCTCAATGTGTAAAATCCCTCTTGGATGAAGAAATATCAGAAAAATAGGTTTTGGTATGATAAAGTGAAGTTATGATCCCAAGAAAATACATAAAATCTTTTTATAGTACACTTGAAATCAGACACGTTCGCACTGCGAACTATTTGTTCGCCTAGCGAATGATGAAAGTGGCACCTGAAGTTCCTTCTGATAAGCTAAACTGCCCTTGAGTTTCTGCATAAGTTCGCAATGCGAACTTTTATTCGCAAAGCAAATAATTCGCCAAAAAGTTCGCAAAGCGAACTTAGGCTCCTTTTGCTTCTGCCATCTCAAAGGTGTCTTTCGCCAGGTCCTCGCAAAGCGATGAAATCAACGAACATTCGCTGGGAGTTCGCAAAGCGAACTTTAGTCCCTTTTCCTACTGCCATAATTCTGGGACCATTCGCTGGGACTTCGCCAGTTGTTCGCAAAGCAAACATTCGCTCGCAAGTTCGCAAAGCGAACTTGCTGATGTTTTCTTCCTTTCTTTGGCAACTTGTATCATTTCTTTGTGTCTTACAACTTTGATCATTTAGTGCCTTTTTCTGCACAATAACACACATATTACAAGCACCAAAGGTATATTCACAATGTTTGAAGAATAACAACAATTCATGAGTAAAATCAACAATTTGTCATAAAAGAGTTGAAAAATATCAAGTATCAAATAGAAATATATAGCATGTTTGACATCTAACAAACTTTCCCCAGCTAACTCTTTGTTTGTTCTCAAGCAAAGTATGCCTCTCATTGAAAATAAGAGGATTTGCTCAAGCACTTGAATCAACCAAGAAAAGATAAACGACTCAAATAAGCAACAATTGTAGACAAGCAACAATTACATATTCCTAAAATCGAACAATGCAAAAGAACTTGATTCTTAAACAAATATCAGATAATGTTTCAAGAGACAACTAAACTCTCATGCTCATGTCACTCTATCTCTTCAAAAAATAATTGAAGAAAATTAACGCGTTTACAACCGCAGGGCAATTTTGCTTAAATGACAAATGATGCAAATACAAAGCAATTCATACAATATCTAATTGATCACATAAGAAATCATGGAAGCAAAAAGATCACTAAGGGCTTTTAAGGTTGTAGCTTGGTCGGGTTAACAATAAAGGGACATTTCTAAAGGCCATTGAATCGAAATTTCCGATGCAAAAGAACATTCACTATACAAGGTATTCACAAACATCTCAACTTCATTCACCAATTTCATTCCTTTATCACCAACCTTTTCAAACTTCCTTATGCACAATTATTGGACTCTATTTTTCTCATTCAAGCAAGCATTCTTTTTCTCTTTTTTTTTTATATTCATTTTCACATTTTCTTTTTATTTTCATGCTTGCTTGAATTTTTCAAAAGTTTGAGCAATTTACCAATCTTCTTTTTCATTCTCCCCAACTTATTTTCAACTAAACCTTAAGTGAATGCTCCTTGCTTTTTAAGGCAAGGAAATCAATAAAACAAAGTTCCAAGGTTCAAGAAGAAAATTTTTTAGAAACTCTCAAAAATTCAATGATGAACTTGATTTTCAAATTATGTACAACACAAAGTTCATCACTAAACGAGATCTAAACTGTTTAGGCTCAAGGGGTTAACAAATACTCACTACTCAGGGGTAAATCACTGTTTGGAAATGGTTGTGCTCAATATCAACAAATGCCTTGATCATTTCTAATGCTTCCACAAAATCACACAAATCACAAGATAAAGCATGAATTAAAAGTATAAAACAAAATTCATCATCAATCCTATGCATTTAGTAAACCGTGGAGGTTTCTCACCATTGTGGTTTTTGGACCTAAATGACATGAGCAATCAATAGAGTTGTAACAAGAAACAAAATTTCATTTGTACAAATACAAAAATTTCTAACACATTCTAAAATCTAGAAATAGGTAACTATATACCTTGCCAACAATAACATGATTAAAAATACTATCATAGTCATCCAACTTGGAAGAATCTTTTTTGATGCACAACAACACCAACCTATAAGTCTCTTTCAAAACCACATCCAAAAGTTGGAAACATTAAATTTCAACAAGCACCATCATAACACAACAAAATAAATAAAACTAAAATAAAAATGAAAACTGAACAAATTTAACTGAAAACAATATACTAATAATAATAATTTTAAGGTGTGAAAACACCACAAAAGTCATTAGTACCTCAAACGGGTACACAGTACATCAAATCTCAAAATAAACCCACCTAGTGGATAAAGTACAACAATAACAACTGATACATAAAGCATAATAAAAGAAAACTTCACTTTGAAGAATCAAAGGAAGTACAAAATGATAACAACAAGATCATTCCTCTTCGGACTCGGATCCGGAAACCTCAATCAACTCCTCCTTAGAACCCGACTCTGATCCAGATACCTCCACATCATCACCATCAACCTCCGCATCAGCATCCTCCTCAGCATCTTCAGGCTCACCAGCTGCCTCTGCTCCCCCTCCGAAAACTGGCCTGGCCTCAGGCCAACCAGCATGAGCAAGGAATTGCTCCCCTGTCATAAAAGAGTGATCCATAGCGGGCTCACAGATCTGCAGCTGTAATACCTGCATCAAATCATGTAAGTCCATCATAGCGCGTTGAGAAGCCGCCATCCAATCCCAATTATATTGGCATATTTCCTGCTGATACGGATAATATCCTTGAGACCCAGAACTACCTGACCCATCGCCAACACCTGTGCCGGCCTCAGCACCAACACCTAAAGTCTCACCCTGCTACCCCTTTGCTTTACAATACTTGTCCATATATCGGTCATCTATAGCAGCCAGGACGGTCACCTGACGGCGCGTGGGGACATTAACCCCAGCATGCACACAAAGAGTCATAATAAGACAAGGGAAGGCAAGCGGACAGTTCGTCCACGAAGCAGAACCAAGTCCACTTTCCACAATCTCCCTCATCTCATCAGCAATGATCCGAGCTACATCAATTTGGATATTCATCATGATACTGTGGACCAAATGGGCAAGGGGTATTGGAATGGTCAACGAATGCGATTTTGGCTTAATGTTTGTAAGCACCAAAAGCAAGATCAATTGGGCCAAAGGACGCATATCTTCACGATGGTACCTTTTTGCAACCCCAGATGGGTTCAGCTCAACAGATTTACCTTCTCGCAAAATATCTCTAGTCATGGTCTCAATGTCTCTGTGGAGTCTCAATGTTCTATGGAAAGTATCAATCTGGTTTTCTTTCAATGGTAATGGATCCTCAAGAACAGTGTTAATGGTTCCACGATCAAACTTCACCATTTTCCCCCAAACTAAGGTCTTCCATGCAAATTCCTCCCTATCATCCAGGAGGGCATTAGCATAAAATTCCTGTACCATCTCTACGTTGTAACTATCCACAGGTGTGATCAGCCTCCTCCACTTTTTTTCTTCGAGGAGTTGAGCTATCGCCCGGTAGCTTCCCTATGGATTCAGATTGAATCTCTTCTCAGGTAATATGGTTCTCCTTTCCAAAGTCAGGTACCTAGCAGCTTGTTTTGCTCCTCTAAAGCGTACACTGCCGAACTGAATCAGAACTGTTCGTGAAGTACCTCTGGTCTTTCTCTTTTTGGATGGAATGATATTTGGAGCCATCTGCAAAAACCACCAGATAAAACAACAACCAGCCTGCAAAACAGTCCATTAGAATAGAAACAAAACAGAATCCCAAATTGAGATAGTAAAAAAAAAAATTTAAAATTCTGGTCTGTTCGCGTAAAGTTCGCAAAGCGAAGTCCTGGCAAACATTTGCCCCAGATTCACAATGCGAAGTTCTGGCGAATGCTCGCCCGAGGTTCGCAAAGCGAACTAGTCAGCGAACCTGCGAATCATTTCAAATTTTCAGCATCCCAACTTTTCCAACCTCAGACAATCTTCCACAATAAAACCTCTATTCTAAAGTTTGCATAAAATTCAACATGCAACAGCAAACAAACCTTAAAACAGAGGTGAATTGCACACACTTTTTAAACCTAGAGTTAAAATGTCTCTAATGTTCAACCTAACTAACCTAACCACATTGTCTAACATAAATTAACAGAGAGAAGAAGAAATCAAACCTGTACTTGTTAGCACTTGGAAAAAGTTGTGAGAGATGATTAGAACAAAGAGTAAAACGTGAGAGATGTTTGTGTTAGTGCTTGTGAGAGTGAAAGAGGCAAAGTGAGAGGGACAAGGGAGTAGGGTTGCCCATAAAAATTCAGAATAAGTGGTGGGTCATGGGCCCAAGTGTCTGGACCATCCTAAATAAACTCCATTTTTAATGAGGTGACAGCAGAAAAACATTTGGCTGTCTCGCTAAGTTCGCAATGCGGACTGGTCAGCGAATACTCGTTCTAGGTTTGCAAAGCGAACTAGCCATCGAACATGACAGGATTTTGAAAAACATTTCTGCAGCTGCTACCACACTACACCAATTATAAACAATTTAATCACTTAAAAACCATACAAATACAGAAATACTTACAATGTTGGGGTGCCTCCCAACTAGCGCTTTGTTTAACGTCGTTTGAGCTCGACGGTCCAAGATGATTGACACCTCGAAGCCATGTAACGCCCCAGTTTTGTGTGAGTTTTATTTAATCGAGTCGTTTTGATTATTTACTTATTATTTTATTATTATTTTATTTTATTCTCGACTTTTATTTGGAAATATGTTATTTTTCAATGTTGTGATGTTTTATCGCGTTTTGGAAACGTTTGCGAGAAAATTGAGTGTAGGGGTATTTTAGTCTTTTTGGGTGGTTAGATATTTTGATTTTTATAAAAATAGAAAAGTAGTAAGAAAAGAGAGAAAGAAAAGAAAACAGAAAAATAGAGAGAAAGAGAAGAAGAAGAGAAAGAGAAGAGGAAAAAGAAGAAAAAGAGAAAAAACTTGTGGATTTAGGAACCGATTCAACCGACTTTTCAAACGCGAATTAATCGGGTAAGGGTGCGAAACTCGATTATACTATATTTGTGTATGATTATGTATGTTTGTGTGGAAATTTTGTTGGTTGTCCAAATATAGGTCGAAATGAGATAAACGAGTAGAATCGATGTTTTTACGGACGAAAATCAGAATAAATCGCGTAGTAGAGTCGAGTGATGTTGGGTCGTGATTTAGCGTGATCATTTGATTGAATCGAATAGAATTTGTAACTGTTGAGTTTTTTATATATATTGATGTTTTGGTGCCAATTGATGTTGTGATCGAGTAAAAGTGTTTGGATATGTCTGGTAACATCTGTATAGGTTGATATTTAATCGGGTAAGGATAGAAATTAATCGGGAATGGTTATTTGTGTGTTTTCGAGTGGTTTTGAGCGAGTTTGGAGTAGAGTAAATTGATAAAACTATGTTTCAAAATATTTCAAAAATGGAAAATGTGTTGTATGGCTTTTTAATGGTGAAAATATTGTAGTACGTTGAATTCTGAGATCGCAGCTTTTTACGGAATCGAAATCGGAGGTCCGGAAGTCATTTAATGATCGAAAACTGATTTTTCAGCAAAATCTGCACCTCGTGCGCTAACCCCTGCATCTGTGCGTCGACTCGTAAAACCATGCGCTGACCCGGGCGAAATTTGCAGGTTTATGCGTCGACTCATGATTCTATGCGTCGGCTCATGATCTCAAATTTTCCAAAATGTCCGATTTTGTTTTCTTCATAACTTTTGAACCGTAAGTCCGTTTTGACCCCCATTTGAAGCGTTGGGAGGCTAATGAAAAGTTCTTTCTATTAAAAATGGTTTGGAGAGTAAAAGATGATTTAATTAATTCGTGTTTTTGGAAAAATAGTCGGGTTGTTGGGTTTCTATCGCGTTAATTGTGTGCGATTGGTGTGTTATCATGCTATAAGCTTTTGTTATGTAAAGGGTAGCTTGTGTGCTGTTGTATAATGTGAATATGCATGATTATGGATGTGTATGTGTGTGCATATTAAATGTCATGGGTCATTGTATGCCAAGCATCATGATATGCATTGTTGAGACGTCCTGAGTGACGGTTTGGATTCCAGAGGGAATTCGCTATAACGTCGTGTACCTTATACAAAGAGGTGTGAGCGATGATTATAGACGATCGTGTGCCCATGTGGGGTGTGAACGATCGGTCGTGTGCCTTATACAAAGAGGTATGAGCGATCCATAAACATCGTGTGCCTTATACAAAGAGGTGTGAGCGACGGGGAACATCGTATGCCCGACGGGGAGTTACAGTGATGTAACGAGCGATGATTCTAGCAGAGTTCCTGAGTGAACTAGTGATGAGAAACAATGGAAGTCGGTACCGCATGTGCATATGTATAGAGTCGTGGTGTCGGTCTCTTGCATTGCATAAATCATTATGGTTGCTTTATGTGTGGAATTGTGGATAAATTGATATATGGATATGTGTTGGCGATGGTGATATGAATTATTCCTTGTAATGCCTTGGGTTTGCATTATGGCGTGAGTTGTGGTGAGAGTCGTATATATATGTGTATTTTTGTGTTATATATATAATTGTATGCAATTATATTATGGTTGTTTTTCCCACCCTTCTGCTGTTTTATAATGCTCTATGAGGCATTGCAGATTAGAGTTGCTGGAGGTATTTTTGTGAAGCTTTGCGTCTTCATTCTTTTATCGGTCGGCTCTGATATGTGACACCGGGTAGTTAGGGAGGCCGTTAGTGATTATTCTGTATTATGTATATATATCATTTGGCTTGTGCATGTATAACTTGATGTATGACAAACTTTACATGTGATACATATGTATGTTATTCAGTTTTAGATTTTCTGCTTTTATTCTAAAATCTGAAATGTGGGTGTAAGGAACTGAGTTCCTCTGTTGATTGCTACCCCACTGTTGCATATCTTTATGAGCAGGTGTTGTATGTTTGTTTCAATTTGATGTGACCCCTCGGTCTATGCCATGATAATTTAAATATACTCTGACGAAATTTTGAATTTTCTTTTACTGCTTTATATCATTTGGGGGTATAGATTAGGGGTGTTACATTAAGTGGTATCAGAGCCAGTTTGTGTCAGTCCGTGTCAGTTGGGTCAGTCCTTGTTGGTCGTTGTGGTTAGATGAGTTGTTTGTTTAACCATAGTTTCTGTTATTGGAAATGAACAGAATATGGCTGGTAGGAACGATGCTGCTTTGGCTACGGCTATGCAAGCTATGGCTCGTGCTGTGTAGGGTGCACCTCATGCTGCAGGTAACGATGAGTTCCGGAAGAACAAAGCGTCTGTCTTCAAAGGAAGATATGATCCGGATGGTGCACAGATTTGGCTGAAAGAGATTGAAAGGATTTTTAGGGTGATGGATTGTGAAGAGGATCAGAAGGTGAGACTGGGTACTCACATGTTATTGGAAGAAGCTGATGACTGGTGGGTTAGTACTCGGCGTGTGTTGGAAGCTGCGGAGGAGGAAATTACTTGGGCTGTGTTTAGTACGGAGTTTCTGAGGAGGTACTTTCCTGAAGATGTGAGAGGAAAGAAGGAGATTGAGTTTTTGGAACTAAAACAAGGTAATATGTCTGTAGTCGATTATACTGCTAAGTTTGTGGAACTTGTGCAGTTTTATCCTCATTATGCTGAAGCGACCGCAGAATTCTCTAAGTGTGTAAAGTTTGAGAATGGCTTGCGTCCTGAGATAAAGCAGGCAATTGGTTATCAAAGGATTCGGAGGTTTTCTGATTTAGTAGATTGTTGTAGGATTTACGAAGAAGACAGTAAGGCTCGTTCTACTCATTACAAGAGTGTGAGCGAGAGGAAAGGGAAACAACAGTTCCGTGGTGGTCCGTATGTGACACCAGCTGATAAAGGTAAACAGAGAGGGAATTTTGAGAAAAGGTCAGGTGGAGGAGGAATGTCTGGTCCTATGAGATGTTATAGGTGTGGTGAAGTGGGGCATCGTCAGTTTGAGTGCAGGAAAGATTTTAGGAAGTGTTCTAACTGTGGAGGTATAGGACACATTGCAGTTGCTTGTAAGAAGAATGTGGTGAAGTGCTTTAATTGTGGTGAGCTGGGACATGTTTGTACAAAGTGTACAAAACCGAAGCAAGCTCCAGCTGATGGAAAAGTGTTTACATTATCAGGAACTCAGACTTCCAGTGCAGATCGTCTGATCAGAGGTACTTATTTTATTAATAGTACTCCTTTAGTTGCTATTATTGATACTGGAGCGACTCATTCGTTTATTTCGTCTGAGTGCGCGAAGCGTTTGAATCTTGTGTTGTCTTTGATGGATGGTGAGATGGTTATTGATACTCCAGCGATGGGGTCAGTAACTACTTCTTTGGTTTGTTTAAGTTGTCCTTTGACCATTTATGGTAAAGACTTTGAGATGGATTTGGTGTGTTTACCGTTGGAGGGTTTAGATGTGGTTCTGGGTATGAATTGGTTGCAATTTAATAGGGTTCATATTGATTGTTATCATAAGTTGGTAAGGTTTCTTTCTCTTGAGGAAGACGAAGACTCGAGTTTCTTATCTACCAAAGAGTTGAAGAGACTTTTGGTGGATGAAGCTCAGTTGTTTGGATTGTTTGCATCATTGACTGTGGATAGTCAAATTTCACTTGATGTGTTTCCTGTTGTGTGTGATTTTCCTGAAGTGTTTCCTGAGGATATCTCGGACTTGCCGCCAGAGAGAGAGGTGGAGTTTTCGATAGATCTAGTTCCTGGTACTAGATCTGTTTCTTTGGCACCTTATCGTATGTCGGCATCTGAGTTGGTGGAGTTAAAGAAACAGTTGAATGAGTTATTGGAAAAGAGGTTCGTGAGACCAAGTGTTTCTCCTTTGGGTGCTCCAGTTTTATTGGTGAAAAAGAAGGATGGAAGTATGCGGTTGTGTATCGATTATCGCCAGTTGAATAAGGTGACGATCAAGAATAAGTATCCTCTTCAAGGATTGATGATCTGATGGATCAGTTGGTTGGTGCGTGTGTGTTCAGTAAGATTGACTTGAGGTCGGGGTATCATCAGATAAGGGTGAAGGAGGAAGATATTCAGAAGACGGCTTTTAGGACATGATACGGTCATTATGAATATTCTGTGATGCCGTTCGGGGTTTCTAATGCGCCAGGTGTGTTTATGGAATATATGAATCGTATTTTCCACGAGCATTTGGATCGATTTGTTGTTGTGTTTATTGATGACATTCTGATTTATTCTAAGTCTCGGGAGGAGCACGCGGAGCATTTGCGTATTGTTTTGCAGGTTTTGAAGGAAAGGAAGCTTTTTGCCAAATTGTCCAAGTGTGAATTCTGGTTGTCGGAAGTGAGTTTTCTTGGACACGTAATTTCAGGTAAGGGTATTGTTGTGGATCCATCTAAAGTAGAGGCAGTTCTACAATGGGAGGCTCCGAGATCCGTTACTGAAATTCGAAGCTTTTTGGGTTTGGCTGGTTATTATCGCAGGTTCATTGAAGGTTTTTCTAAACTAGCACTTCCTTTGACCCAGTTGACTTGTAAAGGGCAAGCGTTCATTTAGGATATTCGGTGCGAGGAAAGTTTTAATGAGCTGAAGAGAAGATTGACGACAGCTCCGATTTTGATTTTGCCAAATCATAATGAACCATTTGTGGTTTATTGTGATGCTTCTTTGATTGGTCTAGGTGGTGTTCTGATGCAAGAAGGTAAGGTCGTGGCTTATGCTTCGAGGCAGTTAAGAGTTCATGAGAAAAATTATCCTACTCATGATCTTGAATTAGCGGCTGTGGTATTTGTGTTAAAGATTTGGAGGCATTATCTCTACGGTGCAAGGTTTGAAGTCTTTAGTGATCATAAAAGTTTGAAATATCTGTTTGATCAGAAAGAACTAAATATGAGGCAACGTAGATGGTTGGAATTCTTGAAGGACTATGACTTTGGCTTGAATTACCATCCTGGTAAAGCTAATGTGGTAGCTGATGCATTGAGCCGGAAATCGTTACACATGTCCGCTTTAATGGTTAAGGAGTGGGAACTTTTGGAATCGTTTAGAGACTTGAGTTTGGTTTGTGAAGTGACTTCGGATAGCGTTAGACTTGGAATGCTAACGATTACTAATGATTTTCTGACGACTGTTTGTGAGAAACAGAAGTTGGATGTGAAACTTGTGGATTTAATGTTGGTTGGAGGAAAAGATGCGAATAGTGATTATGTATCAAGATTTGAAGAAGATTTTCTGGTGGTCTGGATTGAAAAGAGATATGGCTCAGTTTGTTTATGCATGTTTGACTTGTCAGAAATCGAAGGTAGAACATCTGAGGCCTAGTGGTTTGTTGCAACCGTTGGATATTCCTGAATGGAAATGGGATAGCATTTCCATGGATTTTGTAATGGGGTTGCCGAATACACTGAGAGGGCATAATGCTATTTGGGTGGTTGTTGATAGGCTAACTAAATCGGCTCATTTCATTCCGATTGACATCAGTTTTTCTTTGGAGAGGTTGGCGGAGATTTACATCAGTGTGATTGTGAAATTACATGGGGTTCCATTGAGTATTGTTTCTGATAGAGATCCTAGATTTACATCGAGATTTTGGGAAAGTTTACAGAGGGTGTTGGGTTCTAAATTGAGATTGAGTTCGGCTTATCATCCGCAGACGGATGGTCAGACGGAGAGGACGATTCAGTCTTTGGAGGATTTGTTGAGAGCTTGTGTTTTGGAACAAGGTGGTGCGTGGGATAGTTATCTTGCGTTGATTGAGTTTACGTATAATAACAGTTTTCATTCTAGTATTGGAATGGCACCATTTGAAGCATTGTATGGACAAAGGTGTCGGACACCGTTGTGTTGGCACGAATCTGGTGAGAGCTCGGTGGTGGGACCAGAGTTGGTGCAACAGACAACGGAGAAAGTGAAGCTTATTCGAGAGAAAATGAAGGCTTCTCAGAGTAGGCAAAAGAGTTATCATGATCGGAGACGGAAGGATCTTGAGTTTCAAGAGGGTGATCATGTATTTCTGAGGGTTACGCCGGTAACGGGTGTTGGTAGGGCGTTGAAATCGAAGAAACTTACTTCTCGGTTTATTGGTCCTTACCAGATATCTGTGAGAGTGGGTGATGTGGCGTATAGGGTAGCGTTGCCACCAAATCTGTCAAATTTGCATGATGTGTTCCATGTTTCACAGTTGCGGAAGTATGTTTCGGATCCGTCGCATGTGATTCCGATGGATGAGGTTGAGGTAAGGGAGAACCTTACGATCGAGGCAGTACCAGTTAGGATTTTGGATCGCGAGGTGAAGCGGTTGAGGGGCAAGGATATTGCAATTGTAAAAGTGGCGTGGGGAGGCGCTGCTGAGGGCAATTTAACTTGGGAGTTGGAGAGTCGGATGCGGGAGTCGTATCCAGAGTTGTTCGTCTCAGGTAAGATTTTTTAGGACGAAAATTTCTAAGTGGGGGAGAGTTGTAACGCCCCAGTTTTGTGTGAGTTTTATTTAATCGAGTAGTTTTGATTATTTTATTATTATTTTATTTTATTCTCGACTTTTATTTGGAAATATGTTATTTTTCAATGTTGTGATGTTTTATCGCGTTTTGGGAACGTTTGCGAGAAAATTGAGTGTAGGGGTATTTTAGTCTTTTTGGGTGGTTAGATATTTTGATTTTTATAAAAATAGAAAAGTAGTAAGAAAAGAGAGAAAGAAAAGAAAACAGAAAAATAGAGAGAAAGAGAAGAAGAAGAGAAAGAGAAGAGGAAAAAGAAGAAAAAGAGGAAAAACTTGTGGATTTAGGAACCGATTCAACCGACTTTTCAAACGCGAATTAATCGGGTAAGGGTGCGAAACTCGATTATACTATATTTGTGTATGATTATGTATGTTTGTGTGGAAATTTTGTTGGTTGTCCAAATATAGGTCGAAATGAGATAAACGAGTAGAATCGATGTTTTTACGGACGAAAATCGGAATAAATCGCGTAGTAGAGTCGAGTGATGTTGGGTCGTGATTTAGCGTGATCATTTAATTGAATCGAATCGAATTTGTAACTGTTGAGTTTTTTATATATATTGATGTTTTAGTGCAAATTGATGTTGTGATCGAGTAAAAGTGTTTGGATATGTCTGGTAACATCTGTATAGGTTGATATTTAATCGGGTAAGGATAGAAATTAATCGGGAATGGTTATTTGTGTGTTTTCGAGTGGTTTTGAGCGAGTTTGGAGTAGAGTAAATTGATAAAACTATGTTTCAAAATATTTAAAAAATGGAAAATGTGTTGGATGGCTTTTTAATGGTGAAAATATTGTAGTACGTTGAATTCTGAGATCGCAGCTTTTTACGGAATCGAAATCGGAGGTCCGGAAGTCATTTAACGATCGAAAACTGATTTTTCAGCAAAATCTACACCTCGTGCGCTAACCCCTGCATCTGTGCGTCGACTCGTAAAACCATGCGCTGACCCGGGCGAAATTTGCAGGTTTATGCGTCGACTCATGATTCTATGCGTCGGCTCATGATCTCAAATTTTCCAAAATGTCCGATTTTGTTTTCTTCATAACTTTTGAACCGTAAGTCCGTTTTGACCCCCGTTTGAAGCGTTGGAAAGCTAATGAAAAGTTCTTTCTATTAAAAATGGTTTGGAGAGTAAAAGATGATTTAATTAATTCGTGTTTTTGGAAAAATAGTCGGGTTGTTGGGTTTCTATCGCGTTAATTGTGTGCGATTGGTGTGTTATCATGCTATAAGCTTTTGTTATGTAAAGGGTAGCTTGTGTGCTGTTGTATAATGTGAATATGCATGATTATGGATGTGTATGTGTGTGCATATTAAATGTCATGGGTCATTGTATGCCAAGCATCATGATATGCATTGTTGAGACGTCCTGAGTGACGGTTTGGATTCCAGAGGGAATTCGCTATAACGTCGTGTGCCTTATACAAAGAGGTGTGAGCGATGATTATAGATGATCGTGTGCCCATGTGGGGTGTGAACGATCGGTCGTGTGCCTTATACAAAGAGGTATGAGCGATTTATAAACATCGTGTGCCTTATACAAAGAGGTGTGAGCGACGGGGAACATCGTATGCCCGATGGGGAGTTACAGTGATGTAACGAGCGATGATTCTAGCAGAGTTCCTGAGTGAACTAGTGATGAGAAACAATGGAAGTCGGTACCGCATGTGCATATGTATAGAGTCGTGGTGTCGGTCTCTTGCATTGCATAAATCATTATGGTTGCTTTATGTGTGGAATTGTGGATAAATTGATATATGGATATGTGTTGGCGATGGTGATATGAATTATTCCTTGTAATGCCTTGGGTTTGCATTATGGCATGAGTTGTGGTGAGAGTCGTATATATATGTGTATTTTTGTGTTATATATATAATTGTATGCAATTATATTATGGTTGTTTTTCTCACCCTTCTGCTGTTTTATAATGCTCTATGAGGCATTGCAGATTAGAGTTACTGGAGGTATTTTTGTGAAGCTTTGCGTCTTCATTCTTTTGTCGGTCGGCTCTGATATGTGACACCGGGTAGTTAGGGAGGCCGTTTGTGATTATTCTGTATTATGTATATATATCATTTGGCTTGTGCATGTATAACTTGATGTATGATAAACTTTACATGTGATATATATGTATGTTATTCAGTTTTAGATTTTCCGCTTTTATTCTAAAATCTGAAATGTGGGTGTAAGGAACTGAGTTCCTCTGTTGATTGCTACCCCACTGTTGCATATCTTTATGAGCATGTGTTGTATGTTTGTTTCAATTTGATGTGACCCCTCGGTCTATGCCATGATAATTTAAATATACTCTGACGAAATTTTGAATTTTCTTTTACTGCTTTATATCATTTGGGGGTATAGATTGGGGGTGTTACAAGCCAAAAGCTCAAGAATTGGCTTCCAAGAAAATGACACTTCACGAACAAAGACCTTAACCATAATCGTGTCCTGTATTTGATCCCCTCTTCTTTAAAAAGGAAAAATCCAAACATGATCGCATCATAGCCACTTTCGCATCTTCATCCTTTTTCTTCTGTCAAGCTTCTCTTTCAAATTCTTTCTCTTAGTGAACGTCTTCATCCACTTGATTCAAATACATCACTCCTTTGAAGAGTGTGAAACAAGCTTCCTCCTCTTTTCCACTAGCTTTAATCCTCACCTTCATTATGCCTTCATCGACATCCACCAACATTTTGGCGGTTTTCATGAAGGGTCTTCCAAGAATAATCGGCATATCCTCATCCTCATCCATATCAATGATCACGAAATCAACCAGAAATGGGAATTTGTCCACTTTTACAAGCACATCCTCCACAACACCATGCGGACGAGTTCTTGACTTATCCGAAAGTTGTAATGTCATGGTTATTGATTTCACGTTCATATTCTCAAGTCTTTTAACCATGGACAAAGGAATTAGATTGATACTAGCACCCATGTCAACCAAAGCTTTACATTTAAAATTATTACCTATAGTATAGGTAAAGCTACTCTTCCCGGATCTTGCTCTTTCCGCGGAAGCACACTTTGAATGACGACACTACAATCGGCATTAAGATCAATGTTATCCTTGTCCGTGCACCTCTTCTTTTTGGTAAGTATGTCCTTCATAAATTTGGCATACTTAGGCATTTGCTCGAGAGCCTCAGAGAAAGGAACGGTTACTTGCAACCGACTAAGTAACTCCAAGAATCTCGCATAATGCCTATCATTCTCTTTTATCTTAGGAGCAGGAGGATATGGTAATCTTCTTTGTAAAACTTCTTTCTCATTCTCCGTTCTTTTTTTCTCCTTTCTATTCTTCACCTCTTCTTCATTTTTTTCAACGACAACATTTTCATCATTTTTTTCGACTTCCTCCACTACAATATCATTTTCCTTTTCAACTACTACCTCATCTTCAACATCTCCACTTATTGTTCTTCCACTTCTTGTGAAAATGGCCTTACAATGCTCCTTGGGATTTGGTTGAGTATTTGCCGGAAAAGTTCTTTTGTGTTGGTCGGCCAATTGTTTTGATAATTGTCCGACTTGTGTCTCAAGATTCTTTATGGCCGCATCGGTATTCTTTTGATTTGACATTGACATTTGCATAAATTACGTGAGAGTGTCTTCCATGTTTGTATTTCCACTTGGAGCTTGTGGAGGTTGAGTGTAATTTTGATATTGTTGACGATTTGAAGGTCCGGCATCTTGAGGCCTCCACGGTTGTTGATAACCTTGATTACCTCTTGGTTGGTAACCTTGGTTGCCTTGTTGGTAAGGTGGTCGAGGTTGATATCCTTGATTTTGATTTCCCGCATAATTTACCTCTTCCACAACCGGAGGACAATACCTGGTAGGGTGATCTCCTCTACAAAGCTCACAACTCACTATTTGTTTGTTCGTTGTTGGGAACTTCTTGCATCTCTTTGATTTGTTGTGGAAGTTTTGACATTTGTTGCATCAACAACTCCACTTATTGTGATAATAATTTGTTTTGTGCAAGAATTGTATCATTAGTTCCCAAATCAAGCACTCCCTGCTTCTTTTGTGATTGGCCACAATTATGATTTCCTTGGTGATCGTTTAGTGCCATCTTGTCAATGATCGAAATTGCTTCTTCAGCGCTTTTTGACATTAAAGATCCGCCCGCGGTAGCATCCAACAAGGTTTTATGATTTGGTTGGAGACCATTTCTGAAAATATGAACTTGCGTAAGCTCGTCAAAACCGTGCCCTTTGCATTTTCTAAGCATGGACTTGAATCTCTCACAAGCTTTGTTGAGAGACTCATTCCCACCTTGTGAGAAAACTGCAATCGCCGTTTTCGCTTCCATGAAACGATTGTGAGGAAAAAATCGTTCCAAGAACTTCTCTTCTAACATGTTCCAGTCCATCATAATAGCAGTTGATTGGTCAAGGTACCATTCCTTTGCCTTCCCAATTAGGGAATGCGGGAACAGTCTCTTAAACAACGACTCTTCTTCAGCTTCTGGGGCTCCAGTTGCACCCGCAATTTCATAGAATTTGGTCAAGTGAGTAAAGGGATCCTCGTGATCCATACTGGTGAATGGATTCTGGTATAAAAGAGCGAGAATGCCCATTTTCATTTCAGAGTGCCGACCATTATGAGCATTACGTGCGAACTGAGCAGTATGCCTCATACTATTAATACAAGGTGTTGAAGCAGGTGGTGGTGGTGGCGGTGCAGCCATGGTTGGAGGTAACTGTGGTATTGGTGTCGAAGTTGAACTTTCCTCTCGTTCTCGTCGTTCCTTAGCAAGTTGCCTCCTCCGCCTTGTTCTGCTATTTAACTTACGCGCAGTTCTTTCAATCTCAGGATCGAAAAGAAGTTGGTCTGCGGGTAACTTCCCTCACATAAACAGAGTCTGCACACTTAGCCAAACTAATTAACAAGCACAAGAAAAAATTAAACAAGCTTAAAACTTAACAATTATTGCGATTATTGCAATAACAAACAACAATCCCCGGCAACGGCGCCATTTTGTTGAAGAGCAATTCAGGGGGTGTTTTATTGTATCCACGGGGATTGTGTGTTATCAATGCTTGCCGCTCAATAGTTTACCATTTTAAGTAAAGGGTTTTCAAATGATTCTTGGTTTTGTAACATAAGTTTGTAGCAAAGAAATAAATTAGAGCAAAGATGTTGTAAGTTTTAGAAAAGCATGTCAAGACTAGATTTCGCTAATCCTTTTCATACGTATCCGATTAATCAAGCATATGAACTTAGTTTCGATCAATACAATCGCGTATCCTCGCAAATAAGTTTATGTCTAAAGCAAATTCGTGAGTATTATTGTTTAAATCGTTAGATGATGTCTCACGCTAACAATCGAAACAACAAACGTTAAGATCAATACAAAGCGAATATTAAACCCCAAATCTATATCTAGAGTTTGGTTTTTAAGAGATTAAGATATTAGATCAAGATTTGGAAAATCTATGTCTAGAGTGATTCAAACCACAAATATATCATTAAAAGCAAACAACTTCATCATATATTGATCATCAACCTTGTTCATATACAAAAGATCAAAAGAAATACATACAAGCAAGATTAACTACCTCTAATCTTGACACAAAATGTGTTTAGCTACACATATTCATGGTAGCTTGTTTTACAAATTTCGTGAGGAGATGAAAAGCATCTGCGTCGAATAATCGAGATCGGATGCGAATTCAGCTTCTCAATGTGTAAAATCCCTCTTGGATGAAGAAATATCAAAAAAATAGGTTTTGGTATGATAAAGTGAAGTTATGATCCCAAGAAAATATATAAAATTTATTTATAGTACACTTGAAATCAGACACTTTCGCACTGTGAACTATTTGTTCGCCTAGCGAATGATGAAAGTGGCACCTGAAGTGCCTTCTGATAAGCTAAACCGCCCTTGAGTTTCTGCATAAGTTTGCAATGCGAACTTTTATTTGCAAAGCAAACAATTCGCCAAAAAGTTCGCAAATCGAACTTAGGCTCCTTTTGCTTCTGCCATCTCAAATGTGTCTTTCGCCAGGTCCTCGCAAAGCGATGAAATCAGCGAACATTCGCTGGGAGTTCGCAAAGCGAACTTTAGTCCCTTTTCCTACTGCCATAATTCTGGGACCATTCGCTGGGACTTCGCCAGTTGTTCGCAAAGCGAACATTCGCTGGCAAGTTCGCAAAGCGAACTTGCTGATGTTTTCCTCCTTTCTTTGTGTCTTACAACTTTGATCATTTAGTGCCTTTTTCTGCATAATAACACATATATTACAAGCATCAAAGGTATATTCACAATGTTTGAAGAATAACAACAATTCATGAGTAAAATCCACAATTTGTCATAAAAGAGTTGAAAAATGTCAAGTATCAAATAGAAATATATAGCATGTTTGGCATCTAACAACGGGCCAAAATCTCAATAAATAAAATTTGTTTTTCAAATCTAGTTCTTTGCTTTTCAATTTTTCTGCTTGATTACAAAGTCTTAATTATTTGTGAATAAAAGCATTGAAACTTTGGGCATAATAAAAAACTTTTGAAAACATCTTTTACTTTGATTTCCAAACATTAAAGGGATCATATTCTTCCAACATTTCCTCCCAAACAAAACACTGGGTCCATAAATCAATTATCGTAATCTAACCATCACGGGAGTTTCTTCCTTTTCGAAAGCACATAATACATTCCCAAATATCAATAGCATCATGGCATGTTCCATGGACCTTATCAAAGTCTCAAAGATCGGAGAGTCGGAATGTTATAAAAGAAATCGGTTCTCCCAAAATCATACATTTCATACACATATCATAAAAGAGGCGTCAGCCCAAATACTGCATCATGCATAAAACATACATCAATTCAAAACATGCATACACATGAACATGCATACATAACATAGGATTTGTGACCACTCTTAGAAGTTCAATTCCCAACTATAACAGTACAATTCCCAAGTAGGAATGCTTATTGGCCTTCCCCGGTAAGTAACACTCCCATAAGCACATTTTCAATAAACGACGTCGCCAGTAAGCTCATTCACCGTGAGTCTTCAAAGGAATCTATCCAATAGTCGGTCATCCTGAATGATCGTTATCCGTACGGGTTTAAACTAATCATCAGGGATTAATCAAGGGGTTCCATCAAGGATTTGTCAAAGGGTTTCATCAGGGTTTTATCATCAGGGGCTCCATCAGAAGTTGTATCAGGGATTTTCACCTGTCGGGCAGTGTCTTCGGCCCCGAATATAACCATCAGCTCAACGTAACCCCATGGCCTGGTGGTGGTTCTGTTGAACCCCTGCAGATCTGAACCGACGTACGGGGTCATATTTCTCTCGTCGAGCTGAAGGGTCCCGAACAGATGGGCATACATGATGTCGACCGAACTTCCCTGGTCGACTAGGATCCTTCGAACGTCAAAGTTTGCCATATGTGCCCTGACCAGGAAGGTAATAGTGGCGTTTGGCGCTCCCCCGGGGAGTTCCTTGAGGTAGAAGGTGATAGGGTTGGAGTTCCCCTCACTTTCTCGAGAGTGGTTGTCTTCGCCGACATTGCGGATTCCAGCTCATCAAATTTCCGCTTTATCGATCTGACAGACAACTTCTCGGGACCACCCACGGAGATGACCACCGCTTTAGGGAAGCTTTCCCAGGTGCTACAGGCAGCGACGGGGTCCTCGTGGGGGAAGGTCGCCCACATGTTGCGAATTGCTTCTTGGCCTTCAATGATTGGGGGGACAAAGAAATCTTCGGGTCGAGTGACACTGAGGGCGACCTAAAGCTGACTCTCGTCGGGAGGAGGTGTCGTCTCCTCGACGTTCTGGGCTTCCCGGGAGCTGGGACGAGGAGTGTCATTCTTCTGGGCGTATTTCTTCAAGTGTCCTTCCTTAATGAGAATTTCAATTGCATCCTTGAGATGGATGCAGTCTTCTGTTACATGCTCGTGGCTCCGGTGGAACCTACAGTATTTTGACTTGTCAACGTTTGATTTGGGGGCAGTGGGCTTCAGAAAGCGGACTCCTCCTTTCACAAATTCTGAGTTCTGGCACTCGGAGAGGATTCGCGCGCGGGGAGCGTTGAGTGGGGTGTATTCAGTGAACCGGCCAGCTGGTCCGCGTGGTTCACAAGGTTCCCGGGGGCGATTATCTCTCTTTCTTTCTCCTCTTCGTCGGGGAGGAGAGTCTTCTTCTTTGTGGCCGCAGGGGCCTTCTTTGCGTCTCGATTCAAGGGCGATATGTGCTGCCTCCGACTCCTCGAGCTCGATGTACGACTGAGCCCGTTGGAGGAGATCCTCGAGACGGCGGGGTCTGCGGAGGCCCACGGACTTGGCAAAGTCAGATCCAAAACGTAGCCCATGGATGGTTAAATACTTCTTCATGTCGTCGGTCATTTGGACCTCGACAGTTTCTCTGTTGAATCTCTCAATGTAGTTCCGGAGAGATTCGTTCTTCCCCAGGAAGATGCTTTCTAGGGCAGCTTCCGTCTTCGGGTGTCGACGAGATGCAGTAAAATATTTGGTGAAGTGTTGTCTTAGTTGCTTCCAGGATGTGATCGACCCGGGTGCCAGACCCTTGTACCAAGTCATGGCGCCCTTCCACAAGGTGGTGGGGAAAAGCCTACACTTAATGGCTCCCCTGACGTTTTTGAAGTCGAGCATGGCTTCAAAACTTTTAACGTGGTCGTCGGGGTCGGCCAGGCCGTCGTAGTTCCCCAGTTGCGAAGGTTTCTCCATGCCCGCAGGAATTGGGGCATTCATGATCTCCTATGACAGAGGGGTCCTCTGGTCGTCGTCGTGACTTCCTGTCGGGGACCTCGAAGGGGACCGCTGATGCCGTGGAGGGGAATTCCTCGAATGGTTCCTCGGCCTCTCCTCGGTCTGTTTGGACTTCTTGGTAGTGGTGGAGGCCCTGGGTTCCTTCCGAGGCGGGGAACGAGGGCGTTTCTAGGAGATCGTCGGCTGGGGGCGCTCAAGACGTGGCCGGCGGCCCCCACGCATCGGCGAGGGGGTTCGAGATTCGTCGGAAAGGGTCCTTCGCGGGGAAGGAGAACGGCGAGGTGACGGTGGACGACGATGTCTTCGCGGGGAAGATCGTTGTGCCCGCCCTTGCTCCAGTGCTTCAATTCTGGTATTCTGGTGTGCGATCAGCTGATTGGTCTGATTGATCAAGGAAAACAGGGCCATGGTGCTCGAATCTGCATTGGGCAAGGGGCAACTGGCTGAAAAATGGCTTGCTGATCGTCTTGGCGGGCGGCGTTGTCAGCCACGTCTTAGGAGTCCAGGGAGGCGGTCTGCCCATCTCTTACGTCGCCTTCATCGCCGTTGAGGATAGCTGCATCCTCGTGGTGGTTCCCGTTCTCGAGTTGTGCGAGGACGGTGTCCAGAGCTTTGTTAGCGGACGGATTGGCCATGCTGGTGATGAATGAGAGGATTGTTTTGGTTTATCGAAGGAAAAACGGGGAAGCAAAGAGTTCCCACGGACGGCGCCACTGATCGTACCTGGATCAGACAGTATCTGGTGGCCAACAACGTCGTCTGGACTTCATCTCCGGTGAGGTTGAAAGACGGTCGGGGGGTGTACCTGCAAGGTACTCCGACGCTCAAGTAAGGCAAGGGTCACAAGTAAAGCAAGTACAAGGTTAGAGTAAGAAAGTGTGTGTAACTTGACCCTCTCAAGTGAGAGGGTATTTATAGAGATCCCCCAGCGCGGGGCCAACGGTTACTTACATTGGGCTGGATTTCCAGGCCCAATCCAAGTAACTTCCAGGGCTTACGTGGCGTAGTGAAGACCAGCACGCGGTCTTCTCCCTGGGGTAACCGTTCCTAGATCTCCGGAATTAGGGCAGACCGATTCCATCGGGAGTGGGTGGTTACATGAGAACGTGTCCTCGCGGGGAGGAGTCTTGCGTGTCGGGGAGAGACGTGTCCTCGCGGGGAGGACTTGCTTGTGGACGGAGATGGCTCCTCGCGGGGAGGAGCTCACGAGTGTCGAGGAAGAGCGATCCCTGAGGGGCTCGATGCCTCTGCTCGACGGACTCTGCTGAGCCCGACCATGTTAAGGTGTGGCACCTGCCCGACGCTGTTGGGGCGCGTATGTGCCCGATAGTGGTCTTGTAAAGAGGTCCTTGTTGGGCCATCTCATGTCCTGTGGGTTGGGCCTTCTCGACTGAGGGGCAGACCCCGGCCCAGTCCAGAACAGAGACCATTATCAGAACATCAGCAGAAACACAACTTTGTCTCCCCCTCAACCAGTACCTTCTACAAGCAGCACCAACACTACTCCCCCTCAATGGTTAGTAGCATATCAGCAGTGGTTAGTGATGTTAGTATTACTCCCCTTTTTAGCCAGAATATGACAAAGGCAGAAGGACTAACTCAAAAACCAATTAAATAGTTCATATTAATTAAAGTACACACCCAAAAGTAAAAATTATCCTGGGCTTTCAGCCCTTACACAACCAAAAAACAAAAAAGCATAAAACATAAAGTAAAGAAAAGAAAACTCTCAGAAGTCATCTTCTGTTTCCTCATCATCTTCTTCTCCTGCACTCTCACCAGAACCATTATCAGCATCTTCTTCAACTGCATCACTGTTCTCCTCAGCAGCCTTCTTCTCATCATCTCTATTGTTGACTCCAATGTCCTTGTTCTTCTCAGCAAACAAGGCTTGTATCAATCTTTCCAGCTTATCCTTCCTGACAGTGCTGATCTTGATAATATCATTAAGCTTCTTGCAAGTTTCCTTCAGCTGAGCAATAGTGCCCGCCTCTGAAGGTGTAGCAGTAGATGTTGGAGCAGATGTTGAAGCAATATCTGGGACATGCTTTCCAACAAACAGCTTATAGTGCAGAGTCAGAGGGGACTTCCTTCTCATGATATCATCACTAGGTAAAATTATCCCCGGATATTGTTGAAGAATTATTCCACAGATGAGTGATGGAAAGCAAATTGGTAGCTTGATAACTGAAGAGACAACTTGTTTCAAGATTTTTTCAAAGATGTATTCACCAAAATCAAAAGGCTTTCTTTTTCCAACAGCATAGATAAACTTTCCAAGCCCAGTTGAAATAGTTGAAGTGTGATTGGTAGGGACCCAGTTCACAGTACCAATTCTGTGAAGAATGGCATATTTAACACTTAGCTTCCCAACTGACAGTTTCTCTTTGCTGGGCCAATTCCTCACAGTGTTCCCAGTAATTTCCCTACAAATTTGATCATCAGAATCTTCAATTTTAGCCTGAGGATATTCAGGTCTGCCAAGGAACTTGTTGATCTCAGCAGGAGAAAATGTCACAACGTTTCCCCTGACATATGCCTTTAAGTAGTCCTCACTTTTTAGATCATTGCATCCTTTTGAAATATTTACTGCAAACTCTTTGACCAGCTTCTCATAGCATGAGTCAAAGTGAGAGACAGTCTTTAGCAATCCAGCATCTTTAATCAAATCCATTACTTCCTCACACAGGAGGACATTTTGTCCCAGTTCTCTCTCTAGAGCAATTCTTCTGTGATAAACATGCTTCCACTTGTTAACACTTACAACCTTCTTCTTAGAGGCTAGTTTCTTTATGATGTTTTGTCCATCCTTTGTGCCATCATAGTCTGATTCATTATCAGACTCTGCCATCCTCTTCTTGGACCCAACCGCAACCTTGCTCCAAGGCCTATGGGGTCCAACTGCAGATTTCTTAGTTTGCTTGTCAGTGATGTTTTTAATGTCTACACCCTTATCTTTCTTATTCTTAAATCGTTCAGCCACACTAGGCTTGAGACTTGTTGCAATAACTTCATCATCTGAGGGAAAATCATCTAAATTGATAATTTTGTCAGCCTGTTCTGAAGCCCCTTGTGTAGATGAAGATGTTTCATCATCTGTCTCAACATTTCTCACCACAGAGTCAGCAAGGGTGTACAGATTCCCTTCTGACACTTCATCATCATCTCCACCTTTATCATCATTTCTCTTAGTCACATCCTGGTCCAGGGCTAAGTTTGTTGGCATAATCTGAGCAAGAGGTTTGGTGATTCCAGTAACACTCATTCTATCCCCCTGACTTATGAGTCTATTTACTATTTTGTCAATCCTTTCATCTGTGTTGAACTTTTCTATTCCCTTTCTAGGACTAGAGAAAGCACCAGAAGTGTTCGAAGAATTACCTGGTGGGATTTTTTTTGATCTTCTGACCGGAAGTTTATCCGTTTTGCATGGCATGATAGCAAGAGGATCAACATCAATTGCATCTTCAGCATGTAGCTCTTCAGGTTTTGACCTAGAATCAGATGTCGCTGCAGTATCCTTCTTGGTTGCTCTTATCGGTGATTATTGTTCCGACATCGTAACGTGAACACGATTTGCCTTCTCTTTAATCTCGAGGGTGAAGGAGTTCGAGAGGATTAATGCAGAGTGATGGTATCTATTGCTGAAACGGTTTTGATGGATTTGATTTTCAAACCATGCGAACCCTTGAATAGTGTTCCCACTAACCAAGTAAAACCCTAATTTGTCCTTCAGAATTTTTCTTTGAATTTCTGTACCACCAGTGAAGTTCAAGATGTCCCAGCAGGATGTCATGACATACTGGATAACATTAACGATTCCAACTCCAGTGGTCTGAAGGCAATCATTCTTTGCACTTATTTCATAGGTTTCTATGATTGAGTCCTTTGTGACAGCATAAGATCATCTATTTCCAACAATTTCCTTAACCATAGAGGCTTTTTGAAGAAGATTCTCAATCCTTGTGATAGTCTGATGTTGCAATCTCCTATGTGCCATCTTGGTTAACCTTCCAATTTTTAATTCACCCATGTTTAGATCTGAGGAGTATTTTTGATGTTTCTCCATCTGCAAGGCTGTCCATACATAACAATTATTCTTTAATCTGACACCTTTCATGATAACCCTATCTTTATCATCCATAACTAGACATTCAGATCTGGTGAAGTTGACCTTTAGACCTTGATCACAAAGTTGACTGATGCTAATCAAATTTGCAGTTAATCCCTTGACAAGCAGCACATTGTCAAGTCTAGGATTCCCAGCTTGATCCAATCTCCCGACTCCTTTGATCTTTCCCTTGGATCAATCTCCAAAGGTGACATAGTTGGAGGAATGAGGCTCTATATTCACCAGATAGCTCTTGACACCAGTCATGTATCTTGAACATCCACTATCAAAGTACCACTTCTCTTCAGTGTACTCCTTTTGAGTGGAATGAGCTATCAGGGCCATAAACTCATTCTTGGAACTCCTTCTCTTTCCAGCAATCCTTCCCTTAGGATATCCATGTAACTTGTAGCAATAACGTTTGATGTGGCCATACTTGCCATAATAATGACATTTCCAGTCTTGTCTCCTCTGATGTCTGTAATGATGTTGAGACATTCTGTTAGACGTCTTCTGTCTTCTTTTAGTCTGATTGAGGCTACATTCTGGATTTCTTTTCTTGCTTAACATTTCTTGATCATTGTAGACAAGTCCTCTGACATCTCCAGCATTCCTCCTAACTGGAAGTATCTCATCTAGTATACCAGAACTGCTGTTGAGCATCCTAACATTTTTTGTTACATTGTCAAGTTTGGAGTTGAGTAGAATGACTTCCTCCTCGAGATCATAGATAACACCAAGATGTTTTACTCTTTCAGTCTCAAGGAGCATAATAATCTTGTGTTGCCCTTCTCCTAACTGGCAGACTTCAACACATCTCTTGTAAAGCTCCTTGAAGGATTTGACTAGATCATTATATGATAGATCTCCAATTTCTGATTCTATATCAGAGTCAAATATTCCTGTAAGAGCATAAACTTGTTTAGGTGATTCTTCATCACTTGCATAATCATCTTCAGACCAAGATGTAATGAGGTCTTTCTTTTCTTTCTTGAGAAAGGTAGGACACTCATATTTGATGTGTCCATATCCCTCACATTCATAGCACTTGATCCCTTTTCCTTTGTCATCCTTTTCTTCTTACTTAGAGTTTCTTCCAAGATTATTTCTTTTATAGTTGTTGAATGGCTGAGGCTTGGCATTCGATCTTGATTCCCCTCCCATCTTCTTCAGCAATTGACTGTACTGTTTTCCCAGAAACACAACAGCCTTAGACATCTCTTCTTTGGAGTTTGTCCTTCCTTCAGCATGATCTGACACCAAGGCTAAGCTTTTCTTATTCTCAGTCCTTTCATTTAGTGCCATCTCAAAAGTTTGAAGTGATCCCATAAGCTCATCAACTTTCATAGTAGTTATCTCTTGAGCTTCCTCTACAGCAATCACCTTCATGTCAAATCTCTTGGGAAGAGACCTCAGAATTTTCTGGACCAACTTGGCTTCAGGAATTTTCTCTACAAGGTCACTAGATGTGTTGGCAATATCAACAATGTTCATGTGAAAGTCATGTATACTTTCATCCTCTCTCATCCTCAAGTTCACAAACTTAGTGGTGAGAAGCTGAAGTCTTGAAGATTTAACTCGAGAGGTACCTTCATGAGCAGTCTTCAAGATTTCTCAAGCATCCTTTGCAACAGTGCAGTTCTTGATGAGTCTGAAGATGTTCTTGTCCACCCCATTGAACAAGGCATTCAAGGCTTTGGAATTTCCTTGAGCAAGCTTATCATCTTCATCATCCCAATCTTCCTCAGGTTTCAGCTCATCAGTGAGCTTCTTGTCTTTGTCTTTGATCTTTGGTGGATCCTACCCTTTAACCACAGACTTCTAAGCTTTACCATCCATGGACTTGATAAACGCCACCATGCGCACTTTCCAATATTCATAATTGAAACCATCAAGTATGGGTGATCTATTTAGAGTTCCTCCTTCTTTATCCATCGAACCAGAAAGTATTGTCCTTGAATCTCACCCAGATACAGAGCAGGATGCCTGCTCTGATACCAATTGAAATTCTAGTTAAGCAAATCACTAAGATGTCGGACAGGATGTCGTGACACTTGATCTCTGCTTCTCACAAGGATTAAAGAAGAACAGAATAAACAGCAGAAAGAAAACAACACACAAAAATTGTTAACCCAGTTTGGTGATCAACAACACCTACGTCTGGGGGATACCAAGTCAGGAATGAAATCAACTAAGTAGAATTGGTTCTAAGCTAAACTCCAACGTTTACAACTTAGCACCTAGAAACTACCCTTCCTAGATTTCTACCTAAGACACTTCTAGGTATGAGACCCTTCTCAATTCCCTTTAAATCGCAGCAGTGACTGAAAATTACAACTCATTAAACTGTCCTACTCAGGTATTCACACAATACACGAGAGGCTCACAAAAGTACAAACCTTAGTACTCTATAACAACTGTAAACTTCCACGCCTATTCTAGGTTAAATCCATCCTATTTATATTGCAAAACAGAACTGGATTTGGGCTTTCAAATCGCAGCAATTCAGCTCCACAAAATCTGCGACCTATTCTTTTCTTCAATCCTAAGTTTCCAAAAATGTCTCCTTACATGGAAACCGCATATTCTTTTTAGAATCAGAATATCTGATTCCTCAATCTCAGATGCCACCTAGGATCAATTCATATTCCAATCACACCTGGAAAACAGATACAGTTATTCCAAACTGTATCAAACAAAGATATCAAATCAACATGATAGGACATCTTGTTTAACACCTTAACCTGCAGTTAGTTCATCATGTCAGGACATCTTGTCCAACATCTTTCTGCTAAGTTAGTTTTACCAAAATTGATGCCAACCTTAAAGACTTGGACTCATCAGGTAGGATAGCATGTTTAAGGAGTTACAAAGAGGGAAGGTCAGGAGTTTGAATCCTACCTTTCTTACTTTTAGTGCTTTTTTCTCTTCTATTTGTTTTTCTTTACTTCTAACTTTTTGCATTAATTTAAAATCACAAAAATAACATTTTTTTTTATCATTTTATTATTAATTTTCGTATTTTTTATTGATGAATTTTTTAAAATATTTTTTTTATTAAAATCATGATTTTATGAATAAAATCTCAAAAAATCAAAATAAAATAAAAATAAATTAAAAGTTTTTATCACATTGTTTTCTATTATTTTTATTATCAAAATTATTTTTTTATTAAAATCCACAAAACCATGAATGCATCCAGATTCATTGGCTTAAGCTATAAGAAATAGGTAGAATCAGGTTAAATGAAATTTTTCCTAAACAATCCAATTTCATTAATTTTTTTAATCTACTTTAATCTATAAATAGAACATGTTTTCTACACTTTTTCTCATCCACAACTTACAAAATCTAACCTAAAAATTGTTGTTCTTCACATTGAAGAACAACAACACTACACCCTAAAAACTATGAAGCTAAAATTATTTTGGTGAATAATTGCTTGCTAGGTGGTACTTTAGTTTAATTATATTTTTTTTATAATTTATCAAAACTATTCCATATATTTTCTATGGATATAGACATAAAATTTTCTCAAAAATAGAACTAGATTAATGCAAATTAAAAAGTTTTACCCACCATTGGATTTATCCTTTGTTATTACCAACATTTTTTTTCTATTAAGAACCATTACATCACAAACAGAGTTGTTATATCTAGAATGAAACAATTTACAACAATAAATTAATTTTGTTAACCATTATCATCATCACATAGAGAACCCAATGCCATATAACTGTAGAAAATTTATCAAACCAATACTAAAAAGTAGAATAGAGTTCAATCAAAATAACATTCACAAATCAGAACTGAAACAGAATTGGGTTCCAATGGGAAGGAAATCTGCCACACTCAAATTGCAACGAATCTCACTCATAACAGCAACAGATCTAAAAAAATGAAAGTGGAGAAACAAAGAAGGAAAGGATAAAATAGGTTCGAAATAGAAGGAAGATCCAATGACGTCTTCTTCTTCAGCCTTCTCGTTGCCGCTGCGAAACGTGAATCTGAAATAAACCGCTACGCCATAAAGGTGCAACCCCTTTGATGCAATTCCTCCGCCGGTCATTCCGCGTCCACACCGCACATCACCATCACCATAACATAGCCACAAATTCAAATCACAACACCAATAACACCAATAGCTTACCTTCAATCATCTTCAAGAAGCATCATCATCAACATCTAAAAAAAATTCGCAACAATAACCACAATCCAGAAAACGAAAGGAAAAAGGAAATCCGTTACTGCGAGCACCACCACTTTCTGATGACCAAATCCCTTGCGCCGTCGGATCTTCACCCTCAGCCCCACGTTTAGACTCCCTCCGATCTCTGCTCGACTTCCCTGTCAAAACCCACTACGGGAACACCGCCGCCGGATCTACCTTAGAGTTTCCGATTCAGGAGTCTTTTTCTCATTTTCATGTTGTGCTGTTGTTGTTAAGCATATGAGATTGAGAACAGAGGAAAGATATTAACTGTTGATTTCTTTGAAGGAAATTGAGTGAGAACGATGAGTGAAAAAACTAAATAATACAAAAAATTTAAAGTATAATAGGTTAGGAGAGAGGGGCGTCACCCCTCCTCTCTTTTAGCCTTTTAGGTTTAATTATTTGGTGAACAGTTATTATCTTATATTTAGATTTAATTGGATACCGATACTTTTATTTAATAAAATAATTTTATTCAATGATATATTATTTTTTATATATATTCTACTTAAAAATAAATTAATATTTTAAATTATTTTCACTAAAAGTACCGGTATTAAATTATTTTCACTAAGAATTTGCTTAATTATTTTATTTATTTATTTAATTTTTATTATTTAGTTTGTTTTATTAATTAGTATTTAATGATATTTGGTTTGGGCTTTTTTTCTCTATTACTATCTACACACCCCTCTGTCAGCCCAATTGCTATCTCAACTTAATTCACACCCTAACCATTTTAATTATTTTTATTATATTTTTTAAATAATTTAATTCATGATTAAGATTATAATCTAATTAATTGTTTAAGTTAATTAAATTAGTATAATGGAGTTTTTAATTAATATTTGATAAGAATTATCCATGAGGGATATAATTTAAAGTAATTAGGATAATACTTAGGATTAATATAATAAAGGGGGTTAATTAGATAATTATATAAATAATTATAGTCAACATGAAATTAAAATACTAAAATTAAAGATTTAAATTAGTGTTAGTAATTAATTCTGGAATAATTAGGCATATTGAAATTAGAGAATAAATTTTTTAAATGGGTTAATATAAATAATATAAGGAATAAAAAATAGGGTTAATTATGAGATATTAATTAATTAGGGAATTAGGGTTAATCTTTGGGATAACTTTGGTATAATTTTGGGATAATAAATGGAGATAAATTTCTTGAGTTTCAGGGATAGAAATAAGGGATAAGGGATATGATACATGGTTTTATATAATTAAACCTTTTTAATATTTAATATATAATATCATTATCAATTTATTTTCTTAAATAAATTAATCATTATATTTTTGCAATAAAAAAGGGATAAAATCAACTTCACACACTCAAACATTAAGTCCTTTGTCCTTGTGCATTGAGGCATTTTTCAAAATCAAATACTTCTTCGCCCTCGATGCGCTGAAATTTTTTTAAGGGATAAAAACAACAAACAAACAAACATTTTTTACAACAACTACGGTACTCTGATCATTCATCTAACATGAGGGTACGTAAGCATATAGTCGTAGCACTCTAGCGAGTACAATTATAAAAAAAAAAACTTTTTTGGTCCTTTTGTAATTAAATATTCTTTTCTCAATAATTAAATAAATCCCTGTAAATAAATAAATAATTAACCAATTAAATAATAAAGCAAACATCCTTAGGCATAAAATAACCCTAGATTTAGAGGAGGATCCCATTGAATACAATGGAGGTGAAGGGTGCCTAGTACCTTCCTCTCACTTAACCGACTCACGAACCTAGTCCCTCACCCTTAATCATTAGGTTTTATCATTATTTCCCTATTCTTTAGCAACGAATAAAGGATGACAGCGACTCCATAATTTTCCAGCCGCGACAAGAAGAATCATGTTTTACAGCAGATAAGGAAAGAGATTTCAAGGTGGAAAATGCATCTGCGTTTTAGTCAGGTGCAGATAGAAAAAGAAGAAAGGAATATCACTCAAGATTAAAGCGTGATCACTATGGGAAAACTGGACATGTCAAGGAAAAATGCTTTGAGATTGTTGGATATCTAGAAAGTTAGGAATTGTGAAGAACTCAAAGGCAAGAACCTAAAAATCAGAAGGGAAACATGTAGAAAATTTTGCTCGGACCACTGTGAGAAAAGAATATCCAGAAGAAGCAACATCAGGACACGTTCTACATGGAGTTCGTGCAAAAAATATTTCAAACACACATGAAAACATGAGTGGTGAATTTGAATATTGTTTCAATTGGATACTTGATAGTGGTGCTTCACACTACAAGACTCATTTGACATCAATATTGGAGGAAATCAGAAAATTAGATGAACCTTTCTACATAACTACACCAACAGGGATTTCAACCTTAGTTGAAAATATCGGAGATGTGAATTTATCAAGTTCCCTTACGTTAAAAGATGTGTTATTGGTTCCTGACTTTAATTGCATTCTAATTTCAATTCATAATTGCACAATACAGGACTAAGCCTCGAAGCGGGAGATTGATCAGGTGACCTGCATTAAGGGGTTTATGTGTTCACAAAGCAACATCAACAAGGCTTCATTAGAATGAGACATTCCTCAAATCAAGTCTTTTAGCATATTTCACGTTTAGTCAAATGCAATTTTGATAGAGCAAAATTTTGTGATGTATGCCACAAGGAAAAACAATGTAGAAACTCTTTCCATTTAAGTATTAATAAAGGTGAAGCACCTTTTGAATTGATTCACCGTGACTCATAGGGGAAATACCATACTGCCACAAACAATGGATCACATTACTTTCTAACCATTATATATGATTACACTCATGACACATGGGTATATTTAATGAAACACAAGACAGAGACTTTGCAACATTTGATTAATTTTAGCAATCTAATCAAAAGGAAGTTTGATATGTATATCAATAGGATTAGGAGTGACAAAGAGACAAAGTTTACTACTATGATTTCAAGTGCTTCACTAAAAAAAAAGGGATCATGCATGAAACTCGTGTTTCCACACCTCATCAGAATGGACGTGTGGAACGCAAGCATAGACAAAATTTGAACATAGCACGAGCCTTGCATTTTCAAGAAAATATCCCATGACATTTTTTTGAGAGATTGTGTATTGACAGCAACGTATCTAATCAATAAAACCCCTATCGTGGAAAATAAGGGAATCACTTCATACGAGTTACCTTTTAAGAGAGCACCAAACTATGAGCACTTGAGAACTTTTGGATGCTTGTGCTATAAGAAAAATGACTCAGAGGGAATCAGTAAATTTGATCCCAGAGCTGAAAAGTGTGTTTTTATTGGTTATCCACAAGGACAAAAATGATGGAAAGTTTACAATCCAAAGACTCGTGAATGTTGCATATCGAGAGATGTAGTGTTTTATGAGCATATATTTCTTTACCATTTGCAAGACAACTAATTTTAGAAATAACTCATCAAGTGATAACCTTAATAAAGTCTTCACTCTATAATGATGAAGAATTGGAAGTACCAAACCTTGGAGAAATTCTTCATAATGACTAAACATCAGATCCTATAGAAAGTTTACCCAATAAAGAGCATGAATACACAAGTCAAACTAAGAGTGAACATATAGAGCAAGAACATGTATCCATGGATGACGTGAATGAGGAAGTCTCCAATGATTCTAAAAAATAATCATCAAGTGAAAATGAAGGAGAAGTCTCAAATGAGGGGGAGCCTCAAAACATGCCACACATAAGACGACCTCCAAATTATCTAAAAGACTATGATTGTGGAAAATTAAACATAAACCACAAGTGCTTGGCATCAATTCCAGAGTCCTCTTCAGGCATCACATATCCCATCTCAAAATTTTTATAATATGATAAGTTTTCACAAAAACATAGAACTTACCTTACAACCATCACTAATGACGAAGAACCTCAATCATATACCCAAGAAGTCAAGCACACAGTTTGGAGGGAGGCCATGGATCAAGAAATCAAGGCTTTTGAAGACAATGAGACACGGGAACTAACAGATTTACCACAAGGAAGAAAATTGATAGGATGTAGATGGGTGTACAAAATCAAACATAAAGCTACAGGTGAGATTGAAAAATTACAAGGCTAGATTAGTTGTTAAAGCTTACACATAAACAGAAGGTGAGGACTTCAATGAAACTTTTGCACCGGTCGCCAAAATGACCACACTCAGATGCTTGTTAAGAGTTGTAATGGCGAAAGGATGGAAATAACATGAAATAGATGTTAGCGATACCTTCTTGTATGAAGAATTGACAAAAGAAATATATATGAGTCCTCCGCAAGGATATAAAGTTCCAAACAAAGATTTTGTATGCAGATTATATAAGTCATTGTATGGCTTGAAACAAGCATATATAAATTAGTATAGCAAGCTATCTCAATCTTTGATAAAATATGGTTTCCAAGATAACCAGTCTGATTATAGTCTATTTACTTATTCACATGGATCAAATTTTCTTGTTTTTTATTTACTTATGTTGATGAATTGATCATTGCTAGTAATGACCTTGAGGTCTATGATCAACTCAAGCAATATCTCAGTCAATGTTTCCACATGAAGAATCTTTGTTTGCTTAAATACTTCCTAGGTCTAGAACTAGAACAAGGGTGAGAACGGATATTCCTTTGTCAAAGAAAATAAACATTAGACATTCTATAAGAATGTGGAATGTTTAGTTGTAAGCCTTATTTGTTTCCAATGGAACAAAATCCAAAACTTGCTTTGGCCAAGGGGCCTCCACTCTTTGAACCGTCAAGGTATATGAGATTTATTGGATGCTTGATTTACTTAACTATCACTAGGCCTGAATTAACCAACTCAATTCATATTCTAAGTCAATTCATGCAAACTCCACTCCAAGACCATTGGGATACTACTATGCGAGTCTTACAATAGCTCAAATCTTCTCCTGGTCAAGGTACCATTCTTCCACAACATAATGATCTACAACTAGTTGGCTACTAGGACTCAGATTGAGCATCGTATCCCATTACCAAAAAGTCCATATCAGATTATCTAATGAAACTTGGCAATGCTCCAATATTATGGAAAATAAATAAATAAGCCACAGTCTCTCGATCCTTATATGAGGCTGAATATGGTGCAATGACACATGGTAGAAGTGAAATACTATGGCTACGTAATTTGTTAGAGACTCTGCAAGTTCCATGCACCAAACCCATACTTGTGCATTGTGACAATCAATTAGCTTTTCATTTAGCTGCAAACCCGGCCTTCCATGAAAGAACAAAGCACATTGAAATTGAATGTGATTTTATCAATGAACACATATATTCAGGTTTCATAAGCACAACTTACCTGCCCACCAAACAACAAAATGCTGAGATTTTTACTAAATCCTTAGGCATGAAAGTTTTTCAAGACCTCATGTTAAAGTTGGGTGTTCATAATCCTTACCCTCCAACTTGAAGGGGAGTATTAGAGATAAATTTAATAGTTTGTTAGGGTTTGTTAGGATTGTTATTAGTTTGTTAGGTTTGATCCTATTTTCAAGCTCTGAAAAATAGATCACCAATCTATATTTAAAGGTATGTCATGTGTCATAAAAAACAATAAGAATACAATATATTTTTCAAGTTAACTTTCTATTACAATCCAAGACATCAAAGATAAAAAAATACAAATCTCATAACAACACTAAGAACCAAGCTATTCAATGAAATACTCTCCTAAACTAACACATTTATTATCCTAGGAGCCCAACCTCTTAGATAGTACCTCTGGCAACGGTTTCCTAGTTAACAATTTTCATAAATTCACCCTCATGAGAATGCCGATATATTTGAAACGAATTACGACAATATTAAAAATAAGAAGAGTTCATGCATACTGATTCCATATGAACTACTATTTCAAGAATTAACTTTTAAACATATTAATTCAAACCATTTGAAAACCACACTAAGAATCCCAAAATTCTATATAGTTTTGTAACACCCCAAAATTTGCCCTTCTGTTTCTAACATTAGCTGACTTATGTTTCATTTCATTTTTGCATTATCATTTGTGCATATCATTAGTTCTATGCATGGGATCAAGGTATCTTAGTTAGCTTAAAAGGAGAAGATGTTTTTCAGAGGCTCAAGCAAGAGATCATGTGTGCATAGATGAACATTGGTCAGGATATCAAGGGAAGAGATGTTCTTAATATCACCATCACTCAAGCTACAAAAGTTTCTTAGGCCTCAAGGCATCCTATTATGTCCATTACCTTATTAAATGGTTGAATTTGGCAAGAGATTTGAAGTGGATCACATCCTCATATCTGTTGATCATCAAGCTAGGGTTGTGAACATCTAGGTTTCATACCCTAAATTTTGACAAGGCATTTTTATTTTTTCTCATTTCATCTGTCTATATTTTCATACTATATCATCTGTATATAATATCATATATTTCCTTCATGAATATTTTTTGAATTATCAGCCGAATTTAACGTGTTAAATTTTCAGGTATTTTGGTCAAACTGAAAAGTCAACAGTGCAACAAAGTCGGTATTCGGGCAATTTTTAAAATCAAATTTTCAGACATCATTTTTTATTTATTTTTTGCGTACTTTAACCCGGTGTGTTTATTTTAATTTTTTTACTTTCCGGTCATCATATTTCTGATCTGTCTGAGCCTTTTTAACAAGTAAAATCAATTTCAAAATTTGACAAAACGCTATATTTTTTCAAAACGTATATTTTTTGCTGATCGTTTTGGTGCGTTCATTTTATTTTTTCAGACACTTCGATACAGACAGTTTTTATCGTTTTTTTACCAGTTTCAGTTCCGATTAAAAATGGAACTTAGGCAAAAAAACTAGGTTTCTTATGTTTTTTACCTAAGTTTCAGTTCCGAATAAACATAGTTTGTTTTATTTTACCCATAAACATAGTTTGTTTTCTTATGCCACATGCATCTCTAAAAACATGTAACATGACTTTGTTCTTCATCTTATCTTCATAAGCCAATCACCAAAGAGAATTAAAAACATTCTCTTACAAGCCATTAAGACTCATAACAAACTTGACTAAAATGGAGACTTTGAAGATGCTATTCTTCTCTTATCTCTAACTTGCCTAAGCTTTAAGCAACCATTTGCCTATAAATAGAGGCTTTGATTCACTTGAATCCACACACCAAAACAATTTACTAACTTTGTTTTCTCTAAGTTTTCTTTCTCTTTCACATATACACATAACTCACACTTATGTGTTTCTTTCCTGTAACTTTCCACATCTTTGCTACACACACATTATACAACATACACACACTTGAATCACAAATTCATATTATGATTTTCTTTATAATTCAAAACCTTAATTTTTATTACAATTCCAAATTCTTTACACAAAATAGTGACAACTTCTTCAAACTTTCTGCACCATTTACACTACATAAATTTATTTCACTAACAATTACATAAACTATTGAAAAGAATCCAATTTCTATTACTACAACTCCAAATTGCTGCACAAGAATTCAGCAGCAACAAACGGAGGGAATTATACCTGAACAAAAATCACAGCAATTAACCAAGCCAACACCTTCAACTTTCCACCGTCAAAATCATTCTTCTGTCGTGTTCACCATCATCATCGTTGCAACCACAATTCTGTTTCTCCTCCGTCTTTAAGCTCTGCAAAAGAAACATCACGATTGGAGATTTGCACCATCGACCAACATCAACAATATCTCAGTTTCGGTTTCACATCAGCAACAACTTGTTTCATAGAAACTGCAAATTTTAACAGAAAAACAATTTCATTTCATACTTATCAATTCAATTCAATTCTTATGTTCTATTTCAAACACTAACAAAGTTAATTTTCTTTTGTTACAGAAAATTCAGCAGAAATACAAATTTAACAGGACAATTCCAAACTGCAAAAATCTCAGGAAAAAATACCAGCACAATTTACCAAAATAAACTGCTGCAAATCAAACAGATTCACCGACGAAATCGACGCCGACGGAACAACGATTTACACCTGCAAATTCCAATACCAGAAGAAAGTTGAAACAATAAGCTAATAATCCAGCACGAATTCGAGACGACACGAAATCGAAGCAAAATTCACAAAAGTCTTAACAACAGAACATTAACAACAATACCAACAAGATTCAAGAACTCACCGCCACCTTCAAACACTGGAACTTTTGAAATCGCAGGCGGAGAGAGCTCACGGCGCAGGGGAAATAATTACGGAATTGCCGGAAATGCCTTCACAACCACCCACGGTCGGAAACACCAAACGGAGGGGTCGAGCGCACCTGAAGCATCTACGACGAAAGGATTTGAAACACAATCGCGAGCACCGGTCGGAGGGGAATTTGAAGCAGAGAGAGATTGCAGACGAAGGAAGTTCGCCGGCGCAGGGACATCCACAGCGAGGTCGAACGGAATCGCAGTGGCACAGGGAGAAAGCCGCGACGGACGGTTGGGAGTTCGTGAACGGAGTGTTTCGCAGAAGAAGAAAACTTCATCGTAAGTGTTTTTTTTCCAATTTATTCTACTGATGCAAAAACCCTCAGCCCTTTTAATTTCTATTTTATTTATTTTATTTAGTTTTTTTTCTTTTAATATTGTCTTAGGATAATAATGAATTGGGCTTAGCCCATCCTATTTTCACTATCCATACCCTTGTTTTACTAATTGAACCCCCAAGGCCCATTTTCACATGGTTATTAGTTTGTTTAATTAATAATAATTTATTGTTAATTATTTTCATTTAATTAATATGGTTTAGATTAATTTATTTTTTTGTTACTAAAATAATTTTGATCTATGTTGATCATCTAATTGTTTAAATAATTATTCAATTATTTGATTTTAGCTTATTATAAATAATTAATTAATTGTTTACTCTTCGATTCGATCCTAACCACTTGATAAGACCAAACACATTTCTATGTGATTCCTGGTTTTCTCTGCTTGTTTGGTTTTCCATTTGATACAGGAATTCTTAATCGATACCTCGAAGATCATTGGATGATCAGCTGATGCTTTGAGTTTTGTCGAGGACCTTGGGGATCGTTATCTCGCTTCTGGAAGTCTGAGAAGAGGCATTGGACCTTGCTCCAATAGGTAAGTTTTCTTGAATTCATTATCTATATTTTTATTCACACGATGCTTTGTCGTGTATATATTTTATCACATGATGTTTTTCCATGTATTCAGTTTCCACGATGCTTTGCCGTGAATTTTCTCTCTGTTTATCCGCGATGCTTTACCGCGTATCTTTACCTGTCACGATGTTTTGCCGTATATATGCTCTTATCTCACGATGTTTTCCCGTGATTTTATTTTTTCTGTATGTCTCACGATACTTTTCCGTGTATATTTTCAATTGCCATGATGTTTTTCCATGATGATACGATGTTTTGCCGTGTATTTTCTCTCTGTTTACTCACGATGTTTTGCCGTGACTGTCTATTTTTATACCATGATGCTTTTCCATGTATTCAGTTTCACACACAATGTTCTTCCGTGTATATTTTATCTGTCACGATGCTTTGCCGTGTCTTCATTTATTCCGTGATGTTTTGCCACGTATGCATGTTCCCTTAGGATCTCTTAGTTCAAATTTAATTTTCGATTAGGTGTGAAATAAGACAGACATTAGGGTGTTCAATCTTTGCATGATAACATTAGGTTAAATTTCCCTTCTCGCCACCGTGCGATTTAAACTTTATTTTCTGTAGTTCGTGCCCCATAAGGGCGAACTACGGCCGCTCTGATTTCTCAAAGATCCCGTTTGAGAATATGTAGGCATAAGACTGCAAAATCTTAGCGAGCGACCTTTTTATTTTTATCTCTTTCAATCCGACGTTTTCCCGGATATTTTCAACCTTTTCTTTGTTCCATCGTCTCTTTACATCCGACGTTTTCCCGGATATTCGAATTTTCAACCTCTTATTTTTTATCTATTTCAATCTGACGTTTTCTCGGATATCTGCAACCTTTCCATTTTTTATGTCTTTCCTGCAATCTGATGTTTTCCCGGATATTCGCATCACTTCTTTTTAAAACAAATGTCCTTGTGATTTAAATTCAAATTCATAATTTGTTATCAAAACTTTCTTCAATTTCTTGAACAACTAACTATACAGCTATGGAAGCTTGCTCACCTGTAAGTTTTTATCAGCTTTTATATATATAACTGTATTGTGGGAAGCTTGCTAACCTGTAAGTCCTTCTTTCATATCCTTTTAAATACTTGTCATATATCAACGATATATATACTTTTATATCTGTTTATAGTTTTCCCCGGCAACTAGGTCTAGAACTAGGTAAAGCCAGTTGGTCACTCTTGAATACAGTCAAAACTAGTTCCCCATAGGGATTTCCAGATAGAGTCTTGCCTTCTCTTGGGCTTAAACAATATGGAACAAAGAGAAAGGAAGTATTCTCGGTGAACCTTTTCTCAGACTGTCAACCCTAGAAATTGTCAAAGAAATTCTATTCCTCAGGGATGATCCATTCTCGGTGAATGGCATCTTTTTAATTTCTTTAAACCTCCGAGCTGTCTACTAAATGATCTATTCTCGGTGAATGGCATTTCTTGAACTTTTCTTTGGTTTGGGACCCACGGGCTTCTTAAAAGCATTCCCCGCCTCCTCTTGGGCGTTATACAAGGACCCTCAGGCATCTTAAAGGTTCTCATGCCTCCTCTCGGGCTTAGTACAAGGACCCGACGACCTCTTAAAGGTATAGGAACATAACCTAGTCATCCTTTGCTAGAACAGTCTTTCTAGAGTAAAAACATTAAACCAATTTAGGGTTGATCCTCATCCCTTAAAACACCAGCCTCCTCTTGGGCATCATACAAAGATAAACCTTTTCATACCAGTAGACTTGGACAGTCTTATCTCCTTTTGGATCTCCAGAAACCCTCAAGTTTTCTTAAAAAACACAGGAAAAACCCTTTCCTTTTATTTTTCATCTGAAGCTTTCCCGGATATTCCTTCTATTTTCATCCGATGTTTTTTCCCAGATATTTATATCTTAATCTTTAATCTTTGCAATCTTTCAATCAATTCTCAGTCAAACCCTTTAGCTTCAATCTTGGGCTTTAAACAAGACACCAAACATCTTTTTCCTCTTATAAAATAGGAGGAACTACGATTGCTCTGATTTCCCTTTTTTATTTAACGGAAATACGTAGGCATAAGATTGCGAAATCTTAGCGAGCACACTAAACAAAAACCTTAGGTCCAGTACCTTACCAAAAACATCGAAAAACCCGAAAACAACAAAAATATCTCTTCAACATCTCTCAACCTTCCCGAAGGAGAAACTTTCCCATTTACGACAGATAAACACCAGTAAGTAGAAAGCAGTAAATAAAATTGCTAATAACACATGGATAACCATGTATAGGATGGGTAATTGACAACTCCCAATTGTATAACCTGACCCCGAACTCCCCAATCTCTTAGCATTTGTTAAAGAAAACATTTGCGTGCAAGGTTAGTTTGAGATAACTTCCCTTTCCTTTCCAGCTTCATAGGATAAATAAGAAATCAGAAAGTAGCCTCAAGTCCCATCTGCAGACGGATGTGGGCGATCACGAAAACTGCGCTACAGAAAAATGGCGACTCTGCTGGGGATACAAATTAGGATTAGAACTCCTAAGAGGTCCAGGTTGTTAGCAATCATACTATATATATATATATATATATATGTATTTACTGTTTTTCCTACTTGATATCCGTGTTTATTTTTCTGCTAATGGGACTGCGGGTGATGCCGCATCTGGAAAGTTTGAGTGATACCTAAGATAAGTGATGGCATTAGACGGGTAATCTTACAGGGAGTGACTCCCGAATAAGCGACCCCGGTAGACCATCGAATCAGTGGAGATACCCTTTGCGGATTCAATGTCTAGTGACTTCAGTTGCAAAAGCAGATTGTTTGATTGTGGTATCCATGAAAATAAGGATTTAGTAGACTGAGACCATGTGACTATTTTGTAGTGCATAAGCTATCGGAAATAGTTGTCACACGATACTACCCTCATTTGAGATTACCCTAAGATACTACAGCTCACTCGATGAACCAGCCTGCTGTTGTTATCCCAAGGGGGTCAATGATTTTGAGGACAGGTACAAAAATTCACCATAGAAAAACCTTGGGCATGGGTAGAGCCTTGACTTCATGACGCCGAACCTTTGAACCCATGTTTTCCACATGTTTTTGTTTGCTGCATCCATGCATTGCATTTGCATCCCTTGCATATTTCATGCACACATCCGGGTCATTGTCAATTCATTCCAACCTTCTATCTTTCAGTCAACTGTAAGTCGTCAAACTGATTCCTCATCACCGATATGGGACTAGAGCTAACGTCGGGCGCAAAATGTCAGAACAAGAAGTGCACAATGCAGAGATTAGGATGGAAATAGATGATCTGAAGTCAAGCATGACTAATTTAACAGAAATGCTTCAGGTCCTAATTTCCAGAGGAGAGCCACCTCAGAGGACTGTCATCCAAGAAATCATGAGTGCTGCTATTGAGCCTCAGCCTGTTCATATGCCATCATCTACATGGCCGGAATTTGGATTGCCTCACGACTTCATTCCACAACAGGTCACTACCACTTTGGTCGGTCAAGCTCCAAGACCAGAGTTTCAAATCCCTATTGTCTCAGAACCCAGACCTCTGGTACAGACTGCCAGAATTCCCTTTGAGAATCCTAACTTTGATTACAATGCTAGTGCTCAAAGTGAGGACAATGTGGACATTGAGCCTGAAGATGCCAATGAACAATATCAAAGTTTGGAGAAAAGACTCAGAGCTGTAGAAGGAAATGACTTCTTTAACGTTGATGCAGACAACATGTGTCTTGTGTCTAACCTCGTCATGCCAGCCAAATTTAAGACCCCTGAGTTTATAAAGTACAAAGGCGACTCCTGCCCAAAGGCTCATTCCGTAATGTACTTTCGTAAGATGGCTGCCTACACCAAAAACCAGAAGTTGCTCATCCACTGCTTTCAGGACAACTTAAGTGGAGCTTCACTCAAGTGGTACATAAATCTTGAATGAAGCAACATTCATTGCTTTCAGGATCTTATCAATGCTTTCATGAATCAGTACATGTACAACATGGACATGACTCCAGACCGCCGTCAACTCCAGAACATGACTCAGAACGAGAAAGAATCTTTCAAAGAGTATGCTCAACGCTGGAGAGAGTTGGCTTCTTAGGTCGAACCTCCTTTGGAGAAGAAAGAGCTCACCGGAATATTCTTAGACACTTTACCTCCCATCTTTTGGGAAAAGATGATTGGCAGTGTTTCATCAAAATTCATAGACTTGGTCATCATTGGCCAGAGACTTGAAGAAGGCATCAAGAATGGGAAGGTCTCTAAAACCACAGAATCTTCCAACGCTGTAAAGAAACCCTATGGGAACTTCCAAAAGAAGAGGGAAGATCAGACTAATTCTGTATTGACTGAGGACAGGAAACCTCATTACAGACCTCAGCAGCCTAATCAAGCTCATATTGCTGCTATCACTCCTATGTTGGCTGCTCGACCAGCTCAAGCTCCTCAACGTCCGGCTATTGGACAAAACCAAAACTACAATAGGACTCACTTTAATCCTATTCCTATGACGTACACTGAACCGTACCCTATTTTGGTTCAGAAAGGAGCGATTACTACTAAGGCAGCACCTCTTCCTCCAAATCCACTTCCACCTGGATTCAGATCTGACCTTCATTGCGCATTCCATGAGGGAGCTGCGGGCCACGATTTAGAAAGATGCTATGTACTAAAGGCTAGAGTGCGGGATCTGATCAGAGACAACCTCCTCAGCTTTCGTGACAACACTAATCCTAATGTCCAGCGCAATCCTCTGCCTGAACATAAGAACTGAAACTTCAATCAACTTTAGCTCAGTTACTTCCCAAAGACAGGACAACTCATCCTTGTGTTTGATTAGTCACTGACCTTGTTTCTATTTTGCATTTTCCTTGTTTGTATCATATTTGCTTTCAGCTTGTTTTTCTTTAAATGTCAGTTTTAATGAAATGAGCATGTACAGTATTTTGATTCAAATCATCTGTTTATTTGCATCTTTATGCTTTCTCTTTCAAAAAACAAAAACTTTAAAAAAAATGCACCTCTTTTTACAATTTTTGACTATGCAAATATTTGTGGGAGGATGATAAAAATATAATACCCATAATTGCTGCCGGTACGCTTTCGAATAAACTTTGCTGACGATGTAAGGCATTTTTTCAATTCCCAAACACTGGAGATATAAGGAAGATAATCCCTCGTTAACCTCTTTTGAGCCTCGAAGTAGGAGTTTCTTTCTTTCTAAAAAAACCCGCAATTTTAACCAGGGGCAGGGTAGTTCTCAGTTTAATTTGGGTTGTGTATTCAAGTTCAAAAGGTTTACATACAACAAGTAGATGCTGAAAACATCTTTCAAATCAAAAGCCAGTGATGGTCCGTCGTAATCATCAAATCAAGCAGTCACTTTCTTTCTAAGAAGAAATAAAAAAGAAAAAGCCCGCTAAGTAAAAAAGCTTAGGCAAAACTAGGGCATCCCGCTGACTATAAATTTCAAAAGAAATAGTTCAGGCAAAAGTTAGGGATAATACAGAGAAGATGTCTTTAAATCCTCGATCTTCAAAAAGTCCACAAAGACGAAAAACAACTAAATGTTGCAAAGAAGCAGTAGCTGCTGTCTCAAGACTTATGGACCATCGTCATCACTATCATCAGTATAATTCCGAAACCTTTTGGAACCTGAATGCACAATTTAAGTTTAACTGAGCATAGGACTGGAGAACATCACGAAGTTGGGGTGGGCACAAACAAATTTTGAGCCTTTATCTTTTTTTCATAAACCGTGAACCAGACCACGTTATAACCCTCAAAAGGCCTAATTGAAGTAAAGTTTTTTTGAGAGCATGCTACAGCAAGGTTGCGTAAATTGACTCCAAAATCATTTTCTTGCAAATCATTTGTTTTGGTATCATACCTCTGTTTTACTTTTCATTCAAAATGTTTTAAACCCCGTGTTTTTAATTAGTAATTCATATTACTGTGCTTTTTCTAAATCAATGATTTTTTGTTTTCAAAATTTTTGCATGAACTTTACATTAAATTTGCCATGTTTAAATAAACATTTTTGATTGCAAACTAGCTTTCCTCTCAAGGAATTTTCAAAATAGTTTAGAAACTTGGTCAGTGATCCTATCAGGGGCAAGTTCTTTCCAGAGCCTGTTAAGAATCAGTTCAAGATTTGTTCAGTGCAAGTCCTTCTCAGAATTGGTTTATTCAAAAAAAAACTTTCAAGAATCGTTACTGGGGCAAGCCTTCATAGTATACAGCATACAGTCATTATCATTCAAGCTGAAGTAAGAATCAGTTCATTTACAACAGTCAGCAAGTCTGGGGCAATTTATTTGAAAAAATCCCCAGGCAAGCTATCCAGCCTTCCTCCAAGGATTATAAACTTGATACAGTTTATCAGTATCACAAAGAGATGTTTAACAAACATCATTTTTAGTCCCTAAGCAATGGCAGTGATCTCTGTGTTGAGGAATCGGTTTTGTCTGTCACTCCCCAAAAGAGTATAAACTTGTTGGTTTTCACTCCTCAAAGAGTCTAAACTTGTTGTCAGCATTTTCATTTGCATTACATACATTTAATCATACATCATAACATTTTCATATACTATGCATTCAAGAGTGTTTTAATCCTCATTTTCATTCATCAGTGGTCGTGTTGTTATCAACATCTTACCTTTCTACAAAGTCCAACTTATCTGGCACCTATACTTTTATGTCTTATCTGATGTTCTTCCAGATATAACTTTGTTTATGTCTGATGTTCTTCCGGATATGTCTATCTATTCTGATGCTTTCCCATAACTTTTCGCTATGTCTATCCGATGTCCTTCCGGATATGTCTATTTGTTCTGATGCTTTTCCAGAACGTTTCTCTGTGTCTACCCGATGTTCTTCCAGATATATCTGTTGGTTTTGAAGTTTTTTCCAAAACTCGTTCTGATGTTTTTCCAGAACTCTTTTTGTCTATCTGATGCTCTTCCAGATATGACTTTTTTCTCATCTGATGTTTTTCCAGATATAAATTTTGTTCTGATGTGCTTATCTGATGCTTTTCTAGATATGTCCATCGTTCTGTCAGTCTTCTAAAATTTTTTCTGTACATTTATCGCTTTTCTAAATGTTTCGGATTTACACTCAAAGTTATTTTCAATACATTCAACGCTTTTCTGAATGTCATTAATATATCTTCAAGTTTGGTCAACAACTCGGCCCAATGCTTTTCTGGATGCCTTCGAGTTTGTTTCTCATTCATCCAATATTTTTCTGGATGTGCCTGATTTATTTTTCAGACTTCATTCAATGCTCTCCTGAATGTCTCTGATTGATTTCCTAATATCGCTAAATATTCGCTCTTTTTCCAGATTCCATTCAATGCTCTTCTGAATGTCTCTGATAATCATGTCTGCTTATGTTCCAAAACCTCATTCAATGTTCTCCTGATTGTCTTTTACGGCTGTTACTGTTCTTTTCTAGGGTTTTTCAATACATGTTTGAAAATCTCTGATGACTGTAACCTTTTTCCTAGTAAAGTTACCTTCGCTTTCTGGATGTTCCCATGTAGTCCAAAATAAAATTAAACTGCTTTCTCAAAAGTCTCTGGCATATCCTCAGATTTGGTCTCATTCCACATCTAATGTTTTTCTAGATGTTTCTGATATATTTTCTAGAATATTACACTCCTTTCGCATCTGATGTTTTTTAGGATGTTTGTATCTTTGTTCCAGGGTTTATCCCTCTCTTTCCAAATACTGCTGAATACTCTTTGTCACCTCAACAAATTTCCACAGTATCTTATATCCAGGAAAATTCTGTTGGTCTGTCTCCTGTGGTATCATTCGCCACAGTGTTCGAAATCCTTCATTCATCGCGTATCATTTCATCTATATTCACGGTCAAAATTCTAGGTACTCTGATATTTAATCTTCTTATACCTCGAATGTCTAAAACTCTTCGCTATTCATACCTTCAGGTCTAAGAAGATTAAATAGGGGCATCTGTCATACCCTAAATTTTGACCAGACATTTTTATTTTTTCTCATTTCATCTGTCTATATTTTCATACTATGTCATCTGTATATAATATCATATATTTTCTTCATGAATATTTTTTGAATTATCAGCCGGATTTAACGTGTTAAATTTTCAGGTATTTTGGTCAAACTGAAAAGTCAACAGTGCAAAAAAGTCGATATTCGGGCAATTTTTAAAATCGAATTTTCAGACATCATTTTTTATTTATTTTTCGCGTACTTTAACCCGATGTGTTTATTTTAATTTTTTGACTTTCCGGTCATCATATTTCTGATCTGTCTGAGCCTTTTTAGCGGGTAAAATCAATTTCAAAATTTGACAAAACGCTGTATTTTTTCAAAATGTATATTTTTTGCTGATCGTTTTGGTGTGTTCATTTTATTTTTTCGGACACTTTGATACTGACAGTTTTTATCGTTTTCTTATCGGTTTCAGTTCCGATTAAAAATGGAACTTAGGCAAAAAACTAGGTTTCTTATGTTTTTTGCCTACGTTTCAGTTCCGAATAAACATAGTTTGTTTTATTTTACCCATAAAAGAGAAAAAATAATAAAAAAATAATATGTATATATATTTGTTTTTTGTGCGCCACTTTTTATATATATATATAAATCCATAATTTATTTTAAATACAAGTTTGTTTTTTATGAGTTTTGTTTTTAATTAAGTTTGTTTGTTATGAGGTTTGTTTCTTATGCCGCATGCATCTCTAAAAACATGTAACATGGCTTTGTTCTTCATCTTATCTTCATAAGCCAATCACCAAAGAGAATTAAAAACATTCTCTTACTAAAAATGGAGACTTTGAAGATGCTATTCTTCTCTTATCTCTAACTTGCCTAAGCTTTAAGCAACCATTTACCTATAAATAGAGGCTTTGATTCACTTGAATCCACACACCAAAACAATTTACTAACTTTGTTTTCTCTAAGTTATCTTTCTCTTTCACATATACACATAACTCACACTTATGTTTTTCTTTCCTGTAACTTTCCACATTTTTGCTACACACACATTATACAACATACACACACTTGAATCACTAATTCATATTATGATTTTCTTTATAATTTAAAACCTTAATTTTTATTACAATTCCAAATTCTTTACACAAAATAGTGATAACTTCTTCAAACTTTCTGCACCATTTACACTACATAAATTTATTTCACTAACACTTACATAAACTATTGAAAAGAATCCAATTTCTATTACTACAACTCCAAATTGCTGCACAAGAATTCAGCAGCAACAAACGGAGGGAATTATACATGAACAAAAATCACAGCAATTAACCAAGCCAGCACCTTCAACTTTCCACCGTCAAAATCGTTCTTCTGTCGTGTTCACCATCATCATCGTTGCAACTACAATTTCGTTTCTCCTCCGTCTTCAAGCTCTGCAAAAGAAACATCACGATCGGAGATTTGCACCATCGACCAACATCAACAATATCTCAGTTTCGGTTTCACATCGGCAACAACTTGTTTCATAAAAACTACAAATTTTAACAGAAAAACAATTTCATTTCATACATATAAATTCAATTCAATTCTTATGTTCTATTTCAAACACTAACAAAGTTAATTTTCTTTTGTTACAGAAAATTCAGCAGTAATACAAATTTAATAGGACAATTCCAAACTGCAAAAATCTCAGGAAAAAATACCAGCACAATTTACCAAAATAAACTGTTGCAAATCAAACAGATTCACCGACGAAATCGACGCCGACGGAACAAAGATTTACACCTGCAAATTCCAATACCAGAAGAAAGTTGAAACAATAAGCTAACAATCCAACACAAATTCGAGACGACACGAAATCGAAGCAAAATTCACTGAAGTCTTAGCAACAGAACATTAACAACAATACTAACAAGATTCAAGAACTCACCGCCACCTTCAAACGCTGGAACTTTCGAAATCGTAGGTGGAGAGAGCTCACGACGCAGGGGAATAATCACGAAATCGCCGAAAACGCCTCCGCAACCACCCACGGCCGGAAACACCAAACGGAGGGGTCGAGCGCACCTGAAGCATCCGCAACGAAAGGATTCGAAACACAACCGCGAGCACCGGTCGGAGGGGAATTTAAAGCAGAGAGAGATTTGCAGACGAAGGAAGTTCGCCGGCGCAAGGACTTCCACGGCGAGGTCGAACATAATCGCAGCGGCGCAGGGAGAACGTCGCGACGGACGGTTGGGAGTTCGTGAACGGAGTGTTTCGCAGAAGAAGAAAACTTCATCGTAAGTGTTTTTTTTCCAATTTACTCTACTGATGCAAAAACCCTCAGCCCTTTTAATTTCTATTTTATTTATTTTTTTAGTTTTTTTTTTCTTTTAATATTGTCTTAGGATAATAATGAATTGGGCTTAGCCCATCTTGTTTTCACTATCCATACCCTTGTTTTACTAATTGAACCCCCAAAGGCCCATTTTCACATGGTTATTAGTTTGTTTAATTAATAATAATTTATTGTTAATTATTTTCATTTAATTAATATGGTTTAGATTAATTTATTTTTTTGCTACTAAAATAATTTTGATCTATGTTGATCTTCTAATTGTTTAAATAATTATTCAATTATTTGATTTTAGCTTATTATAAATAATTAATTAATTGTTCACTTTTCGATTCGATCCTAACCACTTGATAAGACCAAACACATTTCTATGTGATTCCTGGTTTTCTCTGCTTGTTTGGTTTTCCATTTGATACAGGAATTCTTAATCGATACCCGAAGATCATTGGATGATCAGCTGATGCTTTGAGTTTTGTCGAGGACCCTGGGGATCGTTATCTCATTTCTGGAAGTATGAGAAGAGGCATTGGACCTTGCTCCAATAGGTAAGTTTTCTTGAATTCATTATCTATATTTTTATTCACACGATGCTTTTCCGTGTATATAATTTATCACATGATGTTTTTCCTTGTATTCAGTTTCCACGATGCTTTGCTGTGAATTTTCTCTCTGTTTATCTGCGATGCTTTACCGCGTATCTTTACCTGTCACGATGTTTTGCCGTGTATATGCTCTTGTCTCACAATGTTTTCCCGTGATTTTATTTTTTCTGTATGTCTCACGATGCTCTTCTGTGTATATTTTCAATTTCCATGATGTTTTTCTATGATGACACGGTGTTTTGCCGTGTATTTTCTCTCTGTTTATTCACGATGTTTTTCCGTGACTGTCTATTTTTATACGATGATGCTTTTCCATGTATTCAGTTTCACACACGATGTTCTTTCGTGTATATTTTATCTGTCACGATGCTTTGCCGTGTCTTCATTTATTCCGTGATGTTTTGCCACGTATGCATGTTCCCTTAGGATCTCTTAGTTCAAATTTAATTTTCGATTAGGTGTGAAATAAGACAGACATTAGGATGTTCAATCTTTGCATGATAACATTAGGTTAAATTTTCCTTCTCGCCACCGTGCGATTTAAACTTTATTTTCTGTAGTTCGTACCCCATAAGGGCGAACTACGACCGCTCTGATTTCTCAAAGATCCCGTTTGAGAATACGTAGGCATAAGACTGCAAAGTCTTAGCGAGCGACCTTTTTATTTTTATCTCTTTCAATCCGACGTTTTCCTGGATATTTTCAACCTTTTCTTGTTTCCATCGTCTCTTTAAATCCGACGTTTTCCCGGATATTCGTATTTTCAACCTCTTATTTTTTATCTCTTTCAATCCGACGTTTTCTAGGATATCTGCAACCTTTTCATTTTTTATGTCTTTCCTGCAATCCGATGTTTTCCCGGATATTCACATCACTTCTTTTTAAAACAACTGTCCTTGTGATTTAAATTCAAATTCATAATTTGTTATCAAAACTTTCTTCAATTTCTTGAACGACTAACCATACAGCTATGAAGCTTGCTCACCTGTAAGTTTTTATCAACTTTCTTTTATCAGCTTTTATATATATAACTGTATTGTGGGAAGCTTGCTCACCTGTAAGTCTTACTTTCATATCCTTTTAAATACTTATCATATATCAACTGTATATATACTTTTATATCTGCTTAGAGTTTTCCCCGGTAACTAGGTCTAGAACTAGGTAAAGCCAGTTGGTCACTCTTGAATACAGTCAAAACTAGTTCCCCATAGGGATTTCCAAATACAGTCTTGCCTTCTCTTGGGCTTAAATAATATGGAACAAAGAGAAAGGGAGTATTCTCGGTGAACATTTTCTCAGACTGTCAGCCCTAAAAATTGTCAAAGAAATTCTATTCCCCAGGGATGATCCGTTCTCGGTGAATGACATCTTTTGAATTTCTTCAAACCTTCGAACTGTCCACTAAATGATCTATTCTCGATGAATGGCATTTCTTGAACTTTTCTTTGGTTTGGGACCCACGGGCTTCTTAAAAGCATTCCCCGCCTCCTCTTGGACATTGTACAAGGACCCTCAGGCCTCTTGAAGGTTCTCATGCCTCCTCTTGGGCTTAGTACAAGGACCCGACGACCTCTTAAAGGTATAGGAACAGAACCTAGTCATCCTTTGCTAGAGCAGTCTTTCTAGAGTAAAAACATTAAACCAATTTAGGGTTGATCCTCATCCCTTAAAACACCAGCCTCCTCTTGGGCATCATACAAAGATAAACCTTTTCATACCAGTAGACTTGGACAGTCTTATCTCCTTTTGGATCTCCAAAAACCCTCAAGTTTTCTTAAGAAACACAGGAAAAACCCTTTCCTTTTATTTTTCATCCGACGCTTTCACAGATATCCCTTCTATTTTCATCCGATGTTTTTTCCCGGATATTTATATCTCAATATTTAATCTTTGCAATCTTTCAATCAATTCTCAGTCAAACCCTTTAGCTTCAATCTTGGGCTTTAAACAAGACACCAAACATCTTTTTCCTCCCATAAAATAGGAGGAACTATGATTGCTCTGATTTCCCTTTTTTATTTAATGGGAATACGTAGGCATAAGATTGCGAAATCTTAGCGAGCACACTAAACAACAACCTTAGGTCTAGTACCTTATCAAAAACATCGAAAAACCCGAAAACAACAAAAATATCTCTTCAACATCTCTCAACCTTCCCAAAGGAGAAACTTTCCCATTTACGACAAATAAACACCAGTAAGTAGAAAGCAATAAGGAAAATTGCTAATAACCCATGGATAACCATGTATAGAATGGGTAATTGACAACTCCCCATTGTATAACCTGACCACGAACTCCCTAATCTCTTAGCATTTGTTAAAGAAAACATTTGCGTGTAAGATTAGTTTGAGATAGCTTCCCTTTCCTTTCCAGCTTCATAGGATAAATAAGAAATCAGAAAGTAGCATCAAATCCCATCCGCAGATGGATGTGGGCAGGTCACGAAAACCGCGCTACCCTGGGAATGTAATACTCCGATGGGCAAGATTTTTGAAGCTTTATCATCATCATGTGGCACATTTCATCTTTGTTTAAGAGGATTCACATCATACTCGGAGGAAGTTGAGTTTTGAGCTTGGGTCGATTCCTCCTAACATTTGGGGCCAACATTAGAGTTTTGCTTAAAATCAGTTTATTTCTAATTCTTTGGGCAAGACTCGATTCCATGGTATTCCATATGTCCCTAAGTGTCTAGGGATGGAATATTGACCATCAATTTGATCCAGAAGGGTTTCAATTGATTAGAGGATTGAGAATTAGTAAAATCAGGGATAAAGTCAACTGGGCAGTGAAAAAGTCAACTCCTGAGTTTTTGAGGTCAACTTTGTGTCTTTCAAGTCAAATATAATCAATGGATGATATTTTATCAAGGAATGTTCAAGGAATTATCAAAAATCAAGAATTTGGAAAAGTTGTCATTTTTGGCAAATTAGGTTTTTAGAAAGTTACTATTTTTGGAAAGTTCTCATGTTTGTTTAACAACTTTCAAGGCCATTTTCCTCCATGATGCAAGCTTCATTTGGAAATATTTTTCACATGAAAGTTGTAGATTGTAATTCAAGCTTTCCATTGGTGTAAAGAATGCTCCATTTGGATGTGTGAATCAAGAGTTATGGTGTCCTAAAGTTCAATGTTTCAAGTTGTGTCATGAACAAAAACTTAGAATTTTTCTATGTAAGTTTGGACAGTTTTAATGACATGTTTTCAAAGCCATTTTTCACATAACTCCAAGCCTTATTTCAACCTGATTTCAACATGAATCTTGTTCCATCATCTTCCTACTTGAGTTTGAGCTCAATTTCTCTTTATTTGGACCATTATTCACCAAGTTATGATTGATTAAAGTGAGACATTTCAAACTTACAAAATTCCAACTCTTAGAAATTTCTCTAAGTCTTTGGATCAGTTTCATGGACACGATTTCAATGCCAATTTTCACATGATTCTAAGCCTTATCTCAAATTGATTTGAACATCAAGATTGTTCATTGCACTTCCTAGTGTCACGCCATCTCAAGTTCTCACCATTTGGCCAAGGATTCATCAAGATATAATGGTATGAAGTGAGCTGCACGAATTAGGTTCTAAGGCATGGCAAGGCATGTGATCCCTTTTGTTTTGGTACCATTTGGAAAACCTTTTGGAAGCATGGCATGTACCCTTCAAATTCCCACGCATGACCTCATTTGTACTGGCCAAAACCTTGCCTCATGTGGCCCAACATGCACACCAATTCCATGCATTTCTTTTCACTTGTTTTGCCAAAAATAGGAAAAGAGAAAGTGTGCATACAAACCTCATTTCATTCTTCTTCCCACGTGCAAGCCCTTCACTATTTCCTTGCTTCATTTTTTGATTTCGTTTCCATTCAGAGTCACACAAAACCATCACCTCATGTGCTACCCGTGTGCACCTCTCTCTCACACTTGAAAATTCAAATTGCATAACAAACTTTCATTTGATTTTCACCATTGCTCTCACGTACCAAATCACCTATAAAAGTCGTCTAAACCCTAAAAATCAACACACTATTTCTTTTCACACGAAATCAGATCAGAACAAGCTCATTTCTTCTCTGAAATCTCTCTCTTCGAAACTCCAAATTTCTTCAAGTTTTTTGCAACCTGTGGTCGGATTCATCATTCCTGAAGCACAAAGGATCATTTGCTAAAGTTTTCTTGAAGTTTAGCACACGTTTCAAGAGCCAACAGAGCTTCTCCGTTAAGTAAGTTTCTCTAACTTGGATCTGTCATTTTAGGCTCATTCTAGGATCATGCTGGGTGCATCTGAAGCCCTACAGTGATGTAGGCCATGTTTACATAAGTGTTGTACTGATTTGATGGAGTTTCAGAATTCACGCGTTTGATTCGTGCCTTGTTTTCACCGTGTTAGAGTGAATATAAATGAATTTTGAAGCCAGATTTGTTCTACGTGAAAAGTGCTTCAGGATAGGGTCTTTGTTTGTGTGATTTGGTGTAGTTTGCAAAGCTCTGGTGAGCTCTTGGTCAGAGAAGACGACCAGAGATGTTCTCCGGCGTCTAGGGTTTATGCTGGCGTGGCGAGGGTTTGACCCTCTGACTCGCCTAGTTGGCGTTGATTCACCTGTCAGCTCAAATAATGAGCAGCACGCGTGGCTTGGTTTTTTGTTTTGATTTCTGATTTGTTTGTTTAAGGAGCATTGGGCCTGCACATTTGCTATTCAAACACCACCGATTTGAGCACAATGGCGAGTTAACCAATTTCCTTTGTATCTGTCTCCACTGAATGCACCCCTTGCTTCTCTCATATTTTATTTCATTTTTTAATTTATTTTATTTTTAGTTGATAAAACCATTTTAAAAATTGAAAAAAATATGTTCCTGATTAGTTGGCATGTTGAGATAATTTTCATCATTTTAATTTTATTTTTGGATTTATTTTAGTATTTTATTTGGATTTATTTTGTGAGTGTGTTTCCAATGATACCCTTCATCTAGGGTTAGGAAATTTCTTGATCATTGCTCATCATTTGAGGCTAATTTTTTAGCCATATTTAGACCTTCATACGAGGTTGTTTTGATGCTGGTTTGGACTTGGTTTGAGTTACTTTTTGTGACTTTCCATTTAACTTTTGTTGGCCCCTGATTCACCCTCGATTTTGTGCTTACCTTTCCTTGTTGGTCACTTTTGAGCATACTCTTGAACTTTTCTTGCTCTCATCTTTTGTACACATTGAAGTGAATGTTTGAGATTTCCTTTGATTATTTTTTGGGATTTTATTTGATCTCTTTTCTATTTTTTATTAGTTTTTAATTGTTGAGATGATCTTTGATTGCATATGCTTGAAGTTTGACCTAGTTTGATGCCATTTTGCTTGCAATGTTTGAGTGATGTTTGAGATGTTTTGGTGATTGATAACATGCTGCTTTAGGGTGCTTTGAGTTTTGGCTTCATTGTCTTGTGATCATTTTCCAATTTATGATTGATTTTGCAATTTTGGTGATGTTTTGAATATGATCCAAGTATGTCTTTGCCCTAGTCTTTCCATGATGCTTCTTTGCATGACTTCAATAATACCTAATGCTTCTTATGTGCTATATTTGATGTGTTTGAGGTTTTGGTCTTCATGTTTAGATGCTCATTTCATGTCCATCTTATCTCATTTGTCTCACATGACTATTTGTTTCTCTTATGGATAATTTGAAGAATGCATACCTAGTTTTGACATATGCTTTGAGTGTGATGGATGATGTTCCTTCTTTTGATTTGGGTTTGTTATGACATGATGTGCTCGCTGCCCTATCTTGTATCTCACTTCATTTGGTTTCATCTACCATTGTTCTATGTCTTGTTACATCTTTTATGGAATTCTAGATCACTAGAGTGTGTTTGAACACTATGGCTTGCATGGTCTTATTTGCTTGGACATGATGATTGGTGACTACTTTGTACGAGTATGATGTTTGCCTTGTTGCTTGGTTACTTAAGTTGAACTTCCATGTTTGTTCACTTTATTGCATTTTCTCCTTCATCTCTTACTTCTTTCTTCTCCCTTGAAGCTTAAGACTTGTTTAAGTCTTAGATTTACTTTTGCACGTTCCCTTAGGATTCCCTAGTCCAACTTAATCTTTGATTAAGCTTGGAGTAGGATAAACATTAGGAGTTAATCCATGTATGCTAACATTAGGTAGAATTCCCTTTCTTACCTCAACTTTAGGGCCACCATTGCATGATAACATTAGGATTTAGTCTCCCTTAGTGTTTTTCTTTCAACTTTGAGTCTCCTCTTCTCATCTCAAAAACAAGTCCAAAACACTTAATAAATGCAACGAGCATTGTGCGCCACGAGCCTTAAGTACATATGAAATGAAGAATGAGGGGTCTCCCTTCACTCTTCTAGAGGGTTTATCATACGTCCCATTGGGGGCGACCATGCGACGCATTCGCTCCTATGTCATAGACTTTGGTGCAATGTGAGTGTCAAACTAACCTCAATTCATTTCTCTCTAAAAAACCCAAACCAAGTTCAAATGTTTTTCATCCTTCAGGATTGTTGGGTTTCAAATCATTTTCAGAAAAGAGCTCGTCGCTCATAAAAAACACTCATCGACTCGTATGTCGAACTACGACTGCTCTGACTTCCTTTCTCTCGTCCGATTGAGGATACGTAGGCACAAGACGACGACATATTGGCGAGAAACCTCCTCTTTTTAGTGCATAGTTCTTCGAACTACGTTGACTATGATTCTTTGTTCGTCCACGAAGATACGTAGGTATAGGATTGCGATAATCCTTGCAAGTCAGTTTTTGTTTCTCCCTTCCTGTTCCCGTTTAGCAGTAGGATTTAGATAACTCACCCTTTGATTAGACAACAAGAGTGGATCCCATCGAGTACGATGAACGCGTGGGGGTGCTAATACCTTCCCGTCGCGTAACCGACTCCCGAACTCAGACTATGGTTGCGATGACCATGTCTTCTCCCTTTTGAGGTTTCTTCGATCGTTTCCTTTCCCTGCGTCGGGATAAATAACGTTCGGTGGTGACTCTTCTATTCCGTTTCCGCCGGTTGTTTTTCGCAGTTGCGACAGCTGGGGACTCTGCTGGGGACTCTAGTTCCCTATGTGAGTCAATCTTAGCGCTTGTCTGTTTATTTTATTGGGTGTTTATTTCTGTGCATTATTTGTTGTATATTACTGTATTTTACCACATTTGGTGCATTTGATTATTGTTATCGTATTGCTATGCTGTTGTTGTGCTGTTGGGTGGGTTGGTTCCATGAGAGATAAGGCCAATACCCAGGCTTGAGTATACACCTAGGATTAGAGTGGAAAGTAGTGCGACTTGTGTGGCGTCTGGCCAGACTTAGTATACACGAAAACTCCACATCTAGACGAGGTTTTCTTCAGTGATATTCTATCATACGCATTGGGGCAGACGATAGAATGTAACCTAGAGAGCTGTCGACTCAGGCGACCATTCCCCGAGAACTTAGTTGAGGCACTCCTCCTGAGAGGTAATAATAGCAGACCAGAAATGGCAAACCCATTATGCTTCTTGATCCGAGGACCCAAAGTTAGGAACTTGTTATAGGGTGACCTTTTTGAGGGGAATCAGTTAAGGCCTCCTCGATTGGTGATGATGCCAAACCAAAAATGGTGACCATATCATCATTTCTCGACCTGAGAGTCCGTGACGCTGAGGATCCTTGGTTTTTTTAGAACCCACATGTGAGAGGGGCTGGGTGTTTATAGGTTTACAGGTAACTTTGACCTCCAACCTACCCGGTATTCTGGATTTCTTATCAGTGTGGACTTATCATCCCGATATTCTGGTATTCAGATTATTCCGATATTCTGAGTATTCTGGTTTTCTTATCAGAGCAGACCTTTGAACTTAGTCCGTCAATAGCACAACAATGCAGAGCTTTATGGATACCTTGATCCCGTGTCTTTGCATTTGCCTCACATGACATTGGCATTCTCATACTCATATGCATAACAGGTGCTCAGGAGCGGATTTCTCATTCTGACTTGGTATTATCTTCAGAATTGCCGGCTTGACCTGTCACCACTGCTCAACCTGTGATAATCGGAGGATAGCCATGGAACAGCTTCGTGCAGAAGTGATTGAAATGAAGATTCAGATGAGGCAGTTCATGGTGGATATGCAAGACATGTCCCAAGGTCAGAAACTGCTAAGAGAGGAAGTCAACCAGATGAAGACTCAGATGAGCCTGGTTATGGAAATCTTGAATACGGTGTTAAAGAAGGAAAATAATCATGTGTTCGCCTCTGCAACAGAAGTCCTTACTCCTCCCATCTCTTTGGGGTCTTCTCTAGATCATGGATTGCCTCGTGAATCCCCTCCACAATATGAAGTTTCAGAGCTTTTCCATTAGCAATCACTTCCTGTTCCCCAAGAGGATCCTAGGCCAGAGAGGCCTAAGAAGAAGTTTGATCCCATTCCAATGTCGTATGCGCAATTGCTTCCTCATTTGCTCGAGCTCAAACTAGTCGAGCTTATCACTTTAGGACCATCTCCAACAAGGTTTCCTTTGGGCTTCAATATCAATGCTAGGTGTGACTTCCACTCTGGTGCACCTGGTTACAATGTTGAAAATTGTATAAGGTTCAAGTATAAGGTCCAAGAGCTCATTAATTCAGGGGCAATCGAGTTCACGCCAGTCGGCACTGGTAAATAAGGTGATTTTACTCCAATTATTGCAAAGGAAGTGGAGACTCCTTCCCTTTATGTAGGATCCACCTCATGTCATGGATCTCTTCCACAACCTTATGATTCAGAAGCTCTACATCAACAACCCTTGTTTGTGCCTCAGCCGAATATGGAAAGGAAAGTACAGGGGCAGATTGGGCACCCGAATCAGCATCGGCAGCATAACTATCAGTAGCAGGGGCAACTCAGACTAAGAAGGCCCAAAAGGATATTTGATCCTATTCCTATTCCTTATATTCAGTTGTTTGCTCGCCTGCTCAAAAGCTCTTTGATTCAGCTGAGGAATACCACGCCAGTGCCATACCCTATTCCTCTGGACTATGATATGAATGCTAGGTGCGAGTTCCACTCAGGAACATTTGGGCATACAATTGATAACTGTAACGCGTTCAAACACAAGGTGCAAGATTTGATTGACTCAAAGGTCATCACCCTAGATGGTACCCCCATGAGCTGAAGCCTCCTTGTCAGAGTAAGCACCAGATCGCAAAAGCGTCATCAGGAGAAATAAGTCCAGACTGAGTCAAGCTTCCTCAACGATGGCAATCTTCGGTTTCTTTACTGCATTTTCATGTGTAATTTTTCATTGTTTGTTAGTACAGTGTTTGCATGTAAAAACTTGTTTGTGTTTTGAATGATGATTTTAATGCAATGAATATGTTTTTCTTGAAGTGTGCTATTCATGTTCATTCATTTAAATGTTTGTATGTACTGCAATACCAACTTTCTTGCTTAAACTCTTAGAGGGAGGATGATGAAGTGAAAAACGCAAAATCTTTGGTTGTATGCTTTTGGATAAAACCCTGTTGATGATGTACAGGCATTGCTTAAAATCCCCAAACACCGGAGATATAAGGGAGATAGACCATTGTCAACCCCGTCGAGCCTCGAAGTAGGAGTTTCCTTTCATTTGAAAAAACCCTCACATCTAACCCATGAGCAGGGTAGTTGTCAATTGATTTGACCTAGCATTCAACATTCAAAAGGAGTGCGCGTCTAAAGGTTCATTACCTTTTATTCCTCACATATCAAGAGGTCAAGGGGCGTGAAACCACAATTGTTATCCCTCACCGCAAGGAGTGAAACAATCACAATCCTTTCATAAAAATCAATACAGCCAGTGTCACACGATTTGCTCAAAAAAAAGGGGGAAGAAAAGTCGAAAAAGAAAAAAGAAATAAAGCCCGCTAAGTCAAAAGCTGGGAAGCAAATGACTTAGGCAAAAGTTAGGGCATCCCGCTAGACCTCAAAATCAAAAAAGAATTCAAAAGAATTGAGTCCAGGCAAAATCAGGGAAATAAAAAAAGGGAGAGAAAGTGAATATAAAAAGCGAAAAGGATTACAAAAGAAAAATCCTCGAGCAAGAATAAGTCGTGTGACTACAGGCGCCAAAGACGAAGGGAGCGACTGCCACTCCGAAAACATTATGGGCTCCCTAACCCTCGTTGATGACATGCATCAACCTTTTGGAAGGCTAGCGCTTGTGCCAAATGGACTGAATGTAGGACTGAAGGACATCAAGGAGAACGGGTGGGTGCAAACAAGATTTTGGGCCATAAGTATTTTTTTTCTGAAATAGTGAACCAGGCCACGTTACAACCCTCAAAAGTCCTAATTGAAGAAGAGTTATTCCGAAAGCGTACTTCAGCGAGATAGCGTTCCTGACTCCCATGAGTTGTGATAATAAGATTTTTGTTGGTATTGCATGTGCGTATTGTTTTCCATTCAAAAATCAAGGTCGTAAATAGTGATTCGTTCACAAGGTTTTGCGACATATTTTCAATAAAAAACTTCAAGGTTAATATATTTGTTGCATTAGAATTATCATTCTCATAATAAACTTTTTCTGCTTGCATACATGTGCTTAAGCATCAAGGAAGCTTACATAATGAACGTCAGTCAAGAAGCTTGATCCTACCAAGTTTAGATGCTCAAAAACTTCGAAGGACAGTCGTATCACGGGGCATGTTGCCAAGAGACTTCGTGCAGAGTGGGTTTTCCTAATAAGTCAGGATAAGGTGTAGCCAATCTGGGGCAGCCACATTGAGAAATCTCTCCAAAGTTCAGCCAAACGGGGGCAATCACGTCGAGATTCGGCAAATCTCTCGAAGATCAGTCAGTCAGGGGCAAAGTCACTTCAAGGCTCGTATCGAGGCAGGCCACCTCTAGAGCACGAGAAGTTATCCATTCCTAAAGACGGTTAATTGAAAGCACCTCTTCAAGGTTCAAAATACCGGGGCAGAATATTTCAAGTCATTACAAACCCTTTCGAGGCAAATTACTTCATAGATTATGCAGTCTGGGGAAGTTATATCGAGATCTGATAAATCTCTTCAGGAGTTTGAAGACCTTAGGGAATGTTGAAAGCCAGGTTTTTTGTAAAATCCTCTTGAGACAATTTCTTCCGTTAGACCCTGTAGTCTGGGGTAAATGGAGAGTTCAAAGGGCAGTTAGTCACGTATGAGAATCAACATGCAGTTGACCAGAAGAAGCGTGAAGCGCCAAAGTAGTTCTCAGCAGGGAGTTTCTCTTCCTCAGCAAGGCGCACCAAAGGGTATCTTTTCCCATCGAGGCATTTGAATCGCCATCCGTCCTCAGCAAAAATAGTTGAAGTTTTGTCGTTTGTGGCAGAGTATAATGAAAATTCTGATGATCCTCCCCAACAAGAGTTCAGAAGTTTGCTCTCCCCCAGCCAGGTTGGTGAAGTTTATTGCTTGTCAGCACGAATTCGTATTCCCCGTACAAGTTAAGAGTGTTGGGTTGGTGTTTCTCAAGCTTGCGGTGAAGGGGTTTCCGTCTCCCCAATGGAGTAAGGACATAATGTTGTCCCCTGGCAGAGCTGATAACGTCAGCTTTCGTTTCCCAGGTAGATTTGTTGGTGGTGTTTAGTTTTTCCCGACAGGTCAGAGGCCAATTGCCATTGGTATTTCTCTTCAGCTGAGCCCTGGGGAATTTTCAGCAGATGTTTGTGATAGAATAGAGATTTGGTTGGGTTTTCGAGCAGAGTTTATGACCATAGAGAGAGTTCAGTTTGTCGTATGTCTGCGGGTTAGCATGATTTTTCTCCCCAGTAGAGTTTCTCTCTAGCATTAAGATTTTATCATCCTCAGCAAAGCATTGAGAGCCTCTTTCCCCCCCAGCAAGAGTGAAGAGGATCATTCCCCCCAGTCAAATTAGTTTATTACTCCCCGACGAGTATTCAGAAGCCGACCGTCTCATACAGGAAAATGTTGCATCGCCAGCAGGAGATTTGTTGGATGTCTCTCCTTGGCAGAGATCTTATTCTCCCCACATAGTCTTGATGTTTACTGCCCTTATCAGATCAGGAAGTATAGTCTCTTCGACAATGGTATGTTTTATCCCCGCCAGGGTAAAGTCATTTCTCCAGTAGCAGGTTAAGTTTAATGATATCCCCCAGCGGGTTTGGTATTATTGATTTCTCTCCCCAAGCAGAGTTTGGTGTCAACCTCGCCACTGTTTAATCAACAGTGGTTGACATCCCCGAAAGGTTTTAAGTCTAATTGTTATTGGCACTTTTCAGTATCAGGTTTTGGGTTCTATCTTCAACAAAGGTTAATTGTAATCCCCAGCAGAGGGGAAGTTCTCTTTGGGTTTCATCTTCAGCAGAGATTGTGATCAGGAAAGTTGTTCCGTGTGATTTTCCTTGGCAGGGTTTGTGACCACGGAGACAATTTAGTTTGTCTTCCCCAGTGGAGTTGCCTTTGTTTTCAGCGTTTATGTCGCTGAAGTGTTTCTTTTGCATAGCACAAGCATCATTTGCATTGCATCCTCCCAAAAGCGTAGCATTTCCATTTTGTATGGAGCATTACGCCATAGAAAAATTCAAACATATGCATTCGAAGCATAAGCCAGGTTTTAGTTCACATTTTCCAGACGTTTCCCCAGCAGAGAGCATAGTAATTCAGGAGATATCGTTCAATTTCATTCCCCAACCAGTGGATTGGGTCATCCAGAGAGATTATCTGGTGTTCCCATGCAGAGTTGTTTATCAAAATCGTAGTCTGTGGTTTATTTTTTTTCACCCCTTCGTCCAGATGGTCTATTGAATTATCCCGTCAGAGTTGTTTAACATTAGTCCGACACCCGTCAGTGTTTGAATCCTTTTCATCAATACTTCGTTCGTATTGACTTCTTAGACACCCGTCCGTGTTTATTTGGCACCCGTCCGTGTTCGATCTCTTTTGCTTTAATACCCGTCTGTATTGACTTCTTAGACACCTGTCCGTGTTCTTTCGACACCCGTCCGTGTTCGATTGCATTACTTCAATACTTCATCCGTATTGATCTTAGACACCCGTCCGTGTTCTGTAACGCCCCGTTTTGTCTTATTTATTTAATCGAGTCGATTTAATTATTTTCGTTTTTATATTATTTTATTCTTGACTTTTATTTGACAATATATTATTTTTCATCGTTGTTTATGTTTTATCGCGTTTTGAGAGCGTTTGCGAGATATTTGAGCTGAGGGGGTAAAATAGTCTTTTTAGGGGTTTAGATATTTTATATAAATAGAGATTTGAGAGGAAATAGAGAGAAAAGAAAATAGAGAGAAAGAAAATAGAAGATAGAAAGGAAGAGGAAAGAAAAGAGGAGAAAGAGGAAAATCGCGGGAACTCCGTTTCGAGCGCGAATAATCGGGTAAGGGTGAGAAGTTTCAATTATATCTTGCTTGTGTATGTATATGTGTTGTTTGTTGTAATTGTTTTAGTTGTTTCGCAACTTTTCGTATCGATTGGAATTAGGAGCGATTGATAGAAATCGATGTTTTCACGGATGAAATTTGATATAAACTGCGTAGAATACTTGTCGTTAGGTTTGGATCATGTTTTGGTTGTTATAGTATGATTTGGAAGTGTTTGGGTGTAAGAAATGAGGGTTTTTGACCCCAAATGACCTATGTTATCGCTGCTGGAATTTCTGGGTTTCGCAGGTTCGCATTGCGAACCAAAGCGAAGGAAACAGAGAAGGTTCGCTAGCAGTTCGCATTGCGAACTTTATGACTTTTTTCTTCTGCCACGGTTCGCTAGGGGTTCGCATTGCGAATAGGAAGGCGAACGTGACGGATTTTTCCATTTTGTTTCCTTCATAACTTTTGATCCGTAACTCGGATTGAGGCACGGTCGGATGCATTGGAAAGCTATTTCAATGCTCTTTATGATAGTGGAATAGAAACATATGTTTATGCCATGGATTGATAAGAAAAATATGGAAAAGTAATGTATGTGTGAAAAGTGTGGTTTATGTTTCCACCGTAACTCCCGAATCGAGAGTCCGAATGATATGGGACTTGAGGCATTAGATAGATAACCTAAGATGCTATTAAATGGTGATGTTAGGCCATGATTTAACCAAGAATATTTGGTATAGGATTATTAGTAATTTATAGGCTTTGTTGTGTTTGTTTGTGTTCGATGCGATATGATATCGTCATATAAATGTGGGGCTTTTGTGCTATCTATATGATGTTGATGCATGTGATAATAATGTTGTTTGTGGTAAAATGCATTATTTGATTGAATATCAATGTATGTTGTTAAGATTGTTGTGGTTTGTGGATTATGATGAAATCTAATGTGTGCTAATTGGTGGCCTTATGGCAAGTAAATGTATTGTTTAAATTGATTTCCAATGCATGAATAATGATGATGAGATAATCCATATTATTTATTTATGAAGATGCATTTGATTGTCATGAGTCCTTGTATGCCAAGCATCATGATATGCATTCTTGTGATGTCGTGTGCCCTAGTGGGTGTGAGTGACGAAACGATTCCAGAGGGGATCCGCTATAACATCGCGTGCCTTATACAAAGAGGTGTGAGCGGTGATTATAGACGATCGTGTGCCTTATACAAAGAGGGGTGGGAATTAGGGTGTTATAAAACAATTTAAAAGGGAAACTTTTATAGTGGTATCAGAGCAGGTCGGTCTGTCCGGCCAAGTTGTTGAGTCAGTTGGTGTGACAGTTGTATACTGTCGATGTTGTTTGTCCCTTAGTATGTGATATGTGTGTGAAACACTGTCAGTGCTTTCTGGTTTTCTAATCCTTTGTCTTCAGGATTTAGAATGAGATAAGTGGGGGAGAAGCTTGTGGTTCTCCAAGTTGCTTCAGTTGTGTTTCGTTGGTTGCAAGAGTATAAGTGTTGTTTGGACAGTGTGATTCCCGGTTCCAGAGGGAATGCGGAGGTAAGGTTTATGTCGACTAAGGATTTGTGCCTTAGGTAGTGGTGTGCACAAGATGCAAGAAATGCTATTATAGTTTGGTAAAGACGGTTTATGCCCCATCATGATTGTCGGCTGTCTATTGACAAATTGAGGATCTGATCACCCTTAATCTCTTGTTGATAGTAGACGAAATTATGTTGGATGGAATAGACGTGTCTTTCCGGCTTTGATAGTGTGTGAAATGAATTGTTTGGAATTAAGGAAATGATTACGGATTATTTTGTTGAGTCGATGAAGATTCTTATATCGGAAGATGAGATGGATTAGAGGTTTTGATATGTTGGTCCGGTTGGGAAGTCATTGAGAGAGAACGATTGGGTATCGTTAATGGTTGTTCTCAGAGAGTAGAGTGTGAACTCAAATTTGACGAAGGTGAGGATTTGAGGTTTGGATCTGCTAAGTAAGTAGAAGAACTTTTAGGAAGTAAGACTAAGATGTTTGTTACATTTGTGAGGCTGAGTGTGTTGTCTTCTTGGAGAGCTCCAGTATTGTTAGTAACAAAAAGGATGTATGATTGAATGGAATGACAAGCATGATGTGTATAATGGTATTGAGACTATGGAAATCAAAACTTAGAGTTTTGGTGAGTTTTGGAGTTTTTAAAGTTTTAGGGCATTAATGGAAATTTTGAGGAAACCCTTGTGGGTGGATGTAACATTGCGTTTGGGAGTTCTTTTTGGTTTGGTTGAGTTTGATTGAAATTACAATTGTTTGGAATGTTTGATAAGAATGGTGAATTGTGTGAGTTAAGGCTTTAATCTATTTAATGTGACTGGTTATGTTTGTTATCATCGGGATAGGCTGTTATTTACTCGGTTAAGCTTGTATGTGAGTAACCAGTTACCTAGTGAAAATTTTTGCTAAAGCTTTAAGAATTCATATCTTTTGGAATTTGGTTGAGCATTACAATGTACCTTGATGTTGTTTGGTGTTAGTATTGTGTCTGTAATGTTGGTGGAGAGGATGAATCGTATCTTCCGTATTTAATTGGATAAGTTCGTAGTGGCTTTGATTGAGGATATTCGGATCTGTTATAAACTCAGAGGAAGAACAAGTGGAGTGTTTGAGAGTCGGATTGCAAGTGTTGAAAAGGAAGGAATTTTTATGCTAAGTTATTCAAGTGAGAATTTTGGTTGGAAAAGGGTTAGTTTTCTTAGATATGTTATTTCGGATGAGAGTATGGTTATGGATCCATCTGAAGTAGATGCAGTTCTACAATGAGAGGCTCCGAAGTTGGTTAAGGAGATTATAAACTTTTGGGCTCAGTTGGTTGTTACTGCAGGCTATGGAAGACTTTGCTAAGTTCGTACTTCTGTTATCTCAGTTGACTTACAAAGAGTGAGTCATTTGTTTGGATGTTCATTGTGAGTAAGTTTTGGTGAGCTGAAGTAGAAGTTGTCTACGGCTCCAGTTTTGATTCTGTGTGATCCTAATGAATCGTTTGTGAGGTATTGTGATGTATCTTTGATGAGTTTAGTCAGGGTATTAATGCAAGAGGGTAAAGTCGTAGCTTATGCTCTACGACGATTGAGGATTCATAAAAGGTTCTATACTATTCAGGATTCGGAATTGGGTGCGGTTGTATTGTGTTGGAAAATTTGGAGGTATTATCTTTATGGTTCTAGGTTCGAAGTGTTTAGTAAATCACAAGAATGTTGAGTACCTATTTGGTCGGAAGGAATATAGTATGAGGCAGCGAGGATGGTTGGAATTTGTGATGAGTTATAACTTTAGCTGGAATTATCCTATTGGTGAAGTTTATGTCGTGCGTGATGAGTTAAGTCGAAAGTTTTTATACATGTCTGTTTTGATGGTCAGAGAATTAAAATTATTTGAGTAGTTCAGAGACTTGTGTCTGGTGTGTGAGATAACACAGTAGAGTGTGAATTTGGGTATATTAGAAGTGAACAGTGATATTTGGCAGAAATGAGAAAGAGTTAGACTTTGGACGTGGGATTGATAGTTTGATGGTTACGAGTAATCAGAGTGCGCAGCGGAAGCGTGATGTGGCACATTTTGCATTTGCGTGTGTGACTTGTAAGAGTTCATAGGTTGAACATTGGAAACATGTAGGAATGATAAGACCATTGGACGTTTCAGAATGGAAGTGTTAGGCAAAAGGTTAAAATATTATTCATGGGCTACAATGTAGATGGATGTTTTGGTTACATGTTCGATTGGGGAATCGTAGCATTGTTGCGATATTGTTATGTGACAAGGATGTTGGTATTGTGGTTATGTAGAGGTTGTTGAAACGATGTTGGGTCGTGGAACTTAGGTTCTTGTTTGTGTTGTTGCCTCGTTCCTATCGTGTTGGGTCGAGTGCGAGTAGCTAATTCCTTGTGGTGAATTAGAGTGTTACCTACGGTGATGGTAACGATCTTGTTGTGTTTCGAATCAAGGGTGAACATGTGTGTTCTTAACTTGGGTATTCTTTGAGTCGTGAGTTAGTCATCAAGTGCATTGTATGGGCCTTGCATCTTGTCGTCGTTGTCGTGTCGTTATTGTGGTTGCTGTTAGCAAGGTGGTTTGTCAGTTTGTGTTATTCGTGGTGTGCCTTTGGCTGGCATGTTAGTTTGTTAGTCGGATGCGAGAGTCGTGTCTGGAGTTGTTTGTCTCAGTATATTTTCGAGGACGAAAATGTCTAAGTGGGGGAGAGTTGTAACGCCCCGTTTTGTCTTATTTATTTAATAGAGTCGATTTAATTATTTTCGTTTTTATATTATTTTATTCTTGACTTTTATTTGACAATATATTATTTTTCATCGTTGTTTATGTTTTATCGCGTTTTGAGAGCGTTTGCGAGATATTTGAGCTGAGGGGTAAAATAGTCTTTTTAGGGGTTTAGATATTTTATATAAATAGAGATTTGAGAGGAAATAGAGAGAAAAGAAAATAGAGAGAAAGAAAAGAGAAGATAGAAAGGAAGAGGAAAGAAAAGAGGAGAAAGAGGAAAATCGCGGGAACTCCGTTTCGAGCGCGAATAATCGGGTAAGGGTGAGAAGTTTCAATTATATCTTGCTTGTGTATGTATATGTGTTGTTTGTTGTAATTGTTTTGGTTGTTTCGTAACTTTTTGTATCGATTGGAATTAGGAGCGATTGATAGAAATCGATGTTTTCACGAATGAAATTCGATATAAACTATGTAGAATACTTGTCGTTAGGTTTGGATCATGTTTTGGTTGTTATAGTATGATTTGGAAGTGTCTGGGTGGAAGAAATGAGGGTTTTTGACCCCAAATGACCTATGTTATCGCTGCTGGAATTTCTGGGTTTCGCAGGTTCGCATTGCGAACCAAAGCGAAGGAAACAACGAAGGTTCGCTAGTAGTTCGCATTGCAAACTTTATGACTTTTTTCTTCCTCCACGGCTCGCTAGGGGTTCGCATTGCGAATAGGAAGGCGAACGTGACAGATTTTTCCATTTTGTTTCCTTCATAACTTTTGATCCGTAACTCGGATTGAGGCACGGTCAGATGCGTTGGAAAGCTATTTCAATACTCTTTATGATAGTGGAATAGAAACATATGTTTATGCCATGGATTGATAAGAAAAATATGGAAAAGTAATGTATGTGTGAAAAGTGTGGTTTATGTTTCCACCGTAACTCCCGAATCGAGAGTCCGAATGATGTGGGACTTGAGGCATTAGATAGATAACCTAAGATGCTATTAAATGGTGATGTTAGGCCATGATTTAACCAAGAATATTTGGTATAGGATTATTAGTGGTTCGTAGGCTTTGTTGTGTTTGTTTGTGTTCGATGCGATATGATATCGTCATATAAATGTGGGGCTTTTGTGCTATCTATATGATGTTGATGCATGTGATAATGATGTTGTTGTGTGGTAAAATGCATTGTTTGATTGAATATCAATGTATGTTGTTAAGATTGTTGTGGTTTGTGGATTATGATGAAATCCAATGTGTGCTAATTGGTGGCCTTATGGCAAGTAAATGTATTGTTTGAATTGATTTCCAATCCATGAATAATGATGATGAGATAATCCATATTGTTGATTTGTGAAGATGCATTTGATTGTCATGAGTCCTTGTATGCCAAGCATCATGATATGCATTCTTGTGATGTCGTGTGCCCTAGTGGGTGTGAGCGACGAAACGATTCCAGAGGGGATCCGCTATAACATCGTGTGCCTTATACAAAGAGGTGTGAGCGGTGATTATAGACGATCGTGTGCCTTATACAAAGAGGTGTGAGCGATCGGGTCATGTGCCTTATACAAAGAGGTGTGAGCAATCCATAAATGTCGTGTGCCTTATACAAAGAGGTGTGAGCAACGGGGAACATCGTTTGCCCGACGGGGAGTTACACTAAGTAACAAGCGATGATTCCAATAGTTCTTGAGTGAACTGGTGATGAGAAATGATGGATGGAATGGTACCGCATATGCATTGTATAGAGTCGCTGTGTCAGTCTCTATGCATTTGCATAAATCATGAATGGATTGATTATGTGTGAGAATTGTGAATGGATGCATTATGTGTGGTGAATTGTGAATTGATGTGCATACGTGATAAATGCATTGGTTATGGATGATATGTTTTATGTATAGACATATGTTATGTTGTTGGATTGTTAGAAATATATTATGTATCTGTGGCTTGCTATATGTATTGGTATGTGATGCTTGTGGTGAGAATAACTATGCATGTGAATTTATATGTGTTTGCATATTACTATGCAATCTTGATTTAGTTGTTATTTCTCACCCTTCTGTTGTGGTTTGTTGCTCTATGAGGCAATTGCAGATTAGTGTCTCAGAGGCTTTTGTGAAGATTAGTTCTCCATCCGTTTGTCAGTCAGTCTGCTCTGATACGTGACACGGGAGTCGGGGAATGCTTTTGTTATATATGTATACATTGTGGGATCTATTTTGTATTAACTTTGTATGAATATTTATATGTTATAAAACAATTTATTTTGTAAAATAAGTCAGTTATGGATCTTTCCGCTTTATTCCATAATTGAACTTTTCTTTTATATGGAAAAAGTTTCCCTTTTACGTTTATTCCATTTTGTGTTATGTATCAAATAATTGAGCAGGGATTGTGTTTTCTTCGTTTAAATGTGGCATCCTTGTTTCTGTCGAAAAAATAAATTTTTATTTACTCTGATTTATTTATGTATTATTTATTCGCGATGGGAATTGGGGTGTTATATGTTCGATCTCTTTTTCTTCAATGCTTCGTCCGTATTGACTTCTTAGACACCCGTCCGTATTTTTTTTGGCACCCGTCCGTGTTTGAATCCTTTTCATCAATACTTCGTCCATATTGATCTTAGACACTCGTCCGTGTTCTTTCGAAACCCATCCGAGTTCGATCTCTTTTGCTTCAATACCCGTCCGTATTGACTTCTTAGACACTCGTCCGTGTTCTTTCGACACCCGTCGGTGTTTGAATCCTTTTCATCAATACTTCGTCCGTATTTACTTCTTAGACACCCGTCCATGTTCTTTTGGAACCCGTCCGTGTTCGATCTCTTTTACTTCAATACCCGTCCTTATTGACTTTAGACACCCGTCCGTGTTCTTCCAGCACCCGTCAGCGTTTGAACCTTTTTCTTCAATACCCGTCCGTATTGACTTTAGACACCCGTCCGTGTTCTTTTAGCACCCGTCCGTGTTTGAACCTTTTTCTTCAATACCCGTCCGTATTGACCTTAGACACCCGTCCGTGTTCTTTCAGTACCCGTCCGTGTTTGACCCTTTTTCTTCAATACCCGTCCGTATTGACCTTAGACACCCGTCCGTGTTCTTTCAGCACCCGTCCGTGTTTGAACCTTTTTCTTCAATACCCATCCGTATTGACCTTAGACACCCGTTCGTGTTCTTTCAGCACCCGTCCGTGTTCGATCCTTTTCTTCAATACCCGTCCGTGTTCGATCCTTTTCTTCAATACCCGTCCGTATTGACCTTAGACACCCGTCCGTGTTCTTTCGGCACCCGTCCATGTTCGATCTCGTTTCTTCAATACTTCGTCTGTATTCATTTTAGACACCCGTCCGTGTTCTTTCAGCACCCGTCTGTGTTTGAACCTTTTTCTTCAATACCCGTCCGTATTGACCTTAGACACTCGTCCGTGTTCTTTCAGCACCCGTCCGTGTTTGAACCTTTTTCTTCAATACCTGTCCGTATTGACCTTAGACACCCGTCCGTGTTCTTTTAGCACCGGTCCGTGTTTGAACCTTTTTCTTCAATACCCGTTCATATTGGCCTTAGACACCCATCCGTGTTCTTTCAGCACCCGTCCGTGTTTGAACCTTTTTCTTCAATACCCGTCTGTATTGATTTTAGACACCCGTCCGTGTTCTTTTTGGCTACTTTTCGATACTCGTCTGTATTAATGTTTTAACAATCGTTTGTGTTTATCCCCCAGCGTAGTTGACACTCGTCCGTGTTCACCTTATGGTTTTCGATACTCGTTTGTATTATTCCCAGTTACCCGTCTGTATTTTTACTCCTTGCGTCAATACTTTGTCCGTATTAACCTAAGACACCCGTCTGTGTTCTTTCAATACCCTTCCGTGTTATGGTTTTATATCTCTTACTACTTTTTCCCCAGTGGAGTCGTCTCTCCCTTTGCAGGTTGCAAATTTGTGTGGTTATTTTGATATTCAATCTCCGTGTATCTAGATTGTCTGAAAGCCTTGGCTTTCGTACCCTCAGGTCCAAGAAGATTGAATAGGGGCAGTTGTAACACCCCAAAATTTACCCTATTGTTTCTAACACTAGCTGGCTTATGTTTCATTTCATTTTTACATTATCATTTGTGCATATCATTGGTTCTATGCATGGGATCAAGGTATCTTGGTTAGCTCAAAAGGAGAAGATGTTTTTCAGAGGCTCAAGCAAGAGATCATGTGTGCATAGATGAACATTGGTCAGGATATCAAGGGAAGAGATGTTCTTAATATCACCATCACTCAAGCTACAAAAGTTTCTTAGGCCTCAAGGCATCTTATTATGTCTATTACCTCATCAAATGGATGAATTTGGCAAGAGATTTGAAGTAGATCACATCCTCATATCTGTTGATCATCAAGCTAGGGTTGTGAACATCTGGGAATGTAATACTCCAATGGGCAAGATTTTTGAAGCTTTATCATCATCATGTGGCACATTTCATCTTTGTTTAAGAGGATTCACATCATACTCAGAGGAAGTTGAGTTTTGAGCTTGGGTCGATTCCTCCTAACATTTGGGGCCAAAGTTAGAGGATTGAGAATTAGTAAAATCAGGGATAAAGTCATCTGGGCAGTGAAAAAGTCAACTCCTGACTTTTTGAGGTCAACTTTGTGTCTTTCAAGTTAAATATAATCAATGGATGAGATTTGATCAAGGAATTATCAAAAATCAAGAATTTGGAAAAGTTGCCATTTTTGGCTAATTAGGTTTTTAGAAAGTTACTATTTTTGGAAAGTTCTCATGTTTGTTTAACAACTTTCAAGGCCAATTTCCTCCATGATCCAAGCTCCATTTGGAAATCCTTTTCACATGAAAGTTGTAGATTGTAATTCAAGCTTTCCATTGGTGTAAAGAATGCTCCATTTGGATGTGTGAATCAAGAGTTATGGTGTCCTAAAGTTCAAGGTTTCAATTTGTGTCATGAACAAAAACTTAGAATTTTTCTAAGTTAGTTTGGACAATTGCAATGACATGTTTTCAAAGTCATTTTTCACATACCTCCAAGCCTTATTTCAACCTGATTTCAACATGAATCTTGTTCCATCATCTTCCTACTTGAGTTTGAGCTCAGTTTCTCTTTATTTGGACCATTATTCGCCAAGTTATGATTGATTAAAGTGAGACATTTCAAACTTACAAAATTCCAACACTTAGAAATTTCTCTAAGTCTTTGGATTAGTTTCATGGACACGATTTCAATGCCAATTTTCACATGATTCTAAGCCTTATCTCAAGTTAATTTGAACATCAAGATTGTTCATTGCACTTCCTAGTTTCATGCCATCTCAAGTTCTCACCATTTGGCCAAGGATTCATCAAGATATAATGGCATGAAGTGAGCTGCACAAATTTGGTTCTAAGGCATGGCAAGGCATGTGATCCCTTTTGTTTTGGTACCATTTGGAAAATCTTTTGGCAGCATGGCATGTACCCTTCAAATTCCCACGCATGACCTCATTTGTACTGGCCAAAACCTTGCCTCATGTGGCCCAACATGCACACCAATTCCATGCATTTATTTTCACTTGTTTTGCCAAAAATAAGAAAAGAGAAAATGTGCATACAAACCTCATTTCATTCTTCTTCCCACGTGCAAGCCCTTCACTCTTTCCTTGCTTTATTTTTCTGATTTCGTTTCCATTCAGAGTCACACAAAACCACCACCCCATGTGCTACCTGTGTGCACCTCTCTCTCTCTCACTTGAAAATTCAAATTGCATAACAAACTTTCAATTGATTTTCACCCTTGCTCTCACGTGCCAAATCACCTATAAAAGTCGTCTAAAACCTAAAAATCAACACACCATTTCATTTCACACGAAATCAGATTAGAACAAGCTCATTTCTTCTCTGAAATCTCTCTCTTCGAAACTCCAAATTTCTTCAAGTTTTTTGCAACCTGTGGTTGGATTCATCATTCCTGAAGCACAAAGGATCATTTGCTGAAGTTTTCTTGAAGTTTAGCACACATTTCAAGAGCCAACGGAGCTTCTCCGTTAAGTAAGTTTCTCTAACTTGGATTTGTCATTTTAGGCTCATTCTAGGATCATGCTGGGTGTATCTGAAGCCCTACAGTGATGTAGGCCATGTTTACATAAGTGTTGTGTTGATTTGATGAGGTTTTAGAATTTATGTGTTTGATTCGTGCCTTGTTTTCATTGTGTTAGAGTGAAAATAAATGAATTTTGAAGCCAGATTTGTGTTCAACGTGAAAAGTGCTTCAGGATAGGGTCTTTGTTTGTGTGATTTGGTCTAGTTTGCAGAGCTCTGGTGAGCTCGGGGCGGAGAAGACGACCGAAGATGTTCTCCGGCGTCTAGGTTTTATGCTGGCGTGGCGAGGGTTTGACCCTCTGACTCGCCTAGTTGGCGATGATTCACTTGCCAGCTCAAATAATGAGCAACACACATGGCTTAGTTTTTTTATTTATGATTTGTTTGTTTAAGGAGCATTGGGCCTGCACATTTTCTATTCACACACCACCGATTTGAGCCCAATGACGTGTTAACCAGTTTCCTTTGTATCTGTCTTCACTGAATGCACCCCCTTGCTTCTCTCATATTTTCTTTTTGTTTTTTTATTTCATTTTAGATTTTATTTTATTTTTAATTGATAAATCCATTTTAAAAATTGACAAAAATATGTTCCTGATTAATTGGCATGCTGAGATAATTTTCATAATTTTTATTTTATTTTTAGATTTATTTTATTTTGATTTATTTTGTGAGTGTGTTTCCAATGATACCCTTCATCTAGGGTTAGGAAATTTCTTGACCATTGCTCATCATTTGAGGATAATTTTTAGCCACATTTAGACCTTTATATGAGGTTGTTTTGATGCTGGTTTGGGCTTGGTTTGAGTTACTTTTAGTGACTTACAATTTAACTTTTGTTGGCCCTTGATTCACCCTCGATTTTGTGCTTACCTTGCCTTGTTGATCACTTTTGAGCATGCTCTTGAACTTGTCTTGATCTCATCTTTTGCACACATATAAGTTAATGTTTGAGGTTGCCTTTTATTATTTTTTTGGGATTTTATTTGATCTCTTTTCTATTTTTGATTAGTGTCTAATTGTTGAGATGATCTTTGATTGCATATGCTTGAAGTTTGACCTAGTTTGATGCCATTTTGCTTTCTATGTTTGAGTGAGGTTTGAGATGTTTTGGTGATTGATAACATGTTGCTTTAGGGTGCTTTGAGTTTTGGTTTCATTGTCTTGTGATCATTTTCCAATTTATGATTGATTTTGCAATTTTGGTGATGTTTTGAATATGATCCAAGTATGTCTTTCCATGATACTTCTTTGCATGACTTCAATGATACCTAATGCTTCTTATAAGCTATATTTGATGTGTTTGAGGTTCCAATCTTCATGTTTAGATGCTCATTTCATGTCCATCTTATCTCATTTGTCTCACATGACTATTTGTTTCTCTTATGGATAATTTGAAGAATGCATGCCTAGTTTTGACACATGCTTTGAGTGTGATGGACGATGCTCCTTGTTTTGATTTGGGTTTGTTATGAAATGATGTGCTCGCTGCCCTATCTTGTATCTCACTTAATTTGGTCTCATCTACCATTGTTCTATGTCTTGTTACATCTTTTATGGAATTCTAGATCACTTGAGTGTGTTTGAACACAATGTCTTGCATGGTCTTGTTTGCTTGGACATGATGATTGGTGATTACTTTGTATGAGTATGATGTTTGCCTTGTTGCTTGGCTTCTTGAGTTAAACTTCCATGTTTGTTCACTTTATTGCATCTTCTCCTTCATCTCTTACTTCTTTCTTCTCCCTTGAATCTTAAGACTTGTTTAAGTCTTAGATTTACTTTTGCATGTTCCCTTAGGATTCCCTAGTCCAACTTAATCTTTGATTAAGCTTGGAGTAGGATAGACATTAGGAGTTAATCCATGTATGCTAACATTAGGTAGAATTCCCCTTCTTACCTCAACTTTAGGACCACCATTGCATGATGATGAGTCCTAACCCTTGGCATTAATTTTGGTAAAACTAACTTAGCAGAAAGATGTTGGACAAGATGTCCTGACATGGTGAACTCACTGCAGGTTAAGATGTTAGACAAGATGTCCTATCAGGTGGATTTGACATCTTTGTCTGTTACAGTTTTGGGATAACTGTATTTTGGTAACAGGTGTGATTGGAATATGACTTGATTCCAGGTGGCATCTGAGATTGTGGAATCAGAGATTTTGATTCTAAATGGAATATGCGGTTTCCTTGTAAGGAGACATTTTTGGAAACTTGGGATTGAAGAAATTATGTCGCAGATTCTGAGAGCAGAATTGCTGCGCTGTTTGAAGCCCAAGTCCAGTTGTGTATTGCAATATAAATAGGATGGTTTTTAACCTAGTTTGTGTGTTGAATATTGCAGCTATTTTTAGAAGTACTAGGGTTTGTACTTGTGTGAGCCTCTCGTGTATTGTGTGAATACTAGAGAAGGACAGTTTATTGAGTTGTAATATTTTCAGTCACTGCTGTGATTGGAAGGGAATTAAGAAGGGTCTCATACCTAGGAGAGTCTTAGGTAGAAATCTAGGAAGGGTAGTTTCTAGGTGCTAAGTTGTAAACGTTGGAGTTTAGCTTAGAACCAATTCTACTTAGTGATTTCATTACTAGCTTGGTAGGCCCCAGACGTAGGTGTTGTTGATCACCGAACTGGGTTAACAATTTCTGTGTGTTGTTTACATTCTGTAGTTTACTTTTGTTCTTCCTTAATCCTTGTGAGAAGCAGAGATCAAGTGTCACAACATCCTGTCAGACATCTTAGTGATCTGCTTAACTAGAATTTCAATTGGTATCAGAGCAGGCATCCTGCTCTGTATCTAGGTGAGATTCAGGGACAATACTTTCTAGTTCGATGGATAAAGAAGGAGGAATTCTGAATAGACCACTAATACTTGATGGTTCCAATTATGAATATTGGATAGTTCGCATGGTGGCGTTTATCAAGTCTATGGATGGAAAGGCTTGGAAGTCTATGGTTAAGGGGTGGGATCCAGCAAAGATCAGAAACAAAGATGGGAAGCTCACTGAGGAGCTGAAACCTGAATAAGATTGGGATGATGAAGATGATAAGCTTGCTCAAGGAAACTCCAAAGCCTTGAATGCCTTGTTCAATGGGGTGGACAAGAACATCTTCAGACTCATAAAAAATTGCACTGTTGCAAAAGATGCATGGGAAATCCTGAAGACTGCACATGAAGGTACCTCTCGAGTCAAATCCTCAAGACTTCAGCTTCTCACTACTAAGTTTGAGAACCTGAGGATGAGAGAAGAAGAAAGTATACATGACTTTCATATGAATATTGTTGATATTGCCAACACATCTAGTGACCTTGAAGAGAAAATTCCTAAAGCCAAGTTGGTTCAGAAAATTCTAAGGTCTCTTGCCAAAAGGTTTGATATGAAAGTGACAGCGATTGAAGAAGCTCAGGACATAAATACGATGAAGGTAGATGAGCTTATGGGATCACTCCAAACCTTTGAGATGGCTATTAGCGAAAAGGATGAAAAGAAGAAAAGTCTTGCCCTAATGACCAACCAAGAAGAGGGTGACACTGTCATACCCCAAATTTTGACCACCAATATTTCCCATCATTGTGCAAATCATTGCCACAATATGGATGTGCCATTATGCCTCATCGATTTCCTCAAGGATTGTTTAGCTTTCACTACTACCAAGAATTAGGGTTCAGGCCCTCTCTGAGCATTTAGGCAAAAGATCAATCAAGAAATGACATGATATTCAACTTGTCCTTACTCTCAAACACCCATAAAGGATCAAGAGGACTCCCACATCAAGAACCAAGCACAAAGTTGCAACTTTCCAAGTGGATCAAGTCTCAAGATCGCCAGTGTCACCAAATTAGGGTTTTGGTCGACCAAGGCCTCCATATGAAAATTTTCCTCTAGGAATGAGCCAATACTTCAAAACATGATCCAAAATGCTCCAAGGGACCTCATGGACCCAATCATCAAGTCAATTTAGCCTCAGGGGACGCATTCATAAAAAATCAGGAATTAGGGTTTCTTGACCTAATTCACCCCTAAGTTGACTTTTGGAGCAAAACATGAGCCAAGAACTCAAGACATGATTTGAGGACCTCAAATACACCACATTGATCCATTTGCAACAATGGATTGATCCAAGAAGCTTGATTCACAAGTTTCAATTTCATCTGGACCACAATTAGGGTTTTGAAGGAAAAGTCAACTGCACCTTTGACTTTTGACCAAGACATGCTCCCAAACCTTGGAACATGATTCAAGACACCCTAAAACACCTATGGAATCCATCCATTAGTTTTTAATAAGGTCAAGAACTTGATTGCACAAAGAATCTCACATTTTGGATTTCATCTGACAAAAAGTCAACTGTGCACAAAATCAAGTTTGACTTTTTGGAATTTTTCACAAATATGGTTCCCCTAAGTAAAAAACAATTTTAAATGTATGGTATTGATCATCATCCATCAAGAAAAATCAAGAAAAGTGAGGTTTCTTGCAAAAGGGGCAACCTTGAGAAACCAAAATTTTTCTAAGTTATGGAACAAAAGTGGTTTTTACCCAACTTTGCAAGGTCATAACTCCTAAACCACAAGGCATTTTCCCCCATTCAAAGCTCAAATGAAATTCCATCTGACATACTTCAAATATGTCAAGTACAAGAGATTCCAAATCCTCATGGATTTTGAGTTATGGATTGATCAAAATCACAAAAACATGAAAATGACCTCTTTTTCCAACACTTAGTGAAATTTTCAATAAGTCAGAATCTGTCTTACTTTTTCCAAAATGTAGAGGCATTTTCAACTTTGATCCAAGCTAAACCAGGAACAATGTTGGACATCAAAGTTGAAGTATGCCATGAGGGCCTTCCAACAAGTACCAGATCATCTCCAAATTCAATTTGAGTAGGGAGTTCCAACCCTTGGAACATGGCATCATGGACTGATTTTGTTCAAGGCAGATTATAGGCCATTTGCTCGATTTGGCCAAATAAGACAATTCCAAGCCTTGTCATCCATTTGGACACCTCAAGGGATAAAATCAAAGAGGAATGATCTGATCCACAAGCCTCCCAAGTCCAAGGAACTACATATAGCCATAAGTGCCCTAAAAAGGCTAAAAAGCTCAAAGACTCCAATTTTGTTTCAAGGCATTCAATGGATACATCAAGGTGGCATGGACTGAAGCAAATCTAACTGAATGAGTCAAGATTCCACTCTGAATAAAAGGACCATAGGCCGGTGCCCTAACCTCAAGTCAATGGCTAGAGGAGACTAAAGATGCCTTTTGCTACAATTGGCCAAGGGATTGTCCAAGCTGTCATTCACTATTGCTTGCAAAACAAACTTGCTCTACTATAAATAGAGCTTATTTGTGATCAGTTTGAGTACACCAAAGCACTACAACACTTGCTTTCCTCAAAATCTCTCATTAGGCCAAAATGCCTCCTTTTGCAAGTCATCTCTGAGTTTTTGAGTTAGAGAGCAATTCCACCACAGCTCATGATCCAAACACATCCAATGTATCATATATAAGCTGTTCAAATACTCACCTTTGATCTGAAATGCCAAAATCAGAAAGTCAACCTCCAAAACCTCAAATTTTGATTTTTCTGCATTTTTCAAGCCATGTCTTGATTCACTCACTTCCAATACCAAACAAGGCCTCAAACACACTCCAAATATCATCCTCAAACTGTCCCAATTGGTTCCCCTCATCTGGAACATCATTTGAGTGAGTTGTCATTTTGGTTACTTTTGCCACTTTTGCAAGAAAGAGCCAGTTCTTGTTCCTGAGGTTTCCAGCTGGTTTTGATCATCCTAAAAGCTTCTAAGGGATCAATCAAGAGTGTCTAAAGCATTGGATTACTTCTGGCACAAGGATCTTGAAAGATAGCACAATGAGCTTCAAGAGGAAAGTGCATCACAACTTAAACTCTTTAAATCATGCATTGCTTTGATGTCCATTGATTATGGACATCTCATACATGTCATATATGTTGTGTTTGAACCAATTTTCCATGCTATTATTGCCTGTATAATGAGATAGCATAGAACATGCAAATCTAGGCTTATTTTGAAATCACTATCAGATTTTAAAATAGGGACCTCTTTAGAAAAATCTAAAAGCACCATTGGATTCCTCATGAAATTCTAGGCAGGATACACCTAAATTTTGTCCAAATCCATGGAGAATTGAGGAAGTTAGAGCCTTCATGCAAATCCACCAAACTTGGGTTTTTGCCTTGGCCATGCCTAAAAGCAAGTCACCCTTATGTATTAATGGGGTGGTTTTGATACACGGATGTATCACCACCCCAGTGGTAGTGCGCATGTGTGTTTGGTTAGGAGGTTGTGGGTTCAAGACCCACCCAGACCATTTTGCCATTTTTGCATATTTTGCTATTTTTCACATTTTTTATGGTTTTTATTAATTAATTCTAAAATTAATTTCTCTTTTAATTTTAATTATTTTTTACTGGTTCTTTTTTTGAAAATTCACAAAAATATTAAAATATTTTATTCTACAAAAATTTCACAAAAATATTATTTATTTCACATATTTAGTATTTTTGTAAAGAATCATGTTTTATTTGTTTTTTTAACATTTAAAAATATTTCTTTCTCTTGATTTTGCGAATTCAAATGATTTTCAAAACATTCTATGAATGAAACCTGATTTTTTAAACATTAATCCAAGATCACAACTTGTTTTTCACACATGTTTAATATTTTTGATCATTTTAATTGAATTTTTATTCAATTAAAATACATTTTTAAATCAAATTAGGGTTTTTGCTTATTTTCACCCTCACAAATATTTTTCAAAACACTTTGGGCATCTAATAGAGTGTAAGACCCAACCCTCTTTTGTACATAAATAATTTTGGGCCTCACTCATCGTATAAGTCCTGATACGATTCTTAAAATAACGGTGCGATCGTTATTTTTCTTTGGGACGCTCCATGAATTGTAAGCCCCATCTCTTGTAAAAATAAACTTTTGGGCCTCTAATAGAGTGTAAGACCCAATCCCTTTGTACAGAAAACTTTTTTGGGCCTCAGTCATTGTATAAGTCCCGATACAATTTTCAGATCAACGGTACGACCACTGTTTTTCATTTGGGCCTCTCCTTGAGTATAAGCCCCAATCTTTTCAAAACAACTTGCCCTTTTGATTTAGGTTCAAATTCATAGTTGTTATCAAAACTTTCTTTAATTTTTTGAACAACTAACCATACAGCTGTTACAATGGAAGCTTGCTCACCTATAAGTTTTAAATAGCTTCCTTTTACATACTTGCACACACACACACACACACACACACACACACACACACACACACATATATATATATATATTTGTTTGTACTGGAAGCTTGCTCACCTGTAAGTCCTCCTACGCTCTTTTACATACAGTATTTATTTCATCTGTATATATATGCTTGTATATATTTGCTTAGAGTTTTCCCCGGCAATTAGGTCTAGAATTAGATAAAGCCAGTGGTCACTCTTTCAACACAGTCAAAACTTGTTCCCCATAGGAATTTCCAGATACAGTCTCGCCTCCCCTTGGGCTTATACAATATGGAACAAAGAGAAAGGCATTATTCCTGGTGAAACTTTTCTCAGACTGTCACTATTAGAAAATTGTCAAAGAAATTCATTTCCCCCAGAGTGGATTAATTCCCGGTGAAACTTCTCTTGAATTTCTTCAAACCCTAGAATTGTTCACTAAAGAAAAGATTATTCTCGATGAAACTTTTCTTGAACTTTTCTTAGGTTTGGACCCACAGGCTTCCTAAAAGCATCCCCGCCTCCTCTTGGGCTTTGTACAAGGACCCTCCGGCTTCTTAGAAGTTTTCATGCCTTCTCTTGGGCTTAGTACAAGGACCCAAAGACCTCCTACAGGTATAGGACATAACTTAGTCATCCTTTGATAGTTCAATCCTCCAGAGAGTCAGAGTCAAAACATCAGAACAATTTAGGGTTGATTCTCATCCCTTAAAACATCAGCCTCCTCTTGGGCATCATACAAGGATAAGCCTTCTCACAGTAGACTTGGACAATCTCATCCCTTTTTGGATCTCAAGAAACCCTCAAGTTTCCCAAAAGCACAGGATAAACCCTGATCATCTCACCAATTACCAACAAAGTTAAAACTTCTCACTTTATTTTTCCCCCAGCTAGGGTCAAATCACTATCAATAAACCTTTATCAGAACCTCATGGTCTCTGATATCTCCACTCTTCTGTAGTCCTCAGCAAGAGTTTATTCCCCACTTTGGACCTGTCTCTGGATCTCAATAATCCTCAGTAGAAGTTAGCCTCCTCTTAGGCTTTGTATAAAGATCTTTCCTCACTCTCTTGTTGAGTCAATCACAACTAGCCTCCTCTTAGGCTTTGTATAAGGATCTTTCAACACTCTCTTGTTGAGTCAATCATCTTTTTTAGCCTCAATCTTGGGCTTTGTACAAGACAGATAAAAACACTCTCTTGTTGAGTCAATCATTTTCAGCTTTCTCTTAGGCTTTGTATAATGATCCTTCTTTTCCTCAGCAAAAGTCAACTTCAATCTTGGGCTTTGTACAAGACAGATAAAAACACTCTCTTGTTGAGTCAGTCAAATATCTTTCAGCCTCAATCTTGGGCTTTGTACAAGATACCATATAAAATCTCCTTAAGTAGAGTCGATCCTCTTTTCAGCCTCAATCTTGGGCTTTGTACAAGACAAATCATAATCTCCAGCAGAGTCAATCTTCTTTTAGCCTCAATCTTGGGCTTTGTACAAGATAGATAAAACCTCTCACCCGTAGAGTCAGTTTCCCATTTTAGCCTCAATCTTGGGCTTTGTACAAGACACGTACAAATATTCCCCAGTGGAGTCAATAACTCTCTCTTAGCCTCAATCTTGGGCTTTGTATAAGACAGACAAAATTATTTCCCCGGAAAAGTCAATGTTTAGCCTCCTCTTAGGCTTTGTATAATGATCTCCCAAAAGAGTCAGTCTCTTTCTAGCCTCAATCTTGGGCTTTGTACAAGACAGATAGAACTCCCTAAACAAAGTCAACCTTTAGCTTCAACCTTGGGCTTTGATCAAGGCACACAAAAATCAACATCCCCTAAGAGGAAATCAAAATCTCTCTGTAGGAAGACATATCTCTGTATATCACACATCAAACATAAAATCAAAACAAACCCTAATTCCAGATAACTGCTGTAAGTGGCACACTTGTTGATTCAAATATCTAAGCTATAGTCTATCTTTTATCCTGGTAAATCCCTTCTTTCATCTAATTGCTATGATTGCTCTGATTTCCCTGTTTTCTTTAATGGGAATACTTAGGCATAAGATTGCGAAATCTTAGCGAGCATACCAATTAAAAACTTTAGGTCCAGTACCTTCATACAAATCAAAAACCTTAGGTCCAGTACCTTACCATCGAAAAAAACCTGAAATCAACAAAAACTCTCTCTCTCAACACTCCCAAAGGAGAAACTTTCCCAACCCATGACAGACAAACACCAGTAAGTAGAAAACAATGTAGAAATTGCTAATAACTTGTGGATAACCACATATAGGATGGGTAATTGACAACTCCCTATTGTATAACCTGACCCCGAACTCCCCAATCTCTTAAGCATTTGTTCAATTAAACATTTGCATGCAAGGTTAGTTTTAGATAGCTTCCATTTCCTTTTCAGCTTCATAGGATAAATAACAAATGAGAAAATAGCACCCAATCCCTACCATTGCGGTGAGGGAAAACCCATGGCAATAAGGTGGTCGCGTCACCGACAAAAATCGCACGCTACAGAAAAATGGCGACTCTGCTGGGGAGCCAAACTAGGATTAGAATTCCTAAGAGGTCTAGGTTGTTAGCAATCATACTATATATATATATATATATATATATATATATATTGCTTTTTTTACTTGATATCCGTGTTTATTTTTCTGTCAATGGGAATGCGATTGATACACATGTGGAAAGTTTAAGAGAACCCTAAGATAAGGGATGGCATAGACGGGGAAACTTGCAGGGAGTGAATCCCGAACAAGCGAACCTTGTAGACCATCAAATTAGGCGAGGGCCCGTGTGGATATTATGTTGAATGACCGATCGTCGTGAAAACAGACACTATCTCAGTACGACACCCGTGACCCTGAGGATTTAGTAGACATTAACCATATGACCACTTGGTAGTGCAGTGACAATCAGAAATAGTTGATACGCGTTACTAAACTCAAATGAGATTACCCTAGGATGCTACAGCTCGCTCGAGTGAACCAGCTTACTGTTGATATCCCTAGGGGGGTCAATGATTTTGGGAACCTTTAACCCGTTCTACAGGTACAAAAACTGACCAGAATATAACCTTTGGGGATGGGTAGAGCCATGACTCCATGTTCGTGACGTTGAACCCTTGAACCCATGTTTTTTCAATGTTTTTGTGTGCTGCATTCATGCATTCATTTAAAAAACTCTTAAACAAAGAAAAATATTCTCTTTTCTCTGCTCTTCTTTTTTCAAAAATAAACTAAAACAGTAATTGCAAATATCAGAAAGATTGCGTTATGGATTTCGGTAGAAGAAAGACGCACAAGTACACCTTCAAGGCTCCAAAACTAGAGGATTTAAGGAGGTTGGTAAGGATGATTACCAACCCTGATGCTTTCAGAGCTAAGCATGGAGAATTACTGTCTCTGTTAAGGGTCCATGTAGTTCAAGGAATTCTGTCTACGTTAATTCAGTTTTATGATCCGGTTTATCACTGTTTCACATTCCCGAATTATCAACTAGCACCAACACTGGAAGAGTACTCTCATTTAACTGATTTACCTATCACTGACCAAGCTCCATTTTCTGGACTGGAAGAAATTCCAAAGGATCAAACCATTGCTAGGGCAATCTATTTGGATGAGTCAGAAGCCAGGACTCACATGACCACTAAGGAAGGAATCCAGGGTTTACTAGCTAAATTCCTGACAGAGAAAGCTCTATACTTTGCCAGCATAGGAAACATGACTTCTTTCGAAGATATCGTTGTTTTACTCGCATATGGGTTATTCCTCTTTCCCAACATCGATAACTTCGTCGATACCAATGCCATTAAGATATTTCTAATTGGAAACCCCGTACCAACCTTGCTCGCAGATGCTTATCATTATTTACACTTGAGGAATTTGTACAGCGGAGAAATGATCACATGCTGTGTACCCTTACTCTACAAATGGTTCACTTCCCATTTACCCAAGTCTGCTGCATTTTGGGATCACAAGAGTACTCTACGTTGGTCACAGAGAATCATGTCTCTTACCAACTCTGACATAGATTGGTACAATAGGATTTATGAGGGGATAAAGATCATCGACAGATGTGGAAACTTCCATAATGTACCCCTCATAGGAACTAAAGGAAGAATCAACTATCATCCAATTTTAGTTCGCCGTCAACTCGGATACCCGATGAAGCATATCCCGCATAATGTTCATCTGGAAGGTCTTTTCTTCAAGGAAGGAGAAAATGACAGGGCACTAAAGAAGGAAATAGTGCATGCCTGGCAACACATTCACAGGAAAGGAAGAGAGTCTCTAGGAAGACCAGACTGTATCTCCGTAGAACCTTATCTCCACTGGGAACAAACTAGAGCCCTCAAGCTGAGGATGCCTTACCCTCGTCAAGAAGTTCTTCTGTTAAAGGAATTCGTCCTTTATTTTATGTCTGATACAGAAAAACTCCAGGTCGCTGTCAACAAAGTTCAACGGGAGAAAAGCTCTTGGAAAAACAAGTACCGAATCCTCAATGTGGAGTGTACCAAAATTCAGGAACTATTAAAAGAAAAGGATGCTCTGATTGAGATTCTAGAACAGCATGCTATGGAAGATCAAAGGAACTTGCTCACTCCTTTCCCTTGGCAAAGGACTAACAACCCGACAACGGCTGAAGAACCCCGATTAAAAAAAAAAAGGAAAATACCAGAACCAGCATCTGAGATCTCCTCAGAGAGGACTCAGGATGCCTGAGCTTAGACATTTTCCTTACAACACTTTGTAAAATACTGTATTTTCCCTTTCTGCAATCTTTTAAATTCAATTAAAAAAAGGGGTCTCCCCACTGTATGATATTTGAAATCTATTTGTTGAAGTTTCTTTTTGATTAAAACAAAAAAAAAATATATATATATATCATTGCATATCATTCATCATTCTCACATAATGCGTTCTTCTTATCTTCGAGTCTCACGTATGTGTCATGATTCTAGAGTCAAACTGTCTCATTCGTATAATACTCGGGCCAATCGACAAAATAAAATGGACGATCTCGAGGAAGAGAATAGAGAGCTGAGAGAAAAAGTCGATGCTCTAAAGGAAAGTTTGGAAAAACTTCATAATGACATGCAATCCCTGGCAGCAACCCAGAGACAACAACAAAGGAATGTGATCTCAGAGATCACATCTACGTCTGGAGCGGAGACATATAATCCTCGGTACAACATGCCTAAAGGTCGCCCCTGGGGCATGCCTATCAACTTTGTCCCTGAGGGATACATCCCACCGGTCACTGAAGACCCAGAAATCGCAGCAGGAACCGCTGGGCCTAAAGGTTACAAACTTCGGGGAAGCAAAGACGCAAGAGTTATGACAGCAACTCCTGAAGGTTACAAACTTCAGGGCATGGAAGCACCAAGAGTCACCACCATAATGACTATACCACAACCAGTGGTACACACTGTCCTGGAAGGACAAATTCCACAAGTAAGTTTTGGCGGAAACGAAGACATGTACGAAAGGATGAATAAGTTCCAAGAACAATTCTTGGAGATGCAGAAGGAACTGCATGCCATTCGTGGTCAGAATTTATTCGGAAAGGACGCCGCAGACCTTTGTCTGGTCCCTAATGTGAAAATACCACACAAATTCAAGGTGTCTGACTTTGAAAAATACAAGGGCAACTTTTTCCCTCAAATTCATTTGGTGATGTACGCTCGAAAGATGTTAATTCAGACAGAGAATCAACAGCTACTGATCCATTATTTCCAAGACAATTTAACCGGTGCCGCACTCAAATGGTACATGGGTTTAAATCGCACCAAGATCATCACTTTCAAAGATCTCAGCGCTGCCTTCGTTCAGCAGTACAAATACAATTTGGACATGGCACCAGACTGAGATCAACACAGAGCAATGTCGCAGAAGGACAAAGAAACTTTTAAGGAATATGCTCAGAGATGGCGTGAAATTGCCACTCAGATATGTCCCCCTCTCGAGGAAAAAGAGATGACCAAGATCTTTTTGAAAACCTTAAGTTCATTTTACTACGACCGAATGGTCGCCAGTGCGCCCAGCGACTTCACTGAAATGGTGAACATGGGGGTACGCCTTGAAGAAGCAGTCAGAGAAGGACGATTGGTCAAAGATGTAGAGCCATCTAGCTGTACCAAAAGATACGCTAGTGCTTTCCCAAAGAAAAAAGAGCAAGATATTGGTAATATCTCTCTCAGAAAGCAAAGACGAAGGTATCAACCAGTAGCAGCAGTAACTCTTGCTATCAACCCTGCGTTGGCTCTGACTTATCAACCTCAGGTTGCTCAGAGCCAACCAAATTAACAACAGTATCAGCAAAGGACATAATAGCCTCTTCAGCAGGCTCATCCTTAGTACAACAATAACAATCGTACGACACGACCACCAGGGTTTGACCCTATACCGATGTTGTACGCAGAACTATTTTCACTTCTACTGGTCAAGGGGCATGTCCAAACCAGGTCTCCTCTTATAGTACCGGAAAATCCTCCTTTTTGGTTCAAACCGGATCAAACTTGCCCTTACCATCAAGGAGGATCGGGGCACAACATTGAGAACTGTATCAGTTTCAAGTCCGATGTGCAGAAGCTTGTCAGGAACGGGGTCATCTCTTTCAAAGATACTAATCCGAATGTTCAGACGAACCCGTTGCCTCAACACGAAAAACTGCCGTAAATTTAATAGAAGAAGAATTTAGCCGCAGTTATCAAATTCAATATGTACTCCTATTAGGAACCAATCTGGTCAGGATGCATTGCAGACAGAGCGAGTACGGTCATGTACCACCTCACAATTATCACCAGTGTGATATCTGCCCAAAGAATAATCAGGGGTGTTCTGTAGTGCGATCAACTCTACAAGAACAGATGGATCTCGGATGGATCCAAGATCACCGAATCCATGAGGTCAGCATGCCCATGTGCATCCCAACATTGTTCAGAACCACAACATTCTTGTAATGAACGTCAACTTAGTGGCGATGCATTCAAGGCAAAGTCAATATCATAATCTGCCACTGCACGATTACAATACCTGTCCGATCTGCTCAATAAGCAATCAGGGATGCTCTTTTGTACAAGAGGCCCTCCAACGTCAGATGGATATCGGATGGATCCAGGATTATCAGGAGAGAAATACCATCAAGTCAATATGATTCAGATCTTTGACATACGCTTGATGAATACCAGTCTGGTAGAACTACATGCTAAGCAAGTCAGACTTGGCTTTCTGGCTTCACACGATTATCTGGACTGTGAACAATGCCATGAAGACGACCAAGGATGTGCACTTATCCAAAGAACACTTCAACACTTATTGGACCACTGGTGGCTTCCAATCTACTTGGATGAAGCTACACAATAGATCAGTATGACTGACGAGAATCCTGATAGGCATCAAAGTCAGGATGTCTGCTCGATGGAAACAGATCTAGTAAAATTGCACTGCATACAAAGCGGACGTGGCCGGGTGCCACCACACAATTATGAGCGCTGTAGAGTTTGCTCAGAAAACAACCATGGATGTTATCTTGTACGGCCAGCTCTTCAAAATCAGTTGGACCGGAAAGAGATTCGACCATGTTCAAGTTCTGGTTCGATCAACGTGATACAAGACTATCTTCCTGATCAAGGCAAAGATGTTGTCATAATCTCCGATCATGGGAAGACCAAAAATGTTTGTGCCATAATCCCTATACTCCATGAATCAAGACTCCCTCTTGATAGTATAAAGATTCTCAACCTCGAACCAATTGAGGCTGTCTATGATGGTCAGAAAAATCAAAAAGCTCTTGTGGTTATCTACCTGCCGGGACCAATACCGTACAAATCCGATAAGGCTATCCCTTACAAGTACGGTGCAACAACCATCGAAAATGGAAAGGAAACTCCATTACCCTCCGTCGTAAACATTGCCGACATCAGTCGAGTAACAAGGAGCGGCCAAATCTTTAACAGAGGAGTGGGAGAACCTGCCAAAGAAAAGGAACTTCAAACAGAAGTTCCAAATTAACCAGTCGGGCAATCCAGTAATCTCGACCTTTCAAAGAACAACGATGAGATGCTGAAGCTCATCCAGAAAAGCGAGTACAACATTGTGGACCAATTGTTGCAAACTCCATCTAGAATCTCTGTGCTTTCTCTCCTACTTAGTTTCGAAGTTCACAGGGAAGCTTTGCAGATAGTCTTGAACCAAGCTTTCGTAGAACAAGCGGTGACGGTAAAACAGTTTGACAACATCATTTCCAACATCACTTCCTGCAACAATTTAGGATTCAGTGATGAAGAACCGCGGAAGAAGGAAAAAATCACAATATGGCGCTTAACATTACAGTCAACTGCCAGGATGATGCTCTAGCCAGCGTACTGGTAGACACAGGATCAGCTCTGAATGTTATGCCAAAATCAACTCTGATACGACTATCATTTCAAGGAACCCCGATGAGAGGCAGCGAGGTCATCGTCAAAGCCTTTGATGGATCTAGAAAAACAGTTATCGGCGAAGTTGATCTTCCCATAACTATCGGTCCTCACACTTTCCAAGTCACTTTCCAGGTCATGGACATCCGGGCAGCGTACAACTGTTTATTAGGAAGACCTTGGATACACGAAGATGGGGCAGTCACTTCGACACTTCACCAGAAGATAAAGTTCGTCAAGAATGACAAGTTAGTCACAGTATGCGGAGAGCAGGCCTTAATCGTGAGCAACTTATCATTATTTTCCTGTGTAGAACCAGAGGAAATTGTTGAAATTCAGTTCCAAGCACTCTCGGTGAGCAATGAGAATCGACCAGAAAGAGGGACATCGATTTCCTCCTACAAAGATGCTCTCAAAGCGATCGAGAGTAATGACATAAAGGGATGGGGACAACTCGTAATTCCTACGGATAACAAGACAAAGAAAGGTCTTGATTTCTCCTCAGCCTGTACCCAAATTGCCAAGAAAGATGAAAGTTTTCATCCCATTCAGGACTTCTTCCACAATGGAGGCTTCCTCGACCCAGTGTCTCAAGAAGTACACACCATCAATGAGGGTGACTCCTCCGATACAGATGAAGAGTAGAAGTCTTATCTCAACGAGGATGGTTATATGTCTCAGGAAGAAAGGCACATGCCATTCTGTTTTCCCAAACAGAGTCCGAGATATATACCAAGATCATACGTCAAGATGATGTACGGAGATTGTGATCCTGAGGGATGCCGTGCTCCACCCAACTCATTAGAGGAGGACACTCTGATGAAAGACAACTTCGACTATGACTATTATGACCCACTGGATGACTTGCCTATCTGGAAGTCGAACCCAGAAGACTTGGGGAAAAAGAGTCAGCCAAACAATGCCTATCAGCTGAGCAATATTGAAAAGAATACCTGCGTCCCCACCAAGTCATGGGATCATTACTCAGGACATTCAAAAAATATCCAGCACAACGATGAATCTGCAAAGATTGCAGGACAAGAGTTCATCAACTATGCTTTTCCTGAGGTCAACATCATCGAGAAAGATGACTCCTCCAATCCCACAGAAGTATGGGACACCTTAGGACAACCGAGTGGAAAGTACGACTTCTTGGTCAAGTACACTGCTCCTGAAAGCTCTCGTATCAGGTTCGAGGACATCCAGCTAACTGGATGGGGAGATCCTCTCGAGAGTGAAAACACTGTGAAGGATACAACAGAAGAGTTCGTTTACGACAACTGTGCATGGGAGGAAGGCTCCAACGATCCTGCTCCGCCAAAAATCAGTGTTATTTCTGAGGACAAGCCAAGAAAGAAGGTACCAGACTTTGTGATTCACCAAGGAGTTCGTCGCCAATGGGTTGCTGTCGATGTCCCGAAAATCGTCCATAAGTCTAAGTAATTGCCATCTTTGTTTTAACCTTTCACTGTGCCCAGGTGAAACAGATGTTTTTATAGGGCTCACTTTTCTATAAATGTCCCTCTTCGCTTCGCCCAAAGCGACAAAGTTTTGTTTTATAGGGCTGTAGTTTCAAGAATCAACAAAATCATAAATAAACAATGTCATTCTGTAATTTCCGCAATTATTGCTGTTTTCCCTTTTCCTTTTTAGAAAATGGTAATCCTAAAACAACCCAAAAATAAATAAAAACAAGCATTTTTTAGAAAATACACCGCACACACTCTTGTATTCTCTCTATCTCTTCTAAAAAACAAATCATCACGTTATGCAGATTGCTTGTTTTAAACCCCATTGAAACACACGATCCAATGCCTTCTCCCAACTTTGAATTCCCGGTATTTGAGGCTGAAGAAGAAGAGGAAGAAGAAATTCCAGAAGAGATCTCCCGATTACTTAGACAAGAGGAAAGGTCCATTGAACCTCACAAAGATCCGTTGGAAACGGTCAACTTGGGTTCAGAAGAAGAGAGGAAAAAAGTCAAGATTGGGGCACTGCTCAGTCCGAGTATCAGAAAAGGCTTGATAGAACTTCTCAAAGAGTTTCCAGATGTGTTTTCTTGGTCCTATCAGGACATGCCAGGGTTGGATACCAGCATCGTGGAGCATCATTTACTATTAATATCAGAATGTCCGCCGGTGAAACAAAGGCTGAGACGGACTCACCCGGATATGGCTATCAAAATCAAGGAGGAAGTGCAAAAATAGATCGACGCAGGTTTCCTTGCCACCTCAGTATATCCTTAATGGCTAGCCAACATAGTGCCAGTTCCGAAAAAGGACAAAAAAGTTAGAATGTGCGTGGACTACAGGGATCTGAACAAAGCCAGTCCAAAGGATGACTTTCCCTTACCGCACATAGACATGCTGGTAGATAGTACAACAAAGTTCAAAGTCTTCTCCTTCATGGATGGATTCTTGGGCTATAATCAAATCAAATTGGCACCGAAAGTTATGGAGAAAACTTCATTCATTACCCCATGGGGCACCTTTTGTTACAAGGTAATGCCGTTCGGTTTGAAGAACGTCGGGGCAACCTATCAAAGGGCCATGACAACTCTGTTTCACGACATGATGAATAAAGAAATCGAAGTGTATGTCGATGATATGATTTCCAAATCTAAAACAGAAGAGGAGCATGTGACCCACTTGTCAAAGTTATTCGAGCGTATGAGGAAGTACAAACTCCTCTTGAATCCCAATAAATGCACGTTTGGTGTTCGCTCAAGAAAGCTTTTAGGATTCATCGTTAGCCAGAAGGGAGTTGAGGTTGATCCTGACAAGGTCAAGGCCATTCAAGAAATTCCTTCACCAAAGACTGAGAAACAGGTTATAGGATTTTTGGGACGTCTGAATTATATCTCAAGGTTTATATCCCTCATGACCGCAACATGCGCGCCAATCTTTAAACTACTAAAAAAGAATCAAAGCTGCGTATGGACAGAAGACTGCCAAAAAGCATTCGACAACATTAAAGAACATCTGTCGAATCCACCGATTCTATCACATCCAGTGGAGGGAAGACCACTGATCACTTGCTTAACCGTCCTGGAAGACTCCATGGGTTGTGTGCTTGGACAACAAGATGAAAGCAAAAGAAAAGAGTCTGCCATCTACTATTTAAGCAAGAAATTTACCGACTGTGAAACTCGGTACACTATGCTCAAAAAAACTTGCTGTGCTATGGCTTGGGCAGCCAAACGTCTTCGCCAGTACATGATTTGTCACACTACTTGGTTAATCTCCGAAATGGATCCGATCAAGTACGTATTTGAAAAACCTGCTCTCACGGGAAGGATCGCCCGTTGGCAGATGTTGTTATTAGAATATGACATTGAGTACCATGCTCAGAAAGCCGTCAAAGGGAGTATTTTAGCCGATCATTTGGCTCATCAACCGATTGACGACCAGGAATTAGTTGGATTTGACTTCCCAGACGAAGATGTCATGTATTTGAAAATGAAAGATTGCGATGAACCGCTACCCAGTGAAGGGCCAGAACAGAGTTCCCAATGGGGACTAATCTTTGACGGAGTTGTCAACAATTATGGAAACGGAATTAGGGAAATCATCGTAACACCTCAGGGTACCCATATTCCTTTCGCTGCCAGATTAACATTCAAGTGAACAAACAACGAGGCCGAATACGAAGCTTGTATCATGGGTCTCGAAGAAGCCATTGACTTAAGGATAAAGAACTTGGATGTGTATGGAGACTCTGCCCTGGTTATCAATCAGATCAAAGGAGATTGGAACACATACCAATCAGGACTGATTCCTTACAAAGATTACGCGAGAAGGTTGTTACCATTCTTCAACAGAATCGAGTTTCATCACATCCCTCGTGAAGAGAATCACATGGTTGATGCACTAGCCACTCTCTCTTTAATGATTAGTGTAGGTCAATGGAATGATGTACCTAAGATTGACATAATGCGCCTAGAACGGCCCACTTACATCTTCGCGATTGAAGCAGTCATAGACAACAAACCTTGGTATCATGATATCAAGTGCTTCCTTAAAAAACAAGAGTACCCACCTGGGGCATCAAGAAAAGACAGGAAAACCATCAGAAGATTGGTAGGCAGCTTCTTCCTGAACGGTGATACACTCTATAAGGGAAACTTTGACAATGTTTTGTTCCGATGCGTAGACAGACTAGAAGCAAACATGTTGATGAAAGAAATTCATGAAGGATCCTTTGGCACTCATGCCAATGGGCACACAATGGCGAGAAAAATTCTGAGAGCAGGGTACTATTGGTTGACAATGGAATTCGATTGCTACAAGTACATGAGAAAATGTCACAAGTGTCAAATATACTCATAGAAAATCCATGTACCGCCAACACATCTCAAAGTTCTCTCTTCCCCATGGCCCTTTTCCATATGGGGAATCGACATGATTGGCATGATCGAACCCAAGGCTTCGAACGGACATCGGTTCATCCTGGTAGCCATTGACTACTTCACCAAGTGGGTCGAAGCAGCGTCATACACCAATGTGACCAGACAAGTCATGGTCCGATTTATTAAGAACAATCTCATCTGCCGTTATGGTGTTCCATGCCAGATCATTACTGATAATGGATCTAACTTGAACAACAAGATGATGAAAGAGTTGTGCATCGAGTTCAAGATCGAATACCATAACTCATCTCCCTACCGAACTAAGATGAACGGAGCGGTAGAAGCAGCTAACAAGAACATCAAGAAGATCGTTCAAAAGATGGTTGTAACCTACAAAGACTGGCATGAAATGCTGCCTTTTGCTCTTCACGGTTATCGCACATCTGTCCACACTTCAACATGGGCAACCCCTTTCTCTCTAGTATATGGCATGGAAGCAGTGCTCCCCATAGAAGTAGAGATCCCATTGATCCGGGTATTGATGGAAGCTAAGCTAACAAAACCTGAATGGTATCAAAGTCGACACGATGAACTAAACCTAATCGAAGAAAAGAGAATGAGGGCTCTATGCCATGGTCAGTTGTATCAGCAAAGAATGAAGAAAGCGTTTGACAAAAAGGTCTGACTCGTGTCTTTAGAAAAGGAGACCTCGTGCTCAAGAAGATACAATCATTCCTCACTGATTCCCGAGGCAAATGGACTCCGAACTATGACGGCCTCTATGTGGTCAAGAAAGCCTTCTCAGGCGGCGCCTTGAGACTCGCAACCATGGGTGGAGAGGAATTTGCCTACCCCACAAATGTCGATGTAGTCAAGAAATACTTCGCCTAAATAAAAAAAACGTCTCGGTGGATTGAAAACCCGAAAGGACCGTCCAGGAAAAAATTAGAGACATAAGCAAAAATCATCCCGATGGATTGGAAATTTCAAAGTACAATCCAGGAAAAAATTAGGGATTCATGGCAAGTAACTACGTCCGACAAGGTTAAATCCCCAGCAGTAATGCCATCCATAAGGAAAACTTCAGTCAAGGTCATCTTCGACAGAAGCTCAAGATGTCCAGAATTCAAAGTTGGTAGAAGGATAACAGTAGTTATGTTTCAAAGTAGCCCATTTTCCCATAAATTACCATTTTCTAAATATTGTAATGCTCTATGGGATCACGCACTTGGCTGATTTCCATTCTATCAATAAAATTTGAGCCCTAGTGCTTTTGTTTGCAATTCTCATTTGTTTTAGCTTTACACAATGACATTTTTAACATGATCAACGATTCTTGAAATAAAACAAAAATGAATTTACTTGTCAAAACTTTTCTGCTTTTAAAATAAAGATGGAAATTCCTTTTGACTGATGAACATCAAAAAAGAGCATTGATAGCTTCTCCAGAAGTGATCGAACCTCAAAGTACAGAATCAAAGTACTTCTTCTAAACCAGTACGCCTGAGCGAAGGATTAACTATTTCAGATGCCATGTTTCATCTGATATCCCCGGCAGAGTTCGTATCTCTTAAGACCGATTGACTTTTCTCCTCCACAAGGACTACCTCTCCTAAGCAAGGCAGGATTGCTATTTTGAACCAATGGTACTTCTTTTTCCCTGTAGTGGCCGAGTATCCAGTCGTGTTTATTCACCAGTCTGCATGTCGCGTCAGTTTGTCAGCTTAAACATACATACATCATGCATAATTGATTTACATTCATAATCATATCGCATTAATATCACTTTAGTCATACTCATTTCCCCAAGTGATAAAAACCTATTGTCAATCAAGTTGTCAGTTGTCCTTTCCAAGTCGGATAAGACAAAATCCTGGTCTAAGTCCTTTCCTTGTCAGGAAAAGTGCCACCTAAACAATCTCTCCCCCCAGTTTATTTCTGGATTGGAGACAATCCTCGAACACTTTGTTAACTTGAACCTCTGAAAGGCAAGAAGACATTTGACAAGCGTCACTCTTCACCATCGAAGATGATATTTTCGCTTTCCCGAATTAAGGAAAATCCCATGAAAAAGCCTCTCAACCGAAGAATCTCAGCAATACATTGATTTTTCTCCCAAGAAAGTCGATGTTAATGAAGTCCTCAAAATTGGATTGTATCACATGGCATTTCTCCGAGAAGATCTCGAAGAAAAGTATGATGTAATATCCCCAAGCGAAAAGCAGTCTATCAAGAGACTCATTTCCCCAGTAGAGTCAACAAATGGCATCTCCAACAGAGAAGTTTGCACACCTCTACAGCTTAGACAGATGGGTACCCCCAGCAAGTCTGACATCAAAATTTTCAATCAAATGGCGTCTCCCCCAGTATAGCTCGGCGAGAAGTTTGATGAAAACCGCTACGCATAGTGTTCCTTGTCAAGGAAGAAACTCGACAAGAAGAAACTAAGACCTGTTCCGTGGAGGAAAACCAGGATCGAGGGGAAGTTTATTTCAAAAACTAAGACCAGTTCCGTGGCTGAAAACCAGGATCGAGGGGAGGTTTATTTCAAAAGAAACTGAGACCAGTTCCGTGGCTAAAGACCAAGGATCGAGGGGAGGTTTATTACAAAAAGAAACTTAGACCAGTTCCATGGCTGAAGACCAGGATCGAAGGGAAGTTTTACCCTTTTCTAAGTAACATTGCTTAGCAAAAGAAGATTGACGGGCGAACTGCCATTCATAACCACCATCAAAATTTCGGGTATTCCGATATTTAACCCTCTTGCACCCCAAATGCCCGAATATCTTCGTCATTCACACTTTCGGGTCCAAGAAGATTAAATAGGGGCATCTGTCATACCCCAAATTTTGACCACCAAGATTTTCCATCATTATGCAAATCATTGCCACAACATGGATGTGCCATCATGCCTCATCAATTTCCTCAAGGATTGTTGAGCTTTCACTACTACCAAGAATTAGGGTTTAGGCCCTCTCTGAGCATTTAGGCAAAAGATCAATCAATAAATGACATTATCTTCAACTTGTCCTAACCCTTAAACATCCATAAAGGATCAAGAGGACTCCCACATTAAGAATCAAGCACAAAGTTGCAACATTCCAAGTGGACCAAGTCTCAAGATCGCCAGTGTCACCAAATTAGGGTTTTGGTCGACCAAGGCCTCGAGATGAAAATTTTCCTCTGGTCATGAGCCAATACTTCAAAACATGATCCAAAATGCTCCAAGGGACCTCATGAACCCAATCATCAAGTCAATTTAGCCTCAGGGGATGCATTCATAAAAAATCAGGAATTAGGGTTTCTTGACCTAATTCACCCCTAAGTTGACTTTTAGAGCAAAACATGAGCCAAGACCTCAAGACATGATTTGAGGACCTCAAATACACCACATTGATCCATTTGCAACAATGGATTGTTCCAAGAAGCCTGATTCACAAGTTTCAATTTCATCTGGACCACAATTAGGGTTTTGAAGGAAAAGTCAACAGTACCTTTGACTTTTGACCAAGACATGCTCCCAAACCTTGGGACATGATTCAAGCACCCTAAAACACCTATGGAATCCATCTATTAGGTTTGAATTAGGTCAAGAACTTGATTGCACAAAGAATCTCACATTTTGGATTTCATCTGTCAAAAAGTCAACTATGCAAAATATCAAGTTTAACTTTTTGGAATTTTTCACAAATATGGTTCCCCTAAGTCAAAAACAATGTTAATGTATGGTATTGATCATCATCCATCAAGGAAAATCAAGAAAAGTGAGGTTTCTTGCAAAAGGGGCAACCTTGAGAAACCAAATTTTTTCTAAGTTATAGAACAAAAGTGGTTTTTACCCAATTTTGCAAGGTCATAACTCCTAAACCACAAGGCATTTTCCCCCATTCAAAGCTGAAATGAAAGTCAATCTGACATACTTCAAATATGTCAACTACAAGAGATTCCAAATCCTCATGGATTTTGAGTTATGGATTGATCAAAATCACAAAAACATGAAAATGACCACTTTTTCCAACACTTAGTGAAATTTTCAATAAGTCAGAATCTGTCTTACTTTTTCCAAAATGTAGAGGCATATTTCACTTTGATCCAAGCTAAACCAGGACCAATGTTGGACATCAAAGTTGAAGTATGCCATGAGGGCTTTCCAACAAGTACCATATCATCTCCAAATTCAATTTGAGTAGGGAGTTCTAACCCTGGGAACATGGCATCATGGATTGATTTTTTTCAAGGCAGATTATAGGTCATTTGCTCGATTTGGCCAAATCAGATAATTCCAAGCCTTGTCATCCATTTGGACACCTAAAGGGATAAAATCAAAGAGGAATGATCTGATCCACAAGCCTCCCAAGTCCAAGGAACTACATATAGCCATAAGTGCCCTAAAAAGGCTTAAAAGCTCAAAGACTCCAATTTTGTTTCAAAGCATTCAATGGATACATCAAGTTGGCATGGACTGAAGCAAATCTAACTGAATGAGTCAAGATTCCACTCTGAATCAAAGGACCATAGGCCTGTGCCCTAACCTCAAGTCAATGGCTAGAGGAGACTAAAGATTCCTTTTGCTACAATTGGCTAAGGGACTGTCCAAGCTGCCATTCACTATTGCTTGCAAATCAAACTTACTCTACTATAAATAGAGCTCATTTGTGATCAGTTTGAGTACACCAAAGCACTACAACACTTGCTTTCCTCAAAATCTCTCTCATTAGGCCAAAATACCTTCTTTTGCAAGTCATCTATGAGTTTTTGAGTTAGAGAGCAATTCCACCACAACTCATGATCCAAACACATCCAATGTATCATAAATAAGCTGTTCAAACACTCACCCTTGATCTGAAACACCAAAATCAGAAAGTCAACCTCCAATACCTCAAATTTTGACATTTCTGCATTTTTCAAGCCATGTCTTGATTCAGTCACTTCCAAAACCAAACAAGGCCTCAAACACACTCCAAATATCATCCTTAAACTTTCCCAATTGGTTCCCCTTATCTGAAACATCATTTGAGTGAGTTTCCATTTTGGTCACTTTTGCCACTTTTGCAAGAAAGAGTCAGTTCTTGTTCCTGAGGTTTCCAGCTGGTTTTGATCATCCTAAAAGCTTCTAAGGGATCAATCAATAGTGTCTAAAGCATTGGATTACTTCTGGCACAAGGATCTTGAAAGATAGCACAAGGAGCTTCAAGAGGTAAGTGCATCACAACTTGAAATCTTTAAATCATGCATTGCTTTGATGTCCATTGATTATGGACATCTCATACATGTCATATATGTTATGTTTGAACCAATTTTCCATGCTATTATTGCCTGTATAATGAGATAGCATATAGCATGCAAATCTAAGCCTATTTTGAAATCACTATCGGGTTTTAAAATAGGGACCTCTTTAGAAAAATCTAAAAGCACCATTGAATTCCTCATGAAATTCTAGGCAGGATACACCTAAAGTTTGTCCAAATCCATGGAGAATTGAGGAAGTTAGAGCCTTCATGCAAATCCACCAAACTTGGTTTTTTGCCTTGGCCAGGCCTAAAACCAAGTCACCCTTATGTATTAATGGGGTGGTTTTGATACACGGATGTATCACCACCCCAGTGGTAGCGCGCATGTGTGTTTGGTTGGAAGGTCGTGGGTTCAAGACCCACCCATACCATTTTGCCATTTTTACATATTTTGCTATTTTCCACATATTTTATGGTTTTTATTAATTAATTCTAAAATTAATTTCTCTTTCAATTTTAATTATTTTTGACGGGTTCTTTTTTTGAAAATTCACAAAAATATTAAAATATTTTATTCTACAAAAATTTCACAAAAATATTATTTATTTCACATATTTGGTATTTTTGTAAAGAATTATGTTTTATTTGTTTTTTTTAACATTTAAAAATATTTCTTTCTCTTGATTTTGCAAATTCAAATGATTTTCAAAATATTATATGAATGAAACATGATTTTTTAAACATTAATCCAAGATCACAACTTGTTTTTCACACATGTTTAATAATTTTGATCATTTTAATTGAATTTTTATTCAATTAAAATACATTTTTAAATCAAATTAGGGTTTTTGCTTATTTTCATTCTCACAAATCTTTTTCAAAACACTTTGGGCCTCTAATAGAGTGTAAGACCCAACCCTCTTTTGTACATAAATAATTTTGGGCCTCAGTCATTGTATAAGTCCTGATACGATTCTTAAAATAACGGTGCGATCGTTATTTTTCTTTGGGCCTCTCCTTGAATCGTAAGCCCCATCTCTTGTAAAAATAAACTTTTGGACCTCTAATAGAGTGTAAGACCCAATCCCTTTGTACAGAAAACCTTTTTGGGTCCCAATCATTGTATAAGTCCCGATACAATTTTTTGATCAACGATACGACCATTGTTTTTCACTTGGGCCTTTCCTTGAGTATAAGCCCCAATCTTTTCAAAACAACTTTCCCTTTTGATTTAGGTTAAAATTCATAGTTGTTATCAAAACTTTCTTTAATTTCTTGAACAAGTAACCATACAGCTGTTACAATGGAAGCTTGCTCACATGTAAGTTTTAAACAGCTTCCTTTTACATACTTGCACACACACACACACACACACACACACGCATATATATATATATTTGTTTGTGTTGGAAGCTTGCTCACCTGTAAGTCCTCCTACCCTCTTTTACATACAGTATATATTTCATCTGTATATATATGCTTATATATATTTGCTTAGAGTTTTCTCCGACAATTAGGTCTAGAATTAGATAAAGCCAGTGTCACTCTTTCAACACTGTCAAAACTAGTTCCCCATAAGAATTTCCAGATACAGTCTTGCCTCCTCTTGGGCTTATATAATATGGAACAAAGAGAAAGACATTATTCCCGGTGAAACTTTTCTCAGACTGTCACTATTAGAAGTTTATTGAAATGTACAAATTCTAGTTTATAGAATTTGTGCGAATTCTGCATTAATGTAAATTCTAGTTTTGAAATAGAATTTGTTGATGGAAATGCATATCCATACTGGTTTATTGAAATGTGAATTATACAGGTTTATGGAAATGTGAATTATACAGGTTTCTGCATAAAAAAATGGTTAAAATGGGATTTTAAAAAAAAATCTTCAAAATTATACGTAGACAAAAGACAGCGTTTTTGAGAAAAAAACGCTGTCTAAGGTTATACATTAGACAGCGCTTTCAAAAGCGCTGTCTAAAGTCCACCTTTAGAGAGAGCTTTTAAGGAAAAAGCGCTCTCTAAAGGTATATAATAAAATCATTATACGTATACATTAGACAGCGCTTTCAAAAGCGCTGTCTAAAAGCACCTTTAGAGAGCGCTTTTTAAGGAAAAAGCGCTTTCTAAAGTTTATAAAAAAAAAATTTTAAATTTTAAACGTATACTTTAGACAGCGCTTTTAAAAGCGTTGTCTAAAGTCCCCTTTTAGAGAGCGCTTTTTCATAAATAAAAAAGCGATGTCTTTACCTACGACAGCGCTGGCTTAGACAGCGCTTTTAAGCGCTGTCATAGGCCAAAAAAAGCGCCCTCTTTTCCCTTGTTTGGCGTAGTGGCACTAACAAATATAACACAACAATAATAACAAAAGGTTGTCAGACACAAAGAGAGAAACCTTTTGCTTTAGTGTGTAGGGTAAATGTCATGCTGCATGCCGAAATCAACACGTCTTCATAGAGACACTCACTGTTTAATGACGAAGAAAATAAAGCAGGGCTAAGACGTGTTACTGACCTAATTAAAGATACAAGAGATGTCCTACACCTTTGAAAGTTTTCCTCTAAACAAAAAGCAACTACAAGATATAACTCTAAAGTCATTCAAAGGGAGATGCAAGAAGGCGATTTAGTTCTACGATAAGTCGTTGTGCCCATCCAGCAAGGAAAGCTACAACCTAACTAGGAAGGATTATATCATATATATCATAAGGTTCTTAATGGAGCATACAAGTTTGAAAAATTAAATGGATGACTCATTCCTGGAATGTGGAATTAAGTCCATCTGAGATATTATTATAGTTAAGGATTTTGTTTTGAGAGAGACAGTTGTTATGTACTGAAGCGTTAGATAATTTCACTTATATATAAATAAATATCACGTTTCATCATGGCTGGAAATAAAAACTGTGGTGATATACATGGTCAATAACATTTTTTATCTCGAGAAATGACTCATTATTAGTGATGGGATTCGAACCATTTCATTCCGTGTACTTTTCACTACGATTGCTACTTCCGACCGTTGTGACATGTCATCTAGTAAATTAAAAAAAAATATGCGCCCAGGATAAATATATTACCACGATTAACAATATGTCTGTCGTAATATTGGTGTTACAAAAGACATATATATATATATATATATATATATATATATATATATATATATATATATATATATATATATATATATATATATATATATATATATATATATTCTCACATTTGTCTTATTGTTTTTGAGAGTGAAGTTTACTATATATTAGTTATTTCTGGAGAGTTGTAAGGGCGTAATTATATATTTTCATTGAGATAGTGTTGTATTGGTTGTGAGCTAAACTTAGTTGAAATCTCTTGTTTTGATCTGCACAAATTCTTCAGAATTCAACAGGCTTTCCTCGGGATAAACTTGAGGTAACAGAACAACAAAAAAGAATATTTAGCAGCTTCTAACCGTTCATATATAATTATGGAATAAAAGAAAGTTTATATATAATTATGGAATAAAAGTTCAACTTTTAACAATATAATATAAAATAATATATATAACCTTGTATATTTTTAATCAACGATTATTTTTTATTCAATCACAACAGTGAATAATCTTTTTAATTATTTTTGAAAGTTTATTTTTGATTTTTCTATTTCAATTGAATTATAAGAAAAATGAATAATTTTTTTTCTTATTTTTTTCTTGATCAAACTTAACCTAGGATTAGCAAGACAAAAACTGTGATAAAAATATTTTAGTGACCGAAAATTTTTCAAAAAATCTAAAAGATTTCAAAATAGAAAATCGAAATACTTATAGCACCAAAATATGTATATAAGCCTTTAATTTAAGTCACATTTCTATAATTGTCATTTATTATTGACAACTCATATACCAGAATCTTGCAGAGTCAATAAGAAAGAGAAATGTACAGTTTTTAATAGTGTATGAATTGACTTTACCCATTAAATATATAAAACAAAGTTATTTAATAAATTGGAAATGCTAATAAGTGTTTCAGAATATTTGTTAAGAGATTAAAATAGTAAGTTGAACATTATTTAAGAAATTATAAAATACATGTTTTTTTTAAATATATGTATATTCAATACACTGAAAGAAGAAATAATCATTTTTTTAAAAAATATTATGTGTATTGAATGAATTAAACATAATAAATTTTCTTTATATGAAATTCTTAATCCGTGTCTCAGGCACTGGTTAGCAACCCTTAATAAATATACTAGAAAAGTGATTTTGCACTACAAATTCATAAAATTAATAGTTATTAAAAATCATTATTGTAAAAATATTATAAAAATAAATTAATTAATAGTGAAAAAATTTAATATAACTTTCCTCATGTCAATTACTTTAGTAATATATATCCAGTGATAATATTAATATTATTTATATACATTTTTTAAATTTAACTTTATTACACTAACAATGTTATTTAATAAAAACTTATTGAGAAGCTAAAGTCATATTAGAGGGAAATATTTATAAGAAAAAGCATACACCACTGATGGGTGGGATCTTTCATAACTAATGAAAAACAAAAGTTTCTAAGTAGACCTTACAAACTTGAACATTTGAAGATTTGTGAGCAACCAAAATTGGGGTTAAATAGAGAAATAAGCCTACAACTCAATTTAATTATTTACAAAACTAATGATGATTGACATAAGATGTCTTGCTTCCAAACATCCTCTTTTGTGTACCAGCAAACAACTACCAATTTAATCTATTAAATCCTCTTCTTTTTCCATAACCCATCGTAAGGAACTCTTTCGAATTTTAACCATTTTTCTACACACAATTTAGTAGAGATAAATTTAATAATTTGTTAAGATTTATTAGAATTGTTATTAATTTGTTATGATTTATTAGGGTTGATTCTATTTTCAAGCTCTGAAAGATAGATCATCATTCTATATATAAAGGTATGTTATGTGTCATAAAAAACAATAAGAATACAACATATTTTTCAAGATAACTTTCTATTATGGCATTCTCGTACGATTCCGATTCAGAAGAGATATTGGAGAAGAAAAATATCTCCAAACATGAAACAAAGAATACACAAGCCTATCATCTAAACAACTCTAATAATTCTTAAACTCCACACATGAGAGCATTGCTTAATGGAGAAAATTATCGCATATGAGCAAGATCGATCAAGACGGCTTTGCGTGCGAAGACAAAATTGGATTTCATTGATGGAAGCATCAATAAATCATAAGGTAAATCTGAAGTGTACCATGACCGAGAGAAGACAAATTCAATGGTGACAACTTAGTTGATCAATGTGACATAACCAAATCTACACATCAGCATCTCACATGCTTCAATGACTCAAGATGTGTGGGTGGATCCAGAAGAACGCTTTGCTCAGAATAATGCACCACTAATCCATTAGTTGTGGAGAAACTTGTGTTTAATGTAGAAACAACTAGAGATAAGTTTAACATACCACTACACACAATTTAAAAGTCTTGTTGATGAATTGAGTGAATTGCAAACCCTATCTGAATGCAGTTGCGGAGCTGCTAAAGTATTGACCCAAAGGGAAGAAGAACAACGAGTCCATGTTTTTCTTTAAGGCTTTAATAGTGATCATTACTCTCATATCAAGGCAATCATATTTAATACTAATCCACCACCCTCTCTTCGGTGTGTCTTTAACCAAATGCAAATAGAAGTGTCGTACTCCAAATTTTTCCCCCGCTTCATATGCTTTCTAGTGCCACTTTATTTCGGATAAATCACTACTACGGACACATGCGTTGTTATGTAGAGTGTTGTAGTATATATGATACTTACAATCACGGTCATGTGATCGTTGTAATAAATTGGAAAGCGCGCGCCCTATAACAACGGTTAAGATTAATAACCGTTGTGATATTGTTTACGAATAAAAAACAAACGTACCATACCAGAATCAGCAATACACCATTTGTGAACAGATATCAAAACCATTATTACATCAAAATGTACATAATTACGAAGGAATATCAAAGGATGAAAAATGAAATTTCAAAAGACAAAGAGATGTAATCATTAATTCAACGACTCGAGGTTGGCAGAAACTTATCTAACTTCCAAGGGAAGATGAAGAATTAGAAGAAACAATATAAAAGCGTAAGAGCCAAAACATAAAACAACTTAATCCAAAAAAATCAAAATGAGTTCTACTGCTCAAGCTACCAAAAATGTTGAGAATGAAGTCGTTGTTGTAGAGGGGGTGTAGTTCAAAACCTTCCTCAGAATAAAAATGTTGCTGTAGAGGGGTTGTCGTTCAAAACCTTCCTCCGAATCAACAAGTTGCTGTTGTAGAGGGGGTAGTTGTGGAAAGAAGGAGAGTTCTGAGGGTGAGGAGAAGAAGAAGAAGAAGGAGAAGAATTTTGAGAAGGCAGATGGTTGTTTTCGATTCTGATGATGATGATGAGGTTGACTATGGTTGGTCAAACTTCCTCTCAGCCAGAGCATTTAGATTTGATGATTAAGTTTATGTAATGAAAAGTTTATGTAATGAAACTTAATTTATCTAATGAAATTTTAATCTTTTTGCTTAACAGCTTAAACTATCAGTTACAATATCTATCAACTAATATACTAACAAACAGATAACTAATTGAAAATTCAAAAGTTTGCGTTGAACTTACTCGTAAGAAACCGTCTTTTATTAGTTGCATTCCTGTCTTCATAATGTAATTCAAACATCAACAATGTAATTCAAACCCTAATTCAACTATTACATTTCATGACAAAGTAAACATTAAACATAAAGGAGACAAGAAAACATAACATCTTGAGATTTCCAAAAAATCTCTCTGATTTCAGTTTGTTCTTCAATTTCTTGTTCTTCTTCTTTAAATCCTCAAACATAACCTTCAAATAGCCCACAGCTTCCAACTATGACTTCATAATACTCTCATCTTCATTTCCACCTCTTACACACACATATATATATATATATATATATATACTTGGTGTTTAAAATATATAAAGAAGCTTTAGTTTGTAACAACAGTTTTAAGAAATAACCGTAGTGATATCCTTATTATTTTTTAGTTAAATATAAATAAAACTGAAAAGGGGTGCATTTACGTCAAAGGAATAAACTATTTGAGGGTGATGAGGTTCTAACCCATGAAAGCTTGATTGTATCACCATGGTGTTCACAACAATCGTTATTATACACTTGAAATTTCTAATTAAAATATTATTAAAAAAATGTTAGCGCATGAGTTTCGAAGTATCACCATGGTGTTTAAAAAATATGTAAAAAACCAAAAATGCTGGTGCTGGGACTTGAACCAATGACCAGAAGCTACCTATAATGCCGATTTTTTAAATACCTGTGGTGAAAGGCCTCACATTTCACCACGGTTGGAATTTTAACCGTCATTAAAAGCATTTTAATAAGAATTAAAAAAATGTGTGCATCCAGTACGCACTATTACAACGGCGTATAGGATGTCGTTGTAAACCTGGCGTTGTTGTTTGCGCGTTTTGTAGTAGTGAATAAAATGGCACAATTGGTAGGATATCATGTTTAAGGAGTTACAAAGGGGGATGACCAGGAGTTCGAATCCCACCTTTCACACTTTTAGTGTTTTTTTCTCTTCTATTTGTTTTTCTTTACTTCTAACTTTTTGCATTAATTTCAAATCACAAAAAATCACAAAAATAACATTTTTCTATCATTTTATTATTACTTTTTGTATTTTTTATTAATGCATTTTTTTAAAATATTTTTTTCATTAAAATCATAATTTTATGCATAAAATCTCAAAAAATCAATATAAAATTAAAAAAAAAAAAGTCAAAGTCTTTTATCATATTATTTTCTATTATTTTTATTATTAAAATTCACAAAGTCATGAATCAATCCAGATTCATTAGCTTGAGCTCTAAGAAATAGGTAGAATTAGGTTAAATGAAATCTTTCTTAGACAATCAAATTTCAGTTAAATTTTTTAGCCTAATTTTATCTATAAATAGAACGTGGTTTCTACACTTTTTTCTAATCAACAATTTACAAAATATAATCTAAAAATTTGTTGTTCTTCACACTGAAGAACAACAACACTAAACCCTAAAAACTCCAACCAACATCCGTTTTATCTAGGGGAAAAGGGAAAAAAATCAGATCAAAAGGGCAAGGATTGGACTTGGCGCCGTGAAGAAGCCGAAAAGCTTAAAAGGGAGTTATTTTTTTTCACCGGGGACAACCTCCTCCCATAGGTTGGTTCTTTTATGGTCATATTTATAGCTTGCATGATGCTTTTTATTGTTGTATGAATTGCCGATTGCTTTGGCTTGATGTTTGATCTTTAAAATGAAGTTAAAATTATTTTGGTGAATGATTGCTTGCTAGGTGGTACTTTAGTTTAAATATATTTTTTATAATTAATCAAAACTATTCCATATATTTTCTATCCCATATATTTTCTATCGATATAGACATAAAATTTTCTCAACTAGATTAAGGCTCTGTTTGGTAAAAATAGCGGTTGAATGATAAGTTAACTGATAGTTTATAGTTTATGACTGATAGTTGGTGACTGATAGCTTGTAACTTATAGCTGTTGGCTTATGGCTTATAGCTGATAAGCTAATTGAAGTGTTTGATAAAATTAGCGGGAGATTTTTTTTGAATCAAGATAAATTTTATAAATTTTATTAATTAGCGGTTTAATTAGGTGATAAAATAAAATGACATAAAAGATATTTAATAATTATTATTTTATTTTAAATTATAATAATTTATAAAGGATAGTGGTGAATTATTGTCCATCCAATAATAATTACATTCTACACAAGTCCTTGAACAGCCATGGATGAGAGAAGGTGGAGAAGCCTCTAATAAACCGATTGATACCATTGTTCTATTTAGAATGAAACAATTCAGAACAATAAATTGATTTTGTTAACCATTATCATCATCACATAGAGAACCCAATTCCATATAACTGCAGGAAATTTATTCAGGTTTCTAATACATAAGTATGTCACTAACATCGAACCAATACTGAAAAGTAGAATAGAGTTCAATCAAAATAACAACATTCATAAATCAAAATTGAAATAGAATTGGGTTCCAATGAGAAGCAAATCCGCCACACTTTCGTGGTCACCAACACAACCCCGGATTCAATATTTTTTATTAATAACAACAACCAAATTGCAACGAATCTAACTCATAATAGCAACAGATCTAAAATAACAAAAGTGGAGAAACAAAGAAGGAAAGGATAAAATAGGTTCTAAACAGAAGGAAGACCCAATGACGTCTTCTTCTTCAGCCTTTTTGTTGCCACCGCGAAACGTGAATCTGAAATAAACCGCTACGCTGTAATGGTGCAACCCCCTTGATGTAATTCCTCTACCAGTCATTCCACGTCCACACCGCACATCACCATCACCATAACATAACCACGAATTCAAATCACAACACCAATAACACCAACAGCTTACCTTCAATCATCTCCAAGAAGCATCATCATTAACATCTAAAAATTTCGCAGCAATAACCCAAATCCATAAAACAAAAGGAAAAAGGAAATTTATTACTGCGACTACTACCAATTTCTGATGACCAAATCCCTCGCCCCATCAGATCTTCGCCCTCAGCCACCGCGTTTAGACTCCCTCCGATCTCCGCTCGACTTCCCCGACGAACCCACTACAGGAACACCGGCGTCGGATCTACCTTGGAGTTTTCGATTCATGAGCCTTTTCTCATGTTCGTGTTGTGTTGTTGTTCCCAGGACCACAAGCATTCTTGATACACAATTTACCACTTAGCTGGAAGCTTTTTTCATTAAAAGCTATGCATCAAATGTATATATTCTTAAATAATAAACTAAATAATTTAATAAATTTCTTTTAATAAAAAACTAAAAAATAAATATATTATAATATTTATTAATAATAAACTGAAATCAATTATATTTTGTAAAGGATTTAACGTTTCTATTTAATATTTAAATATTTATTTGATATTTAAAATATTTAATAATGTTAATTAATTTCTAGTATATGAAAATATGTTAATTTTTAATTAATTAATATATTTAAAATATATTTATTTTCAATTTATTAATTTATATTAATTAACAAACAAATAAACTGAAAGTAAATTGTAAATATATTATACTAAAAATAAATATATTATTAATTATATTAAACTAAATAATTTAATAAATTTCTTTTAATAAAAAACTAAAAATAAATATATTATAATATTTATTAATAATAAATTGAAATCAATTATATTTTGTAAAGGATTTAACGTTTCTATTTAATATTTAAATATTTATTTAATATTTAAAATATTTAATAATGTTAATTAATTTCTAGTATGTTAAAATATGTTAATTTTTAATTAAATAATATATTTAAAATATATTTATTTTCAGTTTATTAATTTATATTAATTAACAAACAAATAAACAGAAAGTAAATTGTAAATATATTATACTAAAAATAAATATATTATTAATTATATTAAACTAAATAATTTAATAAATTTATTTTAATAAAAAACTAAAAAATAAATATATTATAATATTTATTAATAATAAACTGAAATCAATTATATTTTGTAAAGGATTTAACGTTTCTATTTAATATTTAAATATTTATTTGATATTTAAAATATTTAATAACGTTAATTAATTTCTAGTATATTAAAATATTTTAATTTTTAATTAATTAATATATTTAAAATATATTTATTTTCAGTTTATTAATTTATATTAATTAACAAACAAATAAACTGAAAGTAACTTGTAAATATATTATACTAAAAATAAATATATTATTAATTATATTATACTGAAATATATTAATTAAATAAATAAATAAATTATTAACTAACGTGATTTATTTATTTACTTATTTATAGAAACTAATCATAAATAACGTTAATTTATTTACATTAATTTATTTATATTAATTTATAGAAATTAACCAAAACTATTTCATGTAAACATACATATAATTGAATAATACTCATGTAATATATACAATTTGATGTAATCTATTAGACAAGGAAATCAAATAGCCTATTGGTAAGGGCTACTACCATTATGTAAATGGTCATGGGTTCAAGACCCATTGTTGTCAAAATTTTAAAATTTTTAACCATTCAAAATTTCCAAACTTACAAAAATAAAAAAATATATATAAGCCACATTAAAAAAAAAAAAGTCCACATGGCATTTCCACGTAATAATAAAATAAATAAAAAATAAAAAAAGCCAACATAGCAGCGCCACATCATCAATTTTGCTGACCAAATCTACTCAGGGGGCAAAACGAAGGAATCTTCAAATTACAGGGATGAAATCTGTGTTTTTTTTTACAGGGTTGTTTTTGGAATTTCGCTTATATGGCAGGGGGAAAAATGTGTATTAACCCAAAAAATTAAAGTATGATAGGTTAGGAGAGAGGGGCGCTGCCCCCTCCTCTCTTTTAGGTTTAATTATTATTTTTTTATTTAATTTTTATTATTTAGTTTATTTTAATACACATTTTAGACTCTGCCATTTGGGGCGAATTCGAAAAAAGACCCTGTAAAAAAAATACATATTTCATCCCTGCCTTTTAAAGATTCTCTTCTTTTGGTCCTTAAATGAGTTTGGTCAACTTAAATGCTGAGGTGGACATTACAGCTTGACAATTTTATTTTGTCATGGTACACGTGTAATATACATGTGTCAAATATATTACAACACATAAATGTTTAGAAGGCTTATGAGATGCAATTTCGTTTACCCCCCTGAAACCTAGAATAACAAGCAAGCGTATTCTTCAACTTCTTAAAGCTGCCGGCCGTTCGTCACCCATTGCTAGGGTTTTGAGGTACGTTATTTTTCTTTCATCAGTTTATCGTCTTCTCCAAGTTGCGATTTCAAGTTTGTTTCCGTCTTCTGCACTTCTCATTATTGATGTTTGAACTTAATCAGGTATGGTACTGTTCAACCTAATCATTCACCACGATGGATAGTTTGTTCGTGAGAGCTTTGTTTTTTTACAGAGGAGGTGTTGAAAGCATTGTTAGTGGCCAGGACGCAGACACCGGTCGTATTTCGAAGCTTTGAGTTTACTATGGGAGTGTGGTTTTGATGGGAGTGGTGTTCAAATGTGGAGGAAGATTGAAGGGATTGATGAAGGTTTCTTCCACGTAACTGATGATGAACACGTTACGGAGATTGCGAAGCATTCTATATGTCACAATGTTGATGGACACATATGGGTGGAGCACAATGTTGTGGACAATTCAAAGAGGGGTCCTCACTCTAAACTATGTAGATGGTGGTGAAGATAGTCAGCATAGCAGTTAGGATGAATCTCTAGGTGTCAAATTTGAAGATAGTGAGGAAGAAAGAGTTAATGACGAAAACGAAGGCTTTGTGGTTGTGGAGGTCGATAAACCAGAACAAGGTAACAGGGTTGAAATCAGTGGTAGGAAATACAGGTACAAATTAAAAGCTAACAAGGAGTCATCAACTGTAAGGTCTCCCAAAAAAATCAGATTGGTTGTTCCTTCTAATGTCATGCGTGGAAATTCTAGTACATCAAATCCGGTTGGAGAAGATGGTGCTTATGAAAGTGAGGAGCTTGACAGCTCAGACCCAGTGAACAGAATATGTTTAAGACACTTATATGCAAATTTCAAAAAAAAAAATTGGTGGAGGCAGTGCAATTAGAGATCTCATGATGGGAGCTGCAAAAGCAACCTACTATCAAGCTTGGGAGAAGAAGATGTCTGAGTTGAGGCAGTTGGATAAGAAGGCATGGGAATGGCTTATGGGTGTCCCAACAAAATTATGGTGTAAGCATGCATTTAGTTTCTATCCAAAGTGTGATGTTCTGATGAATAACATTAGTGAGTCTTTCAATAGCACTATATTGCAAGCTAGAGATAAGCCAATTATCACTATGTGTGAATGGATTAGGAATTATCTTATGAATAGGGTAACTGTAAACTTAACTAAGTTAGACAAGTGGAAACATAAGATAATGCCCATGCCTAGGAAAAGGTTAGACAAGGAGGTGCTGATGAGTGGCCAGTGGGTTCCTACATGGAGCGTTGGGATGATATGGCAGGTAAACCATACATTTGATGGTCATCAATTCATTGTTGATCTTAGTAAAAAAACATGTACATGTTGTTTTTGGGAACTTGTGGGCATTCCATTTAGATATGCCATTATTGCTTTGAGTTATCAGAAGTTGGATCCAGAACATTATGTGGATGACTACTATAGTAGGGAAACATATAGTAAGTGTTATTCATACAATGTGAGTCCTACTAATGGCATGGATATGTGGCCCAAGGTAGATGCCGAGGAAATGCTTCCACCATCATTTAAGAAAGGTCCAGGTAGACCTAGGAAGCTTAGGTTTAGGGAGGTTGATGAAACTGGTTCTAGAATGAGGAGGCCTGGTGTTAGTTACAAGTGCACTAAGTGTGACAAGATTGGTCACAACTCAAGAAAATGTCAGAGCACAGAACAAAACCCTGATGCATTGAAGAGAAAGGTTTGTGTTTTTTGTCTTTTGGATCAATATTTATCTTTATGCTTGTCTTTATGATGTCTGTTTTTAATGTGTGTTTGTCATGTTTGTCTCAGAGAAAAACACCTAGAACAAGTGGAAAGATGAAAAAGCCTGCAGTGGATGAGCCTCAAGTTCATGAGCCTGCTGTTGGTGATTAACCAGTAGACAAGCCTGCAATGGATGAGCCAGAATTTGATGAACCTGCAATGGATGAGCCTGTTGTGGGTGAACCTGCAGTGGATGAGCAACCAATTGACTATTTTCATGGTGAATTTGATGCATCCATAGAAACAATTGTGACCTTAATTGAGGCTGAGCTGTAGTCCTCTCAGGTTGTAAATCCAACCCCTAACACTACTGAACCAACAGTTGCTGCTGATATTAGAGCATATTGAACTAATATTAGAGCACTTTTTGTGTACTTATTGAACTGGTTTTAGAGTGCATATTAGAGGTAACATTAAAGTGCATATTGAACTCATATTGAAAACTCGCATTCAAGATTTCTCTAAACCAACTCATTTCATTTAACATTCAAAATTAACAAAGGATGTCATTCCTATCATTACAAGGGAATCAAACATTCCTATCATTACATCCTACATTTTACACAACACTACATCAAAAAAACAACCAAGATACAACAAGAATAAAAGTAAGTGTCTGAATGGTCTTATGATCTTTTGCAATCTTCATCTTAAGTTTCTTCATTTTCTTGTTCTACTTCATATCCACTTTCAAGTTTAGACATCCAGAGCAACCTCCATCGAAGCTAGGTTCAACATGTTTTCCTTGATACAGTTCATCATCCCAATGAAATAGATGACAATCATCAACATTCTGGAAAAAAAATAGACGACATGAAACAATCATCAAAATTCTGGAAAAATAAGAGAGGAGATGAACAAAAGAAGAGAACAAATTTTTACAAACCCCCCAAAATTTACACTTACAATATCTTCTTCCTGGGTTTGAGCTTGATTTTGAAACATGGATTCTCATGGGAAGCTCGTGGCCACAAACCGGTGGTTTTCTCGCACTGAACGTGTGGCATGAACTCGCGCTTCCACTCATTATCTTATTTTGATGAAGATACGAAGACTGAAACAAAATTTGGGAGAGATCTTAACCCTAGTTGTAAACAAAATTTGGGAAAGGATGACGAAGACTGAAACCTATCCACGAGTGTAACATATTTGACACATGTATATTACATGTGTACCATGACAAAATAAAATTGCCAAGCTGTAATGTCCACCTCAGCATTTAAGTTAACCAAACTCATTTAAGGACCAAAAGAAGAGAATCTTTAAAAGGCGGGGATGGAATCTGTGTTTTTTTTACAAGGTCCTTTTTCGAATTCGCCCTAAATGGCAGGGTCTAAAATGTGTATTAACTTTTTGTTTTATTAGAGAGTGTGTACAACTCCAAGATCAAGACCATGAAGCCTTGAGAGCTAAAGTCCTACATTTAGAGGGATAAGTCCAATACTTAAGGGATATTGTCAATGCTGCCCAAGTTATAGTTCAAGGGCAAGGCAATAAAGATGAAGCATGGAGGACGGAGCATTCCAATCTGGCAGAGTTCACTAATGTCACACCCTAATTGTAACCCTGAATCGCCGAATCAATACAATTATCGTAGCATTAATATCATATGGACTGGATAACATGCATGTCACATCGCATAATGCCTAAAATATTAACTAGATAATTTTTTGGATTTTACAGACAAACCGGTCAAACTAATTTTTAACTGTACCTGAAATCAGTGGACGAAAAGTTTTGAAATCGAGCTTGGAGACGTCAGTACTATTAATCTACGGTTTGCATAGTCGATCAGCTGAGCCTTTTAACCGGTCAAAATTTATTTCAAAATTTGATCAAAACATGTAAAAAAATTTCTCTCCAACAAGTGTTAAACCCAAGACATGTTGCATGCAAAGGGCGCCCCCAACCATTGGGCTGCTTAGTTTTGTTGTTAAATTGTTTGAATGAAATATATATAGACAAAATACTTTTTTTGGTCCTTTAACTTTACCTCGGGGTTCATTTTGGTCCCTTAACTTTAAAAAGTGTCATTTTGGTCCCTTAACTCTTCAAAACGTTCCATATTAGTCCTTTTGTCTTATTAGCGACGAATTTAGCGACTGATTTTTGAATTTTTCCGTCGCTAATAAGACGAAAAAGACTAATATGGAACGTTTTGAAGAGTTAAGGGACCAATATGACACTTTTTAAAGTTAAGGGATCAAAATGAACCCCGAGATAAAGTTAAAGGACCAAAAAGAATATTTTGTCAATATATATATTACAACATTTCAATTAATACTAAGTATAAAATATGAAATGTATTTCATATATACTACAGTAATATATAAAAATGTATTTCATATATTTATGTATATAATTTTTATTACAGTAATATAAGTATTAAATATGAAATGAAATAAATTACATTTTTATTAAACATAACATAAATATATTACTGTAACATAAATACATTTTTATTAAATATATACATAAATATGAACATATTATTGTAACATAAATAAAATATGAAATGAAATAAATTACATTTTTATTAAATCTGTACATAAATAAATATATATACTTAGATATATACATAAGAAAAATATATACAAAAATAAAAAAAAAATATTTTATATATAAATATATATATATATATATACACGGCGATCAACTTATTTCAAAAATAAGTGTTTTTACTTACTCCAAATCCTATCCATTAAATTAGATCAAATCTAACGGTTGCAAGTTTTAATTAATTATAGTCACGTGACCCTTTTTATCTCTCCTCTATCACGTTGGTTTAATGTGGTTACTCTCTTACCTAGAAATAGCCACCGAGACTTATTTTGTTCAGAAAAAATAACATTTACCCCTTCTAGATATTCTTGATAAGAAGAAAAGAAAGCCAAAAATGCACTTCTACTCGAAGTCAAATTTTACTCTTTCAATTCATTGTCTAACAAGCACTTTTTTACAGTAATGGTTATTTCTTATCAATTTCATATGTCATTCTTCATTATTTTAATTTCTGAATCTAATAGATTTGTTGTTTTGAATATAGGACTTCCTCGCTTTTCATTCTTAGTTGATGTATAATCAAAATACTTTGTTTCTTGCTTTCTTGTGAGCTACAGAAAAAAATCAAGGTATCAGTTGCTCATTTTTGACTTCTCCGTCTTACCTAATAGTTATTCTTGTCAAAATCGCAATAGTGATTTATCACATTTCTTTTTTTAATTATTTTGTCATGTTTAAACCACATTTGGAAAAGTTGACTATAAGTATAAGCATCATATTAGTAGTTTTTAATTATATTTTTCAAGTATTCTTCATTCTATTACAATGTTAATTGTGTATTATTCTTTTTTAAAAGATGGTATAAGTGTACATTCAACAACAATCAATGGATAGTGCTTTTGATTTATCTAACAATAATACAATGACTTCTAATACTTTTGAAAATTATGAATGTCAACCATTTGAAGTCATTGGAAATTTTCAGAGATATAGAAACATCTCATGAAAATATTACAACAAATGCTCCAAATGTTGGTGAGGAATTAAATATTGAACCATATGTCGGTATGGAGTTTGAATGTATTGAGGATGTTAGAAAATTTTACAATTCATTTGCTAAAAAGATGGGTTTTGGAACACGTATTCGTTCAAGTAAGCCAAAAAGAGTTATTTTAGTATGTTGTAATGAAGGTTTTCTTCAAGTGAAAAGCTTTGAAAATGAACAAGTTCGGGAGGATACCAAAGAAACTAAAAAAAAGTGTTCAACTTTTTGAGGTGGCTGTCAAGCTTCACTTATTGTTTCAAGAGGTTCAATAGAGAGCAAATGGATTATAAACTCATTTGATAATAACCATAACCATGTTATGGTTAGTCCAAAGAGTGTGTCTTATATGAGGTGTCATAAAAGGATGAGTGTTGCTACAAAATGCCTTGTTGAAAAATTTAAGGAAGAAGGCATACCTACAAGGAAGGTTACTTCAATTTTTGATAAAGGAGATTTAACTTTCTCTAAGAGGGATTGTTGGAATCATCTAAGAAATCTCCGTAGAAAGAATTTAGATGTCGGAGATGCTCACGCTGTTTTCAATTATTGCAAATGAAAATAAGTAGAAAATTCTTATTTTTCTACGGAATCCAGTGTGATGATGAGTCTCGGATGATAATTTTTTTTTGGGTTGATGCTAGATCTAGATTAGCTTACCAATACTTTGGAGATGTTGTTACTTTTGACACCACATATAAAACCAACAAGTACAACATGCCATTTACTCCATTTGTTGGGTCGAATAACCATCACCAGTCTATTCTATTTGGATGTGCTTTATTACAAGATGAATCTGAAAGTTCTTTTATATGGTTGTTTGAAACATGGCTTGAGGCAATGGATGGGAAAAAACCTATATCTATCATTACTGACCAGGAGTTAGCAATGAAAGTTGCTTTGGCAAAAGTGTTTCTAGAAACTCGACATCGCCTTTGTTTGTGGCATATTAGAAAGAAGTTTCCTGAAAAGTTAGCTCACATGTATCATAAAAACTCTATTTTCAAGCGAGAATTGAGAACTTGCATTCGAGATTCAAATAGTATGCCAAGTTTTGAAGAAGAATGGAAGCGTTTAATGATTGAATATAAGTTGGAGAAAAATGAATGGCTTCAAGGGTTATATAAGATCAAAAAATCCTGGATACCAATATATAATAGAAGTACATTCTTTGCTGGAATGAATACAACTCAAAGAAGTGAAAGTATTAATGTATTTTTTTATTCTTTTGTGAATGCAACAACAACTTTACATGAGTTTGTGTTAAATTTTGAGAAGGCACTAGATAGTCGCTTAGAGGTAGAAAGAAAGGAGGATTATGAATCTAGACATAAATCACGCATTTTGACTACAGGGTCAAAAATTGAGGAGCATGCTGCTTCTATTTACACAAGAAATATTTTTGGCAAATTTCAAGATGAGCTTGGGAAGATCAATTCATTTTCAAAAAAGAAGATTAGAAAAGATGGAACTAGATGTATCTATCAAGTGTCTAATTGTTTTGATGATCGAGACACGTTTGTTGTTGACATAGATTTAGACACAAAGAATGCTAAGTGTAGCTGCCATCTATATGAATTTATGGGAATATTGTGCAAGCATATCTTAGTAATTTTCCAAGCAAAGAATGTCATTCATATTCCAAATCACTTTATTTTGGTACGTTGGACAAAATAGGCTAACAAATACATTGAGGTTTGTTTTACTATAAATTATTATGATGGGCAAACTAATACATCGAGGATTTTAAGAAGGATATACATACACAACAAGAATCAAGTAAGTTAGTTGATCTTGCTGAAGATTCTGAAGAGGTATATAAGTTCATTATTTCAGAATTGAGTTGTACACATATGTCAGCTATTGCAATGAAGTCAAATGTATATATATGTTGGTGATGGATTAATTCCTTTGGAAACTATCCAGAATGAAGATCAAATTTGTGTTTTAGAGAAAGGAAGTGAAGCACCACAATTCATGATTGAAAACCCACACATATCACAAACAAAAGGGAGAAAGAAAATGGAGCGAAAATCACCAAAAACGGCAGATTCAAGAGTGGCCTTGAAATATCACATAATAAATCATTAGTCAAAAGAAAAGCATGTCATGAGTGTGGTGAACATGGCCACAATACCAGAACCTGCAAGAAAATAAAACCAAATGTTTAATATATGTGTAAGTTTTTTTTTACATTTGTAAATGTTGAACATATTTGTTTTTAGATTTATAATTATCATAAATAACTAATATTGCATCTGGTCTATGCAGGTGAATTACAATTGATTGAGCAGTAACATTATCTTCTTCGCAAAATGGAGCTTATTTTCTTATCAATTCTTCACTGTCCAACATTTAGTCTTATGCAAAATTACAGTTCTAATGGTTAAAAAGGTTACCATGTGCTTAAGAGTGCACCTTCCAGGCCATAACACACTGGCGGCAATTTGAAACAATATACCTTTTTCTTTTGTTGAAAGTTTCACAATCATACTATATAGTTTTCAACCTCTTGATAGGAAAATGGAGTTGTATCACACTTGACTTTTGTATGGAGTTGTATGTAGCAACATAGGTGTGCTTTATTGGTGCCTTGTTGTGTGCGTTGTGTCACATATTATGGAGTTGTATGTAGCAACATAGGTGTGCTTTATTGGTGCCTTGTTGTGTGTGTTGTGTCATATATTGATAGAGTTGATATCTTTGTCATTCATGAGTGCTCTAAATTATACAGTAGATTGAAGACTTGTCTGAGAAAAGGTGAATGTTATACTTCGAGGAGTGGTCTTGAGTATGGAGCAAAATATTGTATTAGATGGAGTAAAAGGTCAATTTTAAAGGATTTTACGTCCAAAATTATTGTATTCGGTTGCAAAAATGATTTCACAATTTTAGTGTTGTGGTTGTTTAAAGGATTTTACGATTTTAGTAAATACAGATCTTGTAATAATAATTTTGGTCGTTGTGGTGTAAATTAATCGTATTTTTTTTATCATTATAAAAACAGTAAATAACAGTATCGATATCGACATCTTTCGATATTATTTTGTTGCTATGTTTTTTTTTTTTTTTGCCGTAATTGATATTTATTAAAACCTTGGGAATATCATAAGAAAGTAATGTTATTAAATTTAAATTAATTTATAGAACAAATGTAAAATATGAAGTAACATTGTCACTTTAGTTAAATTCTTGTGCTTAGTTGAAGTCGTATAATGTCACGAAAATTGTTACATGATTCATTTGTTTTACGAGCAATCGTTGTACTCAAAGAATAATATGCTTTTATATTTGAATAAATAAGTGTATATGATATAGCAAAGATTCATGATCGTAATTTATATTTCAAGTATTGAAATAAAAAACTATTTAATAATGATGTGTTTGAAAAAATCTACCCACATGAGATACACACCTTAAGACATCTACCCATTCTGTTTAAAGGATTTTACGATTTTAGTAAATACAGGTCATATAATAATAATTTTGGTCGTTGTGGTGTAAATTAATTGTATTTTTTTTATCATCATAACAACAATAAATATCAGTATCGATATTGACATCTTTCAATATTATTTTGTTGTTACGTTTTTATTTTTTTGCCGTAATTGATATTTATTAAAACCTTGGCAATATCATAAGAAAGTAATGTTATTAAATTTAAATTAATTTATAGAACAAATGTAAAATATGAAGTAACATTGTCACTTTAGTTAAATTCTTGTGCTTAGTTGAAGTTGTACAATGTCATGAAAATTGTTACATGATTCATTTGTTTTACGAGCAATCGTTGTACTCAAAGAATAATATGCTTTTATATTTGAGTAAATAAGTGTATATGATATAGCAAAGATTCATGATCGTAATTTATATTTCAAGTATTGAAATAAAAAACTATTTAATAATGATGTGTTTGAAAAAATCTACCCACATGAGATACACACCTTAAGACATCTACCCACTTGATTTAATCAAAATGTATCAAGTAAACTTAAGCAGGATTAATATTTTCAATGTTCGGCTAAAACTACTCCATAATCTTCAATTACATTGACCTTTTACTCCATCTAATACAATATTTTGCTCCATACTCAAGACCACTCCTCGAAGTATAACATTCACCTTTTCTCAGACAAGTCTTCAATCTACTGTATAATTTAGAGCACACATGAATGACAAAGATATCAACTCTATCAATATGTGTTAGAGAAGTGTAGGTTAGTCTGCTATAGAACTGTTAGTTCTGTTAACAGTTGAGTTAGTTAGAGCTGTTAGGTGTTAACTCTAACAGCTTCTGTTAGCAATGGTTGTATATATAGGGTACTCTTCAGTCTTGTTAATTCAACTCATTCATTTCTGTTTTATCTCTTGTAAATCTAACAGAGTTTTCTCTGCATTTTACATTTCTCTGATATTGCACAGAGTGCTCATCATGAACTAAGTTCATACTCTAATATGGTATCAGAGCCTATCGATCGGACCTTGGGCAGCCCACCGTTTAAATCCACGCACCAAGCCCAAAAAAAAAAGAGTGCTGGGCGTGAGGGGGTGTATTAGGAAGATCCTAAAGTCCCACATTGGTTGGAGATAGAGCAATGAAATAGTTTATATAGAGTGGCACCCCTCACCTTACCAACCGGTTTTGTAAGGTTGTGTACACTGTGCTTGATTCAACAATGGCTGAGTCTGAGAATCAAGAATCTGCTAACAGAACTACATCTCAAGATCTTTCAACTGTGTTCACATCCACCAAATCTGCGAATTCCTTTGGACCGAAGCTCTCGATCAAATTGCAGGAGAACAACTATCTCCTATGGAATCAACAAGTTGAAGGTATGATTCTGTCTCAAAAGCTGCACAAACTGGTTGTCAATCCTCAGATTCCGATGAAATACAAAATAGCGCAAGATCGTCTTGAAGGTACGATTTCTGATGAATATGAAGCCTGGGTTGTACAAGATCAAGCTGTGTTTATCTGGCTTCTATCCACCATCTCTGAGTCGGTTCTACCAAGGGTCCTTGCGTGCAAGCATGCATTTGAGGTGTGGGACAAAATTCATCAGTTCTTTAATGCGCAGATGAAAGCTAGGGTTCGGCAACTTCGTGTCGAACTGAAATCTACCAAGAAAGGTACTAAATCAATCACTGAATTTGTGTTACGCATCAAGGCCATTGTGAATTCGTTACTTGCAGTAGGTGATTCGATTACTGAACAAGACCAGGTAGATTCCATTCTTGATGGTTTACCTGAGGAGTACAATCCCTTTGTTATGCAAATGTATGCGTGTTCACCGCCTCCTACATTGTGTGATGTTGAAGCTCTACTGTATGTGCAAGAAGCACAACTTGACAAATATCGTCAAGAACTTGCCACTGCTAATGTTGCTGCCAATGTGGCTCATACCAGTTCAGCTGAGAATAACTCCAGAGGAGCTTATTCGAACTATCGTGGTCGTGGCAGGATGAATCGAGGTCGCCATCGAGGCAATGGCAGACATACAACTGGCAATAGACCAACTTGCCAACTATGTGGAAAATATGGACATGCTGTAACCACCTGCTGGCACAGATTCGATGAGAACTACATGCCCCCTTCTTCCTCAGGTGACCAGTCCAAAGAAGCCAAGTCCTCAACTCCCACGAATTCAGCTGCTCAAGAACATGCCCAAGAAGCTCAAACTGTGGCAATGATGGCCACCACAGGTAAACCAAAGCCTTTTACTCAAGAGTATTCACTGCCTGCAGAGCTTGAATCCCAAGCTTGGTTTGCTGATTCAGGTGCATCTCACCATCTAACACCCTATGATTCTCTTTTACAAACCAAATGCAAGTATGTAGGGCCTAATAGGGTATATGTGGGTAATGGTCAAACTCTAAACATTGAGGCTGTAGGTTCATCTCAAGTTGTCTCTAGTATTATGCCCAATTATAAGTTGAAATTAATCAATATTCTACATGTTCCTTCAATCACTAGGAATTTACTGTCTGTTTCCAAATTTTCTAGTGATAATAATGTTGTGTTTGAGTTTCTGCCTAACAAATGTTATATCAAATCTCAGGGTTCTAATCAAGTCATTGTGGAAGGCATTTTAGATGCCAGTGGTCTCTACTATTTTCCCAGTCTAGCCTTGGAGCTCACCAGATTTCACAATTTGCCTTCCAAATTTCATGTCACTCCTGCTGCTCAAAGCTATGTTGCTTCACACTCAAGTGGCATGTCCTCTAGTCATTGTAATAATTCTATGCTGTGGCATAATAGGTTAGGGCATACAAATTTTCCTTCTGTTGCTCATGTTATGAAACTATGTAATATACATTCTTCTAATAAACATGATTTTTGCAACTCTTGTAATCTTGGTAAGGCTCATAGAGTGCATGCTCCTCTAACTGATACTCAATATCACAGACCCTTTGATATTGTGTACACTGATTTGTGGGGGCCAGCTCCTATATCTACTAAGTCAGGTTATAATTACTACATTGCATTTGTTGATGGCTGTACTAGGTATACCTGGCTGTACTTTCTCAAAACTAAAGCTGAAGCCTTGTCTGCCTTTAAACTGTTTCATGTCTTTGTTCAAACTCAGTTTCAAGTCACTATTAAATCTGTCCAAAGTGATTTTGGTGGAGAGTTTCGTCCATTTACCAAATTTTTGACTGAGCTTGGCATCAATCACAGGCTTACTTGTCCTCACACCTCTCATCAAAATGGGTCTGTTGAGAGAAAACATAGACATATTGTAGAGATGGGTCTGACATTGTTAGCTCATGCCTCATTACCTTTGTCCTTCTGGGAACACAGTTTTTCCACAGCAGTTCATATTATAAATAGACTTCCCTCTTCATCTATTCCAAATGGTAGTTCACCATTTCACGCCCTGTATGGAAAACAACCTGATTACTCATCCCTCAAAGTTTTTGGCTGCTCTTGTTTTCCTCTTCTTAGACCATATAACAAGAATAAATTTCAATTTAGGAGTCAAGAGTGCATTTATCTGGGTGTCTCTTCCCAACATAAAGGGTTCAAATGCTTAAGTACTGATGGTAAGGTCTATATTTCTAAGGATGTCACCTTTAATGAGCAATCCTTTCCCTATACAAAACTATTTGTAACTCAGTCTAATACATCTGGTACTACTCAGAGTTTGTCTAATTCTACTGGCATTTCCCTCAGATCTGTACCTAGTCAACCTATGTTACCAGCACCAACTCAGAACTTATCTCATCCTATCACTTCTAGTTCTGAAGCACAAAATGTAGCTGACTCTATTGCTCCTACTGGTCCCTTGCAGCCTGAACATGCTGTAAATAGTCACCTTGAGCACACTCCCAGTCAGCCTGTTCCACCTAGTCTAGATCATGTCACATCAACTCACAGGTCTCAGTCCATTCATCCTACTCTTATTCCTGCTGATAAAGGTTGTGAATCCCTAAATTCTCCTTTAGACATTAACTCTGCTGAACATATGACTTTACCTATCACTCCTATTAATGAGCAGTCCTTGTCTAGGGTTGATGTTTCTAATTTCTCTAATGAGCCTACAGTTCCCAACAGTGGTCATAACTCTGAACTTGCTACCTCAGAACAGCATATATCTCATAAGTCTGATGAACTTACACTGTCCTTTTTCATACCTCCATCTCCATCCACTGCATCCCCCTCCATTCAGCCTTCTGTACCAACTGCACCTCTTCTTCAAAATGCTCATTCAATGCTTACTAGAGGCAAGACTGGCCACTCTAAACCCAAAGCCTTTCTTGTCCATTATGAACCCACAAGTGTCAAACAGGCTCTTCTTCAACCTGAATGGACTCAAGCCATGAAAGAAGAGTACAATGCTCTTTTAGCTAACAAAACCTGGTCTCTCACCACTTTACCACCTGACAAAAGAGCAGTAGGGTGTAGGTGGGTGTTTAAACTCAAAGAGAATCCTGATGGCACCATTCATAAGTATAAAGCCAGGCTAGTTGCTAAAGGATTCCATCAGGAACATGGTTTTGATTATACTGAGACCTTTTCTCCTGTAGTGAAACCAACAACTATTAGAATCATTCTGACTCTAGCTATTACTAACAGTTGGGATATCCAGCAAATTGACATCAATAATGCCTTTTTAAATGGAGTTTTGCATGATAAAGTCTACATGACACAACCTCCAGGTTTTGTTAGCTCTGACAAGGCTCTGGTGTGCAAACTTCATAAAGCCATCTATGGTCTAAAACAAGCCCCAAGGGCTTGGTATGAAAAACTTACACAGGCACTGCTCCACTTTGGCTTCACTGCATCCAGATGTGACAATTCTCTTTTTGTATATAGCAAGCTTGGTGTTTCAATGTATGCTCTTGTGTATGTGGATGATATTCTATTGACTGGCTCGAATACTGCTCTCATACATGATCTTATCAATAAACTGCATACTACTTTTGCTTTAAAGAAACTTGGCAGGCCGAGCTATTTTTTGGGCATTGAGGTAAAAACTTGCAGCAATGGTGCTCTCTTTCTCACTCAGTCTAAGTACATTCATGATCTACTTGCTAAGGCTAAGATGAGTCAAGCCAATGGTGTTCCAACTCCCATGCTGAGTACCTGCAAACTAAGCAGACATGGTACTTCTTATTTTTCTGATCCACAGTTGTACAGGTCCATGGTTGGAGCACTTCAATATGTGACATTGACTAGACCTGATATCTCCTTTAGTGTCAACAAAGCATGTCAGTTTATGGCAAGCCCTCTTGAATCACATTGGACAGCTGTGCGAAGAATCCTCCGGTACCTTAGTGGTACAGCCTCATGTGGTTTATTACTCTCTCCATCTGTAGCTGCTCCAAAATTCTCATTGCGGGCTTATAGTGATTCTGATTGGGCTAGTGACCCTGATGATAGACGATCTACATCTGGTTCTTGTATTTTCTTTGGACCTAATCTTGTTTCCTGGGGATCTAAGAAACAGTCGCTTGTGGCTCGTTCAAGTACTGAAGCCGAATATCGAGCTCTTGCCCATACAACATCTGAGCTGCTATGGATTGAGTCTCTATTGACTGAACTCAGAGTACCATTTCATACACCAACTCTGCTTTGTGATAATGTTAGTGCTGTCATGTTGGCACACAATCCGGTTCTCCATGCTCGCACCAAACACATTGAGCTAGATATTCATTTCGTGCGGGAACGAGTGGTAGCCGGTACGATGCAAATTCAACATGTTCCTGCTCCACTGCAAATTGCTGATGCTCTTACAAAGCCATTAAGTTCTACTGCTTTCACTGAGTTACGGAGCAAACTGAAAGTGGTCTCTTCAGCCCAATATCCTTCAGCTTGAGGGGGGGTGTTAGAGAAGTGTAGGTTAGTCTGCTATAGAACTGTTAGTTTTGTTAACAGTTGAGTTAGTTAGAGCTGTTAGGTGTTAACTCTAACAGCTTCTGTTAGCAATGGTTGTATATATAGGGTACTCTTCAGTCTTGTTAATTCAACTCATTCATTTCTGTTTTATCTCTTGTAAATCTAACAGAGTTTTCTCTGCATTTTACATTTCTCTGATATTGCACAGAGTGCTCATCATGAACTAAGTTCATACTCTAACAATATGTGACACAACACACACAACAAGGCACCAATAAAGCACATCTATGTTGCTACATACAACTCCATAATATGTGACACAACGCACACAACAAGGCACCAATAAAGCACACCTATGTTGCTACATACAACTCCATACAAAAGTCAAGTGTGATACAACTCCATTTTCCTATCAAGAGGTTGAAAACTATATAGTATGATTGTGAAACTTTCAACAAAAGAAAAAGGTATATTGTTTCAAATTGCCGCCAGTGTGTTATGGCCTGGAAGGTGCACTCTTAAGCACATGGTTATTAGAATAATAATTTTTATTTTATTTTAAATTACAAACTTGGTGACCAAGTTTGTTAGAGGGTATTTTAGTATTTTATTGTTGCTTTTGTAGCCCTAGTTTTAGCTTATAAATAGACTAGTGGTAGTGAGTATTTTAAACAATCCTTTTGTAATCCTTGTAGCCGTCATTCTCTATAATATATTCTTCTCCTTTTCACCATTATTTCACCTTGTACACCAACAATTGGTATCTAGAGCTCCGGTTCGGATCATTGGGAAACACGGAAAACACGAGTGAAACGTGAGGATTTCTTTGTGTGATTGATTTTGGTTCTTGATTCTTGTTGAATCTTGAACAAAATCTGATCAGAATCATAATTTTTTTGTGATTTTGTGGGTTGGGAAACACTGTGTGCGGTGAGATTCTGAGTGTACTGTACAAGAAGGTTGAAGATGATGAACGGCGGCGGCGGCATGAACACCAAGCTTCCAGTATTTGATGGCAAAAACTGGAATCGTTGGATGATTCAGATGCGTGTACTGTTCGGTGCTCAAGATGTTCTAGATCTTGTCACCGAAGGTTACGTTCCGGTAGCAGCAGATGCGACGGAGGAGCAGAAGAACGCGCAGAAGGATACAAGGAAGAAAGATCAGAAAGCATTGTTCTACATCCATCAGTGTGTGGATGCAAATGTGTTTGAGAAGATTGCAGATTCAACGACGGCAAAGGCGGCGTGGGACACACTGGTCAGATGTTACGGTGGTGACGCATCAGTGAAGAAGGTGAAGCTTCAGTCTCTACGTAAGCAGTACGAGAATCAGAACATGAAGAACAATGAGAAAGTTTCTGAGTACATCTCCAGAGTGATTCTGATCACTAATGAGATGAAGGCGTGTGGAGAAACTCTTTCTGAACAAGTAATCATTGAGAAGGTATTGAGATCCCTTACTCCTCAATTTGATTACATTGTGGTAGCAATAGAACATTCTAAAGATCTGAGCACCATGAGAATTGAAGAGCTGCAAAGCAGTCTAGAAGCGCAAGAGTTGCGTCTGACTGAGAGAACTTCTGAAAGGGAAGTAGAGCAGCAGGCTCTGAAAGCAGTTTCTGATAAGAAGCATCAGAAGCAGAGAAGATCTGATGGTGGTCAGAAGTCAGAAACCTCAACTTCTGATAGGCAAAAGAATGCTCAGAAGGGAAAAGAGAAGTATGACAAGAAGAAGATCCAATGTTACTGTTGCAAGAAGTTTGGTCACTTTGCTAGAGATTGTTGGTCAAACAAAGAAAGGAAGTCAGAAGAAGCAAATATAGCCAGAAGTTCTGATGATGAATCTGTGCTACTGATGGCTTCTGAATCTGATGATACGAATTTGACAGACTGGTGGTATATGGACACTGGCTGCTCAAATCATCTTACTGGAAATAAGAAATGGCTGGTTGATTTTGATTCTGAGAAGAGGACAAAGATCAGATGTGCTGATGACAAATATCTTAACGCTGAAGGTATGGGAAATGTCAGAGTTGTTCTGAATAATGGGAAAACAGCATTGATTCAGAATGTGTGGTATGTACCTGGCATCAAAAGCAATCTGATGAGTGTGGGACAATTAATTGAGAAAGGTTTTTCAGTTACCATGAAGGACAATCTTCTGAAGCTGTATGACTGTAATCAGAAGCTGATTATGGAGTCAGAACAAGGAAGGAATAGAACATTCAAGGTGAATGTCAGAACTTCTGACTCTGAATGTCTTAGTGCAACAAGTGTTGTGAAAGAAAGTGAGCTGTGGCACAGAAGATTTGGTCATCTGAATTTCAGAAGCTTAGAACATCTGAATTCGAAGAAGCTGGTACATGGAATTCCTACAATTAAGAAGCCTGAGAAGTCATGCAAAGTGTGCATGGAAGGAAAGCAACCAAGATTGCCATTTGCGCCAGAAGTTGCTCCAAGAGCAAAACATGCCTTGGGAGTAATACATTCTGATGTGTGTGGTCCATTTCCAGTAGAATCGTTCGGAGGGAATAAATACTTCGTGTCATTTGTTGATGAATTCACGAGAATGATATGGGTATCCCTTATTAAGTTCAAACACGAGGTGTTTGCTGAATTCAAGAAGTTCCGAATGAAGGTTCAGAATCAGAGTGGTCAGACTCTGAAGATTCTCAGAACCGATGGTAGGGGTGAGTATAACTCCAAAGAGTTTCAGAAGTTCTGTGAGGAGAATGGAATTGAGCATGAGGTTACTGCTCCTTACACTCCTCAACACAATGGTCTTGCTGAAAGAAGAAATCGTACTTTGCTTGATATGGTGAGAAGCATGCTGAAGGAGAAGAAGTTTCCTCAGAACTTCTGGGGAGAAGCTGTTGCCACCGCAGCATATGTGCTCAACAGATGTCCAACGAAGAAGCTGAAGGAAATAGTTCCTATTCAGAAGTGGACGGGAGAAAAGCAAAGTGTTAGTCATCTAAAGGTGTTTGGTTCTGTTTGTTACAAACATGTTCCAGAAGCTAGAAGACAGAAGCTGGATGATAGAAGCAAAGTAATGTTACTGGTGGGGTACCACAGTACGGGTGCGTACAAGCTTTATTGTCCAGAAACTAATAAAGTTGAGTTCAGCAGAGACGTTATTGTGAAGGAATCAGAAGTTTGGAATTGGGATAAGTCTCAATCTGATTCTGATGTGAGAACTTCTGAAGAGAGGTCAGAAATAAGAATTTCTGAAACTGATGGTGATTCTGACTCTGAAGGAGACTCAGAAGATGAAGGTGATTCTGATGATCCAGATTCTGATGATGATCAAGATTCTGGTGGTGATTCAGACTCTGGGAATATGCCAGACTCTGAAGGTGGTCAAGGTTCTGGAGGAAGTCAACCTTCTGAAGCAAGAGCTTCTGAAGGAGAAACTTCTGAGGACAGAACTTCTGAGGTTCAAGCATCCGGAGAAAGTTCTGAACGAGGTCAGAGGCCACAGAGAATCAGAAACATTCCAAGAAGATTTGAAGAGTTTGACATGTTGCAAGACACTGAAGTAGATTCTGAAGGAGAAATTATTCAGTGTGCCATGTTAGTAGACTCTGAACCTGTGAGTACAGAAGAGGCTCTCAAGCAGAAGTTCTGGCTAAAGGCCATGAAAGAAGAACTTGAGGCCATAGAGAGAAACAAGACTTGGAAGCTGACAGAACTTCCAAAGGACAAGAAAGCCATCAGCGTCAGATGGGTTTTCAAGCAGAAGCTAAAGCCAGATGGATCAATTGGCAAACACAAAGCGAGGTTGGTAGCAAGAGGATTTCTGCAGAAACCTGGGCTGGATTATTCTGAAGTGTTTGCACCTGTAGCGAGACATGAAACAATCAGATTGGTGATTGCAATAGCTGCTAACAGGAATTGGCCTCTGATGCATTTAGATGTGAAATCTGCATTTCTGAACGGTCCATTAGAAGAAGAAGTTTATGTGTCACAACCTCCTGGATTTGTGAAAGAGAATAAGGAAGGGATGGTGTACAGATTACATAAAGCTTTGTATGGATTGAAGCAAGCGCCCAGAGCTTGGAATCAGAAGATTGATTCATTTTTTAAGAAGTAGGGTTTTCAGAAATGTGAGATGGAATACGGTGTTTATGTTCAGCATATTTCTGATGGCAATATAATTCTGGTGTGTTTGTATGTTGATGACATATTGCTGACCGGAAGTTCTGAACAAGAATTAGCTAAGTTCAAGAAGGTGCTGATGAATGAGTTTGAAATGACTGATCTCGGGAAAATGACATACTTTCTAGGGATGGAGTTCAGATATTCTGAGAAAGGTATCATTTTGCATCAGCTGAAGTATGAACGAGAACTTCTGAAGAGATTTAAGCTGCAGAATTGTAAGGTTGCTATCACACCTGCAGATACAAATCAGAAACTAAATTCTGATTCTGATGGTGAGGATGTGGATGCTACAACCTTCAAACAGTTGGTTGGTTCTCTTAGGTATTTGTGTAATACCAGACCTGATATTTGCTATGCAGTTGGAATGGTTAGCAGATTCATGAGTAAACCCAAGTGGTCCCATTACCAAGCTGCTGTCAGGATTCTGAGGTATATCAAGGGAACTCTGAAGTATGGAGTGCTATTCCCTTCTGAAAGAAAGACTGAATCAGAACTTCTGAGTTATTCAGATTCTGATTGGTGTGGAGACAGAGTTGATAGAAGAAGTACTTCTGGATACTTGTTCAAGTTCCTAGGAGGCCCTATTTCTTGGTGTTCCAAGAAGCAACATGTTGTTGCGCTATCAACCTGTGAAGCTGAATATATTGCAGGTGTTGTTACTGCATGTCAAGCTGTGTGGATTCTGAACTTGCTGGAGGATCTGAAGATCAAAGTTGACAAACCTCTGAAGCTGATGATTGATAACAAGTCTGCAATCAATCTTGCCAGAAACCCAGTGTTGCATGGGAGAAGCAAGCATATTGGGACAAAGTATCACTATCTGAGAAGTCAAGTTCAGAGTGGAGTGTTAGAAGTTCTGCACTGTAGCACTCAGAAGCAGTTGGCAGATGTTCTGACGAAGGCTATCAAGACTGATCAATTCCTTCGCTTAAGGGATGGAATTGGAGTTATTAGTTTTGAGAAAATATAAATTAAGGGATGATATTAGAATAATAATTTATATTTTATTTTAAATTACAAACTTGGTAACCAAGTTTGTTAAAGGGTATTTTAGTATTTTATTGTTCCTTTTGTAGCCCTAGTTTTAGCTTATAAATAGACTAGTGGTAGTGAGTATTTTAAACAATCCTTTTGTAATCCTTGTAGCCGTCATTCTCTATAATATATTCTTCTCCTTTTCATCATTATTTCACCTTGTACACCAACAATGGTAACCTTTTTAACCATTAGAACTGTAATTTTGCATAAGACTAAATGTTGGACAGTGAAGAATTGATAAGAAAATAAGCTCCATTTTGCGAAGAAGATAATGTTACTGCTCAATCAATTGTAATTCACCTGCATAGACCAGATGCAATATTAGTTATTTATGATAATTATAAATCTAAAAACAAATATGTTCAACATTTACAAATGTAAAAAAATACTTACACATATATTAAACATTTGGTTTTATTTTCTTGCAGGTTCTGGTATTGTGGCCATGTTCACCACACTCATGACATGCTTTTCTTTTGACTAATGATTTATTATGTGATATTTCAAGGCCACTCTTGAATCTGCCGTTTTTGGTGATTTTCGCTCCATTTTCTTTCTCCCTTTTGTTTGTGATATGTGTGGGTTTTCAATCATGAATTGTGGTGCTTCACTTCCTTTCTCTAAAACACAAATTTGATCTTCATTCTGGATAGTTTCCAAAGGAATTAATCCATCACCAACATATATATACATTTGACTTCATTGCAATAGCTGACATATGTGTACAACTCAATTCTGAAATAATGAACTTATATACCTCTTCAGAATCTTCAGCAAGATCAACTAACTTACTTGATTCTTGTTGTGTATGTATATCCTTCTTAAAATCCTCGATGTATTAGTTTGCCCATCATAATAATTTATAGTAAAACAAACCTCAATGTATTTGTTAGCCTATTTTGTCCAACGTACCAAAATAAAGTGATTTGGAATATGAATGACATTCTTTGCTTGGAAAATTACTAAGATATGCTTGCACAATATTCCCATAAATTCATATAGATGGCAGCTACACTTAGCATTCTTTGTGTCTAAATCTATGTCAACAACAAACGTGTCTCGATCATCAAAACAATTAGACACTTGATAGATACATCTAGTTCCATCTTTTCTAATCTTCTTTTTTGAAAATGAATTGATCTTCCCAAGCTCATCTTGAAATTTGACAAAAATATTTCTTGTGTAAATAGAAGCAGCATGCTCCTCAATTTTTGACCCTGTAGTCAAAATGCGTGATTTATGTCTAGATTCATAATCCTCCTTTCTTTCTACCTCTAAGCGACTATCTAGTGCCTTCTCAAAATTTAACACAAACTCATGTAAAGTTGTTGTTGCATTCACAAAAGAATCAAAAAATACATTAATACTTTCACTTCTTTGAGTTGTATTCATTCCAGCAAAGAATGTACTTCTATTATATATTGGTATCCAGGATTTTCTGATCTTATATAACCCTTGAAGCCATTCATTTTTCTCCAACTTATATTCAATCATTAAACGCTTCCATTCTTCTTCAAAACTTGGTATACTAGTTGAATCTCGAATGCAAGTTTTCAATTCTCGCTTGAAAATAGAGTTTTTATGATACATGTGAGCTAACTTTTCAGGAAACTTCTTTCTAATATGCCACAAACAAAGGCGATGTCGAGTTTCTGGAAACACTTTTGCCAAAGCAACTTTCATTGCTAACTCCTGGTCAGTAATGATAGATATAGGTTTTTTCCTATCCATTGCCTCAAGCCATGTTTCAAACAACCATATAAAAGAGCTTTCTGATTCATCTTGTAATCAAGCACATCCAAATAGAATAGACTGGTGATGGTTATTTGACCCAACAAATGGAGCAAATGGCATGTTGTACTTGTTGGTTTTATATGTGGTGTCAAAAGTAACAACATCTCCAAACTATTGGTAAGCTAATCTAGATCTAGCATCAACCCAAAAAAAAATTATCATCCGAGACTCATCATCACACTGGATTACGTAGAAAAAATAAGAATTTTCTACTTAGTTTCATTTGCAATAATTGAAAACAGCGTGAGCATCTCCGACATCTAAATTCTTTCTACGGAGATTTTTTAGATGATTCCAACAATCCCTCTTAGAGAAAGTTAAATCTCCTTTATCAAAAATTGAAGTAACCTTCCTTGTAGGTATGCCTTCTTCCTTAAATTTTTCAACAAGGCATTTTGTAACAACACTCATCCTTTTATGACACCTCATATAAGACACACTCTTTGGACTAACCATAACATGGTAATGGTTACTATCAAATGAGTTTATAATCCATTTGCTCTCTATTGAACCTCTTGAAACAATAAGTGAAGCTTGACAACCACCTCAAAAAGTTGAACACTTTTTCTTAGTTTCTTTGGTATCCTCCCGAACTTGTTCATTTTCAAAGCTTTTCACTTGAAGAAAACCTTCATTACAACATACTAAAATAACTCTTTTTGGCTTACTTGAACGAATACGTGTTCCAAAACCCATCTTTTTAGCAAATGAATTGTAAAATTTTCTAACATCCTCAATACATTCAAACTCCATACCGACATATGGTTCAATATTTAATTCCTCACCAACATTTGGAGCATTTGTGGTAATATTTTCATGAGATGTTTCTATATCTCTGTGAAAATTTCCAATGACTTCAAATGGTTGACATTCATAATTTTCAAAAGTATCAGAAGTCATTGTATTATTGTTAGATAAATCAAAAGCACTATCCATTGATTGTTGTTGAATGTACACTTATACCTACTTTTAAAAAAGAATAATACATAATTAACATTGTAATAGAATGAAGAATACTTGAAAAATATAATTAAAAACTACTAATATGATACTTATACTTATAGTCAACTTTTCCAAATGTGGTTTAAACATGACAAAATAATTAAAAAAAGAAATGCGCTAAATCACTATTGCGATTTTGACAAGAATAACTATTAGGTAAGACGGAGAAGTCAAAGATGAGCAACTGATACCTTGATTTTTTTCTGTAGCTCACAAGAAAGCAAGAAACAAAGTATTTTGATTATACATCAACTAAGAATGAAAAGCGAGGAAGTCCTATATTCAAAACAACAAATCTATTAGATTCAGAAATTAGAATAATGAAGAATGACATATGAAATTGATAAGAAATAACCATTACTGTAAAAAAGTGCTTGTTAGACAATGAATTGAAAGAGTAAAATTTGACTTCGAGTAGAAGTGCATTTTTGGCTTTCTTTTCTGCTTATCAAGAATATCTAGAAGGGGTAAATGTTATTTTTTCTGAACAAAATAAGTCTCGGTGGCTATTTCTAGGTAAGAGAGTAACCACATTAAACCAACGTGATAGAGGAGAGATAAAAAGGGTCACGTGACTATAATTAATTAAAACTTGCAACCGTTAGATTTGATCTAATTTAATGGATAGGATTTGGAGTAAGTAAAAACACTTACTCTAAGAATAAGTTGATCCCCGCGCGCGTGTATATATATATATATTATATTTTTTTTTATTTTGGCTAAAATACAGTTTTGGTCCTCCTGTTTGTCAAAATTCACGGTTTTGGTCCCCTCATTTTGTTTTTTAACAGTTTTGGTCCCCCACTCCAATTTTGGCCCAAAAAAGTGATGAACAATACCTGGTCCGTACATGAACAGTACATGAATAGTGAGGGGTGGGAGACCAAAACTGTTAAAAAACAAAATGGGGGGACCAAAACTGTGAATTTTGACAAATAAGGGAACCAAAACTGTATTTTAACCTTTTATTTTTGTATATATTTTTCTTATGTATATATCTAAGTATATATATTTATTTATGTATAGATTTAATAAAAATGTAATTTATTTTATTTCATATTTTATTTATGTTACAATAATATGTTCATATTTATGTATATATTTAATAAAAATGTATTTATGTTACAGTAATATATTTATGTTATGTTTAATAAAAATGTAATTTATTTCATTTTATATTTAATACTTATATTACTGTAATATAAATTATATACATAAATATATGAAATACATTTTTATATATTACTGTAGTATATATGAAATACATTTCATATTTTATACTTAGTATTAATTGAAATGTTGTAATATATATATTGGCAAAATATTCTTTTTGGTCTTTTAACTTTACCTCAGGGTTCATTTTGATCCCTTAACTTTAAAAAGTGTCATATTGGTCTTTTAACTCTTCAAAACGTTCCATATTAGTCTTTTTCGTCTTATTAGCGACGGAAAAATTCAAAAATCATTCGCTAAATTCGTCGCTAATAAGAAAAAAGGACTAATATGGAACGTTTTGAAGAGTTAAGAGACCAAAATGAAACTTTTTAAAGTTAAGGGACCAAAATGAACCCCGAGGTAAAGTTAAAGGACCAAAAAAGGTATTTTGTCTATATATATTTCATTCAAACAATTTAACAACAAAACTAAGCAGCCCAATGGTTGGGGGCGCCCTTTGCATGCAACATGTCTTGGGTTTAACACTTGTTGGAGAGAAATTTTTTTACATGTTTTGATCATATTTTGAAATAAATTTTGACCGGTTAAAAGGCTCAGCTGATTGACTATGCGAACCGTAGATTAATAGGACTGGCGTCTCCAAGCTCGATTTCAAAACTTTTTGTCCGCTGATTTCAGGTACAGTTAAAAATTAGTTTGACCGGTTTGTCTGTAAAATCCAAAAAATTATCTAGTTAATATTTTAGGCATTATGCGATATGACATGCATGTTATCCAGTCCATATGATATTAATGCTATGATAATTGTATTGATTCAGCGATTCAGGGTTACAATTAGGGTGTGACATTAGCGAACTCTGCCAGATTGGAATGCTCCGTCCTCCATGCTTCATCTTTATTGCCTTGCTCTTGAACTATAACTTGGGCAGCATTGACAAGATCCCTTAAGTATTGGACTTATCCCTCTAAATGTAGGACTTCAGCTCTCAAGGCTTCATGGTCTTGATTTTGGAGTTGTACACACTCTCTAATAAAACAAAAGGTTAATACACATTTTAGACTCTGCCATTTAGGGCGAATTCGAAAAAGGACCCTATAAAAAAAACATAGATTTCATCCCTGCCTTTTAAAGATTCTCTTCTTTAGGTCCTTAAATGAGTTTGGTCAACTTAAATGCTGAGGTGGACATTAAAGCTTGGCAATTTTATTTTGTCATGGTACACATGTAATATACATGTGTCAAATATGTTACACTCGTGAATAGGTTTCAGTCTTCGTCTTCCTTTCCCAAATTTTGTTTGCAACTAGGGTTAAGATCTCTCCCAAATTTTGTTTCAGTCTTCGTATCTTCATCAAAACAAGATAATGAGTGGAAGCGCGAGTTCATGCCACACGTTCAGTGCGAGAAAACCACCGGTTTGTGGCCACGAGCTTCCCATGAGAATCCATGTTTCAAAATCAAGCTTAAACGCAGGAAGAAGATATTGTAAGTGTAAATTTTGGGGGGTTTGTAAAAATTTGTTCTCTTCTTTTGTTCATCTCTTCTCTTATTTTTCCAGAATTTTGATGATTGTTTCGTGTCGTCTATTTTTTTTCCAGAATGTTGATGATTATCATCTATTTCATTGGGATGATGAACTGTATCAAGGAAAACATGTTGAACCTAGCTTCGGTGGAGGTTGCTCTGGATGTCTAAACTTGAAAGTGGATATGAAGCAGAACAAGAAAATGAAGAAACTTAAGATGAAGATTGCAAAAGATCATAAGACCATTTAGACACTTACTTTTATTCTTGTTGTATCTTGGTTGTTTTTTTGATGTAGTGTTGTGTAAAATGTAGGATGTAATGATAGGAATGTTTGATTCCCTTGTAATGATAGGAATGACATCCTTTGTTAATTTTGAATGTTAAATGAAATGAGTTGGTTTGGAGAAATCTTGAATACGAGTTTTCAATATGAGTTCAATATGCACTTTAATGTTACCTCTAATATGCACACTAAAACCAGTTCAATAAGTACACAAAAAGTGCTCTAATATTAGTTCAATATGCTCTAATATCAGCAGCAGCAGTTGGTTCAGTAGTGTTAGGGGTTGGATTTACAACCTAAGAGGACTACAACTCAGCCTCAATTAAAGCCACAATTGTTTCTATGGATGCATCAAATTCACCATGAAAATAGTCAATTGGTTGCTCATCCACTGCAGGTTCACCCACAACAAGCTCATCCATTGCAGGCATGTCTACTGGTTGATCACCAATAGCAGGCTCATGAACTTGAGGCTCATCCACTGCAGGCTTTTTCATCTTTCCACTTGTTCTAGGTGTTTTTCTCTGAGACAAACATGACAAACACACATTAAAAACAGACATCATAAAGACAAGCATAAAGATAAATATTGATCCAAAAGACAAAAAATACAAACCTTTCTCTTCAATGCATCAGGGTTTTGTTCTGTGCTCTGACATTTTCTTGAGTTGTGACCAATCTTGTCACACTTAGTGCACTTGTAACTAACACCAGGCCTCCTCGTTCTAGAATCAGTTTCATCAACCTCCCTAAACCTAAGCTTCCTAGGTCTACCTGGACCTTTCTTAAATGATGGTGGAAGCATTTCCTCGGCATCTACCTTGGGCCACATATCCATGCCATTAGTAGGACTTACATTGTATGAATAACACTTACTATATGTTTCCCTACTATAGCAGTCATCCACATAATGTTCTGGATCCAACTTCTGATAACTCAAAGCAGCAATGGCATATCTAAATGGGATGCCCACAAGTTCCCAAAAACAACATGTACATGTTTTTTTTACTAAGATCAACAATGAATTGATGACCATCAAATGTATGGTTTACCTGCCATATCATCCCAATGCTCCATGTAGGAACCCACTGGCCACTCATCAGCACCTCCTTGTCTAACCTTTTCCTAGGCATGGGCATTATCTTATGTTTCCAGTTGTCTAACTTAGTTAAGTTTACAGTTACCCTATTCATAAGATAATTCCTAATCCATTCACACATAGTGATAATTGGCTTATCTCTAGCTTGCAATATAGTGCTATTGAAAGACTCACTAATGTTATTCATCAGAACATCACACTTTGGATAAAAACTAAATGCATGCTTACACCATAATTTTGTTGGGACACCCATAAGCCATTCCCATGCCTTCTTATCCAACTGCCTCAGCTCAGACATCTTCTTCTCCCAAGCTTGATAGTAGGTTGCTTTTGCAGCTCCCATCATGAGATCTCTAATTGCACTGCCTCCACCAATTTTTTTTTAAATTTGCATATAAGTGTCTTAAACATATTCTATGTTCAATGGGTCTGAGCTGCCAAGCTCCTCACTTTCATAAGCACCATCTTCTCCAACCGGATTTGATGTACTAGAATTTCCACGCATGACATTAGAAGGAACAACCAATCTGATTTTTTTGGGAGACCTTACAGTTGATGACTCCTTGTTAGCTTTTAATTTGTACCTGTATTTCCTACCACTGATTTTAACCCTGTTACCTTGTTCTGGTTTATCGACCTCCACAACCACAAAGCCTTCGTTTTCGTCATTAACTCTTTCTTCCTCACTATCTTCAAATTTGACACCTAGAGATTCATCCTAACTGTTATGCTGACTATCTTCACCAACATCTACATAGTTTGGAGTGAGGACCCCTCTTTGAATTGTCCACAACATTGTGCTCCCCCATATGTGTCCATCAACATTGTGACATATAAAATACTTCGCAATCTCTGCAACGTGTTCATCATTAGTTATGTGGAAGAAACCTTCATCAATCCCTTCAATCTTCCTCCACATTCGAACACCACTCCCATCAAAACCACACTCCCTTAGTAAACTCAAAGCTTCGAAATACGACCAGTGTCTGCGTCCTGGCCACTAACAATGCTTTCAACACCTCCTCTGTAAAAAAACAAAGCTCTCACGAACAAACTCTCCATCGTGGTGAATGATTAGGTTGAACAGTACCATACCTGATTAAGTTCAAACATCAATAATGAGAAGTGCAGAAGACGGAAACAAACTTGAAATCGTAACTTGGAGAAGACGATAAACTGATGAAAGAAAAATAACGTACCTCAAAACCCTAGCAATGGGTGACGAATGGCCGGCAGCTTTGAGAAGTTGAAGAATACGCTTGCTTGTTATTCTAGGTTTCAGGGAGGTAAATGAAATTGCATCTCCTAAGCCTTCTAAACATTTATGTGTTGTAATATATTTGACATATGTATATTACACGTGTACCATGACAAAATAAAATTGTCAAGCTGTAATGTCCACCTCAGCATTTAAGTTGACCAAACTCATTTAAGGACCAAAAGAAGAGAATTTTTAAAAGGCAGGGATGAAATATGTATTTTTTTACAGGGTCCTTTTTCGAATTCGCCCCAAATGGCAGGGTCTAAAATTTGTATTAAAACAAACTAAATAATAAAAATTAAATAAATAAAAAAAATAATTAAACCTAAAAGAGATGAGGGGGCAGCGCCCCTCTCTCCTAACCTATCATACTTTAATTTTTTGGGTTAATACACATTTTTCCCCCTGCCATATGAGCGAAATCCCAAAAACAACCCTGTAAAAAAAACACAGATTCCATCCCTGTAATTTGAAGATTCCTTCGCTTTGCCCCCTGAGTAGATTTGGTCAGCAAAATTGATGATGTAGCGCTGCTATGTTGGCTTTTTTTATTTTTTATTTATTTTATTATTACGTGGAAATGCCATGTGGACTTTTTTTTTTTTTTAATGTGGCTTATATATATATTTTTATTTTTGTAAGTTTGGAAATTTTGAATGGTTAAAAATTTTAAAATTTTGACAATAATGGGTCTTAAACCCATGATCATCTACCATATAAGAAGATTGGGTATTCTGGAAACACCCAAAATACCCTTGCTTGCTCCAAATTCGGCCACCTGGCTTTTTTCCTTGCTCTTACTCTGCCACATGGCACTTTTCTTTTTATTTCCTTGCTTCTTAGACCCTTACCTCACTGTTAAACCAAACACAACTGGTATTGAAATATTAACCTGGGGATGGCAAAAAAATCCGTACCCGCGGATATCCGCGGATTAAATCCGTCACGGATATGGGGCAGATAGCTTAATGGATATCCACGGATAAAATAAATGGATATTTAAATATCTGTTTGTTATTGGATATGGATACGGGTTTAATGATATCCGTATCCGTGGATATCCATATTCGTTAATAAATTATAAAAATAATTTAAATATCATTTGTTTATTATACCTTATCTTTTCATTTTCTAAAAATTTAGTCTTCTTATATTTCTTTCTTTTTTTCTTTTTGAAATTTTCTTTGAATATAACCTTTCACATTTAATTCAAATTATATTCGCCATTTCATATTTAAACTCTTCAATACTTTATACCTCACTTCAATAATTTCACAGTCCAACCAACTAGTGTCGTCATTTCTCTGTCGAACCAGTGTCTCTCTTCCCACTCCTCTGTTGTTCACTCTTCCATCATAACTCATAATCACAACATCTTTTATTTGTTTGGTTAAAAATGAAATGTATGAATATTATGTTTAGATCTAATTATGTTTCTGTGAATAATTTTTGTTGTCTTTAAAGAAGTTAAAAATATTTTTTTCAAAAAATAATTTTTATTAAAAAAAATATTATCCATGGATATCTGTAAATATTCACGGATATCATAAAACCCGCGGATTACCCGCTTAACGGATATCCGCATGGATATGGAATGGATATGGATATCATATTTATCCAACGAGGCAGATACGGATATCATAGTATCCGTCCCCATGGATATCCATTTACATCCCTACATTAACCTACACTACAATATTTTTATTCATTTATTCAAATGCTTTCTTTTTCAATAACCTACACTTAACAATTATTAATTCATTTTTTCAAGTTTCTTTCTTTTCCAATATACTGCGCGGAGATCTTCGACATCAATGACACTAAAGAACTATGAAAGGTGGTTGTTATGGTACATCACAAATGGTTGGTTTCATCTTTCTAACTTTCTCTTTCTAATTTGTTATTCATCTTCCATCTTCCACACATTTCACTTCCTCTTCTTAGTTTTTCTTACCTCTCCACTCTCTTTTTCACCATTTATGTTTTCTGCTTACTAACTTTATTGCTTTTTTCTCCAGATTTTATTGTGATTTGAAATGGCTTTAGCGGATCTAAAATAGAAACAATCAGATATGTTATCAAAACCATCGGATCTTATATCAAGACCCCATGATCTGAAATCAACACTCATCTTCTTCATACTTACAAGGTTTGTCTATTCACTCTTTGCTTTAATACTTCATTATTTTTCCTCCCACTTGATATCTTTTTCACTTTGTTTTCCAGTTTTCCTCTATCAATGTTTAATTTCTTTCTGTTCAACACCGTTCAACTTTTGTCAAGGTACGTTCGTTTCGTTTTAGACTAATTTACATGATTATTTACTAACAATATATTTGATTTTGTGTGTTGAATACATATTCACACTATTTTTGGGTAAGGCTTTTGTACTTGAAAAGAAATACAAACAAGGAAAGGAAGACAAGGTGAAACAAACATATATGTTTTTTTATATTATTATTTTAATGTTTTTTTGGTTTATGTTGTCATTGACTAAGGTTTTGTTGGATTCTTTTTTCATGGTTTCTTCAAATCTTTCAATGTTTACCTTGGTAAGTTTCACATGTCTCTCTCATTAATTCTTTACCAAGATTTGATTAGATTCATTACTCAATATAAAGCTTTGGAAGGTGTGTTTGGTTTGGTTTAGTTTTTCTCAAAATTTATTTATGACTTTTGGCAATCAATAACTTATTTTTCCATTATTATTAGGTGGTTATGATAAGGAAGAAAAAGCAACAAAAGCTTATGATTTAGCTGCACTCAAGTTTTGGTTGTATTTAATGTTGCTTCATTAAAAAGGTTTTGATTTTGAAAAGTTATAAAGTTTGATTCATTCAGCTTCAGTTATGTTTTGATCTGATTTTGATTTCCATGTGAAGATTCATTAGTTCTGAAGTTTGTATCTTTGATTTTTAAATTTTGGGCAGTTATTTTCAAGCGGGATTTGATGTTAAAGAGTGGGATTTGATGTTAAAGATGTGTTTCTTCACATCAAGTTAATGGAGCAAGCTTTGGAAGATTCACAGGCTACGATTTTGATTGATGAGGAGTGTGATGATGAGATGCAGCTGATACTATGCATTGATTTTTTTGTTGAGATGCAACTGAATATAATAAATAATAATAATTTATTAATAGTTATAATTAGGACTACTTTCTTTTAACTTTTCAATAGGATAATAAACACCTATTTATACCAATGTCTAACCTATATACTAATGTATATGATTCACTTGCTATTTCTATAACAAATATGATTCACTTACTATTTCTGCACGCGCATTCATTTAATTTCTTAAACTTTAATTTTACATTTAATTTTAACAAATAATTTTAATTAATTAATTAATTAGAGGAAAAAACTATTTTCTATAACATAGACCATAATTAAATTAAATCTTATATAGTGTATCGATATCAACCTCTTTTTCTTCCTTATCATTTTTTTTAATGTAAAAAGATTCTCACTAATTTTTAAATGAAATTACAATGAAAATGATGAAAAATTGTTTCTGTTGTTAATAGTGAACAATGTTTGTATTTTGGCATATTGTATTAGTGGAAAATATTATTTTATTTGAACATAAAAGAATTCTTTATGTACTTGATATGACATTGGGGAAAAAGTAGTAGGAGAAGTACACATTGCGAATCGAAATCTCAAGGCAATCAAAGGAATATCTAATGTAAAAGAAATTTTAAAATATGATGACATTATCCTGTGTTGTCCTGTCATAGCAGGTAAAAAAAGATGGCTATAGACTATAAACAACTATTAAAAATAGTATAGGGTGGCTATGTCATATCACAACCTTTTAAAAATTAAAGAAATTGTTTTATGCTATTTTTATTTATAATAGCTTTAATAAATTTATCATCTCATTTAATATATAATTATTTTTTGATTTTTTGTTTTAAAAATAAAATAGAGAAATAGAGATATAGGATAAAACATTGGTAATCGAAATCTCTAATATAAAAAAAATTTGAAATATGATGACACTATCCTGTGTTGTCATGTCATAGCAAGTAAAAAAAGATGGCTATAGACTATAGACAATTATTAAAAATAGTATAGGGTGGCTATGTCATATCACAACTTTCTATAAATTAAAGAAATTGTTTTATACTATTTTTATTTATAGTAGCTTTAATAAATTTATCATCTCATTTAATATATAACTTTTTTTTTTAATTTTTTGTTTTAAAAATAAAATAGAGAAATAGAGATATAAGCAACTACCAAATATCTCACATTATTTTTTCTTTATAATCATTTAAACACAAAAAAAAAAAATTTAAACACAAAAAAATAATTATTACTTAATTAAACTCTAAGGTTAATAAATTATTTTGGTAGAATTATTAATGTTTTACATATTTTATCATTCACAGTTTTCAATGCAAGAAATAAGCATTCTTTATCATGTTTTACATACTTTAAATCTGAAGCTTTAATTGCAAATCTGAAGTATTAATTGCAAGTACTATCAACAATCACATCAAAAGATTTAACTACATATTTTGGGATATTTTTAATCTTATAAACACATTTACATTCAGTATAAAAGAGGGAACTACTTTCACCCACTTATTACCTCCTGTACGAGTAGAATAACCATATAAGTAGAGATATTATGCAGTGACATCAATGAATAGTTTAATTTTCATGTTAAAATACTACTACCTCAGTCCCACAATGAGTGACCCAGTTGACTTTTCACACAAATTAAGAAAAAGAGAATAAATGAAGGAAAGAGAATGATATTTTTACTAAAGTACCCTTATGATGTATTGGGAATGATAAAAGTAATATTAATTAGAGGGTAAAATAGGAAAAGTTGCATTGAAAATTGAAATGGGTCATACATTTTAGGACACCATTTTATTCCAAATGGGTCACTCATTGCGGGACGGAGGGAGTAATATTTTATCATGTGATCTCAATTTTTCAATAAGTTACTCTATGAATAGATACACAATAGAAACTATGTTGTATAATATATTTTGTAACCAATAAAAAAGTGATTTAAATAGTAAGTGATAGAAATATTTGTTTTTACTAATTAATTCTAAAATAATAATTAAATTAATATTAAAAACTAAATAAATGAGTTGTGATTGAAAAAAAACTATTAAATTACTAAATAATTTTTTATTTAAAAAAAAAATCAAAGTTTTCAGTTTCTATCATTGCAAAATTGAAACGAGATAATCTTAAAAAAACTTTCTCTAAGCCTCTCCTTTCTTAACTTTTCTAATCTCATTTTTTCATCTTTCAACAAATAATTAAAAAACTCATTTTAAAAATTAATAGCATAAATTAGTGCATAACTTTTTTTATCAAAAATTAATGCATAGCTTAAAACTGAAAAAAAAAAATATATTCACAAATAAATAGTAAAGACAATGTAATGACAATAAATAAGAATAAATATTATAAATTTGTGAAATATAATCATTAATATTTTATTAGAGTATTATAATTTTAACATTAATTACTATAATAAATATAAATTTAGAAAATATTGATTTTATGTGTTTTAGGGTAAATAAATAATAAAGACATTTTCATGGTAATGAATAAGAATAAATATCATAACTTAGTGAAAATATAATCATTAATATTTTAATAGATTACTTATATTTTATTTTTTTTAATAATTTACTTATTTTTTTTTTTACTTTTATATACTTTTCTTTATTATTATATATATATATATATATATATATATATATATATATATATATATATATATATATATATATATATAGACACACACACACAAAGTTAAAACAGTTAATATCTAAATATATTTTTAACTCATTTTATATTTTTGACTCATATTACCTATTTTCGTATACAAATAAGGTCACCTAAACTAACATATGTTACATATTATATATTTATATCATACAATTTTTAAACTATAATTATTTCCTAAATCACTTTCATAGGTACAATGTAAAATATTGGAAAATCTATTTGGATTTCATAAAGCTTTATTATACTATCAATATCTTCTTCTTTTTTTAAGAAAGGTTTTTTATTTTTTCAATGTCTTAAAACAGTGTGTCATACTTTCAATCAAAAGAAAAATTTGAAGCTCTCATAAATACTATGATATTGCTTACTCCATTTTCCCACGCGTGAATAGTACTATGACAGGACTATTACTTCATGCCATGCTCCAAAACACAACATCAGTCTCTTTATCACTCTTTCAATGCAATGATGGTGAATCTAAAAAGTATGGCCTATTATTAGGTCTACATTTCACTTTCTACTATGTAGTCCATTCCACTATTACTATTCCTTACCCTATTAACTACAACTTGTACAACACTCTTACCCTACTACCTACTACTCCTTCCCTAAATATAATGATTACAACATATAGGTTTGGTTTGTTTCCATGTAGAAAGACACGAAAGAAGTTGTAAAGAGAGGGTATGGGAAGAAGTGTCAAATCAGTATGTTTGCAAAGAAGTAGAGACGAGAGATTAGAATGAAGTAACCCCCACATGAAAATCCTTTCTCTTTGCATGTCAAAGAAAGTGCAATGAAAGGAAGAAAAATGCTACTGCAATTTTTAATCTTTCTCAATTTTACCCCAACTAATAAATATCAATGAAAAACAATTGCTATTATTTTACTGATCATAGAGTCTTATAAAAAATTAATCACAGTTACAAAAATTGATTTAATTTAAAGACTTTTAAATTAATTAGTTAATAAAGTAAAAATAATAATTTAATTAAAATAAAATCTACATTCACCTTATATTCATAATTAAATTTAAATATAACAAAATTATATGTTTTTAGTATTATGATATTATGGTCTTTTTAAAACTTCAACACACTTCTTTCTTTTCTATTTCTCTTATTTTTCTCTTATTTCACACATAGTTCTCTTTTTTCACACTCTTTCTCATTTATTTCTCTCTTAACATTTTCTTCTCACCTCCAAACACACCCATACATCATTCTCAGCATTGCAATTAGCATAGATAAATGGACAATTATATTCTATTCGTTTAACATAAATATTATCGAATAACAAAGTCATAATTCAGTTTCATTCATAACACATAACTATTATTCATTACCACACATTTTTTATTAGAGCTGCTAATGAAAACAAAATACCTAAAATACATCAAAATACTGTCCATAACCCTTAAAACATGGCTTTCTTAGTCAAACGTTGCTCAACAATTAAGCAAAGACACATGCATCTAATGAGGAGGAAATGGAATTGAAAATCCAAGCTTATCCCATCAAAAAATAAAATTAATAAATTCAATTAAAATATATTAAATATTCATTCTTATTTTCTGATTTTCAATTAATATTGTGGAGACCTTTCGTTTTGATTTTGTATTATATTCAGTTTTCAGTTTTTAATATAATTTATATTACTTTATGACTAATACGGGACATTAAAATAATAAATTATTTAGAGACATTAAAACAATAATTAATTAATGATAATTTATTAATATATCCTTATCCTTTTATTTTTTTTATTTAGAATGTATGTTACTATTATTTTGTTTCATTTATACCGTAAAGTTGTTTTTACAATATTAATAAATTTTATTATATTTTTATGACAATAATTATCTTTATTAATATAAATTTTTTATAATTTGATTACATTTATTACTTTCTTTCCAATAAATAATTAAGTGTGTTACTTATAAAATATTAAATAATATAAATTTATTGGTCATTTTTACAAATATGTAAAAAGATATAATGGAAAAGAATATATTATTCTTATAAACGAGAAAATATATATCTAAGGGCAAAACTGAATTACTAAAATGAGAAAATGAATTCATTGATAATATAGAAAATGAGACAAATATTTTTATACAAGGAAAAATTTTAAATATTTTAGATTTAACTTTATTTTTATATATGAAAAAAAGTGTATGGAGATCCAAATATTCTTCAAAATATTTTTATAAATGATTGCATAAATATTTTTATAAAAAATACTAACCGGTGTCTGCGGGTATTGATTCTACCTTTTTTTTTAAAATATAAATTATATTTTTTATATTTAATAATTTTTATTAATCCTATTTTTTTTCAAATTTTAAATATAGACAAATGCGTGTTACCGACGGTTACCCGTGCGAAAGACACGACTATACCGCTAGACTATCAAACTCAATTTTAACTTTGTGACGCATGGTATAAAAAATGTGATTGTTGATAAATATATATTTAATTTTTATTTTAAAATAATCAAATTAATTTTAAAGGTGTATAATTAATTTTTGAGTTTGATTATTTTTAAAATGGATTAAACTATTTTTTTTTCTTTTTAAAAAATTGTATCTTTCATATCCATTGTATAAATATCATTAAATACATTTTATTATGTATTAAATATTTATGAAAAATATTAATAAATTTAATATTTTATTCTAAAAATGAGTCAAATATCAATATTTCAAATTTCAAATTTATTTTCAAAAGTCGTTAATTATTTAAAATTTTATTACTTAATTATGATCTTTATGGATATTCCACAAAAGTGATATTTTTAATAATACTTACATAAATTAAGAGATTGTAAGAGAAAATATATATCTACGGGCAAAATTGAATTACTGAAACGGAAAAATGCAGTCATTGATAATATAAAAAAAAAACACATGAGACAAATATTTTTATACACGGAAAAAATTTAAATATTTTAGATTGAACTTTATTTTTATATATGAAAAAGTGTATGGATGATCCAAATATTTTTATAATTGGGAACAAATTTTTTATTCATCAAAATATTTTTATAAATGACTGTATAAATAATTTTGTAAAAAATACCAACATGTGTCCGTGGGTATTGATTATATCTTTTTTAAATATAAATTATATTTTTTATATTTATTAATTCTTATTAATCCTATTTTTTTTCAAATATTTAAAATTTAGTCAAATGCGCGTCGGATACCCGTGCAAAGGCACGGTATCCTGCTAGACTATCAAACTCAATTTGAACTTAGTATGTGACACATAACATAAAAAGTATGTGATTGTTGATAAATATAAAGTGTATGAATGATACAAATACTTTTATAATTGGGAATACGTTTTTTTATTCATCAAAATATTTTTATAAATTATTGGATAAATATTTTTATAAAAAATATCAACGGTTGTTGAAGGTATTCTACTTTTTTTTTTAATATACATTAAATTTTTTATATTTACTCATTTTTATTAATTCTAATTTTTTTCAAATTTTAAATATAAACAAATGCGCGTCATCGACGGGTACCCGTGCGAAGGCACGGGTATCCCGCTAGTTTACATAATGGTAGTAGCCCTTACCAATAGGCTATTTGATTTCCTTGTCTAATAGGTTACATCAAATTGTATATATTACATAGTTATTTTACATGAGTATTATTCAATTATATGTATGTTTACATGAAATAGTTTTGGTTAATTTCTATAAATTAATATAAATAAATTAATGTAAATAAATTAACATTATTTATGATTAGTTTTTATAAGTAAGTAAATAAATAAATCACGTTAGTTAATTATTTATTTATTTATTTAATTAATACATTTCAGTTTAATATAATTAATACTATATTTATTTTTAATATAATATATTTACAATTTACTTTCAATTTATTTGTATGTTAATTAATATAAATTAATAAACTGAGAATAAATATATTTTAAATATATTAATTAATTAAAAACTAACATATTTTAATATACTAGAAATTAATTAACTTTATTAAATATTTTAAATATCAAATAAATATTTAAATATTAAATAGAAACGTTAAATCCTTTACAAAATATAATTGATTTTAGTTTATTATTAATAAATATTATAATATATTTATTTTTTAGTTTTTTATTAAAATAAACTTATTAAATTATTTAGTTTAATATAATTAATAATATATTTATTTTTAATATAATATATTTACAATTTACTTTCAGTTTATTTGTTTGTTAATTAATATAAATAAATAAACTGAAAATAAATATATTTTAAATATATTAATTAATTAAAAATTAACATATTTTAACATACTAGAAATTAATTAACATTATTAAATATTTTAAATATCAAATAAATATTTAAATATTAAATAGAAACATTAAATCATTTACAAAATATAATTGATTTCAATTTATTATTAATAAATATTATAATATATTTATTTTTTAGTTTTTTATTAAAATAAATTTATTAAATTATTTAGTTTAATATAATTAATAATATATTTATTTTTAGTATAATATATTTACAATTTACTTTCAGTTTATTTGTTTGTTAATTAATATAAATTAATAAATTGAAAATAAATATATTTTAAATATATTAATTAATTAAAAATTAACATATTTTAATATAATAGAAATTAATTAACATTATTAAATATTTTAAATATCAAATAAATATTTAAATATTAAATAGAAACGTTAAATCCTTTACAAAATATAATTGATTTCAGTTTATTATTAATAAATATTATAATATATTTATTTTTTAGTTTTTTATTAAAAGAAATTTATTAAATTATTTAATTTATTATTTAAGAATATATACATTTGATGCATAGCTTTTAATGAAAGAAGCTTCCAGCCAAGTGGTAAATTGTGCATCAAGAATGCTTGTGGTCCTGGGAACAACAACACAACACGAAAATGAGAAAAGGCTCATGAATCGGAAACTCCAAGGTAGATCCGACGGCGGTGTTCCTGTAGTGGGTTCGTCGGGGAAGTCGAGCGGAGATCGGAGGGAGTATAAACGCGGTGGCTGAGGGCGAAGATCTGATGGGGCGAGGGATTTGGTCATCAGAAATTGGTAGTACTCGCAGTAATAAATTTTCTTTTTCCTTTTGTTTTATGGATTTGGGTTATTGCCGCGAAATTTTTTAGATGTTGATGATGATGCTTCTTGGAGATGATTGAAGGTAAGTTGTTGGTGTTATTGGTGTTGTGATTTGAATTCGTGGTTATGTTATGGTGATGGTGATGTGCGGTGTGGACGCGGAATGACTGGTAGAGGAATTGCATCAAGGGGGTTGCACCGTTACAGCGTAGCGGTTTATTTCAGATTTACGTTTCGCGGCAAACACCACTTATCTCAACTCAAATAGTTGTGGACGAAACAATGTTTTGCGTCGTCTCAAGACACAACATCTTTCGTTTATGAAATGGTTTGAAAGATTATGCAGCGGCAAGAAAAAAGAGTTTGATGTGTTGATGTTGATTTTGAGTTTTGAAAAGGAGATCGTTTTGACTTGAATTTCACTAAAGTCTATGAGTGGAGGCGAATATTTCAAACAACCAAGTCAAGCGTCTTGTGGTCAAAATACTCATAACGAGGGTAGGAAAGCTTCATTCTCATTCTTTTTCCACTACTTAAGGCTCTTGATGCGCAATTATAATTGTATTTAAAGTGTTTTTGAGTTTGACTGAGAAAATGCCACTTGACGTTGGATTAAGGGTTTTATTATCGTTATGTGAAAAAGTTTGAAGTGATTGGAGGGAAGACCTACTTGGTGTTGGGTTAAGGTTTTTTTGGCATAAGGTTTAATCACAAATTAAAGTTACTACACACAATATCAAAATTCTATAAAAACAAGTGTATGTAAATAATTGGTGCTCATTGTAAGAAAGTCCAGGAGTAAGCTACGTGAGGTTGATGGTGATGCTAAAAGAGATCGACTTACAAAGGCGATAAAATGGAATCGACATTGAATCGAGAATTATTTTGGTTTTTTTGAAAAGGGGTTGATTTTATTCTTGTGTTAGACACTACCTAAACAAAAAGAAATATAAAATTATTACACGTCATGGGAATGGGGGTACATTTGTCGAATGGGAACATAATAAGGCGATTAAAAGCAAACCCCTCAAACAATTACATGTAAATAAAAGGTTCTCCTTGTAAGAAAGTCCAAGAGTAAGCCACGGGACCGAAAATAAACCAAACTCATTGTAAGAAGGCTCAAGAGTAATGCACAATGTGCTCAAATCCGGTTTGTGCATAATGACAACATGGATGGAATGTCATACACAAGGGTCATAACACGGTGAAATTATCCAATTAATGTATATAAAATTTAGTGGCATAACGACATAGAAATGTCGAATGTAACGCCCGATATTTAATTAATTATTTAATTAAATATTTTCGAAATATTTTCGAATTAATTGTTGATGTTGTGAAATGTTGATTTAAGTTGTGTTGTTGTTAGTTGATTCATGAATTGATTAAGTGGTAGAAATAGTATTAGAATAATACTATTATTATTTATTATGGGCTTTTAATGGTTAGAAGTAGAATTATTGGGGGTGTTGATAGTAGGCCCAATAAGAATAATAAAATAATAGTGTTATTATATTGAGTAAGTGGAATAAAAGAAAATTAGGTTTTGATTAGTAGAGGAAATAAGGGTTGAGAGAAGGAGTAAAACATGCTGTACGTGGAAGTTGTAGAGAAAAGAGAAAGGCCGTGGAGAATTGATCATGAAAAGTTGCAGAGGAGGAAAAAGAGAGAAGAGGCAAAGGTTTGAAGTCATGGCAAAACTTGGTGCAATCAGTGGAATAGAGCGGTCTCCAATCCAAGGTACGGGCGGGGTTCTGACTCTATAATTGGGTTGATGATGAATGATATGTGGGGATTGGGTTATATGAAATTATCGTGCGTGTATGTTTAATCCTGTGTGAAAAATTGTTACCTTGTTGCTACTGTCATGTTTATTTTCTTATAAAGTTACAGAAATCCAATCAATGCAATTGTTGTTGGAAATTAATCTATGGTGGATAGATTTGTTACATTATTGTGAAATTCATGTTGTTGTGGTCTGAGATCATGGCTCGATGGAATTAATTTGAGACTCTGTGTTGAAACGGAAGACGAACAGAGAAGAATGTGACGCCCGTCTGGGGGGGCATGACGACCGTCACGCGTCTTACGATCGTCACACACACAAAGTCATGAAAATGTGACGATCGGCAGGATATGGTGAAGAGAAGGTGCCGACTGGCACCATATACAAAACAGATACACAATATACAAAACATAACATGGGTTTTTGTGACGATAGGCATGGAATTGGTGATGGTAGGCATATAGTGTTGTTCTAGAATTTGGTTTAATTCATTTAATTTAGTAGCAGGTCAATACATATAACCATGGCATCAACTATATTAATTAGTCCACTTTAATCATAGTTAGTTATATATAATTAGGGGAGTTCCAGTAACAATATTAGTAGTTGATAAATATTAACGGTATAGAAAAAATTGAGTAGCAGAATAATATCACATAAGGCAGAGATATTTGGTAGCAGTGAATAGCATATTTCAGTAATTTATCCGAAAATAATAGTAACTAGTAATAAACTATAATTTTAGTGGCAAGTGTAGAGGTAATACTGATATTAGTAGTAACAGTATAGATTTGATAAATAGCAGGACAAGCAGAAATGTTGGTAATTTTAGTAGACGATTAATTTAATAGCGTTATTAGATAGCATTGTGGTTTGATAACAAGCAGAATAATTTGGTAGTAGCAGTATGTATGAATTAGTGGCAAAAAAATGATAGTTTCATTTATTTAGCAGGGAGATAATTAATCAGTAGTAGCAGAATTAGTAGTATTGGTGGGAAAGTCAACAGTAACTGGTGTACCTATATTTGATAGCATTGTAGTATTAAATTAACAGAGAGCTAATAAGTACATTGGTTCAGAGTAGAAAGTATCAAGTATTTTAGCAGAAGATTAATTAGCTGGATTTAGTCGAATTGTCTGAATAACTATACGGAACATTTGTTGTATATTTTAGTTGATATGGTGTGTTGTATACTTAGCTATAATAGGTAAAATTGGCAGTGATACACAAGTAGTATTAATAGGACTTGTGATAATAGTATTAGTATATATAAGTTGTTGTGTTGTTGTCGTTGTTAATCTGTGAAATTGCAGGTGGTGATTATATGTTGTGTTGCCTTTATTTAATGGCAAGATGAAGTTGTAGACTTATTGTCAATGTTGAGTATTATTGTTAAGTTGTTGTTTAATTATTGTTGATGATATGTTGTTGCTGAAATATAAAGTAGTAGGCTTATGGCCAGTGTTGAATTGTTGTTAAGTTGTAGGCCTGTGGCCAATGTTGAATTGTTGTTAAGTTGCTGTCGAATTGTTGTTGTTGCGTTGTCATTGTTAAGTGGCATTGTTGTTGAGATGTTGATACCAAGTTGTAGGCCTATGGGCAATGCTGATTTGTTGTTGTGCTGATAGATATAATTATCAGTGTTGTTATTATGATGTTCATGTTGGGTCACGTGGCATAACATATTAAGCTGGCCTGGATTGGTAAAACATTAAGCTGGCCTGGATTGGCAAAACATTAAGCTGGCCTGAATTGGCAAAATATTAAGCAGAAGGCTTATGCCTTGTTGATGCCTCTATTAATTGGCAGTTATTAAGTTGGGAGTTCTGCTCCAATGGTACCACATGCATGTGCATCGTAATGAGTCGCATTTCATGTTGCATTTTGAGTTGTTGTGATGATATATTCGTTGTTAGTATGTTGTTGACTTGTTGTGACAGGTACTGTCTGAAAGCTATAAAAATGTTGTTATAACTTGTTGAGGGTTTTGTTGTTATATTTGTGGTTTGAAAGTTGTTATATTAAGTTGGTTAAATTGCTGTGATATTAAGTTGATGACTGGATGTGATAATTGTTGTTATAAGCTGTAAAGTGGTAATTTTATATGATCTAAATTCTAATATATTATTTATTATACATCTTATTATATTGTTAGATATCTCACCCCTTCTGTTGATATTTCCCCTACCATGGGAAATGGGCAGGTGCTCAAGAATAGCAGTGGCAGTTCGGGATAGTTTTTGGAGTCCTTATGTTGCTTTATTGCAAGTCAGAGGGTCTTGCTCTTATACGTAACACTCGGGGGGATGAACGATCGTTGTTTTATAGTTGTTATATTTCAGTTGTTGAATTATAAGTTGATGTCATTGAATACTTGTTATGTTGAAGTTGTTTTTAGTTGAACAAAAGATGTTATGACAATTGAGTTGAAAATTGTGATTCCACTACTTAGTTAATAAAAGTGGTTTTGTTTTTCAAAGACTAATTATATTGTTATCGGTTCATCCGAGTTAAAGTGTTATGTATCTGTTTTACATGAGATTAAATGAAGTTGATTTTAAGAAGTAAGTGTAGCATCTCATTTGTTTGTTGAAATTTTGTAACTCTGATTTTTAATAATATTCGCTGGGTAGAAATGGGGTGTTACATTAGTGGTATCAGAGCAGGTCGGTCTGTCCGGCCAAGTTGTCTAATGTTGTCTGTCCCTTAATACGCGACAAGTGTGTGGAACACTGTCAGTGCTTTCTTACTTTTCTAATCGATTGTATACAGGAGTAGGTTTGAAGATAAGTGGGGGAGAAGTTTTGCTTCTCGAATATGTTTCGGTTGTAAAACGTTGGTTCAGTATGCTGCTGATGGCGACAGTGCAAGTATTGTTGAAGTTTTGTTGTTTACCGAATCCGAAGATGACATGGATTCAAGATTTTGTTTGTTAATCAAGTTGGAACATCTTGAGGGAGGATGATCAGACATTGTTGATGTTTACTTCTCGAAGGATGAGGAGCAATGTAACGGTTGTTGATATATGAGTAGAGTGTAAATACCTGATGTTTCTGAAGGTGATTGTTAAGTAACAAGGATAATTTTTAGAAGATGGAATTTAGAAAGTTGTGATGTTCGGCGCTGCTGGTGGACTGTGAAGTTGTCGGTTTGAGTAGCCCTTGCGTAAGATGTCGACGTTTGAACGGTGATAAAATGACAGATTGCTGTAGACCGTGTCGTGGGATCCTTGTGAGTGACTGTAAAAGTTATTGAAGTTATTGGAATGTTTTGAATCGTGAGTCAGAGACAGAAAATGCGAGGAGATGAGTACGATTTCAAGGATGGTAAGTGTTGGTACTGGTGCAAGGAAATTCTGTTCTGATGTTATCGTAAGGTGTGTAATAGTATGTCGCTGCATGACGTCGGTGTTCACATTTTCGGATAACTTTGGAAATTCATATCTTGTGTTCCGAGTATCGGATTGATGTTCTGTTTGAACCTATGAGGAGATAAAAATATATTATATCCTATGAAAGTGTTTTCAAATATGGTAGATGCATTCCTAAATGGAGGGACTCTGAAGTCAGTTACGAAACTAAAGGCTTTTTGGGCATAAATGGTTATTATCGCAGTTGTTCGAGACGAGGTCAAGCGTAATACGTTGTTGGCGAATAAGCTGAGAAATGAAATGTCCGGCATTAAAAAAAAAGATGTGAAAGTATTGGAGAAGCGCATAGAGGTGCGGCTTATGATGATTAACAATGATTAGAATGAAGATGTCCTTTTAAAGGAAGATGCTTTTAAGAGGAATTAGAGTCGTGTTTATGATGCCAAGGTAGTGGCATGTGTAAAAGAAGAAGTGGAGAGGTGCTGTGACCAAAACGGTGTGGAACGACATTGTGAGATTTCAATTGGAACGAGACGACGTGTAATGTACTGGCATAGTAGTAATTCTTGAGTTGGAGAATACTTAACCTTCGTGTGAGGCTAAGTGAGTTTAAGATGGACCGTGTAATGTGTTGGGCGTTGGTGTCTCATCGACAAGATCGAATGAGAGGGAAATTGTGGGAGTATTTGTAAACCTCATTGGGAATTATTGGATCATGGTGCTTTAGGTGACTTATGTACAAGTTCTAAAGGAACACTATTATAGTTTGGTAACGAGGGTTTATACTTCATTATGGTTGTCGGCTATCTATTGACAAATTGAGGAACTGATCACCCTTAATCTCTTGTTGATAATAGACAAGATCGTGTTGGATGGTATAGACTTGTCTTGCTATCTTAATAGTGTGTAAAGTGATTGATGTATATTGTGAGGATAGTCGCTCACCAGTTTGTGCAAATTAATAGAGGAATGGCTAGGAAAGAGTTGAAACGTAGTGCACAATTCGGAGTAGCGGGTTTATATGCGAGCTAACGCCGCAAAGTGAAAGATTGAGAATATCAAGTGAACAACGATTTTATGGTGGATGTTAAAGAAAGTCTGAAACTAGATTGAAACTTGTAAACCATATAGTTAACAGAAATTTTAATGAGGACGGTGACTTAAGATGGATGATCAGAGTTGCGCAGCTGAAGCGTGATGTGGCGCAGTTGCTATGCGTGTACGACTCGTTAGAAGTGAAGGACTAAATATCAGGAGCCTATGGGAATGATATGCCTTGATCTACATGCTTAATTTGGTGGATTGTTGATATAAGGATATTGTGTTTTCTCGTAAATATTTGTTGATTTTATAAGGATGTTATTGTGGTTGTTGGTTGATGGTAAGTTGTGTGTATATTTGTTGAGTTATACTGTTAAGTTGACATTATAATGATTTTGTTCTCGTTGTCGTGATGTTGTTGGTTACCGTAAATGATAAATAATACTCCATAATATGACGAAGTTGATTATGTTGGCTATGTTGATGTCACTATAAGGGCGATACGACGATATGGATGGAGTTGTTGATATTTTGTTGATTATTGACATACATATATACACGGGAATGAAATTGTGTAAGTGTTTCGGTGTTGAAGATGTTAAGATGATAATGTGATGTTGTATATCCAGGTATAAGTGTGTATGGATGTGGCTACTTAGATGTTGATATGTCAAGATATTATCGAGTGGTTAATAAATTATTGACAATTATGTCGCGAAGATGTTAAATGATTAACATGTGTGTATTGGATTGAAATCATATTGAGTTGTAGTTATGTTGGAAAAGTAGTGGTCGAAGGGTTGCCAAATGCGACTTGGGGATTAGAGAGTTGGATGCGAAATTCGCGTTAAGAGTGGTGGTATCGAGTAGATTTTCGAGGACGAAAATATTCTAAGTGGGGGAGAGTTGTAACGCCCGATATTTAATTAATTATTTAATTAAATATTTTCGAAATATTTTCGAATTAATTGTTGATGTTGTGAAATGTTGATTTAAGTTGTGTTGTTGTTAGTTGATTCATGAATTGATTAAGTGGTAGAAATAGTATTAGAATAATACTATTATTATTTATTATGGGCTTTTAATGGTTAGAAGTAGAATTATTGGGGGTGTTGATAGTAGGCCCAATAAGAATAATAAAATAATAGTGTTATTATATTGAGTAAGTGGAATAAAAGAAAATAAGGTTTTGATTAGTACAGGAAATAAGGGTTGAGAGAAGGAGTAAAACATGCTGTACATGGAAGTTGTAGAGAAAAGAGAAAGGTCGTGGAGAATTGATCATGAAAAGTTGCAGAGGAGGAAAAAGAGAGAAGAGGCAAAGGTTTGAAGTCATGGAAAAACTTAGTGCAATCAGTGGAATAGAGCGGTCTCCAATCCAAGGTAAGGGCGGGGTTCTGACTCGATAATTGGGTTGATGATGAATGATATGTGGGGATTGGGTTATATAAAATTATCGTGCGTGTATGATTAATCCTGTGTAAAAAATTGTTACCTTGTTGCTACTGTCATGTTTATTTTCTAATAAAGTTGCAGAAATCCAATCAATGCAATTGTTGTTGGAAATTAATCTATGGTGGATAGATTTGTCACATTATTATGAAATTCATGTTGTTGTGGTCTGAGATCATGGCTCGATGGAATTAATTTGAGACTCTGTGTTGAAACGGAAGACGAACAGAGAAGAATGTGACGCCCGTCTGGGGGGGCATGACGACCGTCACGCGTCTTACGATTGCCACACACACAAAGTCATGAAAATGTGACGATCGGCAGGATATGGTGAAGAGAAGGTGCCGACCGACACCATATACAAAACAGATACACAATATACAAAATATAACATGGGTTTTTGTGATGATAGGCATGGAATTGGTGATGGTAGGCATATAGTGTTGTTCTAGAATTTGGTTTAATTCATTTAATTTAGTAGCAGGTCAATACATATAACCATGGCATCAACTATATTAATTAGTCCACTTTAATCATAGTTAGTTATATATAATTAGGGGAGTTCCAGTAACAATATTAGTAGTTGATAAATATTAACGGTATAGAAAAAATTGAGTAGCAGAATAATATCACATAAGGCAGAGATATTTGGTAGCAGTGAATAGCATATTTCAGTAATTTATCTGAAAATAATAGTAACTAGTAATAAACTATAATTTTAGTGGCAAGTGTAGAGGTAATACTGATATTAGTAGTAACAGTATAGATTTGATAAATAGCAGGACAAGCAGAAATGTTGGTAATTTTAGTAGACGATTAATTTAATAGCGTTATTAGATAGCATTGTGGTTTGATAACAAGCAGAATAATTTGGTAGTAGCAGTATGTATGAATTAGTGGCAAAAAAATGATAGTTTCATTTATTTAGCAGGGAGATAATTAATCAGTAGTAGCAGAATTAGTAGTATTGGTGGGAAAGTCAACAGTAACTGGTGTACCTATATTTGATAGCATTGTAGTATTAAATTAACAGAGAGCTAATAAGTACATTGGTTCAGAGTAGAAAGTATCAAGTATTTTAGCAGAAGATTAATTAGCCGGATTTAGTCGAATTGTCCGAATAACTATACGGAACATTTGTTGTATATTTTAGTTGATATGGTGTGTTGTATACTTAGCTATAATAGGTAAAATTGGCAGTGATACACAAGTAGTATTAATAGGACTTGTGATAATAGTATTAGTATATATAAGTTGTTGTGTTGTTGTCGTTGTTAATCTGTGAAATTGCAGGTGGTGATTATATGTTGTGTTGCCTTTATTTAATGGCAAGATGAAGTTGTAGACTTATTGTCAATGTTGAGTATTATTGTTAAGTTGTTGTTTAATTATTGTTGATCATATGTTGTTGCTGAAATATAAAGTAGTAGGCTTATGGCCAGTGTTGAATTGTTGTTAAGTTGTAGGCCTGTGGCCAATGTTGAATTGTTGTTAAGTTGCTGTCGAATTGTTGTTGTTGCGTTGTCATTGTTAAGTGGCATTGTTGTTGAGATGTTGATACCAAGTTGTAGGCCTATGGGCAATGCTGATTTGCTGTTGTGCTGATAGATATAATTATCAGTGTTGTTATTATGATATTCATGTTGGGTCACGTGGCATAACATATTAAGCTGGCCTGGATTGGTAAAACATTAAGCTGGCCTGGATTGGCAAAACATTAAGCTGGCCTGAATTGGCAAAATATTAAGCAGAAGGCTTATGCCTTGTTGATGCCTCTATTAATTGGCAGTTATTAAGTTGGGAGTTCTGCTCCAATGGTACCACATGCATGTGCATCGTAATGAGTCGCATTTCATGTTGCATTTTGAGTTGTTGTGATGATATATTCGTTGTTAGTATGTTGTTGACTTGTTGTGACAGGTACTGTCTGAAAGCTATAAAAATGTTGTTATAACTTGTTGAGGGTTTTGTTGTTATATTTGTGGTTTGAAAGTTGTTATATTAAGTTGGTTAAATTGCTGTGATATTAAGTTGATGACTGGATGTGATAATTGTTGTTATAAGCTGTAAAGTGGTAATTTTATATGATCTAAATTCTAATATATTATTTATTATACATCTTATTATATTGTTAGATATCTCACCCCTTCTGTTGATATTTCCCCTACCATGGGAAATGGGCAGGTGCTCAAGAATAGCAGTGGCAGTTCGGGATAGTTTTTGGAGTCCTTATGTTGCTTTATTGCAAGTCAGAGGGTCTTGCTCTTATACGTAACACTCGGGGGGATGAACGATCGTTGTTTTATAGTTGTTATATTTCAGTTGTTGAATTATAAGTTGATGTCATTGAATACTTGTTATGTTGAAGTTGTTTTTAGTTGAACAAAAGATGTTATGACAATTGAGTTGAAAATTGTGATTCCACTACTTAGTTAATAAAAGTGGTTTTGTTTTTCAAAGACTAATTATATTGTTATCGGTTCATCCGAGTTAAAGTGTTATGTATCTGTTTTACATGAGATTAAATGAAGTTGATTTTAAGAAGTAAGTGTAGCATCTCATTTGTTTGTTGAAATTTTGTAACTCTGATTTTTAATAATATTCGCTGGGTAGAAATGGGGTGTTACATTAGTGGTATCAGAGCAGGTCGGTCTGTCCGGCCAAGTTGTCTAATGTTGTCTGTCCCTTAATACGCGACAAGTGTGTGGAACACTGTCAGTGCTTTCTTAATTTTCTAATCGATTGTATACAGGAGTAGGTTTGAAGATAAGTGGGGGAGAAGTTTTGCTTCTCGAATATGTTTCGATTGTAAAACGTTGGTTCAGTATGCTGCTGATGGCGACAGTGCAAGTATTGTTGAAGTTTTGTTGTTTACCGAATCCGAAGATGACATGGATTCAAGATTTTGTTTGTTAATCAAGTTGGAACATCTTGAGGGAGGATGATCAGACATTATTGATGTTTACTTCTCGAAGGATGAGGAGCAATGTAACGGTTGTTGATATATGAGTAGAGTGTAAATACCTGATGTTTCTGAAGTTGATTGTTAAGTAACAAGGATAATTTTTAGAAGATGGAATTTAGAAAGTTGTGATGTTCGGCGCTGCTGGTGGACTGTGAAGTTGTCGGTTTGAGTAGCCCTTGCGTAAGATGTCGACGTTTGAACGGTGATAAAATGACAGATTGCTGTAGACCGTGTCGTGGGATCCTTGTGAGTGACTGTAAAAGTTATTGAAGTTATTGGAATGTTTTGAATCGTGAGTCAGAGACAGAAAATGCGAGGAGATGAGTACGATTTCAAGGATGGTAAGTGTTGGTACTGGTGCAAGGAAATTCTGTTCTGATGTTATCGTAAGGTGTGTAATAGTATGTCGCTGCATGACGTCGGTGTTCACATTTTCGGATAACTTTGGAAATTCATATCTTGTGTTCCGAGTATCGGATTGATGTTCTGTTTGAACCTATGAGGAGATAAAAATATATTATATCCTATGAAAGTGTTTTCAAATATGGTAAATGCATTCCTAAATGGAGGGACTCTGAAGTCAGTTACGGAACTAAAGGCTTTTTGGGCATAAATGGTTATTATCGCAGTTGTTCGAGACGAGGTCAAGCGTAATACGTTGTTGGCGAATAAGCTGAGAAATGAAATGTCCGGCATTAAAAAAAAAGATGTGAAAGTATTGGAGAAGCGCATAGAGGTGCGGCTTATGATGATTAACAATGATTAGAATGAAGATGTCCTTTTAAAGGAAGATGCTTTTAAGAGGAATTAGAGTCGTGTTTATGATGCCAAGGTAGTGGCATGTGTAAAAGAAGAAGTGGAGAGGTGCTGTGACCAAAACGGTGTGGAACGACATTGTGAGATTTCAATTGGAACGAGACGACGTGTAATGTACTGGCATAGTAGTAATTCTTGAGTTGGAGAATACTTAACCTTCGTGTGAGGCTAAGTGAGTTTAAGATGGACCGTGTAATGTGTTGGGCGTTGGTGTCTCATCGACAAGATCGAATGAGAGGGAAATTGTGGGAGTATTTGTAAACCTCATTGGAAATTATTGGATCATGGTGCTTTAGGTGACTTATGTACAAGTTCTAAAGGAACACTATTATAGTTTGGTAACGAGGGTTTATACTTCATTATGGTTGTCGGCTATCTATTGACAAATTGAGGAACTGATCACCCTTAATCTCTTGTTGATAATAGACAAGATCGTGTTGGATGGTATAGACTTGTCTTGCTATCTTAATAGTGTGTAAAGTGATTGATGTATATTGTGAGGATAGTCGCTCACCAGTTTGTGCAAATTAATAGAGGAATGGCTAGGAAAGAGTTGAAACGTAGTGCACAATTCGGAGTAGCGGGTTTATATGCGAGCTAACGTCGCAAAGTGAAAGATTGAGAATATCAAGTGAACAACGATTTTATGGTGGATGTTAAAGAAAGTCTGAAACTAGATTGAAACTTGTAAACCATATAGTTAACAGAAATTTTAATGAGGACGGTGACTTAAGATGGATGATCAGAGTTGCGCAGCTGAAGCGTGATGTGGCGCAGTTGCTATGCGTGTACGACTCGTTAGAAGTGAAGGACTAAATATCAGGAGCCTATGGGAATGATATGCCTTGATCTACATGCTTAATTTGGTGGATTGTTGATATAAGGATATTGTGTTTTCTCGTAAATATTTGTTGATTTTATAAGGATGTTATTGTGGTTGTTGGTTGATGGTAAGTTGTGTGTATATTTGTTGAGTTATACTGTTAAGTTGACATTATAATGATTTTGTTCACGTTGTCGTGATGTTGTTGGTTACCGTAAATGATGAATAATACTCCATAATATGACGAAGTTGATTATGTTGGCTATGTTGATGTCACTATAAGGGCGATACGACGATATGGATGGAGTTGTTGATATTTTGTTGATTATTGACATACATATATACACGGGAATGAAATTGTGTAAGTGTTTCGGTGTTGAAGATGTTAAGATGATAATGTGATGTTGTATATCCAGGTATAAGTGTGTATGGATGTGGCTACTTAGATGTTGATATGTCAAGATATTATCGAGTGGTTAATAAATTATTGACAATTATGTCGCGAAGATGTTAAATGATTAACATGTGTGTATTGGATTGAAATCATGTTGAGTTGTAGTTATGTTGGAAAAGTAGTGGTCGAAGGGTTGCCAAATGCGACTTGGGGATTAGAGAGTTGGATGCGAAATTCGCGTTAAGAGTGGTGGTATCGAGTAGATTTTCGTGGACGAAAATATTCTAAGTGGGGGAGAGTTGTAACGCCCGATATTTAATTAATTATTTAATTAAATATTTTCGAAATATTTTCGAATTAATTGTTGATGTTGTGAAATGTTGATTTAAGTTGTGTTGTTGTTAGTTGATTCATGAATTGATTAAGTGGTAGAAATAGTATTAGAATAATACTATTATTATTTATTATGGGCTTTTAATGGTTAGAAGTAGAATTATTGGGGGTGTTGATAGTAGGCCCAATAAGAATAATAAAATAATAGTGTTATTATATTGAGTAAGTGGAATAAAAGAAAATAAGGTTTTGATTAGTACAGGAAATAAGGGTTGAGAGAAGGAGTAAAACATGCTGTACATGGAAGTTGTAGAGAAAAGAGAAAGGTCGTGGAGAATTGATCATGAAAAGTTGCAGAGGAGGAAAAAGAGAGAAGAGGCAAAGGTTTGAAGTCATGGAAAAACTTGGTGCAATCAGTGGAATAGAGCGGTCTCCAATCCAAGGTAAGGGCGGGGTTCTGACTCGATAATTGGGTTGATGATGAATGATATGTGGGGATTGGGTTATATGAAATTATCGTGCGTGTATGATTAATCCTGTGTAAAAAATTGTTACCTTGTTGCTACTGTCATGTTTATTTTCTAATAAAGTTGCAGAAATCCAATCAATGCAATTGTTGTTGGAAATTAATCTATGGTGGATAGATTTGTCACATTATTATGAAATTCATGTTGTTGTGGTCTGAGATCATGGCTCGATGGAATTAATTTGAGACTCTGTGTTGAAACGGAAGACGAACAGAGAAGAATGTGACGCCCGTCTGGGGGGGCATGACGACCGTCACGCGTCTTACGACTGTCACACACACAAAGTCATGAAAATGTGACGATCGGCAGGATATGGTGAAGAGAAGGTGCCGACCGACACCATATACAAAACAGATACACAATATACAAAACATAACATGGGTTTTTGTGATGATAGGCATGGAATTGGTGATGGTAGGCATATAGTGTTGTTCTAGAATTTGGTTTAATTCATTTAATTTAGTAGCAGGTCAATACATATAACCATGGCATCAACTATATTAATTAGTCCACTTTAATCATAGTTAGTTATATATAATTAGGGGAGTTCCAGTAACAATATTAGTAGTTGATAAATATTAACGGTATAGAAAAAATTGAGTAGCAGAATAATATCACATAAGGCAGAGATATTTGGTAGCAGTGAATAGCATATTTCAGTAATTTATCCGGAAATAATAGTAACTAGTAATAAACTATAATTTTAGTGGCAAGTGTAGAGGTAATACTGATATTAGTAGTAACAGTATAGATTTGATAAATAGCGGGACAAGCAGAAATGTTGGTAATTTTAGTAGACGATTAATTTAATAGCGTTATTAGATAGCAGTGTGGTTTGATAACAAGCAGAATAATTTGGTAGTAGCAGTATGTATGAATTAGTGGCAGAAAAATGATAGTTTCATTTATTTAGCAGGGAGATAATTAATCAGTAGTAGCAGAATTAGTAGTATTGGTGGGAAAGTCAATAGTAACTGGTGTACCTATATTTGGTAGCATTGTAGTATTAAATTAACAGAGAGCTAATAAGTACATTGGTTCAGAGTAGAAAGTATCAAGTATTTTAGCAGAAGATTAATTAGCCGGATTTAGTCAAATTGTCCGAATAACTATACAAAACATTTGTTGTATATTTTAGTTGATATGGTGTGTTGTATACTTAGCTGTAATAGGTAAAATTGGCAGTGATACACAAGTAGTATTAATAGGACTTGTGATAATAGTATTAGTATATATAAGTTGTTGTGTTGTTGTCGTTATTAATCTGTGAAATTGCAGGTGGTGATTATATGTTGTGTTGCCTCTATTTAATGGCAAGATGAAGTTGTAGACTTATTGTCAATGTTGGGTATTATTGTTAAGTTGTTGTTTAATTATTGTTGATGATATGTTGTTGCTGAAATATAAAGTAGTAGGCTTATGGCCAGTGTTGAATTGTTGTTAAGTTGTAGGCCTGTGGCCAATGTTGAATTGTTGTTAAGTTGCTGTCGAATTGTTGTTGTTGCGTTGTCATTGTTAAGTGGCGTTGTTGTTGAGATGTTGATACCAAGTTGTAGGCCTATGGGCAATGCTGATTTGCTGTTGTGCTGATAGATATAATTATCAGTGTTGTTATTATGATGTTCATGTTGGGTCACATGGCATAACATATTAAGCTGGCCTAGATTGGTAAAACATTAAGCTGGCCTGGATTGGCAAAACATTAAGCTGGCCTGGATTGGCAAAATATTAAGCAGAAGGCTTATGCCTTGTCGATGCCTCTATTAATTGGAAGTTATTAAGTTGGGAGTTCTGCTCCAATGATACCACATGCATGTGCATCGTAATGAGTCGCATTTCATGTTGCATTTTGAGTTGTTGTGATGATATATTCGTTGTTAGTATGTTGTTGACTTGTTGTGACAGGTACTGTCTGAAAGCTATAAAAATGTTGTTATAACCTGTTAAGGGTTTTGTTGTTATATTTGTGGTTTGAAAGTTGTTATATTAAGTTGGTTAAATTGCTGTGATATTAAGTTGATGACTGGATGTGATAATTGTTGTTATAAGCTGTAAAGTGGTAATTTTATATGATCTAAATTCTAATATATTATTTATCATACATCTTATTATATTGTTAGATATCTCACCCCTTCTGCTGAAATTTCCCCTACCATGGGAAATGGGCAGGTGCTCAAGAATAGCAGTGGCAGTTCGGGATAGTTTTTGGAGTCCTTATGTTGATTTATTGCAAGTCAGAGGGTCTTGCTCTGATACGTAACACTCGGGGGGATGAACGATCATTATTTTATAGTTGTTATATTTCAGTTGTTGAATTATAAGTTGATGTCATTGAATACTTGTTGTGTTGAAGTTGTTTTTAGTTGAACAAAAGATGTTATGACAATTGAGTTAAAAATTGTGATTCCACTACTTAGTTAATAAAAGTGGTTTTGTTTTTCAAAGACTAATTATATTGTTATCGGTTCATCCGAGTTAAAGTGTTATGTATCTGTTTTACATGAGATTAAATGAAGTTGATTATAAGAAGTAAGTGTAGCATCTCATTTGTTTGTTGAAATTTTGTAACTCTGATTTTTGATAATATTCGCTGGGTAGAAATGGGGTGTTACATCTAATCCAATGGATTTAAAATCCAATTTGTTGCAATGAATATAAAATCCATCAACCAAAATTATTACAATATTTACAAAAATTTATTTCCACAATATCGCAACATTCGAAATTGAAATTAAATTGCAACTTGTCAAAATCATAAAATGAAGAATACACCATGGGGTGTCAATAACAAAATTTGGTGGGCTTAATTCCAATTCACAAATTAACCCAAAGATAAAATTGACTAATAATAATAGAAAACAAATAATAAAATAAATTTTTACTAACTAATTAAAAAAGATAATAGAATGACGAGCATAGTAGTAACAGAAAGTTGTAAAACTTCACACATGAGCAAAACGAAACGTGCCCCACTATAAAACACTGGCATTGTTCATCTTCTTCTATAAATGCAACGCAAATTAAAAGCCACACAACCTATTTCCAATTAAAAGACCAACAGTAACGACATTCATGATACAATTCACAACAAAATAAACTATCCAAAAATAAACAAACAGAAGCAGAATGAAAAAGTAAACAACAAGAAACAACTTAAACGATAACACATGCGAGAGAGTAGATCTTAAACCAAATATTACCCCCCGTGAAAGAATGGTGATGCTGCTAAGTGGAATGTTATTGCTGAGTGCTTTCATGATTCAGTGATATTGTTGTTGATGTTTGCATTAGTTTTACGACAGCGATGAGGTTTCGAAGAAGAGGCGAAGTTTGATGAGGAGTTTGAAGATGGAGTGTAGAGAGGTATGGCCGGGGTTAGCTTATGGTGGTGGTGTAAACTCAGTGGCTGGAAGGATGTTTTGTGGCGTCGAGTTGTTGTGGCGAGGTCCGGCAAGATGTGAAGGAAGATGAGTTTATGAGTTTATGGTTTTTATGTTATGAAAGGAGTGAGCTGAATGAGTACTGTGTAGTGCGGCTATGAAGTGAGATTGTGTTGTTGTTGAAGTAAATGGAGGCTCTCCGAAAAACGAAGATGGAGGTGGGATTTGTGGTGAATGTGAGTTATTAATTATAGTGGCTCATGGTTATGATCTTGTGATGGTAGATTCAAGGTGGTGATTAGGTTGTGTTTTGAAGAACAACAAAAAATGGAAGAAGGTGAGTTTGAAATGGTGAAGTGCAGAGAGGTCTTGTGAGGTAACGATGCACCAAAAATGGAGAACGATAAAAGGTTGAAGGTTTTCCAAAAAACGAAGATGGAGAATTTAAAGGTGGAAAACAGAGGAAGAATGGAGTTTACAGTGTGTGATAATGGAGGTTATATTGAAGGGTGAAAAACGAAAATGGTCGGGAGAAGGAGACGTGGAGCAAAATTGATGGAAGTGATGAGGTGGAGAGAAGAAGAGAGCTGTGAAAAATGGTTTTTTGTGTCTTCCTTTTTTTATAAAGGGGACAATTTCTCTACCCATCACCAAAAGGTGGATAATGTACCTTCAATCAATCACATGATACCATCTAAGTTTAACATATTTAATTATTTATTAAATAGTACAATTGTTTATTGTTTTCAAAGCATTTTACATTGAAGCTAACTTTACCCAACTTTTTGAGTTGGGTAGATAAGAATTCACCTTTTATAAATTCAGAGAGAGAGAATGAGTATTAAATGAAAGAAGTGTGTAATGTCTTTTTCACTTGAGATTTTGTTTTTGTCCTTTTATCACCAGTTAGAGAGAGCTAGTGATTGCTCAGAGCGAGAGTATTGCATGGGCCTGAGAGAGGGCCGTGGAGATTCCTTCTTTTCGTGAGAAAGGCCCGAGTCCACTATGAGAATGAGTGGAAATAAAGCATAACATGTGAGAGAGAATTGAGGTGGTTGCGTGTCAATGTGTGAGAGGATGAAAGGAACATTGGATCCCCTTTGTACCGCGTTTGGATCAGTATGGAGTAAAAACGTTTTTTTAACCTCCCTTGCTAGCTGTTGTCACGTGTCCCTTTCTCAAGGTGGGGACCGATTTTTATTCTTTGGCACCAAGTCACATGAAAGAGGATCCAAAGCCTCAACCATTCTTATTGTTATTATTTTGAATTTCTTTTAAGAAATAAATGGGTTGATACACATTTTTGCCCCCCATCATTTGAGACGAATTCGAAAAAAGACCCTGTAAAAAAACACAGATTTCATTCTTGCCATTTCAAGATTTCTTCATTTTGACCCCTCAGTAGATTTGGTCAACAGAATCTGTGACGTGACACTGCTTGTTGGCTTTTTTTAATTTTTTGTTAATGTGACGTGGGCTCCAACTGAACATATATATATATATATATATATATATATATATATAGGGAGGGGATCATTTGACACCGGTGTCAAAAATTAATTTTGACACCAAATCCTACCCCTTTATTCTTATCAATTCAATGACTAAGATAAATTCCCTTAAAAAACTCATGTTTTAGTTTTAAGTGAATATATCTTAACCTTTAAGTTAATAATAATAAACGTATAGGATTTGGTGTCATGATACTTTGGTGTCAATTGATCCTATCCTATATATATATATATATATATATATATATATATATATATATATATATATATATATATATTCAGTTGGAGCCCACGTCACATTAACAAAAAAATTTTAAAAAGCCAGCAAAGCAGTGTCACGTCACAGATTCTGTTGACCAAATCTACTGAGGAGTCAAAATGAATAAATCTTGAAATGGCAAGGATGAAATCTGTGTTTTTTTACAGGGTTTTTTTTCGAATTCGTCTCAAATGATGGGGGGCAAAAATGTGTATCAACCCATTTATTTTTTAAAAGAAATTCAAAATAATAACAATAAGAAAGGTTGAGGCTTTGGATCCTCTTTCATGTGACTTGGTGCCAAAGAATAAAAACCGGTCCCCACCTTGAGAAAGGGACACGTGACAACAGCTAGTAAGGGAGGTTAAAAAAACGTTTTTCCTCCATACTGATCCAAACGCGGTACAAAGGGGATCCAATGTTCCTTTCATCCTCTCACACATTGACACGCAACCACCTCAATTCTCTCTCACACGTTATGCTTTATTTCCACTCATTCTCATAGTGGACTCGGGTCTTTCTCACGAAAAGAAGGAATCTCCACGGCCCTCTCTCAGGCCCATGCAATACTCTCACTCTGAGCAATCACTAGCTCTCTCCAACTGGTGATAAAAGGACAAAAACGGAATCTTAAGTGATAAAGACATTACACACTTCTTTCATTTAATACTCATTCTCTCTCTCTGAATTTATAAAAGGTGAATTCTTATCTACCAAACTCAAAAAGTTGCATAAAGTTACCTTCAATGTAAAATGCTTTGAAAACAATAAACAATTGTACTATTTAATAAATAATTAAATATGTTAAAATTAGATGGTATCATGTGATTGGTTGAAGGTACATTATCCACCTTTTGGTGATGGGTAGAGAAATTGTCCCCTTTATAAAAAAAAGGAAGACACAAAAAACCATTTTTCACAGCTCTCTTCTTCTCTCCACTTCATGACTTCCATCAATTTTGTTCCACGTCTCCTTCTCCCGACCATTTCCGTTTTTCACCTTTCAATATAACCTCCATTATCACACACTGTAAACTTCATTCTTCCTCCGTTTTCCACCTTTAAATTCTCCATCTTCGTTTTTTAGAAAACCTTCAACCTTTTATCTTTCTCCATTTTTGGTGCATCGTTACCTCACAAGACCTCTACACTTCACCATTTCAAACTCACCTTCTTCCATTTTTTGTTGTTCTTCAAAACACAACCTAATCACCACCTTGAATCTACCACCACAAGATCATAACCATGAGCCACTATAATTAATAACTCACATTCACCACAAATCCCACCTCCATCTTCGTTTTTCGGAGAGCCTCCGTTTACTTCAACAACAACACAATCTCACTTCATAGCCGCACTACACAGTACTCATTCAGCTCACTCCTTTCATAACATAAAAACCATAAACTCATAAACTCATCTTCCTTCACATCTTGCCGAACCTCGCCACAACAACTCGACGCAACAAAACATCCTTCCAGCCACTGAGTTTGCGCCACCACCATAAGCTAACCCCGACCATACCTCTCTACACTCCATCTTCAAACTCCTCATCAAACTTCGCCTCTTCTTCAAAACCTCATCGCTATCGTAAAACTAATGCAAACATCAATAACAATATCATTGAATCGTGAAAGCACTCAGCAACAACATTTAACTTAGCAGCATCACCATTCTTTCATGGGGGTAATATTTGGTTTAAGATCTACTCTCTCGCATGTGTTATCGTTTAAGTTGTTTCTTGTTGTTTACTTTTTCATTCTGCTTTTGTTTGTTTGTTTTTGGATAGTTTATTTTGTCGTGAATTGTATCATGAATGTCATTACTGTTGGTCTTTTAATTGGAAATAGGTTGTGTTGCTTTTAATTTGCGTTGCATTTATAGAAGAAGATGAACAATGCCAGTGTTTTATAGTGGGGCACGTTTCGTTTTGCTCATGTGTGTAGTTTTACAACTTTCTGTTACTACTATGCTAGTCATTCTATTATCTTTTTTAATTAGTTAGTAAAAATTTATTTTATTATTTGTTTTCTATTATTATTAGTCAATTTTATCTTTGGGTTAATTTGCGAATTTGAATTAAGCCCACCAAATTTTGTTATTGACACCCCATGGTGTATTCTTCATTTTATGATTTTGACAAGTTGCATTTTAATTTCAATTTCGAATGTTGCGATATTATGGAAATAAATTTTTGTAAATATTGTAATAATTTTGGTTGATGGATTTTATATTCATTGCTACAAATTGGATTTTAAATCCATTGGATTCGACATTTCTATGTCGTTATGCCACTAAATTTTATATACATTAATTGGATAATTTCGCCGTGTTATGACCCTTGTGTATGACATTCCATCCATGTTGTCATTATGTACAAATCGGATTTGAGCACATTGTGCATTACTCTTGGGCCTTCTTACAATGAGTTTGGTTTATTCTCGGTTCCGTGGCTTACTCTTGGACTTTCTTACAACGAGAACCTTTTATTTACATGTAATTATTTGAGGGGTTTGCTTTTAATCGCCTTATTATGTTCCCATTCGACAAATGTACCCCCATTCCCATGACGTGTAATAATTTTATATTTCTTTTTGTTTAGGTAGTGTCTAACACAAGAATAAAATCAACCCCTTTTCAAAAAAACCAAAATAATTCTCGATTCAATGTCGATTCCATTTTAACGCCTTTGTAAGTCGATCGCTTTTACCATCACCATCAACCTCACGTAGCTTACTCCTGGACTTTCTTACAATGAGCACCAATTATTTACATACACTTGTTTTTATAGAATTTTGATCTTGTGTGTAGTAACTTTAATTTGTGATTAAACCTTATGCCAAAAAAACCTTAACCCAACACCAAGTAGGTCTTCCCTCCAATCACTTCAAACTTTTTCACATAACGATAATAAAACCCTTAATCCAACGTCAAGTGGCATTTTCTCAGTCAAACTCAAACACACTTTAAATACAATTATAATTGCGCATCAAGAGCCTTAAGTAGTGGAAAAAGAATGAGAATGAAGCTTTCCTACCCTCGTTATGAGTATTTTGACCACAAGACGCTTGGCTTGGTTGTTTGAAATATTCGCCTCCACTTATAGACTTTAGTGAAATTCAAGTCAAAACGATCTCCTTTTCAAAACTCAAAATCAACATCAACACATCAAACTCTTTTTTCTTGCCGCTGCATGATCTTTCAAACCATTTCATAAACGAAAGATATTGTGTCTTGAGACGACGCAAAACATTGTTTCGTCCACAACTATTTGAGTTGAGATAAGTGGTGTTTGCCGTGAATGTTGATTTGTAAATCCATTCTGCCATGATGCAAACATCCGCTCCTCATCTGTTTTGGGCAAAACAATGTTTTATGTCAAACGCAACTAAATATCTTTCGCTTAAATCGACCAACAAACAAAAATTTTCTACCCAGAACTACGTAGCCTTGAATTTTCTATTGCACCTGGAGATATGTAGGAGCCGGATTGCGAAATCTTGTCAGACACCCTAATAAAAAATAAACGTTTTTATTCGATCCTCTTTTCTTTTAATAACTCGAGAAGCCTAACATGTCTAAGCTAACACTAATGCGCACAACTAACATAATGGTTCCCGTTAAGTACAACGGACGTGAGGGGTGCTAATACCTTCCCTTTGCGTAACCGACTCTCGAACCCTGATTTTGTTGCGACGACCATATCCTTTCCTTTCTTTTAGGGTTTTATCGATATTTTCTCTTTCCCTCTTTGGGAATAAATAAAGTTTGGTGGCAACTCTGTTAGTCCATCCGTAAGTGTACGATTGCGCATCGCGAGGTCATGTTCATATTTTTCGAGGTACGACAGCTAACAACATGGTTATGGTCATCCCTAGGAATGCATAGAAGATCCAATAGTTCTGCAAATTTCGACAACACCTCTCAAGAAGTCTTTGAGTTCATTAAGTTGTGTGAGATTTTATTGAAGGAGTTTAGGGCCCATTTGAATAATGCTATGGAGGCACCACATTACTTTATGTTTCTTAGGAGTTTTTCATTTCAGTTTTAATGATTTTGTGTTATCGTTAGGGATTGTTTCTTGTATGAACCTAATATTTTTGGATTTATGAATAAAGTTGTTTTGGATTGCGCAATTTATATGGGTTTTATTCCTTAAATATATTTATCTCTCTAACGTATAACAATAAATTTTGGAATTTTCCTAAGTAAAAGAAAAAGTAAAATTATTTATCATATAACATACATATACATGCATCCATGCATCAACATGCATAAAAGAAACAAGAATCATTTTCTCTCACCTTTTCTGAAAATCATCAAATGTAACAACCTGACTTCCCAACCTGAACTCGAGCTTACCAAAAGAAGGTCATGGAGCAATTGGAACAAAATCAAGCCACTCTCAGAGGAGACATAGATGCTGTCAAAGGGAATGTGGAAGAGATGAAGGATAAGATCGATCAACTGACTCGTGCCATCCAAAACATGATAGGAAGGGAAATTGAGTCTAGAAACAGAAGGAATGTTCCTACCCCTATCCCTCATTCTGGGGAAAATAATCATCTATTGGGATTTGTTGTAGATATTGAATGTACTGAAGGTAAGGCTGCTAAACTAAAAGTAGGGGCCCAACCTCCTGAAGGATCTGTTCATCTACCTATTTCTAATGGGGCATCCCGTCCTACGCTGATACATGTTCCCCATGAAAACTATGTAGACTGGAACCTTTAATATGAAGATGAAGATTCAAGATAGGTGGTCCCTGAAAGAAAGTTGGTTGCTGTTGTGGAAGGACAAATGGTTGATGACAAGTATAAAATACTGGAAGAAAGACTGAGGGTTGTTGAAGGATTCAATGTCTTTAGAGTCGATGTTGTGGAAATGTGCTTAGTACCCGATGTGGTCATACCTCCTAAATTCAAAGCACCAAATTTTGAAAAATACAAGGGCGTCAGTTGTCTTAAAAGTCACCTCTGAATGTTTGTTCAAAAGATGGTGGCTTACGCTGCAAATGAGAAGCTGATGATACATACCTTTCACGACAATTTATATGGGGCATCCTTGGATTGGTATATGCAATAAGAGAGAACTCATGTCAAGACCAGGGAAGAACTTGCTAATGCCTTCCTAAGACAATACAAGTACAATATGGACATGGCTCCTAACTGTAAGCAACTGCAAAACATGTCTAAAAAGGGTAATGAATCCTTCAAGGAGTAGGCTTAAAGATGGAGGAAACTAGCTTCTCGCGTGCAATCTCCATTGTTGGAAAGTGAACTGGTTGACATGTTCATGGGTACCCTACAAGGCCCATATTATAAGAAGATGATTGGTTCAGTATCCACCGGATTCGCTGACCTGGTAATAATTGGGGAAAGGATTGAGAATGGCTTGAAAAGTGGAAAGATTGGGAAATCATCATCCAGTCAACATAGCAATAAGCGGTACTCCAGTAGTAATTCAAAGAAGGGTGCGACCAACGCTATCACCACTGGTAGGTATGCTTAGATACCCTACAATCCTTATGTAGTTGCAACTGCTCCTAATCAATACCCACCGCAAGCGCATCCTACGCCTCAAACCCAACATCTTGGGGCACCACCTCCGCTGAATTAACAACAGCAGCAGAATAGGTATCCCCGAAGGGATCAAAAGAGGCCATGGAAAGATTTCGACCCCATATCCACATCATATACTCAGATTATGCCTTATCTAATTCAGCAAGGATTGTTAGAGATTAAACCTCTAGAACCTCCACCAACACCTCTTCCTCGAGGATACGATGCTAACGCTAGATGTGACTTCCATGCTGGTTCGTCGAGGCACACTACTAGGAAGTGTCTGGAACTCAAATTTAAAGTACAAGAGCTGCTCGATCGCAATATCATTTCCTTCACTCCTGAAAATATGAATGTGAAAGCCAATCCATTATCGGGGCACTCTGGTTCAACTATCAACGCCATTGAAGGGCTATAAGATAACGTCTTGATCAAGAAGGTGGGCCAAGTAAAAACCCATATGACCAAGATACGGGAAATATTGATTGGCTATGAATCATTCGAAAAGGTACACGTTGATTGCAAAGTTTGTCTGGTCAACCCCGACAAATGTAAAAAAATGAGAAGGTGTCTTCAACAAATGATGGACTAAGGCTTGGTCCAAATTGGATACTCAAGGAAGGTATATGACATTTCAGCTATAGAATCTCAGGGGCGTGTACATTTGAAATCCCTTATTAAAGAAGGGAGGCTCCGACACCATTCCAGATACCTATTTTAATGCCTTCTCGGATGCCAATTCAAATACTAGTTCCGATACCGTTTCAAGTTCCAGTGCCAGTAAAGTCAGAAGGCCCCATTGTCTTCCATGTTCCCCCTTCATTTCCTTAAAAAAGCAATAAGTCCATACCCTAGAATTATAAGACTACAAAATATGTGGGAGAGAAGCCACTAGTACTAGCACCAACAGTTACTAACATAGTTGGTATCAGAGGTATGACCCGTAATGGAAGAGTGTTTACCTCTGAACATTCAACAAAGAAGAATATCCCGGAGAGTTCAAAAGGAAAGGAGACAACAAAATCAGGGGAAGGATCTTCCAAGAAGACTGTATCACAAGAAGATGTTGTAGAATTCTTGAGGCTTATCAGAAAAAGTGAATATAAGGTGGTGGACAAACTAAGCCAAACACCTTCCAAGATACCCATACTATCTTTGTTACTATGTTCTGATGCTCACAGGGAAGCCCTATTGAAGATCCTAAATGAGTCACATGTCACTAAAGACATAACAGTGGACCAATTAAACGGAGTAGTCGCTAATATCACTGTCAGCAGATAGTTACTTAGGGTTTAGTAGCGAAGAATTACATCCTGAAAGGCAAGCCCACAATAAAGCCTTGCACATATCAGTCAAATGCCAAGATATTATCCTCTCGAGAGTATTAGTGGACACATGCTCAACTTAGAATGTCATGCCTAAGAATACTCTCATGAATCTAACCTCTGTGAGAACCTTTATGAAGACTAGTTCATTGGTTGTTAGGCCTTTCGACGGTTCAAAAAGAATTGTAATTGGGGAAGTCGACATACCAATAATGGCTGGACCATATAATTTCATGGTTACTTTCCAAGTGATGGACATCAACCCTTCCTATAGTTGTCTTCTAGGACGACCTTGGATCCACGTTGTAGGCGCCGTCACTTTCACATTTCACCAAAAGCTGAAGTTTGTAACAGGGGACAAGTTAATAATTTTCGAAGGTGCGGAAGACATGCTTATCAGCCATCTTTCGTCATTCAGATACATAGAGGTAGACAGGGAAACTATTGAAATACCCTTCCAAGCTTTAGAAATCGCGCCGGTCAGTCGTAAGCAAGTCACTCCACAGAAGGAATGGTCGGGTTCCTCATGAGGAAGGGTTACAAATCTACTCAGGAATGAAGATACAAGAGGTTGAGGCAAGTTGCTAGAAATACCTAAGAAGAAGGATCGGTTCGGGATGGGTTACAAACCGGCTAAAGAAGTAGTTCAGAAGACTCATCAGAGGAAGCTCCGTACTCTTTAAGAAACGTTTCATAATGTTGGGTTTAGAAGTGAAGATCACGTGGCTACAATTAACGAATAAGATGAAGGGATACCTGACTTGGTGTGTTACTGCTCACCAGATACAACTCTCAACAATTGGAAGGCATCGAGATTCTGGAGATGATTTCAGATTCAAAGTAATTTACTGTTTTCTTTACAAAAAAAAGTCCTTTGCTCTGCCCAAGGAAAATGGACAAGCTTTGTAGGGCACCCGTTTGTTTCAATGACTAATTTTGTCAATAAAATTGCATTTTGTTTTTAATCAAGATCCCTTTTCTTTCATTCCCTTTTTTTTTCAAAAAAATGGCAATATCATTTTACTCTCATTCCCAACACTTCACGCTAAAAAGAATAAATAATATAAGAAAATCTCCTTCATGCAGATTTAAAAATGAACCTATTGAAAACAAAACTGCTATAATCCCTTACAACTTTGAATTCCCGATTAACCAAGCGGAAGAGGGTGATGAGGACGATTGCAAGCTTTCTGAAGAGTTAGCCAGACTGTTGAAACAAGAGGACAAGGTAATACAACCTCATCAGGAACCAGTGGATGTGATCAATCTAGAAACTGAAGAAGATAAAAAAGAGGTTAAAGTCAACGCTTCCTTAAATGAAGACATAAAGAAAAAAACGTTGTTTTTTAGCGTTTTAAAATTCCTTTTGCTTTATTCTCCTTTTTGCTAAATATAGATCCACACAATTTTTGGTCCCTCTTGCGATGATCACGTTAAGTGTAGCAGCAAGCTAGTGGTGGTTTTTGTCGGTTTATGTGCAATGTGCTATATTTTTCTATCCTTGTATTTTAATTTTGCATACGTCTGATGGTCTAGCATAGTGACAATCCACTTTTTGCGCTTACTGATTCGCGTTTTCGATTTGCAATTCGTGATTTTATTTGATTTTAGGCAAAATACCCTTTTTGGTCCCTTAAGTATACCCCCTGGTTCACTTTGGTCCCTTAAATTGTTTTCAAGTCATTTTGGTCCTTTAATTATATAAAAGATGCAAAAGAGTCCCTTCCGTCCATTTGACTCAAATAGTCTTTGTTTTGTCCACCTGGCGTCTGAGCTGGCATCGTGGCACCTTCTTCTTTATATCATCTTCATCGTTTCACTGTTTCCAGATGTACTTGATTTTCTTCATCGTTTCATTGTTGTATTCTTCATAGGAAAACAAGTTGTAGTCTTCTTCTGCTTCATAGTACGTATTGTCTTCTTCTTCTTCTTCTTCTTCTTCTTCTTCTTCTTCTTCTTCTTCGTTCTAATTGCTTCAAGATGAAGGTTAGCCATGGCCATTCGTTTCTGAAGGAGAACAAATTTGAAAGTGGATATTCATGTGTTCAAAGTTGCTCGCGAGTTGTACCGTTATGTCTTTGTGGAGATGAGGTTGTGCTTCGTAGGGCAAACACTGAGAAGAATTTCGGAAAGAAATTTTGGGGTTGTCCCAATTATAAGGTAAACCCTAAATTTTGTTTGAGTTAAAATATGGTAAAAATACGATTTTGATCCATATCTATTTCGCAGGGATCCCTGCAAAGAGGATGTGGTTTTTTCATTTGGTTCCATGAAGAATTAGCAGAAGACACAAATCAAGTTTTGGTGAATAGATTGGAAAGCTTATCAAAGGATTTTGAAAAATTGAAGTTTAGAAACGAAGAACTAGGAAAGGTTGTGACTGAAATTCAAGTTCAACTGAACAAGACGTGGAAGTGGAAAATTATGTGTTTTGTAATGTTATGTGTATGGTTTTTTAGGATGTTTTAGGAGTGGAAATTTATGTGACTATTAGGATGTTTTGTAATGTGTAACATATCACAATTTAATCAATTTTATGAGTTTTTTTGTTTGGTATATGTTTATTTCTAGCAACATATTATTTGGTTGATACATTTTTTGCTCAAACATATATCAAATTGACACAACTTATAACATTACTCAAAGATAAACGTAAACTGACTTTAATTGATATTGTAGAAAGATATACAGATAGTTCCACAAAGGTTCTAAAATGCATTGACATGTTACATATACATGTTCAAAATGACTTCAAAATACACTACAACATATAGTTCAAAACGACTTCAAAAAATAGTACAAAATACCAAATGTTCCAATACCATAAACTAAATAAAGCCTAATTAATACTAGATGTTTTTCTTTGGTGTGATCCTCTTGGTTGGGTTTGTCCTTCTGGTTGTAGGACCAATCACATTCTTTGAAGCAGATAATCTTGTTGTTGGTCCTGGTGCTACAAATGGCCTTCTTACACCAAGCTTCTGTGGCCTTACAGTTGCTTTTGCTATTTCCCTTGAGCATTGTCCTGATATAGCCTTTCCTTTAGAAGCCTTGGTTGTAGCCTTGTAACCTTGTGTTGCTGATGACTGAGTTGCCTTGTAACCTTGAAATTCTGATGTATGTGTTGTTGTGGCTTTAGTTGTATTTGCCTGAGATGCTGGTACATGGCTAGCTGTAGCCTGACTTGCATTAGCCTGAGATGCTGCTACATTAGAAGCTATGGCCTGACTTGCATTAGCCTGAGATACTGCTACATAAATAACAAGTTTACAAAACAGAAAAAAGAAACATAATGTAAATGTCAACAACTAAGTACCTTTTGTTGGTCTGAAATGAAAGTGTATGTTAGACACTCAGTAGTACCACCTAGGTCAGCAATCAACAACTCCAAAAACCAAGTCCAGCTTTCCTTATTTTCACCTTCCACCACTACAAATGTTATAGGAAGCATCTGATCATTTGGATCCCTTCCTATAGCTTCCAGAATTTTCCCTCCACAAAGCCCCTTCAAGAAGCAACTATCCAGCCCTATAACATGTCTAGAAAGTTTAAAACTCTCCTTACAAGCTGCAACCATCCAGCCCTTCACTATCATCAGAATTAGATTCATCATGCACCTCACCAATATTACCATGACTCGGCCTTGTTTCTCCTTCCTCTACAATAAGATTAGTATTATTCACCCCAGAAATTACTTCCTCCACAACAACATTAGTATCATTCACCCCAACACCTACTTCCTCCCCAATAACATTAGTATCACTCACCCCAGCACCTACTTCCTCCATAACAACATTAGTATCATTCACCCCAGCTTCTCCTTCTTCCACATCAATATTAGACTCATCCAATTTATCAATTAACTCATCATGCAACTTATTAAGTAACTCTTGAACCTCATCTACAATGATCTCAGGCTCCTCAACTCCTGTATCCACTGGTCCATCACAATAATCAAGCTGAGACAAAGTGTGTTGAATGTAAATGTCAAAACTTCGGTGCACCCTGTGAAGGTCTGCAATATCTAAAGCACCTTTGTCATCAACTAGGGCTATCATCCCAAATTGTGGATCCTTGTAATACATCTTTTCAAAGTCCCTATAACCTAAGTCCTTCAAAACACCTACTAACTCAAAAAAATCCACCTATCAACATCCACTTTCAATTCGTCTACCGTTCCTTCTACATACACACTAAGTTCAGGTTCAACGAATTCACCACTGTGGTGAATTTTAAGCTCCAAAAATTCTTCCATTATGACCTAACACAGTTCAATAACATTGTTTCAACTTAAGTAAATCTAGTTTTAACCTAAATCTACAGAAATCCCTAAATCTATCTAAACCCTAAATCGAAACAAACCCTAAAAACATTATGGAGAGAATACTTACCTGGAATCCTTCTTCTTCAAAGTTGCTTCGTCTTCAGTCTACCCTTGTTCTTCGTCTTCGTAGCTGATTCTTCTTCGTCTTCGCAGTCGCTTCTTCTTCTTCTCCAGTATGACTCTTCGTGGTTTGACAAGAATGAATGACTTCAGAATACTTTATTTCTCTTACATTACATTTGGTAGTACACGTAAGCAGAACCAATGCCATCTGGATTTCACTTACCCACCTCAACATACAAACTACCATCTGGAGTCTTTTTTTGAACTTTGACTAACGTTCCATTAACGGAAGGACTAACGTGGATATGTTTAGATAATTAAAGGACCAAAATGGCACGAAAAAACATTAAGGGACCAAAGTGAACCAGGGGGTATACTTAAGGGACCAAAAAGGGTATTTTGCCTTGATTTTATTATCTTGTTGTTTATTGATTCGATTTGCGATGACCGCTAACGCGGTAGCAATTTGCTATTTCGATTTGTGCTAATTTTCAACTATCCAATGCGTTGGCTTTAGATCAGATTAAATTCTTTGTGGTAGCCTTGCACGTCTTCTCAACGCGGCTTTGATTCGCGTACTTGTGTCATGATTTTAATCTCTGCACTTTTCTTTTAAATTTTAATATTGTGTATGCATCTTATTTCCGTTCACACCTAAATTATTTTTAAAACTAATTCTTGATTTAATCAAGCCATTTTTAAACCCCTGTAAGTAGATTATTTCTACGATTGTCATCAACCAAACCCAAAATATTCTTTATTCATATATCAAGCACTACCCCAACTTGTAAGTCAATTGCCTTTTGCATTGCCATCAACCAAGTAAACCTTTGATCCAACGTCAAGTGGTTTACTTCTTTAACTCTTGTAAGTCGATTGCCTTTTGCATCGCCATCACGCAAATTCAAACCTCGATCAACATCGAGTATTTTTCTTAAACAATTCAAGATATATAATCATTATCTAAACACTATTTTATTAAAAATAAAGGGAAGGGTTTTGAGTCTTCGAAATCTCACCTCAATTGTTTGGATGTGAGATATCTTTCCCGTGTTCAAACAACTATTTCCTTAAAATACCTAATTATATCTTAACACTATTTCACTAAAGATGAAACAGGGGGTGTGGAGTCTTTCGTTCCTCTCTTTCAATTATTTGGGTACGAGATATCTTTCTCGTGTTCAGGCGATTGATATCTATAAAACACACTAACAAACCGTAGTGCCGAACTACGATTGCTCTGACTTTCCCATTACACGAGGGAATACGTAGGCACAAGGGCCCCAATCCTTGGTGAGCACCCTAATAAAAAACAAACCATTTTCCCATAACAAAGTAACCATAGCTAGAATCTTCTGAAAACCATTTTATTATTCAAAGAAATCAAATAGAATAACTTAGCATTCAATCACAAATTAGACTAAGAGGTTCCCGTTGAGTACAACGGACGTGAGAGGGGTGCTAATACCTTCCGCTTGCCTAACCGACTCCCGAACCCGGATATGATTGCGATGACCATTTTCCTTACCTTAAAAGGTTTTCTCGATATTTTCCTATTCCTTAATCAGAATGAATTAAAGTTCGGTGGCGACTCTGTTCGAACATTTTTTTCCGCGTCCATCGCAAGGATCGTATTTTTCGAGATACGACAGATGGCGACTCCGCTGGGGACACATAATTGCTCCATGCAAGAGAGATCCGAGTATAACTTATGTTAGTTTGTGAGGATTGTTAATGTTAGAACAAGATTTGTTTCTGCTGGTTATCTCTGAGTTTTGATAATAACAAGGTAGTATTTGTGTGAAAATAATTTTGGTACTTTAACAGTTTGTTATTCTGAAGTTTTAACAAATAGGTTCTGACTCTGATAGAGACCATATGCAATGTCATTCTGGTATGACAAAAGTCGCTTCTGCACTAAAGAAGCAAGTCTGCTTCTGTACCTACTCACATTCAGAAAGATGATAAGAAGACAATATGTTGCTGCTGCAATGCTCTCTTGGATTCTGCCTTTGAGCGTGACTCTAATGATTTGCTTCTGAAGGCTTTCTAGCTTCTGAAGTTGTTCTCTTCTGAAGACTAAGTGCTAAAGACTCTGAAGACAAGGTTCTGCTGAACAAAGTTCTAAAGACTCTGAAGACTTAAGTTTCTGAAGACTAAGGGTTCTAAAGACTAAGTGCTAAAGATTCTGAAGACAAGGTTCTAGTGAACAAGTTCTGAAGACTCTGAAGACTTAAGACTCTGAAGACCCGGTGATCAACTCTTCTACTCAAGATTCAAACATCTCTATCCAGAAGTCTCTGATGTACAGAAGATAAGATCAAAAGTTTACGAGGGAAATAGTGCATAGTACATATCAAAACGTTCCATTCCACTACCATTCCACTACCCTGATTTTGTGGTGAAAATGACAACTTTAGTGTTCGATTTTCATCGCTACGTAACAACATTCTTTAAAGTCGCCAGCTCACTCAAGGATATTCCTGATCTACCCTCCAACGGATCTTTTACTGGCTATATAAGGACTTGATAACTTGAAGAAAATTGTGAAGAACTACAACATAACAACGCAAGAACACAACAACAAAAAATTCATACTGTGTGCAAAATTTTATTTAAGTCTTTTAAAGATATTCATTGTGTTTATATATGCCTGAGTAGAAGCATTTCATTGTAAACATTTATCTTTCATAAACTGTTGTTTGTAATTCCTTAAGGGACCAGTTAGGTCAGAATCCTTAAGAAGACTTAGACAATTAGTCTTTGTGGTTGTTAGTCACCCGCGGTTTCTAGTGCAGATTGTAATAAGTTGATTATATTGGATTAAGTCCTTGGGTATAAGGCAAAATCACCTTGGTAGGAGGACTGGATTAGCTTGATAGTTTTCAAGTGAACCAGGATATATCGTGTGTCTTTCTCTCTTGTTTAGTTTCTTTGTGATTTCTGTTTGAGTTTCATAAAAAGCTTTCATTTTTAAAAACCCAATTCAAACCCCATTTCTTGTGTTTTTCTCACACCTTCAAATGGAATCAGAGCTCCGGTTCTGATTGTGATAAAAGTTTTATCAACACTTCACCGTGTTCAGTATCGATCCAGTATTTGTGTGAGACATCATGGTTGCCGTTAATCCTATTCCAGAAGAGAAAGATCACTACAGTTCCAAACCACCAATCATTGATGGTGAAAAGTTTGACTACTGGAAAGATAGAATTGAAAGTTTCTTTCTTGGCTACGACGTAGATCTTTGGGATCTTGTAGTTGATGGCTACACTCACCCAGTTGATGCTGCAGGAGAAAAAATGTTAAGAAGTGTTATGACTAATCAACAAAAGAAAGATTACAAGAATCATCACAAGGCAAGAACTATACTGCTGAATGTTATTTCTTATACTGAGTATGAGAAAATAATAGATAGAGAAACTGCCAAGTACATTTTTGATTCACTACAAATGACTCATGAAGGAAATGCTCAAGTAAAGGAGACAAAGGCTCTTGTCCTAATCTAGAAATATGAAGCTTTCAAGATGGATGATGATGAATCTGTAGAAACTATGTTTTCAAGATTTCAGATGCTGGTAGCAGGACTCAGAGTGCCAAACAAAGGATATTCTACTGCTGATCATGTCAAGAAGATTATCATAAGTCTTCCTAAGAAATGGAGACCAATGGTAACTGCTCTAAAGCTATCTAAAGATCTGAACAGTATAAGTCTAGAAGAACTTATTAGTTCTTTAAGAAGTCATGAGATAGAGTTGGAGGATGATGAACCTAAGAAGAAGAATAAATCAATTGCTCTTAAGTCTAAACCTGAAAAGGCAAAGGTATCAAGCTGACGAAGAATCAGAAGATTCTAATGAAGATTCAGAAGATGTGTTATCACTTATCTCCAAAAGGATCAACAAACTATAGAAACATAGGCAAGGGAAGTTCAGAGGATCAAGAAGGAACAACGATCGTTCTGACTCAACATCTGGACAAAAAAGGCAGAGTTCTGGAAAAGAAGTGATCTTCTATGAGTGTAATGAGCCAGGTCATTACAAGAATGAGTGTCCAATACTTAAGAAAGACAAGAAGCCTAAGAAGAACTTCACCAAAGTCAAGAAGGGACTCATGGCAACTTGGGATGACTCTGATTCTGAAGAAGAAGATTCTCATGAAGAACAGGTAAATGTTGCGTTAGTGGCAACAACAATTAACACTGAAGTCTCTAGAGAACCAAAAGACAAAATGCAATCAGAACCAGAATTAGATTCAGACTCCGACTCAGAGGTGTTGTCTAAACTCTCTCGTTGTGAATTAGAGTCATGTCTTTCAGAAATGCTGGAAAGATATCAGAGTCTTCAAAGTAAATACAAGGACCTTAAACAAATCCATGTAATTACTTCTGAAGCTAGAGATAAGCTTGAACAGAATAATTGTTCTCTGAATGAAAATATTTTTTCTTTAAAAAATATTAACTGTGCTTTGAAAAGCAAAACTTCTAAACAAGAAGAAGAATTAGTCTCTAATATCTCTGATACTAATTGTGTCAACAAGTATGATAGAGCATTCCAACACTTTCTGGCTAAAAGCATAGATAGAAGCAAAATGGCTTCCATGATCTATGGAGTTAGCAGAAATAGCAAGAAAGGTTTGGGGTGTACATAAACATCTAAAATTGACGAAAGTCAGCCTGTAAAACCAAAACCTCTCTATGATCATTCCGTGCCTTTTGGAACTAAGCTTGATTGCTCTGAGCTTGTGCAAGCACCCTCACAGACACAGAAATCTGATCTTAAACCAAAGTATCATGCACAAATTCCACTTGATTATCTTGTTGCACGGAAACCCAAAGTTGTGAAAAAATACGGGAAAACTAACAAAAGAGGACCCAGAAAGTGGGTACCTAAGGATGAGATAATCTATGTTGCAGATATCCTTAGCAGCTCAGTTGAAACACCAATCATGGTACCTATACAGTGGTTGCTCGCGACACATGATAGGAAGAAGGCATATGTTCCAAAGTTTGGAACTTAAGCCTGAGGGCTTCGTTGGTTTCGGAGGAAACTAAAAGGGTAAGATCATTGGCTCTCGAACTATTGGTAATGGTGAACTTTCTTCTGTTACTGATGTTTTTTTGGTCGATGGTTTGATGCATAACTTACTGTCAATTAGCCAACTTAGTGACAATGTTTATGATATCATTTTCAATCAAAAGTCATGTAAGGCTATTAGTCAGAAGGATGGATCAATCCTTTTTAATGGAAAGAGGAAAAACAACATTTACAAAATCAGACTTTCTGACCTTAAGGACCAAAATGTTAAATGCTTAATGTCTGTAAATGAGGAGCAATGGGTATGACTTAGACGTTTGGGCCATGTTAGCATGAGAAAGATCTCTCAGCTAAATAATCCTGGATTAGTCAGAGGCTTACCAAATCTGAAGTATTCTTCAGATGCTCTTTGTGAAGCATGTCAGAAAGGAGAGTTTTCAAAAACCTCTTTTAAAGCGAAAAATGTTGTTTTTACCTCTAGACCATTAGAACTTCTGCACATTGATCTTTTTGGTCCAGTGAAATCTGCCTCAATCAATGGTAAGAAATATGGATTAGTCATTGTAGATGACTATAGTCGTTGGACATGGGTAAAATTCTTGAAACACAAGGATGAGTCACATTCTGTGTTCTCTACCTTTTGCTCAAAAGTGCAAACAGAGAAGGATTGCAAAATAGTCAGAGTCAGAAGCGATCATGGTGGAGAATTCGAGAACAGATAATTTGAGAATCTTTTTTATTCCCATGGCATTTCCCATGATTTCTCTTGTCCTAGAACTCCACAACAGAATGGAGTAGTGGAAAGGAAAAATAGGACACTGCAAGAAATGACTTGTACTATGATCCAAGAAACTGACATGGCTAAGCACTTCTGGGCAGAGGCAGTAAACACAACATGTTATATTCAGAACAGGATTTCTATCAGACCTATTCTGGGTAAGACTCCTTATGAATTGTGGAAGAATAGAAAACCCAACATCTCTTATTTTCATCCTTTTGGATGTATTTGTTTTATGTTGAACGCTAAAGAGAATCTTGGCAAGTTTGATTCCAAAGCTCAAAAGTGTTTATTGTTAGGATACTCTGAACGCTCTAAAGGCTACAGAATCTATAACACAGAAATACGGATTGTTGAGGAATCTGTTCATGTTAGATTCGATGATAAGCTTGACCCTGAAAAGTCAAAGCTAGTTGAAAAACTTGCAGATTTGAAGATTACTTTATCAGAATCCAAGGAGGAAGATTCTAAAGAAGAAGACAAAGTTGCAGAAACTATAGACTCAGATACAACCTCACCAGATACAATGACTAGTCCATCTCATCAGAAGAAGAATAGACTAAGGACTTCTCATTCTAAAGAATTGATTCTGGGAGATATAGACTAAGAACTCGTTCATCATTCAAACCTTCTGAAGAAACTCTTCTGGGTTTGGTGTCACTTATAGAGCCAACATCAGTTGATGAAGCTCTTCTGGAGAATGAGTCGATTCTGGCCATGCAAGAAGATCTGAATAAATTCACCAAAAACGATGTTTGGGATCTTGTTTAGAAACCAAAAGGTGTCCACGTCATTGGAACAAAATGGGTATTCAAAAACAAGCTTAATGAGAAAGGTGAGATCGTAAGAAACAAAGCTCGACTGGTTGCACAAGGCTATAGTCAGCAAGAAGGGATAGACTATACTGAAACCTTTGCACCGGTTGCCAGGTTAGAATCTATTCGCTTGTTAGTTTCTTTTGCTGTTAATCATAACATCATTCTTTATCAGATGGATGTTAAGAGTGCATTCTTAAATGGGTATTGTCATACCCTAATTTTTAACCCTAAGATTTTGTTTTTCGTTTCGCATCGTCTGCATGGCATTCAGCCTTTGTCCATGATCTTCTGAGAATTAGGACATAGAATCGTGTGTGTGTTTATCATGACTAACCAGTTTGTGTAGGTGCAGTAATTTCAAGTGTAGATTCTTACAGTTAAGCATTTCAGGGTGTGACCATTGGATTCTGGTTCAAAAGGTTCCTAGGGTTTCCTACTGGTCACTTTTCCTCAAGATTTCTCAGAGGTTTCCCAAGGAGGATTAGGGCTTCCTGTTCATTGGTATTTAAGCATGTCCATCAATTGGAGACTGGCTAGAGTTGCATGGCAAGTTGTATTTTTAGTCCATGGCATGAAAAGAATGAATTCAGTGATGTTCAAGTAGGCACCGAGTCTTAGGCATTTATTTTGCCCAGGTATTTAGGTTCATGTGGATTTCTAAGTGGATCAACATTTACCACTTTCATATTCAAAATTTCCCTAACTATTTCCATATCCATTCCAAAGCCCAAAATCCATTTTCTTTTCTTCATGTCAAGTTACAAAATTCAAGTTATCATTCCACATTCAAATTCAAATATTCAATTTACAAATTCAAGGAGATTTTGCATCACGGAAGAATAAGTTTCATCAAGTTTTAGGAAATGATTCATATCTCACCATGGAAATTATAATTCAAGTGTTTCATTACAGGAATACAAATTCCAAGTCCAATGAAAAAACCAATTGCAAGAGGTATTACTATTGTTGGCGTGAATTGAACAAGAAAGACTTATGAGGGCTAAGGTAGATTTTCTTGAAAATTGACTACAAGGATTACAAGCTGATGTGCATTTATGGTCTTAGGTTGTAACACTGTACAGGATGAATATCATACACGTTCTTTCATTCAATTTGAACAACTAAGCAATTTTAACAAGGCATAAAAGAGTCACGAAGTGTAAATGGCTTCTAAAGATCTAGCCTAGTAGTAAGCAATATCCCGTGTTCCCTAATACTTCTACTTGCATCGTCACCGGCGAAACATTCAGTTTGTGATTTCCCAGTACGCAAAACTTCCAGGAAGGACCTTTTTGGTTGTCACCGCTTCTATTACTCCACCGCCATCAAAATAATGTTCTTGCGCACCTAGAGAGCACTCGACACGAGATAAGCTTCAAACATGTGATACATGAACCTCTGAATGCCAATTCATTTTCACCTGCTAAGGTCCACAAAACCAATAAGTGACAATACGATAAGGCAAAAGAAAGAAGTTTCAAGTTATGCAAAGTTTAAAGCTCAAGTCCTAAACCTTCACTATTTTCATGATTCAATATCACCAAATCCCTTCACCTTGTTTAAGCAACACGACAAGCAAGCTTTGGGTCACGGCAAGCATCTGTCCACTACAATCAAGCACTTCCAGAATGGAACACGTGATACACAGTTTGACGTGGGGAATTTTAATATCACTGCAAGAAAGAATCAATTCCACAATTACTAGTTGTTATGATACTTGCAAGTGGTATATTTGCTTTCCAAACACGATCCAAACATAATCCAAAATATTCAGATTTTCCAAACAAAACATCCAAAACAATACACAACATGTTGGAGTGAAAAAAGGAAGGAGATCCGAACGTGTCGGAACATGTTTGAATTAAAATGGAAATTACCAAGAGACAAGAATCATCAATAGTCGACATTTTGTTTTGGAAACAAGTTTTGATCTCGCGAACTTAATTTCAGAATCAGTGTTTCAGTTTTATTGAGTGCCTATAAAAGAACATTCAAACGCAAGACAAGGGAGAGATTCACAGAAGAAACCACAGAAAACATACACACTCAAAGCAAACACGCATAACACAGGGAAGGGGGATTCTCATGAGTATACACCCACAAAAGGCAGTGGAAAGAGCTAGCAATCACACGAAAAAATCTCGTATTCATACAAACATTGAAGAAGAACAGAGTATCATCACAGCACAAAACAACACGCGGAGCATAAATTTCAATCACATACACGCTACGATATCAACAAACAACAACGAGACGATAGAGGGTGCGTAAGGATTAAAGGGGAAGAATCTTTGAAATACGAAGCTGACGCCGCAACATCGCGAACCTCCCTTCGTCCGTGCATCATCCTCGACGTCGCTTCACTCATCTCCACGAGTTGCATAGGATACCTTACCGTTGTGAGTTCGTCTCAAACCATATTACTCGCCATCAAAACGATTTCGCCGGAGTTGAGTTCGTTCGAGGTTTGTTTTTTCCTTCCCAAATTTATGTGTTTCTTTTGTTTGCATTGTGTAGGATTGGAGGAAAATTTGAAGTTTGATTTTGGGGATTTGAGAGAGAAAATAGTGAGTGGAAGAGAAGAGCGTGCAAGATGAAAGAGAGAGAAACGTAGGAATGGGAAAAAAACGAGAGAGATGGTTGAGGCGAGAGAAGCTGGAGGTTAGGGATGGTAGCCGTGAGAGAGAAAAGAGAATGGCTGGGTGATGCTGATTGTTACCCTTTCTCTTGAGGTAATATTGTTTTGGGCCGTGATGAGGTGAGCCCACCATTTTTTTAGTTAGTTTTCTTTGGTATTATTACTAGGAGATGGGCTTAGTGACAATAAGCCCATATGTGTTTTTTATTATTTATTTTCATTTTTTTATTTATTCACGTTCTTTCTTAGTGTGTTTTTTTATTATAATTTTAAATTTTAATTAGATATTTTGTCTTAATTAGATTTTGAATTTTAATTAGTTTAAATAGTTCTAATTAGATTTTTAGGTTAGAAGTTAATCTTGAATTTAATTAGATATTATTAGGATTTAAGGTTGAGTTGACTTTTAATTTTAGTGATTAACTTTTCCTTTTAATTTTAGATTAACTTCTAATTTTTTAGTTAATTACCGATTAACTTTTGACCTTAGTTTTGACTAAATTTTGTTCCTAATTCTAATTAAAATTTTGTTTATACTTTGATTAGGTTTTGATAAAATTTTGGTGATACTGGTGAATATCTTCCTTGATGATACTTGATTTAATCTCGATCCTTGTATTTGACTATGCCGTTGTTCATTATGTTGTCTTTATCCATCTGATGCATGCATTTTCTGTCATATTATTTTCTCTTTGCCTGATTCTTATTTTGTGTCTAATCACTTTCATGACTTGATCCTATTTTTTCGTATTAATTACATATGCCCGATTCCAAGGGAGGATCCCTTTTCTTGACTTTCATGTCATACTTAGCCTAACTTTAGGTCCTTCCCGTTTCATCCTAGCCTCAGGATTAGAGTCGTTGTACTCTATGTAAGTTCCTGCCATGGACACTTACTTCCTTCCCTTTTACCTAGCCTTAGGTTTAGAGTCGCCATACTCTATGTAGGTGTCTTACCATGGACACTTACCTTCCCCCCTGGAAACTTGACTACAGTAAAGAGTTCCTCACCCTTATTAAGGGGAACTACGAATGCTCTGATTCCATTCCCGCCAGGATACGTAGGCACGAGATGCGATGTCTTGGCGAGCATACTTAGGACTAACACCTTAGGTCTCCCTTTACCTTTTCAACCTTTAGCAGAAAAAATAACAAATAACACAATAAAACAAGAGGTTCCTATAGAGTACTACAGATACTTAGGATGTTAGCACCTTCCCTAGGTATAACTAACCACCGAACCTTAGATTCTCTTTTACTTTGCATTGCATTGCATATTTCGGGTTATTTGCTCTTTTTCCCTTCCCTTGGATAAATTAAAGATCGGTGGTGAATTAAGATTTGTGGTTCAAGTTAATTAGTAGCTTGATATCCAATTATCACTGCGACAGGTATATTTCTGAAGAAGTTTATGTACATCAACCCCCTGGCTTTGAAAATTTTGAGAAATTAGATTATGTATTTAAACTGAAGAAATCATTATACGGTCTGAAACAAGCTCCCAGAGCTTGGTATGACAGACTCAGTAATTTCCTTTTGCAAAATGATTTACCAGAGGGAAAGTAGACACGACACTCTTTTACAAAACCTTTAAGAATGATATTCTGGTTGTGCAAATTTATGTAGATGATATTATTTTTGGTTCTGCTAATCCTTCTTTGTGCAAGGAATTTTCTAAGTTAATGCAGACAAAATTTGAAATGAGTCTGATGGGAGAGCTCAGATTCTTTCTGGGAATTCAAATTGATCAACGTCCAGAAGGAATGTATATTCATCAGAGTAAATATGCCCGAGAACTTCTGAAGAAGTTTGAAATGTCAGATAGTAAACCTGCAAAAACTCCCATGCATCCTACATGCATTCTGGAGAAATAAGAAGTAAGTAAAAAGGTTTGTTAGAAGCTCTATCGTGGTATGATAAGCTCTCTTCTGTATTTGACTGTTTCTCATCCAGATATTCTGTTTAGTGTATGTCTGTGTGCTCGTTTCCAATCAGATCCAAGGGAAACTCACTTAACAGCTGTTAAGAGAATCCTAAGGTATCTAAAGGGAACAACTAACCTTGGCTTGATGTATAAGAAAACGTCAGAGTACAAGTTATCTGGTTATTGTGATGCAGATTATGTTGGAGACAGATTATAAAGGAAAAATACTTCTAGAAACTATCAGTTTCTGGGTAACAACCTCGTCTCTTGGGCAAGCAAAAGGCAATCAACCATTGCACTATCTACTGCAGAAACAGAATACATCTCAACGTCACTTTGCAGTACCCAGATGCTCTGGATGAAGAATCAACTAGAAGACTTTCAGATTCACGAGGGTAACATTCCTATCTTCTGTGATAACACAGCTGCTATTTGCCTAAGTAAGAATCCTATTTTACATTCTCGAGCTGAACACATTGAAATTAAACATCATTTCATCAGAGACTATGTTCAGAAAGGGATTTTAACTCTAAAATTTATAGATACAGACCATCAGTGGGCTGATATTTTTACAAAACCCTTAGCTGAAGATAAATTTCAGTTTATTCTGAAAAACTTAAATATGGATTTTTGTCCAGAATGAATTTTATCAGAATATGTTTATTCTCCTTCTGTAAAAAGAGATTCTGACGTTACGCAAATATTTTTGATTTATTTATTTGTCTTTCTGAATAAAGATACTTCTACATGTTAGAAGATGTCTTGATCATAAACTTGTCTAGTCAGATACCTCTTGGTATTCTTGACTTTGGGAACATCAAACGTGTTCACTTAAACAGACGGCTATGATTTCTCGTGACACTTGTCCAATATCAAATCATACCTTACAGTTGAAGTGACACCTCGAGCATTGTGATTTCGTGAGACTAGGATTTAAAATAATTACTCCCTGTTACTCCCTATTTTTTTGTAATCATCAACTTCTCTCTTTATATACTCACTATCTCACTATCACACACTACGCTACTCTTTCACTTCCCACACCTTTTTTTTAGACCCTAAAAACCCTTTGTGTTCCGTAACTTCATCATCTTCATCAATGAATGCTCAACAGCAAAGTGTGTACAACTTCTCTCAACAATCACAACATGCAGAATCATCTCAAATGGTTTCTACTACTGCTCAAACTGCTTCAATGTCACTACATCAATCGTTATCTACCTTCCAGAAACCAGATGAAGTTCATATTGTGGATCGTCCATCTCACATTCATCTCTCGACTCCTTTTGAAGAATTGGAAGTTCTTTGTGAATGGTTGGTAGATTTTGATAACCTGTTTGATAATGGAATAAATTTGTTTAGGGAGCTGAATGCTCAAGGGTGGATAAATTAGTTTGATTGTCTCCACGGTCCCATCTTCCCTAACCTAATTAAGGAATTATAGAGATTTGCTGATGCTGATAATCACTTCATTGTGTCATATGTTTTGGGAAACAAATTTGTCATCACGGAGAAATCTATCGCTACCTTACTTGGAATTGAGAACGCTGGTGGAAAGTGTATCTATAAAATGAATTCAAAGTCAAAGTTTCTTTCTGAAGACATAAACCCATCCATCTTCACTCAATCATCTGATGGAAAGCCACCCTTTAAGATTCAGGATCTGTCTAAAGAGCTTCGTGTCTGGTACAGGATCATTCTGGGTTGTATCTATCATAGACCTTCATCAAGTTCATCTGACTTCATCAACACTGATAAAAAATACATGTTGTATTATCTGCTGAAAGGTGAAAATATCTGCCTTCCTTCCATTCTCTTCAAATATCTCAGAGATTTTGTAAGAGAAACCAGAAATGATGGAAAGAAGCTTAAAAACTACATTCCTCTTGGTAGACTTATCTCAGATATTCTGATTGAAAGTGGTATGGTTGATCATCTGGAAAATTTGAATTTCAAAGAAGAATTAGAAATTATAACTGGAACACCTCTGAATAGCAGAAATCTAAAGCGGATGCAAATTATAAACAAGATAAGAGTTGAACCAAGTATGGCTCAGATTGGGACAGTTTGAAGTCAAAGAGAATGATAATCAATGGATTTCCTCTATTCACCAAGACTGACTCTATAGAAGCTATAGTGGAGTACATTAAGATGTGTGAAGCTGAAGGACATGATTTGTCTGGATTCTCGTTTGAAGATCTAGTAGATATAGTCCCTGATTAGATGAGGAAGAAGAGACCCCATAACAAGACCCCTCAGAAGAAGATTGTTAAGAAGTAAAAAAAGGTTTGCGTCTGGGTGAAGCCAGCACGAAGAATACTTCACTGGCATCCTATCCAGAACCGACAAGTAAGTCTTCTGACTCTTCTATGACTACATATGTTCCTACTAATAGAAATGTGTCTTCATCTATTCCAACACCACCTCCAATATTTTCAACCACAGTTACAACCTCATCCATCCCTCATTCTGAACCGCCATCATCTCAGATATTTCCATCTTTTGCACCATCTACACAACTTTTTCAAACCACTTCCACTCAAATAACTCCTACCATCTCTTTACAATTAACTCCCACCATATCTTTACCATTAACTCCCACGGTATCTTTACCATTAACTTCTAACATCATCACTCAACCCATTTCTGAAGAAATTCCTACATAACCTATTCCAACAACCAACCCTCAATCACCCACATCCTCAACCTCTCTACACATAAATGCAATAACCATCTCTAATAATCCTGACCCTTCATCACCAGAAACAAACTCTGATTCAGACTATGACCAAACACTTTCCAATCTAGTTGCTTCTGATGAAGAAACCCAAACACTTCCTGAACATCAACCTTCTGATCTCCCCCCTCCTAACCTTGATGAAGTCATTTCTATTTTTAAAGACAATGCAGTTAGGAGAGTCAAGAAACTTTCTGATGACTCCAGTTCTAGCGCTGATCCTTCTGCTCTGGCTGCTACCTAGAATCGATTCATTCGATGGATGTCTTTGGAGTTTTTAAAGATAAAAAATCTATCTGCTTAAACAAAAGAACACTTTATCCAGAAAGCAGAAGAAAGATTGGAAGCTCAGAAAGAAGCTGAAGAAAAGTTAGTTGCAGAAAGAGAATTAGCTGAAAGACAGGCTAAGGAAGCTCTTGAGAGAGAAGCTGCAATGAAGAATTATGAAGATGCTCTGAACTCCGTTGAAAGCTCTGATAACCATACTTCTGATCCAGTGTTGAAGACTCTGGAAAGCATTCAGAAGGAACAAGAGTTATTCAGAACTAGAATGGATAAGCAAGATGAAGTTACATCCAACATTCAGAATGTGCTTGATCATATTCTTCAGAGGTTCCCTCCTCCTCAACCTTAGACACTTTCTAGGCTACCCCTTAGTTATTTTGTTTTTGTTTTATTTATCTTTTTTATTATGACAAAAAGGGGGAGTAGTAATGAAGAAATTATGTTGATAAAAACATCATGTTCTCTGAATCATAATTCTGACATTCTAACATAATAAATGCACACAATCCTTCTCAGAATGTTTTTCAAGAACGATCTTGAAACTTTGGCAATCATGACTATTGATGCATCTGATAAGAACCAGCCTTGAACCTGCTTTGCTAACTGATAAGAATCAGCTCTGACAAAATATTCAGAAAAATTTAGTCAGACATTATTCTGGATCTGATAAGACCAATCAGACTCTGTTATCCCAAATCTGATAAGATTTTTATAAGTTTTAGATTCAGGGGGAGCTTGATAAAGGGAAGTTATTTCTAAAAGTATCTCTGTCATCACCTATTGATTATTTTTGTACGAAATTGTTTCATCAAAATACATTGTTTTGTCATTATCAAAAAGGGGGAGATTGTTAGAACAAGATTTGGTTCGGCTGGTTATCTCTAAGTTTTGATAATAACAAGGTAGTATTTGTGTGAAAACAGTTTTGGTACTCTAACGGTTTGTTATTATGAAGTTTTAACAAACAGGTTTTGACTCTGATAGAGACCATAAGCAATGCCATTCTGGTATGACAAAAGTCGCTTATGCGCCAAAGAAGCAAGTCTGCTTATGTACCTACTCACATTAAAAAATATTCTAAGAAGACAATATGTTGCTGCTACAATGCTCTCTTGGATTCTGCCTCTGAGCGTGACTCTGATGATTTACTTCTGAAGGCTTTCTAGCTTCTGAAGTTACTCTCTTCTGAAGACTAAGTGCTAAAGACTCTGAAGACAAGGTTCTGCTGAACAAAGTTCTGAAGACTCTGACGACTTAAGTTTCTGAAGACTAAGGGTTCTGAAGACTAAGTGCTAAAGATTCTGAAGAGAAGGTTCTGGTGAACAAGTTCTGAAGACTCTGAAGACTTAAGACTCTGAAGACCCAATGATCATCTCTTCAACTCATGCTTCAAACATCTCTATCCAGAAGCCTCTGATGTACAGAAGATAAAATCAAAAGTTTACGAGGGAAATAGTACATATCAAAACGTTCCATTCCACTACCCTGATTTTATGGTGAAAATGACAACTTTTGTGTATGATTTTCATCCCTACGTAACGACATTCTTTCGAGTCGCCAGCTCAATCAAGGATATTCTTGGTCTGCCCTCCAACGGATCTTTTACTGGCTATATAAGTACTTGATAACTTGAAGAAAATTGTGAAGAACTACAACATAACAACGAAAAATTCATACTGTGTGCAAAATTTTCTTTAAGTCTTTTTAAGATATTCATTGTGTTTATATCTGCTTGAGTAAAAGCATTTCATTGTAAACATTTATCTTTCACAAACTATTGTTTGTAATTCCTTAAGGGACCCGTTAGGTCAGAATCCTTAAGAAGACTTAGACAGTTAGTTTGTGTGGTTGTTAGTCACCAGCGGTTGCTAGTGCAGATTGTAATCAGTTGATTATATTGGATTAAGTCCTTGGGTATAAGAAAAAATCACCTTGGCGGGTGGACTGGATTAGCTTGATAGTTTTCAAGTGAACCAGGATATATCGTGTGTCTTTCTCTCTTGTTTAGTTTCTTTGTGATTTCTGTTTGAGTTTCATAAAAAGTTTTCATTTTTAAAAACCCAATTCAAACCCCCATTTCTTGTGTGTTTCTCACACCTTCAGTTAACGTAGCTTAGTTGTCTTCTTTTTCGTTTGTTTATTTTATTTTTTGTTAATTTTATTATTTGCTTATATTATTTTTCTATATTATTATGACATTGGGTTCTCTAATCACGGGCTTTGAGAGATAGGCTATATACCCGAGCCTGAGAAGAAACATAAGCTTAGGATGGTGGTTGTGTAGTAGAGACTTGCGAGGAGTCTTCCTCATGAGGATGATATAAAAACCTCTCTTAGAATAGATTCCCTTGGAAATGTTATTATTTTGATGAGCCTTAATCACGGCGATAATGTTTTCAGGCTTGTATCGTTGACTCTAAAGACCTTTAATCCGTTCTATCCACGGTGGTTGTGTAGTGTTAACCTGCAAAACCTCTGGGCTTGTTGGGTTAATACGAAAGCCCCAATCAGATGAGATCTGTCATACCCCAAATTTTGACCACTAATATTTCCCATCATTGTGAAAATCATCATCACAATATGGGGGAACCATCCTGTCTCATTAGTCTCCCCAAAGATGGGTGAGCATCCACTGCAATCAAATTTAGGGTTTCAATCCCTCTCAGAGCTCTTAGACAAAGGATCAATCAAGGAATGACATGATCTTCAACTTGTCTAACCTCTCAAGTAACTACAAAGGATCAAAAGGACTCACACTCCAAGGATTAAGCACAAAGCTGCTCCCTTCCAGGTGGATCAAGCCTCAAGTTCGTCAGTATCACCAAATTAATGTTTTGGTCGACCAGGGCCTCCAGATGGAAATTTTCATCTGGGCATAAGCCAAAGATCCAAAACATAACCTAATATGCTCCATGGGACCTCATGGACCCAACCATCAAGTCAATTTTTCCTCAGGGGATGCATTCATCAAAAATTAGGAATTAGGGTTTCTTGACCTAATTCACCCCTAAGTTGACTTTTAGGGCAAATCATGAGCCAAGACCTCAAGAGAGGGTTTGAGGGTCTCTAATGAACTATATTGATCCATTTGGAACAATGGATTATTTCAAGAAGTTTGAGCAACAAGTCTCAATTTCATCTGCACCACAGTTAGGGTTTCTCGGGAAAAAGTCAACTGTAACTTTGACTTTTGACCAGGACATGTTCCCAAACCCTAGGACATGATTCAATATACCCTATGACACCCATGGAACATGTCCATCAAGTTTGATTTAGGTCAAGGACATGATTTCCTGAAGAATTGCACAGTTTGGAATTCATCTGATAAAAAGTCAACTGTGCACAAAAGTCAACTTTGACTTTTTGAGATTTTTCACCAAAATGGATTTTTAACCCTAAAATGATGTTAATGTATGATTTGAATCATCATTCATCAAGAAAAATCAAGAAAAGTGGGATAACTTGTAAAAGGGGTAACCATAAAAACTTAGAAAATTTTCTAAGTTATGGAAAAAGTGACACTAATGTGCCAACTTTGGAGGACCATAACTCCTAAACCACAAGGACATTGTTCCCCATTCAAAGCTTGATTTTTAGATCTCATTGCCCTCTACAAAAGCTTCATACTGACCTATGTCCAAATTCCTCATGGATTTTGAGTTATGGAGTGATCAAAATCAAGAAAAGTCACTTTGTTCCAACACTTAGTGAAAATTTCACTAAGTCAGATTTTGCCTTACTTTTTTCCAAATGTAGGGGGATTTTTCACTTGGATTCAAAAGAGATCAAAACCAAACATGTTCAAACAGTTGTTGTATCATGTAAGGGCTTTCCAAAATGGCCAAGAACATTACCAAATTCAATTTGAGTCATGAGATATAACATTGGCATGTTGCCTTGTTGAAATCTGTCAAGGCAAGGCAGATTTTGCACTTTTGCTCGATTTGCCAAAATTGTGCAAATCCAAACACTCATATCCACTTGGACACATCTGAGGATTGAATCTAAAGGGGACAATCACTGAGCCAAGCCTCCAAAGTCTTGGGAACAAGAAATAGCATGTTGAACCTAGAATTGCCAAAATAGGGACAAGACTCCAATTTTGGATTGGAGCATTCAATGGAAGCATCAAGGTGGCATGGACTGAGCCATTCTCAACTGAATTCAGTCAAGACTTATCCAAGACCAAGGGAACCAGCAGCCTGTGCCCTAACCTCTAGTCAATGGCTAGAGGAGACTTGGATTTTCATTTGCCAACATTGGCCAAACCTACTCAGCAGTTGCCATTCACTATTCCTTGCAAAACAAACTTGATCTACTATAAATAGAGCTCAATTGTGATAAGTTTAAGTACACCAAAGCCATCAAACAGATGCTTTCCTCAAAATCTCTTCTTTCACTCCAATTTTGCCTTCTAAGGCAAGTCACTATCGGGTTTTGAGTTTGAGAGCTTTTCTAATCAAACCAATCACACACACACACCTCATATACATCACATATGAGCTGATCAAACACTTAAACAACAACTGGAACACTGATTTCTCAGAATCACCAGTCAATTGCTCAAGGTTTTAACCAAAGTGCAATTGAGATGCCATGAAGTGATCCAGCCAATTTCAATCAAGTCCAAGCATTCAAACACACTCCATAGGGTGTAGGGAAGCTGTTCAGATCATCACAACTCATTTGTAACATCTCCAACTCAGAAATCACATTGCTCTTGCTGTCACGACCTAGAGGTAAGCCTAAACTTGGTCATCTCTCAATCTATGAACATTTCCTCGCACAATACTTTTGCCAAATGTTCATAATCATGCATGGAATGTTTCCCCTCAATTAATTGCATTGTTTGAATCATGTATCAAAAATCCCAGCCTTCATGCAGAATCTAGGGTTCTTGAGGATTTTTCGTGATTTCTTGTTATATGTTTAATTTAAATGAAATTAAATACCATAGACATGATCGTGAGGTTGAAATGAGTTGATTGGTATGTGGATTGCATTATACGATTAAGTATTCAGTGAGATTGGAGAGAAAATGCAAATCTGGGCAAAACTGAAAAACGCGTGTGTTCTTGCCTTTGTTCTTGGCGCCATTTTCCAATATTTGAATATTTGAATTTTGTGATTTTATTTAATTGATTCAAAAATTAATTTCTCTCTGAGTTTTAATGATTTTGAGTTGATTCTTTTTTTAATAATTCACAAAAATGTTAAAATATTTTATTTTACCAAAAAATTCCAAAAATATTATTTATTTCATATAATTGATATTTTTGCGAAGAATTAATATTTTAATTGTTTTTGACATTTTAAATATTTTTTCCACCTTGATTTTGCAAATTTTAATGCCTTCTAATTATTTTGTAGGTCAATACTTAATTTTTAAAGCATTAATCCAAGATCACAATTTGTTTTCCATATGTTAAACAATTTTGATAATTTTAATTGAATTTTTATTCAATTAAATACATTTTTGAAAACAAATTAGGGTTTTGGATTAATCCAACCCTCATAAATCATTTTCAAAACACTTGGGCCTCATTAGAGTGTAAGACCCAACTCCCTTTGTACAGAAAACTTTTTGGGCCTCATTCGTTGTATAAGTCCCTCTGTACATTTTCAAATAAACGGCGCGATCGTCGCCTTTTAAGAAAATCAACTGGGCCTCTCCTTGAGCTATAAGACCCATTCAAAACTTTTGGGCCTCTAATAGAGTGTAAGACCCAATCCCCTTTTAACCAAAACCTTTTGGGCCTCAGATATTGTATAAGCCCTTTCGCGTTAAAAGAAAATCTCGGCGCGATCGCCATTTTAAACGAAAAAATCATCTGGGCCTACCCTCGTGTTATAAGCCCCACTCTTTTTCTTTAAACCTTTTGGGCCTCTTGAGAGAGTGTAAGACCCATCCCTTTGTACAGAAAACCTTTTTTGGGCCTCAGTCACTTGTATAAGTCCCTCTGTACAAATTCAAACAGCGCGCTCACTAGTAAAACCTGGGCCTCTCCTTGAGCTGTAAGCCCCAAAATCTTTCTTTTTTAAAGCACTTTCTCCTTTGATTTTGAAATGTAATGTTGTTTTCAATTTTTCTTTGTTGAACAACTAACCAAACAGCATGGAAGCTCAACAACCGAGTAAGTGTTTACACGCTTTCATTTACCGCTTTCATATATATATAATTGTATTGTGGGGCTGTTTCGCTGTAAGTCTTCTTTCATAAACTCATATCAACTGTGTAATAATAGTATAGATATTTAGAGTTTCCCCCGACAACTACTCTAGCATTAAGCCCGTTGATCACTCTTAAATAGTCTAAACTAGATCCTCATAGGATTACCAGACACAGTCTTCCCTCCTCTTGGGGTTAAACAATATGGAGATATGAAAGGAAACATTCTCTGTGAACCCTTTCATAGACTGTCACTCGTAGAAGTTGTCAAAGAAGCTCTACTCCCCAGAGATGATCTTTTCTCCGTGAATGGCATCTCTTGAGTTTCTTCCAAATTCTCGGACTTTCCTGGCTTGATCTATTCTCGGTGAATGGCATGTCTTGAACTTCTCGGGGTTTGGAGACCCACAGGCTTCTTAAAAGCACTTGTCAAGAAACTCTACTCCCCAGAGATGATCTTTTCTCCGTGAATGGCATCTCTTGAGTTTCTTCCAAATTCTCGAACTTTCCTGACTTGATCTATTCCTTGTGAATAGCTTTCCTTGAATTTCTCGAGGTTTGGGGACCCATCGGCTTCTTAAAAGCATCGGCCTCCTCTTGGGCATTATACAAGGACCCACAGGCTTCCTAAAAGCATCCCCGCCTCCTTTTGGGCTTAGTACAAGGACCCGTCGGCTTCTTAGAAGTATTCACAGCCTCCTCTTAGGCTTCATATAATGATTTCTTCCTCCGGGAATGATATCCTCCTCTTGGGCTTCGTACAAGGACCGATCGGCTTCTTAAAAGTTTCCAGCCTCCTCTTGGGCTTCGTACAAATTGTCCCGACGACCTCCTAGAGGTATAGGAACAAAAATCAGTCATCTTAATAGAGCAGTCTTTCCAAGAGTCTATTACTGTTTCTCAAAACATAGTACAAAAGATGAAACTCTAGACCTGGACAGTCTACGACCCTTGAGTCTCCAAGACATTCTCAAGCACCCTTCAAGTAAGGAAAAATACCAGTAGACTTGGACAGTCTCAATACCCTTTGGATTTCCCATTTCCTTAAAGAACAGGAAATATCCCTGATCCTCGAATCAATATCCCTGAGTGCAAACATTACTCATATAAGAACTGATTTTCTCTTTAAATCAGCACACTGGACCTGTCACTCAACTGAAACAGCAACCTAGCCTCCTCTTGGGCTTTGTACAATGATTCTCCCCAGCGGAGCGAACAACTTTTAGCCTCCACTCGGGCTTTATACGAGATACTAAATCACTCTCTTGTTGAGTATAAAGGACTCTCTTATTGAGTCAACCCTTTCAGCCTCTCTCTCGGGCTTCGTACGAGACACATACAGAAAAACTCTCCTGTTGAGTCAAATAGCCTCCATCTCGGGCTTTATACGAGATACCAAAAGACTTCATCGTCGAGTCAAAACCTTTTAGCCTCCCTCTCGGGCTTTGTACGAGACACATATTAGCCTCTTCTTGGGCTTTGTATAAGAAAACCACTGGTTGATCCAATCAACCTTTTAGCATCAAAGTTGTGCCTCGTTCACAGTACACAAACATCAACAACTCCTTCCCCTTCCATCTAATCGCTGTAAGCGGCAAGCCTCTGGATCATCTACATCCATGCCACTGTCCCTCTTTTAGCACGAGAAATTCCTAAGGAAAGATAACATTGCTCTACACTGAGTTAAAGTCTTCTCCTTTAGGTTAAAACCCCCTATAAAGGAAATTATGGCATTGCTAGGATCCGCGCATCCCAGTTAAAGTAATCCTCCTTTACAGTCAGTCACCCAACAGTCGTGACAAACAGACCCCCTTTAGAGATGACAAATTCTCTCTAAAGTCAACACCTTCAGCTTCACATCTTGGGCTTTGAACAAGATATAAACCATCTTTTTAGCTTCACGTATTGGGCTTTGAACAAGACACCAAAAACACCCATTTCCTCCCATAGAATAGGAGGAACTACGAACGCTCTGATTTCCCTGTTTCGGTAAACGGGAATACGTAGGCATAAGATTGAAAGAAAAATCTTAGCGAGCACACTAAACAAAAACCCAAAATCCTATACCTCCCAACAATCGAACGAACGCTATTTTAACAAAATAACCTAAGAGAGACCCCGAATCTTTGTAGCATCTGTAAACCAACAGTTTTGACTGTTTAACCTCAGTATGCAAGCAGGGTTAGTTGGAGACATCTATTTCCCTTCCTTCATCAACTTCAATAGGATAAAAAATGAATCGAGCTGTAGTACCAGAGCAATTGTGCTTCGCAACCACATCCAAAAATCACTCGCTACAGAAAAATGGCGACTCTGCCGGGGACAATCATTGTAAGGTCCTAGGTAGAAACCTTAAAATTTCGTCCTTTCTTTCTTTTCTGGGATAGAACTTCATTAGGATCTTAGGTCAAAAACCTTTAAATAGGGAAGAAACCACAAAATGGTGACTCCGCCGGGGAGCCATTTTTGTCAGGAACATAGGATTCATAGCTCTTTAAAGTCTAGGACTTTAGGACGAATATATATACTGCTTTTCCTAATTGCTATACTTGTTTATTTTTCTGCTAATGGGAATGCGTGTGATGCCGCATGTGGAAAGATTGAGTATACACTTAAGATAAGTGATGGCGACGAGGTCGACCATCAACCTCAGTGGAGGCTGACCAATGCAACCCATTCCCTCTCATAGGCAATGGGCTGATTGTGATGTCTGAGAAGCTGAGGAGCCAAACCCTTTTGTAGTGCGGAAACTATCGGAAATAGTTGTTACGCGATACTACCCTCATTTGAGGCTGGTGATCTATTCTCGGTGAATGGCACTTACTCTAAGATTTCATACAGCTCGCTGACGATCCGCTTGCTGTTTGTTATCCTGGGAGGAGCTGATGATTTTGTGTACAGGTACAAAAATCACCCTAGTATAAACCTTTGGGGATGGGTAGAGCCTTGACTTCATGATAACGACCCTTTGACCCCATGTTTTTTCTATGTTTTTGTGTGCTGCATTCATGCATTCATTTAAAAAAAATATTAAAACATTCAAAAAATTTCTCTTCTAGTCTCTCTGTCTTTTCAAAATAAACTAAGACTGTGATTGCAAATATCAGAGAAAAGGATTACGCTAATGGATTTTGGTAGAAGGAGAACCCATAGGTATACCTTCAAGGTTCCAAAACTAGAGGATTTGAGAAGGTTAGCAGGGATGATCACAAACCAAGAGGCTTTCAGAGCCAAGCACGGAGGTATGCTACCACTGTTAAGAGTCCATGTGATTGAGGGAATCATGGATGCGCTCATTCAGTTTTATGATCCAGTTTATCACTGTTTCACATTCCCGGATTACCAGCTCGCACCAACGCTGGAGGAGTATTCTCACCTGACTGATCTACACATTACTGATCAAGCTCCATTTTCTGGACTGGAAGAAATTCCAAAGAATCATACTATTGCAAGAGCAATTCATTTGGACGAGTCTGAGGTCAGGACTCACATAACCACTAAGGGTGGCATCCAAGGTTTGCCAGCCCAGTTCTTGACAAAGAAAGCCCTGTATTTTGCCAGTATAGGAAACGTAACTGCTTTTGAAAGCATCTTTGTCTTGCTCACCTACGGGTTATTTTTGTTTCCCAACATCAATAACTTCGTTGATATCAACGCCATTAAGGTTTTTCTCATTGGAAACCCTGTGCCGACTTTGCTCGCAGATGCGTATCATTTTGTACACTTGGGAAATTTGTACAGCGGAGGGGAGATCACATGCTGTGTACCTCTGCTTTATAAATAGTTTATCTCCCATTTGCCTAAGTCAGCTGCTTTTTGGGATCATAAGAGTGCCCTACGTTGGTCGCAGAAGATCATGTCCCTCACCAACTCTGATATAGATTGGTGTAATAGGATTTATGATGGAATCAGAATCATTGATCGTTGTGGAAACTTCCCCAACGTACCCCTCATAGGAACTAAAGGAGGAATCAACTACCATCCGGTGTTGGTTCGTCGTCAGTTTGGATACCCGATGAGACACGTCCCACGGGGTGTTCATCTGGAAGGTCTTTTCTTCAAGGAAGGAGAAAATGACAGAGCACTAAAGATGGAAATAGTGCAGGCCTGGAAGCATGTTCATAAGAAAGGACGAGAGTCTCTGGGAAAACCAGACTGTGTCTCGGTGGAGCCTTATCTCCATTGGGTACAAACTAGAGCTCTCAAGCTAAAGATGCCTTATCCGCGTCACGGAATTCTTCCGCCAAAGGAATCTGTCATGTATTTCATGACGGAAACAGAAAAACTTCAGGTTACTCTCAACAAAGTTCAAAAGGAGAGAAGGTCTTGGAAGAACAAGTACCGCACCCTCAGTGTAGAGTGTACCAGAATACAGCAACTACTGAAAGAGAAAGATGCTCTGATTGAAATTTTAGAGCAACATGCTGTAGAGAATCAAGATGACCAAAGGAATTTGCTCGCTCCTTTCACTTGGAAAAGGAATGACAACCCGACAACGGCTCAAGAGCCCCGGTCAAAGAAAAGGAAGGTACCAGAGTCAGCACCCGATTTCTCTTCAGAGAGGACTCGGGACCCATTAGCTTAGGTTTCTATTTCTGCACCTTGTAATCTACTGTATTTCCATTTCTGTAATCCTTTGAAATTCAATAAAAGGGGTTTCCCCACTATTTGATATTTGTAATCTAATTGTCGAAGTTTATTTTGATTAAACAAAAAAAAACAATTAATATAATCATTGCATTCATCATTCTCACATCACGTATACTTCTTCCCTACGAATCTCACGTTTGTGTCTCGATTCTAGAGTCAAACTGTCTCATTCGTACAATACTCGGGCCAATCATCAGAAAAAGATGGATGATCTTGAGGAAGAAAATAGAGAGTTGAAAGAAGAGATCGATGCTCTGAGAGAGGATATGAGAAAGCTTCGTAACGACATGCAAGCCATGGCAGAAGCTCAGCTACAAAGGACTATGATCTCAGAGATCACCTCAACGCCCATAGTGGAGAAGTATGATCCTAGGTATCAAATGCCGAAAGATCGTCCTTGGGGCATGCCTGTTAACTATATCCCGGAAGGATATGTTCCGCCGATCACTGAGGATCAGGGAATCACAACTGAAGCCGCTGGGCCTGAAGGTTACAAACTTCGGGAAAGCGAAGATGCCAGGGGCATACTGAGGACTCCTGAAGGTTACAAACTTCAGGAAACGCCAAGATTCGCTGTCGTAGTCACGGTACCACCCCCAGTGGTGCACACTGTCCCGGAAGGACAGATTCCGCCAATACCTGCTGGTAAAAAGGAAACTTTGTTTGACATAATGGATGAATTCCAGGAGCAGTTCCTGGAAATGCAGAAGGAGCTGCAAGCCATTCGTGGACATGATTTATTTGGAAAGGACGCCGCAGACCTCTGTCTGGTCCCCAATGTGAAAGTCCCGCACAAGTTCCAAGTGCCCGACTTTGAAAAATACAAGGGTAACTCTTGCCCTCAAATCCATCTGGTGATGTACGCTCGGCGAATGTCAGCTCAGACGGAGAATCAGGACCTACTGATTCACTACTTTCAGGATAGTTTAACCGATGCCGCACTCAAATGGTACATGGGTTTAAACCGTACTACGATCAGTACATTCAGAGATCTTGGTACTGCCTTCGTCCAACAATACAAATACAATTTGGACATGGCACCCGACAGAGATCAACTCAGATCGATGTCGCAAAAGGACAAGGAAACCTTTAAGGAGTATGCTCAAAGGTGGCGTGAAATTGCCGCTCAAATTTGTCCACCTCTTGAGGAAAAAGAGATGACAAAGATCTTCTTAAAGACCTTAAGCTCATTTTACTATGACCGAATGGTTGCCATTGCACCCAGTGATTTCACCGAGATGGTGGGCATGGGCGTACGTCTTGAGGAAGCTGTCCGAGAAGGACGTTTGGTAAAAGACACTGGATCGATGAGCGGTACTAAAAAATACGGTAGTGCTCTCCCTAAGAAAAAAAAGCAAGATATTGGGAATATCTCTCTCGGAAAGCAAAGGCGACGTTATCAACCGGTAGCAGCTGTGACTCCTGCTATCAACCCTGCGCCTATTCCTACTTATCAACCTCAGGTTGCGCAAAGCCAACCTGATCAGCAAAGGATACAACAGTCTCTTCAGCAGGCTCGTCCCCAATACAACAACAACAACCGTACAACACGGCCACCAGGATTTGATCCTATACCCGTATCGTACGCAGAGCTGTTTCCATTACTGCTAGCCAAGGGGCACATTCAGACTAAGTCCCCTCTTACAGTACCGGAAAATCCGCCTTTCTGGTTCAAGGTGGATCAAACTTGCCCTTACCACCAAGGAGGACCAGGGCATAACATTGAGACTTGTCTCAATTTCAAGTCCGACGTGCAAAAGCTTGTTAGGAGCGGGGTCTTATCCTTCAAGGATACAAATCCTAATGTTCTTAAGAACTCGCTGCCTCAACACGAGAAGGCTGCAGTCAATTTGATAGAAGGAGAGACTAACAATGGCTATCAAATTCATGATGTACTCTTGTTAAAGACCAATCTGGTCAAGATACATTGTAGACAGAGTGGATATGGCCATGTGCCACCTCATAACTATCATCAGTGTGATATCTGCTCTAAAACCAACCAGGGATGTTCTGTGGTGCAAACAGCTCTACAGGAACAAATGAATCTCGGATGGATCCAAGAGCACCGAGTTCGTGGAGTTAACATGGTCTACACGAATTCTAACGTCATTCAAAGCCACGACATCCGTGCGATGAATGCCAACTTGGTGGCGATGCACTCAAGGCAAAGCCAGTATCATAATCTGCCACGACACGATTACAGTTCTTGTTTGACTTGCTCAGTAAACAAACAGGGATGCTTTTTCATACAAGAGGCCCTCCAGCGTCAGATGGATCTTGGATGGATCCAAGACTACCATGATAGGAATTCCTATCAAATCAACATGGTTCAGATCTTTGATATTCGCGTGATGAATACCAACCTGGTAGAGTTACAGGCTGAGCAGGTCCGACTCAGATTCCTGGTATCACATAATTATCACAGCTGTAAGGCGGGTTGCAAAAATGATCGAGGTTGTGCCCTTGCCCAAGAGGCACTTCAGCACTTGTTAAATCACTGGTGGATGCCAATCTACATGGATGAAGATACTCAGCAAATTAGTATCAATAATAGGAATCCTACTCTGCGTCAGAGTCAGGATGTCCGATTCGTGGAAGCTAACCTAGTAAGGTTACATTGTATTCAAAGTGGGCGTGGCCAGGTGCCACCGCACAATTATGACCGCTGTAGCATCTGTTCGGAAAGTAACCAAGGGTGTTACCTTGTGAGAGAAGCTCTTCAGGGACAGGTGGATCGTGGAGAGATTCGTCCATATCCGGGTTCTGGACCCATCAACTGGACGCCGAACTACCTTGTCGATCAAGTCGAGGACGTTGTCACAATCTCTGGTCATCATAGGACCAGGGATGTTTTTGCCATCATCCCCCTACTTGACGAATCTAAAGTTCCCAACCGGGAACGGATCGAGATTACTTACGATGGTCGGAAAAATCAAAAGGCTCCCGTAGTCATCTATCTGCCAGGACCATTACCGTATGAATCAACTAAGGCTATCCCTTACAAGTACGGTGCAACAACCCTTGAAAATGGAAAGGAAATTCCATTACCCTCCGTCGTGAACATTGCAGACATCAGTCGAGTAACATGGAGTGATAGAATCTTCAACCGAGGGGTTGGGGAACCTAACAAAGAAAAGGAACTTCAGACGGAAGCTCCTGATCTACCAGTTGGTCAATCCAGTAATCCCGACCTTTCAAAAAACAACGATGAGACGATGAAGCTCATCCAGAAGAGTGAATACAACATTGTTGATCAGCTATTACAGACTCCTTCAAAGATCTCGGTATTATCACTGTTACTCAGTTCAGAAGCGCACAGGGAGGCTCTACAGAAAGTCTTGGAGCAAGCCTTTGTGGAACAAGATGTAACAATCAAAAAATTCGATAGCATTATCTCTAACATCACTTCCTGCAACAATTTGGGATTTAGTGATGAGGAATTACCTGAAGAGGGTCGTCGTCATAACATGGCGCTCAATATTATAGTCAACTGCCAAGATGATGCTTTAGCCAGCGTACTGGTAGACACATGGTCAGCCCTGAATGTTATGCCGAAATCCACTTTGATGCAACTATCATTCAAAGGCTCTCCGATGAGAATCAGCGAGGTTGTCGTCAAAGCATTCGACGAATCCAGAAAAACGGTTATCGGCGAAGTTGATCTTCCCATAACTATTGGTCCTCACACTTTCCAAGTCACTTTCCAGGTCATGGACATCCGGGCAACGTACAGTTGTTTATTAGGAAGACCTTGGATACATCAGGCTGGAGCGGTCACCTCGACCCTCCACAAAAAGCTAAAGTTCATCAAGAACGATCAACTTGTCACAGTTTGTGGGGAACAAGCCTTGCTTGTGAGTAACTTGTCATCATCTGCTAGTGTAGAGCCCGAGGAGGTTATTGGAACGCAGTTCCAAGCACTATCGGTAAGTAAGGACAATCAGTTCAAAGAAGGAACTTCCATTTCTTTATACAACGATGCTATCAAAGCGGTCGAGAGTACCAATACAACAGGATGGGGACAACTTGTCATTCCTACTGGCAATACAACAAAGAAGGGTCTTGGTTTTTCTGCAACCTGTACCCAGACAGCTGCCAACGATGAAGGTCGTCATCCCCTTCAAAACTTCTTCCACAGTGGAGGTTTCCTTCACCCGGTGCCTCAGGCAGTTCATGCTATCAATGAGGAAGATTCCTCTGACACAGAGGAAGAATGGGAGTCCTATCTCAATGAAGACGGTTATATGTCTCAGGAAGTGGTGCCTACGCCATTTTTCTATCCCACACAGAGTCCGAGATTTATACCACGGTCAGATGTCGAAATGATATATGGAGGTTGTGATCTGGAAGGATGCCGTGCTCCGCCAAATTCATTAGAGGAGGACACTCTGATGAAAGACCAATTTGACTACAACTACTATGGCCCAATGGATGGTCTGCCAATGTGGCAACCTTATCTAGGAGATTTGGGGCAAGAAAGTCAGGTGAATGATGAAAATTAGCTGAGCATCATTGAACAGAATACCCCTGTCCCCACCATGTCATGGCATCAACACTCAGGTCATTCAAAAACTACTCAACATGACGATGAATTTGCAACGTTTGCAGGACTTGAGTTCACCAACTATGCTTTTCCTGAGGTCAACGTTATCGAGAGAGATGACTCCTCCAGTTCCAAAGAAGCTTGGGACACTCTGGGAGAACCAAGTGGAAAATACGACTTTATGGTCAAGTACACTGCTCCCGAAAGCTCTCGTATCAGGCTCGAAGATATCTAGCCAACTGGATGGGGAGATACAGCTGAGAGCACAATACTATGCAAAATGCAACAGAGGAATCCTCCTACGACAATTCTGCCTGGGAGACAGATTCCAATGATCCTGCTCCACCAGAAATCAGCGTCATTTCGGAGGACAAATCAAGGAAGGTACCATACTTTGTGATTCACCGAGGAGTTCGCCGCCAATCGGTTGCTGTCGATGTTCCGAAGGTCGTTCACCAGTCAAAGTAATTGCGTCTTTAACCTTTCACCCTGCCCAGGTGAAACAGATGTTTTGATAGGGCTCGTTTTCTGTAAATATCCCTCTTCGCTTCGCCCAAAGCGACAGAGTTTTGTTTTATAGGGTTGTAGTTTCAAGATCCGACTTGTTCATTAATAAAATAACGTCGTTCTGTAATTTCCGCATTAATTGCTGTTTTCTCTTTTTGCTTTTTCTCAAAAAATGGTAATCCTAAAAAACAATTCAAATAAAAACAAGCAGTAAAAGAAATACACTGCACTTACTCTTGCATTTTCTCTATCTCTTCTAAACACGAATCATCACGTCATGCAGATTGCTTGTTTTAAACCCCGTTGAAACATACGATCCGATGCCTTCTCCCAATTTTGAGTTCCCGGTATTTGAGGCTGAAGAAGAAAATGAAGACAAAATTCCAGAAGAGATCTCCCGATTACTCAAACAAGAGGAAAGGTCCATTGAGCCTCACAAAGAGCCGTTGGAAACGGTAAACTTGGGTTCAGAAAAGGAGAGAAAAGAAATCAGGATTGGGGCACTTCTCTGTCCAATTGCCAAAGAGAGTTTGATAAAGCTTCTCAAAGAGTTTCCCGATGTATTCGCTTGGTCCTATCAGGATATGCCAGGGTTGGATACCAGCATCGTGGAACACCACCTACCGTTGAGGTCGGAATGTCCGCCAGTAAAACAAAGGTTGAGACGGACTCACCTGGACATGGCCATCAAAATCAAGGAGGAAGTACAGAAACAAATTGATGCGGGTTTCCTCGCCACATCATAATATCCTCAATGGTTAGCCAATATCGTACCCGTTCCAAAAAAGGACGGAAAAGTCAGAATCTGTGTTGATAACAGAGACCTGAACAAGGCTAGTCCAAAGGACGACTTTCCTTTACCACACATTGACATGCTGGTAGACAGCACAGCAAAGTTCAAAGTCTTCTCCTTCATGGATGGATTCTCGGGCTATAATCAAATCAAAATGGCGCCGAAAGACATGGAGAAAACTTCGTTCATTACCCCCTGGGGTACCTTTTGTTACAAGGTAATGCCGTTCGGTTTGAAGAACGCCGGGGCAACCTATCAAAGGGCCATGACTACTCTGTTTCATGACATGATACACAAGGAAATCGAAGTGTATGTCGATGATATGATTGCAAAATCTAAGACAAAGGAGGAGCATGTGACCCACCTGTCAAAACTATTCGAGCGTCTAAGAAAATTCAAGCTCCGCTTGAATCCTAACAAGTGCACCTTCGGTGTTCGCTCAGGAAAACTTTTAGGGTTCATCGTCAGCCAGAAAGGAATTGAGGTTGATCCTGACAAGGTCAAGGCCATTCAAGAAATGCCTTCTCCGAAAACTAAAAAACAAGTCAGAGGATTCCTGGGACGTTTGAACTACATCTCCAGACTCATATTCCTTATGACCGCGACATGTGCGCCGATTTTCAAATTACTAAAAAAGAATCAGGACTGCATTTGGACAGAGGACTGCCAAACCGCCTTCGACAGTATTAAGGAATACCTGTTGAACCCACCGATTCTATCACCTCCAGTGGAAGGAAGACCACTGATCATTTACCTCACAGTTCTAGAAGACTCAATGGGGTGTGTACTTGGCCAACAAGATGAAACCAAAAGGAAGGAGTCTGCCATTTACTATTTGAGCAAGAAATTCACCGACTGCGAAACTCGGTACACGATGCTCGAGAAAACTTGTTGTGCTTTGGCTTGGGCAGCCAAACGTCTTCGCCAGTACATGATCCGTCATACTACTTGGTTGGTCTCCGAAATGGATCCAATCAAGTACGTTTTCGAAAAACCTGCTCTTACGGGAAGGATTGCCCGTTGGCAGATGCTGTTATCAGAATATGACATAGAGTACCATGCTCAGAAAGCCGTTAAAGGAAGTATTTTAGCCGATCATTTGGCTCATCAACCGATTGACAATCAAGAATCAATCGGATTTGACTTCCCAGACGAAGATGTCATGCATCTAAAAATGAAGGACTGGGACGAACCGTTACCCAGTGAAGGGCCAGAACCAGGTTCCCAGTGGGGACTTATCTTTGACGGAGTAGTCAATCATTATGGAAACGGAATTGGGGCAATCATTGTTACCCCTCAGGGTACCCACATTCCTTTCACTGCTCGACTGACATTCAAGTGTACCAATAACGAGGCCGAATACGAAGCTTGTATTATGGGTCTCGAAGAAGCGATTGATTTAAGGATAAAAAACTTGGACGTATACGACAACTCAGCCTTGGTTATCAATCAGATAAAAGGAGATTGGAACACATACCAATCAGGACTGATTCCTTACAAAGACTATGCGAGAAGGTTGTTACCCTTCTTTAACAGAGTTGAGTTTCATCACATCCCTCGTGAGGAGAATCACATGGATGATGCATTAGCCACTATCTCTTCCATGATTAGTGTAGGTCAATGGAATAACATACCTAAGATCGACATCATGCGCCTTGAACGGCCCGCTTACATCTTCACGATTGAAGCAGACCTAGACGACAAACCTTGGTATTACGATATCAAATGCTTCCTTCAGAAACAAGAGTACCCACCTGGGGCATCCAGGAAAAACAGAAAAACCCTCAGAAGATTGGCTGGAAATTTCTTCCTGAGCGGTGACACTCTCTATAAGAAAAATTTTGACATGGTCTTGCTCCGATGCATAGACAGACCAGAAGCAGACATGCTGATGAAATAAATTCATGAAGGATCCTTTGGCACTCATGCCAACGGACACACAATGGCGAGAAAAATTCTAAGAGCAAGGTACTATTGGTTGACAATGGAATCCGACTGCTACAAGTACATGAGGAGGTGTCACAAGTGTCAGATATACTCCGACAAAATTCATGTACCGCCAACTCATCTCAAAGTTCTCTCTTCCCCATGGCCATTCTCGATATGGGGAATCGACATGATTGGCATGATTGAGCCCAAGGCTTCAAACGGACATCGATTCATCCTAGTAGCCATTGACTATTTCACCAAGTGGGTCGAAGCAGCGTCATTTGCCAATGTAACCTGACAAGTGGTGGTCTGATTTATCAAAAACTATATCCTCTGCCGTTATGGTGTTCCAAGCGAGATCATTACTGATAATGGATCTAACTTGAACAATAAGATGATGAAAGAGTTGTGCGCAGAGTTCAGGATCGAACATCATAACTCATCTCCCTACTGACCCAAGATGAACGGAGCGGTAGAAGCGGCTAACAAAAACATCAAGAAGATTGTTCAAAAGATGGTTGTAACCTACAAAGACTGGCACGAGATACTACCCTTTGCTCTTCACGGTTATCGAACATCTGTCCGCACTTCAACAGGGGCAACCCCTTTCTCTCTAGTGTATGGCATGGAAGCAGTGCTCCCCATAGAAGTAGAGATCCCGTCAATCCGAGTATTGATGGAAGCTAAGCTCACCGAAGCTGAATGGTGTCAGAGCCGACATGACGAACTGAATCTGATTGAAGAGAAGAGAATCACGGCACTATGCCACAGTCAGTTGTATCAACAGAGAATGAAGAAGGTGTTTGACAAAAAGGTCCGACCTCGCGTCTTCAGAAAAGGAGACCTCGTGCTCAAGAAGATACAATCTTTTATCACTGATTCTCGGGGCAAGTGGACTCCGAATTATGACGGCCCCTATGTGGTCACGAAAGCTTTCTCAGGCGGCGCCTTGAGACTTGCAACCATGGACGGAGAGGAATTTGCCTACCCCACGAATGTTGATGTAGTCAAGAAATACTTCGCCTAAAAAAAAGAAGAAGAAAAAGTCTCGGTGGATTGAAAACCCGAAAGGGCAGTCCAGGCAAAAGTTAGAGACAAAATAAAAAAAAATCATCATCCCGGTGGATTGGAAACATCAAAGTACAATCCAGGCAAAAATTAGGGATAATGGCAAGTAACTATGTTCAACAGAGACAAGTCCCTCAGCAGCAGCAGTTACATCATCCGTCAGAAAACTCCTGTCAAGGTCATCTTCGACAGAAGCTCAGGATGCCCCGAAGTTAAAGTTGGTAGAAGGATAATGGTCATCATGTTTCAATGTAGCCATTTTCCCTGTAAATTACCATTTTCTAACTTTGTAAATACTCTTTGGAATCACGCGTTTGGCTGATCTCCATCTTATCAATAAAATTTGAGCCTTTGTGCTTTTGTTTGTAATTCTTATTTGTTTTAGCTTTACAGAACGACGTTGTTAACATGATTAACTATTCTTGAAATAAAACAAAAATGAATTTACTTGTTAAAACTTTTTCTGCTTTTTAAAAAAGACGACAATTTCTTTTGACTGTTGAACATCAGAAGAACATCAGTCACTTCTCCAGAAGTAATCGAACCTCGAAGTGCAGAATCAAAGTACTCCTTCTACGCCAGTACGCCTGAATGAAGGATCAGTTGTATCAGATGTGGCTTTCCCATCTGATACCCCTCGGCCGAGTTCTCATCTCCTAAGCCCGATCAACATAGCTCCCAACAGGGACTATCTCACCTAAGCAGGGTAGAATTGCTATTTTGAACCAGTGATACCTTTCATCCCCTGCAGTGGCCAAGTATCCAGTCATGTTTATCTTTTAATTTGTATGTCGCGTCAGTTTTGTCAGCATATACATACATACATCATGCATTATCGATTTGCATTCACATTTCATATTGCATCACTATCACTCCAGTCGGTCTAGTCCCCTAGTGATAAAAGTCCTCTCAATCGAGTTGTCAGTTCTTTCCTTGTCAGGAAGTGAATCATCTGAACAATCTCTCTCCTCCAGTTTATTTCTGGAATGAAGTTGGCTCCTCGACCACTTTGATAACTTGAACCTCTGAAGAACCAGAGAAAACGTTCAACAAACATCACTCTTCGCCATTGAAGATGATATCCTTGCTTTCCCGGATTAAGGAAAATCCACAGAGAAAGCCTCGTAATCAGAGATTCGGCAGCACGTCAGCTTCGCTCCAGAAAAATCCACTGATGAAAAGGTCATCAGCACCTCAAATTGGATCCCATCATATGGCATTTCTCTGGGAAGATCCCGAGAAAAGTATGATGTAATATCCCCAAGCAGGAGCAGTCTCTCAAGGGACTCGCATTCCCCAAATAGAGTCAATAAATGGTGTCTCCAACAGAGAAGTTTGTACAACTCTACAACTCAGACAAATGGGTTCCCCAGCAAGTCTGACATCAAAAGTTTTTCCGTCAAATGGCATCTCTCCAGGAAAATTCGGCGAGAAGTTTGAGGAAAGCCGCTAGAAATAGCGCCCCTTGTCAATAAAGTTTATTGACAAAAGAAACTAAGACCAGTTCCTTGGTAGGAAACCAGGATCGAGGGGAAGTTTATTTCAGAAACTAAGACCAGTTCCTTGGTAGGAAACCAGAATCGAGGGGAAGTTTGTTTCAGAAACTTAGACCAGTTCCTTGGTAAGAAACCAGGATCGAGGGGGAAGTTTACCTTTTCTAAGCATCATTGCTTAGCAAAAGAAGATGATGCGATCTGCCATTCATAGCCGTCGAAATTCCGGATATTCCGATATTTAATCCTCTTGCACCCCGAATGCCCGAATACCTTCGTCATTCACACCTTCGGGTCCAAAAAGATTAAATAGGGGCATCTGTCATACCCCAAATTTTGACCACTAAGATTTCCCATCATTGTGAAAATCATCATCACAATATGGGGGAACCATCATGTCTCATTAGTCTCCCCAAAGATGGGTGAGCATCCACTGCAATCAAATTTAGGGTTTCAAGCCCTCTCAGAGCTCTTAGACAGAGGATCAATCAAGGAATGACACGATCTTCAACTTGTCTAACCTCTCAAGTAGCTACAAAGGATCAAAAGGACTCCCACTCCAAGGATTAAGCACAAAGCTGCTCCCTTCTAGGTGGATCAAGCCTCAAGTTCGCCAGTATCACCAAATTAAGGTTTTGGTCGACTAAGGCCTCCAGATGGAAATTTTCATCTGGGCATAAGCCAAAGATCCAAAACATAACCTAATATGCTCCATGGGACCTCATGGACCTCATGGGACCTCCAGGGGATGCATTCATCAAAAATCAGGAATTAGGGTTTCTTGACCTAATTCACCCCTAAGTTGACTTTTAGGGAAAATCATGAGCCAAGACCTCAAGAGAGGGTTTGAGGGTCTCTAATGAACTATATTGATCCATTTGGAACAATGGATTATTCCAAGAAATTTAAGCAACAAGTCTCAATTTCATCTGCACCACAGTTAGGGTTTCGCGGGAAAAAGTCAACTGTAACTTTGACTTTTGACCAGGACATGTTCCCAAACCCTAGTACATGATTCAATATATCCTATGACACCTATGGAACATGTCCATTAAGTTTGATTTAGGTCAAGGACATGATTTCCTGAAGAATTGCACAGTTTGGAATTCATCTAATAAAAAGTCAACTGTGCACAAAAGTCAACTTTGACTTTTTGAGATTTTTCACCAAAATGGATTTTGAACCCTAAAATGATGTTAATGTATGATTTGAATCATCATTCATCAAGAAAAATCAAAGAAAGTGGGATAACTTGTAAAAGGGGTAACCATAAAAACTTAGAAAATTTTCTAAGTTATGGAAAAAGTGACACTAATGTGCCAACTTTGGAGGACCATAACTCCTAAACCACAAGGCCATTGTTCCCCATTCAAAGCTTGATTTTTAGATCTCATTGCCCTCTACAAAAGCTTCATACTGACCTATGTCCAAATTCCTCATGGATTTTGAGTTATGGAGTGATCAAAATCAAGAAAAGTCACTTTGTTCCAACACTTAGTGAAAATTTCACTAAGTTAGATTTTGCCTTACTTTTTTCCAAATGTAGGGGGATTTTTCACTTGGATTCAAAAGAGATCAAAACCAAACATGTTCAAACAGTTGTTGTATCATGTAAGGGCTTTCCAAAATGGCCAAGAACATTACCAAATTCAATTTGAGTCATGAGATATGACATTGGCAAGTTGCCTTGTTGAAATCTGTCAAGGCAAGGCAGATTTTGCACTTTTGCTCGATTTGCCAAAATTTTACAAATCCAAACACTCCTATCCACTTGGACACATCTGAGGATTGAATCTAAAGGGGACAATCACTGAGCCAAGCCTCCAAAGTCTTGGGAACAAGAAATAGCATGTTGAACCTAGAATTGCCAAAATAGGGACAAGACTCCAATTTTGGATTGGAGCATTCAATGGAAGCATCAAGGTGGCATGGACTGAGCCATTCTCAACTGAATTCAGTCAAGACTTATCCAAGACTAAGGGAACCAGCAGCCTGTGCCCTAACCTCTAGTCAATGGCTAGAGGAGACTTGGATTTTCATTTGCCAACATTGGCCAAACCTACTCAGCAGTTGCCATTCACTATTCCTTGCAAAATAAACTTGCTCTACTATAAATAGAGCTCAATTGTGATAAGTTTAAGTACACCAAAGCCATCAAATAGATGCTTTCCTCAAAATCTCTTCTTTCACTCCAATTTTGCCTTCTAAGGCAAGTCACTATCAGGTTTTGAGTTTGAGAGCTTTTCTAATCAAACCAATCACACATACACCTCATATACATCACATATGAGTTGATCAAACACTTAAACAACAACTGGAACACTAATTTCTCAGAATCACCAGTCAATTGCTCAAGGTTTTAACCAAAGTGCAGTTGAGATGCCATGAACTGATCCAGCCAATTTCAATCAAGTCCAAGCATTCAAACACACCCCATAGGGTGTAAGGAAGCTGTTCAGATCATCACAATTCATCTGTAACATCTCCAACTCAGAAATCACATTGCTCTTGCTGTCACGACCTAGAGGTAAGCCTAAACTTGGTCATCTCTCAATCTATGCAAATTTCCTCGCACAATACTTTTGCCAAATGTTCATAATCATGCATGGAATGTTTCCCCTCAATTAATTGCATTGTTTGAATCATGTATCAAAAATCCCAGCCTTCATGCAGAATCTAGGGTTCTTGAGGATTTTTCGTGATTTCTTGTTATATGTTTAATTTAAATGAAATTAAATACCATAGACATGATCGTGAGGTTGAAACGAGTTGATTGGTATGTGGATTGCATGATATGATTAAGTATTCAGTGAGATTGGAGAGAAAATGCAAATCTGGGCAAAATTGAAAAACGCGCGTGTTCTTGCCTTTGTTCTTGGCGCCATTTTCCAATATTTGAATATTTGAATTTTGTGATTTTATTTAATTGATTCAAAAATTAATTTCTCTCTGAGTTTTAATGATTTTGAGTTGATTCTTTTTTTAATAATTCACAAAAATGTTAAAATATTTTATTTTACCAAAAAATTCCAAAAATATTATTTATTTCATATAATTGATATTTTTGCAAAGAATTAATATTTTAATTGTTTTTGACATTTTAAATATTTTTTCCACCTTGATTTTGCAACTTTTAATGCCTTCTAATTATTTTGTAGGTCAATACTTAATTTTTAAAGCATTAATCCAAGATCACAATTTGTTTTCCATATGTTAAACAATTTTGATCATTTTAATTGAATTTTTATTCAATTAAATACATTTTTGAAAACAAATTAGGGTTTTGGATTAATTCAACCCTCATAAATCATTTTCAAAACACTTGGGCCTCTATTAGAGTGTAAGACCCAACCCCCTTTGTACAGAAAACTTTTTGGGCCTCATTCGTTGTATAAGTCCCTCTGTACATTTTCAAATAAACGGCGCGATCGTCGCCTTTTAAGAAAATCAACTGGGCCTCTCCTTGAGCTATAAGACCCATTCAAAACTTTTGGGCCTCTAATAGAGTGTAAGACCCAATCCCCTTTTAAACAAAACCCTTTGGGCCTCAGATATTGTATAAGCCCCTTCGCGTTAAAAGAAAATCTCGGCGCGATCGCCATTTTAAACGAAAAAATCATCTGGGCCTACCCTCGTGTTATAAGCCCCACTTTTTTTCTTTAAACCTTTTGGGCCTCTTGAGAGAGTGTAAGACCCATCCCTTTGTACAGAAAACCTTTTTTTGGGCCTCAGTCACTTGTATAAGTCCCTCTGTACAAATTCAAACAGTGCGCTCACTAGTAAAACCCCGGGCCTCTCCTTGAGCTGTAAGCCCCAAAATCTTTGTTTTTTAAAGCACTTTCTCCTTTGATTTTGAAATGTACTGTTGTTTTCAATTTTTCTTTGTTTAACAACTAACCAAACAACATGGAAGCTCTACAACCGAGTAAGTGTTTACACGCTTTCATTTACCGCTTTCATATATATATATATATATATAATTGTATTGTGGGGCTGTTTCACTGTAAGTCTTCTTTCATAAACTCATATCAACTGTGTAATAATAGTATAGATATTTAGAGTTTTCCCCGGCAACTACGTCTAGCATTAAGCCCGTTGATCACTCTTAAATAGTCTAAACTAGATCCTCATAGGATTACCAGACACAGTCTTCCCTCCTCTTGGGGTTAAACAATATGGAGATATGAAAGGCAACATTCTCTGTGAACCCTTTCATAGACTGTCACTCGTAGAAGTTGTCAAAGAAACTCTACTCCCCAGAGATGATCTTTTCTCCGTGAATGGCATCTCTTGAGTTTCTTCCAAATTCTCAGACTTTCCTGGCTTGATCTATTCTCGGTGAATGGTATGTCTTGAACTTCTCGGGGTTTGGGGACCCACAGGCTTCTTAAAAGCACTTGTCAAGAAACTCTACTCCCCATAGATGATATTTTCTCCGTGAATGGCATCTCTTGAGTTTCTTCCAAATTCTCAAACTTTCCTGACTTGATCTATTCCTTGTGAATAGCTTGCCTTGAATTTCTCGAGGTTTGGGGACCCATCGGCTTCTTAAAAGCATCGGCCTCCTCTTGGGCATTATACAAGGACCCACAGGCTTCCTAAAAGCATCCCCGCCTCCTCTTGGGCTTAGTACAAGGACCCGTCGGCTTCTTAGAAGTATTCACAGCCTCCTCTTAGGCTTCATATAATGATTTCTTCCTCCGGGAATGATAGCCTCCTCTTGGGCTTCGTACAAGGACCGATCGGCTTCTTAAAAGTTTCCAGCCTCCTCTTGGGCTTCGTACAAATTGTCCCGACGACCTCCTAGAGGTATAGGAACAGAAATCAGTCATCTTAATAGAGCAATCTTTCCAAGAGTCTATTACTGTTTCTCAAAACATAGTACAAAAGATGAAACTCTAGACCTGGACAGTCTACGACCCTTGAGTCTCCAAGACATTCTCAAGCACCCTTCAAGTAAGGAAAAACACCAGTAGACTTGGACAGTCTCAATACCCTTTGGATTTCCCATTTCCTTAAAGAACAGGAAATATCCCTGATCCTCGAATCAAAATCCCTGAGTGCAAACATTACTCATATAAGAACTGATTTTCTCTTTAAATCAGCACACTGGACCTGTCACTCAACTGAAACAGCAACCTAGCCTCCTCTTGGGCTTTGTACAATGATTCTCCCCAGCAGAGCAAACAACTTTTAGCCTCCATCTTGGGCTTCATACGAGATACTAAATCACTCTCTTGTTGAGTATAAAGGACTCTCTTGTTGAGTCAACCCTTTCAGACTCTCTCTCGGGCTTCGTACGAGACACATACAGAAAAACTCTCTTGTTGAGTCAAATAACCTCCATCTCGGGCTTTATACGAGATACCAAAAGACTTTATCATCGAGTCAAAACCTTTTAGCCTCCCTCTCGGGCTTTGTATGAGACACATATTAGCCTCCTCTTGGGCTTTGTATAAGAAAACCACTGGTTGATCCAATCAACCTTTTAGCATCAAAGTTGTACCTCGTTCACAGTACACAAACATCAATAACTCCTCCTCCTTCCATCTAATCGCTGTAAGCGGCAAGCCTCTGGATCCTCTACATCCATGCCACTGTCCCTCTTTTAGCATGAGAAATTCCTAAGGAAAGATAGCAGTGCTCTACACTGAGTTAAAGTCTTCTCCTTCAGGTTAAAACCCCCTATAAAGGAAATTATGGCATTGCTAGGATCCGCGCATCCCGGTTAAAGTAATCCTCCTTTACAGTCAGTCACCCAACAGTCGTGACAAATAGACCCCCTTTAGAGATGACAAATTCTCTCTAAAGTCAACACCTTCAGCTTCACATCTTGGGCTTTGAACAAGATATAAACCATCTTTTTAGCTTCACGTCTTGGGCTTTGAACAAGACACCAAAAACACCTATTTCCTCCCATAGAATAGGAGGAACTACGAACGCTCTGATTTCTCTATTTCGGTAAATGGGAATACGTAGGCATAAGATTGAAAGAAAAATCTTAGCGAGCACACTAAACAAAAACCAAAAATCCTATACCTCCCAACAATCGAACGAACGCTATTTTAACAAAATAACCTAGGAGAGACCCCGAATCTTTGTAACATCTGTAAACCAACAGTTTTGACTGTTTAACCTCAGTATGCAAGCAGGGTTAGTTGGAGACATCTATTTCCCTTCCTTCATCAGCTTCAATAGGATAAAAAATGAATCGAGTTGTAGTACCAGAGCGATTGTGCTTCGAAACCACATCCAAAAATCACTCGATACAAGATCCCTTGAACGTATTACTAGTTAACGGTAATGGGTTCAACCTCGATCTATGACTCTGAGAACCCTATTTTAGAAACCTTGTGTCGATGGTTGAGTAGTAGAAGCCTACGAGGTACCTTCCTTATGGGAAAATATGAAAACCTCACCTAGAAGAGATTCGTTTCAAGGATATTATGGTCTGATGAGCCTTCGTCATGGCAATAATGTCTGTGAGAAGGATCTGTGATTCTAGGCACCTACCTGTATTTAGCCTACCTTTGGGGTTCCCATAATCTGATACCGATTATTTACCCGTTGTTATGTACAACATCAGAACTTGATTGATCCCGTGATCTTGGATATGGAATTTCAACATCACATCCATGCATATCATTTCATCTTGCATATGCATCAACTGTGCATCTTGCATCTCATTCCAAAACTAAAAACTTATTTCCTCTTCCTTTATCTCTAGTAAATCAAGCTGATTCCCGACACCAGTACGCTACTCGAGCCAACACCAGATAAATGATGGATTAGATTCAAGAAGAACATGTTGCTTTCAGAGAAGAGATGGACTCTGTCAAAAACAAGATTGATTAGATTTTCGAGGCAATAACAGCTCTATCCAAGAGAGCAAATGAACTTCCCAACACCGCTGCTACAACAAGGAACAGTGCCCCTGTGCAAGGATCTACCTCATTGGCTTCAGTTCCCCTTCCAAATCCTTTGATCTGGGGTATGCCTCCAGACTACACTCCTGCAATTGAAGGAGTTATTTCCCAACCAATTCCTACATCTGGGGTTACTGTTGGAGCTATCCCACAAGGTCAACCTACTATTATTCAAATTCCTATTCCTCGTACTGAAGAGAAGATACAAGATGAGTATGACGTGGAAAATAATCATAAGGTTGTCCCCATTATCAGTCCTCATGCTGCTCAAGATTCTGAAGCCATCAAAATGTTTCATGCTTTAGCTAAAAAAACTCAGAGTCATGGAAGGGCATAACCCAACCTCTCTAAATGACTTGGAGATGTGTCTAGTGCCAGATGTTGTGATCCCCTCTAAGTTCAAGGTGCCAGAATTGAAAAAATATAAGGGTCTCAGCTATCCTAACATTCATCTAAATATGTACTATCGAAAGATGCCTGCATATGCCAGGGATGACAAGTTGATGATCCATTGCTTTCAGGACAGCCTATCTGGAGCGTCACTAGAATGGTACATACAACTGGAATGCAGTAGTATGCGTACTTGGGCTGAGTTGGTTGAAGCTTTTATTAAGCAATACAAATACAACACTGACTTAGCTTTAAACCGTACTCAACTCCAGAGTATGGCTCAAAAGGACAACGAATCCTTTAAAGAGTATGCACAGCGTTGGAGGGAGTTAGCTGTAAGAGTGCATCCACTACTGGTCGACCGTGAATTAATTGATATTTTCATGGGTACCTTGCAAGGGAATACTATGAAAAGCTGATCAGCAGTGTGTCTTCATGATTCTCAGACATGGTGATTGTTGGTGAAAGAATTGAAGAAGGCTTGAAGAGCAGAAAGATTCAAGGAGGTTCTAGTATCCAGGCTGGAATCAAGAAGCCTTTTAATGGGTATAAGAAAAAAGACGGTGAAACAAATGTTGTATCTTCTCATAGGGTTTAGGTTTTAAGATCACGAGCATGAAGTCATGGTCTAGCCATCCCAAAGGTATGTACTATTAGTTTCTTTGTACCTGTACAACAGGTTCTACAAAGTTCCCAGAGTCATCAGTAAATCTTTCGGATATTATCGGTTTGCACAACTACTCATGCGGGCTAATAATATTCTCAAGATAAACTCGTCTGAGTGTAGTACCGCATGACAATCATCACAGGTCTACACATGGATAATCACTGCACTACGTCTTAAAAAGGCTTAGAGGGTGAAAGGATACTAAGGTCATCAGCTTCACGGACTTCCAGGTCGGAAAAAGTAATACCAATACGACTACTCGTACGCCATCACTAATCCCAAAAAGGCTTCCACTGAGCATGGTTATATCATATAATCATGTTAGGACTACTCCCAACAGTTAACTATTGATTATACCACAATCCTATCATAAGTTCACTCAAGTCCGGGTTAGGACTTATCTTACCACACAAAAGGTCACAACCCTGCACGCAGAAAAATCCAAACAATGAAAATATACACAAATATACAAGTATACAAGTAAGCAAAAATAACACAAATACAAAATAGATAGGCTTAACCCTCTTAGGGGAAAATATCCCCAGTGAATTCGCCATTTCTGTTGCGGGGAGAATCGGATGTCAAGCTATTGAATTAACTTGAATCACAAATCTTTGAAGTTCACCACCGAACTTTAATTTATCCAAAGGAAAGGGAAAAGATCAAAGAAGACCCTAAGTGCGCAATGTAACAATAAAGCTAAGAGATCTAAGGTTATGGGGTTGGTTATACTAAGGGAAGGTACTAGCACCCTAAGTATTAGTAGTACTCTATAGGAACCTCTTATTTGTATTTGTGTTATGCTTATTATTTGGGAATGACCTAAGATTTTGCTAAGTATGCTCGCCAAGACTTCGTAGTCTTGTGCCTACGTATCCTAACAAGGATGGAATCAGAGCATTCGTAGTTCACCTAACTACGGGTGAGGAACACTTGATAGTGATCAAGGTTCCAAGGGGGAAGGCAAGTGTCCATAACAATGACACTTACATAGATTTCTACAAACTCTATCCTAAGTCTAAGTTGAAAAACCTAATGACTCTAACAAGGTCAAGAGGGAAAGGAAAGTGCTCATAACCAAAACACTTCTAGAGTTAACAAACTCTAATCCTAAGGCTAGGATGGGAAAGCTAAAGACTCTAACAAGGTCTCAAGGGAATGGTAAGTGCTTATAGCAATAACACTCACATAGAGTTTACAAACTCTAACCTAAGGCTAGGTTGAAAGACTAATGACTCTAACAAGGTCATATGGGAAAGGTAAGTACTCATAGCAATAGCACTCACATAGAGTTTACAAACTCTAACCTAAGCCTAGGTTGAAATACTAATGACTCTAACAAGGTCAGAAGGGAAAGTAAGTCTAGGCAAAACTAAGCTATGACATAAAGTCAACAGAGAAGATCCTTACCTTTGGATTTAGATTAAGAAAAGATTTTGGATGCAAAAAGAAAGGAAAATCTATGGAAGACTGAATCCTAAATGTTGTCATGCTAACCTAACATCGAGATTGAAGGGAAAATGCTAACCTAACGTTGTCATGCAAAGATTAAGAACCTAAATCTATCCTACTCCAATCTTAATCAAAAAGTAAGTTGAACTAGGAGGTCCTAAGGGAAAATGTGAGGCGACAGGCAAACAAGTAATCAAGGTACAGTTCAAAAGTCAAAATGAATTATCAAGAAAAACATGGAAGTAAAAGGCATAAACGAGAAGAGAAATATTATAACATAATAGAAGGTGCATGAATTAGATGAATAATGTACGCAAGATATGAACAGAAAAATAATCAGAATAAAAGTCGAAAACATAAGTCCAAATAGAAAGAGCCAAAACTCTAAGCTACATAATCAAGCCAAGTCACACGTTAGTAGTTAAATCGACAAAGGAATTAACTAAATAAAACCTAAGTGATCAAAGGTTAAAAACCAAAACAATTAAATCTAAACAAAAATCAAAATAAAAGAAATAATTCAAGAACTAATAAGAAAATATTTTTGAAGCTTTTATTATTTAAATGAAGGTGAATAAACTAAATAATTTAAATAGTTATAATTAATCCTAAACTAAACAAACCGAACTAAAATAGAAGGTTTTTTAGAAGGAGAAACTCAAAACAAAATTAAAACATATTTAAAAGAGAAAATCTAAAATGAAAATCAAACAAAATAATTTAAGAGAGAAAATCTAAAATTCACTATATAAAACAACTAATTAAACAAATAGTATTAAAATTATTAAATCTAAAGATTAATTAAAAAAACTAAATAAAGAAAAGATTTTTGAATTTTATTGTTTTAACAAATAAATTAAGCAAAACAATATGTTCCTAAAATAACAATTAAAACCAAATATTAACAATTAAAAATAACTAATTAAAATAAATACTATAGATTAAAACAAACAATATTAACAAAATAATTAACAATATTATTGATAAAATAACTAAGAAAGATTTTTGACAAAGTATTTTTTAACTAAATAATTAACAAAATTTTTTAACAAACAAATAACAAGATTATTTAACAAAATAATTAATAGAATTGAAAGGGTGTAATTAAGAGTGTGATTATAGAATCATCATTGGCTTAGAAAACAAATTTACACACCAAACAAAAACATGGGAGGGTGAATCAAGAAACAAGTGTGTGCAGCTACCCTCAAACGTGGGTCGAGCCCATCACATTCAATAGGGTGCTGCTGCCTTCAAAACATCACAAGGTAAAGGAAAATTTTACCTCATACCCCCACACTTATCTCTCTACCCCTACATTGAATTTTTTTTGACCAAAATGCTCTCATATAAAAAAAAATTATTTTATTTTTTCACCTTTCCTTCATTTATGTTTCTAAATTTCGATACAGAAAAAAGTTATCATACCGGAACACTTTATGAAAGTGTTCCGGTTGAATAATATTCGTGTTTCAAAAATTTTCAAAAAAAATTAATACCGAAACATTTTTTGAAAAAAGTGTTCCGGTTGGTAATCTTTCAAAAATTAAAAAAAAAGTCATGCCAGAACACTTTTTAAGAGCGTTCTGGTTGAATATATTATAAAATCCGGACTTTTTTATAAAAGTGTTCCAAATAGAATTTTTCTTACTAAATTAGTTTCGGCAACAGGTTAAAACTGATACAAAAAGTAAATAGACAACGTTTGTAAAGTGTTGCTGAAACTTATTTAACAATTTTTTAACCAGAACACTTTCAAAAAGTGTTCCGGTATCTTATTAATACATCCAACCGAAACACTTTCAAAAAGTGTTCTGATATGATAATTTTTTCGTTACTTTAGGCCACGGTTTGAATTGTTGCTGAAACTCATTTAGCAATTTTTAAAACCGAAACACTTTCAAAAAGTGTTCCGTGTCTTATTAATACATCCAACTGGAACACTTTCAAAAAGTGTTTTAGTGTCTTATTAATACATCCAACCGGAACACTTTCGAAAAGTTTTCCGGTATGATAATTTTTTCGTTACTTTAGGCCATTGTTTTGAACTGTTGCTTAAAACTCATTTAGCAATTTTTTTAACCGAAACACTTTCAAAAAGTATTTCGGTGTCTTAATAATATACCTAACCTGAACACTTCTAAAAAATGTTCCTGTATGATAATTATTTTAAAAAGGTGAAAAATAAATTATGGAAAGGTGAAAAAATAAATGATGGAAAGGTGAAAAAATAAAACAAATTAACTTTTTATATGAGGGTATTTTCGTAAAAAAAATCAATGTAGGGGTAAAGGGATAAGTGTGGGGGTATGAGGTAAAATTTTCAAATAAAGGTTGTAAAGAAAATCTCGGGCCTAAAAGCCCATTACGTTAAAACCAGAACAAAGAAAAAAACATAATAGGTTTAAAACAAAGCCAAATAGCATCACGGTCAAAAACATGCTCCTCATTCTATAAGCATCAAACAACAGCAAAAGTAAAAACATTAACAAAAGGTAAAAACATCAGCACCACGTATCAGTTTTCGAGGATTCAAAGCAAAATTGAAGGTTCTGCTATCGTTGTGTGATTAGAAAGGAATGCAGCGCGCAGTGGTTGTGCGACTTAATCTTCTTCGGAGATGGCATATGCACCGATTTGGCAAGTTTTCACGTTCTCCTCTTCTTCGATGTCAGATTTCCGTTGTTGATCAAGGTTGCAGTTGTGGCGAGTTGTAGCTGCTCAAGGTCGCTGCTCAAAATCGCAGTGTTGTGACTGGTGGATCTGTGACGGAGGGTTTGCGTGAAGGTGGGGTTGTCGCCAAAAATGGTGATGATGAGGGTTGTTTGAGGGTCTGTGTCGGTGTGCTGTGGTTTTTGTATGGTAGGCAAGATGAGGTGAAGAGGAAAGTGTTGTTGTGTGTTACTCTTGTTATGTTTCCGGCGATGCCGCAAGCTGAAGTTTTTGTGCTATGGTGGTCGCCAACGGTTGTTGTTGATGTTGGTGAGTTGATGTTGTTGTACTGATAAAGAAAGGAAATGAGGATGATGAAATAATGATTATTGTTGTAGTGTTGTTAATGGTTTGCGAAGTTGAGTTTGTATTGTTTGTTATGGTGATATTGGAATGAGGTTGAAGAAAGTTTGAAGGCTTATGGTGGAAAAGAGGAGTTTGATTTATCTTATGGATGTATGAAGGTGTGTTTTCCTCCCTTGCGAACGGTTCCTCCTTTTTCTTTTGTTTCTGTTCTTCTCCCCTTTCTTATTTGCAACTTCTTCTCCTTTTGTGCTTTTTCTTTCTCTTATGAATGTTGTGTTTTTTCCATTGACATGTACTATTGTTGCGTTATTTTTGTGCCGATTTGTCGTGCTGTTGTTGTACATTTGGTTTGCTGCAGGTTGTCTTGTGGTCTGGCGTGGTTTTTGGCAGCAGAGGTTTGTTGTAGCATTTCCTTTTGTTTCTTGGTGGATAATGGTTTAGGGACGGTTGCTGTGAGTGTACAAGGTATGAAGATTTGCAGGATTGTTGGATGTCTTGGTAGCATGGTGTTGGCAGGTTGTACGGTCTTGTTATTTTGGATTGTTGTGGAGGAAAACACATGAGTTTGTACGGCTTCCTCACAGGTTCAGCCAGTCATGTGGTTGGAGCAAGTGGTTTAATTTTTGTAAATTGTTTTTTAGAGTTAAATGTGGCTAGACATGTGAGAGTGAATTTGTTTGTGTTGTAATTTTCTTGTAAATCCAAATGATAAATGGGCCTAAAATTTGTGTGTGACTTTGATTGAATTTGTGAATGAAAATGAGTTGGAATGAATTTTGTATTGTGAATCTTGAAATCAGATGAAAATAGAATTTGAAAATCAGAGCTTTAATTTTTTGAACTTGAAATGAAATTAAATTTGGACTTGAAATGGAATCGAAATTTGGAATTGAATTAGAATGGAACTCAAACTTTAAGTGAATTTGAATGAACCTAAAATGAATTGGAATGGGGATGGACTTGGAATTGATTAGAATTGAGATTTACACTTGAAAATTGAACTTGAATTTTAAAATTGGAAATGTATTGAAACTTTGAAATTTGACACTCGATTTGAATTAAGAAATACATCTGAGCTTGAACTTGAAACTTGAATTAGAAACTTGATTTGAACTTGAATTGGAATTGACAATTGAATGGTTTTGAAACTTGAATATGAAACTTGAAATGGATGGAAATGAAGTTGGACTTGAATTGAATCGAAATAGAATTGAAACTTGAACATGAACTTTGAAAGGAAATTGAATTTGGTTCAAAACTTGGAAAGAATCTTGAATTGGTTTTTGAATATTGAATTGGAAATGGATATTTGAAATGGTTTTCAAAATGAACATAAATGGTTTAGAAACAATTTATGGATAGTTTTAAAAGGATAACTGAAAATGGGTAATTGACAAAATGGACAAAAATTGTTATGGGAATGGATATACGCTTCCACACTTGAACAACACCTAAACCTCGACAATTACACTTGACCCCCACCAATCCTGGATTATATCACAACTTTGAATTCATCTCTAAATGATCTTGATTGAACGACAAATATGATGAATCCTTAGATCAATGACGAGAACCTGAACCACACAATCAGTACTTGCACGCAACTCAACTGCTTTGACCTTTGATGGCTCTGTACCTTCAACAAACAACTTGAATTGACGCAAAACCCTGGTTTGATGATCTTTAAACATAAATTATTGATCCATGACAAATCCATATTTAGAATGAAATAGACTCCTCCTTCTTAACCAAGACCAGGCCACACTCAACTGCACCAAAACGTTACTGCACATACTCTTGACCTGCTAATCTCAAATGAACCTCAACTGAATGCCACCTTCCCATCTTAAAAACAAAGGGTGAGAAACCCTAATCTTCCTGCCTTGAGTGCACACTAATGAAACAATGACTTGATGAGAACCAAAACCCTGATTCAGAATCTTTCTAGTTAAGCCACTGATGAAACCCTAAACAACTGATACCCTTGAAGAAAACCATAGAATCTGACGTTCTGCCTTGATAAACCTCTGATAGGAACTTCTCATGATGATTGAAAATCCAACACCTTTGCATCAAAATTGAGTACAATAACCGAAAGAAACAATCTCTGAACAATGGAAATCCAACTCAATAGAAAACCTCCGATCCCATGTCTTAGGAGCCAAAGCGAGAATGAATGCAAGTTCAAAAATGCCTGGTCAAAATTTAGGGTATAACAATTGCCCCTATTTAAATATCTTTACCAGATGACATGCGCAATGATAATCTTTATAAAATCATGGTGAAAGGTATTTAAATACAGAAAACCAGAAATTTTGACCCTAGATGCAATGACATGTTATGCTATGGACAAAAGAAGCCATGAAGTTGGTGTTTCATTCAAAATTGATTTCCAACACTTAAAATTTTTTTGAGACAAATCTACCTTGTAAAAGTAACCAACTTGTGAGCCATTTTTCATCATGATCCATTTTGATTCAAGAAAAACTTAAAACATGAAAGTTATAGAGCATGTCTTAGGATTTTCAAAAAGTACAAGTACATTATTTTCCATGCATGAGCCGAGAGTTTCGAAAATGGGAAGTTAGGGTTCCAAACTTGAATTTCAAGTCATCTTCATGATGAATTCTTGGAGCAAAACCATTCCAAACTTGCAAATCCCTTGATTGCAGGTCTGGTTACTTGCAAATCCACCTCTAATCAGAATATTACACAAGTTCTTAAGGCATTGTCTAAGTGTTTAAGCCTTTGTTCATGGAATTTTTCCATTTTGGGAAGAAAGTGAACACTTCCATTCTTAAAAAGCCACTTTAATCACAAAAGGTCAACTCCTTGAGCTTCTACAATGTTTGCTCTACACTCAAACCTTTTCTAAACTCAGAAGCAACATCCCAACCACCCTACACACTTGTACCTTTGCATTGTAACTCCATAATCTCATGAAACTCCTCATTCATTCTCAACCAAAACCATAACTTGATAACTCTTGTTTCTGATCAGCCCTTGATCCCACTATTTCCCTATAAATAGAGGGATCCCCCAAGCTTCTAAACACAGAACAATCACTCTACAAAACCTCAGCATTCTCTTCTCCAACAAAATTTGTAAAAACCTCATATTTCGCAAGTTCTTGAGCCGAACACTTTCCCCGTGATTTTACTTCAAACAAACACCACAAATCATCTCTAAACACTTGTTAGAACTTGTTCATACCATTGAATAGGTTTTGTACCATCCTTTACACCATTCACTATTTCACTTTTTCAATTTTGCAAAAACATTCGTGTGAGGTTATACAAGTTGTTTCCAGCCAAAGTGGTTGTTCAAACACTCTTCATAAAGACCAAGGAGGCTTATATGATCTCTCTTTTCTTGCTGGAACTCCATTGAAGAAGCATTGAACTTTCTCCAATAGGTAACATTTTTACACTTTTATATCTTTATTCATACATTATTCTTGAGTATTTATTGAAGAAAAAATGTAGTACGTATTGTGTTTGTTGTGTGTTTGCTACTGTATGCATTATACCATGCTCATACATTGAGTTTTTATTGTTAGAAACCTTATGGTTCATATCTGGTTTTTACCTTAGTATGCCCTAGCCATTATGTTTTAGGTCTTAATAATGGCACCATCGTGTTCCTTGGATTTTTCTAAGCAATTTTGATTTTGATTTTGTGAAAAATGATCAAGAGAGAGAGAAAAAAATGAAATAATGTTGTTGCATGAGAGAAAAAATGAAACACGGTATGCAGAACGTGGGAGAGAGAGAGAGAGAGAGAGAGAGAGAGAGAGAGAGAGAGAGAGAGAAAGAGAAAGAGAAAGAGAGAGAGAGAGAGAGAGAGAGAGAGAGAGAGAGAGAGAGAGTGCATGAGGGTTAGTGATGGTGATGACGTGGCATTGTCCATTTTATTCATGAGAGTTTATAATATATATTTATGAATATGGTTAAGTGAATGGATGAGGGCACAACACCGCTGGTCAAGGAGGTTTGTGTTGATGCTTGGGTCTGGGGTTCGAATCCGCCTTCGCCCTAGACCCATTTTATTCATGGTATTTTTTGCCTATTTATTTTGTTATTTTTCTTAATTTTGAAGACCCATAACTTTGTGCTCCCTAAGCCTTTTTGAGCCACTCTTTTTGCTAAGTGTTCATAATTTTGCCTATTTTATGATGGTGTAAAGAAATTCCAGAATTGATTAATTTTTAATGAACTTATGCTTGTTCAAAGTAGACACATTTTTAGGTTTATTTTAGGGTTTCAAATGCATTTCTTTGTGCTCCCTAAGCCTTGTATGAATGCTATACACCTTGTATGAACCTTGTTTGTTGTTGTTAATACGTACCTCTTAGTTTTGGTTTGAGTTTGACACACTTTAATGCATGTGTACATGTTTATGTGCCTTTGAAATTTGGTGTGCTTATACCATGAACTTTGAATGATACCATGTTTAAGTAATGTTTTTAATTGTACATGTTTACCATGAACTTTGAATGATACCATGTTTAAGTAATGTTTTGACTTATACATATTTACCATGAACTTTGAATGATACCATGTTTAAGTAATGTTTTGACTTATACATGTTTACCATGAACTTTGAATGATACCATGTTTAAGTAATGTTTTGACTTATACATGTTTGCCTTGAACTTTGTGTAGCGAGCGATTTTTGTCGGTGACGCGACCACCTTATCGCTGGGTTTTCCTCACTACAATGGTAGGAAGGGGTGCTACTTTCTGATTTCTTATTTATCCCATGAAGCTGAAAGGGAAAGAGAAGCTATCTAAAACTAACCTTGCACGCGAATGTTTAACTGAACAAACGCTTAAAAGAGATTCGGGGAGTCGGGGTCAGGTTATACAATGGGGAGTTGTCAATTACCCATCCTATATGTGGTTATCCACAGGATATTAGCTTTAGGTTTTGCTTTGTAATTGATGGTGTTTATCTGTTAATGGGTTAGGAAAGTTTCTTGGGAAGTATGAGTGAGTGAGTGAGATTTTGTTGATGTTCGGGTGTTTTTGGTAAGGTACTGGACCTAAGTTTTGATGTGAAGGTACTGGACCTAGAGTTTTTGATTAGTATGCTCGCTAAGATTTCGCAATCTTATGCCTACGTATTACCGTTTAAATGAAATAGGGAAATCAGAGCAATCGTAGTTCCTCCTATTCTAAGGGAGGAGAAAATGTTTTGGTGTCTTGTGTCGCTCCCAGGATTTTCATCCAGGTACAAACGCGAAAGTGGCGCGGAACACAGAGTCGCCAGCCGTGTAAATTTATCCCAAGAGAGGGAAAGGGAACACCGCATAAATCTGAGGAAGAGGGAAAGGAATGGTCATCGCAACCATAGCCTGGGTTCGGGAGTCGGTTACGCGAGGGGAAGGTGCTAGCACCCCACGCGTCCATCGTACTCGATGGGATCCACGCTTGTTGTCTAATCTAAGGGTGAGTTATCCTAACATCTATGGCTGTACTAAAACGGGGAAAGGGAAAACAAAGACAGACTCGGTAGGACGTCGACGTCCTAGGCCTACGTACTCCCTTTGTGCAATGGGGAATTCAGAGTCAACGTAGTTCGGACCAAGTTCTTTTTGTGTTTTTTATGAGCAACGTTAAGTTCGCGTCCAGCAGTTAGGGTCGATGCCTGTTTGCGACTCAGACGGAAAATAACGTGCCCTTTTTGAAAATAGCCTTTAGTTTGACAATCCCAAAGGACAAAAGGTTTGAGATTTGTTTGTATTTTTTAAGACAGAAGTTACTTGAGTTAATTCATAACTCAACTTGAACCAAAGTCTATGACACGGGAGCGAATGCGTCGCATGGTCGCCCCCCAATGGGACGTATGCTCAACACTCTAGAAGAGAGAAGGGGGACCCCTCAATCTTTATTTCCTATGTTTAAGGCTCGTGTGCAAGGCAAGTTGACCTTATTAAGTATCTTAGAAATTGTTATGAGATGAGAAGAGGGACTGTAAAGAAAAGAAAAACACTAAGGGGATTCTATCCTAATGTTATCATGCAAAGATGGCCCTAAGGGGAGGTTTGACAACAACCTAAGCCTAAAGAAAAGAAAAGATGAGAGAAAGAAGGAGTAAGGGTGAACATGGATAACTATCCACATCCTCAAATAACTTACCTCGGCCTCTGCATAAAAGGTTAGTACAAAACAGACATAAGTAAAAAATAAGACAAATGAAACCCAAGCAAGTCATAAACCAAAGTGAAATGGTTACAAACCAAATGAAACTCATCCAAGCCAGAATATACACCTTAGAGGTGACCCCCAATGTTTACCAAACAAAATCAAGCAAATAGAATGCAAACCAGTGGTAAAACAAACAAGAGAGTTATCAAAGAAGGAATAGAAGAAGGAAGAGTGGATATGCAAGGTGATTATGCAAGAATACTTCAAATGATATCCAAGTCAAAATGTGGATGACCTAAACATGTGCCTAAACATGCTATACAAGTGTCACATGAGGCATACAAACAGATATCCAAGCATCAAACATCAATAGAAGAAGAAGGAAGCATATAAGGGAAACATGTTCAAACATGTAAGATGAAACATGAATAGCATATGACATGAATGAATGCAAAGCTCCAAGGTCAAAAACATATATCCAATGAAGTGCAAATGAATGATAAGGTATGGCAGACATAAACCAAACATAAATCATGAAGAAACACAGATGAGAAGAAATGATAAGATAAGTCAAAGAAAAGGCATGTAAACCAAGCATTGAACATATGCACAAAGTATGCAACAACCTCACACCAATGACATATAATGGCAATCAAATGACCTATAACAATTCAAACATGGTTTATGAAGTCAAATAAGCAATCCCAAATGATGGCACAAGTGCCTTCTCGAACAAGTACTCAGACATGATCAAAGATGTGCATACAAGAAGACCTCAAACAAAGGGCAATCAAACAATTAGAAAAACATCTTCTAAAATTACCAAATTAAAACTTAACACACCTCAACCAGTGGCAAACAACATTTCAAAAGCTCAAGCCAAAATTCCCCAGATAGGTCACTCAAACAATTATGCAAATTCAAATGAAAATTATGAACTAACATGCAAAATAAAGGGACTAAAATGCAATATGAAATGATTTTAAAAATGAGAGAAATTTTTTTTAATGCAATTCAATATGTTGATGAAACAATACAAAAAGAATGGGCTCAAAAGGTTTCATAGACTATGAGAAATAAAATAAACAAGTTAGAGTATGCATGTATGGAATAAACTCAAAAGAAATTAACCAAATAATTAATTCAGATAATAAAAATAAAATAAAATAATAAAATAAAATTTGGTAAAATTTTATAAAACTCTAAATATGACTCATGAAATTTTTGGTGATTTTTGGATGCAATTATCTATTTTTAAAAATTAAAAATACAAATAATGCAATTGAATAAAATAAAAATATGGCAATAAACATGGAGGGTGTGAATAGCAGCAAAAACACGTTAAATAAGTTAATGGGCTCATACAGGGGGGTGTGAATAGAGGGCCCATACACTAAAACCCATCAAAAAAACAAAAAGGATAACACGTGAACCCAGTCCACCACGTTGACTCCATATGAGCCCTTGGATCAATCTAACGTCACACAATCAGTCAGCGCAATCATAAAATCAACAAAATCAGTGGCCATGATTAAAAGTGCATCATAATTAGAATACGCATGCGCATACACAATTGCCCAGAAATTAAAAAAAAAATCACACGTGAGAGGCACATGAAATCATTAATGCATTGTCAATACGTAGGCCATCAGATGCAATCAACGTCCAAGATTAATCAAAAGTTAACATGATGGATGGTTTGGATTTGAGGAAGACAATAATTACCATGGGATAACACACACATAGCCAATAACATAAAAACAAATTTTAAAACGCGTGGCAACATATGGGCCACACGATCGAGGCAATGGACGGTAGGATTTCATCCCCTACCTTGGAAACCCTAGCTGGCCGGAAAAACCAACCAGACGCCGGAGCCCTAGCTCCGGTCGTCTTCTCCGGCAACCTGCAATAAAAAACCTCCCAGAAAATGCAAAAGGGTATACCTTCTTGACCAGAATTTGATGAGGATCAATAATATGCCATTAAAAATCACAAATAACTAACACATAAGCCAAATCGAATGAAACAAGTTATGGTTCCAAAACTTAAAACTCACTAAACAACCAAACCATGCGTCCAAACTCAAAACAAAACACATCAGTATCATCAGTGGATATCAAAGATCATTATGCATGTCAAAAATTTGAGTTTAGAGAGCATGCAAATTATCACTAACCTGAGATCAAGCAATCCGTATCCTCGCTGTTAGCTTCAAACGATGGGTGATTTGCGTTCTATGGATCCCAAGGATTAATGTTGTGAAGGAATTTTTGGAAAAGCTCTTGTGGATTGAGAGATTCTAAGGAATGAAGGATTAGGGTTCACACTTGAAAATCTCCATAAAATAACGTGTCTCCCCTCTAACCAGTGCATGAGTTAGCTTAAATATATTAGGTTAATCCACTGATTAGCATTTGGGCCTTGTTAATTCTTCACTTAAATAGTTTTGGGTGATTTTAGAAATTTGCATAATGTGAAATACACCCTCCTCCATGCATGTACACCCAAGCCCTTGATTATGGATCACTTATTTAACAATTGCTAATCACACCTAAATTGGACTTGGGCCTTGAGATGTCTTGGTTCATGAGTTTTCAATGATCTTGCAATTTTGCATAATGTGAAATAAGTGATGTACAAGTCATGAAATCTCTTGGTTCAAAGGCCAAAATGATCCTTAAGGAATGTACTTTGATGTTAGAATGTGCCTTGAATCAATTATAGGTCACTATGTCCCAAAATGCAAAAGTTGTGAAAATGGAACCATGAGAAAACCCTAAAAACCCCCTTGCCTTCTTTTGATCATAACTTGAGTTTCACAAATGATATGGAGACCAACTAGTACTTGCTGGAAAGGGGAGAAAAAGATCTTCAACTTTCATGTTTGAGGAAAATTCATTTGAAGCTTCCTTGATGATGAAAAGTCAAGTTGAAAGTATTGTAAGAACTTGCCCAAAATGGAAACTTTCAAATTATAGGTCATTTCCATATTTAGTAACTTTTGTACCAACCCTTGATCCTTGATAAATGGTATGAGACTTGACTCTTGAAGACCATATAAGGATGTGAAACCTTGAAAACCTTGAAGAGAACCTCAAAATTTCACAGTTGACTTCCCGTCTCACTGTTGACTTTTCCCCAATTCTCCTGATTCCCAATCCATTGGCCAATTGAACTTCTCATGAACCAAACTAATGGACAATCTTCCATTCCTAGATACTTAGGGACCCAAGGAATACCATGAAATCAAGTCTTTCCCAAAAAATCAGAAATAAACTGACTTTATAGCAAACCCTAATTTTGGTACCCTCAGTCTAGGAGGAAAATAGCACAGTCTCCAAATCCAAATTCCTCTGAATATGATGTGTATCCTCTCCAAAAAAGATAAGATATGCCATTTGGTGATGATAAAAACCCAAGAAGCTTGCCCATTGGAGCAATAAACCCAAGAATCTCAAAACCCTAATTTCTGCACTGGTTAGGAGAGAGTGATCCACTTGGCTCTCTTGGACAATACAAGGACTCTTGCTTGACCCTTTGAAGAACATCTTCTCCTCTTGAACTGCCTCAGGAACCTTGACCCCATGCTAAGAACCAATGATATGCATACATGATAATGCAAAAATGAAGTGAAACATAAGCCAGTTAGTACTGAAGTAAGGAGAGCAAATTTTGGGGTGCTACAGCTGCCCCTATTCAATCAACTTGGTCCTGAAGGTATGATAGCAACGACTGTCATGCGTTCAAAGGATTCACGGGGATTGAATACCAAAAGAAACCTGAAATTTGCAATCCTCAAAGGAGGGACGACTCCACTGGGGAACAAGCAATAAATGCTGCACCTGTCGCAACACGTACGAGTGTTGGTAATCGATACGAACAATATATTGGAATGTCATGAAATAAACACAAACGAGTGTTAATTATGCTGGGGATAAACACAGACGGGTGTCAAGGAGTCAAAGATATCAGATACGAACAAGATACCGGAAGGATACACGGACGGGTGTAAAAAGGTTCAATACGGACAGGTGTAAAAGGGTTCAATGCGGACGGGTGCTGAAAAGATACACTGACGGGTATAAAAAGGTTCAATACGGACGGGTATTGAAAAGATACACTGACGGGTGTAAAAAGGTAAATTTACTGGGGATTGATCTCGCTGGGGAATGGAAGGCAACACGAACGGGTGTCATCCAAAGGTCAATACGGACGGGTATCGAAATCAAAGGTTCAAACATGGACGGGTGCTGAAAGGACACGGACGGGCGTCAAATGTCAATACGGACGGGCATTGAAACAAAGGTTCAGACACGGACGGGTGCTGAAAGGACACAGACGGGCGTCAAATGTCAATACGAGCGGACATTGAAACAAAGGTTCAGACACGGACGGGTGCCAAATGTCAATACGGACGGGCATTGAAATGAAAGGCTCAAACACAGACGGGTACTGAAAGAACACGGACGGGTGCCAAATGTCAATATGGACGGGCATTGAAATGAAAGGCTCAAACATGGACGAGTGCTGAAAGAACACGGACGGGTGCCAAATGTCAAAAACCCTTGAGGGAATAAACCAAAGGACCACCTGGACGAAGGGGTAAAAATGAATCATGGATTAACGCTCCTGGTAAACAACCCTGCAAGGGAATGTCAAATAGTGCTTTGAATGACTAAACCCAACACTTGTGGAGTAAAGTCGAATGATATTCTCCAAAATCTGCTTTTTTCCCGACGAAGGGAGACTCAAACCTGGCTTATGCTTCGGATGCCTATGTTTGAATTTTGCCGTAATGCTCCACACGAAGTGGAAATGCTACGCATTTGAGGATGCAATGCAAATGCTTATGATATGTAAAAAGGGTCCCTCCAGCAAAATAAATGCTGGAGAGAAAAGACCGATTCAGCTAGGGATGACAAAAATAAATTGTCCTCCGAATCCAGGAACTCTGCTGAGAAGGATCACACTGACCGACTCTTTGGATCCACAACTTCTGTCGGGGATGAAATCCAAAATCATATACACTCTACCGGGGATTACACATGTCCCAAACCTGAGATTCCTCCTCTGCTGGGGGAGTTGAGAATGAATGCCAAAAATGGAACCAAAAGTCTGTTACTGAGGGTTGCCAATAACAGATGGGCTTAGGACCTGCTGGGGGGTGCCAGCCCATAATACCATCCTGCTTGGGGAAAAAAGTCCATGATACCATCCTGCTTGGGGATACTGCTGAACTTAGCCTGCTGATGGGGGAAAATGACTTTACTCCCATCTTGCTGGGGATTAGAATATGACATCGTCGGTGAAAGCACGCTTCCTGACTGGATGGGGAAGGTGAACACCCTGATTCTGTGGGGAAATAACGTCTTGATCCGGAGAAAATACTTCCCAAGTTTCCTGCTGGGGAAGGTCTGCTCTGCTGAGGAAAGGTGCAATCTCAATGCTGGGGAGAGCCACCCTACTGGGGGAGTACAATGCCGTTGCCCTGCAAGTCAAATAACAACAAATAGAATATGCCACAACATGACTATCACCATTAATGCCTAAGTAATTTTTACTGCTTTTCGTTATGCTCAGCAAAGCTCGAATTTTTATATGCAATGTTTATAAAAAATATCGGACGTTTTTGCAAACAAAACAGTAAAAGTAAAACAAACAACGGAAAGCTCTCTGAGTGAAATGAAAATTTTATTGAGAAAAGTGGCCTGTAAATAGGCATTTACAATCGGAAGCAATTCCTAAAAAGAGGTAATTGCGCAAAAGCAAAAGGAAAATACATATGTCGGCAATGTGGGAACAGATATCCACCATGATTCGACTCAGCTATGACCCATATGTCTTGCTTATCCACAAATGTCTTGATCTTCGAAGAGACTAACTGTACTGATTCCTTTCTTTCAGAATTTCCAGGTATTGAAAGTGCTCACAGATCGAATGCAGACCATAGCCTTTCGCTTATAAATCCATCACTTTTGCCTAGATCGCCCTTTTCGGGTTTTCAATCCATCGGGATACCCATTTTTGCCAAAGTTTCCTTTTCCGGTTTTCAACTTTGCGGGTTTACACGTTTCTTTTTTACATTTTATCCCTAATTTTTGCCCGAACCTTTTCCTTTTTATGGTTCGCCGGGATGCCCCCTTTTTGCCTGGACTTTCATTTTGTGTCCAGCGGGTCTCTTTTATGCGAAGTATTTTTTGACTACATCTGCGTTCACAGGGGACGTAAAATCTTCGCCATCCATAGTTGAAAGTAGTAAGGCTCCACCAGAGAAAACCTTTCTTACCACATATGGCCCCTCGTAGTTTGGAGTCCATTTTCCCCTGTGATCTGTTTGAGAAGGAAGGATCCTTTTCAACACCAATTCACCTGTCTGAAAACTCCGAGGACGCACTTTCTGGTCAATGGCGTGCTTCATCCTGCTCTGATACAATCGACCATGTGCGATGGCTGCCAATCTCTTTTCTTCAATAAGGTTCAACTGATCCAACCTGGAACGCACCCACTCAGCTTCATCAAGCTTCACATCTGCCAGAATTCTCAAAGACGGAATCTCGACCTCTAAGGGTAAAACTGCTTCCATACCATATACCAATGAGAAAGGGGTTGCCCCAGTTGACGTACGCACCGAAGTACGGTAACCATGTAGGGCATAAGGTAGCATTTCATGCCAGTCTTTATACGTTACCACCATCTTCTGCACAATCTTCTTGATATTCTTATTTGCCGCCTCAACAGCACCATTCATCTTCGGACGATATGGAGAAGAATTGTGATGCTCGATCTTGAAACTCTGACATAGTTCCTTCATCATCTTATTGTTCAAATTCGAGCCATTATCAGTGATGATTCTCTCTGGGACCCCATAACGACAGATGATGTCCTTCTTTATAAACCGGGCTACCACTTGCTTGGTGACGTTGGCGTACGAGGCTGCCTCCACCCACTTTGTGAAATAGTCAATGGAAACCAAAATGAAACGATGCCCATTGGAAGCAGTGGGCTCAATCTTCCCAATCATATCTATGCCCCACATTACAAAAGGCCAAGGAGATGATAACACGTTTAGAGGCATAGGCGGTACATGCATCTTATCTGCATAAATCTGGCGTTTATGGCACTTTCGGGCATACTTGAAACAATCAGACTCCATAGTCATCCAATAATATCCTGCCCTCAACAACTTTCTAGCCATGGTGTGTCCACTGGAATGAGTACCTAAAGAACCCTCGTGAACTTCCTCCATCAACAAACCTGCCTCGTGTTCATCAACACAACGTAGCAAGACCATATCGAAATTCCTCTTATATAACACATCATCCTTGTTTAGAAAGAAGTTTCCTGCCAACCTTCTCAGATTCTTCTTATCCTTGGTGGAGGCACCCTTTGGATACTCCTGTCTCTTCAGAAAAACCTTAATATCATGATACCACGGTTTGCCATCAGACACATCTTCAATTGCAAACACAAAAGCTGGTCTATCCAGACGCATGATTCTAATCGACGGAGTTTCATTCCAACGGTTCACCTTATACATGGATGCCAATGTCGCCAACGCATCAGCCATCTGATTCTCAGCTTGGGGTACATGATGAAAATCCACCCTGTCAAAGAAAGGTAACAACCTTCTGGCATAGTTGTTATAAGGCACCAAATTCGCCTGACGAGTCTCCCATTCTCCTGTAATCTGATTAACTACCAACACGGAATCACCATAGACATCGAGGTTCTTAATTCTCAAATCAATTGCTTCTTCTAACCCTATGATGCATGCTTCATACTCCGCCTCGTTGTTGGTACACGCGAATGCTAACCGGGCAGTGAAAGGTATATGAGAACCCTTCGGGGTCGTAATGATTGCCCCAATTCCATTACCATATGAGTTGACAGCCCCATCAAAAATCAACTTCCACTGAGACCCAATCTCAGGTCCTTCATCAGGCAGAGGCTCTTCACAATCTTTCATTTTCAGAAACATAACATGCTCGTCTGGAAACTCAAACTTCATTGGCTGATAATCCTCGACCGGCTGTTCAGCAAGATATTCTGACAGAACACTTCCCTTAATGGCCTTCTGAGAAACATACTAAATATCGTACTCTGTCAAAACCATCTGCCAACGGGCTATCCTTCCAGAAAGCGCTTGCTTCTCAAACACGTACTTAATCGGATCCATCTTCGAAATCAACAAGGTTGTGTGATTTAACATATACTGCCTTAGGCGCTTGGCTGCCCAAGCGAGTGCACAACATGTCTTTTCCAACATAGAGTATCTTGATTCGCAATTAGTGAACTTCTTACTCAGGTAGTAAATGGCGTACTCCTTTCTACCTGTCTCGTCGTGTTGACCGAGCACACAACCCATCAAATTCTCAAGAACCGTAAGGTACATAATTAACGGTCTCCCGGACACCGGTGGCATAAGGACTGGAGGTTCCTGCAAATACTTCTTTATCCTTTCAAACGCTTCTCGACAATTTTCATTCCACCTGACCTCTTGATCCTTTCTTAGCAACTTGAAAATTGGTTCACACGTGGCTGTCAGATGAGAGATGAACCTAGAAATGTAATTCAACCTCCCCAAGAAACCACGAACCTCTTTCTCTGTCCTTGGCTCAGGCATCTCTTATATGGCTCTTATTTTTGCAGGATCAACCTCGATACCTCTTTCACTAACAATGAATCCCAGCAATTTACCAGACCTCATGCCGAAAGTGCACTTGTTCTGATTCAGTCTCAGTCTGAACTTCCTCAACCTTTCAAACAACTTCTGGAGGTTTACCAAGTGGTCTTCCTCTATCTGTGACTTCGCAATCATGTCATCAACATAGACTTCAATCTCCTTGTGAATCATATCATGAAAGAGAGTCACCATTGCCCGCTGATAGGTTGCCCCAACATTCTTCAATCCAAAGGGCATTACCTTGTAGCAAAATGTTCCCCACGGTGTTATGAATGTAGTTTTCTCCATGTCCTCTGGGGCCATTTTGATTTGGTTATACCCAAAGAAACCATCCATGAAGGATAATACAGAGTATGGAGCAGTATTGTCCACCAACACGTCAATGTGGGGGAGCGGGAAATCATCCTTCGGGCTCGCCCTATTCAAGTCTCGGTAATCAACATACATCCTGACCTTCCCATCCTTCTTAGGTACAGGTAAAATATTAGCAACCCACGGAGGATAATTTGTCACAGCAAGAAATCCGGCGTCCAACTGTTTCTGAACCTCTTCCTTGATTTTGACAGCCATATCTGGTTTCGTCCTTCTCAGTTTCTGCTTGACTGGAGTACAACCCTCTTTAAGCGGCAACCGGTGTGCCACAATGTCAGTGTCAAGCCCGGGCATGTCTTGGTAAGACCAGACAAAGATATCCACATACTCTTGAAATAATTCAACCAATCTTCCTTTAACAGTGTGTTCCAAGGCAGTCCCAACCCTTACTTCTCGTTTAACATCCTCGGTTCCCAGATTAACAGTCTCGACTTCCTCCTGATAAGGTAGAATAACCCTTTCCTCTTGTTTTAGTAGCCTGGCTAATTCTTCTGGTAAGTCACAGTCTTCGTCAGTCTCTTCTTCGGCTTGATAGATGGGATTGTCGAAGTTATATCGAGCCATAGCTAAGTCATGATGGGTGGAATCTGAACAAAGGAACCTGCATGATGGATGTTTTATGTTTATTATGAGTGCAACAAACAAGAAAACACATTTCCATTTTGATGTGGGTTAATGCAAAAAGTAAAAAACAGAAAAACAGGGATCAAAATATTTGAATGAAAATCGTCCTTTATTGATGATAAAAGTAGCAAATAAAAGATCCAAGCCCTACAAATAAATATCACTACGTCTTGGGCAGAACGTAATATTTAACATAACAGAAAACAAAAGTAAATTACTCCGGGTGAGTCACTTGGATGACTTTCTCGGAAGACCAGTTGCCTAAGCTTTGACCAGGGGTGCAGGGATGGATCCACTCATCCATGTCACAGTCACTATCTCCTTCATCCTCAATAGCATTAACCTGATTAAAGAAAACCCCAACACTTGTGAACCGAATTGGACCAGCATACTTGGGAGGCTCTTGAGCTCGTCGGGGTGGCTTGTACCCTAGTCCATGGGTATCCTGCTTTCTTTGAACATCAATGACACTGCCCCACTTCTGAGAACCACCAGCTTCAACTATAGCGCGCGCCTCTTTGAAAGAGGACATTGGAACCTCTGTTTGTCTGACGACTTCATGTTGGGCAACCACCTCAGGCTGACTGACTGCCTTTGGGGGTTCTTCGGGAATTTTCACAGCTTCAAAGGCTTGGCACAAAGTTTCCTGTACTTCACCATCTACCTCTACATACTTGAAGATTGATAAGTGACTCACCATGATTTCTTCCTCACCACAAATAGTCACAACGTGGCCATCCACCATATACTTCAACTTCTGGTGCAGTGTAGATGTTACTGCCCCAGCACCATGGATCCAAGGGCTACCCAACAAACAACTATAGGCAGGCTGAATATCCATTATGTAAAAGGTGGTGTTGAAAATCTCAGGACACACCTTGATTGGCAGAACTAACTCTCCAAAAACTGACCTCTTGGAGCAATCAAAAGCACGTACCACCAAGTCACTTGGTGTACAAATCAACCCACGAGTATCCAACTTCATCAAAGCCTTCTTCGGTAACACATTCAAAGACAACCCAGTGTCAACTAACACATGCGACATTAAGGAACCACGGCATTCCACTGAAATATGCAGAGCGTTGTTGTGATTCCTCCCAGCCGGAGTCAGATCTAAATCGGTGAAACCCAAACCATTACCAGTATTTACATGATCCACAACCCCTTCTAACTGATTGACAGATATCTCCTGCGGTACATAAGCCATGTTCAAAACCTTCAGTAATGCATTTCGGTGTGCCTCAGAGCACAACAGTAAGGATAGAATGGAAATCTTCGATGGAGTTTGGTGAAGTTGATCAACAATTTTGTAATCACTTTTCCTGATCAACCTCATAAACTCTTCTACATCTTCTGAGAAATTATCCCCAACTGGCTTTGTCATAGAATTATTTGCTTTCTGCCTTTGTACAGACTCATCCATCATTTGTTTACCTTTGTCTTGTTTTGAACTGCCAACTTGATCCTCGGACGGAATAAAGACTCTACCACTCCTAGTGATAGCCCCTGCTTCAACAAGATTTTCAACCCCTGTATTCACAGCTGATGTCTCTACCAATTCCTTCTTCTTACCATTAACAAACACCTCGGCCCCATAGTTCCATGGGATGGCCTTGGTACTCTCATACGAGACAGGTCCAGGAACAATGATAATGATCGGCGCTAGTCTTGCCGGCGCTGATATAGTTATTGTCTTGAACGGAATTGTTATTGTGGCAACATCAATCTCTCTGTTAGTAACTTTACTCTGCCTACAACCCCTGTCAAACTTTAATACCCCTTCACTGATCATTCTCTGAATACCTGCTTTCAGTAAAAACACAACCGCCTGGCTGCGACACACATCCTACACAACCTTCATCACAGCCGGGAAATACCCCTCCCTTCAACAGTCTTTCCTTCACCACACCCAAGGGAGTTTGGACTTCGTTCACATCTGAAATCAAACTCAAGTCTTCACAGTCTTTAATAATAGCATTGACCCTCGGCCCACCGTGATTCGGCATCGGGTTCTGATTCACATTTGGAACATCATTGGAGAAATTGATGGCCTTGGAATCCACTAAATCTTGAACCAGATGCTTAAAAGCTCTACAGTTCTCAGTATGATGTCTGGGTGCTCCAGAATGGAATTCACAGTGGGCGTTGGCGTTATAGCCGGGAGGTGGATTACCAGTAGGTGGAGCTAATGTTCTCTTCTGAATTAACTGTAGCTTTAACAAGTGCTGAAATAATTGAGAGTAGGGAATAGGAAGAGTGTCAAGATGCCTATCCCTCCTAGACGCAGGCTGTGGTCTGCGAGGAACCTGGTTTTGTTGTTGAGACACTACTGGCTGCTGAGGTGCTGCTGGGATGGTTACAGAAGCCACCTACTGATTGAAGTTCTGACGAGGTCCTTCTCCTCCACGATATGATGACACAGAGTTTGTATCTCCCTCCCTCTTCTGGTAACCATAAGGCTTCTTACTTCCTCCAGATGAGGACCCATCACCGCCTGATATTTTTCCCGCCTTAATTCCGCTTTCCACCATCTCTCCTACTGAGATCAAATCAGCAAACTTTCCAGTCATACACGGTACCAGCTTTTCATAGTAATGACCCTGCAAGGTGGCCATAAACATAGTTATCATTTCTCGCTCCAACATGGGAGGTTGAACCCTCGCTGCTAGTTCTCGCCACCTCTGAGCGTATTCCTTGAAACTCTCATTGTTCTTCTGTGACAAATTCTACAGCTGTGTTCTGTTCGAAGCCATGTCAGTGTTATATTGATAGTGTTTGATAAATGCCCCTGCCAGTTCTCTCCAACTACAAATATATTTCCTCTCTAGTTGCATATACCATTCTAGGGATGCCCCAGATAGGCTATCCTGAAAGCAATGCATCATCAGCTTTTCATTCTTTGCATGAGCAGCCATTTTACTTGCGTATGCCCTCACGTGAGTTCTTGGGCAAGTCATACCATTATACTTCTCGAAAGTGGGAGTCTGAAACTTGTGCGGGATAACAACACCTGGAACCAGCCCCAAATCCTCTAGATCCATACCCACAGAGTCCTGATTTACAACACCCCTCAGTTGTTCCTCAATCAACCTGAATCTCTGATCATTGTTAATCTGGGGACCAGCATCCCCACCTAGAACAGAGAATGCATCTTCCTGGAGATCATCATACTGACGGCCATGAATTGCACCGACACTGTTACCTCCCCCCACTAAAGTGGGAACCACAATATTTTCTCCTCCGCCAGGAGGGATCACAACACCAGCAACAAGAATACTTCTGCCCGGAGGGCCATTCTGAACATTATTACCAGTAACACCAGTATGAACTCCTCCATGAAGGACACCGTCTTCATCAATCCTTGCAATCAGTGGTTGAACGAGAGTCCTCAACTGCTCTTGGCCTTGAGCAACACCTTGCATTAATTCCATGAATTGGTTCATGCGAGTCCGCATCTCAGTCATCTCATTTTGTAGCTGATCCATGAATCTCTTCTGATTTCATTTGGTAGAATACCGGTGAATGTGCTGATCTGCAATCCTGTACTGAGATTAGAACAAGATAAGAACACCGGAGATAAACACCTGTTATGCAAAATGATCATGAATATGCAAATGCAAATGAACATGTTTGAATATTCGCAGGGCGATCCACCCCTTGATTCCAGTTTTACAACAAGACAGAACGGAACTTCTGCTCATGTATTAAGAAAAACCAGAGGATAACCAACTGTCAACAATCACGACCCAAAATACTAAGTTTGAACACAATAATCATAGGTCCCAACCAACAAGCCTGGTGGTGATCCAAATACAATAAGAGAAAGTAGAAAACTACGGCATGTCATCAAAGTCCACCAGTGCCAATCCCCCCATCCATTATGCTCTTTGCTCTAGTCTTGGATTTCCTTGAACAGCTTTTTGGTGTCGGGATGCTTCGGTCTCTGAATTAGCTCTTGAATGAGAACGTCTCTCCTATGCATGATCCCTTCCAAGTACCGGCAATGCAACTCCCAAACGTCTTCTCCAGAAACACCATCCATGCTAGGCCCCTCATTTCTAGGTCTCTTCACTTCAGCTTGGATCTTCAGTTCCTCTATGGAGGCTATGGCTTCATTGAGTCGACCCTCGACTGCTTGTCTCTGGAATACCCCTGATAGGATCTCAGCGTCTTTTTTCTTGAGCTTCAACTTCAATTGATCAATCTGAGCTAGATAATCGTCTTCCTTTCGCTTATTCTCAGCCATTGCAGTGTCTCGGTGAGCATTGAACCTGTGAATTTTCAACAAAGCCTTGGCCAATTCCTCCTTCTTAGACTTGAGAACCTTAGTAATACCCTCTAGAGCTTGCTTCATCCTTTGTCTGGATGTGACCTTGTCAGCCAGCTCCTTTTCTGCCTTAGCGAGAAGCTTTGTCTTCAACTCGGCGATGTGAACAGCTTCACCCCGCTCATGTTTCAACTGATAAATCTCTCTTTGTAGCTCACTGTTTTCTTCTCGCAGCTTTTCCTTTTCAGCCCACAACTTGTTAAACTTCTCTATCTCAACTGTGGTAGGAGGCTCAATCAGCAAGGGGTAAGATGGTGGTTCTTTGGAGAATGGCAAAAGCTCCTCCTCTACCCTTTTCTGAATCCAATCTTCATACGCAGGAAATGTTCTGTTGTTGCTCTTCCCAAAAGAAGTCTTCCCCTTCTTATGACGATCTTCCCAAGTATTTGCAGCTTCTTTTAACAGTTCTGGATTGATTTCCCCACTCAGATATAGAGATTCTTGGACCTCCTCGTCTTTTGGTGGCTCTGTCAAGGCATACCCGAATTGCCTAATAGCAAGAATAGGGTTGTAGTTAATTCCCCCTTTCCTTCCTATTAGAGGCACATTTGGGAGACCTCCACAACTAATCATGATATCTTGGCCCAACAAGTCATGGTTAATCCAAATTAGATTATCTGCCCTCAAGCCCATTAATCTTTTGGACCAATCCAATGTTCCTTGAGTATCTACAAATGCCCCAGATTCGGGAAGACGATCAGCAAACCATTTGTAAAAGACTGGCGCACAAAAATAAAGGGGTCCTCCCCTCCTCTTCTCGTTCTTATAATGCACTGAATAATACAGATCTCCAAGCAAAGTAGGTACCGGATTCTTCATGGTAAATATCCGGACAGCGTGCATGTCCACAAAATCCTTCATATATGGAAACAACACCATTCCATAGACACACATAGCCAAGATGGCGTTGAAAACTGACAAACATCTAGCTTTAGCATACACAGCAGCCTGTTCCACCAAAAATTTCACATGAAAGCCTTTACACCCTCCCTTACTGGCCACGTTGTTTTTTAGCAAAGAAGGATCCAAATGCAAAGCCTCAGAGACCCTTTCTAAATCAGGAAGTTCTTTAGAAGGATAGAAAGGAGCCTCTTCTTTAATAGAAACATCCAGGATGAGAGAAAATTCCTCCAATGTCGGAGCCAAAAGATAATCAGTGAATAGGAAACAACGCAGGTGAGGGTCATAGAATTGCACCAGAGTGTGCAAAGCCCTATACTCGTATTCAGTGATGTTGCGAGCAAAATTCAGATTTCTTCCATACTCTCCTCTAAAGTCTGCCAATACCCCATGTTCTGCCATAGACACAATCTTGTGAGCAGGATCCAGAATAAGTGATGGGAACTTGTACATTATAATGTTCTTTCTCTTCTCAGTACTCATCCTTAATAGTCTTCAAAAACCAGAATCAAAGTTAGGATGCAGCCCTGCAAATGAATAAACATGTTAGGATGCAAAATGATGATGCAAATGCACACATGGGATCAAGGATGCCACATAGACTGGACAACTGCTGCACTGAACAACTGTATAATCTCAAAGGTCTGCCCAAATACCCAGAATACCAGAATAACCACAGTACCACACTGATAAATCTGCTGATCAGAAAACCGGGTATGTTGAAGGTCAAGGTTACCTGCAAACCTGTAAACACCCTGCCCTCTCACATGTGGGTACTAGAAATCCGAGAATCCTCAATATCACGGGCTCTCAGGTCGAGAAATGATGATACGTTCACCATTTCTGGTTTGGCATCATCACCAATCGAGGAGGCCTCAACTGATTCCCCTCAAAAGAAAACATCCTATGGAAAGTCCTCAGCTTCGGCACTGAGGTCGAGAAGCAATAGTACATTCATCCCTCGGGGTACAGTACTATCGCCAATCGAGGAGTACTTCCACTGATTCTTTTCCAAATGGAAACCCTATAGCAAGTTCCCAGCATTGGGTCCTCGGATCGACACGTGTAATGGGTTTTCCATTTCTGGTCTGCCATTATCATGTCTCGGGAGGAGTGCCATTACTGAGTCCTCGGGAATGGCCGCCAGAGTCGACAATTTTCCAAGTTACATTCAATCATCTGCACCAATGCGTAGGATAGAACATTACCAAAGAAAACCTCATCTGGATGTGGAGTTTTCATGTATACTACGTCTAGCCAAATGCCACATAAGTCACACTATTTTCCACGCTAATCCTATGTGTACGCTCAAGCCTGGGTATTGGGCTTATCTCTCAGAACCCCCAACCCGCCAAACAGAAGAACAGTGCAGCAGATGATAATAATATGCAATGCAGTAAATGCGGTAAAAATAAAATGCAACAAATAAAGCAAAACAAAACAAAAACAAAAACACCCAAAGAGAACAAAGACAAGCAAGCGCTAGGATTGACTCGCTTAGGGATGGACCAGCATAGGTCAACCAGAGTCCCCAGCAGAGTCGCCAGCTGTCGGTCCCAGGATTTTCATCCAGGTACAAACGCGAAAGTGGCGCGGAACACAGAGTCGTCAGCCGTGTAAATTTATCCCAAGAGAGGGAAAGGGAACACCGCATAAACCTGAGGAAGAGGGAAAGGAATGGTCATCGCAACCATAGCCTGGGTTCGGGAGTCGGTTACGCGAGGGGAAGGTGCTAGCACCCCACGCGTCCATCGTACTCGATGGGATCCACGCTTGTTGTCTAATCTAAGGGTGAGTTATCCTAACATCTATGGCTGTACTAAAACGGGGAAAGGGAAAAAAAAGACAGACTCAGTAGGACATCGACGTCCTAGGCCTACGTACCCCCTTTGTGTAATGGGGAATTCAGAGTCAACGTAGTTCGGACCAAGTTCTTTTTGTGTTTTTTATGAGCAACGTTAAGTTCGCGTCCGGCAGTTAGGGTCGATGCCTGTTTGCGACTCAGACGGAAAATAACGTGCCCTTTTTGAAAATAGCCTTTAGTTTGACAATCCTGAAGGACAAAAGGTTTGAGATTTGTTTGTATTTTTTAAGACAGAAGTTACTTGAGTTAATTCATAACTCAACTTGAACCAAAGTCTATGACACGGGAGCGAATGCGTCGCATGGTCGCCCCCCAATGGGACGTATGCTCAACACTCTAGAAGAGAGAAGTGGGACCCCTCAATCTTCATTTCCTATGTTTAAGGCTCGTGTACAAGGCAAGTTGACCTTATTAAGTATCTTAGAAATTGTTATGAGATGAGAAGAGGGACTCAAAAGAAAAGAAAAACACTAAGGGGATTCTATCCTAATGTTATCATGCAAAGATGGCCCTAAGGGGAGGTTTGACAACAACCTAAGCCTAAAGAAAAGAAAAGACGAGAGAAAGAAGGAGTAAGGGTGAACATGGATAACTATCCACATCCTCAAATAACTTACCTCGGCCTCTGCATAAAAGGTTAGTACAAAACAGACATAAGTAAAAAATAAGACAAATGAAACCCAAGCAAGTCATAAACCAAAGTGAAATGGTTACAAACCAAATGAAACTCATCCAAGCCAGAATATACACCTTAGAGGTGACCCCCAATGTTTACCAAACAAAATCAAGCAAATAGAATGCAAACCAGTGGTAAAACAAACAAGAGAGTTATCAAAGAAGGAATAGAAGAAGGAAGAGTGGATATGCAAGGTGATTATGCAAGAATGCTTCAAATGATATCCAAGTCAGAATGTGGATGACCTAAACATGTGCCTAAACATGCTATACAAGTATCACATGAGGCATGCAAACAGATATCCAAGCATCAAACATCAATAGAAGAAGAAGGAAGCATATAAGGGAAACATGTTCAAACATGTAAGATGAAACATGAATAGCATATGACATGAATGAATGCAAATCTCCAAGGTCAGAAACATACATCCAATGAAGTGCAAATGAATGATAAGGTATGGCATACATAAACCAAACATAAATCATGAAGAAACACAGATGAGAAGAAGTGAGAAGATAAGTCAAAGAAAAGGCATGTAAACCAAGCATTGAACATATGCACAAAGTATGCAACAACCTCACACCAATGACATATAATGGCAATCAAATGACCTATAACAATTCAAACATGGTTTATGAAGTCAAAGAAGCAATCCCAAATGATGGCACAAGTGCCTTCTCGAACAAGTACTCAGACATGATCAAAGATGTGCATACAAGAAGACCTCAAACAAAGGGCAATCAAACAATTAGCAAAACATATTTTAAAATTACCAAATTAAAAATTAACACACCTCAACCAGTGGAAAACAACATGTCAAAAGATCATGCCAAAATTCCCCAGATAGGTCACTCAAACAATTATGCAAATTCAAATGAGAATTATGAACTAACATGCAAAAGAAAGGGACTAAAATGCAATATGAAATGATTTTAAAAATGAGAGAATAATGTTTTGATGCAATTCAATGTGTTGGTGAAACAATGCAAAAATAATGGGCTCAAAAGGTTTCATAGACTATGAGAAATAAAATAAACAAGTTAGAGTATGCATGTATGGAATAAACTCAAAAGAAATTAACCAAATAATTAATTCAGATGATAAAAATAAAATAAAATAATAAAATAAAAATTGGTAAAATTTTATAAAGCTCTAAATATGACGCATGAATTTTTTGGTGATTTTTGGATGCAATTATCTATTTTTAAAAATTAAAAATACAAATAATGCAATTGAATAAAATAAAAATATGGCAATAAACATGGAGGGTGTGAATAGCAACAAAAACACGTTAAATAAGTTAATGGGCTCATACAGGGGGGTGTGAATAGAGGGCCCATACACTAAAACCCATCAGAAAAACAAAAAGGATAACACGTGAACCCAGTCCACCACGTTGACTCCATATGAGCCCTTGGATCAATCTAACGTCACATAATCAGTCAGCGCAATCATAAAATCGACAAAATCAGTGGCCATGATTAAAAGTGCATCATAATTAGAATACGCATACGCATACACAATTGCCCAGAAATTAAAAAAAAAATCACACGTGAGAGGCACATGAAATCATTAATGCGTTGTCAATATGTAGGCCATCAGATGCAATCAACGTCCAAGATTAATCAAAAGTTAACATGATGGATGGTTTAGATTTGAGGAACACAATAATTACCATGGGATAGCACACACATAGCCAATAACATAAAAACAAATTTTAAAACGCGTGGCAACATATGGGCCACATGATCGAGACAATGGACGGTAGGATTTCATCCCCTACCTTGGAAACCCTAGCTAGCCGGAAAAACCAACCAGACGCCGGAGCCCTAGCTCCGGTCGTCTTCTCCGACAACTTGCAATAAAAAACCTCCCAGAAAATGCAAAAGGGTATACCTTCTTGACCAGAATTTGATGAGGATCAATAATATGCCATTAAAAATCACAAATAACTAACACATAAGCCAAATCGAATGAAACAAGTTATGGTTCCAAAACTTAAAACTCACTAAACAACCAAACCATGCGTCCAAACTCAAAACAAAACACATCAGAATCATCAGTGGATATCAAAGATCATTATGCATGTCAAAATTTTGAGTTTAGAGAGCATGCAAATTATCACTAACCTGAGATCAAGCAATCCGTATCCTCGCTGTTAGCTTCAAACGATGGGTGATTTGCGTTCTATGGATCCCAAGGATTAATGTTGTGAAGGAATTTTTGGAAAAGCTCTTGTGGATTGATAGATTCAAAGGAATGAAGGATTAGGGTTCACACTTGAAAATCTCCACAAAATAACGTGTCTCCCATCTAACCAGTGCATGAGTTAGCTTAAATATATTAGGTTAATCCACTGATTAGCATTTGGGCCTTGTTAATTCCTCACTTAAAGAGTTTTGGGTGATTTTAGAAATTTGCATAATGTGAAATACACCCTCCTCCATGCATGTACACCCAAGCCCTTGATGATGGATCACTTATTTAACAATTGCTAATCACACCTGAATTGGACTTGGGCCTTGAGATGTCTTGGTTCATGAGTTTTCAATGATCTTGCAATTTTGCATAATGTGAAATAAGTGATGTACAAGTCATGAAATCTCTTGGTTCAAAGGCCAAAATGATCCTTAAGGAATGTACTTTGATGTTAGAATGTGCCTTGAATCAATTATAGGTCACTATGTCCCAAAATGCAAAAGTTGTGAAAATGGAACCATGAGAAAACCCTAAAAACCCCCTTGCCTTCTTTTGATCATAACTTGAGTTTCACAAATGATATGGAGACCAACTAGTACTTGTTGGAAAGGGGAGAAAAAGATCTTCAACTTTCGTTTTTGAGGAAAATTCATTTGAAGCTTCCTTGATGATGAAAAGTCAAGTTGAAAGTAGTGTAAGAACTTGCCCAAAATGGAAACTTTCAAATTATAGGTCATTTCCATATTTAGTAACTTTTGTACCAACCCTTGATCCTTGATAAATGGTATGAGATTTGACTCTTGAAGACCATATGAGGATGTGAAACCTTGAAAACCTTGAAGAGAACCTCAAAATTTCACAGTTGACTTCCCCTCTCACTGTTGACTTTTCCCCAATTCTCCTGATTCCCAATCCATTGGTCAATTGAACTTCTCATGAACCAAATTGATGGACAATCTTCCATTCCTAGATACTTAGGGACCCAAGGAATACCATGGAATCAAGTCTTGCCCAAAAAATCAGAAATAAACTGACTTTATAGCAAACCCTAATTTTGGTACCCTCAGTCTAAGAGGAAAATAACACAGTCTCCAAATCCAAATTCCTCTGAATATGATGTGTATCCTCTCCAACAAAGATAAGATATGCCATTTGGTGATGATAAAAACCCAAGAAGCTTGCCCATTGGAGCAATAAACCCAAGAATCTCAAAACCCTAATTTCTGCACTGGTTAGGAGAGAGTGATCCACTTGAGCTCTCTTGGACAATACAAGGACTCTTGCTTGACCCTTTGAAGAACATCTTCTCCTCTTGAACTACCTCAGGCACCTTGACCCCATGCTAAGAACCAATGATATGCATACATGATAATGCAAAAATGAAGTGAAACATAAGCCAGTTAGTACTGAAGTAAGGAGAGCAAATTTTGGGGTGCTACATCTTGTTCAAAGCCCAAGATTGAACTAAAAGGTTTTGGCTGAGAGAGAATTTTTCATCTCTAAAGAAGGATTGTTGATTTTTGTGTGCCTTGATCAAAGCACAAGGTTGATGCTAAAAGGTTAATTGACTCGGCTAGGGGATTTCTTTATACAAAGCCTAAGAGGAGGCTAGAAGTTTGAATTTTCCGAGGAAAATATTTTGTCTGTCTTGTACAAAGCCCAAGATTGAGGCTAAAAGGGATTTTGACTCCGCTGGGGAGGATTTGTATGTGTCTTGTACAAAGCCCAAGATTTGAGGCTGACCTTACTGGGAAAATCATTATACAAAGCCTAAGAGGAGGATGAAATGAGTTTGACTCTTCATGGGGAAAATCATTCCCCAAAGCCTAAAGGAAGGCTGGGAGGAAATGACTCTGTTGGAGAAGATATCTGTCCCAAGCTTAAGAGATGGAGATTTATGTCTTGTACAAAGCCCAAGATTGAAGCTAAAGGGGTTTGACTCAACAAGAGAGTATTTTCATCTGTCCTGTACCAAGCCCAGGATGGAGGCTGGACAAGCTGGAGAAATTATTCTACACAACTTGAGAAGAGGCTAGCTCCTGCTAGGGGAAATCTTTATACCAAGTTTGGACAAAGATCGACTCAACGAGAGAGTATTTTTATCTGTCTTGTACAAAGCCCAAGATTGAGGCTAAAAAAGGTTGACTCAACAAAAGAGTCCGAAAAGGTGATTGACTCAACAAGAGAGTCTAAAAAGTGATTGACTCAATAAGAGAGTCTGAAAAGGTGATTGACTCAACGAGAGAGTCTGAAAAGGTGATTGACTCAACAAGAGATTCTGAAAAGGTTAACTCCGCTGGGGAGAATCATTTGTACAAAGCCCAGGAGGAGGCTGACTTCGCGGAGGAAGGATCATTATACAAAGCCTAAGAGGAGGCTAGCTCTCTGCTGAGGAAAGGTCCTTATACAAAGCCTAAGAGGAGGCTAGCTTTTGCCGGGGATAATTGAGATCCCCAGGCAGGTCCAAGTGGGGAATAAACTCTTGCTGAGGATTACAGAAGAGTTGAGATGTCAGATACCTTGAGGTTTTGATTTAAGGTAGTGTTGACCCTGGTCGGGGAACTCTCATGAGAGAGACTGGGTTTCTGCTGGAGATCGATCCAGAATGCCCAGGGTTTTTTCCTATAGTTGTAAGGAACTTGAGAATGTCTTTGAGACTTAAGGGGATTAGACTGTCCAAGTCTACTGGTGTGGAAGAGTTTTATCTTTTGTATGATGCCCAAGAGGAGGCAAGGGCATTAAGGGATGAGAATCAACCCTAAAGTGGCTTGAGGTCTAACACTGGAAAGACTGCTCTAGCAAAGGATGACTAAGTTCTGTCTTATACCTTTAAGAGGTCGCCAGGATCCTTGTATTAAGCCCAAGAGAAGGCATGAGAACTTATAAGAAGCCGGAGGGTCCTTGTACAAAGCCCAAGAGGAGGCGGGGATGCTTTTAGGAAGCCTGTGGGTCCCAAACCAAGAAAAGTTCAAGAAATGCTATTCACTGAGAATAGATCATTTAGTGAAAGTTCTGTGATTTGAAGAAATTCAAGATATGCTATTCACCGAGAATAGATCAACTCCGGGGAGTAGAATTTCTTTGACAATTTCTAAAGTGATAGCCTGAGAAAAGGTTCACGAAGAATACTACCTTTCTCGTTGTTCCATATTGTTTAAGCCCAAGAGAAGGCAAGACTGTATCTGGAGATCCTATGGGGATCTAGTTTTGTTTGTATTTTAAGAGTGACCAACAGGGCTCTACCTAGTTCTAGACCTAGTTGCCAGGGAAAACTCTAAATAACTATACTAGTATATATACAGTTGATATATGACAAGTATTTAAAAAAGGTATGAAAGAAAACTAACCATGCGCAGCTTCCCACAATACAATTATTTATATATGAAAGCGTGTAAAAGAAAGCCGATAAAACTTACAGGTGAGCAAGCTTCCATGTTGTATTGTTAGTTGTTCAAAGAAATTAAAGAAAGTTTTGATAACAATACATATATTTGAATCTAAATCAAAAGGGAAATTGTTTTTGAATAGATTGTGGGGCTTATACTCAAGGAGAGGCCCAAAGAGTTTGACACTAATCGCACCGTTGTTTTGAATATTGTGTAACGCCCCAGTTTTGTTAGATTTATTTAATAGAGTAGATTTAATTGGTTTTGGTTTTATATTATTTTATTATTGACTTTTATTTGGCAATATATTATTTTTCATCGTTGTTGATGTTTTATCGCATTTTGAGAGCGTTTAGGAGATAATTGAGCTGAGGGGTATTTTGGTCTTTTTGGGGGTTAGATATTTGTTTTTATATAAATAGAAAGAGATAGAGAGAAAATGAGAGAAAGAAGAAAAAGAGAAAGAGAAGAGAAAAAGAGAAAGAAGGAGAAGAAAGAAAGAGAGAAGAGGAGAAAGAGGAAAAATCGGAAAAACTCCGTTTAAAGCGCGAATAATCGGGTAAGGGTGAGAAGTTTCGATTATATCTTGCTTGTATATGTATATGTGTATGTTTTCCTGGATTGTTTTGGTTATCTTTTCTAGTTTCCAATTCTAGGTCGAAATGAGAAAAATGAATAGAAATCGATGTTTTCACGGACGAAAGTCGGAATAAATCGCGTAGTAGAGTCGTGTGATGTCGGGTCTTGATTTAGAGTGATCGTTTGATTGAATCGAGTCGAATTCGTAACTGTTGAGTTTTTGATATATTGATGTTGTGATTGAGTAAAAGTGTTTGGATATGTCTGGTAATGTTGGTATAGGTTCGGTTTTAATCGGGAATGGGGGTTTGCGTGTTTTCTCGCGGTTTCGATCGAGTTCGAATTTAGAATTCAATGATAAAATTATGTTTCAAAATATGTCAAAAAAATGGAAAATGTGTTAGATGGCTTTTTAATGATGGAAATATTATAGTACGTCGAATTCTGAGATCGCAGCTTTTTACGGAATCGAAAACGGATGTCCGGAAGTCTAAAAACGGTGTTTTAAGGCTGAAATTTCCGAAACTTTGAAAATTCATAACTTTTGATCCGTAAGTCCGTTTTGGTCCCCGTTCGAAGCGTTAGAAAGCTTATGAAATGTTCTTTCTTGTAAAAATGGTTTTGGGATTAGTGGATGATTTATTTAAGTCGTGGTTTTGGAAACGTGTCGTTTTGTCGACTTTTCCCGTCGTATTTGTGTGCGATTGATGTGGTATCATGTTATATGCTTTTGTTATATAACGTATCGCTTGTGTGCTGTTATATGATGTGAATACATGTAATGAGATGTTGTGATAATGTTGTTGTTGTGCGATAAATACATTGTTTGATTGAATATCAATGTACGTGGTTATGATGTTGTGTTGGTTCGTGGTTTGTTGTTGTGGTTTGTGAAATGCATTGCTTATGTGAAATTCAATGCGTGTTTTGGATGTGAATCATACAATAGTGCATTGGTGTGAATGTATATAGATTGTATGTGATTGTATGAGATAAATGCATGAATACAATTGTGAATATGTATGCATTTTAAGAATGTCTTGAGTCATTTTGTATGTGAAGCATAATGATGTGCATTCTTGTGTTGAGGGATTCTAATGAGAATCCGCTACAACGTCGTGAGGCTCTCTTGGTGGAGGTGTGAGCGATCGGGTCGTGAGCCTCTCTCGGTGGAGGTGTGAGCGATGGTTGTAGACGATCGTGAGCCTCTCTTGGTGGAGGTGTGAGCGATCGGGTCGTGAGCCTTTCTCGGTGGAGGTGTGAGCGATCCATAAACACTGTGAGCCTCTCTTGGTGGAGGTGTGAGCGGTGGGTGAACATCGTAGGCCCGACGGGGAGTTACTTTGGTAACGAGCGATGGTTCCAGCAGAAGTTCCTGAGTGAACTTGAGATGATGAAGTCGGTACCGCATTGCATTGCATAGAGTCGTTGTGTCGGTCTCTGTGCATATGCATGAATTATGAATGGATTGATTAGGTGTGAGCTTGTGATAGCTTTGGTGATTTGAGATATATTTGTGATAAATGTATTGAGTATGATTGATATGCTGTGTGATGGATGCATAAATGATTATGTGTTGTAAATTATGATTGAATTGGTGAATTATTATGCATATGTGATAAATGCATTGGTTGTGAGTGATATGTTTTGTGTATAAACATATGATATGTGATGTTTGTGGTGAGAAATATTGTTTATGGGAATTTTTTTGTGTTGTGGCATATTATTATGCATTCTTGTTATAGTTGTTATTTCTCACCCTTCTGCTGGAATATGCTTTTTATGGCATAGTGCAGATTGTCAGCTTTAGAGGCGTGGAGGCAAGTGGAAGAGTTAGATCTTCGTTTGCTTAGGTCTTGGTGTCTGCTCTGATACGTAGCACGGGAGTCGGGGAACGATTATGTTGTATAATTGTGGAATATATTTTGTATTACCTTGTATATATATTTGGATGTTATCAAACTATTTATTTTGTAAAACAAGTCGGTTATGGATCTTTCCACTTTATTCCATAATTGACCATTCCTTTTATATGGAAAAAGTTTCCCTTTGAGGGTACTCTATTTTATGCTATGTATCAAATATATGAGCAGGGATGATATTTTGTTTATTTAAATGTGACATCCTTGTTTCTGTTGGAAAAATAAATTTTTAGTTACTCTGATTTTATTTATGTATTATTTATTCGCGATGGGAATTGGGGTGTTACATTAGTGGTATCAGAGCAGGTCGGTCTGTCCGGTCAAGTTGTTGAGTCGGTTGGTGTGACAGTTGAATACTGTCGTTGTTGTTTGTCCCTTAGTACGTGATATGTGTGGGAAGCACTGTCTGTACTTTCTGGTTTTCTAATTCTTGTCTGCAGGAGTTAGAATGTGATAAGTGGGGGAGAAGCTTGTACTTCTCCAAGTTGCTTCAGGTGTGGAGCATTGGCTCAGTGTGCCATTGGTTGCAGATTGTAAGTGTTGTTTGGACGGTGTTGTTCCCGGTTCCGAAGGGAATGCGGAGGTAAGGTTATGTCAACTAAGGATTTGTGCCTTAGGTAGTTTGGTGCACAGGATGTAAGGAATGCTATTATAGTTGTTAAAGAAGGTTTATGCCCCATCATGATTGTCGGCTGTCTATTGACAAATTGAGGAACTAATCACCCTTAATCTCTTGTTGATAGTAGACGGAAATTATGTTGGATGGAATAGACGTGTCTTTCCGGCTTTGATAGTGTGTACAATGAATTGTTTGGAATTGAGGAAATGATTATGGATTGTTTTGACGAGTCGATGAAGATTTTTATATCGGAAGATAAGTCTGATTTGAGGTTGGGAATTGCTAAGTAAGTGGGAGAACTTTTAGGACGTGAAACTAAGATGTTGTTATGTTTGTGATGATAGTTTTCTAGAGAGATTGGCAAAATGGCTACAGTGATGGGCTGCAAGTTGTGTGTGATTTTCAGATGTATTTCTGGATGGAATATTGGATGTTAGCATTAGAAGTACCCGGACTGATAGAGCAGTTGGAAGATTTACTGGAAAGGAGAATTGTGAGGCCAAGTGTGTCGTCTTGGAGAGCTCCAGCATTGTAAGTAACAAAAAGGAAGAATGATTGGGCGGAATAACAAGCATGAGGTGTATAATGGTATTGAGACTTTGGAAAGTGAAACTTAGAATTCTGGTGAGGTTTGGAGTCTTTGGAGTTTTCGAGCATTAATGGAAATCTTGAGAAAACCTTTATGTACGGATGCAATATTGATATTAAGAGCTCCTTTTGGTGGGTTGTTGATACTTGTTATGTTGGTTGGAGCTGATTTGAGATGAAAATGGTGAGTTTTGGGAAGGACTGTCGAAGGGCTATTTTTCTGAAAATCGCAGTGCCCGCTCAGCGCGGTCTGCAGAATTTTGAACCTCTACAGGCAGTAAGGAGCGCGCTCAGCGCGGGACAGAGCCCGCTTAGCGCGACTTGGGGCAAAAAAAAAAAAAAAAAAAAAAAGAAAAAAAAAAGAGAATTGAAACTGGAGTTTTTTTTTCTAAATCCATAACTTTGGATTCGTAACTCGGATTGAGATGTTCTTTCTTATATAAATGGTGTTGAGATTTAGTTGCCGATTTGATTGTGTCCTGAATTTGGATAAGTTCGTAGTGGTTTTAATTGAGGATATTCGGATCTGTTATAAACTCGGAGGGAGAACAGGAAGAGTGTTTGGGATTTGAATTACAAGTGTTGAAAAGAGACGAAGTGTTATGCTAAGTTTTTTTTTTCAAGTGATAATTTTGGTTGAAAAGGTTAGTTTTCTTGGATATGTTATTTTTTATGATGGTATTTTTATGGATCCATCGGAAGTAGATGTAGTTCTTCATGAGAGGCTCCGAAGTCGGTTAAGGTGATTAGAAACTTTTTGGACTTGAGTTGATTATTACCGGAGGTTATGGAAGGTTTTTCCAAGTTAGTATTTTCGTTACTTCGGTTGACTTGCAAAGGGTGGGTCATTTGTTTTGGATGTTCATTGTAAGGAAAGTTTGAGAGAGCTGAAGTAGGATTTGTCTACGGCTCCCGTTTTGATTCTGTGTGATCCTAATCAACCGTTGATGAGGTATTGTGATGTGTCTTTGATGAGTTTAGTCAGTGGGTTAATGCAAGAGGGTAAAGTCATAGCTTATGCTTTATGACGATTGAGGATTCATAAGAGGATCTATACTATTCAGGATTTGGAGTTGGTTGCGGTGGTATTGTGTTGGAAAATTTGGAGGTATTATCTTTATGGTTCTGGGTTCGAAGTGTTTAGTAATCACAAGAATATTGAGTACTTGTTTGGTCTGAAGGAATAGAGTATGAGACAGAGAGGATGGTTGGAACTTGTGATGAGTTATGACTTTAGTTGGAATTATCCTGTTGGTAAAGGTAAGGTCTTGCTTGGAAAGTTAAGTCGAAAGTTTTAGTGCATGTCTGTTTGGATGGATGAGAATTATTTGAGCAGTTCAGAGACTCGTATCTGATGTGAGAGATAATGCAGTAGAGTGTAAGGTTGGGTATATTAAAAGTGAACGGTGGTTTTTGGTGAATATGCGAAAGAGTTAGGCTTTGGACGTGAGATTGGTAGACTTGAGGGTTTTGAGTAATCAGAGTGCGCGGCGGAAGCGTGATGTGACACAATTCGTATATACGTGTGTGCCTTGTAAGAGTTCATAGGTTGAACATTGGGAACAGGTAGGAGTGAAGAGACCATTGGATGTTCCGGAATGGAAGTGCTAGGTGAAAGGTTTGAATATTATTCATGGGCTACTATGTAGATGGATGTTTTGGTTATATGTTCGATTGGTGAATCGTAGCATTGTTGTAGTATGGTTGTGTGACAAGGATGTTGGTGTTCTGGTTTTGTTGATGTTGTTGAGAACTTGTGGTGTCGTGGAACTTTATGTTCTTGTTTGTGTTGTTGTCTCGTTTCCATCGTGTTGGTTCGAGTGCGAGTGGCTAATTCCTTGTGGGGAATTAGGGGAGTGTTACCTATGGTAGGGTAACGATCTTGTTGTGTTTCGGTTCTAAGGTGAACCTGTGTGTTGGTATCGTGGTTTTCCTTGAGTTGTGAGTTGGTCGTCAAGTGCATTGTATGGGCTTTGCATCTTGTCGTTGTTGTTGTCGTCGTTGTCATGTCGTTGTGGTAGTTAGCAAGGTGGTTTGCCAGTTGTGTCATTCGTGGTGTGCCTTTTGTTGGCATGTTGGTTTGTTAGTCGGATGCGAGAGTCGTATCCGGAGTTGTTCGTATCGGCTAGATTTTCGAGGACGAAAATGTCTAAGTGGGGGAGAATTGTAACGCCCCAGTTTTGTTAGGTTTATTTAATAGAGTAGATTTAATTGGTTTTGGTTTTATATTATTTTATTATTGACTTTTATTTGGCAATATATTATTTTTCATCGTTGTTGATGTTTTATCGCATTTTGAGAGCGTTTAGGAGATAATTGAGCTGAGGGGTATTTTGGTCTTTTTGGGGGTTAGATATTTGTTTTTATATAAATAGAAAGAGATAGAGAGAAAATGAGAGAAAGAAGAAAAAGAGAAAGAGAAGATAAAAAGAGAAAGAAGAAGAAGAAAGAAAGAGAGAAGAGGAGAAAGAGGAAAAATCGGAAAAACTCCGTTTAAAGCGCGAATAATCGGGTAAGGGTGAGAAGTTTCGATTATATCTTGCTTGTATATGTATATGTGTATGTTTTCCTGGATTGTTTTGGTTATCTTTTCTAGTTTCCAATTCTAGGTCGAAATGAGAAAAATGAATAGAAATCGATGTTTTCACGGACGAAAGTCGGAATAAATCGCGTAGTAGAGTCGTGTGATGTTGGGTCTTGATTTAGAGTGATCGTTTGATTGAATCGAGTCGAATTCGTAACTGTTGAGTTTTTGATATATTGATGTTTTTGTGCAATTGATGTTGTGATCGAGTAAAAGTGTTTGGATATGTCTGGTAATGTTGGTATAGGTTCGGTTTTAATCGGGAATGGGGGTTTACGTGTTTTCTCGCGGTTTCGATCGAGTTCGAATTTAGAATTCAATGATAAAATTATGTTTCAAAATATGTCAAAAAAATGGAAAATGTGTTAGATGGCTTTTTAATGATGGAAATATTGTAGTACGTCGAATTCTGAGATCGCAGCTTTTTACGGAATCGAAAACGGATGTCCGGAAGTCTAAAAACGGTGTTTTAAGGCTGAAATTCGTAGCAGGTTTCGCGCTCAGCGCGCAGGTCGGGCGCTCAGCGCGCAGGTCTGAGCGAAAGGGAAAATTTCCGAAACTTTGAAAATTCATAACTTTTGATCCGTAAGTCCGTTTTGGTCCTCGTTCGAAGCATTAGAAAGCTTATGAAATGTTCTTTCTTGTAAAAATGGTTTTGGGATTAGTGGATGATTTATTTAAGTCGTGGTTTTGGAAACGTGTCGTTTTGTCGACTTTTCCCGTCGTATTTGTGTGCGATTGATGTGGTATCATGTTATATGCTTTTGTTATATAACGTATCGCTTGTGTGATGTTATATGATGTGAATACATGTAATGAGATGTTGTAATAATGTTGTTGTTGTGCGATAAATACATTGTTTGATTGAATATCAATGTACGTGGTTATGATGTTGTGTTGGTTCGTGGTTTGTTGTTGTGGTTTGTGAAATGCATTGCTTATGTGAAATTCAATGCGTGTTTTGGATGTGAATCATACGATAGTGCATTGGTGTGAATGTATATAGATTGTATGTGATTGTATGAGATAAATGCATGAATACAATTGTGAATATGTATGCATTTCAAGAATGTCTTGAGTCATTTTGTATGTGAAGCATAATGATGTGCATTCTTGTGTTGAGGGATTCTAATGAGAATCCGCTACAACGTCGTGAGCCTCTCTTGGTGGAGGTGTGAGCGATCGGGTCGTGAGCCTCTCTCGGTGGAGGTGTGAGTGATGGTTATAGACGATCGTGAGCCTCTCTTGGTGGAGGTGTGAGCGATCGGGTCGTGAGCCTTTCTCGGTGGAGGTGTGAGCGATCCATAAACACTGTGCGCCTCTCTTGGTGGAGGTGTGAGCGGTGGGTGAACATCGTAGGCCCGACGGGGAGTTACGTTGGTAACGAGCGATGGTTCCAGCAGAAGTTCCTGAGTGAACTTGAGATGATGAAGTCGGTACTGCATTGCATTGCATAGAGTCGTTGTGTCGGTCTCTGTGCATATGCATGAATTATGAATGGATTGATTAGGTGTGAGCTTGTGATAGCTTTGGTGATTTGAGATACATTTGTGATAAATGTATTGAGTATGATTGATATGCTGTGTGATGGATGCATAAATGATTATGTGTTGTAAATTATGATTGAATTGGTGAATTATTATGCATATGTGATAAATGCATTGGTTGTGAGTGATATGTTTTGTGTATAAACATATGATATGTGATGTTTGTGGTGAGAAATATTGTTTATGGGAATTTATTTGTGTTGTGGCATATTATTATGTAATCTTGTTATAGTTGTTATTTCTCACCCTTCTGCTGGAATATGCTTTTTATGGCATAGTGCAGATTGTCAGCTTTAGAGGCGTGGAGGCAAGTGGAAGAGTTCGATCTTCGTTTGCTTAGGTCTTGGTGTCTGCTCTGATACGTAGCACGGGAATCGGGGAACGATTATGTTGTATAATTGTGGAATATATTTTGTATTACCTTGTATATATATTTGGATGTTATCAAACTATTTATTTTGTAAAACAAGTCGGTTATGGATCTTTCTGCTTTATTCCATAATTGACCATTCCTTTTATATGGAAAAAGTTTCCCTTTGAGGGTACTCTATTTTATGCTATGTATCAAATATATGAGCAGGGATGATGTTTTGTTTATTTAAATGTGACATCCTTGTTTTTGTCGGAAAAATAAATTTTTAGTTACTCTGATTTTATTTATGTATTATTTATTCGCGATGGGAATTGGGGTGTTACATATTGTACCGGGACTTATACAACGATTGAGGCCCAAAAAGGTTTATGTACGATAAGGGTTGGGTATTACAACTCAAGGAGAAGCCCAAGGATTATTTAAAGAAAAGAAATGGGACTTACAACACAAGGGTAGGCCCAGATGATTTTTTTGTTTGAAAATGGAGATCGCGCCGAGATTTTTTAACGCAGAGGGACTTATACAATGTATAAGGCCCAAAAAGGTTTTGGTTTAAAAAAAGGATTGGGTCTTACACTCTATTAGAGGCCCATGAGTGATTTTAAGAAAAATAGTGGGGCTTACAACTCAAGGAGAGGCCCAAGTGGTTTTATTTTAAACTGGTGATCGCGCCGAGATTTTTGAAAACACTAAGGGTCTTATACAATGACTGAGGCCCAAACTATTTTAGTTTCAAAGAGGGATTGGGTCTTACACTCTATTAGAGGCCCATGAGTGTTTGAAAAAGATTGATGAGGGTGGAATTAATCAAAACCCTAATTTTGTCTAAAATGGAATTAATTTTGTTTAAAAATTAATAAATATTATTGAAAACATGTGAAAAATGAGTGGTGATCTTGGATCAATGTTTCAAAAATCATGTTTTTATCCACAAAATGATTGAAAACCATTTAAGTTGGGAAAACCAAGAAGGAAAAAATATTTTAAATAATAAAATACAAATAAAAATTAATTCTTTGCAAAAATATCAAGTATATGAAATAAATAATATTTTTGGGAATTTTTTGTAAAATAAATTTTTTTAACATTTTTGTGAATTATTAAAAAAAGAATCAACTCAAAATCATTAAAATTCAGAGAGAAATTAATTTTTGAATCAATAAAATAAAATCACAAAATTCAAATATTTGAATTTTTGAAAAAGAGCGCCAAGAACACCCAAGAACACGCGCGTGTTCTGAGTTTTGCCCAGATTTGCATTTTCTCATCAATCTCACTGAATACTTGATGAAATCACACAATTCACATATCAATCTACTCGTTTTCACCTCACGATCATGTCTATGGTCTTTAATTTCATTTATTTTAAGCATGGAATATGAAATCAAAGAGAAACCTCAAGAACCCTAAATTCTGCATGAAGGCTCAGAAATTCCACACATGATTCATACAAAGCAATTAATTGAGGGGAAACATTTCGTACATGATTATGAACATATGGCAAAATTATTGTGCGAGGAAATATGCATGAATCATGAGATGACCAAGTTGAGGCTTACCACTTGCAGCTGGTGATCGTGTTTTGAGTTAGAGGTGTTACAGCTTGGTTCCAATGTTGTGGACAGCTTCCCTAGGTGCTATGGAGTGTGTCTGAAGGCTTGGAGTGAATCGAATTGAGCTGGAACTTGATTTGGCACCTCAACTGCAAATCTGTCAAAGGCTTGTGCAGATGGCTGGTGATTTTGATAATCTGGTGTTCCAGATGTTGTTTAAGTGTTTGGATCACTTCTATATGATGTTTATGAGGTGTGTGTGTGTGATTGGTTTGGTTGGAATTGCTCTCAAACTCAAAACTCGATAATGACTTGCTTTAGAAGGAAAATTTGGAAGTGAAAGTGTGATTTTGAGAAAGGCAAGTGTTATAGGCCTTTGGTGTACTCAAACTGATCAAAAATGAGGTCTATTTATAGTGTGTCAAGTTTGTTTTGCAAGGAATAGGGAATGGCAACTGTAGCAGGCCTTTGGCCAATGTGGATCAAATGGAATCTCAAGTCTCCTCTAGCCATTGACTTGAGATTAGAGCACAGGCCTATGGTTCTCTGATTCAAGGATAAGGCTTAACTGAAGTGTTCATCTTTGCTCTGATACATACCACCTCTAAGAATCCATTAAATGTTCCAAAACAAAATTGGAGTCTTGGCCTTCTTTAGGCTTTTTAGGTTTGGCATGGCTATTGTAGATTTTGGGACTTTGGAGGCTGATAGATCAGTGCTTGTCCCTTGTTTGTTCCCCCTTGAGGTGTGCAGATGGATAACCATGCTTGGAGTTGCACAATTTGATCAAATCGAGCCATAATGCACAAATATGTCTTGCAAGACAATTTGCATCAAGGCATATTGCAGCCATCATATCTTCTAGCTCAGATGGAATTTGATGGAGTTCTTGGACATTTTGGAAAGCTGATATATCCTATTTCAACATGATGTCCAACTTTGGATTTGATCCAACTTTAATTACAATGAAAAATGCCTCTACATTTGGGAAAAAATAAGGCAGATTCTGACTTAGTGAAAATTTCACTAAGTGTTGGAAAAATGTCACTTTTGTGTTTTCAGCCATTTTGATCACTCCATAACTTAAAATCCATGAGGAATTGGAATGAGATGTAGTTGACACTTTTAAAGTATGCCATGAGAGCTACAAATCCAGCTTTGGACCATACAAAATGGTTGCTTGGATCTCAAGTTATGATCCTTGGAAGTTGGTACCCTAGCCACTTTGCTCCATAACTTAGAAAAATTCTAAGTTTTTTTTATGGTTACCCCTTTTACAAGTTACCTCACTTTCTTTGATTTTTATTGATGAATGATGATTCAAATCACATATTAACATTGTTTTTGGGTTGAGGAACCATAATTGTGAAAAATATCCAAAAGTCAAACTTTGACTTTTATGCACAGTTGACTTTTTAATAGATGAATTCCAAACTGTGTGATCCTTTATGAAATCAAGTCCTTGATCTAAATCTAACTTGATGGATATGTTCCATAGGTGTTATAGGGTGTATTGAATCATTTCCTAGGGTTTGGGAGCATGTCCAGGTCAAAAGTCAAAGGTTCAGTTGACTTTTTCCCCGAAACCCTAATTGTGGTCTTGAGGAAATTGAAACTTGTGGATCAAGCTTCTTGGATCAATACATTGTTGAAAATGGATCAATGTGGTTTATTAGAGACCCTAAAATCATGTCTTGAGGTCTTGGCTCATGTTTTGTCCCAAAAGTCAACTTAGGGGTGAATTAGGTCAAGAAACCCTAATTCCTGATTTTTGGTGAATGCATCCCCTGAGGCTAAATTGACTTGATGATTGGGTCCATGAGGTCCCTTGGAGTATCTTGAGTTATATTCTGAAGTATTGGCTCATTCCCAGATGAAGATTTTCATCTGGAGGCCCCGGTCGACCAAAACCCTAATTTGGTGACACTGGCAATCTTGAGGCTTAATCCACTTGGAATGCTGCAACCTTGTGCCTGATTCTTGATGTGGGAGTCCTCTTGATCATTTATGTGTGTTTGAGAGGTTAGACAAGTTGAAGATCATGTCATTTCTTGATTGATCCTTTGTCTAAGGCTCTAAGAGGGCTTAAAACCCTAATGCTTGACTGCAGGGAATGCTCAACAATTCTTGAGGAGATTGATGAGGCATAAAGGTACATCCATATTATGATGATGATTTGTACAATGATGGGAAATCTTGTGGTCAAAATTTGGGGTATGACAAATGCCCCTATTTAATCTTCTTGGACCCGAAGGTGTGAATGGCGAAGGTATTCGGGCATTCGGGGTGCAAGATGATTAAATATCAGAATACCCGAAATTTTGACAGTGGTTATGAATGGTAGTTTACGCATTCATCTTCTTTTGCTAAGCGTTGATACTTAGAAAAGGTAAGACTTCCCCTGGATCCTGGTTTCCTACCAAGGAACTGGTATCAGTTTTGCATTACAAACTTCCCCTCGATCCTGGCTTTCTACCAAGAAACTGGTCTAAGTTTTCTTTTGGACTAAACCTCCCCTCGATCCTGGTCTCCTACCAAGGATCTGGTCTCAGTTTCTGATATAAACTTCCCCTCGATCCTGGTTTCCTACCAAGGATCTGGTCTTAGTTTCTTTTGTCAATAAACTTTCTTGACAAGGGACGCTATTCGTAGCGGTTTTCCTCAAACTTCTCGCCGAATTTTCTCGGGGAGATGCCATTTGATGGAAAAAGTTTTGATGTCAGACTTGCTGGGGAACCCATTCGTCTGAGCTGCAGAGGTGTACAAACTTCTCTTTTGGAGACGCCATTTGTTGACTCTATTGAGCCTCTTGAGAGACTGCTTTCTGCTTGGGGGTATTACATCATACTTTTCCTCGAGATCTTCTCGAAGAAATACCATGTGATGTAATCCAATTTTGAGGTGCTGATGACCCTTTCGTCAGCGAATTTTCCGAAGAAAAACTGCTATATTGCCGAAGATTTGATTAAGAGGCTTTCTCCAAGGATTTTCCTTAATCCGGGAAAGCAAAGATATCATCTTCAATGGCGAAGAGTGATGTTTGTCGAAAGTTTTCTTGCTTTTCAGAGGTTCAAGTTATCAAAGTGGTCGAAGAACGTCTCTAATCCAGAGATAAACTGGAGAGAGATTGCTTAGATGATTCACTTCCTGACGAGGAAAGAACTGACAACTCAATTGACAAGAGGACTTTTATTACTAGGGGGTAAGACCGACTAGCATGGTAGTGATGCAATATGAACATGTATGAATTAATAATGCATGATGTATGTATGTATATGCTGACAAAACTGGCACGACATACAGACTAATAGATGAACACAACTGGATACTTGGCCACTACGGGGGATGAAAAGTATCACTGGTCCAAAAGTAGCAATTCTGCCTTGCTTAGGAGAGATAATCCCTATGGGGAAAATCGTTGGTCGGGCTTAGAAGATAAGAACTCTGCCGGGGATGTCGGACGGAATATTCACATCTGACATAGTTGATCCTTCATTCAGGTGTACTTGTTAAGAAGGAGTACTTTGATTCTGCACTTTGAAGCTCGATTACTTCTGGAGAAGCGATCGATGTTCTTTCGATGTTCAACAGTCAAAAGAAATTGCCATCTTTATTTTAAAAGCAAAAAAAGTTTGACAATTAAATTCATTTTTGTTTTATTTCAAGAATCGTTAATCATATTAAAATGTCGTTCTATAAAGCTAGAACAAATGCGAATTATAAACAAAAGCATTAGGGCTCAAATTTTATTGATAGGATGGAAATCAGCCAAACGCGTGAATCCGTGGAGTATTTACAAAGTTAGAAAATGGTAATTTAAGGGATAAGGGCTGCAGTGAAACATAACGACCGCTATCCTTCTACCAACTTTGAATTCTGGACATCCTGAGCTTCCGTCAAAGATGAACTTGGCTAGTGTTTTCCTGATGGATGGCATGACTGCTGCTGAGGGATTTGCCCCTTTGTTGGACGTAGTTACTTGCCATTATCCCTAAGTTTTGCCTAGATTGTCTTTTGAGATTTCCAATCCATCAGGATGATTTTTGATTATGTCTCTAATTTTTGCCTGGACCGCCCTTTCGGGTTTTCAATCCACCGAGAATTTTTTTTTATTTAGGCGAAGTATTTCTTGACTACGTCAACATTTATGAGGTAGGAAAATTCTTCTCCATCCATGGATGCGAGTCTCAAGGCGCCGCCTGAGAAGGCTTTCTTGACCACATAGGGGCCGTCATAATTCGGAGTCCATTTGCCCCAGGAATCAGTGAGGAATGATTGTATCTTCTTGAGCACAAGGTCTCCTTTCCTGAAGACACGAGGTCGGACCTTTTTGTCAAACGCCTTCTTCATTCTTTGCTGATACAACTGACCGTGGCATAGAGTCGTTATTCGCTTTTCTTCGATCATATTCAGTTCATCGTGCCGAATTTGGCACCATTCAGCTTCTGTTAACTTAGGTTCCATCAATACCCGGATTGATGGGATCTCTACTTCTATGGGGAGCACTGCTTCCATGCCATATACTAGAGAGAAAGAGGTTGCCCCTGTTGAAGTGTGGACAAATGTACGATGACCGTGAAGAGCAAAAGGTAACATCTCGTGCCAGTCTTTGTAGGTTAGAACCATCTTTTGAATGATCTTCTTGATGTTCTTGTTAGCCGCTTCTACCGCTCCGTTCATCTTGGGTCGGTAGGGAGATGAGTTATGGTGTTAGATCTTGAACTCGGCAGATGATATTGTTTTTGATAAATCGGACCACCACTTGTCTGGTTACATTGGCGTATGACACTGCTTCGACCCACTTGGTGAAGTAATCAATGGCTACCAGGATAAACCAATGCCCGTTCGAAGCCTTGGGTTCGATCATGCTAATCATGTCGATTCCCCATATAGAAAATGGCCATGGGGAGGAAATAACTTTGAGATGTGTTAGCGGTACATGGATTTTGTCTGAGTATATCTGACACTTGTGACACCTTCTCATGTACTTGTAGCAATCGGATTCCATTGCCAAAGGATCCTTCGTGAATTTCTTTTATCAGCATGTTTGCCTCTGGCCCATCTACACATCGGAGCAAGACCATGTCAAACTTTTTCTTATAGAGTGTATCACCACTCAGGGAGAAGTTTCCTGCTAGCCTTCTGACGGTCTTTCTGTCTTTTCTGGATGCCCCAGGTGGGTACTCTTGTTTCTGAAGGAAGCATTTGATATCGTGATACCAAGGTTTGTTGTCTATGACTGCTTCAATTGCGAAGATGTAAGCGGGCCGTTCCAGGCGCATTATGTCAATCTTAGGTATGTCGTTCCATTGACCTACACTAATCATGGAAGAGAGAGTGGCTAATGCATCAGCCATGTGATTCTCTTCACGAGGGATGTGATGAAACTCGATCATGTTGAAGAATGGTAACAACCTTCTCGCGTAGTCTTTGTAGGGGATCAGTCCTGATTGGTATGTGTTCCAATATCCTTTGATCTGATTGATAACCAGGGCTGAGTCGCCATATACATCCAAGTTCTTGATCCTTAATTCGATCGCTTCTTCGAGACCCATGATACAAGCTTCGTATTCGGTCTCGTTGTTTGTATACTTGAATGTCAGTCGGCAGTGAAAGGAATGTGGGTACCCTGAGGTGTTATGATGATTGCCCCAACTCCGTTTTCGTAATGATTAACAGCTCCGTCAAAGATTAGTCCCCATTGGGAACCTGGTTCTATCCCTTCACTAGGTAGTGGTTCATTGCAATCTTTCATTTTCAAGTACATGACGTCTTCGTCTGGGAAGTTAAACCCGACTGATTCCTGATTGTCAATCAGTTGATGAGCCAAATGACCGGCTAAAACACTTCCTTTGATGGCTTTCTGAGCATGGTACTCGATGTCATATTCTGATAACAACATATGGCAACGGGCAATCCTTCCCGTGAGAGCAGGCTTTTCAAAGACGTACTTGATCGGATCCATTTCGGAGATTAACCAAGTTGTGTGACAAATCATGTACTGACAAAGACGTTTGGCTGCCCAAGCCAAAGCACAATAAGTTTTCTCGAGCATAGTGTACCGAGTCTCGCAGTCGGTAAATTTCTTGCTCAAATAGTAGATGGCAGACTTTTTTCTTTTTGTTTCATCTTATTGGCCAAGTACACATCCCATCGACTCTTCCAAGACTGTTAGGTAGATGATCAGTGGTCTTTCTTCCACTGGAGGTGATAGAATCGGTGGATTCAACAGATACTCTTTGATACTGTCGAAGGCGGTTTAACAGTCTTTTGTCCAAACGCAATCCTGATTCTTTTTGAGTAATTTGAAAATTGGCACACATGTTGCGATCATGAGGAATATAAATCTGGAGATGTAGTTCAAACGTCCCAGGAATCCCCTGACTTGTTTTTCAGTCTTTGGAGAAGATATTTCTTGAATGGCCTTGACCTTGTCAGGATCAACCTCAATTCCTTTCTGGCTGACGATGAACCCTAAAAGTTTCCCTGAGCGGACACTGAACGTGCATTTGTTGGGATTCAAGTGGAGTTTGTACTTTCTTAACCGCTCGAATAGTTTTGACTGGTGGGTCACATGCTCCTCTTCTGTCCTAGATTTGGAAATCATATCATCGACATACACTTCTATTTCTTTGTGTATCATGTCGTGGAACAGAGTAGTCATGGCCCGTTGATAGGTTGCCCCGGCATTCTTCAAACCGAACGACATTACCTTGTAACAAAAGGTACCCTATGGGGTAATGAACAAAGTTTTATCCATGTCTTTCGGCACCATCTTTATCTGATTATAGCCCGAGAATCCATCCATGAAGGAGAAGACTTTGAATTTTGCTGTACTGTCTACCAGCATGTCTATGTGTGGTAAAGGAAAGTTATCCTTCGGTCTGGCTTTGTTTAGATCCCTGTAATCTACACACATTCTGACCTTTCCGTCCTTTTTCGGAACTAGTACTATGTTGGCTAGCCATTGAGGATATTCTGATGTGGCGAGGAAACCCACGTCAATCTATTTCTGTACTTCCTCTTTGATTTTGATGGCCATGGCCGGATGAGTCCGTCTCAGCCTTTGTTTTACCGGCGGACATTCTGATCTCAACGGTAGATGATGTTCCACGATGCTGGTATCCAACCCTGGCATATCCTGATAGGACCAAGCGAATACATCAGGAAACTCTTTGAGAAGCTTTGTCAAACTTTCTTTGACAGTTGGACGGAGCAGTGCCCCAATCTTGACCTCTTTTCTCTCCTCCTCTAAACCCAAGTTAACTATTTCCAACGGTTCTTTGTAAGGTTCAATGGACCTTTCCTCTTGTCTGAGTAATCGGGAGATCTCTTTTGGAATTTTGTCGTCATCTTCTTCTTTAGCCTCAAATATCGGGAATTCAAAGTTGGAAGAAGGCATTGGATCGTATGTTTCAACAGGGTTTAAAACAAGTAATCTGCATGACGTGATGATTTGTTTTTAGAAGAGACAGAGAAAATGCAAGAGTGCGTGCAGTGTATTTTCTGAAAAATGCTTGTTTTTTTTATTTGAGTTGATTTTTTGGATTACCATTTTCTGAAAAAGCGAAAAGAGAAAACATCAATAAATGCTAAAATTATAGAAAGGCGTTATTTTATTTATGATCTTGTCGATTCTTGAAACTACAGCCCTATAAAACAAAACTCTGTCGCTTTGGATGAAGCGAAGAGGTACATTTATGGAAAGTGAGCCCTATCAAAACATCTGTTTCACCTGGGCAAGATAAAGACGACAATTACTTAGACTTAGGAACAACTTTCGGAACATTGACTGCAATCCATTGGCGGAGAAATCCTTGGTGAATCACAAAGTCTGGTACTTTCCTTCTTGATTTGTCTTCAGAAATAACGCTGATTTCTGGTGGAGCAGGATCATTGGAATTTGTCTCCCAGGCAGAGTTGTTGTGGGAGGATTCCTCAGTTGTATCTTGTACAGTGTTTGCACTCTCAGATTGATCTCCCCATCCAGTGGGTTGGATGTCTTCGAACCTGATACGAGAGATTTCGGGAGCGGCGTACTTGACCAAGTAGTCGTACCTGCCACTTGGTATTCCTAATGTGTCCCACACTTCTTTGGAACTGGAGGTGTCATCCCTTTCGATGACGTTGACCTCGGGAAAATCGTAGTTGATGAACTCTAGTCTGACAAGCTTTGCAAATTCATCGTCGTGCTGGATGTTTTCTGAATGCCCTGAGTGTTGATCCCATGACATGGTGGGGACACATGTATTCTTTTCAATGATGCTCAACTGATATGCATCGTTCGACAGATTCTTTTGCCCCGAGTCTCCTGGGTACGGCTTCCAGATAGGCAGGCCATCCATTGGGCCATAATAGTCGTGGCCAAAGTTGTCTTTCATCAGAGTGTCTTCCTCTAATGAGTTGGGTGGAGCACGGCATCCTTCTGGATCACAATCTCCGTACATCATTTTGACATCTGACCTCGGTATAAATCTCGGACTTTGTGCCGGAAAACAAAATGGTGTTGGCACCTCTTCCTGAGACATATAATCGTCCTCATTAAGATAGGACATCCATTCTTCATCTGTATCGGAGGAGTCTCCCTCGTTGATGGTATGCACTTCTTGAGACACTGGGTGAAGGAAACCTCCACTATGGAATAAGTTTCACATGGGATGAAGACTTTCATCATTAATAGCAGTCTGGGTACAGGTTGAAGAAAAACCAAGACCTTTCTTTTTCTTATTGTTAGTAGGAATGACAAGCTGTCCCCATCCTTGGTATTGTTACTTCGGATAGCTTCGAGAGCATCTTTGTACGAGGAAATCGAAGTTCCTCTCTCTGATTGGTTGTCGTGACTCACCAAAAGTGCCTGGAACTGGGTTTCGATTACCTCATCTGGTTCTACATAAGTGGACGATGATAAGTTACTCACGATCAAGGCTTGCTCTCCGTAGACTGTGACGAGTTGGTCGTTCTTTACAAACTTCAGCTTTTGGTGAAGCGTCGAAGTGACTACCCCAGCCTCGTGTATCCAAGGTCTTCCTAACTGAAGGTGTGAAAAACACAAGAAAGAGGGGTTTGAATTGGTTTTTCAAAATAAAATTGTTTCTTTTAGGAAAACTTGTTTTTATAAGACTCTTTCGTTTATCAATAAAACCTTTCTGAATTACAACACAATAACACGTTATGTTTATACTAGTTCACTTGAGAAACACTCAAGTTAGTCTAGTCCACCCGCCAAGGTGATTTCGCCTCTCTCAACGAGGTCTTAATCCACTATTCAATCAAAACAGTACAATGCACTAGCCAAAATGCTGGTGACTAACACAACCTCTAAAACTCTCAAGTTTTAGACTTCTCAAGTAATACAACCTCACAGGTCTTACTCAAGGAACAACGTCTAAGACTACACGTCCTAGACTTCTCAAGAAATACAACCACACGGTCTTTCTCAAGGAACACAAACCTAAGTTTGAATAAATTTCGTTTACAAACAAGTGCTTCTATACAAGCTGATAATGTAAATATGTTTTGACCAGACAGACTTAAGAAAGATTTCAGATGGAAAGAATATTGCAGTAGCGTTCGTGTGTATCTTTCTTCAAGTCTTTTGCTTCCTTTTATAGCCGTGTAGAAAGAGCCGTTGAAATGTAATCATGTTAGCTTAACTAGGCTAGCGGCTAGAAGCGTGAGGACAGATAAAAACTTTTGCGTGTTGCGCGTCCTATTTTTGTCAGAATATCTTTGATTGTACCGTTGCACTGTTACCAAGATATTTTCGCTTTGTATTGAGGTACAGCTGTACTATGTAGCTTTGTCTTCTTGACTTCTCAACTTCAGAGGTTTTTTACGAGCATGAGTAAGAAGGGAAAATATCGCTTGGTTCTTGAGAGTTTCAAGTCTTCGAATCTTCAGAACAGCGTCTTCAGAGTCTTCAACACTTGGTCTTCAGAAACTTGTTCGCTTGGTGCGTTGTCTTCATATCTTCATAGGATTCTGATAGTATTTGGTTGAAGCATGAGTAGAGACTTAATTTAGGTCTTCAGAACCTTGATCAGAGAGGTTAAGTCTTAAGCATCTGGACTTCGTTCAATCAGAACCTTTGTCTTCAGATTTTCAGAACTCGTTCTCTTTTCCTTTTGTATCAGAGTCTTGAGAGCTTCTTATTATCTTAAAAATGAGTTCTGCTTTTCAAGAGTGTAGGCAGAGTATTTTCCTTTAAGCATTGTGTTCGCGCCAATTTACGGAAGCATATCCTGTCTGTTAAGTTCTCACAAATAACAAACATTAGCTGTACAAAATTGTTCATACATAAATACTCATTTGATATCATCAAAACTTAGAGATAAAATATTGCAGAACCAAATCTTGTTCTCACAATCTCCCCCTTTATGATGATGACAAAACTATGTATTTTGATGACACAATTTTGATATATATATATATATATATATATATATATATATAATGCAGGGAAAATAATAGATTCAAAAGATAGCTTATCCTTCATATGAAGTGCTCCCCCTGAGTCTTAGACTTGATGAATTTCTGTGCTTGGGCTCCCCCTGACTTTAATAAGTCATGAGATCTTAGTCTTGATTCTCTTTTCAGCAGAGTTCTGATTTTATTAATGAATCTTGATTTGGATCAGAATTCCTGAAAAAGAAAAACACTCTAATAGAAATAGCAGTTTATCTGTTAGCATGTAAACAACGTTGTTTTTCAGAGATTGACTATGGAATCAAAATATATCACATTCATATTACTTCTCTCCCTTTTTGTCATTGATCAAAAAGATTATAGGTGCAAGGGTGAAAAACAAAGATCTAAAGTCTTAAGGACAACAAAGACATAAGAATTAGGTGCTTCCAGAGGACATCTTGTCCCATATCTTCTGAAGCATGCCCTGAAGATTAACATTGATAGTCTTTTGATCCTCAAAGTTATCTCTGAACTTCTGTTGTTCTTCACTGATTTGTCCAATTACGTCTTCCAAACGCTTTACAGCAGGATCAGATGTAGAAACAACTGCAGCAGCTTGCTTGGTTTTTTCCATGGCTTCAGCTTCTTGTGCTATTCTGGATTCTTCAGCAGCCTTTTCTGCAAGAAGTCTTGCTTCCATAGCAGCCATTTCTTCAACTTCTTTCTGCTTTGCAGCCAAAAACTTAAGTATCCTGATCCGCTCTTCAACTTCTGCTCTCTCCTTTGCCCGTTGAATTCCATTAGTGATGGTTGCATCTGAGAAGCTTACAATTCTTACAAGCTCACTACCCAACCATTTCTGGAAGTTTTGATAGGATCTTTCAAGTTCCATAGGCTTGGTACTTGTGTTAAATTCTGCTCTTAGGTTCGCAAACTTCCTTAATGCCTTGTCATAAAATTGACTTGTGCATTCTTCAAAAGATGTTGGAGGTGGTTTAGTATAGATGACCAAAGCAAGGTCAGGTTTGGCAGAATTTGTTTCAGGTGGTGTTTACTGAGATGAAACAGTCTCAGTAGAAGGATGTTGATTGGTTGGTTGATCAGCAGGAGATGTCACTTCTGGAATGTCTGAGACCATGAGAGATTCAGGGGTGACGATCTCTAGAGATTCAGAGGTTGTATCCTCAGAGATAGACTCAATACTGAGGACTTGAGATTCAGAGATTAGGTTCATGGAACTTTGTTCATTTGGATGAATGATTGACGAGGTTATTGACGAGGTGTAGGTAGGAATGGCTTCAGACGAGATAGGGGTACTGATTGATGAGTTGGGTGAAGATTGGATAGTGGTAGTTGAAGGAGGAATTGAAAAAGATGGTGGTTTAAAACTGACTTGTGGATTGGAGGTAGGGATGGAGGTGGTTTGAGATGATGATGGTGCAGTAACGGTCTTAGTGACATTCATGGACCCAGAAGAATTGATAGCTGATTTATTAATTTTCTCAAGAAGAAGAGATTCCAGTCTAGAGGTTTTGGAGGTTTCAGTTTCATCCTTTTTCTTCTTTGCGATAGTAGGGGTAGTTCGTTACTGGACGTCTGTTTTCGATCACAGTGTCTTGAGGGATGGATGTGGGTCTCACATCAACACTTGTAATCATTTTCATATGTTTAAGGTTTATAGCATTGAAAGCTTCTCCTACTTTTCCAGTCAGATAATCTGTGTACTTAGCTTCCTTGACTAGATACTCCACTAGGCCGCTTTCAACAAAGATATTAGAGAGAAGTCTTCCAAATGGAATGTAGTTTACAATCTTCCTATCTAGTAAAGCTGTTGTTCTTGTCTTGCACACCATATCTCTCAGGTAGTAGAATAGAATGGATGGAAGACACATTTTCTCATTCTTGTGCAAGTAGTACAACATGTACTTTTGATTTGTGTTGAAGAAATCTGCAGCACTCTTTGGAGGTCTTGGATTGATACATCCAAGAATAATTTTATGCCAGATTCTCAGATTGTCACGCAGATTCTTGCTTTTGTACTCTGAAGTCCCAGGTTGACAATTTTTGAAAATTGCTTTGTTGATGACGGAGTCAGATATTTCAGTTTTTCCATAAACTCTTTTTCCTTCCAAGAGTTACATCCCTAGTAGGTCTGAAATAGATTTTTCAGTGATAATGATCTTTTGATCCATAACAAAAGATACAACATGAAGATCGTCAGTTTCAGCGTGCCTCCAGAATTCCTTTACTAGGTCATCAAAGGTTGGACCTCTAAGTCTTTCAAAGTAACTTTTCCATCCTTGAGTATTAAGTTGATCAATTAGGTTAAACCCATTATTGCGAAGATTGTCGAAGTCGACAAACATCTCTTTCAGAACAATTAGTTCATTTGCATGCATAACACAAGTAACAGAGGAATTTCTCTATGTTACATGGGTTACATCGATCGTGGGAAGAGATAATGGAGTTGAAGTGATCGTCGCGGTGGTTGTGGAGGTGGTAGAAGGTGTGATAGATGAAGATGGTAGCTCTTGAGAGGGATTCAGTGATGCTTCAAAATCTTTGGAGAGGGGAGCGTTTTCTTGTTGAATGATGTTCATCTTGATGATAGTTAAGATCGAAGAGGATGAGAACAGGGATTGAGTTGGTTCGATGGAGAGATTTAGAGATTTAGGGTTTTAGAATTTCCTTTTGAGTGAGAGTGGGAAGAGGAATGGTTTTTGAAAATTTAAAGAAATAGACACCGTACAGGGGATAGGTGAATAAATGTAATAAAGTTTTGAGTCAATCCCAAGAAAATTACTGTTCATTTGATTTGAATAGATATAGTGAGTTAGATATAATCTAATCACATGCAAAAATTATTTTCTAATGACACATCAGAATTGACAAAAAGTTTATCAGAATTGAGACACGTCTCACAAAAGTGATTCCGATGATTAAAAATATTTGTTTCTTCTGACTAAACACATTGGGTTCTGAAATAATTTCATTTCGAACAGTACTCCATTTTCAGATGTTTTAAAATAATTTGAAATCTATCTTCAGCTAAGGGTTTTGTAAAAATATCAGCCCATTGATGGTCTGTATCTATAAATTTTAAGCATAAGGTCCCCTTCTGAACATAGTCTCTGATAAAATGGTGTTTTATTTCAATATGTTTAGCCCTTGAATGTAAAATTGGATTTTTACTTAAACAAATAGCATCAGTATTATCACAGAAGATAGGTATGTTACTCTCATATATCTGATAGTCTTCCAGCTAATTTTTCATCCAAAGCATTTGTGTACTGCATATAGAGGCGGAGATGTATTCAGCTTCTGCTGTAGAGAGAGCAATTGTAGATTGCCTCTTACTTGACCATGAGATTAGATTGTTCCCTAGGAACTGACAATTTCCAGATGTGCTCTTTCTTTCCAATCTGTCTCCAGCATAATCTGCATCGCAGTAATTAGAAAGAGTATACTCTGATATTTTCTCATACATCAAGCCAAGGTTAGTTGTTCCTTTCAGATACCTTAGAATTTTCTTAACAGCCGTTAAATGAGATTCTCTTGGATCTGATTGAAATCTAGCACATAAATGTACACTAAATAATATATCGGGTCTAGAAGCAGTTAGATATAAGAAAGAGCCTATCATACCACGATAGAGCTTCTGACAAACCTTAATTTCTGTTTCTTCTTTTCTCATGACACATGTTGGATGCATTGGTGTTTTAGCTGTATTACAATCCATCATATTGAATTTCTTCAGAAGTTCCTTCGTGTACTTACTTTGATGAATGTAAGTGGCTTCTGGTTTCTGATCTATTTGAATTCCCAGGAAAAACTTTAACTCACCCATCAGACTCATTTCGAATTCTGCTTGCATTAACTTTGAAAATTCTTCACATAAAGAGGAGTTAGCAGAACCAAAAATGATATCATCAACGTAGATTTGAACTATAAGAATATCATTCTTATATGTTTTACAGAAGAGAGTTGTGTCAACCTTTCCTCTGGTGAACTGGTTTTCTAAAAGAAATTTGCTCAATCTATCATACCAAGATCTGGGAGCTTGCTTTAAGCCATAGAGTGACTTTTTGAGTTTAAAAACAAAATCTGATTTTTCTGAATTTTCAAAACCAGGAGGTTGTTTGACATAGACTTCTTCTGATATATAACCATTTAAGAATGCACTCTTAACATCCATCTGATATAGGGTGATGTTATGGTTTACTGAGAATGAAATTAGTAACTGTATTTCTTCAAGTCTGGCGACTGGAGCAAAGGTTTTGTTGTAATTAATTCCTTCTTGTTAACTGTATCCTTGAGCAACAAGTCATGCCTTGTTTCTGACAACTTCTCCCTTCTCATTTAGCTTGTTCTTGAATACCCACTTGGTTCCAATAACATGAACATTCTTAGGTTTTAGAACTAGATCCCAAACATCATTCTTTGAGAATTGATTTAGTTCTTTTTCCATAGCCAGAACCCAGTCCTTGTCCATAAGAGCTTCTTCAACTGTAGCTGGTTCGATCAACGACACTAGTCTCAAGAGTGTTTCTTCTAATGGTCTGAAAGTTGATCTGGTTCTGATTTGAGCATCCTTGCTACCCAGAATTAGTTCTTCAGGGTGAGATGTAGCATTCTTCTTTTCTTTTGCTGTGGAGTATTCGGAGTTACATCAGAGGTATCCGGCGTAGGATCTTGCTGGTCTTTGACTTCATCTGCCTTTTATTTAGGTTCTGAGAAGCTAATTTCCAAACCTGCAAGTTTTTCAGCTAGCTCTGACTTTTCAGAGTCAGGCTTGTCATCGAATCTAACATGAATTGATTCTTCTACAATCCGTGATTCTGTGTTATAAACTCTGTAGCCTTTTAAGCGATTAGAGTATCCTAACAGCAGAAACTTCTGTGCTTTGGAGTCAAACTTGCCAAGATTCTCTTTAGTGTTAAGCATAAAACAAGTACATCCAAACGGATGAAAGTAAGAAACATTGGGAATCTTATTCTTCCACAATTCATAGGGAGTTTTATTCAAGATAGGTCTAATAGAGATTCTATTTTGAATATAACATGTTGTGTTGATTGCTTCTGCCCAAAAATGCTTAGCCATGTCAGTTTCTTGGATCATGGTGCGAGCCATTTCTTGTAAAGTTCTGTTCTTTCTTTCTACAACTCCATTTTGTTATGGAGTTCTAAGACAAGAAAAATCATGGGATATCCCATGTGAATCAAAAAGGTTTTCAAAGTCTTTGTTTTCAAATTCTCCACCATGATCACTTCTGACTTTGATGATTTTACAATTTTTCTCATTTTGAACTTGAGTGCAGAAGGAAGCAAACACAAAATGTGACTCATCCTTGTGTTTTAGTAATTTCACCCATGTCCAACGACTGTAATCATCAATGATGACTAGTTCGTATTTCTTACCATTGATAGAAGCAGTTTTCACTGGTCCAAATAGATCAATGTGAAGAAGTTTTAACGTTCTGGAGGTGGAAACAATATTTTTTGCTTTAAAAGAGGTTTTTGAAAACTTGCCTTTCTGACATGCTTCACAAAGAGCATCTGAAGAGTACTTCAGATTTGGCAGGCCTCTGACAAGTCCAAGCTTGTTCAGCTGAGAAATTCTTCTCAAGCTAATATGACCAAGACGTCTGTGCCAGACCCATTGCTCTTCATTTACAGAAAGAAGACATTTTACATTTTGATGTTTTAAATCTGATAATTTAATTTTATAAGTATTGTTCTTCCTCTTTCCGTTGAACAGAACATATCCATCCTTTTGACTTACAGCTTTACAGGATGTCTGATTAAAAATAACGTCATCACCATTGTCACTAAGTTGACTAATTGAAAATATATTATGCATTAGTCCTTCAACTAGTAGAACATTATTAATAGAAGGAAGTTTACCATTTCCTATAGTTTTGGAGCCAATAATTCTTCCTTTCTGATTTCCTCCGAAACCAACGACACCTCCAGGCTTAAGTTTCAGATTTTGGAACATATGCCTTTCTCCCGTCATGTGTCGCGAGCATCCACTGTCCAGGTACCATGACTGGTGTTTCAATGGTGCCATTAAGGATGTATGTAACATAAATTATCTTATTCTTAGGTACCCATTTTGTGGGTCCTTTCACATTAGCCTTTCTAGAGGTTCTGACACCTTTGGACTTCCTTATATTGGAATAATAGTGTGGAATTTATGCATAGTGTTTAAGTTTGGGAGTTTTCTTTAGTGTCTGTGGTTGTGTAGTGATAGATTTTGAACCTTTTTGTTTAGAACATTTCAAGATAGTGCCAGAGGGCACAAAATTTTTGGACAGAGGTATTATCTTGATACTCTTGGTCTCATCATATGGATGTGATGGTCCTGAATATCCCAGACCTATGTTACCATTTCTGCTGACTCCATAGATTATTGAAGCCATTTTGCTTCTGTCTATGCTCTTAGCGAGAAAGTGTTGGAAAGCTTTATCATACTTGGCTACTTCATTAGTATTGGTTATGCTAGAGGCGATTTCTTCTTCTAACCTAGAGATTTTACTTTTTAATGCAGTATTTGAATTTTCTAGAGAAAGTAGTTTTTCATTTAATTCAACGATAGTTTGTTTGCTTTCAGTAAGATCTTCTGAAGGAACCACAGGAGTCTTTTTTAGAGTTTTGTGTTTTCTTTGAAGAGTTTGATATCTTTCCATAAGTTCATATAATCTTATTTCAAGTTCAGAGAGAGACAGGGAAGAAAGTACCTCTCTTTCGTCGTCAGAATCTGAAGGTTCTCCTTCTGATAGAGCATCAGTGGTTTTAGCCATGAATGCTACGTTAACACGTTCTCCATCAGAATCATCTTCGGACTCTGAATCATCCCAAGTTGCCATAAGACCCTTTTTAGTTTTCTTGGGTCTTTCATCTTTCTTAACCTTTGGATAATCATTTTTGATATGTCCAAGTTCCTTGCATTCAAAGCACATAACGTCTCTTCCATAAGTTCTCTTTTGACCATATGTAGACTCAGATCTTCTTTTTGGTCCTCTGAACTTATTTCTTCTATATTTCCATAGTTGACTGATTTTTCTTGATATGAGAGATATGTCATCTTCGCCTGATTCTTCTTCAGATTCTTCCACTTCCTCCTCTGCTTGATACGCCTTTTTCTTTTCAGATTTAGCTTTTAGAGCAATGGATTTGCTTTTCTTTTGGGGTTCATTTTCTTGGAGCTCTATTTCATGACTTCTTAAAGAACTGATTAGTTCCTCAAGACTTATACAATTCAGATCCTTTGTTAGTTTCAAGGCAGTCACCATTGGTCTCCATTTGACAGGTAGACTTCTGATAATTTTCTTGACATGATCAGCAGTAGAATAGCCTTTGTTCAGAACTCTGAGTCCTGCGACCATCATCTGAAATCTTGAGAACATGGTTTCCACAGATTCATCATCTTCCATCTTGAAGACCTCATATTTTTGAATTAATGCAAGAGCCTTCATCTCCTTGACTTGAGCATTGCCTTCGTGAGTCATACAAAGAGAGTCAAAGATGGACTTTGCAGTTTCTTTGTTTGTAATTTTCTTATATTCTGTATAAGAAATTGCATTTAACATAATCGTTCTTGCTCTGTGATGATTTTTGTAAGTTTTCTTCTGCATATCTGTAAATGCACTTCTATCAATCTTTTTGCCTGCAGAATCTACTAGGTGACTGTAGCCATCAACTACCAGATCCCATAGATCTAAGTCAAATGACAAAAAATAAATTTCAATTCTATCTTTCCAATAGTCAAAATTTTCTCCATCAAAGATAGGAGGTTTTGCACTATAATAATCTCTTTCATTTACAATAACACTTGTCTCCGCATTTGGTATAGACATTGTTTTTCACACTTGGATCGGTACTGAACACTGTTAAGTGCTTGATAAAAATTCAACCTTTCTATCACCTCAGAACCGGAGCTCTGATGCCAATTGAAGGTGTGAAAAACACAAGAAAGGGGGGTTTGAATTGGTTTTTCAAAATAAAATTGTTTCTTTTAGGAAAACTTGTTTTTATAAGACTCTTTCGTTTATCAATAAAACCTTTCTGAATTACAACACGATAACACGTTATGTTTATACTAGTTCACTTGAGAAACACTCAAGTTAGTCTAGTCCACCCGCCAAGGTGATTTCGCCTCTCTCAACGAGGTCTTAATCCACTATTCAATCAAAACAGTACAATGCACTAGCCAAAATGCTGGTGACTAACACAACCTCTAAAACTCTCAAGTTTTAGACTTCTCAAGTAATACAACCTCACAGGTCTTACTCAAGGAGCAACCTATAAGACTACACGTCCTAGACTTCTCAAGAAATACAACCACACGGTCTTTCTCAAGGAACACAAACCTAAGTTTGAATAAATTTCGTTTACAAACAAGTGCTTCTATACAAGCTGATAATGTAAACAAGTTTTGACCAGACAGACTTAAGAAAGATTTCAGATGGAAAGAATATTGCAGTAGCGTTCGTGTGTATCTTTCTTCAAGTCTTTTGCTTCCTTTTATAGCCGTGTAGAAAGAGCTGTTGAAATGTAATCATGATAGCTTAGCTAGAAGCGTGAGGACAGATAAAAACTTTTGCATCCTACGCATCCTGTTTTTGTTATAATATCTTTGATTTTACCGTTGCATTGTTACCAAGATATTTTCGCTTTGTATTGAGGTACAGTTGAACTATGTAGCTTTGTCTTCTTGGCTTCTCAACTTCAGAGGTTTTTTACGAGCATGAGTAAGAAGGGAAAACATCACTTGGTTCTTGAGAGTTTCAAGTCTTCGAATCTTCAGAGCAGCGTCTTTAGAGTCTTCAGCACTTGGTCTTTAGAACCTTGTTCGCTTGGTACGTTGTCTTCATATCTTCAGAGGCTTCTGACAGTATTTGGTTGAAGCATGAGTAGAGACTTAATTTAGGTCTTCAGAACCCTGATCAGAGTGCTTAAGTCTTCAGCATCTGGACTTCGTTCAATCAGAACCTTTGTCTTCAGATCTTCAGAACTCGTTCTCTTTTCCTTTTGTATCAGAGTCTTGAGAGCTTCTTATTATCTTAAAAACGAGTTCTGCTTTTCAAGAGTGTAGGCGGAGTATTTTCCTTTAAGCATTGTGTTCGCGCCAATTTACGGAAGCATAACCTGTTTGTTAAGTTCTCACAAATAACAAACATTAGCTGTACAAAATTGTTCATACAAAAATACTCATTTGATATCATCAAAACTTAGAGATAAAATATTGCAGAACCAAATCTTGTTCTCACACTAACAAACAACTGTATGCTGCCCGGATGTCCATGACCTGGAAAGTGACTTGGAAAGTGTGGGGACCGATAGTTATGGGAAGGTCGACTTCGCCGATAACTGTTTTCCGGGATCCATCAAATGCTTTGACGATGACCTCACTGCCTCTCATCGGAGATCCTTTAAATGATAGTCGCATTAAAGTGGACTTAGGCATAACATTCAGAGCCGATCTGGTGTCAACTAGTACGCTGGCTAGAGCATCATCCTGATAGTTGACTGTAATATTTAGCGCCATGTTGTGACTTTTGCCTTCTTCTGGAAATTCCTCATCACTAAACCCCAAGTTGTTGCAGGAGGTGATGTTGGAGATGATGTTGTCGAATTGTCTTATTGACACATCTTGTTCCATAAAGGCCTGCTCTAAGACTTTCTGTAGAGCTTCCCTATGAGCTTCGGAACTGAGTAAAAGTGATAGCACTGAGATTTTTGAAGGAGTTTACAACAGCTGATCAACAATGCTGTACTCACTCTTCTGGATGAGCTTTAGCATCTCATCGCTATTCTTTAAAAGGTTGGGATCACTAGGCTGACTGACTGGTTGATCAAGAACTTTTGTTTGAGGTTCCTTTTCTCTGGTAGGTTCTCCAACTCCTCGGTTGAAGATTCGATCACTCCGTGTTACTCGACTGATGTTTACAATATTCACGACGGAGGGTAATGGAATTTCCTTTCCATTATCAATTGTTATTGCACCGTATTTGTAAGGGATAGCCTTAGTTGATACATACGGTAATGGCACCGTATTTCAATCAGTTCCTGGTTGGGAACTTTCGATTTATCAAGTAAAGCGATAATGGTACAAACATCCTTGGTCCTCTTATGATTCGAGATTACGACAACGTCCTCGATTTGATCAGCGACATAGTCGGGCATCAAGTTGATTGGCCCAAGACTTGGACACGGCCAAATCTCTTTGTGGTCCAACTGACTCTGAAGGGCTGCTCGCACGAGGTAACATCCTTGATTACAGTGTTCATAGTTGTGTGGTGGCACCCAGCCACGTCCGCTCTGTATGCAGTGTACCCTCACTAAATCTATTTCTATTGATCGAACATCCTGACTTTGATGCCTAGTAGGGTTCCCATTAATCATACTGACTTGTTGTGTGTCTTCGTCTAAATAGATCGGAAGCCACCAGTGGTTTAACAAGTGTTGCAATGTTCTTTGAACGAGAGCGCATCCTTGGTCGCTCTCACGACATCCCTTACAATTCTGATAATTACGTGAAGTCAGAAAATCGAGCTGGACTTGCTTAGCATGTAACTCCACCAAGCTGGTATTCATCAAGCGAATATCAAAGATTTGAATCATATTCACTTGATACTGATTTCTATTTTGGTAATCCTGAATCCATCCAAGATCCATCTGACGCTGGAGGGCCTCTTGTACAAAAGAGCATCCCTGATCGTTTATTGAGCAGATAGGACAGGAATCGTAATCGTGCCGTGGCAGATTATGATGTTGGCTTTGCCTTGAGTGCATTGCCACCAAGTTGACATTCATTGTACGGATGTCGTGGTTTTGAATGATGTTAGAATTTGTATAAGTCATGTTGACTTCACGAATTCGGTGATCTTGGATCCATCCGAGATCCATCTGTTCCTGTAGAGCTGATTGCACCACAGAACACCCTTGATTGTTCTTAGAGAAGATATCACACTGGTGATAGTTATGAATGGTACATAACCATATCCTCTCTGTCTGCGATGCATCTTGACCAGGTTGGTTCCTAATAAGAGTACATTATGAATTTTATAGTTGTGCTTAGACTCTTCTTCTATCAAATTTACCGTAGCTTTCTCGTGTTGAGGTAGCGGGTTTGTCTGAACATTAGGACTTGTATCCTTGAAGGATAAGACCCCGCTCCTAACAAGCTTCTGTACGTCGGATTTGAAGCTGAGGCAGTTTTCTATGTTATGCCCTGGTCCTCCTTGATGGTAAGGGCAAGTCTGATCCGCTTTGAACCAAAAAGTCGGATTCTCCGGTATTGTAAGAGGAGCCCTGGTTTGGACGTGCCCTTTGACCAATAATAATGGAAACAGTTTTGCGTACAACATAGATATAGGGTCGAACCCTGGTGGTCGCGTTGTACGGTTGTTGTTGTACGGAGGACGAGCCTGCTGAAGAGGCTGTTGTGTCCTTTGCTGATATTGTTGTTGATTCGGTTGGCTTTGAGTAACCTGAGGTTGATATGTAGGAACATGCGTTAGGTTGATAGGAGGAGTTACAGCTGCTACTGGTTGGTACCGTCGCCTTTGCTTTTCGAGAGAGATATTACCAATATCTTGCTTTTTTTCTTAGGGAGAGCACTACCGTATCTTTTGGTACTGCTTGATGGTTTAACATCTTTGACCAAACGTCCTTCTCGGACTGCTTCTTCCAGACAAACTCCCATGCCCACCATCTCAATGAAGTCACTGGGCGCACTGGCGATCATTCTGTCATAGTAAAATGAGCTCAAGGTTTTCAAGAAGATCTTTGTCATCTCTTTTTCCTCAAGAGGTGGACAAATCTAGGCGGAAATTTCATGCCATCTCTGAGCATACTCCTTGAAGGTTTCCTTATCCTTCTGCGACATGGCTCTGAGTTAATCTCTATCTGGTGCCATGTCCAGGTTATACTTATATTGTTGAATGAAGGTAGCGCCAAGATCTCTGAAAGTGACGATCTTGGTGCGGTTTAAACCCATGTACCATTTGAGTGCGGCACTGGTTAAACTGTCTTGGAAATAGTGGATCAGTAGCTGTTGGTTCTCTGTCTGAGTTGACATCCTCCGAGCGTACATCACCAAATGGCTTTGAGGGCAAGAGTTACCCTTGTACTTTTCAAATTCGGGCACCTTGAATTTGTGCTAAACTTTCACAGTGGGGACCAAACAAAGGTCTGTGGCGTCCTTTCCAAATAGATCCTGACCGCGAATGGTATGCAATTCCTTCTGCATCTTTAGGAACTGTTCCTGGAATTCCCTCATTCTCTCGTCCATACTTTTGTTTCCACCAGACGGTATCTGGGAAATCTGTCCTTCCGAGACAGTGTGTACCACAGGTGGTGGTATAGTCATTACGGTAGTGACTCTTGGTGCTTCCCGAAGTTTGTAACCTTCAGGAGTTGTTGTCATGCCCTTGGCATCTTCGCTTTCCCGAAGTTTGTAACCTTCAGGCCCAACGGTTCCTGCTGCAGTTTTCGGATCTTCTGTGATCGGCGAAATATATCCTTCTGGGATATAGTTAATAGGCATGCCCCAGGGACGATCTTGACTGAGGATCATACTTCTCCACTATGGGCGTCGATGTGATCTATGAGATCACAGTCCTTTGTTGTTGCATCTGGGCTGCTGCCAGAGCTTGCATGTCATTGTGAAGCTTTCTCAAGTCTTCTTTCAGAGCGTCGAGTTCTTCTCTCAACTCTCTATTCTCTGCCTCGAGATTATCTATTTTCTTTTCTTAACTGACCCGAGTATTGTACGAATGAGACAGTTTGACTCTAGAATCGAGACACAAACGTGAGATTCGTAGGTAAGAAGAACGCGTTATGTGAGAATGATGAATGATATGCAATGATTATATTAATTTTTTTTTTGTTTAATCAAAAGAAACTTCAACAATTGGATGGAAAATATCAAACAATGGGGAAACCCCGTTTTATTGAATTCAAAGATTGCGGAAATAGAAATACAGTAATTTTAAAGTTCTGTAAAAGGAAATGTCTAAGCTTATGGATCCTGAGTCCTCTCTGAGGAGGGCTTAGGTGCTGGTTCTGGTACTTTCCTCTTCTTTGACCGGGGCTCTCGGGCCGTTGTCTGGTTGTCATTCCTTTGCCAAGTGAAAGGAGCGAGCATATTCCTTTGGTCTTCTTGACTTTCTATAGCATGTTGCTCTAAAATCTCGATCAGAGCATCTTTTTCTTTTAACAGTTGCTGTATTTTCTTACACTCCACATTGAGAATACGATACTTGTTCTTCCAAGACTTCTTCTCCTGTTGAACTTTGTTGAGAGTAACCTGAAGTTTTTCCGTATCAGACATAAAATAAAGGACAGACTCCTTTAACGGAAGAACTTCCTGACGAGGGTAAGGCATCCTCAGCTTGAGAGCTCTAGTTTGTGCCCAGTGGAGATAAGGTTCCACCTAGACACAGTCTGGTTTTCCTAGAGACTCTCTTCCTTTCCTGTGAACATGTTTCCAGGCATGCACTATTTATGTCTTTAGTGCCTTGTCATTTTCTCCTTCCTTGAAGAAAAGACCTTCCAGATGAGCATTACGCGGGACATGCCTCATCGGGTATCCAAATTAACGACGAACTAAAACTGGATGATAATTGATTCCTCCTTTAATTCCTATGAGGGGTACATTAAGGAAGTTTCCACAACGGTCAATGATTCTGATCCTCTCATTGATTTGATTGTACCAATCGATGTCAGAGTTGGTAAGAGATATTATTCTCTGCGACCAACGTAAAGTACTCTTATGATCCCAAAATGCAGCAGACTTGGGTAAGTGGGAAATGAACCATTTGTATAGCAAGGGTACACAGCATGTGATCATTCCTCCGCTGTACAAGTTCCTTAAGTGTACAGAATGATAAGCATCTGCGAGCAAGGTCGGTACGGGGTTTCTAATCAGAAAAATCTTAATGGCATTGATATCAACAAAGTCATCAATGTTGGGAAACAGAAATAACCCATAGGTGAGTAAGACAAAGATGCTCTCGAAAGCAGTCACGTTCCCTATACTAGCAAAGTACAGAGCCTTTTTTATAAAAAACTTAGCTTGCAAACCCTGGATTCCACCCTTAGTGGTCATGTGAGTCCTGACTTCCGAATCGTCCAAATAGATTGCTCTTGCAATGGTTTGATCCTTTGGAATTTCTTTCAGTCCAGAAAAGGGAGCTTGGTCAGTGATGGGTAAATCAGTCAGGTGAGAGTACTCCTCCAGTGTTGGTGCTAGTTGATAATCCGGGAATGTGAAACAGTGATAGACCGGATCATAAAACTGAATGAGCATAGCCAGTATTCCTTCAATTACATGGATCCTTAACAGAGACAACAGTCCTCCATACTTAACTCTAAAAGCATCAGGGTTGGTGATCATCCTCGCCAACCCTCTTAAATCCTCTAGTTTTAGAGTCTTCCTTCTACCGAAATCCATAACGCAATCTCCTTTCTCTGATATTTGCAATTATTGTCTTAGTTTAATTTGAAAAAGAGAGACCAGAAGAGAAGATTTTTTTTTATTAATGTTTTTTAATGAAATGAATGCATGAATGCAGCACACAAAAACATAGAAAAAACATCGGGTCAAAGGTTCGGTGTCATGAAGTCATGGCTCTACCCATCCCCAAAGGTTATACTGGTGACTTTTGTACCTGTCCTCAAAATCATTGACCCCTCTTGGGATAACAACAGCAGGCTAGTTCACCCGAGCGAGTTGCAGTATCTTCGATTAACCTCAAATGAGGGTAGTATCGCGTGACAACTATTTCCGATAGCTTCCGCACTACAAAATAGTAACAAGGTCTCAGCCTACTAAATCCTCAGTTTCATGGGCAACCACAATCGAACAATCTGCTTTCAACAATCGAAGTCGTATAGGCATTGCATCCTCAAAGGGTGTATCCACTGATTCGATGGTCGGCCGGGGTCTCTTATTTGGGAGTCACTCCCTGTAAGATTACTCGTCTAGTGCCATCACTTATCTTAGGTGTATACTCAATCTTTCCAGATGCGGCATCACCCGCAGTCCCATTAGTAGAAAAATAAACATGGATATCAATTAGGAAAAGTGATATATATTCATTCCTAAAACTAACATCCTAGACCTCTTAAGAGCTAATCTTAGTCCTATACAGTCAATGACTCCCCAGCAGAGTCGCCATTTTTCTGTTGGAAAATGGGGATGATGCCCCAAGGATCATTCTAAGGACTCCCCAGCAGAGTCGTCATTTTTCTGTAGCGAGCAATTTTTGTCGGTGACGCGACCACCTTATCGCTGGGTTTTCCTCACCGCAATGGTAGGAGGGGGTGCTACTTTCTGATTTCTTATTTATCCCATGAAGCTGAAAGGTAAAGGGAAGCTATCTAAAGCTAACCTTGCACGTGAATGTTTAACTGAACAAACGCTTAAAAGAGATTCGGGGAGTCGGGGTCAGGTTATACAATGGGGAGTTGTCAATTACCCATCCTATATGTGATTATCCACAGGATATTAGCTTTAGGTTTTGCTTTGTAATTGATGGTGTTTATCTGTTAATGGGTTAGGAAAGTTTCTTGGGAAGTATGAGTGAGTGAGTGAGATTTTTTTGATGTCCGGGTGTTTTTGGTAAGGTACTGGACCTAAGTTTTGATGTGAAGGTACTGGACCAAGAGTTTTTGATTAGTATGCTCGCTAAGATTTCGCAATCTTATGCCTACGTATTCCCGTTTAAATGAAACAGGGAAATAAGAGCAATCGTAGTTCCTCCTATTCTAAGGGAGGAGAAAATGTTTTGGTGTCTTGTTCAAAGCCCAAGATTGAAGCTAAAAGGTTTTGACTGAGAGAGAATTTGTCATCTCTAAAGAAGGATTGTTGATTTTTGTGTGCCTTGATCAAAGTACAAGGTTGATGCTAAAAGGTTAATTGACTCGGCTAGGGGATTTCTTTATACAAAGCCTAAGAGGAGGCTAGAAGTTTTACTTTTTCGGGGAAAATATTTTGTCTGTCTTGTACAAAGCCCAAGATTGAGGCTAAAAGGGATTTTGACTCCGCTGGGGAGGGTTTATATGTGTCTTGTACAAAGCCCAAGATTTGAGGTTGACCTTACTGGGAAAATCATTATACAAAGCCTAAGAGGAGGCTGAAATGAGTTTGACTCTTCATGGGGAAAATCATTCCCCAAAGCCTAAAGAAAGGCTGGGAGGAAATGACTCTGTTGGAGAAGATATATGTCCCAAGCTTAAGAGAGGGAGATTTATGTCTTGTACAAAGCCCAAGATTGAGGCTAAAGGGGTTTGACTCAACAAGAGAGTGTTTTTATCTGTTCTGTACCAAGGCTAGGATGGAGGCTGGACAAGCTGGAGAAATTATTCTACACAACTTGAGAAGAGGCTAGCTCCTGCTAGGGGAAATCTTTATACCAAGTTTGGGCAAAGATCGACTCAACGAGAGAGTAGTTTTATCTGTCTTGTACAAAGCCCAAGATTGAGGCTAAAAAAGGTTGACTCAACAAGATAGTCTAAAAAGGTGATTGACTCAACAAGAGAGTCTAAAAAGTTATTGATTCAACAAGAGAGTCTGAAAAGGTGATTGATTCAACGAGGGAGCCTGAAAAGGTGATTGACTCAACAAGAGAGTCTGAAAAGGTTAGCTCCGCTGGGGAGAATCATTTGTACAAAGCCCAAGAGGAGGCTGACTTCGCGGAGGAAGGATCATTATACAAAGCCTAAGAGGAGGCTAGCTTTCTGCTGAGGAAAGGTCCTTATACAAAGCCTAAGAGGAGGCTAGCTTTTGCCGGGGATAATTGAGATCCCCGGGCAGGTCCAAGTGGGGAATAAACTCTTGTTGAGGATTACAGAAGAGTTGAGATGTCAGATACCTTGAGGTTCTGATTTAAGATAGTTTTGACCCTGGTCGGGGAACTCTCATGAGAGAGACTGGGTTTCTGCTGGAGATCGGTCCAGAATGCCCGGGGTTTTTTCCTATAGTTGTAAGGAACTTGAGAATGTCTTTGAGACTCAAGGCTATTAGACTGTCCAAGTCTACTGGTGTGGAAGAGTTTTATCTTTTGTATGATACCCAAGAGGAGGCAAGGGCATTAAGGGATGAGAATCAACCCTAAAGTGGTCTGAGGTCTGACACTGGAAAGACTGCTCTAGCAAAGGATGACTAAGTTATGTCTTATACCTTTAAGAGGTCGTCAGGGTCCTTGTATTAAGCCCAAGAGAAGGCATAGGAACTTCTAAGAAGCCGGAGGGTCCTTGTACAAAGCCCAAGAGGAGGCGGGGATGCTTTTAGGAAGCCTGTGGGTCCTATACCAAGAAAATTTCAAGAAATGGTATTCACCGAGAATAGATCATTTAATGAAAGTTCTGTGATTTGAAGAAATTCAAGAGATGCTATTCACCGAGAATAGATCAACTCCGGGGAGTAGAAGGCAAGACTGTATCTGGAGATCCTATGGGGATCTAGTTTTGTTTGTATTTTAAGAGTGACCAACAGGGCTTTACCTAGTTCTAGACCTAGTTGCCGAGGAAAACTCTAAATAACTATACTAGTATATATACAGTTGATATATGACAAGTATTTAAAAAAGGTATGAAAGAAAACTAACCATGCGCAGCTTCCCACAATACAGTTATTTATATATGAAAGCGTGGAAAAGAAAGCCGATAAAACTTACAAGTGAGCAAGCTTACATGCTGTATTGTTAGTTGTTCAAAGAAATTAAATAAAGTATTGATAACAATACATATATTTGAATCTAAATCAAAAGGGAAATTGTTTTTGAATAGATTGTGGGGCTTATACTCAAGGAGAGGCCCAAAGAGTTTGACAGTGATCGCACCGTTGTTTTGAATATTGTACTGGGACTAATACAATGACTGAGGCCCAAAAAGGTTTATGTACAACAAGGGTTAGGTTTTACAACTCAAGGATAAGCCCAAGGATTATTTAAAGAAAAGAAATGGGACTTACAACACAAGGGTAGGCCCAGATGATTTTCTTGTTTGAAAATGGCGATCGCGCCGAGATTTTTTAACGCAGAGGGACTTATACAATGTCTGAGGCCCAAAAAGGTTTTGGTTTAAAAAAGGGATTGGGTCTTACACTCTATTAGAGGCCCATGAGTGATTTTAAGAAAAAGAATGGGGCTTACAACTCAAGGAGAGGCCCAAGTGGTTTTATTTTAAACTGGCGATCGCGCCGAGATTTTTGAAAACACCGTGGGTCTTATACAATGACTGAGGCCCAAACTATTTTGGTTTCAAAGAGGGATTGGGTCTTACACTCTATTAGAGGCCCATGAGTGTTTGAAAAAGATTGATGAGGGTGGAATTAATCAAAACCCTAATTTTGTCTAAAATGGAATTATTTTGTTTAAAAATTAATAAAATTATTGAAAACATGTGAAAATTGAGTGGTGATCTTGGATCAATGTTTCAAAAAGCATGTTTTTATCCACAAAATGATTGAAAACCATTTAAGTTGGGAAAACCAAGAAGGAAAAAAATATTTTAAATGTTAAAAAACAAATAAAAATTAATTCTTTGCAAAAATATCAAGTATATGAAATAAATAATATTTTTGGGAATTTTTTGTAAAATAAAAAATTTTAACATTTTTGTGAATTATTAAAAAAAGAATAAACTCAAAATCATTAAAATTCAAAGAGGAATTAATTTTTGAATCAATTAAATAAAATCACAAAATTCAAATATTTGAATTTTTGAAAAAGGGCGCCAAAAGCACGCGCGTGTTCTGAGTTTTGCCCAGATTTGCATTTTCTCATCAATCTCACTGAATATTTGATGAAATCACACAATCCACATATCAATATACTCGTTTTCACCTCACGATCATGTCTATGGTCTTTAATTCATTTATTTTAAGCATGGAATAAGAAATCAAAGAGAAACCTCAAGAACCCTAAATTCTGCATGAAGGCTCAGAAATTCCACACACGATTCATACAAAGCAATTAATTAAGGGGAAACATTCCATACATGATTATGAACATATGGCAAAATTATTGTGCGAGGAAATATGCATGAATCATGAGATGAACAAGTTGAGGCTTACCTCTTGCAGCTGGTGATTGTGTTTTGAGTTAGAGGTGTTACAACTTAGTTCCAATGATCTGGACAGCTTCCCTAGGTACTATGGAGTGTGTCTGAATGCTTGGAGTGGATTGAATTAAGCTGGAACTTGATTTGGCACCTCAATTGCAAATATGTCAAAGGCTTGTGCAGATGGCTGGTGATTTTGAGAATCTGGTGTTCCAGATGTTGTTTAAGTGTTTGTATCACTTCTATATGATGTTTATGAGGTGTGTGTGTGATTGGTTTGGTTGGAATTGCTCTCAAACTCAAAACCCGATAGTGACTAGCTTTAGAAGGCAAAATTGGAAATGTAAGTGTGATTTTGAGAAAGGCAAGTGTTATAGGCCTTTGGTGTACTCAAACTGATCAGAAATGAGGTCTATTTATAGTGTGTCAAGTTTGTTTTGCAAGGAATAGGGAATGGCAACTGCAGCAGGCCTTTGGCCAATGTGGATCAAATGGAATCTCAAGTCTCCTCTAGCCATTGACTTGAGATTAGAGCACAGACCTATGGTTCTCTGATTCAAGGATAATGCTTGACTGAAGTTTTCATCTTTTCTCTGATACATGCCACCTCTAAGCATCCATTAAATGTCCCAAAACAAAATTGGAGTCTTGGCCTTCTTTAGGCTTTTTAGGTTTGGCATGGCTATTGTAGATTTTGGGACTTTAGAGGCTGATAGATCAGTGCTTGTCCCTTGTTTGTTCCCCCTTGAGGTGTGCAGATGGATAACCATGCTTGGAGTTGCACAATTTGATCAAATCGAGCCATAATGCACAAATCTGTCTTGCAAGACAATTTGCATCAAGGCATATTGCAACCATCATATCTTCTAGCTCAGATGGAATTTGATGGAGTTCTTAGATATTTTGGAAAGCTGATATATCCTATTTCAACATGATGTCCAACTTTGGTTTTGATCCAACTTGAATTACAATGAAAAATACCTCTACATTTGGGAAAAAATAAGGCAGATTCTGACTTAGTGAAAATTTCACTAAGTGTTGGAAAAATGTCACTTTTGTGTTTTCAAGCATTTTGATCACTCCATAACTTAAAATCCATGAGGAATTGGAATGAGGTGTAGTTGACACTTTTAAAGTATGCCATGAGAGCTACAAATCCAGCTTTGGACCATCCAAAATGGTTGCTTGGATCTCAAGTTATGATCCTTGGAAGTTGGTACCCTAGCCACTTTGTTCCATAACTTAGAAAAATTCTAAGTGTTTTTTATGGTTACCCCTTTTACAAGTTACCTCACTTTCTTTGATTTTTCTTGATGAATGATGATTCAAATCACATATTAACATTGTTTTTGGGTTGAGGAACCATAATTGTGAAAAATCTCAAAAAGTCAAACTTTGACTTTTGTGCACAGTTGACTTTTTATCAGATGAATTCCAAACTGTGCGATCCTTTGTGACATCAAGTCCTTGATCTAAATCAAACTTGATCGATATGTTCCATAGGTGTTATAGGGTGTATTGAATCATGTCCCAGGGTTTGGGAGCATGTCTAGGTCAAAAGTCAAAGGTTCAGTTGACTTTTTCCCCGAAACCCTAATTGTGGTCCTGAGGAAATTGAAACTTGTGGATCAAGCTTCTTGGATCAATCCATTGTTGTAAATGGATCAATGTGGTTTATTAGAGACCCTCAAATCATGTCTTGAGGTCTTGGCTCATGTTTTGTCCCAAAAGTCAACTTAGGGGTGAATTAGGTCAAGAAACCCTAATTCCTGATTTTTGGTGAATGCATCCCCTGAGGCTAAATTGACTTGATGATTGGGTCCATGAGGTCCCTTGGAGTATCTTGAGTTATATTTTGAAGCATTGGCTCGTGCCCAGATGAAGATTTTCATCTGGAGGCCCCGGTCGACCAAAACCCTAATTTGGTGACACTGGCGATCTTGAGGCTTAATCCACTTGGAATGGTGCAACCTTGTGCCTGATTATTGATGTGGGAGTCCTATTGATCATTTATGTGTGTTTGAGAGGTTAGAAAAGTTGAAGATCATCTCATTTCTTGATTGATCCTTTGTCTAAGGCTCTAAGAGGGCTTATAACCCTAATGCTTGACTGCAGGGAATGCTTAACAATTCTTGAGGAGATTGATGAGGCATAAAGGTACATCCATATTGTGATGATGATTTGTACAATGATGGGAAATCTTAGTAGTCAAAATTTGGGGTATGACAGATGCCCCTATTTAATCTTCTTGGACCCGAAGGTGTGAATGGCGAAGGTATTCGGGCATTCGGAGTGCAAGAGGATTAAATATCGGAATACCCGAAATTTTGACAGTGGTTATGAATGGTAGTTTACGCATGCATCTTCTTTTGATAAGCGTTGATACTTAGAAAAGGAAAAACTTCCCCTCGATCCTGGTTTCCTACCAAGGAACTGGTCTCATTTTCTTTACAAACTTCCCCTCGATCCTGGCTTCCTACCAAGGAACTGGTCTAAGTTTTCTTTTGGACTAAACCTCCCCTCGATCATGGTTTCCTACCAAGGATCTAGTCTCAGTTTCTGATATAACTTCCCCTCGATCCTGGTTTCCTACCAAGGATCTGGTCTCAGTTTCTTTTGTCAATAAACTTTCTTGACAAGGGACGCTATTCGTAGCAGTTATCCTCAAACTTCTCGCCGAATTTTCCTGGGGAGATGCCATTTGATGGAAAAAGTTTTGATGTCAGACTTGCTAGGGAACCCATTCGTCTGAGCTACAGAGGTGTATAAACTTCTCTATTGGAAACGCTATTTGTTAACTCTACTGAGTCTCTTGAGAGACTGCTTTCTGCTTGGGGGTATTACATCATACTTTTCCTCGAGATCTTCTCGAAGAAATTCCATGTGATGTAATCCAATTTTGAGGTGCTGATGACCCTTTCGTCAGCGAATTTTTGGGAGAAAAACTGCTATATTGCCGAAGCTTTGATTAAGAGGCTTTCTCTGGGGATTTTCGTTAATCCGGGAAAGCGAAGATATCATCTTCAATGGCGAAGAGTGATGTTTGTCGAAAGTTTTCTTGCTTTTCATAGGTACAAGCTATCAAGTGGTCGAAGAACGTCTCTAATCCAGAGATAAACTGGAGAGAGATTGCTTAGATGATTCACTTCCTGACGAGGAAAGAACTGACAACTCAATTGACAAGAGGACTTTTATTACTAGGGGGTAAGACCGACTAGCATGGTAGTGATGCAATATGAACATGTATGAATCAATAATGCATGATGTATGTATGTATATGCTGAAAAAACTGGCACGCCATACAGACTAATAGATGAACACGACTGGATACTCGGCCACTGAGGGGGATGAAAAGTATCACTGGTCCAAAAGTAGAAATTCTGCCTTGCTTAGGAGAGATAGTCCATGTGGGGAAAACCGTTGGTCAGGCTTAAGAGATAAATACTCTGTCGGGGATGTCGGACAAAATATTCACATCTGACATAGTTGATCCTTCATTCAGGTGTACTGGTGAAGAAGGAGTACTTTGATTCTGCACTTTGAAGCTCGATTACTTCTGGAGAAGCGATCGATGTTCTTTCGATGTTCAACAGTCAAAAGAAATTGCCATCTTTATTTTAAAAGCATAAAAAGTTTGACAATTAAATTCATTTTTGTTTTATTTCAAGAATCGTTAATCATATTAAAATGTCGTTCTGTAAAGCTAAAACAAATGAGAATTATAAACAAAAGCATTAGGGCTCAAATTTTATTGATAGGATGGAAATCAGCCAAACGCGTGATTCCATGGAGTATTTACAAAGTTAGAAAATGGTAATTTAAGGGAAAAGGGTTGCATTGAAACATAACGACCGCTATCCTTCTACCAACTTTGAATTCTGGACATCCCGAGCTTCCGTCGAAGATGACTTTGACTGGCGTTTTCCTAATGGATGGCATGACTGCTACTGGGGGATTTGCCCCTTTGCTGGACGTAATTACTTGCCATTATCCCTAACTTTTGCCTGGATTGTACTTTTGAGATTTCCAATCCATCGGGATGATTTTTGATTATGTCTCTAATTTTTTCCTGGATCGCCCTTTCGGGTTTTCAATCCACCGAGACTTTTTTTTTATTTAGGCGAAGTATTTCTTGACTACGTCAACATTTGTGAGGTAGGAAAATTCTTCTCTATCCATGGTTGCGAGTCTCAAGGCACCGCCTGAGAAGGCTTTCTTGACCACATTAGGGCCGTCATAATTCAGAGTCCACTTGCCCCGGGAATCAGTGAGGAATGATTGTATCTTCTTGAGCACAAGGTCTCCTTTCCTGAAGACACGAGGTCAGACCTTTTTGTCAAACGCATTCTTCATTCTTTGCTAATACAACTGACCGTGGCATAGAGCCGTTATTCTCTTTTCTTCGATCAGATTCAGTTCGTCGTGCCGAATTTGGCACCATTCAGCTTTTGTTAACTTAGCTTCCATCAATACCCGGATTGATTGGATCTCTACTTCTATGGGGAGCACTGCTTCCATGCCATATACTAGAGAGAAAGGGGTTGCCCCTTTTGAAGTACGGACAGATGTGCGATTATCGTGAAGAGCAAAAGGTAACATCTCGTGCCAGTCTTTGTAGGTTAGAACTATCTTTTGAACGATCTTCTTGATGTTCTTGTTAGCCGCTTCTACCGCTCCGTTCATCTTGGGTCGGTATGGAGATGAGTTATGGTGTTCGATCTTGAACTCAGCACACAACTCTTTCATCATTCTATTGTTCAAGTTGGATCTATTATCAGTAATGATCTGGCTTGGAACACCATAACGGCAGATGATATTGTTTTTGATAAATCGGACCACCACTTGTCTGGTTACATTAGCGTATGACACTGCTTCGACCCACTTGGTGAAGTAATCAATGGCTACCAGGATGAACCAATGTCCGTTCGAAGCCTTGGGTTTGATCATGCCAATCATGTCGATTCCCCATATAGAAAATGGCCATGGGGAGGAAAGAACTTTGAGATGTGTTAGCAGTACATGGATTTTGTCTGAGTATATCTGACACTTGTGACACCTTCTCATGTACTTGTAGCAATCGGATTCCATTGTCAACTAATAGTACCCTGCTCTTAGAATTTTTCTCGCCATTGTGTTTCCGTTGGCATGAGTGCCAAAGGATCCTTCGTGAATTTCTTTTATCAGCATGTTTGCCTCTGGCTTGTCTACACATCGGAGCAAGACCATGTCAAAGTTTTTCTTATAGAGTGTATCACCACTCATGAAAAAGTTACCTGCTAGCCTTCTGAGGGTCTTTCTATCTTTTCAGGATGCCCCAGGTGGGTACTCTTGTTTCTGAAGGAAGCATTTGATATCGTGATACCAAGGTTTAATACCAAGGTTTATGAGATGTAGTTGACACTTTTAAAGTATGTCATGAGAGCTACAAATCCATCTTTGGACCATCCAAAATGGTTGCTTGGATCTCAAGTTATGATCCTTGGAAGTTGGTACCCTAGCCACTTTGTTCCATAACTTAGAAAAATTCTAAGTTTTTTTATGGTTACCCCTTTTACAAGTTATCTCACTTTCTTTGATTTTTCTTGATGAATGATGATTCAAATCACATATTAACATTGTTTTTGGGTTGAGGAACCATAATTGTTAAAAATCTCAAAAAGTCAAACTTTGACTTTTGTGCACAGTTGACTTTTTATCAGATGAATTCCAAACTGTGCGATCCTTTGTGAAATCAAGTCCTTGATCTAAATCAAACTTGATGGATATGTTCCATAGGTGTTATAGGGTGTATTGAATCATGTCCCAGGGTTTGGGAGCATGTCCAGGTCAAAATTCAAAGGTTCAGTTGACTTTTTCCCCGAAACCCTAATTGTGGTCCTGAGGAAATTGAAACTTGTGGATCAAGCTTCTTGGATAAATCCATTGTTGCAAATGGATCAATGTGGTTTATTAGAGACCCTCAAATCATGTCTTGAGGTCTTGGCTCATGTTTTGTCCCAAAAGTCAACTTAGGGGTGAATTAGGTCCAGAAACCCTAATTCCTGATTTTTGGTGAATGCATCCCCTGAGGCTAAATTGACTTGATGATTGGGTCCATGAGGTCCCTTGGAATATCTTGAGTTATATTTTGAAGCATTGGCTCGTGCCCAGATGAAGATTTTCATCTGGAGGCCCCGGTCGACCAAAACCCTAATTTGGTGACACTGGCGATCTTGAGGCTTAATCCACTTGGAATGCTGCAACCTTGTGCCTGATTATTGATGTGGGAGTCCTATTGATCATTTATGTGTGTTTGAGAGGTTAGAAAAGTTGAAGATCATCTCATTTCTTGATTGATCCTTTGTCTAAGGCTCTAAGAGGGCTTATAACCCTAATGCTTGACTGCAGGGAATGCTCAACAATTCTTGAGGAGATTGATGAGGCATAAAGGTACATCTATATTGTGATGATGATTTGCACAATGATGGGAAATCTTAGTAGTCAAAATTTGGGTTATGACAGATGCCCCTATTTAATCTTCTTGGACCTGAAGGTGTGAATGGCGAAGGTATTCGGGCATTCGGAGTGCAAGAGGATTAAATATCGGAATACCTGAAATTTTGACAGTGGTTATGAATGGTAGTTTACGCATGCATCTTCTTTTGCTAAGCGTTGATACTTAGAAAAGGAAAAACTTCCCCTCGATCCTGGTTTCCTACCAAGGAACTGGTCTTATTTTCTTTACAAACTTTCCCTCGATCCTGGCTTTCCTACCAAGGAACTGGTCTAAGTTTTCTTTTGGATTAAACCTCCCCTCAATCCTGGTTTCCTACCAAGGATCTAGTCTCAGTTTCTGATATAACTTCCCCTCGATCCTGGTTTCCTACCAAGGATCTGGTCTCAGTTTCTTTTGTCAATAAACTTTCTTGACAAGGGATGCTATTCGTAGCGGTTTTCCTCAAACTTCTCGCCGAATTTTCCCGGGGAGATGCCATTTGATGGAAAAAGTTTTGATGTCAGACTTGCTGGGGAACCCATTCGTCTGAGCTACAGAGGTGTATAAACTTCTCTATTGGAGATGCTATTTGTTAACTCTACTGAGTCTCTTGAGAGACTGCTTTCTGCTTGGGGGTATTACATCATACTTTTCCTCGAGATCTTCTCGAAGAAATTCCATGTGATGTAATCCAATTTTGAGGTGCTGATGACCCTTTCGTCAGTGAATTTTTCAGAGAAAAACTACTATATTGCCGAAGCTTTGATTAAGAGGCTTTCTCTGGGGATTTTCGTTAATCCGGGAAAGCAAAGATATCATCTTCAATGGCGAAGAGTGATGTTTGTCGAAAGTTTTCTTGCTTTTCATAGGTACAAGCTATCAAAGTGGTCGAAGAACGTCTCTAATCCAGAGATAAAAAGGAGAGAGATTGCTTAGATGATTCACTTCCTAACGAGGAAAGAACTGACAACTCAATTGACAAGAGGACCTTTATTACTAGGGGGTAAGACCGACTAGCATGGTAGTGATGCAATATAAACATGTATGAATCAATAATGCATGATGTATGTATGTATATGCTGAAAAAACTGGCACGCCATACAGACTAATAGATGAACACGACTGGATACTCGGCCACTGAGGGGGATGTAAAGTATCACTGGTCCAAAAGTAGAAATTCTTCCTTGTTTAGGAGAGATAGTCCATGTGGGGAAAACCGTTGGTCAGGCTTAAGAGATAAGTACTCTGCCGGGGATGTCGGATGGAATATTCACATCTGACATAGCTGATCCTTCATTCAGGTGTACTGGTTAAGAAGGAGTACTTTGATTCTTCACTTTGAAGCTCGATTACTTCTGGAGAAGCGATCGATGTTCTTTCGATGTTCAACAGTCAAAAGAAATTGCCATCTTTATTTTAAAAGCATAAAAAGTTTGACAATTAAATTCATTTTTGTTTTATTTCAAGAATCGTTAATCATATTAAAATGTCGTTCTGTAAAGCTAAAACAAATGAGAATTATAAACAAAAGCATTAGGGCTCAAATTTTATTGATAGGATGGAAATCAGCCAAACGCGTGATTCCATGGAGTATTTACAAAGTTAGAAAATGGTAATTTAAGGGAAAAGGGTTGCATTGAAACATAACGACCGCTATCCTTCTACCAACTTTGAATTCTGGACATCCTGAGCTTCCGTCGAAGATGACTTTGACTGGCGTTTTCCTGATGGATGGCATGACTGCTATTGGGGGATTTGCCCCTTTGCTGGACGTAATTACTTGCCATTATCCCTAACTTTTTCCTGGATTGTACTTTTGAGATTTCCAATCCATCGGGATGATTTTTTATTATGTCTCTATTTTTTTCCTGGATCGCCCTTTCGGGTTTTCAATCCACCGAGACTTTTTTTTTTATTTAGGCGAAGTATTTCTTGACTACGTCAACATTTGTGAGGTAGTAAAATTCTTCTCTATCCATGGTTGCGAGTCTCAAGGCACCGCCTGAGAAGGCTTTCTTGACCACATTAGGGTCGTCATAATTCAGAGTCCACTTGCCCCGGGAATCAGTGAGGAATGATTGTATCTTCTTGAGCACAAGGTCTCCTTTCCTGAAGACACGAGGTCAGACCTTTTTGTCAAACGCCTTCTTCATTCTTTGCTGATACAACTGACCGTGGCATAGAGCCGTTATTCTCTTTTCTTCGATCAGATTCAGTTCGTCGTGCCGAATTTGGCACCATTCAGCTTTTGTTAACTTAGCTTCCATCAATACCCGGATTGATGGGATCTCTACTTCTATAGGGAGCACTGCTTCCATGCCATATACTAGAGAGAAAGGGGTTGTCCCTTTTGAAGTACGGACAGATGTGCGATTATCGTGAAGAGCAAAAGGTAACATCTCGTGCCAGTCTTTGTAGGTTAGAACTATCTTTTGAACGATCTTCTTGATGTTCTTGTTAGCCGCTTCTACCGCTCCGTTCATCTTGGGTCGGTAGGGAGATGAGTTATGGTGTTCGATCTTGAACTCAGCACACAACTCTTTCATCATTCTATTGTTCAAGTTGGATTTATTATCAGTAATGATCTGGCTTGGAACACCATAACGGCAGATGATATTGTTTTTGATAAATCGGACCACCACTTGTCTGGTTACATTAGCGTATGACACTGCTTCGACCCACTTGGTGAAGTAATCAATGGCTACCAGGATGAACCAATGTCCGTTCGAAGCCTTGGGTTCGATCATGCCAATCATGTCGATTCCCCATATAGAAAATGGCCATGGGGAGGAAAGAACTTTGAGATGTGTTAGCAGTACATGGATTTTGTCTGAGTATATCTGACACTTGTGACACCTTCTCATGTACTTGTAGCAATCGGATTCCATTGTCAACTAATAGTACCCTGCTCTTAGAATTTTTCTCACCATTGTGTTTCCGTTGGCATGAGTGCCAAAGGATCCTTCGTGAATTTCTTTTATCAGCATGTTTGCCTCTGGCTTGTCTACACATCGGAGCAAGACCATGTCAAAGTTTTTCTTATAGAGTGTATCACCACTCATGAAAAAGTTACCTGCTAGCCTTCTGAGGGTCTTTCTATCTTTTCAGGATGCCCCAGGTGGGTACTCTTGTTTCTGAAGGAAGCATTTGATATCGTGATACCAAGGTTTGATACCAAGGTTTATGAGATGTAGTTGACACTTTTAAAGTATGTCATGAGAGCTACAAATCCATCTTTGGACCATCCAAAATGGTTGCTTGGATCTCAAGTTATGATCCTTGGAAGTTGGTACCCTAGCCACTTTGTTCCATAACTTAGAAAAATTCTAAGTTTTTTTATGGTTACCCCTTTTACAAGTTACCTCACTTTCTTTGATTTTTCTTGATGAATGATGATTCAAATCACATATTAACATTGTTTTTGGGTTGAGGAACCATAATTGTTAAAAATCTCAAAAAGTCAAACTTTGACTTTTGTGCACAGTTGACTTTTTATCAGATGAATTCCAAACTGTGCGATCCTTTGTGAAATCAAGTCCTTGATCTAAATCAAACTTGATGGATATGTTCCATAGGTGTTATAGGGTATATTGAATCATGTCCCAGGGTTTGGGAGCATGTCCAGGTCAAAATTTAAAGGTTCCGTTGACTTTTTCCCCGAAACCCTAATTGTGGTCCTGAGGAAATTGAAACTTGTGGATCAAGCTTCTTGAATAAATCCATTGTTGCAAATGGATCAATGTGGTTTATTAGAGACCCTCAAATCATGTCTTGAGGTCTTGGCTCATGTTTTGTCCCAAAAGTCAACTTAGGGGTGAATTAGGTCAAGAAACCCTAATTCCTGATTTTTGGTGAATGCATCCCCTGAGGCTAAATTGACTTGATGATTGGGTCCATGAGGTCCCTTGGAGTATCTTGAGTGATATTTTGAAGCATTGGCTCGTGCCCAGATGAAGATTTTCATCTGGAGGCCCCGGTCGACCAAAACCCTAATTTGGTGACACTGGCGATCTTGAGGCTTAATCCACTTGGAATGCTGCAACCTTGTGCCTGATTATTGATGTGGGAGTCCTATTGATCATTTATGTGTGTTTGAGAGGTTAGAAAAGTTGAAGATCATCTCATTTCTTGATTGATCCTTTGTCTAAGGCTCTAAGAGGGCTTATAACCCTAATGCTTGACTGCAGGGAATGCTCAACAATTCTTGAGGAGATTGATGAGGCATAAAGGTACATCCATATTGTGATGATGATTTGCACAATGATGGGAAATCTTAGTGGTCAAAATTTGGGGTATAACACTTTGAATGATACCATATTTAAGTAATGTTTTTACTTATACAGGTTTGCCTTGAACTTTGAATGATACCATGTTTAAGTAATGTTTTGACTTATACATGTTTTCCTTGAACTTTGAATTGTTATCCATGTTTAAGTAATGTTTTGACTTATACATGCGTTGTTTGAACTTTATATTGATACCATGTTTAAGTAATGTTGACTTATCCATGTTATATCTTGTATTCATGATTAAGTGGTGTTAGTAAACCCTAATCCCTGCTTGTCTTAGTTGTACATTTGAATCCCTATTTTCATCCATGAATGTTTTGGTTTTGTTAGAACCATCTCACTTGTATTGATACCTTGATTAACATCATGTTTGAATGTTACCTTCAATTGATATCATGTTTGAATATCATCCTTGTTCATTCCATCCATATTTACTCATACTACAACTTTGTCAAGTTATCCCCCAAGTGATGTTAGCTTTCTAGCCTTCATCCTCTTTATTCTATTTTGTTTCCAAATCCAAAGGAAAGGTATTCTTGTTGACTTTAAGTCATAGGTAGCTTAGCTTTACCCCAACCTTCCCCTTTTGACCTTGTTAGAGTCACCAACTTTTCAACCTAGCCTTAGGATAGAGTTGTAGACTCTATGTAAGTTCTATTGTTATGAACACTTACCTTCCCCTTGGAACTTTGATCACTATCAAGTGTTCTTCTCTCTTGTTTAGGTGAACTACGATTGCTCTGATTCTATCCTTGTTAGGATACGTAGACACAAGACCGCGAAGTTTTGGCGAGCAAACTTAGCAATAAAGATTTAGAATATCCCAATCAATAGCAAACAATAATAATATAACACAAATACAACAAGAGGTTTCTATAGAGTACTATAGATACTTAGGGTTCTAATACCTTCCCTTAGTATAACCAACCGTTGAACCTTAGATCTCTTTGTATTATTGTTACATTTCACAATTAGGGTTTCATTCGATCTTTTCCCTTTCCTTTGGATAAATTAAAGTTTTATGGTGAACTTCAAAGATTTGTGATTCAAGTTAATACAATAGCTTGATATCCGATTCTCACCGCAACAATGATGAAAACGAAATACCCATAATTGTTGTGGTATACTTTCGGATAAGATCTTGCTGATGATGTACTAGCATTGTTTTAAATCCCCAAACACTAGATAGATAAGGAGTTAGTCCCTAGTTAACCACTTCGAGCCTAGAAGTAGGAGTTTCTTTCGGATCTATTAAACCTTACGCTTAACCTAGGGCTGGGTAGTGTTCAGTCAATCTAACTGCACATTTGAATTACAAGATGAATACATCCCATATATGGATCAACCACCTGATATTTATTCTTGAATGACCAATGACTTGGCAGTCACAATCTTTCAGCAAAATTAAATTGAAAATCAAAAAAGGAAAAATCCTGCTAAGTCGAACACCCAAAGAGGAGACTTAGGAAAAAATTAGGGTAATCCCGGTGGACTAAGCTTCAAGAAGCAGTCCAGGCAAAATTTAGAGATCAAATGAAAAATCAAAGAGGTCATGTAAATCCTTAGAAAAAACAGAATAAGATTCAGTGACCACCATATCCAAAATCAAAATGGTTACTGACATCCGAAAAAATAAAATAAGGTGACTGCCATTTCAGAAGAATCTTGAATCATCGTTTTCACTCTTACACCGTCAAATCCCTTTTGGAAGACGAATGTGTGTATAACTAATTGAACATAGGACCGGAGATCATCACGAAGAAGGGGTGGGTACAAATCAAAATTTGAGCCTTATATCCTTTGTTTCAAGAACCATGAACCAGACCATGTTACAACCCTCAAAAGACCTAATTGATGCAAGATTTATTCTAAAAGCATACTACAACAAGGTTACGTAAACTGACTCCTAGAGATTTGCTAATCTTCTGTATTGATGTTATCTTCTTGTTATATCTTTCACACATTAGCTAAATCAGCACTACGTTGGACTAATGGTCCATCCGTCTCACACTTCCACATCAGTCCAATAAATGATTTTTTCAAAACTTGCATGAACATCACTTTAAAATAACCATTTTTGAATGAACAATTTTTAACTGCAAATCAGTGCTTGACATCAAGGAGATTCCAACAAGGGGCAATCAGAGAAGAACTTGAACTTTCGTTGGTGCTGACCTGAATCAATAATACCTCAAAACCCTTTGAATCTGTGGCAAGTCCCTCAAAAGCTCAATCAGGGGAAAATCTTCTCAAAGGCTCAATCAGGGGCAGACTACTACCATATTCAGACACTGGGGCAAATCATGTCGTGGTAACTCTCAGAGTTCCCCATCAGAATTCTTTCAGGAACCCAACGGACTAGGGCAAAGCAAGTTGTAAAGTTGCAGGTCCTCCCTGTACTTTCAAGTTGAACAATTAGATCTTTCCAGGCACTAGCAACCATTGAGTTCATGGCAAAAGTCTAATCTTCAGGCGTTGATACGTCGCTACACTCAGGAAAAAAAGTTGTGGTTACCTCCGAAACGAACATGCAGCCTATCAGCAAGTGATCAAACTTGGGGCACCATAAGCATCCGGATCCATCTTGTGGTCATGGCATCATCAGATTGAGTGCCAAAGAGTCAGCCCAACCTATCTGATCATCTATATGCAGCATATGCATCATAAGCATCATTTCTTACATGAGCCAAAATTTATATACATCCCTAGCATTCACATCCTTGCATGCGTTTCAGTACATCAACATTTGCATCGTACTGCCATCCAATGTGGAGTACCATTTTCAAAATCAAACATGCATAAGTCAGGATCCAGGATCAATCACGAGATTCCAAGTCGATCCTCAGCTAAGCCAATGTGTACTCCCCAGTGAGTTGTTCTCTTCAACCTTTTATTGATGAAGCTATAATCTCCTGATCATTCATTGGTATTTCTCTAAGCAGAGTTCTTACCAGGTGTTGTTCAGTGGGTGTTCCCCATTGAGTGGGTTTCTACAACCTTTTGTTGGTGAAGTTGTTATCCTCAAATCAGTTGATGGTATTTCTATGAATAATTCCTACCTTACTTATTGGGTGTTCCCTAGTGAGTTGATTCCTATCAACCTTTTTATGATAAAGATGGTTTTCCTTGATGAATTCTCTTTCTTCAACCTTTTGTTGACCTCCCTAAGCCAGTCTTACTACCATCCTTTTAGTGATAGCAAGATTTGTGGTTTTGATTTCACCTTCATCCTTTTGGTGATAAAGATCATTAAAGTACGTGTTTGTTATAATCCTTTGGGTGATACCAAGTTTTGTTCGACCTTACTTTCATCCTTTTGGTGAGGGTGGTCATGGAAATCATGTGCTCACTATCATCCTTTTGGTGATATCAAGCTTTGTTGTTTGGTCGTTACCTTCATCCTTTTGGTGATAGTGATCATTGAAGTGTGGGTTTGTTATCATCCTCTTGGTGATGCCAAATGTTGTTGACCTTACTTTCATCCTTTTTGGTGAGGGATGTCATTGAAAGTATATGCTTACTATCATCCTTTTGGTGATAGCTAATTGTGTTATTACCTTCATCCTTTTGATGTCAGTGATCTTTAAAATTGGGAATTTACTATCATCCTTTTGGTGATAGCAAATTGTGTTATTACCTTCATCCTTTCAGTGTCGGTGATCTTTAAATTTGGGAATTTACTATCATCCTTTTGGTGATAGAGAATTGTGTTATTACCTTCATCCTTTTGATGTTGGTGATCTTTAAAGTTAGGAATTTACTATCATCCTTTTGGTGAATGACAACCTCTGAATCATTATGTGCTTACTATCATCATTTTGGTGATAGCAAGCTTTTGACCTCAATTTCATCCTTTTGGTGAAGATTCATTGGGTTGTGTACTTACTATCATCTTTTATGTGATAGCCAGCTGTGTTGTGTGATCTTACCATCATCCTTTTGGTGTCGGCGATCCTTGGAGCTTTGGTTTGTTCATTATCCTTTTGGTGATGGCAACCTTTAAATTCGGTGTGTGTTTGTTATCATCCTTTTGGTGATACCAAGTTTTGTTGACCTTAGTTTCACCCTTTTGGTGAAGAAGTCATTGAAATTATGTTTTTACTATCATCCTTTTAGTGATAGCAAGTTTTTGAGCTCACTTTCATCCTTTTGGTGAAGGGTCATTGAGTTGTGTGCTCACTGTCATCCTTTCGGTGATAGCCATCTTTGTGCGAGTGATCATACCATCATATTTTTGGTGGCGGGGATCTTTGCAGTTATGGTCTCACCATTGTCCTTTTGGCAATGGCGATCTTTGAAAATTGTGGCCTTACTGTCATCCTTTTGGTGCTAGAAAGAGTCATTGAGATCTAACCATTCATCCTTTTGGTGATGGTGATCTTTGTCATTTAACCTTCATCCTTTTTGTGTCGATTTAGTTAAATGTCATCCTGTTGGTGATAACAAGCTTTGTGTATTGACCTTACTATTATCCTTTTGGTAATTGCAAGTTTTAGTGTGATAACTATCATCCTTTTGGCGGTAGCGATCTTTGTCAGTTTAAATTATTCATCAATCATCATCCTTTTGGTGGTGGCTGTTATCTTTTTGGTAATAGCAATCTGTGATTCATGGGTCTTACTATCATCCTTTTGGTGATGTTGACCTTAGTCTTAATGCCTAATCATCATCCTTTTGGTGATGACAGTCATTAAAGTTTGATTTAACCATCATCCTTTTGGTGTTGGCAATTCTTGAAGTCATTGTGAGTTACTATCATCCATTTGGTGATAGCCAACTTTGTTGATCATACTGATATCCTTTTCGTGTCAGCGGTCTTTGCAGTTTTGAGTTTACCATCATCCTTTTGATGTCGTAAAACTTCTATCATTGTCAGTGTCCATTCGAGGGTCGACCTTGATCTGGTTTCTTTTAAAACTCATCACACTTTCTTTCTTAGACAAAATTCGGGGTCTTTTAGTATTTAATTATCTTCCACCACGAATGTATGAAGATCGCTGTCATTCATACCTTCTGGTTCAAGTTAATTAAATAGGGGCATCTGTCATACCTCAATTTTGTCTGGGCGCTTTACTATTATATGGGTTTTAATCATATTTTATTTCAAATAAAAAAGATAGTCCATTTGGTAGTGAAATGAGAATTCAAGGATATTCGAGCATAAGGTTCTGGGTTCGAATCTCACATTTCCCTTTTTTTTTTTACTTTTTTCTCTTTTTACCTTTAATTCTATTTTTCACAAAAAAATCAAAATAAATTGCATTTTTATATTTTTGATTATGATTATTATTATTGTCAACACTTTACAAAACATTCACATGACAAGATCATCAAACTTTTCAAAACATTCACATGACAAGATCATTAAACTTTCCAAGACAACTTCCTGACAAGATCAACCAAAACTGAAAGGGGATTAACCTTGATTACCTCTTGGTTGGTAACCTTGGTTGCCTTGTTGGTAAGGTGGTCGAGGTTGATATCCTTGATTTTGATTTCCCGCATAATTTACCTCTTCCACAACCGGAGGACAATACCTGGTAGGGTGATCTCCTCTACAAAGCTCACAACTCGCTATTTGTTGGTTGTTGTTGGGAACTTCTTGCATCTCTTTGATTTGTTGTGGAAGTTTTGACATTTGTTGCATCAACAACTCCACTTATTGTGATAATAATTTGTTTTGTGCAAGAATTGCATCATTAGTTCCCAAATCAAGCACTCCCTGCTTCTTTTGTGATTGGCCACAATTATGATTTCCTTGGTGATCGTTTAGTGCCATCTTGTCAATGATCAAAATTGCTTCTTCAGCGCTTTTTGACATTAAAGATCTGCCCGCGGTAGCATCCAACAAGGTTTTAAGATTTGGTTGGAGAGCATTTTTGAAAATATGAACTTGCGTAAGCTCATCAAAACCGTGCCCTTTGCATTTTATAAGCATGGACTTGAATCTCTCCCAAGCTTTGTTGAGAGACTCATTCCCACCTTGTGAGAAAACCGCAATCGCCGTTTTCGCTTCCATGAAACGATTGTGAGGAAAAAATCGTTCCAAGAACTTCTCTTCTAACATGTTCCAGTCCATCATAATAGCAGTTGATTGGTCAAGGTACCATTCCTTTGCCTTCCCAATTAGGGAATGCGGGAATAGTCTCTTAAACAACGACTCTTCTTCAGCTTCTGGGGCTCCAGTTGCACCCGCAATTTCATAGAATTTGGTCAAGTGAGTAAAGGGATCCTCGTGATCCATACCGGTGAATGGATTCTGGTATAAAAGAGCGAGAATGCCCATTTTCTTTTCAAAGTGCCGACCATTATGAGCATTACGTGCGAACTGAGCAGTATGCCTCATACTATTAACACAAGGTGTTGAAGCAGGTAGTGGTGGTGGCGGTGCAGCCATGGTTGGAGGTAACTGTGGTATTGGTGTCGAATTTGAACTTTCCTCTCGTTCTCGTCGTTCCTTAGCAAGTTGCCTCCTCCGCCTTGTTCTGCTATTTAACTTACGCGCAGTTCTTTCAATCTCAGGATCGAAAAGAAGTTGGTCTGCGGGTAACTTCCCTCACATAAACAGAGTCTGCACACTTAGCCAAACAAATTAACAAGCACAAGAAAAAATTAAGCAAGCTTAAAACTTAACAACTATTGTGATGCTTGCAATAACAAACAACAATCCCCGGCAACGACGCCATTTTGTTGAAGAGCAATTCAGGGGGTGTTTTATTGTATCCACGGGGATTGTGTGTTATCAATGCTTGTCGTTCAATAGTTTACCATTTTAAGTAAAGGGTTTTCAAATAATTCTTGGTTTTGTAACATAAGTTTGTAGCAAAGAAATAAATTAGAGCAAAGATGTTGTAAGTTTTAGAAAAGCATGTCAAGACTAGATTTCGCTAATCCTTTTCATACGTATCCGATTAATCAAGCATATGAACTTAGTTTTGATCAATACAATCGTGTATCCTCGCAAATAAGTTTATGTCTAAAGCAAATTCGTGAGTATTATTGTTTAAATCGTTAGATGATGTCTCACGCTAACAATCGAAACAACAAACGTTAAGATCAATACAAAGCGAATATTAAACCCAAAATCTATATCTAGAGTTTGGTTTTTAAGAGATGAAGATATTAGATCAAGATTTGGAAAATCTATGTCTAGAGTGATTCAAACCAATAATATATCATTAAAAGCAAACAACTTCATCATATATTGATCATCAACCTTGTTCATATACAAAAGATCAAAAGAAATACATACAAGCAAGATTAACTACCTCTAATCTTGACACAAAATGTGTTTAGCTACACATATTCATGGTAGCTTGTTTTACAAATTTCGTGAGGAGATGAAAAGCATCCGCGTCGAATAATCGAGATCGGATGCGAATTCAGCTTCTCAATGTGTAAAATCCCTCTTGGATGAAGAAATATCAGAAAAATAGGTTTTGGTATGATAAAGTGAAGTTATGATCCCAAGAAAATACATAAAATCTATTTATAGTACACTTGAAATCAGACACGTTCGCACTGCGAACTATTTGTTCGCCTAGCGAATGATGAAAGTGGCACCTGAAGTTCCTTCTGATAAGCTAAACTGCCCTTGAGTTTCTGCATAAGTTCGCAATGCGAACTTTTATTCGCAAAGCAAATAATTCGCCAAAAAGTTCGCAAAGCGAACTTAGGCTCCTTTTGCTTCTGCCATCTCAAAGGTGTCTTTCGCCAGGTCCTCGCAAAGCGATGAAATCAACGAACATTCGCTGGGAGTTCGCAAAGCGAACTTTAGTCCCTTTTCCTACTGCCATAATTCTGGGACCATTCGCTGGGACTTCGCCAGTTGTTCGCAAAGCAAACATTTGCTCGCAAGTTCGCAAAGCGAACTTGCTGATGTTTTCTTCCTTTCTTTGGCAACTTGTATCATTTCTTTGTGTCTTACAACTTTGATCATTTAGTGCCTTTTTCTGCACAATAACACACATATTACAAGCACCAAAGGTATATTCACAATGTTTGAAGAATAACAACAATTCATGAGTAAAATCAATAATTTGTCATAAAAGAGTTGAAAAATGTCAAGTATCAAATAGAAATATATAGCATGTTTGACATCTAACAAACTTTCCCCAGCTAACTCTTTGTTTGTTCTCAAGCAAAGTATGCCTCTCATTGAAAATAAGAGGATTTGCTCAAGCACTTGAATCAACCAAGAAAAGATAAACGACTCAAATAAGCAACAATTGTAGACAAGCAACAATTACATATTCCTAAAATCGAACAATGCAAAAGAACTTGATTCTTAAACAAATATCAGATAATGTTTCAAGAGACAACTAAACTCTCATGCCCATGTCACTCTATCTCTTCAAAAAATAATTGAAGAAAATTAACGCGTTTACAACCGCAGGGCAATTTTGCTTAAATGACAAATGATGCAAATACAAAGCAATTCATACAATATCTAATTGATCACATAAGAAATCATGGAAGCAAAAAGATCACTAAGGGCTTTTAAGGTTGTAGCTTGGTCGGGTTAACAATAAAGGGACATTTCTAAAGGCCATTGAATCGAAATTTCCGATGCAAAAGAACATTCACTATACAAGGTATTCACAAACATCTCAACTTCATTCACCAATTTCATTCCTTTATCACCAACCTTTTCAAACTTCCTTATGCACAATTATTGGACTCTATTTTTCTCATTCAAGCAAGCATTCTTTTTCTCTTTTTTTTTTATATTCATTTTCACATTTTCTTTTTATTTTCATGCTTGCTTGAATTTTTCAAAAGTTTGAGCAATTTACCAATCTTCTTTTTCATTCTCCCCAACTTATTTTCAACTAAACCTTAAGTGAATGCTCCTTGCTTTTTAAGGCAAGGAAATCAATAAAACAAAGTTCCAAGGTTCAAGAAGAATTTTTTTTAGAAACTCTCAAAAATTCAATGATGAACTTGATTTTCAAATTAAGTACAACACAAAGTTCATCACTAAACGAGATCTAAACTGTTTAGGCTCAAGGGGTTAACAAATACTCACTACTCAGGGGTAAATCACTGTTTGGAAATGGTTGTGCTCAATATCAACAAATGCCTTGATCATTTCTAATGCTTCCACAAAATCACACAAATCACAAGATAAAGCATGAATTAAAAGTATAAAACAAAATTCATCATCAATCCTATGCATTTAGTAAACCATGGAGGTTTCTCACCATTGTGGTTTTTGGACCTAAATGACATGAGCAATCAATAGAGTTGTAACAAGAAACAAAATTTCATTTGTACAAATACAAAAATTTCTAACACATTCTAAAATCTAGAAATAGGTAACTATATACCTTGCCAACAATAACATGATTAAAAATACTATCATAGTCATCCAACTTGGAAGAATCTTTTTTGATGCACAACAACACCAACCTATAAGTCTCTTTCAAAACCACATCCAAAAGTTGGAAACATTAAATTTCAACAAGCACCATCATAACACAACAAAATAAATAAAACTAAAATAAAAATGAAAACTGAACAAATTTAACTGAAAACAATATACTAATAATAATAATTTTAAGGTGTGAAAACACCACAAAAGTCATTAGTACCTCAAACGGGTACACAGTACATCAAATCTCAAAATAAACCCACCTAGTGGATAAAGTACAACAATAACAACTGATACATAAAGCATAATAAAAGAAAACTTCACTTTGAAGAATCAAAGGAAGTACAAAATGATAACAACAAGATCATTCCTCTTCGGACTCGGATCCGGAAACCTCAATCAACTCCTCCTCAGAACCCGACTCTGATCCAGATACCTCCACATCATCACCATCAACCTCCGCATCAGCATCCTCCTCAGCATCTTCAGGCTCACCAGCTGCCTCTGCTCCCCCTCCGAAAACTGGCCTGGCCTCAGGCCAACCAGCATGAGCAAGGAATTGCTCCCCTGTCATAAAAGAGTGATCCATAGCGGGCTCACGGATCTGCAGCTGTAATACCTGCATCAAATCATGTAAGTCCATCATAGCGCGCTGAGAAGCCGCCATCCAATCCCAATTATATTGGCATATTTCCTGCTGATACGGATAATATCCTTGAGACCCAGAACTACCCGACCCATCGCCAACACCTGTGCCGGCCTCAGCACCAACACCTAAAGTCTCACCCTGCTACCCCTTTGCTTTACAATACTTGTCCATATATCGGTCATCTATAGCAGCCAGGACGGTCACCTGACGGCGCGTGGGGACATTAACCCCAGCATGCACACAAAGAGTCATAATAAGACAAGGGAAGGCAAGCGGACAGTTCGTCCACGAAGCAGAACCAAGTCCACTTTCCACAATCTCCCTCATCTCATCAGCAATGATCCGAGCTACATCAATTTGGATATTCATCATGATACTGTGGACCAAATGGGCAAGGGGTATTGGAATGGTCAACGAATGCGATTTTGGCTTAATGTTTGTAAGCACCAAAAGCAAGATCAATTGGGCCAAAGGGCGCATATCTTCACGATGGTACCTTTTTGCAACCCCAGATGGGTTCAGCTCAACAGATTTACCTTCTCGCAAAATATCTCTAGTCATGGTCTCAATGTCTCTGTGGAGTCTCAATGTTCTATGGAAAGTATCAATCTGGTTTTCTTTCAATGGTAATGGATCCTCAAGAACAGTGTTAATGGTTCCACAATCAAACTTCACCATTTTCCCCCAAACTAAGGTCTTCCATGCAAATTCCTCCCTATCATCCAGGAGGGCATTAGCATAAAATTCCTGTACCATCTCTACGTTGTAACTATCCACAGGTGTGATCAGCCTCCTCCACTTTTTTTCTTCAAGGAGTTGAGCTATCGCCCGGTAGCTTCCCTATGGATTCAGATTGAATCTCTTCTCAGGTAATATGGTTCTCCTTTCCAAAGTCAGGTACCTAGCAGCTTGTTTTGCTCCTCTAAAGCGTACACTGCCGAACTGAATCAGAACTGTTCGTGAAGTACCTCCGGTCTTTCTCTTTTTGGATGGAATGATATTTGGAGCCATCTGCAAAAACCACCAGATAAAACAACAACCAGCCTGCAAAATAGTCCATTAGAATAGGAACAAAACAGAATCCCAAATTGAGATAGTAAAAAAAAAATTTAAAATTCTGGTCTGTTCGCGTAAAGTTCGCAAAGCGAAGTCCTGGCAAACATTTGCCCCAGATTCACAATGCGAAGTTCTGGCGAATGCTCGCCCGAGGTTCGCAAAGCGAACTAGTCAGCGAACCTGCGAATCATTTCAAATTTTCAGCATCCCAACTTTTCCAACCTCAGACAATCTTCCACAATACAACCTCTATTCTAAAGTTTGCATAAAATTCAACATGCAACATCAAACAAACCTTAAAACAGAGGTGAATTGCACACACTTTTTAAACCTAGAGTTAAAATGTCTCTAATGTTCAACCTAACTAACCTAACCACATTGTCTAACATAAATTAACAGAGAGAAGAAGAAATCAAACCTGTACTTGTTAGCACTTGGAAAAAGTTGTGAGAGATGATTAGAACAAAGAGTAAAACGTGAGAGATGTTTGTGTTAGTGCTTGTGAGAGTGAAAGAGGCAAAGTGAGAGGGACAAGGGAGTAGGGTTGCCCATAAAAATTCAGAATAAGTGGTGGGTCATGGGCCCAAGTGTCTGGACCATCCTAAATAAACTCCATTTTTAATGAGGTGACAGCAGAAAAACATTTAGCTGTCTCGCTAAGTTCGCAATGCGGACTGGTCAGCGAATACTCGTTCTAGGTTTGCAAAGCGAACTAGCCATCGAACATGACAGGATTTTGAAAAACATTTCTGCAGCTGCTACCACACTACACCAATTATAAACAATTTAATCACTTAAAAACCATACAAAGACAGAAATACTTACAATGTTGGGGTGCCTCCCAACTAGCGCTTTGTTTAACGTCGTTTGAGCTCGACGGTCCAAGATGATTGACACCTCGAAGCCATGTAACGCCCCAGTTTTGTGTGAGTTTTATTTAATCGAGTCGTTTTGATTATTTACTTATTATTTTATTATTATTTTATTTTATTCTCGACTTTTATTTGGAAATATGTTATTTTTCAATGTTGTGATGTTTTATCGCGTTTTGGAAACGTTTGCGAGAAAATTGAGTGTAGGGGTATTTTAGTCTTTTTGGGTGGTTAGATATTTTGATTTTTATAAAAATAGAAAAGTAGTAAGAAAAGAGAGAAAGAAAAGAAAACAGAAAAATAGAGAGAAAGAGAAGAGGAAAAAGAAGAAAAAGAGGAAAAACTTGTGGATTTAGGAACCGATTCAACCGACTTTTCAAACGCGAATTAATCGGGTAAGGGTGCGAAACTCGATTATACTATATTTGTGTATGATTATGTATGTTTGTGTGGAAATTTTGTTGGTTGTCCAAATATAGGTCGAAATGAGATAAACGAGTAGAATCGATGTTTTTACGGACGAAAATCGGAATAAATCGCGTAGTAGAGTCGAGTGATGTTGGGTCATGATTTAGCGTGATCATTTGATTGAATCGAATCGAATTTGTAACTGTTGAGTTTTTTATATATATTGATGTTTTGGTGCCAATTGATGTTGTGATCGAGTAAAAGTGTTTGGATATGTCTGGTAATATCTGTATAGGTTGATATTTAATCGGGTAAGGATAGAAATTAATCGGGAATGGTTATTTGTGTGTTTTCGAGTGGTTTTGAGCGAGTTTGGAGTAGAGTAAATTGATAAAACTATGTTTCAAAATATTTCAAAAATGGAAAATGTGTTGTATGGCTTTTTAATGGTGAAAATATTGTAGTACGTTGAATTCTGAGATCGCAGCTTTTTACGGAATCGAAATCGGAGGTCCGAAAGTCATTTAATGATCGAAAACTGATTTTTCAGCAAAATCTGCACCTCGTGCCCTAACCCCTGCATCTGTGCGTCGACTCGTAAAACCATGCGCTGACCCGGGCGAAATTTGCAGGTTTATGCGTCGACTCATGATTCTATGCGTCGGCTCATGATCTCAAATTTTCCAAAATGTCCGATTTTGTTTTCTTCATAACTTTTGAACCGTAAGTCCGTTTTGACCCCCGTTTGAAGCGTTGGGAAGCTAATGAAAAGTTCTTTCTATTAAAAATGGTTTGGAGAGTAAAAGATGATTTAATTAATTCGTGTTTTTGGAAAAATAGTCGGGTTGTTGGGTTTCTATCGCGTTAATTGTGTGTGATTGGTGTGTTATCATGCTATAAGCTTTTGTTATGTAAAGGGTAGCTTGTGTGCTGTTGTATAATGTGAATATGCATGATTATGGATGTGTATGTGTGTGCATATTAAATGTCATGGGTCATTGTATGCCAAGCATCATGATATGCATTGTTGAGACGTCCTGAGTGACGGTTTGGATTCCAGAGGGAATTCGCTATAACGTCGTGTGCCTTATACAAAGAGGTGTGAGCGATGATTATAGACGATCGTGTGCCCATGTAGGGTGTGAGCGATCGGGTCGTGTGCCTTATACAAAGAGGTGTGAGCGATCCATAAACGTCGTGTGCCTTATACAAAGAGGTGTGAGCGACGGGGAACATCGTATGCCCGACGGGGAGTTACAGTGATGTAACGAGCGATGATTCCAGCAGAGTTCCTGAGTGAACTAGTGATGGGAAACAATGGAAGTCGGTACCGCATGTGCATATGTATAGAGTCGTGGTGTCGGTCTCTTGCATTGCATAAATCATTATGGTTGCTTTATGTGTGGAATTGTGGATAAATTGATATATGGATATGTGTTGGCGATGGTGATATGAATTATTCCTTGTAATGCCTTGGGTTTGCATTATGGCGTGAGTTGTGGTGAGAGTCGTATATATATGTGTATTTTTGTGTTATATATATAATTGTATGCAATTATATTATGGTTGTTTTTCCCACCCTTCTGCTGTTTTATAATGCTCTATGAGGCATTGCAGATTAGAGTTGCTGGAGGTATTTTTGTGAAGCTTTGCGTCTTCATTCTTTTATCGGTCGGCTCTGATATGTGACACCGGGTAGTTAGGGAGGTCGTTAGTGATTATTCTGTATTATGTATATATATCATTTGGCTTGTGCATGTATAACTTGATGTATGACAAACTTTACATGTGATACATATGTATGTTATTCAGTTTTAGATTTTCTACTTTTATTCTAAAATCTGAAATGTGGGTGTAAGGAACTGAGTTCCTCTGTTGATTGCTACCCCACTGTTGCATATCTTTATGAGCAGGTGTTGTATGTTTGTTTCAATTTGATGTGACCCCTCGGTCTATGCCATGATAATTTAAATATACTCTGACGAAATTTTGAATTTTCTTTTACTGCTGTATATCATTTGGGGGTATAGATTGGGGGTGTTACATTAAGTGGTATCAGAGCCAGTTTGTGTCAGTCTGTGTCAGTTGGGTCAGTCCTTGTTGGTCGTTGTGGTTAGATGAGTTGTTTGTTTAACCATAGTTTCTGTTATTGGAAATGAACAGAATATGGCTGGTAGGAACGATGCTGCTTTGGCTACGGCTATGCAAGCTATGGCTCGTGCTGTGTAGGGTGCACCTCATGCTGCAGGTAACGATGAGTTCCGGAAGAACAAAGCACCTGTCTTCAAAGGAAGATATGATCCGGATGGTGCATAGATTTGGCTGAAAGAGATTGAAAGGATTTTTCGAGTGATGGATTATAAAGAGGATCAGAAGGTGAGACTGGGTACTCACATGTTATTGGAAGAAGCTGATGACTGGTGGGTTAGTACTCTGCGTGTGTTGGAAGCTGCAGAGGAGGAAATTACTTGGGCTGTGTTTAGTACGGAGTTTCTGAGGAGGTACTTTCCTGAAGATGTGAGAGGAAATAAGGAGATTGAGTTTTTGGAACTAAAACAAGGTAATATGTCTGTAGTCGATTATACTGCTAAGTTTGTGGAACTTGTGCAGTTTTATCCTCATTATGCTGAAGCGACCGCGGAATTCTCTAAGTGTGTAAAGTTTGAGAATGGCTTGCGTCCTGAGATAAAGCAGGCAATTGGTTATCAAAGGATTCGGAGGTTTTCTGATTTAGTAGATTGTTGTAGGATTTATGAAGAAGACAGTAAGGCTCGTTCTACTCATTACAAGAGTGTGAGCGAGAGGAAAGGGAAACAACAGTTCCGTGGTGGTCCGTATGTGACACCAGCTGATAAAGGTAAACAGAGAGGGAATTTTGAGAAAAGGTCAGGTGGAGGAGGAATGTCTGGTCCTATGAGATGTTATAGGTGTGGTGAAGTGGGGCATCGTCAGTTTGAGTGCAGGAAAGATTTTAGGAAGTGTTCTAACTGTGGAGGTATAGGACACATTGCAGTTGCTTGTAAGAAGAATGTGGTGAAGTGCTTTAATTGTGGTGAGCTGGGACATGTTAGTACAAAGTGTACAAAACCGAAGCAAGCTCCAGCTGATGGAAAAGTGTTTACATTATCGGGAACTCAGACTTCCAGTGCAGATCGTCTGATCAGAGGTACTTGTTTTATTAATAGTACTCCTTTAGTTGCTATTATTGATACTGGAGCGACTCATTCGTTTATTTCGTCTGAGTGCGCGAAGCGTTTGAATCTTGTGTTGTCTTTGATGGATGGTGAGATGGTTATTGATACTCCAGCGATGGGGTCAGTAACTACTTCTTTGGTTTGTTTAAGTTGTCCTTTGACCATTTATGGTAAAGACTTTGAGATGGATTTGGTGTGTTTACCGTTGGAGGGTTTAGATGTGGTTCTGGGTATGAATTGGTTGCAATTTAATAGGGTTCATATTGATTGTTATCATAAGTTGGTAAGGTTTCTTTCTCTTGAGGAAGGCGAAGACTCGAGTTTCTTATCTACCAAAGAGTTGAAGAGACTTTTGGTGGATGAAGCTCAGTTGTTTGGATTGTTTGCATCATTGACTGTGGATAGTCAAATTTCACTTGATGTGTTTCCTGTTGTGTGTGATTTTCCTGAAGTGTTTCCTGAGGATATCTCGGACTTGCCGCCAGAGAGAGAGGTGGAGTTTTCGATAGATCTAGTTCCTGGTACTAGATCTGTTTCTTTGGCACCTTATCGTATGTCGGCATCTGAGTTGGTGGAGTTAAAGAAACAGTTGAATGAGTTATTGGAAAAGAGGTTCGTGAGACCAAGTGTTTCTCCTTGGGGTGCTCCAGTTTTATTGGTGAAAAAGAAGGATGGAAGTATGCGGTTGTGTATCGATTATCGCCAGTTGAATAAGGTGACGATCAAGAATAAGTATCCTCTTCAAGGATTGATGATCTGATGGATCAGTTGGTTGGTGCGTGTGTGTTCAGTAAGATTGACTTGAGGTCGGGGTATCATCAGATAAGGGTGAAGGAGGAAGATATTCAGAAGACGGCTTTTAGGACACGATACGGTCATTATGAATATTCTGTGATGTCGTTCGGGGTTTCTAATGCGCCAGGTGTGTTTATGGAATATATGAATCGTATTTTCCACGAGCATTTGGATCGATTTGTTGTTGTGTTTATTGATGACATTCTGATTTATTCTAAGTCTCGGGAGGAGCACGCGGAGCATTTGCGTATTGTTTTGCACGTTTTGAAGGAAAGGAAGCTTTTTGCCAAATTGTCCAAGTGTGAATTCTGGTTGTCGGAAGTGAGTTTTCTTGGACACGTAATTTCAGGTAAGGGTATTGTTGTGGATCCATCTAAAGTATAGGCAGTTCTACAATGGGAGGCTCCGAGATCCGTTACTGAAATTCGAAGCTTTTTGGGTTTGGCTGGTTATTATCGCAGGTTCATTGAAGGTTTTTCTAAACTAGCACTTCCTTTGACCCAATTGACTTGTAAAGGGCAAGCGTTCATTTAGGATATTCGGTGCGAGGAAAGTTTTAATGAGCTGAAGAGAAGATTGACGACAGCTCCGATTTTGATTTTGCCAAATCATAATGAACCATTTGTGGTTTATTGTGATGCTTCTTTGATTGGTCTAGGTGGTGTTCTGATGCAAGAAGGTAAGGTCGTGGCTTATGCTTCGAGGCAGTTAAGAGTTCATGAGAAAAATTATCCTACTCATGATCTTGAATTAGCGGCTGTGGTATTTGTGTTAAAGATTTGGAGGCATTATCTCTACGGTGCAAGGTTTGAAGTCTTTAGTGATCATAAAAGTTTGAAATATCTGTTTGATCAGAAAGAACTAAATATGAGGCAACGTAGATGGTTGGAATTCTTGAAGGACTATGACTTTGGCTTGAATTACCATCCTGGTAAAGCTAATGTGGTAGCTGATGCATTGAGCCGGAAATCGTTACACATGTCCGCTTTAATGGTTAAGGAGTGGGAACTTTTGGAATCGTTTAGAGACTTGAGTTTGGTTTGTGAAGTGACTTCGGATAGCGTTAGACTTGGCATGCTAACGATTACTAATGATTTTCTGACGACTGTTTGTGAGAAACAGAAGTTGGATGTGAAACTTGTGGATTTAATGTTGGTTGGAGGAAAAGATGCGAATAGTGATTTTCAAGTGGATATTAATGGTGTTTTGAGATTCCGAGGTAGGATTTGTATTCCGGACGATGCGGAGTTGAAAAAGATGATTTTGGAGGAAGGACACCGGAGTAATTTAAGTATACATCCGGGAGCGAATAAGATGTATCAAGATTTGAAGAAGATTTTCTGGTGGTCTGGATTGAAAAGAGATGTGGCTCAGTTTGTTTATGCATGTTTGACTTGTCAGAAATCGAAGGTAGAACATCTGAGGCCTAGTGGTTTGTTGCAACCGTTGGATATTCCTGAATGGAAATGGGATAGCATTTCCATGGATTTTGTAATGGGGTTGCCGAATACACTGAGAGGGCATAATGTTATTTGGGTGGTTGTTGATAGGCTAACTAAATCGGCTCATTTCATTCCGATTGACATCAGTTTTTCTTTGGAGAGGTTGGCGGAGATTTACATCAGTGTGATTGTGAAATTACATGGGGTTCCATTGAGTATTGTTTCTGATAGAGATCCTAGATTTACATCGAGATTTTGGGAAAGTTTACAGAGGGTGTTGGGTTCTAAATTGAGATTGAGTTCGGCTTATCATCCGCAGACGGATGGTCAGACGGAGAGGACGATTCAGTCTTTGGAGGATTTGTTGAGAGCTTGTGTTTTGGAACAAGGTGGTGCGTGGGATAGTTATCTTGCGTTGATTGAGTTTACGTATAATAACAGTTTTCATTCTAGTATTGGAATGGCACCGTTTGAAGCATTGTATGGACAAAGGTGTCGGACACCGTTGTGTTGGCACGAATCTGGTGAGAGCTCGGTGGTGGGACCAGAGTTGGTGCAACAGACAACGGAGAAAGTGAAGCTTATTCGAGAGAAAATGAAGGCTTCTCAGAGTAGGCAAAAGAGTTATCATGATCGGAGATGGAAGGATCTTGAGTTTCAAGAGGGTGATCATGTATTTCTGAGGGTTACGCCGGTAACGGGTGTTGGTAGGGCGTTGAAATCGAAGAAACTTACTTCTCGGTTTATTGGTCCTTACCAGATATCTGTGAGAGTGGGTGATGTGGCGTATAGGGTAGCGTTGCCACCAAATCTGTCGAATTTGCATGATTTGTTCCATGTTTCACAGTTACGGAAGTATGTTTCGGATCCGTCGCATGTGATTCCGATGGATGAGGTTGAGGTAAGGGAGAACCTTACGATCGAGGCAGTACCAGTTAGGATTTTGGATCACGAGGTGAAGCGGTTGAGGGGCAAGGATATTGCAATTGTAAAAGTGGCGTGGGGAGGCGCTGCTGAGGGCAATTTAACTTGGGAGTTGGAGAGTCGGATGCGGGAGTCGTATCCAGAGTTGTTCGTCTCAGGTAAGATTTTTTAGGACGAAAATTTCTAAGTGGGGGAGAGTTGTAACGCCCGAGTTTTGTGTGAGTTTTATTTAATCGAGTCGTTTTGATTATTTTATTATTATTTTATTTTATTCTCGACTTTTATTTGGAAATATGTTATTTTTCAATGTTGTGATGTTTTATCGCGTTTTGGGAACGTTTGCGAGAAAATTGAGTGTAGGGGTATTTTAGTCTTTTTGGGTGGTTAGATATTTTGATTTTTATAAAAATAGAAAAGTAGTAAGAAAAGAGAGAAAGAAAAGAAAACAGAAAAATAGAGAGAAAGAGAAGAAGAAGAGAAAGAGAAGAGGAAAAAGAAGAAAAAGAGGAAAAACTTGTGGATTTAGGAACCGATTCAACCGACTTTTCAAACGCGAATTAATCGGGTAAGGGTGCGAAACTCGATTATACTATATTTGTGTATGATTATGCATGTTTGTGTGGAAATTTTGTTGGTTGTCCAAATATAGGTCGAAATGAGATAAACGAGTAGAATCGATGTTTTTACGGACGAAAATCGGAATAAATCGCGTAGTAGAGTCGAGTGATGTTGGGTCGTGATTTAGCGTGATCATTTGATTGAATCGAATCGAATTTGTAACTGTTGAGTTTTTTATATATATTGATGTTTTAGTGCAAATTGATGTTGTGATCGAGTAAAAGTGTTTGGATATGTCTGGTAACATCTGTATAGGTTGATATTTAATCGGGTAAGGATAGAAATTAATCGGGAATGGTTATTTGTGTGTTTTCGAGTGGTTTTGAGCGAGTTTGGAGTAGAGTAAATTGATAAAACTATGTTTCAAAATATTTCAAAAATGGAAAATGTGTTGGATGGCTTTTTAATGGTGAAAATATTGTAGTACGTTGAATTCTGAGATCGCAGCTTTTTACGGAATCGAAATCGGAGGTCCGGAAGTCATTTAACGATCGAAAACTGATTTTTCAGCAAAATCTGCACCTCGTGTGCTAACCCCTGCATCTGTGCGTCGACTCGTAAAACCATGCGCTGACCCAGGCGAAATTTTCAGGTTTATGCGTCGACTCATGATTCTATGCGTCGGCTCATGATCTCAAATTTTCCAAAATGTCCGATTTTGTTTTCTTCATAACTTTTGAACCGTAAGTCCGTTTTGACCCCCGTTTGAAGCGTTGGAAAGCTAATGAAAAGTTCTTTCTATTAAAAATGGTTTGGAGAGTAAAATATGATTTAATTAATTCGTGTTTTTGGAAAAATAGTCGGGTTGTTGGGTTTCTATCGCGTTAATTGTGTGCGATTGGTGTGTTATCATGCTATAAGCTTTTGTTATGTAAAGGGTAGCTTGTGTGCTGTTGTATAATATGAATATGCATGATTATGGATGTGTATGTGTGTGCATATTAAATTTCATGGGTCATTGTATGCCAAGCATCATGATATGCATTGTTGAGACGTCCTGAGTGACGGTTTGGATTCCAGAGGGAATTCGCTATAACGTCGTGTGCCTTATACAAAGAGGTGTGAGCAATGATTATAGACGATCGTGTGCCCATGTGGGGTGTGAACGATCGGTCGTGTGCCTTATACAAAGAGGTATGAGCGATCCATAAACATCGTGTGCCTTATACAAAGAGGTGTGAGCGACGAGGAACATCGTATGCCCGACGGGGAGTTACAGTGATGTAACGAGCGATGATTCTAGCAGAGTTCCTAAGTGAACTAGTGATGAGAAACAATGGAAGTCGGTACCGCATGTGCATATGTATAGAGTCGTGGTGTCAGTCTCTTGCATTGCATAAATCATTATGGTTGCTTTATGTGTGGAATTGTGGATAAATAGATATATGGATATGTGTTGGCGATGGTGATATGAATTATTCCTTGTAATGCCTTGGGTTTGCATTATGGCATGAGTTGTGGTGAGAGTCGTATATATATATGTGTATTTTTGTGTTATATATATAATTGTATGCAATTATATTATGGTTGTTTTTCTCACCCTTCTGCTGTTTTATAATGCTCTATGAGGCATTGCAGATTAGAGTTACTGGAGGTATTTTTGTGAAGCTTTGCGTCTTCATTCTTTTGTCGGTCGGCTCTGATATGTGACACCGGGTAGTTAGGGAGGCCGTTAGTGATTATTTTGTATTATGTATATATATCATTTGGCTTGTGCATGTATAACTTGATGTATGACAAACTTTACATGTGATATATATGTATGTTATTCAGTTTTAGATTTTCCGCTTTTATTCTAAAATCTGAAATGTGGGTGTAAGGAACTGAGTTCCTCTGTTGATTGCTACCCCACTGTTGCATATCTTTATGAGCAGGTGTTGTATGTTTGTTTCAATTTGATGTGACCCCTCGGTCTATGCCATGATAATTTAAATATACTCTGACGAAATTTTGAATTTTCTTTTACTGCTTTATATCATTTGGGGGTATAGATTGGGGGTGTTACAAGCCAAAAGCTCAAGAATTGGCTTCCAAGAAAACGACACTTCACGAACAAAGACCTTAACCATAATCGTGTCTTGTATTTGATCCCCTCTTCTTTAAAAAGGAAAAATCCAAACATGATCGCATCATAGCCACTTTCGCATCTTCATCCTTTTTCTTCCGTCAAGCTTCTCTTTCAAATTCTTTCTCTTAGTGAACGTCTTCATCCACTTGATTCAAATACACCACTCCTTTGAAGAGTGTGAAACAAGCTTCCTCCTCTTTTCCACTAGCTTTAATCATCACCTTCATTATGCCTTCATCGACATCCACCAACATTTTGGCGGTTTTCATGAAGGGTCTTCCAAGAATAATCGGCGTATCCTCATCCTCATCCATATCAATGATCACGAAATCAACCAGAAACGGGAATTTGTCCACTTTTACAAGCACATCCTCCACAACACCATGCGGACGAGTTCTTGACTTATCTGAAAGTTGTAATGTCATGGTTATTGATTTCACGTTCATATTCTCAAGTCTTTTAACCATGGACAAAGGAATTAGATTGATACTAGTACCCATGTCAACCAAAGCTTTACATTTAAAATTATTACCTATAGTAATAGGTAAAGCTACTCTTCCCGGATCTTGCTCTTTCCGCGGAAGCACACTTTGAATGACGACACTACAATCGGCATTAAGATCAATGTTATCCTTGTCCGTGCACCTCTTCTTTTTGGTAAGTATGTCCTTCATAAATTTGGCATACTTAGGCATTTGCTCGAGAGCCTCAGAGAAAGGAACGGTTACTTGCAACCGACTAAGTAACTCCAAGAATCTCGCATAATGCCTATCATTCTCTTTTATCTTAGGAGCAGGAGGATATGGTAATCTTCTTTGTAAAACTTCTTTCTCATTCTCCGTTCTTTTTTTCTCCTTTCTATTCTTCACCTCTTCTTCATTTTTTTCAACGACAACATTTTCATCATTTTTTTCGACTTCCTCCACTACAATATCATTTTCCTTTTCAACTACTACCTCATCTTCAACATCTCCACCGATTGTTCTTCCACTTCTTGTGAAAATGGCCTTACAATGCTCCTTGGGATTTGGTTGAGTATTTGCTGGAAAAGTTCTTTTGTGTTGGTCGGCCAATTGTTTTGATAATTGTCCGACTTGTGTCTCAAGATTCTTTATGGCCGCATCGGTATTCTTTTGATTTGACATTGACATTTGCATAAATTGCGTGAGAGTGTCTTCCATGTTTGTATTTCCACTTGGAGCTTGTGGAGGTTGAGTGTAATTTTGATATTGTTGACGATTTGAAGGTCCGGCATCTTGAGGCCTCCACGGTTGTTGATAACCTTGATTACCTCTTGGTTGGTAACCTTGGTTGCCTTGTTGGTAAGGTGGTCGAGGTTGATATCCTTGATTTTGATTTCCCGCATAATTTACCTCTTCCACAACCGGAGGGCAATACCTGGTAGGGTGATCTCCTCTACAAAGCTCACAACTCGCTATTTGTTGGTTGTTGTTGGGAACTTCTTGCATCTCTTTGATTTGTTGTGGAAGTTTTGACATTTGTTGCATCAACAACTCCACTTATTGTGATAATAATTTGTTTTGTGCAAGAATTGCATCATTAGTTCCCAAATCAAGCACTCCCTGCTTCTTTTGTGATTGGCCACAATTATGATTTCCTTGGTGATCGTTTAATGTCATCTTGTCAATGATCGAAATTGCTTCTTCAGCGCTTTTTGACATTAAAGATCCGCCCGCGGTAGCATCCAACAAGGTTTTATGATTTGGCTGGAGACCATTTCTGAAAATATGAACTTGCGTAAGCTCGTCACAACCGTGCCCTTTGCATTTTCTAAGCATGGACTTGAATCTCTCACAAGCTTTGTTGAGAGACTCATTCCCACCTTGTGAGAAAACTGCAATCGCCGTTTTCGCTTCCATGAAACGATTGTGAGGAAAAAATCGTTCCAAGAACTTCTCTTCTAACATGTTCCAGTCCATCATAATAGCAGTTGATTGGTCAAGGTACCATTCCTTTGCCTTCCCAATTAGGGAATGCGGGAACAGTCTCTTAAACAACGACTCTTCTTCAGCTTCTGGGGCTCCAGTTGCACCCGCAATTTCATAGAATTTGGTCAAGTGAGTAAAGGGATCCTCGTGATCCATACTGGTGAATAGATTCTGGTATAAAAGAGCGAGAATGCCCGTTTTCATTTCAGAGTGCCGACCATTATGAGCATTACGTGCGAACTGAGCAGTATGCCTCATACTATTAACACAAGGTGTTGAAGCAGGTGGTGGTGGTGGCGGTGCTGCCATGGTTGGAGGTAACTGTGGTATTGGTGTCGAAGTTGAACTTTCCTCTCGTTCTCGTCGTTCCTTAGCAAGTTGCCTCCTCCGCCTTGTTCTGCTATTTAACTTACGTGCAGTTCTTTCAATCTCAGGATCGAAAAGAAGTTGGTCTGTGGGTAACTTCCCTCACATAAACAGAGTCTGCACACTTAGCCAAACTAATTAACAAGCACAAGAAAAAATTAAACAAGCTTAAAACTTAACAATTATTGCGATTATTGCAATAACAAACAACAATCCCCGGCAACGGCGCCATTTTGTTGAAGAGCAATTCAGGGGGTGTTTTATTGTATCCACGGGGATTGTGTGTTATCAATGCTTGCCGTTCAATAGTTTACCATTTTAAGTAAAGGGTTTTCAAATGATTCTTGGTTTTGTAACATAAGTTTGTAGCAAAGAAATAAATTAGAGCAAAGATGTTGTAAGTTTTAGAAAAGCATGTCAAGACTAGATTTCGCTAATCCTTTTCATACGTATCCGATTAATCAAGCATATGAACTTAGTTTCGATCAATACAATCGCGTATCCTCGTAAATAAGTTTATGTCTAAAGCAAATTCGTGAGTATTATTGTTTAAATCGTTAGATGATGTCTCACGCTAACAATCGAAACAACAAACGTTAAGATCAATACAAAGCGAATATTAAACCCCAAATCTATATCTAGAGTTTGGTTTTTAAGAGATTAAGATATTAGATCAAGATTTGGAAAATCTATGTCTAGAGTGATTCAAACCACAAATATATCATTAAAAGCAAACAACTTCATCATATATTGATCATCAACCTTGTTCATATACAAAAGATCAAAAGAAATACATACAAGCAAGATTAACTACCTCTAATCTTGACACAAAATGTGTTTAGCTACACATATTCATGGTAGCTTGTTTTACAAATTTCGTGAGGAGATGAAAAGCATCTCCGTCGAATAATCGAGATCGGATGCGAATTCAGCTTCTCAATGTGTAAAATCCCTCTTGGATGAAGAAATATCAAAAAAATAGGTTTTGGTATGATAAAGTGAAGTTATGATCCCAAGAAAATATATAAAATTTATTTATAGTACACTTGAAATCAGACACTTTCGCACTGTGAACTATTTGTTCGCCTAGCGAATGATGAAAGTGGCACCTGAAGTGCCTTCTGATAAGCTAAACCGCCCTTGAGTTTCTGCATAAGTTTGCAATGCGAACTTTTATTTGCAAAGCAAACAATTCGCCAAAAAGTTCGCAAATCGAACTTAGGCTCCTTTTGCTTCTGCCATCTCAAATGTGTCTTTCGCCAGGTCCTCGCAAAGCGATGAAATCAGCGAACATTCGCTGGGAGTTCGCAAAGCGAACTTTAGTCCCTTTTCCTACTGCCATAATTCTGGGACCATTCGCTGGGACTTCGCCAGTTGTTCGCAAAGCGAACATTCGCTGGCAAGTTCGCAAAGCGAACTTGCTGATGTTTTCCTCCTTTCTTTGTGTCTTACAACTTTGATCATTTAGTGCCTTTTTCTGCATAATAACACATATATTACAAGCATCAAAGGTATATTCACAATGTTTGAAGAATAACAACAATTCATGAGTAAAATCCACAATTTGTCATAAAAGAGTTGAAAAATGTCAAGTATCAAATAGAAATATATAGCATGTTTGGCATCTAACAACGGGCCAAAATCTCAATAAATAAAATTTGTTTTTCAAATCTAGTTCTTTGCTTTTCAATTTTTCTGCTTGATTACAAAGTGTTAATTATTTGTGAATAAAAGCATTGAAACTTTGGGCATAATAAAAAACTTTTGAAAACATCTTTTACTTTGATTTCCAAACATTAAAGGGATCATATTCTTCCAACATTTCCTCCCAAACAAAACACTGGGTCCATAAATCAATTATCGTAATCTAACCATCACGGGAGTTTCTTCCTTTTCGAAAGCACATAATACATTCCCAAATATCAATAGCATCATGGCATGTTCCATGGACCTTATCAAAGTCTCAAAGATCGGAGAGTCGGAATGTTATAAAAGAAATCGGTTCTCCCAAAATCATACATTTCATACACATATCATAAAAGAGGCGTCAGCCCAAATACTGCATCATGCATAAAACATACATCAATTCAAAACATGCATACACATGAACATGCATACATAACATAGGATTTGTGACCACTCTTAGAAGTTCAATTCCCAACTATAACAGTACAATTCCCAAGTAGGAATGCTTATTGGCCTTCCCCGGTAAGTAACACTCCCATAAGCACATTTTCAATAAAGGACGTCGCCAGTAAGCTCATTCACCGTGAGTCTTCAAAGGAATCTATCCAATAGTCGGTCATCCTGAATGATCGTTATGCGTACGGGTTTAAACTAATCATCAGGGATTAATCAAGGGGTTCCATCAAGGATTTGTCAAAGGGTTTCATCAGGGTTTTATCATCAGGGGCTCCATCAGAAGTTGTATCAGGGATTTTCACCTGTCGGGCAGTGTCTTCGGCCCCGAATATAACCATCAGCTCAACGTAACCCCATGGCCTGGTGGTGGTTCTGTTGAACCCCTGCAGATCTGAACCGACGTACGGGGTCAGATTTCTCTCGTCGAGCTGAAGGGTCCCGAACAGATGGGCATACATGATGTCGACCGAACTTCCCTGGTCGACTAGGATCCTTCGAACGTCAAAGTTCGCCATATGTGCCCTGACCAGGAAGGGAATAGTGGCGTTTGGCGCTCCCCCGGGGAGTTCCTTGAGGTAGAAGGTGATAGGGTTGGAGTTCCCCTCACTTTCTCGAGAGTGGTTGTCTTCGCCGACATTGCGGATTCCAGCTCATCAAATTTCCGCTTTATCGATCCGACAGACAACTTCTCGGGACCACCCACGGAGATGACCACCGCTTTAGGGAAGCTTTCCCAGGTGCTACAGGCAGCGACGGGGTCCTCGTGGGGGAAGGTCGCCCACATGTTGCGAATTGCTTCTTGGCCTTCAATGATTGGGGGGACAAAGAAATCTTCGGGTCGAGTGACACTGAGGGCGACCTGAAGCCGACTCTCGTCGGGAGGAGGTGTCGTCTCCTCGACGTTCTAGGCTTCCCGGGAGCTGGGACGAGGAGTGTCATTCTTCTGGGCGTATTTCTTCAAGTGTCCTTCCTTAATGAGAATTTCAATTGCATCCTTGAGATGGATTCAGTCTTCTGTTACATGCTCGTGGCTCCGGTGGAACCTACAGTATTTTGACTTGTCAACGTTTGATTTGGGGGCAGTGGGCTTCGGAAAGCGGACTCCTCCTTTCACAAATTCTGAGTTCTGGCACTCGGAGAGGATTCGCGCGCGGGGAGCGTTGAGTGGGGTGTATTCAGTGAACCGGCCAGCTGGTCCGCGTGGTTCACGAGGTTCCCGGGGGCAATTATCTCTCTTTCTTTCTCCTCTTCGTCGGGGAGGAGATTCTTCTTCTTTGTGGCCGCAGGGGCCTTCTTTGCGTCTCGATTCAAGGGCGATATGTGCTGTCTCCGACTCCTCGAGCTCGATGTACGACTGAGCCCGTTGGAGGAGATCCTCGAGACGGCGGGGTCTGCGGAGGCCCACGGACTTGGCAAAGTCAGATCCAAAACGTAGCCCATGGATGGTTAAATACTTCTTCATGTCGTCGGTCGTATGGACCTCGACAGTTTCTCTGTTGAATCTCTCAATGTAGTTCCGGAGAGATTCGTTCTTCCCCAGGAAGATGCTTTCTAGGGCAGCTTCCGTCTTCGGGTGTCGACGAGATGCAGTAAAATATTTGGTGAAGTGTTGTCTTAGTTGCTTCCAGGATGTGATCGACCCGGGTGCCAGACCCTTGTACCAAGTCATGGCGCCCTTCCACAAGGTGGTGGGGAAAAGCCTACACTTAATGGCTCCCCTGACGTTTTTGAAGTCGAGCATGGCTTCAAAACTTTTAACGTGGTCGTCGGGGTCGGCTAGGCCGTCGTAGTTCCCCAGTTGCGAAGGTTTCTCCATGCCCGCAGGAATTGGGGCATTCATGATCTCCCATGACAGAGGGGTCCTCTGGTCGTCGTCGTGACTTCCTGTCGGGGACCTCGAAGGGGACCGCTGATGCCGTGGAGGGGAATTCCTCGAATGGTTCCTCGGCCTCTCCTCGGTCTGTTTGGACTTCTTGGTAGTGGTGGAGGCCCTGGGTTCCTTCCGAGGCGGGGAACGAGGCCGTTTCTAGGAGATCGTCGGCTGGGGGCGCTCAAGACATGGTCGGCGGCCCCCACGCATCGGCGAGGGGGTTCGAGATTCGTCGGAAAGGGTCCTTCGCGGGGAAGGAGAACGGCGAGGTGACGGTGGACGACGATGTCTTCGCGGGGAAGATCGTTGTGCCCGCCCTTGCTCCAGTGCTTCAATTCTGGTATTCTGGTGTGCGATCAGCTGATTGGTCTGATTGATCAAGGAAAACAGGGCCATGGTGCTCGAATCTGCATTGGGCAGAGGGGCAACTGGCTGAAAAATGGCTTGCTGATCGTCTTGGCGGGCGGCGTTGTCAGCCACGTCTTAGGAGTCCGGGGAGGCGGTCTGCCTATCTCTTACGTCGCCTTCATCGCCGTTGAGGATAGCGGCATCCTCGTGGTGGTTCCCGTTCTCGAGTTGTGCGAGGACGGTGTCCAGAGCTTTGTTAGCGGATGGATTGGCCATGCTGGTGATAAATGAGAGGATTGTTTTGGTTTATCGAAGGAAAAACGGGGAAGCAAAGAGTTCCCACGGACGGCGCCACTGATCGTACCTGGATCAGACAGTATCTGGTGGCCAACAACGTCGTCTGGACTTCATCTCCGGTGAGGTTGAAAGATGGTCGGGGGGTGTACCTGCAAGGTACTCCGACGCTCAAGTAAGGCAAGGGTCACAAGTAAAGCAAGTACAAGGTTAGAGTAAGAAAGTGTGTGTAACTTGACCCTCTCAAGTGAGAGGGTATTTATAGAGATCCCCCAGCGTGGGGCCAACGGTTACTTACATTGGGCTGGATTGCCAGGCCCAATCCAAGTAACTTCCAGGGCTTACGTGGCGTAGTGAAGACCAGCACGCGGTCTTCTCCCTGGGGTAACCGTTCCTAGATCTCCGGAATTAAGGCAGACCGATTCCATCGGGAGTGGGTGGTTACATGAGAACGTGTCCTCGCGGGGAGGAGTCTTGCGTGTCGGGGAGAGACGTGTCCTCGCGGGGAGGACTTGCTTGTGGACGGAGATGGCTCCTCGCGGGGAGGAGCTCACGAGTGTCGACGAAGAGCGATCCCTGAGGGGCTCGATGCCTCTGCTCGACGGACTCTGCTGAGCCCGACCATGTTAAGGTGTGGCACCTGCCCGACGCTGTTGGGGCGCGTATGTGCCCGACAGTGGTCTTGTAAAGAGGTCCTTGTTGGGCCATCTCATGTCCTGTGGGTTGGGCCTTCTTGACTGAGGGGCAGACCCCGGCCCAGTCCAGAACAGAGACCATTATCAGAACATCAGCAGAAACACAACTTTGTCTCCCCCTCAACCAGTACCTTCTACAAGCAGCACCAACACTACTCCCCCTCAATGGTTAGTAGCATATCAGCAGTGGTTAGTGATGTTAGTATTACTCCCCTTTTTAGCCAGAATATGACAAAGGCAGAAGGACTAACTCAAAAACCAATTAAATAGTTCATATTAATTAAAGTACACACCCAAAAGTAAAAATTATCCTGGGCTTTCAGCCCTTACACAACCAAAAAACAAAAAAGCATAAAACATAAAGTAAAGAAAAGAAAACTCTCAGAAGTCATCTTCTGTTTCCTCATCATCTTCTTCTCCTGCACTCTCACCAGAACCATTATCAGCATCTTCTTCAACTGCATCACTGTTCTCCTCAGCAGCCTTCTTCTCATCATCTCTATTGTTGACTCCAATGTCCTTGTTCTTCTCAGCAAACAAGGCTTGTATCAATCTTTCCAGCTTATCCTTCCTGACAGTGCTGATCTTGATAATATCATTAAGCTTCTTGCAAGTTTCCTTCAGCTGAGCAATAGTGCCCGCCTCTGAAGGTGTAGCAGCAGATGTTGGAGCAGATGTTGAAGCAATATTTGGGACATGCTTTCCAACAAACAGCTTATAGTGCAGAGTCAGAGGGGACTTCCTTCTCATGATATCATCACCAGGTAAAATTATCCCCGGATATTGTTGAAGAATTATTCCACAGATGAGTGATGGAAAGCAAATTGGTAGCTTGATAACTGAAGAGACAACTTGTTTCAAGATTTTTTCAAAGATGTATTCACCAAAATCAAAAGGCTTTCTTTTTCCAACAGCATAGATAAACTTTCCAAGCCCAGTTGAAATAGTTGAAGTGTGATTGGTAGGGACCCAGTTCACAGTACCAATTCTGTGAAGAATGGCATATTTAACACTTAGCTTCCCAACTGACAGTTTCTCTTTGCTGGGCCAATTCCTCACAGTGTTCCCAGTAATTTCCCTACAAATTTGATCATCAGAATCTTCAATTTTAGCCTGAGGATATTCAGGTCTGCCAAGGAACTTGTTGATCTCAGCAGGAGAAAATGTCACAACGTTTCCCCTGACATATGCCTTTAAGTAGTCCTCACTTTTTAGATCATTGCATCCTTTTGAAATATTTACTGCAAACTCTTTGACCAGCTTCTCATAGCATGAGTCAAAGTGAGAGACAGTCTTTAGCAATCCAGCATCTTTAATCAAATCCATTACTTCCTCACACAGGAGGACATTTTGTCCCAGTTCTCTCTCTAGAGCAATTCTTCTGTGATAAACATGCTTCCACCTGTTAACACTTACAACCTTCTTCTTAGAGGCTGGTTTCTTTATGATGTTTTGTCCATCCTTTGTGCCATCATAGTCTGATTCATTATCATACTCTGCCATCCTCTTCTTGGACCCAACCGCAACCTTGCTCCAAGGCCTATGGGGTCCAACTGCAGATTTCTTAGTTTGCTTGTCAGTGATGTTTTTAATGTCTACACCCTTATCTTTCTTATTCTTAAATCGTTCAGCCACACTAGGCTTGAGACTTGTTGCAATAACTTCATCATCTGAGGGAAAATCATCTAAATTGATAATTTTGTCAGCCTGTTCTGAAGCCCCTTGTGTAGATGAAGATGTTTCATCATCTGTCTCAACATTTCTCACCACAGAGTCAGCAAGGGTGTACAGATTCCCTTCTGACACTTCATCATCATCTCCACCTTTATCATCATTTCTCTTAGTCACATCCTGATCCAGGGCTAAGTTTGTTGGCATAATCTGAGCAAGAGGTTTGGTGATTCTAGTAACACTCATTCTATCCCCCTGACTTATGAGTCTATTTACTATTTTGTCAATCCTTTCATCTGTGTTGAACTTTTCTATTCCCTTTCTAGGACTAGAGAAAGCACCAGAAGTGTTCAAAGAATTACCTGGTGGGATGTTTTTTGATCTTCTGACCGGAAGTTTATCCGTTTTGCATGGCATGATAGCAAGAGGATCAACATCAATTGCATCTTCAGCATGTAGCTCTTCAGGTTTTGACCTAGAATCAGATGTCGCTGCAGTATCCTTCTTGGTTGCTCTTATCGGTAATTGTTGTTCTGACATCGTAACGTGAACACGATTTGCCTTCTCTTTAATCTCGAGGGTGAAGGAGTTCGAGAGGATTAATGCAGAGTGATGGTATCTATTGCTGAAACGGTTTTTATGGATTTGATTTTCAAACCATGCGAACCCTTGAATAGTGTTCCCACTAACCAAGTAAAACCCTAATTTGTCCTTCAGAATTTTTCTTTGAATTTCTGTACCACCAGTGAAGTTCAAGATGTCCCAGCAGGATGTCATGACATACTGGATGACACTAACGATTCCAACTCCAGTGGTCTGAAGGCAATCATTCTTTGCACTTATTTCATAGGTTTCTATGATTGAGTCCTTTGTGACAGCATAAGATCATCTATTTCCAACAATTTCCTTAACCATAGAGGCTTTTTGAAGAAGATTCTCAATCCTTGTGATAGTCTGATGTTGCAATCTCCTATGTGCCATCTTGGTTAACCTTCCAATTTTTAATTCACCCATGTTTAGATCTGAGGAGTGTTTTTAATGTTTCTCCATCTGCAAGGCTGTCCATACATAACAATTATTCTTTAATCTGACACCTTTCATGATAACCCTATCTTTATCATCCACAACTAGACATTCAGATCTGGTGAAGTTGACCTTTAGACCTTGATCACAAAGTTGACTGATGCTAATCAAATTTGCAGTTAATCCCTTGACAAGCAGCACATTGTCAAGTCTAGGATTCCCAGCTTGATCCAATCTCCCGACTCCTTTGATCTTTCCCTTGGATCAATCTCCAAAGGTGACATAGTTGGAGGAATGAGGCTCTATATTCACCAGATAGCTCTTGACACCAGTCATGTATCTTGAACATCCACTATCAAAGTACCACTTCTCTTCAGTGTACTCCTTTTGAGTGGAATGAGCTATCAGGGCCATAAACTCATTCTTGGAACTCCTTCTCTTTCCAGTAATCCTTCCCTTAGGATATCCATGTAACTTGTAGCAATAACGTTTGATGTGGCCATACTTGCCATAATAATGACATTTCCAGTCTTGTCTCCTCTGATGTCTGTAATGATGTTGAGACATTCTGTTAGACGTCTTCTGTCTTCTTTTAGTCTGATTGAGGCTACATTCTGGATTTCTTTTCTTGCTTGACATTTCTTGATCATTGTAGACAAGTCCTCTGACATCTCCAGCATTCCTCCTAACTGGAAGTATCTCATCTAGTATACCAGAACTGCTGTTGAGCATCCTAACATTTTTTGTTACATTGTCAAGTTTGGAGTTGAGTAGAATGACTTCCTCCTCGAGATCATAGATAACACCAAGATGTTTTACTCTTTCAGTCTCAAGGAGCATAATAATCTTGTGTTGCCCTTCTCCTAACTGGCAGACTTCAACACATCTCTTGTAAAGCTCCTTGAAGGATTTGACTAGATCATTATATGATAGATCTCCAATTTCTGATTCTATATCAGAGTCAAATATTCCTGTAAGAGCATAAACTTGTTTAGGTGATTCTTCATCACTTGCATAATCATCTTCAGACCAAGATGTAATGAGGTCTTTCTTTTCTTTCTTGAGAAAGGTAGGACACTCATATTTGATGTGTCCATATCCCTCACATTCATAGCACTTGATCCCTTTTCCTTTGTCATCCTTTTCTTCTTACTTAGAGTTTCTTCCAAGATTATTTCTTTTATAGTTGTTGAATGGCTGAGGCTTGGCATTCGATCTTGATTCCCCTCCCATCTTCTTCAGCAATTGACTGTACTGTTTTCCCAGAAACACAACAGCCTTAGACATCTCTTCTTTGGAGTTTGTCCTTCCTTCAGCATGATCTGACACCAAGGCTAAGCTTTTCTTATTCTCAGTCCTTTCATTTAGTGCCATCTGAAAAGTTTGAAGTGATCCCATAAGCTCATCAACTTTCATAGTAGTTATCTCTTGAGCTTCCTCTACAGCAATCACCTTCATGTCAAATCTCTTGGGAAGAGACCTCAGAATTTTCTGGACCAACTTGGCTTCAGGAATTTTCTCTACAAGGTCACTAGATGTGTTGGCAATATCAACAATGTTCATGTGAAAGTCATGTATACTTTCATCCTCTCTCATCCTCAAGTTCTCAAACTTAGTGGTGAGAAGCTGAAGTCTTGAAGATTTAACTCGAGAGGTACCTTCATGAGCAGTCTTCAAGATTTCTCAAGCATCCTTTGCAACAGTGCAGTTCTTGATGAGTCTGAAGATGTTCTTGTCCACCCCATTGAACAAGGCATTCAAGGCTTTGGAATTTCCTTGAGCAAGCTTATCATCTTCATCATCCCAGTCTTCCTCAGGTTTCAGCTCATCAGTGAGCTTCTTGTCTTTGTCTTTGATCTTTGGTGGATCCTACCCTTTAACCACAGACTTCTAAGCTTTACCATCCATGGACTTGATAAACGCCACCATGCGCACTTTCCAATATTCATAATTGAAACCATCAAGTATGGGTGATCTATTTAGAGTTCCTCCTTCTTTATCCATCGAACCAGAAAGTATTGTCCTTGAATCTCACCCAGATACAGAGCAGGATGCCTGCTCTGATACCAATTGAAATTCTAGTTAAGCAAATCACTAAGATGTCGGACAGGATGTCGTGACACTTGATCTCTGCTTCTCACAAGGATTAAAGAAGAACAGAATAAACAGCAGAAAGAAAACAACACACAAAAATTGTTAACCCAGTTTGGTGATCAACAACACCTACGTCTGGGGGATACCAAGTCAGGAATGAAATCAACTAAGTAGAATTGGTTCTAAGCTAAACTCCAACGTTTACAACTTAGCACCTAGAAACTACCCTTCCTAGATTTCTACCTAAGACACTTCTAGGTATGAGACCCTTCTCAATTCCCTTTAAATCGCAGCAGTGACTGAAAATTACAACTCATTAAACTGTCCTACTCAGGTATTCACACAATACACGAGAGGCTCACAAAAGTACAAACCTTAGTACTCTATAACAACTGTAAACTTCCACGCCTATTCTAGGTTAAATCCATCCTATTTATATTGCAAAACAGAACTGGATTTGGGCTTCCAAATCGCAGCAATTCAGCTCCACAAAATCTGCGACCTATTCTTTTCTTCAATCCTAAGTTTCCAAAAATGTCTCCTTACATGGAAACCGCATATTCTTTTTAGAATCAGAATATCTGATTCCTCAATCTCAGATGCCACCTAGGATCAATTCATATTCCAATCACACCTGGAAAACAGATACAGTTATTCCAAACTGTATCAAACAAAGATATCGAATCAACATGATAGGACATCTTGTTTAACACCTTAACCTGCAGTTAGTTCATCATATCAGGACATCTTGTCCAATATCTTTCTGCTAAGTTAGTTTTACCAAAATTGATGCCAACCTTAAAGACTTGGACTCATCAGGTAGGATAGCATGTTTAAGGAGTTACAAAGAGGGAAGGTCAGGAGTTTGAATCCTACCTTTCTTACTTTTAGTGCTTTTTTCTCTTCTATTTGTTTTTCTTTACTTCTAACTTTTTGCATTAATTTAAAATCACAAAAATAACATTTTTTTTTATCATTTTATTATTAATTTTCGTATTTTTTATTGATGAATTTTTTAAAATATTTTTTTTATTAAAATCATGATTTTATGAATAAAATCTCAAAAAATCAAAATAAAATAAAAATAAATTCAAAGTTTTTATCACATTGTTTTCTATTATTTTTATTATCAAAATTATTTTTTTATTAAAATCCACAAAACCATGAATGCATCCAGATTCATTGGCTTAAGCTATAAGAAATAGGTAGAATCAGGTTAAATGAAATTTTTCCTAAACAATCCAATTTCATTAATTTTTTTAATCTACTTTAATCTATAAATAGAACATGTTTTCTACACTTTTTCTCATCCACAACTTACAAAATCTAACCTAAAAATTGTTGTTCTTTACATTGAAGAAGAACAACACTACACCATAAAAACTATGAAGCTAAAATTATTTTGGTGAATAATTGCTTGCTAGGTGGTACTTTAGTTTAATTATATTTTTTTTATAATTTATCAAAACTATTCCATATATTTTCTATGGATATAGACATAAAATTTTCTCAAAAATAGAACTAGATTAATGCAAATTAAAAAGTTTTACCCACCATTGGATTTATCCTTTGTTATTACCAACATTTTTTTTCTATTAAGAACCATTACATCACAAACAGAGTTGTTATATCTAGAATGAAACAATTTACAACAATAAATTAATTTTGTTAACCATTATCATCATCACATAGAGAACCCAATGCCATATAACTGTAGAAAATTTATCAAACCAATACTAAAAAGTAGAATAGAGTTCAATCAAAATAACATTCACAAATCAGAACTGAAACAGAATTGGGTTCCAATGGGAAGGAAATCTGCCACACTCAAATTGCAACGAATCTCACTCATAACAGCAACAGATCTAAAAAAATGAAAGTGGAGAAACAAAGAAGGAAAGGATAAAATAGGTTCGAAATAGAAGGAAGATCCAATGACGTCTTCTTCTTCAGCCTTCTCGTTGCCGCTGCGAAACGTGAATCTGAAATAAACCGCTACGCCATAAAGGTGCAACCCCTTTGATGCAATTCCTCCGCCGGTCATTCCGCGTCCACACCGCACATCACCATCACCATAACATAGCCACAAATTCAAATCACAACACCAATAACACCAATAGCTTACCTTCAATCATCTTCAAGAAGCATCATCATCAACATCTAAAAAAAATTCGCAACAATAACCACAATCCAGAAAACGAAAGGAAAAAGGAAATCCGTTACTGCGAGCACCACCACTTTCTGATGACCAAATCCCTTGCGCCGTCGGATCTTCACCCTCAGCCCCACGTTTAGACTCCCTCCGATCTCTGCTCGACTTCCCTGTCAAAACCCACTACGGGAACACCGCCGCCGGATCTACCTTAGAGTTTCCGATTCAGGAGTCTTTTTCTCATTTTCATGTTGTGCTGTTGTTGTTAAGCATATGAGATTGAGAACAGAGGAAAGATATTAACTGTTGATTTCTTTGAAGGAAATTGAGTGAGAACGATGAGTGAAAAAACTAAATAATACAAAAAATTTAAAGTATAATAGGTTAGGAGAGAGGGGCGTCACCCCTCCTCTCTTTTAGCCTTTTAGGTTTAATTATTTGGTGAACAGTTATTATCTTATATTTAGATATAATTAGATACCGATACTTTTATTTAATAAAATAATTTTATTCAATGATATATTATTTTTTATATATATTCTACTTTAAAATAAATTAATATTTTAAATTATTTTCACTAAAAGTACCGGTATTAAATTATTTTCACTAAGAATTTGCTTAATTATTTTATTTATTTATTTAATTTTTATTATTTAGTTTGTTTTATTAATTAGTATTTAATGATATTTGGTTTGGGCTTTTTTTCTCTATTACTATCTACACACCCCTCTGTCAGCCCAATTGCTATCTCAACTTAATTCACACCCTAACCATTTTAATTATTTTTATTATATTTTTTAAATAATTTAATTCATGATTAAGATTATAATCTAATTAATTGTTTAAGTTAATTAAATTAGTATAATGGAGTTTTTAATTAATATTTGATAACAATTATCCATGAGGGATATAATTTAAAGTAATTAGGATAATACTTAGGATTAATATAATAAAGGGGGTTAATTAGATAATTATATAAATAATTATAGTCAACATGAAATTAAAATACTAAAATTAAAGATTTAAATTAGTGTTAGTAATTAATTCTGGAATAATTAGGCATATTGAAATTAGAGAATAAATTTTTTAAATGGGTTAATATAAATAATATAAGGAATAAAAAATAGGGTTAATTATGAGATATTAATTAATTAGGGAATTAGGGTTAATCTTTGGGATAACTTTGGTATAATTTTGGGATAATAAATGGAGATAAATTTCTTGAGTTTCAGGGATAGAAATAAGGGATAAGGGATATGATACATGGCTTTATATAATTAAACCTTTTTAATATTTAATATATAATATCATTATCAATTTATTTTCTTAAATAAATTAATCATTATATTTTTGCAATAAAAAAGGGATAAAATCAACTTCACACACTCAAACATTAAGTCCTTTGTCCTTGTGCATTGAGGCATTTTTCAAAATCAAATACTTCTTCGCCCCCGATGCGCTGAAATTTTTTTAAGGGATAAAAACAACAAACAAACAAACATTTTTTACAACAACTACGATACTCTGATCATTCATCTAACATGAGGGTACGTAAGCATATAGTCGTAGCACTCTAGCGAGTACAATTATAAAAAAAAAACTTTTTTGGTCCTTTTGTAATTAAATATTCTTTTCTCAATAATTAAATAAATCCCTGTAAATAAATAAATAATTAACCAATTAAATAATAAAGCAAACATCCTTAGGCATAAAATAACCCTAGATTTAGAGGAGGATCCCATTGAATACAATGGAGGTGAAGGGTGCCTAGTACCTTCCTCTCACATAACCGACTCACGAACCTAGTCCCTCACCCTTAATCATTAGGTTTTATCATTATTTCCCTATTCTTTAGCAACGAATAAAGGATGCCAGCGACTCCATAATTTTCCAGCCGCGACAAGAAGAATCATGTTTTACAGCAGATAAGGAAAGAGATTTCAAGGTGGAAAATGCATCTGCGTTTTAGTCAGGTGCAGATAGAAAAAGAAGAAAGGAATATCACTCAAGATTAAAGCGTGATCACTATGGGAAAACTGGACATGTCAAGGAAAAATGCTTTGAGATTGTTGGATATCTAGAAAGTTAGGAATTGTGAAGAACTCAAAGGCAAGAACCTAAAAATCAGAAGGGAAACATGTAGAAAATTTTGCTCGGACCACTGTGAGAAAAGAATATCCAGAAGAAGCAACATCAGGACACGTCCTACATGGAGTTCGTGCAAAAAATATTTCAAACACACATGAAAACATGAGTGGTGAATTTGAATATTGTTTCAATTGGATACTTGATAGTGGTGCTTCACACTACAAGACTCATTTGACATCAATATTGGAGGAAATCAGAAAATTAGATGAACCGTTCTACATAACTACACCAACAGGGATTTCAACCTTAGTTGAAAATATCGGAGATGTGAATTTATCAAGTTCCCTTACGTTAAAAGATGTGTTATTGGTTCCTGACTTTAATTGCATTCTAATTTCAATTCATAATTGCACAATACAGGACCAAGCCTCGAAGCGGGAGATTGATCAGGTGACCTGCATTAAGGGGTTTATGTGTTCACAAAGCAACATCAACAAGGCTTCATTAGAATGAGACATTCCTCAAATCAAGTCTTTTAGCATATTTCACGTTTAGTCAAATGCAATTTTGATAGAGCAAAATTTTGTGATGTATGCCACAAGGAAAAACAATGTAGAAACTCTTTCCATTTAAGTATTAATAAAGGTGAAGCACCTTTTGAATTGATTCACCGTGACTCATAGGGGAAATACCATACTGCCACAAACAATGGATCACATTACTTTCTAACCATTATATATGATTACACTCATGACACATGGGTATATTTAATGAAACACAAGACAGAGACTTTGCAACATTTGATTAATTTTAGCAATCTAATCAAAAGGAAGTTTGATATGTATATCAATAGGATTAGGAGTGACAAAGAGACAAAGTTTACTACTATGATTTCAAGTGCTTCACTAAAAAAAAGGGATCATGCATGAAACTCGTGTTTCCATACCTCATCAGAATGGACGTGTGGAACGCAAGCATAGACAAAATTTGAACATAGCACGAGCCTTGCATTTTCAAGAAAATATCCCATGACATTTTTTTGAGAGATTGTGTATTGACAGCAACGTATCTAATCAATAAAACCCCTATCGTGGAAAATAAGGGAATCACTTCATACGAGTTACCTTTTAAGAGAGCACCAAACTATGAGCACTTGAGAACTTTTGGATGCTTGTGCTATAAGAAAAATGACTCAGAGGGAATCAGTAAATTTGATCCCAGAGCTGAAAAGTGTGTTTTTATTGGTTATCCACAAGGACAAAAATGATGGAAAGTTTACAATCCAAAGACTCGTGAATGTTGCATATCGAGAGATGTAGTGTTTTATGAGCATATATTTCTTTACCATTTGCAAGACAACTAATTTTAGAAATAACTCATCAAGTGATAACCTTAATAAAGTCTTCACTCTATAATGATGAAGAATTGGAAGTACCAAACCTTGGAGAAATTCTTCATAATGACTAAACATCAGATCCTATAGAAAGTTTACCCAATAAAGAGCATGAATACACAAGTCAAACTAAGAGTGAACATATAGAGCAAGAACATGTATCCATGGATGACGTGAATGAGGAAGTCTCCAATGATTCTAAAAAATAATCATCAAGTGAAAATGAAGGAGAAGTCTCAAATGAGGGGGAGCCTCAAAACATGCCACACATAAGACGGCCTCCAAATTATCTAAAAGACTATGATTGTGGAAAATTAAACATAAACCACAAGTGCTTGGCATCAATTCCAGAGTCCTCTTCAGGCATCACATATCCCATCTCAAAATTTTTATAATATGATAAGTTTTCACAAAAACATAGAACTTACCTTACAACCATCACTAATGACGATGAACCTCAATCATATACCCAAGAAGTTAAGCACACAGTTTGGAGGGAGGCCATGGATCAAGAAATCAAGGCTTTTGAAGACAATGAGACACGGGAACTAACAGATTTACCACAAGGAAGAAAATTGATAGGATGTAGATGGGTGTACAAAATCAAACATAAAGCTACAGGTGAGATTGAAAAATTACAAGGCTAGATTAGTTGTTAAAGCTTACACATAAACAGAAGGTGAGGACTTCAATGAAACTTTTGCACCGGTCGCCAAAATGACCACACTCAGATGCTTGTTAAGAGTTGTAATGGCGAAAGGATGGAAATAACATGAAATAGATGTTAGCGATGCCTTCTTGCATGAAGAATTGACAAAAGAAATATATATGAGTCCTCCGCAAGGATATAAAGTTCCAAACAAAGATTTTGTATGCAGATTATATAAGTCATTGTATGGCTTGAAACAAGCATATATAAATTAGTATAGCAAGCTATCTCAATCTTTGATAAAATATGGTTTCCAAGATAACCAGTCTGATTATAATCTATTTACTTATTCACATGGATCAAATTTTCTTGTTTTTTATTTACTTATGTTGATGAATTGATCATTGCTAGTAATGACCTTGAGGTCTATGATCAACTCAAGCAATATCTCAGTCAATGTTTCCACATGACGAATCTTTGTTTGCTTAAATACTTCCTAGGTCTAGAACTAGAACAAGGGTGAGAACGGATATTCCTTTGTCAAAGAAAATAAACATTAGACATTCTATAAGAATGTGGAATGTTTAGTTGTAAGCCTTATTTGTTTCCAATGGAACAAAATCCAAAACTTGCTTTGGCCAAGGGGCCTCCACTCTTTGAACCGTCAAGGTATATGAGATTTATTGGACGCTTGATTTACTTAACTATCACTAGGCCTGAATTAACCAACTCAATTCATATTCTAAGTCAATTCATACAAACTCCACTCCAAGACCATTGGGATACTACTATGCGAGTCTTACAATAGCTCAAATCTTCTCCTGGTCAAGGTACCATTCTTCCACAACATAATGATCTACAACTAGTTGGCTACTAGGACTCAGATTGAGCATCGTATCCCATTACCAAAAAGTCCATATCAGATTATCTAATGAAACTTGGCAATGCTCCAATATTATGGAAAACAAATAAATAAGCCACAGTCTCTCGATCCTTATATGAGGCTGAATATGGTGCAATGACACATGGTAGAAGTGAAATACTATGGCTACGTAATTTGTTAGAGACTCTGCAAGTTCCATGCACCAAACCCATACTTGTGCATTGTGACAATCAATTAGCTTTTCATTTAGCTGCAAACCCGGCCTTCCATGAAAGAACAAAGCACATTGAAATTGAATGTGATTTTATCAATGAACACATATATTCAGGTTTCATAAGCACAACTTACCTGCCCACCAAACAACAAAATGCTAAGATTTTTACTAAATCCTTAGGCATGAAAGTTTTTCAAGACCTCATGTTAAAGTTGGGTGTTCATAATCCTTACACTTGAAGGGGAGTATTAGAGATAAATTTAATAGTTTGTTAGGGTTTGTTAGGATTGTTATTAGTTTGTTAGGTTTGATCCTATTTTCAAGCTCTGAAAAATAGATCACCAATCTATATTTAAAGGTATGTCATGTGTCATAAAAAACAATAAGAATACAATATATTTTTCAAGTTAACTTTCTATTACAATCCAAGACATCAAAGATAAAAAAATACAAATCTCATAACAACACTAAGAACCAAGCTATTCAATGAAATACTCTCCTAAACTAACACATTTATTATCCTAGGAGCCCAACCTCTTAGATAGTACCTCTGGCAACGGTTTCCTAGTTAACAATTTTCATAAATTCACCCTCATGAGAATGCCGATATATTTGAAACGAATTACGACAATATTAAAAATAAGAAGAGTTCATGCATACTGATTCCATATGAACTACTATTTCAAGAATTAACTTTTAAACATATTAATTCAAACCATTTGAAAACCACACTAAGAATCCCAAAATTCTATATAGTTTTGTAACACCCCAAAATTTGCCCTTCTGTTTCTAACATTAGCTGACTTATGTTTCATTTCATTTTTGCATTATCATTTGTGCATATCATTAGTTCTATGCATGGGATCAAGGTATCTTAGTTAGCTTAAAAGGAGAAGATGTTTTTCAGAGGCTCAAGCAAGAGATCATGTGTGCATAGATGAACATTGGTCAGGATATCAAGGGAAGAGATGTTCTTAATATCACCATCACTCAAGCTACAAAAGTTTCTTAGGCCTCAAGGCATCCTATTATGTCCATTACCTTATTAAATGGTTGAATTTGGCAAGAGATTTGAAGTGGATCACATCCTCATATCTGTTGATCATCAAGCTAGGGTTGTGAACATCTAGGTTTCATACCCTAAATTTTGACAAGGCATTTTTATTTTTTCTCATTTCATCTGTCTATATTTTCATACTATATCATCTGTATATAATATCATATATTTCCTTCATGAATATTTTTGAATTATCAGCCGAATTTAACGTGTTAAATTTTCAGGTATTTTGGTCAAACTGAAAAGTCAACAGTGCAACAAAGTCGGTATTCGGGCAATTTTTAAAATCGAATTTTCAGACGGCATTTTTTATTTATTTTTCGCGTACTTTAACCTGGTGTGTTTATTTTAATTTTTTTACTTTTCGGTCATCATATTTCTGATCTGTCTGAGCCTTTTTAACGAGTAAAATCAATTTCAAAATTTGACAAAACGCTATATTTTTTCAAAACGTATATTTTTTGCTGATCGTTTTGGTGCGTTCATTTTATTTTTTCGGACACTTCGATACAGACAGTTTTTATCGTTTTTTTACCGGTTTCAGTTCCGATTAAAAATGGAACTTAGGCAAAAAAACTAGGTTTCTTATGTTTTTTACCTAAGTTTCAGTTCCGAATAAACATAGTTTGTTTTATTTTACCCATAAACATAGTTTGTTTTCTTATGCCACATGCATCTCTAAAAACATGTAACATGACTTTGTTCTTCATCTTATCTTCATAAGCCAATCACCAAAGAGAATTAAAAACATTCTCTTACAAGCCATTAAGACTCATAACAAACTTGACTAAAATGGAGACTTTGAAGATGCTATTCTTCTCTTATCTCTAACTTGCCTAAGCTTTAAGCAACCATTTGCCTATAAATAGAGGCTTTGATTCACTTGAATCCACACACCAAAACAATTTACTAACTTTGTTTTCTCTAAGTTTTCTTTCTCTTTCACATATACACATAACTCACACTTATGTGTTTCTTTCCTGTAACTTTCCACATCTTTGCTACACACACATTATACAACATACACACACTTGAATCACAAATTCATATTATGATTTTCTTTATAATTCAAAACCTTAATTTTTATTACAATTCCAAATTCTTTACACAAAATAGTGACAACTTCTTCAAACTTTCTGCACCATTTACACTACATAAATTTATTTCACTAACAATTACATAAACTATTGAAAAGAATCCAATTTCTATTACTACAACTCCAAATTGCTGCACAAGAATTCAGCAGCAACAAACGGAGGGAATTATACCTAAACAAAAATCACAGCAATTAACCAAGCCAGCACCTTCAACTTTCCACCGTCAAAATCATTCTTCTGTCGTGTTCACCATCATCATCGTTGCAGCCACAATTCTGTTTATCCTTCGTCTTTAAGCTCTGCAAAAGAAACATCACGATTGGAGATTTGCACCATCGACCAACATCAACAATATCTCAGGTTCGGTTTCACATCAGCAACAACTTGTTTCATAGAAACTGCAAATTTTAACAGAAAAACAATTTCATTTCATACTTATCAATTCAATTCAATTCTTATGTTCTATTTCAAACACTAACAAAGTTAATTTTCTTTTGTTACAGGAAATTCAGCAGAAATACAAATTTAACAGGACAATTCCAAACTGCAAAAATCTCAGGAAAAAATACCAGCACAATTTACCAAAATAAACTGCTGCAAATCAAACAGATTCACCGACGAAATCGACGCCGACGGAACAACGATTTACACCTGCAAATTCCAATACCAGAAGAAAGTTGAAACAATAAGCTAATAATCCAGCACGAATTCGAGACGACACGAAATCGAAGCAAAATTCACAAAAGTCTTAACAACAGAACATTAACAACAATACCAACAAGATTCAAGAACTCACCGCCACCTTCAAACACTGGAACTTTCGAAATCGCAGGCGGAGAGAGCTCACGGCGCAGGGGAAATAATTACGGAATCGCCGGAAATGCCTTCACAACCACCCACGGCCGGAAACACCAAACGGAGGGGTCGAGCGCACCTGAAGCATCTGCGACGAAAGGATTTGAAACACAATCGCGAGCACCGGTCGGAGGGGAATTTGAAGCAGAGAGAGATTGCAGACGAAGGAAGTTCGCCGGCGCAGGGACATCCACAGCGAGGTCGAACGGAATCGCAGCGGCACAGGGAGAAAGCCGCGACGGACGGTTGGGAGTTCGTGAACGGAGTGTTTCGCAGAAGAAGAAAACTTCATCGTAAGTGTTTTTTTTCCAATTTATTCTACTGATGCAAAAACCCTCAGCCCTTTTAATTTCTATTTTATTTATTTTATTTAGTTTTTTTTTCTTTTAATATTGTCTTAGGATAATAATGAATTGGGCTTAGCCCATCCTATTTTCACTATCCATATCCTTGTTTTACTAATTGAACCCCCAAGGCCCATTTTCACATGGTTATTAGTTTGTTTAATTAATAATAATTTATTGTTAATTATTTTCATTTAATTAATATGGTTTAGATTAATTTATTTTTTTGTTACTAAAATAATTTTGATCTATGTTGATCATCTAATTGTTTAAATAATTATTCAATTATTTGATTTTAGCTTATTATAAATAATTAATTAATTGTTTACTCTTCGATTCGATCCTAACCACTTGATAAGACCAAACACATTTCTATGTGATTCCTGGTTTTCTCTGCTTGTTTGGTTTTCCATTTGATACAGGAATTCTTAATCGATACCTCGAAGATCATTGGATGATCAGCTGATGCTTTGAGTTTTGTCGAGGACCTTGGGGATCGTTATCTCGCTTCTGGAAGTCTGAGAAGAGGCATTGGACCTTGCTCCAATAGGTAAGTTTTCTTGAATTCATTATCTATATTTTTATTCACACGATGCTTTGTCGTGTATATATTTTATCACATGATGTTTTTCCATGTATTCAGTTTCCACGATGCTTTGCCGTGAATTTTCTCTCTGTTTATCCGCGATGCTTTACCGCGTATCTTTACCTGTCACGATGTTTTGCCGTATATATGCTCTTATCTCACGATGTTTTCCCGTGATTTTATTTTTTCTGTATGTCTCACGATACTTTTCCGTGTATATTTTCAATTGCCATGATGTTTTTCCATGATGATACGATGTTTTGCCGTGTATTTTCTCTCTGTTTACTCACGATGTTTTGCCGTGACTGTCTATTTTTATACCATGATGCTTTTCCATGTATTCAGTTTCACACACAATGTTCTTCCGTGTATATTTTATCTGTCACGATGCTTTGCCGTGTCTTCATTTATTCCGTGATGTTTTGCCACGTATGCATGTTCCCTTAGGATCTCTTAGTTCAAATTTAATTTTCGATTAGGTGTGAAATAAGACAGACATTAGGGTGTTCAATCTTTGCATGATAACATTAGGTTAAATTTCCCTTCTCGCCACCGTGCGATTTAAACTTTATTTTCTGTAGTTCGTGCCCCATAAGGGCGAACTACGGCCGCTCTGATTTCTCAAAGATCCCGTTTGAGAATATGTAGGCATAAGACTGCAAAATCTTAGCGAGCGACCTTTTTATTTTTATCTCTTTCAATCCGAAGTTTTCCCGGATATTTTCAACCTTTTCTTTGTTCCATCGTCTCTTTACATCCGACGTTTTCCCGGATATTCGAATTTTCAACCTCTTATTTTTTATCTATTTCAATATGACGTTTTCTCGGATATCTGCAACCTTTCCATTTTTTATGTCTTTCCTGCAATCCGATCTTTTCCCGGATATTCGCATCACTTCTTTTTAAAACAACTGTCCTTGTGATTTAAATTCAAATTCATAATTTGTTATCAAAACTTTCTTCAATTTCTTGAACAACTAACTATACAGCTATGGAAGCTTGCTCACCTGTAAGTTTTTATCAGCTTTTATATATATAACTGTATTGTGGGAAGCTTGCTAACCTGTAAGTCCTTCTTTCATATCCTTTTAAATACTTGTCATATATCAACGATATATATACTTTTATATCTGCTTATAGTTTTCCCCGGCAACTAGGTCTAGAACTAGGTAAAGCCAGTTGGTCACTCTTGAATACATTCAAAACTAGTTCCCCATAGGGATTTCCAGATAGAGTCTTGCCTTCTCTTGGGCTTAAACAATATGGAACAAAGAGAAAGGAAGTATTCTCGGTGAACCTTTTCTCAGACTGTCACCCCTAGAAATTGTCAAAGAAATTCTATTCCTCAGGGATGATCCATTCTCGGTGAATGGCATCTTTTTAATTTCTTTAAACCTCCGAGCTGTCTACTAAATGATCTATTCTCGGTGAATGGCATTTCTTGAACTTTTCTTTGGTTTGGGACCCACGGGCTTCTTAAAAGCATTCCCCGCCTCCTCTTGGGCGTTATACAAGGACCCTCAGGCATCTTAAAGGTTTTCATGCCTCCTCTCGGGCTTAATACAAGGACCCGACGACCTCTTAAAGGTATAGGAACATAACCTAGTCATCCTTTGCTAGAACAATCTTTCTAGAGTAAAAACATTAAACCAATTTAGGGTTGATCCTCATCCCTTAAAACACCAGCCTCCTCTTGGGCATCATACAAAGATAAACCTTTTCATACCAGTAGACTTGGACAGTCTTATCTCCTTTTGGATCTCCAGAAACCCTCAAGTTTTCTTAAAAAACACAGGAAAAACCCTTTCCTTTTATTTTTCATCTGAAGCTTTTCCGGATATTCCTTCTATTTTCATCCGATGTTTTTTCCCAGATATTTATATCTTAATCTTTAATCTTTGCAATCTTTTAATCAATTCTCAGTCAAACCCTTTAGCTTCAATCTTGGGCTTTAAACAAGACACCAAACATCTTTTTCCTCTTATAAAATAGGAGGAACTACGATTGCTCTGATTTCCCTTTTTTATTTAACGGAAATACGTAGGCATAAGATTGCGAAATCTTAGCGAGCACACTAAACAAAAACCTTAGGTCCAGTACCTTACCAAAAACATCGAAAAACCCGAAAACAACAAAAATATCTCTTCAACATCTCTCAACCTTCCCGAAGGAGAAACTTTCCCATTTACGACAGATAAACACCAGTAAGTAGAAAGCAGTAAAGAAAATTGCTAATAACCCATGGATAACCATGTATAGGATGGGTAATTGACAACTCCCAATTGTATAACCTGACCCCGAACTCCCCAATCTCTTAGCATTTGTTAAAGAAAACATTTGCGTGCAAGGTTAGTTTGAGATAACTTCCCTTTCCTTTCCAGCTTCATAGGATAAATAAGAAATCAGAAAGTAGCCTCAAGTCCCATCTGCAGACGGATGTGGGCGATCACGAAAACTGCGCTACAGAAAAATGGCGACTCTGCTGGGGATACAAATTAGGATTAGAACTCCTAAGAGGTCCAGGTCGTTAGCAATCATACTATATATATATATATATATATATATGTGTATGTATTTACTGTTTTTCCTACTTGATATCCGTGTTTATTTTTCTGCTAATGGGACTGCGGGTGATGCCGCATCTGGAAAGTTTGAGTGATACCTAAGATAAGTGATGGCATTAGACGGGTAATCTTACAGGGAGTGACTCCCGAATAAGCGACCCCGGTAGACCATCGAATCAGTGGAGATACCCTTTGCGAATTCAATGTCTAGTGACTTCAGTTGCAAAAGCAGATTGTTTGATTGTGGTATCCATGAAAATAAGGATTTAGTAGACTGAGACCATGTGACTATTTTGTAGTGCATAAGCCATCGGAAATAGTTGTCACACGATACTACCCTCATTTGAGATTACCCTAAGATACTACAGCTCACTCGATGAACCAGCCTGCTGTTGTTATCCCAAGGGGGTCAATGATTTTGAGGACAGGTACAAAAATTCACCATAGAAAAACCTTGGGCATGGGTAGAGCCTTGACTTCATGACGCCGAACCTTTGAACCCATGTTTTCCACATGTTTTTGTTTGCTGCATCCATGCATTGCATTTGCATCCCTTGCATATTTCATGCACACATCCGGGTCATTGTCAATTCATTCCAACCTTCTATCTTTCAGTCAACTGTAAGTCGTCAAACTGATTCCTCATCACCGATATGGGACTAGAGCTAACGTCGGGCGCAAAATGTCAGAACAAGAAGTGCACAATGCAGAGATTAGGATAGAAATAGACGATCTGAAGTCAAGCATGACTAATTTAACGGAAATGCTTCAGGTCCTAATTTCCAAAGGAGAGCCACCTCAGAGGACTGTCATCCAAGAAATCATGAGTGCTGCTATTGAGCCTCAGCCTGTTCATATGCCATCATCTACATGGCCGGAATTTGGATTGCCTCACGACTTCATTCCACAACAGGTCACTACCACTTTGGTCGGTCAAGCTCCAAGACCAGAGTTTCAAATCCCTATTGTCTCAGAACCCAGACCTCTGGTACAGACTGCCAGAATTCCCTTTGAGAATCCTAACTTTGATTACAATGCTAGTGCTCAAAGTGAGGACAATGTGGACATTGAGCCTGAAGATGCCAATGAACAATATCAAAGTTTGGAGAAAAGACTCAGAGCTGTAGAAGGAAATGACTTCTTTAACGTTGATGCAGACAACATGTGTCTTGTGTCTAACCTCGTCATGCCAGCCAAATTTAAGACCCCTGAGTTTATAAAGTACAAAGGCGACTCCTGCCCAAAGGCTCATTCCGTAATGTACTTTCGTAAGATGGCTGCCTACACCAAAAACCAGAAGTTGCTCATCCACTGCTTTCAGGACAACTTAAGTGGAGCTTCACTCAAGTGGTACATAAATCTTGAATGAAGCAACATTCATTGCTTTCAGGATCTTATCAATGCTTTCATGAATCAGTACATGTACAACATGGACATGACTCCAGACCGCCGTCAACTCCAGAACATGACTCAGAACGAGAAAGAATCTTTCAAAGAGTATGCTCAACGCTGGAGAGAGTTGGCTTCTTAGGTCGAACCTCCTTTGGAGAAGAAAGAGCTCACCGGAATATTCTTAGACACTTTACCTCCCATCTTTTGGGAAAAGATGATTGGCAGTGTTTCATCAAAATTCATAGACTTGGTCATCATTGGCCAGAGACTTGAAGAAGGCATCAAGAATGGGAAGGTCTCTAAAACCACATAATCTTCCAACGCTGTAAAGAAACCCTATGGGAACTTCCAAAAGAAGAGGGAAGATCAGACTAATTATGTATTGACTGAGGACAGGAAACCTCATTACAGACCTCAGCAGCCTAATCAAGCTCATATTGCTGCTATCACTCCTATGTTGGCTGCTCGACCAGCTCAAGCTCCTCAACGTCCGGCTATTGGACAAAACCAAAACTACAATAGGACTCACTTTAATCCTATTCCTATGACGTACACTGAACCGTACCCTATTTTGGTTCAGAAAGGAGCGATTACTACTAAGGCAGCACCTCTTCCTCCAAATCCACTTCCACCTGGATTCAGATCTGACCTTCATTGCGCATTCCATGAGGGAGCTGCGGGCCACGATTTAGAAAGATGCTATGTACTAAAGGCTAGAGTGCGGGATCTGATCAGAGACAACCTCCTCAGCTTTCGTGACAACACTAATCCTAATGTCCAGCGCAATCCTCTGCATGAACATAAGAACTGAAACTTCAATCAACTTCAGCTCAGTTACTTCCCAAAGACAGGACAACTCATCCTTGTGTTTGATTAGTCACTGACCTTGTTTCTATTTTGCATTTTCCTTGTTTGTATCATATTTGCTTTCAGCTTATTTTTCTTTAAATGTCAGTTTTAATGAAATGAGCATGTACAGTATTTTGATTCAAATCATCTGTTTATTTGCATCTTTATGCTTTCTCTTTCAAAAAACAAAAACTTTAAAAAAAAATGCACCTCTTTTTACAATTTTTGACTATGCAAATATTTGTGGGAGGATGATAAAAATATAATACCCATAATTGATGCCGGTACGCTTTCGAATAAACTTTGCTGACGATGTAAGGCATTTTTTCAATTCCCAAACACTGGAGATATAAGGAAGATAATCCCTCGTTAACCTCTTTTGAGCCTCGAAGTAGGAGTTTCTTTCTTTCTAAAAAAACCCGCAATTTTAACCAGGGGCAGGGTAGTTCTCAGTTTAATTTGGGTTGTGTATTCAAGTTCAAAAGGTTTACATACAACAAGTAGATGCTGAAAACATCTTTCAAATCAAAAGCCAGTGATGGTCCGTCGTAATCATCAAATCAAGCAGTCACTTTCTTTCTAAGAAGAAATAAAAAAGAAAAAGCCCGCTAAGTAAAAAAGCTTAGGCAAAACTAGGGCATCCCGCTGACTATAAATTTCAAAAGAAATAGTTCAGGCAAAAGTTAGGGATAATACAGAGAAGATGTCTTTAAATCCTCGATCTTCAAAAAGTCCACAAAGACGAAAAACAACTAAATGTTGCAAAGAAGCAGTAGCTGCTGTCTCAAGACTTATGGACCATCGTCATCACTATCATCAGTATAATTCCGAAACCTTTTGGAACCTGAATGCACAATTTAAGTTTAACTGAGCATAGGACTGGAGAACATCACGAAGTTGGGGTGGGCACAAAAAAATTTTGAGCCTTTATCTTTTTTTCATAAACCGTGAACCAGACCACGTTATAACCCTCAAAAGGCCTAATTGAAGTAAAGTTTTTTTCAGAGCATGCTACAGCAAGGTTGCGTAAATTGACTCCAAAATCATTTTCTTGCAAATCATTTGTTTTGGTATCATACCTCTGTTTTACTTTTCATTCAAAATGTTTTAAACCCCGTGTTTTTAATTAGTAATTCATATTACTGTGCTTTTTCTAAATCAATGATTTTTTGTTTTCAAAATTTTTGCATGAACTTTACATTAAATTTGCCATGTTTAAATAAACATTTTTGATTGCAAACTAGCTTTCCTCTCAAGGAATTTTCAAAATAGTTTAGAAACTTGGTCAGTGATCCTATCAGGGGCAAGTTCTTTCCAGAGCCTGTTAAGAATCAGTTCAAGATTTGTTCAGTGCAAGTCCTTCTCAGAATTGGTTTATTCAAAAAAAAACTTTCAAGAATCGTTACTGGGGCAAGCCTTCATAGTATACAGCATACAGTTATTATCATTCAAGCTGAAGTAAGAATCAGTTCATTTACAACAGTCAGCAAGTCTGGGGCAATTTATTTGGAAAAATCCCCAGGCAAGCTATCCAGCCTTCCTCCAAGGATTATAAACTTGATACAGTTTATCAGTATCACAAAGAGATGTTTAACAAACAGCATTTTTAGTCCCTAAGCAATGGCAGTGATCTCTGTGTTGAGGAATCGGTTTTGTCTGTCACTCCCCAAAAGAGTATAAACTTGTTGGTTTTCACTCCTCAAAGAGTCTAAACTTGTTGTCAGCATTTTCATTTGCATTACATACATTTAATCATACATCATAACATTTTCATATACTATGCATTCAAGAGTGTTTTAATCCTCATTTTCATTCATCAGTGGTCGTGTTGTTATCAACATCTTACCTTTCTACAAAGTCCAACTTATCTGGCACCTATACTTTTATGTCTTATCTGATGTTCTTCCAGATATAACTTTGTTTATGTCTGATGTTCTTCCGGATATGTCTATCTATTCTGATGCTTTCCCATAACTTTTCGCTATGTCTATCCGATGTCCTTCCGGATATGTCTATTTGTTCTGATGCTTTTCCAGAACGTTTCTCTGTGTCTACCCGATGTTCTTCCAGATATATCTGTTGGTTTTGAAGTTTTTTCCAAAACTCGTTCTGATGTTTTTCCAGAACTCTTTTTGTCTATCTGATGCTCTTCCAGATATGACTTTTTTCTCATCTGATGTTTTTCCAGATATAAATTTTGTTCTGATGTGCTTATCTGATGCTTTTCTGGATATGTCCATCGTTCTGTCAGTCTTCTAAAATTTTTTCTGTACATTTATCGCTTTTCTAAATGTTTCGGATTTACACTCAAAGTTATTTTCAATACATTCAACGCTTTTCTGAATGTCATTAATATATCTTCAAGTTTGGTCAACAACTCGGTCCAATGCTTTTCTGGATGCCTTCGAGTTTGTTTCTCATTCATCCAATATTTTTCTGGATGTGCCTGATTTATTTTTCAGACTTCATTCAATGCTCTCCTGAATGTCTCTGATTGATTTCCTAATATCGCTAAATATTCGCTCTTTTTCCAGATTCCATTCAATGCTCTTCTGAATGTCTCTGATAATCATGTCTGCTTATGTTCCAAAACCTCATTCAATGTTCTCCTGATTGTCTTTTACGGCTGTTACTGTTCTTTTCTAGGGTTTTTCAATACATGTTTGAAAATCTCTGATGACTGTAACCTTTTTCCTAGTAAAGTTACCTTCGCTTTCTGGATGTTCCCATGTAGTCCACAATAAAATTAAACTGCTTTCTCAAAAGTCTCTGGCATATCCTCAGATTTGGTCTCATTCCACATCTAATGTTTTTCTAGATGTTTCTGATATATTTTCTAGAATATTACACTCCTTTCGCATCTGATGTTTTTTAGGATGTTTGTATCTTTGTTCCAGGGTTTATCCCTCTCTTTCCAAATACTGCTGAATACTCTTTGTCACCTCAACAAATTTCCATAGTATCTTATATCCAGGAAAATTCTGTTGGTCTGTCTCCTGTGGTATCATTCGCCACAGTGTTCGAAATCCTTCATTCATCGCGTATCATTTCATTTATATTCACGGTCAAAATTCTAGGTACTCTGATATTTAATCTTCTTATACCTCGAATGTCTAAAACTCTTCGCTATTCATACCTTCAGGTCTAAGAAGATTAAATAGGGGCATCTGTCATACCCTAAATTTTGACCAGACATTTTTATTTTTTCTCATTTCATCTGTCTATATTTTCATACTATGTCATCTGTATATAATATCATATATTTTCTTCATGAATATTTTTTGAATTATCAGCCGGATTTAACGTGTTAAATTTTCAGGTATTTTGGTCAAACTGAAAAGTCAACAGTGCAAAAAAGTCGGTATTCGGGCAATTTTTAAAATCGAATTTTCAGACATCATTTTTTATTTATTTTTCGCGTACTTTAACCCGATGTGTTTATTTTAATTTTTTGACTTTCCGGTCATCATATTTCTGATCTGTCTGAGCCTTTTTAGCGGGTAAAATCAATTTCAAAATTTGACAAAACGCTGTATTTTTTCAAAATGTATATTTTTTGCTGATCGTTTTGGTGTGTTCATTTTATTTTTTCGGACACTTTGATACTGACAGTTTTTATCGTTTTCTTATCGGTTTCAGTTCCGATTAAAAATGGAACTTAGGCAAAAAACTAGGTTTCTTATGTTTTTTGCCTACGTTTCAGTTCCGAATAAACATAGTTTGTTTTATTTTACCCATAAAAGAGAAAAAATAATAAAAAAATAATATGTATATATATTTGTTTTTTGTGCGCCACTTTATATATATATATATATATATATATATATATATATATATATATATATATATATATATATCCATAATTTATTTTAAATACAAGTTTGTTTTTTATGAGTTTTGTTTTTAATTAAGTTTGTTTGTTATGAGGTTTGTTTCTTATGCCACATGCATCTCTAAAAACATGTAACATGACTTTGTTCTTCATCTTATCTTCATAAGCCAATCACCAAAGAGAATTAAAAACATTCTCTTACAAGCCATTAAGACTCATAACAAACTTGACTAAAAATGGAGACTTTGAAGATGCTATTCTTCTCTTATCTCTAACTTGCCTAAGCTTTAAGCAACCATTTACCTATAAATAGAGGCTTTGATTCACTTGAATCCACACACCAAAACAATTTACTAACTTTGTTTTCTCTAAGTTTTCTTTCTCTTTCACATATACACATAACTCACACTTATGTTTTTCTTTCCTGTAACTTTCCACATTTTTGCTACACACACATTATACAACATACACACACTTGAATCACTAATTCATATTATGATTTTCTTTATAATTTAAAACCTTAATTTTTATTACAATTTCAAATTCTTTACACAAAATAGTGATAACTTCTTCAAACTTTCTGCACCATTTACACTACATAAATTTATTTCACTAACACTTACATAAACTATTGAAAAGAATCCAATTTCTATTACTACAACTCCAAATTGCTGCACAAGAATTCAGCAGCAACAAACGGAGGGAATTATACATGAACAAAAATCACAGCAATTAACCAAGCCAGCACCTTCAACTTTCCACCGTCAAAATCGTTCTTCTGTCGTGTTCACCATCATCATCGTTGCAACTACAATTTCGTTTCTCCTCCGTTTTCAAGCTCTGCAAAAGAAACATCACGATCGGAGATTTGCACCATCGACCAACATCAACAATATCTCAGTTTCGGTTTCACATCGGCAACAACTTGTTTCATAGAAACTGCAAATTTTAACAGAAAAACAATTTCATTTCATACATATAAATTCAATTCAATTCTTATGTTCTATTTCAAACACTAACAAAGTTAATTTTCTTTTGTTACAGAAAATTCAGCAGTAATACAAATTTAATAGGACAATTCCAAACTGCAAAAATCTCAGGAAAAAATACCAGCACAATTTACCAAAATAAACTGCTGCAAATCAAACAGATTCACCGACGAAATCGACGCCGACGGAACAACGATTTACACCTGCAAATTCCAATACCAGAAGAAAGTTGAAACAATAAGCTAACAATCCAACACAAATTCGAGACGACACGAAATCGAAGCAAAATTCACTGAAGTCTTAGCAACAGAACATTAACAACAATACTAACAAGATTCAAGAACTCACCGCCACCTTCAAACGCTGGAACTTTCGAAATCGTAGGTGGAGAGAGCTCACGACGCAGGGGAATAATCACGGAATCGCCGAAAACGCCTTCGCAACCACCCACGGCCGGAAACACCAAACGGAGGGGTCGAGCGCACCTGAAGCAACCGCAACGAAAGGATTCGAAACACAACCGCGAGCATCGGTCGGAGGGGAATTTAAAGCAGAGAGAGATTTGCAGACGAAGGAAGTTCGCCGGCGCAAGGACTTCCACGGCGAGGTCGAACATAATCGCAGCGGCGCAGGGAGAACGTCGCGACGGACGGTTGGGAGTTCGTGAACGGAGTGTTTCGCAGAAGAAGAAAACTTCATCGTAAGTGTTTTTTTTCCAATTTACTCTACTGATGCAAAAACCCCCAGCCCTTTTAATTTCTATTTTATTTATTTTTTTAGTTTTTTTTTCTTTTAATATTGTCTTAGGATAATAATGAATTGGGCTTAGCCCATCTTGTTTTCACTATCCATACCCTTGTTTTACTAATTGAACCCCCCAAGGCCCATTTTCACATGGTTATTAGTTTGTTTAATTAATAATAATTTATTGTTAATTATTTTCATTTAATTAATATGGTTTAGATTAATTTATTTTTTTGCTACTAAAATAATTTTGATCTATGTTGATCTTCTAATTGTTTAAATAATTATTCAATTATTTGATTTTAGCATATTATAAATAATTAATTAATTGTTCACTTTTCGATTCGATCCTAACCACTTGATAAGACCAAACACATTTCTATGTGATTCCTGGTTTTCTTTGCTTGTTTGGTTTTCCATTTGATACAGGAATTCTTAATCGATACCTCGAAGATCATTAGATGATCAGCTGATGCTTTGAGTTTTGTCGAGGACCCTGGGGATCGTTATCTCATTTCTGGAAGTATGAGAAGAGGCATTGGACCTTGCTCCAATAGGTAAGTTTTCTTGAATTCATTATCTATATTTTTATTCACACGATGCTTTTCCGTGTATATATTTTATCACATGATGTTTTTCCTTGTATTCAGTTTCCACGATGCTTTGCTGTGAATTTTCTCTCTGTTTATCTGCGATGCTTTACCGCGTATCTTTACCTGTCACGATGTTTTGCCGTGTATATGCTCTTGTCTCACAATGTTTTCCCGTGATTTTATTTTTTCTGTATGTCTCACGATGCTCTTCTGTGTATATTTTCAATTTCCATGATGTTTTTCTATGATGACACGGTGTTTTGCCGTGTATTTTCTCTCTGTTTATTCACGATGTTTTTCCGTGACTGTCTATTTTTATACGATGATGCTTTTCCATGTATTCAGTTTCACACACGATGTTCTTTCGTGTATATTTTATCTGTCACGATGCTTTGCCGTGTCTTCATTTATTCCGTGATGTTTTGCCACGTATGCATGTTCCCTTAGGATCTCTTAGTTCAAATTTAATTTTCGATTAGGTGTGAAATAAGACAGACATTAGGATGTTCAATCTTTGCATGATAACATTAGGTTAAATTTTCCTTCTCGCCACCGTGCGATTTAAACTTTATTTTCTGTAGTTCGTACCCCATAAGGGCGAACTACGACCGCTCTGATTTCTCAAAGATCCCGTTTGAGAATACGTAGGCATAAGACTGCAAAGTCTTAGCGAGCGACCTTTTTATTTTTATCTCTTTCAATCCGACGTTTTCCTGGATATTTTCAACCTTTTCTTGTTTCCATCGTCTCTTTAAATCCGACGTTTTCCCGGATATTCGTATTTTCAACCTCTTATTTTTTATCTCTTTCAATCAAACGTTTTCTCGGATATCTGCAACCTTTTCATTTTTTATGTCTTTCTTGCAATCCGATGTTTTCCCGGATATTCACATCACTTCTTTTTAAAACAACTGTCCTTGTGATTTAAATTCAAATTCATAATTTGTTATCAAAACTTTCTTCAATTTCTTGAACGACTAACCATACAGCTATGAAGCTTGCTCACCTGTAAGTTTTTATCAGCTTTCTTTTATCAGCTTTTATATATATAACTGTATTGTGGGAAGCTTGCTCACCTGTAAGTCTTAGTTTCATATCCTTTTAAATACTTATCATATATCAACTGTATATATACTTTTATATTTGCTTAGAGTTTTCCCCGGTAACTAGGTCTAGAACTAGGTAAAGCCAGTTGGTCACTCTTGAATACAGTCAAAACTAGTTCCCCATAGGGATTTCCAAATACAGTCTTGCCTTCTCTTGGGCTTAAACAATATGGAACAAAGAGAAAGGCAGTATTCTCGGTGAACATTTTCTCAGACTGACAGCCCTAAAAATTGTCAAAGAAATTCTATTCCCCAGGGATGATCCGTTCTCGGTGAATGACATCTTTTGAATTTCTTCAAACCTTCGAACAGTCCACTAAATGATCTATTCTCGATGAATGGCATTTCTTGAACTTTTCTTTGGTTTGGGACCCACGGGCTTCTTAAAAGCATTCCCCGCCTCCTCTTGGACATTGTACAAGGACCCTCAGGCCTCTTAAAGGTTCTCATGCCTCCTCTTGGGCTTAGTACAAGGACCCGACGACCTCTTAAAGGTATAGGAACAGAACCTAGTCATCCTTTGCTAGAGCAGTCTTTCTAGAGTAAAAACATTAAACCAATTTAGGGTTGATCCTCATCCCTTAAAACACCAGCCTCCTCTTGGGCATCATACAAAGATAAACCTTTTCATACCAGTAGACTTGGACAGTCTTATCTCCTTTTGGATCTCCAAAAACCCTCAAGTTTTCTTAAGAAACACAGGAAAAACCCTTTCCTTTTATTTTTCATCCGACGCTTTCACAGATATCCCTTCTATTTTCATCCGATGTTTTTTCCCAGATATTTATATCTCAATATTTAATCTTTGCAATCTTTCAATCAATTCTCAGTCAAACCCTTTAGCTTCAATCTTGGGCTTTAAACAAGACACCAAACATCTTTTTCCTCCCATAAAATAGGAGGAACTATGATTGCTCTGATTTCCCTTTTTTATTTAATGGGAATACGTAGGCATAAGATTGCGAAATCTTAGCGAGCACACTAAACAACAACCTTAGGTCTAGTACCTTATCAAAAACATCGAAAAACCCGAAAACAACAAAAATATCTCTTCAACATCTCTCAACCTTCCCAAAGGAGAAACTTTCCCATTTACGACAAATAAACACCAGTAAGTAGAAAGCAATAAGGAAAATTGCTAATAACCCATGGATAACCATGTATAGAATGGGTAATTGACAACTCCCCATTGTATAACCTGACCACGAACTCCCAAATCTCTTAGCATTTGTTAAAGAAAACATTTGCGTGTAAGATTAGTTTGAGATAGCTTCCCTTTCCTTTCCAGCTTCATAGGATAAATAAGAAATCAGAAAGTAGCATCAAATCCCATCCGCAGATGGATGTGGGCAGGTCACGAAAACCGCGCTACCCTGGGAATGTAATACTCCGATGGGCAAGATTTTTGAAGCTTTATCATCATCATGTGGCACATTTCATCTTTGTTTAAGAGGATTCACGTCATACTCGGAGGAAGTTGAGTTTTGAGCTTGGGTCGATTCCTCCTAACATTTGGGGCCAAAATTAGGGTTTTGCTTAAAATCAGTTTATTTCTAATTCTTTGGGCAAGACTCGATTCCATGGTATTCCATATGTCCCTAAGTGTCTAGGGATGGAATATTGACCATCAATTTGATCCAGAAGGGTTTCAATTGATCAGAGGATTGAGAATTAGTAAAATCAGGGATAAAGTCAACTGGGCAGTGAAAAAGTCAACTCCTGAGTTATTGAGGTCAACTTTGTGTCTTTCAAGTCAAATATAATCAATGGATGATATTTTATCAAGGAATGTTCAAGGAATTATCAAAAATCAAGAATTTGGAAAAGTTGTCATTTTTGGCAAATTAGGTTTTTAGAAAGTTACTATTTTTGGAAAGTTCTCATGTTTGTTTAACAACTTTCAAGGCCATTTTCCTCCATGATGCAAGCTCCATTTGGAAATATTTTTCACATGAAAGTTGTAGATTGTAATTCAAGCTTTCCATTGGTGTAAAGAATGCTCCATTTGGATGTGTGAATCAAGAGTTATGGTGTCCTAAAGTTCAATGTTTCAAGTTGTGTCATGAACAAAAACTTAGAATTTTTCTATGTAAGTTTGGACAGTTTTAATGACATGTTTTCAAAGCCATTTTTCACATAACTCCAAGCCTTATTTCAACCTGATTTCAACATGAATCTTGTTCCATCATCTTCCTACTTGAGTTTGAGCTCAATTTCTCTTTATTTGGACCATTATTCACCAAGTTATGATTGATTAAAGTGAGACATTTCAAACTTACAAAATTACAACTCTTAGAAATTTCTCTAAGTCTTTGGATCAGTTTCATGGACACGATTTCAATGCCAATTTTCACATGATTCTAAGCCTTATCTCAAATTGATTTGAACATCAAGATTGTTCATTGCACTTCCTAGTGTCACGCCATCTCAAGTTCTCACCATTTGGCCAAGGATTCATCAAGATATAATGGTATGAAGTGAGCTGCACGAATTAGGTTCTAAGGCATGGCAAGGCATGTGATCCCTTTTGTTTTGGTACCATTTGGAAAACCTTTTGGAAGCATGGCATGTACCCTTCAAATTCCCACGCATGACCTCATTTGTACTGGCCAAAACCTTGCCTCATGTGGCCCAACATGCACACCAATTCCATGCATTTCTTTTCACTTGTTTTGCCAAAAATAGGAAAAGAGAAAGTGTGCATACAAACCTCATTTCATTCTTCTTCCCACGTGCAAGCCCTTCACTATTTCCTTGCTTCATTTTTTGATTTCGTTTCCATTCAGAGTCACACAAAACCATCACCTCATGTGCTACCTGTGTGCACCTCTCTCAGACACTTGAAAATTCAAATTGCATAACAAACTTTCATTTGATTTTCACCATTGCTCTCACGTACCAAATCACCTATAAAAGTCGTCTAAACCCTAAAAATCAACACACTATTTCTTTTCACACGAAATCAGATCAGAACAAGCTCATTTCTTCTCTGAAATCTCTCTCTTCGAAACTCCAAATTTCTTCAAGTTTTTTGCAACCTGTGGTCGGATTCATCATTCCTGAAGCACAAAGGATCATTTGCTAAAGTTTTCTTGAAGTTTAGCACACGTTTCAAGAGCCAACAGAGCTTCCCCGTTAAGTAAGTTTCTCTAACTTGGATCTGTCATTTTAGGCTCATTCTAGGATCATGCTGGGTGCATCTGAAGCCCTACAGTGATGTAGGCCATGTTTACATAAGTGTTGTACTGATTTGATGGAGTTTCAGAATTCACGCGTTTGATTCGTGCCTTGTTTTCACCGTGTTAGAGTGAATATAAATGAATTTTGAAGCCAGATTTGTTCTACGTGAAAAGTGCTTCAGGATAGGGTCTTTGTTTGTGTGATTTGGTGTAGTTTGCAAAGCTCTGGTGAGCTCTTGGTCAGAGAAGACGACCAGAGATGTTCTCCGGCGTCTAGGGTTTATGCTGGCGTGGCGAGGGTTTGACCCTCTGACTCGCCTAGTTGGCGTTGATTCACCTGTCAGCTCAAATAATGAGCAGCACGCGTGGCTTGGTTTTTTGTTTTGATTTCTGATTTGTTTGTTTAAGGAGCATTGGGCCTGCACATTTGCTATTCAAACACCACCGATTTGAGCACAATGGCGAGTTAACCAATTTCCTTTGTATCTGTCTCCACTGAATGCACCCCTTGCTTCTCTCATATTTTATTTCATTTTTTAATTTATTTTATTTTTAGTTGATAAAACCATTTTAAAAATTGAAAAAAATATGTTCCTGATTAGTTGGCATGTTGAGATAATTTTCATCATTTTAATTTTATTTTTGGATTTATTTTAGTATTTTATTTGGATTTATTTTGTGAGTGTGTTTCCAATGATACCCTTCATCTAGGGTTAGGAAATTTCTTGATCATTGCTCATCATTTGAGGCTAATTTTTTAGCCATATTTAGACCTTCATACGAGGTTGTTTTGATGCTGGTTTGGACTTGGTTTGAGTTACTTTTTGTGACTTTCCATTTAACTTTTGTTGGCCCCTGATTCACCCTCGATTTTGTGCTTACCTTTCCTTGTTGGTCACTTTTGAGCATACTCTTGAACTTTTCTTGCTCTCATCTTTTGCACACATTGAATTGAATGTTTGAGATTTCCTTTGATTATTTTTTGGGATTTTATTTGATCTCTTTTCTATTTTTTATTAGTTTTTAATTGTTGAGATGATCTTTGATTGCATATGCTTGAAGTTTGACCTAGTTTGATGCCATTTTGCTTGCAATGTTTGAGTGATGTTTGAGATGTTTTGGTGATTGATAACATGCTGCTTTAGGGTGCTTTGAGTTTTGTCTTCATTGTCTTGTGATCATTTTCCAATTTATGATTGATTTTGCAATTTTGGTGATGTTTTGAATATGATCCAAGTATGTCTTTGCCCTAGTCTTTCCATGATGCTTCTTTGCATGACTTCAATAATACCTAATGCTTCTTATGTGCTATATTTGATGTGTTTGAGGTTTTGGTCTTCATGTTTAGATGCTCATTTCATGTCCATCTTATCTCATTTGTCTCACATGACTATTTGTTTCTCTTATGGATAATTTGAAGAATGCATACCTAGTTTTGACATATGCTTTGAGTGTGATGGATGATGTTCCTTCTTTTGATTTGGGTTTGTTATGACATGATGTGCTCGCTGCCCTATCTTGTATCTCACTTCATTTGGTTTCATCTACCATTGTTCTATGTCTTGTTACATCTTTTATGGAATTCTAGATCACTAGAGTGTGTTTGAACACTATGGCTTGCATGGTCTTATTTGCTTGGACATGATGATTGGTGACTACTTTGTATGAGTATGATGTTTGCCTTGTTGCTTGGTTTCTTAAGTTGAACTTCCATGTTTGTTCACTTTATTGCATTTTCTCCTTCATCTCTTACTTCTTTCTTCTCCCTTGAAGCTTAAGACTTGTTTAAGTCTTAGATTTACTTTTGCACGTTCCCTTAGGATTCCCTAGTCCAACTTAATCTTTGATTAAGCTTGGAGTAGGATAGACATTAGGAGTTAATCCATGTATGCTAACATTAGGTAGAATTCCCTTTCTTACCTCAACTTTAGGGCCACCATTGCATGATAACATTAGGATTTAGTCTCCCTTAGTGTTTTTCTTTCAACTTTGAGTCTCCTCTTCTCATCTCAAAAACAAGTCCAAAACACTTAATAAATGCAACGAGCATTGTGCGCCACGAGCCTTAAGTACATATGAAATGAAGAATGAGGGGTCTCCCTTCACTCTTCTAGAGTATTTATCATACGTCCCATTGGGGGCGACCATGCGACGCATTCGCTCCTATGTCATAGACTTTGGTGCAATGTGAGTGTCAAACTAACCTCAATTCATTTCTCTCTAAAAAACCCAAACCAAGTTCAAATCTTTTTCATCCTTCAGGATTGTTGGGTTTCAAATCATTTTCAGAAAAGAGCTCGTCGCTCATAAAAAACACTCATCGACTCGTATGTCGAACTACGACTGCTCTGACTTCCTCTCTCTCGTCCGATTGAGGATACGTAGGCACAAGACGACGACATATTGGCGAGAAACCTCCTCTTTTTAGTGCATAGTTCGTCGAACTACGTTGACTATGATTCTTTGTTCGTCCACGAAGATACGTAGGTATAGGATTGCGATAATCCTTGCAAGTCAGTTTTTGTTTCTCCCTTCCTGTTCCCGTTTAGCAGTAGGATTTAGATAACTCACCCTTTGATTAGACAACAAGCGTGGATCCCATCGAGTACGATGAACGCGTGGGGGTGCTAATACCTTCCCGTCGCGTAACCGACTCCCGAACTCAGACTATGGTTGCGATGACCATGTCTTCTCCCTTTTGAGGTTTCTTCGATCGTTTCCTTTCCCTGCGTCGGGATAAATAACGTTCGGCGGTGACTCTTCTATTCCGTTTCCGCCTGTTGTTTTTCGCAGTTGCGACAGCTGGGGACTCTAGTTCCCTATGTGAGTCAATCTTAGCGCTTGTCTGTTTATTTTATTGGGTGTTTATTTCTGTGCATTATTTGTTGTATATTACTCTATTTTACCACATTTGGTGCATTTGATTATTGTTATCGTATTGCTCTGCTGCTGTTGTGCTGTTGGGTGGGTTGGTTCCATGAGAGATAAGGCCAATACCCAGGCTTGAGTATACACCTAGGATTAGAGTGGAAAGTAGTGCGACTTGTGTGGCGTCTGGCCAGACTTAGTATACACGAAAACTCCACATCTAGATGAGGTTTTCTTCAGTGATGTTCTATCATACGCATTGGGGCAGACGATAGAATGTAACCTAGAGAGCTGTCGACTCAGGCGACCATTCCCCGAGAACTTAGTTGAGGCACTCCTCCTGAGAGGTAATAATAGCAGACCAGAAATGGCAAACCCATTATGCTTCTTGATCCGAGGACCCAAAGTTGGGAACTTGTTATAGGGTGACCTTTTTGAGGGGAATCAGTTAAGGCCTCCTCGATTGGTGATGATGCCAAACCAAAAATGGTGACCATATCATCATTTCTCGACCTGAGAGTCCGTGACGCTGAGGATCCTTGGTTTTTTTAGAACCCACATGTGAGAGGGGCTGGGTGTTTATAGGTTTACAGGTAACTTTGACCTCCAACCTACCCGGTATTCTGGATTTCTTATCAGTGTGGACTTATCATCCCGATATTCTGGTATTCAGATTATTCCGATATTCTGAGTATTCTGGTTTTCTTATCAGAGCAGACCTTTGAACTTAGTCCGTCAATAGCACAACAATGCAGAGCTTTATGGATACCTTGATCCCGTGTCTTTGCATTTGCCTCACATGACATTGGCATTCTCATACTCATATGCATAACAGGTGCTCAGGAGCGGATTTCTCATTCTGACTTGGTATTATCTTCAGAATTGCCGGCTTGACCTGTCACCACTGCTCAACCTGTGATAATCGGAGGATAGCCATGGAACAGCTTCGTGCAGAAGTGATTGAAATGAAGATTCAGATGAGGCAGTTCATGGTGGATATGCAAGACATGTCCCAAGGTCAGAAATTGCTAAGAGAGGAAGTCAACCAGATGAAGACTCAGATGAGCCTGGTTATGGAAATCTTGAATACGGTGTTAAAGAAGGAAAATAATCATGTGCTCGCCTCTGCAACAGAAGTCCTTACTCCTCCCATCTCTTTGGGGTCTTCTCTAGATCATGGATTACCTCGTGAATCCCCTCCACAATATGAAGTTTCAGAGCTTTTCCATTAGCAATCACTTCCTGTTCCCCAAGAGGATCCTAGGCCAGAGAGGCCTAAGAAGAAGTTTGATCCCATTCCAATGTCGTATGCGCAATTGCTTCCTCATTTGCTCGAGCTCAAACTAGTCGAGCTTATCACTTTAGGACCATCTCCAACAAGGTTTCCTTTGGGCTTCAATATCAATGCTAGGTGTGACTTCCACTCTGGTGCACCTGGTTACAATGTTGAAAATTGTATAAGGTTCAAGTATAAGGTCCAAGAGCTCATTAATTCAGGGGAAATCGAGTTCACGCCAGTCGGCACTGGTAAATAAGGTGATTTTACTCCAATTATTGCAAAGGAAGTGGAGACTCCTTCCCTTTATGTAGGATCCACCTCATGTCATGGATCTCTTCCACAACCTTATGATTCAGAAGCTCTACATCAACAACCCTTGTTTGTGCCTCAGCCGAATATGGAAAGGAAAGTACAGGGGCAGATTGGGCACCCGAATCAGCATCGGCAGCATAACTATCAGTAGCAGGGGCAACTCAGACTAAGAAGGCCCAAAGGGATATTTGATCCTATTCCTATTCCTTATATTCAGTTGTTTGCTCGCCTGCTCAAAAGCTCTTTGATTCAGCTAAGGAATACCACGCCAGTGCCATACCCTATTCCTCTGGACTATGATATGAATGCTAGGTGCGAGTTCCACTCAGGAACATTTGGGCATATAATTGATAACTGTAACGCGTTCAAACACAAGGTGCAAGATTTTATTGACTCAAAGGTCATCACCCTAGATGGTACCCCCATGAGCTGAAGCCTCTTTGTCAGAGTAAGCACCAGATCGCAAAAGCGTCATCAGAAGAAATAAGTCCAGCCTGAGTCAAGCTTCCTCAACGATGGCAATCTTCGGTTTCTTTACTGCATTTTCATGTGTAATTTTTCATTGTTTGTTAGTACAGTGTTTGCATGTAAAAACTTGTTTGTGTTTTGAATGATGATTTTAATGCAATGAATATGTTTTTCTTGAAGTGTGCTATTCATGTTCATTCATTTAAATGTGTGTATGTACTGCAATACCAACTTTCTTGCTTAAACTCTTAGAGGGAGGATGATGAAGTGAAAAACGCAAAATCTTTGGTTGTATGCTTTTGGATAAAACCCTGTTGATGATGTACAGGCATTGCTTAAAATCCCCAAACACCGGAGATATAAGGGAGATAGACCATTGTCAACCCCGTCGAGCCTCGAAGTAGGAGTTTCCTTTCATTTGAAAAAACCCTCACATCTAACCCATGAGCAGGGTAGTTGTCAATTGATTTGACCTAGCATTCAACATTCAAAAGGAGTGCGCGTCTAAAGGTTCATTACCTTTTATTCCTCACATATCAAGAGGTCAAGGGGCGTGAAACCACAATGGTTATCCCTCACCGCAAGGAGTGAAACAATCACAATCCTTTCATAAAAATCAATACAGCCAGTGTCACACGATTTGCTCAAAAAAAGGGGGAAGAAAAGTCGAAAAAGAAAAGAGAAATAAAGCCCGCTAAGTCAAAAGCTGGGAAGCAAATGACTTAGGCAAAAGTTAGGGCATCCCGCTAGACCTCAAAATCAAAAAAGAATTCAAAAGAATTGAGTCCAGGCAAAATCAGGGAAATAAAAAAAGGGAGAGAAAGTGAATATAAAAGCGAAAAGGATTACAAAAGAAAAATCCTCGAGCAAGAATAAGTCGTGTGACTACAGGCGCCAAAGACGAAGGGAGCGACTGCCACTCCGAAAACATTATGGGCTCCCTAACCCTCGTTGATGACATGCATCAACCTTTTGGAAGGCTAGCGCTTGTGCCAAATGGACTGAATGTAGGACTGAAGGACATCAAGGAGAACGGGTGGGTGCAAACAAGATTTTGGGCCATAAGTATTTTTTTTCTGAAATAGTGAACCAGGCCACGTTACAACCCTCAAAAGTCCTAATTGAAGAAGAGTTATTCCGAAAGCGTACTTCAGCGAGATAGCGTTCCTGACTCCCATGAGTTGTGATAATAAGATTTTTGTTGGTATTGCATGTGCGTATTGTTTTCCATTCAAAAATCAAGGTCTTAAATAGTGATTCGTTCACAAGGTTTTGCGACATATTTTCAATAAAAAACTTCAAGGTTAATATATTTGTTGCATTAGAATTATCATTCTCATAATAAACTTTTTCTGCTTGCATACATGTGCTTAAGCATCAAGGAAGCTTACATAATGAACGTCAGTCAAGAAGCTTGATCCTACCAAGTTTAGATGCTCGAAAACTTCGAAGGACAGTCGTATCACGGGGCATGTTGCCAAGAGACTTCGTGCAGAGTGGGTTTTCCTAATAAGTCAGGATAAGGTGTAGCCAATCTGGGGCAGCCACATTGAGAAATCTCTCCAAAGTTCAGCCAAACGGGGGCAATCACGTCGAGATTCGGCAAATCTCTCGAAGATCAGTCAGTCAGGGGCAAAGTCACTTCAAGGCTCGTATCGAGGCAGGCCACCTCTAGAGCACGAGAAGTTATCCATTCCTGAAGACGGTTAATTGAAAGCACCTCTTCAAGGTTCAAAATACCGGGGCAGAATATTTCAAGTCATTACAAACCCTTTCGAGGCAAATTACTTCATAGATTATGCAGTCTGGGGAAGTTATATCGAGATCTGATAAATCTCTTCAGGAGTTTGAAGACCTTAGGGAATGTTGAAAGCCAGGTTTTTTGTAAAATCCTCTTGAGACAATTTCTTCCGTTAGACCCTGTAGTCTGGGGTAAATGGAGAGTTCAAAGGGCAGTTGGTCACGTATGAGAATCAACATGCAGTTGACCAGAAGAAGCGTGAAGCGCCAAAGTAGTTCTCAGCAGGGAGTTTCTCTTCCTCAGCAAGGCGCACCAAAGGGTATCTTTTCCCATCGAGGCATTTGAATCGCCATCCGTCCTCAGCAAAAATAGTTGAAGTTTTGTCGTTTGTGGCAGAGTATAATGAAAATTCTGATGATCCTCCCCAACAAGAGTTCAGAAGTTTGCTCTCCCCCAGCCAGGTTGGTGAAGTTTATTGCTTGTCAGCACGAATTCGTATTCCCCGTACAAGTTAAGAGTGTTGGGTTGGTGTTTCTCAAGCTTGCGGTGAAGGGGTTTCCGTCTCCCCAATGGAGTAAGGACATAATGTTGTTCCCTGGCAGAGCTGATAACGTCAGCTTTCGTTTCCCAGGTAGATTTGTTGGTGGTGTTAAGTTTTTCCCGACAGGTCAGAGGCCAATTGCCATTGGTATTTCTCTTCAGCTGAGCCCTGGGGAATTTTCAGCAGATGTTTGTGATAGAATAGAGATTTGGTTGGGTTTTCGAGTAGAGTTTATGACCATAGAGAGAGTTCAGTTTGTCGTATGTCTGCGGGTTAGCATGATTTTTCTCCCCAGTAGAGTTTCTCTCTAGCATTAAGATTTTATCATCCTCAGCAAAGCATTGAGAGCCTCTTTCCCCCCCAGCAAGAGTGAAGAGGATCATTCCCCCCAGTCAAATTAGTTTATTACTCCCCGACGAGTATTCAGAAGCCGACCGTCTCATACAGGAAAATGTTGCATCGCCAGCAGGAGATTTGTTGGATGTCTCTCCTTGGCAGAGATCTTATTCTCCCCACATAGTCTTGATGTTTACTGCCCTTATCAGATCAGGAAGTATAGTCTCTTCGACAATGGTATGTTTTATCCCCGGCAGGGTAAAGTCATTTCTCCAGTAGCAGGTTAAGTTTAATGATATCCCCCAGCGGGTTTGGTATTATTGATTTCTCTCCCCAAGCAGAGTTTGGTGTCAACCTCGCCACTGTTTAATCAACAGTGGTTGACATCCCCGAAAGGTTTTAAGTCCAATTGTTATTGGCACTTTTCAGTATTAGGTTTTGGGTTCTATCTTCAACAAAGGTTAATTGTAATCCCCAGCAGAGGGGAAGTTCTCTTTGGGTTTCATCTTCAGCAGAGATTGTGATCAGGAAAGTTGTTCCGTGTGATTTTCCTTGGCAGGGTTTGTGACCACGGAGACAATTTAGTTTGTCTTCCCCAGTGGAGTTGCCTTTGTTTTCAGCGTTTATGTCGCTGAAGTGTTTCTTTTGCATAGCACAAGCATCATTTGCATTACATCCTCCCAAAAGCGTAGCATTTCCATTTTGTATGGAGCATTACGCCATAGAAAAATTCAAACATATGCATTCGAAGCATAAGCCAGGTTTTAGTTCACATTTTCTAGACGTTTCCCCAGCAGAGAGCATAGTAATTCAGGAGATATCGTTCAATTTCATTCCCCAACCAGTGGATTGGGTCATCCAGAGAGATTATCTGGTGTTCCCATGCAGAGTTGTTTATCAAAATCGTAGTCTGTGGTTTATTTTTTTTCACCCCTTCGTCCAGATGGTCTATTGAATTATCCCGTCAGAGTTGTTTAACATTAGTCCGACACCCGTCAGTGTTTGAATCCTTTTCATCAATACTTCGTCCGTATTGACTTCTTAGACACCCGTCCGTGTTTATTTGGCACCCGTCCGTGTTCGATCTCTTTTGCTTCAATACCCGTCCGTATTGACTTCTTAGACACCCGTCCGTGTTCGATTGCATTACTTCAATACTTCATCCGTATTGATCTTAGACACCCGTCTGTGTTCTGTAACGCCCCGTTTTGTCTTATTTATTTAATCGAGTCGATTTAATTATTTTCGTTTTTATATTATTTTATTCTTGACTTTTATTTGACAATATATTATTTTTCATCGTTGTTTATGTTTTATCGCGTTTTGAGAGCGTTTGCGAGATATTTGAGCTGAGGGGGTAAAATAGTCTTTTTAGGGGTTTAGATATTTTATATAAATAGAGATTTGAGAGGAAATAGAGAGAAAGAAAATAGAAGATAGAAAGGAAGAGGAAAGAAAAGAGGAGAAAGAGGAAAATCGCGGGAACTCCGTTTCGAGCGCGAATAATCGGGTAAGGGTGAGAAGTTTCAATTATATCTTGCTTGTGTATGTATATGTGTTGTTTGTTGTAATTGTTTTAGTTGTTTCGCAACTTTTCGTATCGATTGGAATTAGGAGAGATTAATAGAAATCGATGTTTTCACGGATGAAATTTGATATAAACTGCGTAGAATACTTGTCGTTAGGTTTGGATCATGTTTTGGTTGTTATAGTATGATTTGGAAGTGTTTAGGTGTAAGAAATGAGGGTTTTTGACCCCAAATGACCTATGTTATCGCTGCTGGAATTTCTGGGTTTCGCAGGTTCGCATTGCGAACCAAAGCGAAGGAAACAGAGAAGGTTCGCTAGCAGTTCGCATTGCGAACTTTATGACTTTTTTCTTCTGCCACGGTTTGCTAGGGGTTCGCATTGCGAATAGGAAGGCGAACGTGACGGATTTTTCCATTTTGTTTCCTTCATAACTTTTGATCCGTAACTCGGATTGAGGCACGGTCGGATGCATTGGAAAGCTATTTCAATGCTCTTTATGATAGTGGAATAGAAACATATGTTTATACCATGAATTGATAAGAAAAATATGGAAAAGTAATGTATGTGTGAAAAGTGTGGTTTATGTTTCCACCGTAACTCCCGAATCGAGAGTCCGAATGATATGGGACTTGAGGCATTAGATAGATAACCTAAGATGCTATTAAATGGTGATGTTAGGCCATGATTTAACCAAGAATATTTGGTATAGGATTATTAGTAATTTGTAGGCTTTGTTGTGTTTGTTTGTGTTCGATGCGATATGATATCGTCATATAAATGTGGGGCTTTTGTGCTATCTATATGATGTTGATGCATGTGATAATAATGTTGTTTATGGTAAAATGCATTATTTGATTGAATATCAATGTATGTTGTTAAGATTGTTGTGGTTTGTGGATTATGATGAAATCCAATGTGTGCTAATTGGTGGCCTTATGGCAAGTAAATGTATTGTTTAAATTGATTTCCAATGCATGAATAATGATGATGAGATAATCCATATTATTTATTTGTGAAGATGAATTTGATTGTCATGAGTCCTTGTATGCCAAGCATCATGATATGCATTCTTGTGACGTCGTGTGCCCTAGTGGGTGTGAGCGACGAAACGATTCCAGAGGGGATCCGCTATAACATCGCGTGCCTTATACAAAGAGGTGTGAGCGGTGATTATAGATGATCGTGTGCCTTATACAAAGAGGTGTGAGCGATCGGGTCGTGTGCCTTATATACAAAGAGGTGTGAGCGGTCCATAAACGTCGTGTGCCTTATACAAAGAGGTGTGAGCGACGGGGAACATCGTTTGCCCGAAGGGGAGTTACACTAAGTAATAAGCGATGATTCCAATAGTTCCTGAGTGAACTGGTGATGAGAAAGGGTGGATGGAATGGTACCGCATATGCATTGTATAGAGTCACTGTGTCGGTCTCTATGCATTTGCATAAATCATGAATGGATTGATTATGTGTGAGAATTGTGAATGGATGCATTATGTGTGGTGAATTATGAATTGATGTGCATACGTGATAAATGCATTGGTTATGGATGATATGTTTTATGTATAGACATATGCTATGTTGTTGGATTGTTAGAAATATGTTATGTATCTGTGGCTTGCTATATGTATTGGTATGTGATGCTTGTGGTGAGAATAACTATGCATGTGAATTTATATGTGTTTGCATATTATTATGCAATCTTGATTTAGTTGTTATTTCTCACCCTTCTGCTGTGGTTTGTTGCTCTATGAGGCAATTGCAGATTAGTGTCTCGGAGGCTTTTGTGAAGATTAGTTCTCCATCTGTTTGTCAGTCTGTCTGCTCTGATACGTAACACGGGAGTCGGGGAACGCTTTTGTTATATATGTATACATTGTTGGATCTATTTTGTATTAACTTTGTCTGAATATTTATGTTATAAAACAATTTATATTGTAAAACAAGTCAGTTATGGATCTTTTCGCTTTATTCCATAATTGAACTTTCCTTTTATATGGAAAAAGTTTCCCTTTTACATTTATTCCATTTTGTGTTATGTATCAAATAATTGAGCAGGGATTGTGTTTTCTTCATTTAAATGTGGCATCCTTGTTTCTGTCGAAAAAATAAATTTTTATTTACTCTGATTTATTTATGTATTATTTATTCGCGATGGGAATTAGGGTGTTATATTAGTGGTATCAGAGCAGGTCGGTCTGTCCGGCCAAGTTGTTGAGTCAGTTGGTGTGACAGTTGTATACTGTCGATGTTGTTTGTCCCTTAGTATGTGATATGTGTGTGAAACACTGTCAGTGCTTTCTGGTTTTCTAATCCCTTGTCTTCAGGATTTAGAATGAGATAAGTGGGGGAGAAGCTTGTGCTTCTCCAAGTTGCTTCAGTTGTGTGTCGTTGGTTGCAAGAGTGTAAGTGTTGTTTGGACAGTGTGGTTCCCGGTTCCAGAGGGAATGCGGAGGTAAGGTTTATGTCGACTAAGGATTTGTGCCTTAGGTAGTGGTGTGCACAAGATGCAAGAAATGCTATTATAGTTTGGTAAAGACGGTTTATGCCCCATCATGATTGTCGGCTGTCTATTGACAAATTGAGGATCTGATCACCCTTAATCTCTTGTTGATAGTAGACGAAATTATGTTGGATGGAATAGACGTGTCTTTCCGGCTTTGATAGTGTGTGAAATGAATTGTTTGGAATTAAGGAAATGATTACGGATTATTTTGTTGAGTCGATGAAGATTCTTATATCGGAAGATGAGATGGATTAGAGGTTTTGATATGTTGGTCCGGTTGGGAAGTCATTGAGAGAGAACGATTGGGTATCGTTAATGGTTGTTCTCAGAGAGTAGAGTGTGAACTCAAATTTGACGAAGGTGAGGATTTGAGGTTTGGATCTGCTAAGTAAGTAGAAGAACTTTTAGGAAGTAAGACTAAGATGTTTGTTACATTTGTGAGGCTGAGTGTGTTGTCTTCTTGGAGAGCTCCAGTATTGTTAGTAACAAAAAGGATGTATGATTGAATGGAATGACAAGCATGATGTGTATAATGGTATTGAGACTATGGAAATCAAAACTTAGAGTTTTGGTGAGTTTTGGAGTTTTTAAAGTTTTAGGGCATTAATGGAAATTTTGAGGAAACCCTTGTGGGTGGATGTAACATTGCGTTTGGGAGTTCTTTTTGGTTTGGTTGAGTTTGATTGAAATTACAATTGTTTGGAATGTTTGATAAGAATGGTGAATTGTGTGAGTTAAGGCTTTAATCTATTTAATGTGACTGGTTATGTTTGTTATCATCGGGATAGGCTGTTATTTACTCGGTTAAGCTTGTATGTGAGTAACCAGTTACCTAGTGAAAATTTTTGCTAAAGCTTTAAGAATTCATATCTTTTGGAATTTGGTTGAGCATTACAATGTACCTTGATGTTGTTTGGTGTTAGTATTGTGTCTGTAATGTTGGTGGAGAGGATGAATCGTATCTTCCGTATTTAATTGGATAAGTTCGTAGTGGCTTTGATTGAGGATATTCGGATCTGTTATAAACTCAGAGGAAGAACAAGTGGAGTGTTTGAGAGTCGGATTGCAAGTGTTGAAAAGGAAGGAATTTTTATGCTAAGTTATTCAAGTGAGAATTTTGGTTGGAAAAGGGTTAGTTTTCTTGGATATGTTATTTCGGATGAGAGTATGGTTATGGATCCATCTGAAGTAGATGCAGTTCTACAATGAGAGGCTCCGAAGTTGGTTAAGGAGATTAGAAACTTTTGGGCTCAGTTGGTTGTTACTGCAGGCTATGGAAGACTTTGCTAAGTTCGTACTTCTGTTATCTCAGTTGACTTGCAAAGAGTGAGTCATTTGTTTGGATGTTCATTGTGAGTAAGTTTTGGTGAGCTGAAGTAGAAGTTGTCTACGGCTCCAGTTTTGATTCTGTGTGATCCTAATGAACCGTTTGTGAGGTATTGTGATGTATCTTTGATGAGTTTAGTCAGGGTATTAATGCAAGAGGGTAAAGTCGTAGCTTATGCTCTACGACGATTGAGGATTCATAAAAGGTTCTATACTATTCAGGATTCGGAATTGGGTGCGGTTGTATTGTGTTGGAAAATTTGGAGGTATTATCTTTATGGTTCTAGGTTCGAAGTGTTTAGTAAATCACAAGAATGTTGAGTACCTGTTTGGTCGGAAGGAATATAGTATGAGGCAGCGAGGATGGTTGGAATTTGTGATGAGTTATAACTTTAGCTGGAATTATCCTATTGGTGAAGTTTATGTCGTGCGTGATGAGTTAAGTCGAAAGTTTTTATACATGTCTGTTTTGATGGTCAGAGAATTAAAATTATTTGAGTAGTTCAGAGACTTGTGTCTGGTGTGTGAGATAACATAGTAGAGTGTGAATTTGGGTATATTAGAAGTGAACAGTGATATTTGGTAGAAATGAGAAAGAGTTAGACTTTGGACGTGGGATTGATAGTTTGATGGTTACGAGTAATCAGAGTGCGCAGCGGAAGCGTGATGTGGCACATTTTGCATTTGCGTGTGTGACTTGTAAGAGTTCATAGGTTAAACATTGGAAACATGTAGGAATGATAAGACCATTGGACGTTTCAGAATGGAAGTGTTAGGCAAAAGGTTAAAATATTATTCATGGGCTACAATGTAGATGGATGTTTTGGTTACATGTTCGATTGGGGAATCGTAGCATTGTTGCGATATTGTTATGTGACAAGGATGTTGGTATTGTGGTAATGTAGAGGTTGTTTAAACGATGTTGGGTCGTGGAACTTAGGTTCTTGTTTGTGTTGTTGCCTCGTTCCTATCGTGTTAGGTCGAGTGCGAGTAGCTAATTCCTTGTGGTGAATTAGAGGAGTGTTACCTACGGTGATGGTAACGATCTTGTTGTGTTTTGAATCAAGGGTGAACATGTGTGTTCTTAACTTGGGTATTCTTTGAGTCATGAGTTAGTCGTCATGTGCATTGTATGGGCCTTGCATCTTGTCGTCGTTGTCGTGTCGTTATTGTGGTTGCTGTTAGCAAGGTGGTTTGTCAGTTTGTGTTATTCGTGGTGTGCCTTTGGCTGGCATGTTAGCTTGTTAGTCAGATGCGAGAGTCGTGTCTGGAGTTGTTTGTCTCAGTATATTTTCGAGGACGAAAATGTCTAAGTGGGGGAGAGTTGTAACGCCCCGTTTTGTCTTATTTATTTAATCGAGTCGATTTAATTATTTTCGTTTTTATATTATTTTATTCTTGACTTTTATTTGACAATATATTATTTTTCATCGTTGTTTATGTTTTATCGCGTTTTGAGAGCGTTTGCGAGATATTTGAGCTGAGGGGTAAAATAGTCTTTTTAGGGGTTTAGATATTTTATATAAATAGAGATTTGAGAGGAAATAGAGAGAAAAGAAAATAGAGAGAAAGAAAAGAGAAGATAGAAAGGAAGAGGAAAGAAAAGAGGAGAAAGAGGAAAATCGCGAGAACTCCGTTTCGAGCGCGAATAATCGGGTAAGGGTGAGAAGTTTCAATTATATCTTGCTTGTGTATGTATATGTGTTGTTTGTTGTAATTGTTTTGGTTGTTTCGTAACTTTTTGTATCGATTGGAATTAGGAGCGATTGATAGAAATCGATGTTTTCACGAATGAAATTCGATATAAACTACGTAGAATACTTGTCGTTAGGTTTGGATCATGTTTTGGTTGTTATAGTATGATTTGGAAGTGTCTGGGTGGAAGAAATGAGGGTTTTTGACCCCAAATGACCTATGTTATCGCTGCTGGAATTTCTGGGTTTCGCAGGTTCGCATTGCGAACCAAAGCGAAGGAAACAATGAAGGTTCGCTAGTAGTTCGCATTGCAAACTTTATGACTTTTTTCTTCCGCCACGGCTCGCTAGGGGTTCGCATTGCGAATAGGAAGGCGAACGTGACAGATTTTTCCATTTTGTTTCCTTCATAACTTTTGATCCGTAACTCGGATTGAGGCACGGTCAGATGCGTTGGAAAGCTATTTCAATACTCTTTATGATAGTGGAATAGAAACATATGTTTATGCCATGGATTGATAAGAAAAATATGGAAAAGTAATGTATGTGTGAAAAGTGTGGTTTATGTTTCCACCGTAACTCCCGAATCGAGAGTCCGAATGATGTGGGACTTGAGGCATTAGATAGATAACCTAAGATGCTATTAAATGATGATGTTAGGCCATGATTTAACCAAGAATATTTGGTATAGGATTATTAGTGGTTCGTAGGCTTTGTTGTGTTTGTTTGTGTTCGATGCGATATGATATCGTCATATAAATGTGGGGTTTTGTGCTATCTATATGATGTTGATGCATGTGATAATGATGTTGTTGTATGGTAAAATGCATTGTTTGATTGAATATCAATGTATGTTGTTAAGATTGTTGTGGTTTGTGGATTATGATGAAATCCAATGTGTGCTAATTGGTGGCCTTATGGCAAGTAAATGTATTGTTTGAATTGATTTCCAATCCATGAATAATGATGATGAGATAATCCATATTGTTGATTTGTGAATATGCATTTGATTGTCATGAGTCCTTGTATGCCAAGCATCATGATATGCATTCTTGTGATGTCGTGTGCCCTAGTGGGTGTGAGCGACGAAACGATTCCAGAGGGGATCCGCTATAACATCGTGTGCCTTATACAAAGAGGTGTGAGCGGTGATTATAGACGATCGTGTGCCTTATACAAAGAGGTGTGAGCGATCGGTTCATGTGCCTTATACAAAGAGGTGTGAGCGATCCATAAATGTCGTGTGCCTTATACAAAGAGGTGTGAGCAACGGGGAACATCGTTTGCCCGACGGGGAGTTACACTAAGTAACAAGCGATGATTCCAATAGTTCTTGAGTGAACTGGTGATGAGAAATGATGGATGGAATGGTACCGCATATGCATTGTATAGAGTCGCTGTGTCAGTCTCTATGCATTTGCATAAATCATGAATGGATTGATTATGTGTGAGAATTGTGAATGGATGCATTATGTGTGGTGAATTGTGAATTGATGTGCATACGTGATAAATGCATTGGTTATGGATGATATGTTTTATGTATAGACATATGCTATGTTGTTGGATTGTTAGAAATATGTTATGTATCTGTGGCTTGCTATATGTATTGGTATGTGATGCTTGTGGTGAGAATAACTATGCATGTGAATTTATATGTGTTTGCATATTACTATGCAATCTTGATTTAGTTGTTATTTCTCACCCTTCTGTTGTGGTTTGTTGCTCTATGAGGCAATTGCAGATTAGTGTCTCAGAGGCTTTTGTGAAGATTAGTTCTCCATCCGTTTGTCAGTCAGTCTGCTCTGATACGTGACACGGGAGTCGGGGAACGCTTTTGTTATATATGTATACATTGTGGGATCTATTTTGTATTAACTTTGTATGAATATTTATATGTTATAAAATAATTTATTTTGTAAAATAAGTCAGTTATGGATCTTTCCGCTTTATTCCATAATTGAACTTTTCTTTTATATGGAAAAAGTTTCCCTTTTACGTTTATTCCATTTTGTGTTATGTATCAAATAATTGAGCAGGGATTGTGTTTTCTTCGTTTAAATGTGGCATCCTTGTTTCTGTCGAAAAAATAAATTTTTATTTACTCTGATTTATTTATGTATTATTTATTCGCGATGGGAATTGGGGTGTTATATGTTCGATCTCTTTTTCTTCAATACTTCGTCCGTATTGACTTCTTAGACACCCGTCCGTATTTTTTCGGCACCCGTCCGTGTTTGAATCCTTTTCATCAATACTTCGTCCATATTGATCTTAGACACTCGTCCGTGTTCTTTCGAAACCCATCCGAGTTCGATCTCTTTTGCTTCAATACCCGTCCGTATTGACTTCTTAGACACTCGTCCGTGTTCTTTCGACACCCGTCGGTGTTTGAATCCTTTTCATCAATACTTCGTCCGTATTTACTTCTTAGACACCCGTCCATGTTCTTTTGGAACCCGTCCGTGTTCGATCTCTTTTACTTCAATACCCGTCCTTATTGACTTTAGACACCCGTCCGTGTTCTTCCAGCACCTGTCAGCGTTTGAACCTTTTTCTTCAATACCCGTCCGTATTGACTTTAGACACCCGTCCGTGTTCTTTTAGCACCCGTCCGTGTTTGAACCTTTTTCTTCAATACCCGTCCGTATTGACCTTAGACACCCGTCCGTGTTCTTTCAGTACCCGTCCGTGTTTGACCCTTTTTCTTCAATACCCGTCCGTATTGACCTTAGACACCCGTCCGTGTTCTTTCAGCACCCGTCCGTGTTTGAACCTTTTTCTTCAATACCCATCCGTATTGACCTTAGACACCCGTTCGTGTTCTTTCAGCACCCGTCCGTGTTCGATCCTTTTCTTCAATACCCGTCCGTGTTCGATCCTTTTCTTCAATAGCCGTCCGTATTGACCTTAGACACCCGTCCGTGTTCTTTCGGCACCCGTCCATGTTCGATCTCGTTTCTTCAATACTTCGTCTGTATTCATTTTAGACACCCGTCCGTGTTCTTTCAGCACCCGTCTGTGTTTGAACCTTTTTCTTCAATACCCGTCCGTATTGACCTTAGACACTCGTCCGTGTTCTTTTAGCACCCGTCCGTGTTTGAACCTTTTTCTTCAATACCTGTCCGTATTGACCTTAGACACCCGTCCGTGTTCTTTCAGCACCGGTCCGTGTTTGAACCTTTTTCTTCAATACCCGTTCATATTGGCCTTAGACACCCATCCGTGTTCTTTCAGCACCCGTCCGTGTTTGAACCTTTTTCTTCAATACCCGTCTGTATTGATTTTAGACACCCGTCCGTGTTCTTTTTGGCTACTTTTCGATACTCGTCTGTATTAATGTTTTAACAATCGTTTGTGTTTATCCCCCAGCGTAGTTGACACTCGTCCGTGTTCACCTTATGGTTTTCGATACTCGTTTGTATTATTCCCAGTTACCCGTCTGTATTTTTACTCCTTGCGTCAATACTTTGTCCGTATTAACCTAAGACACCCGTCTGTGTTCTTTCAATACCCTTCCGTGTTATGGTTTTATATCTCTTACTACTTTTTCCCCAGTGGAGTCGTCTCTCCCTTTGCAGGTTGCAAATTTGTGTGGTTATTTTGATATTCAATCTCCGTGTATCTAGATTGTCTGAAAGCCTTGGCTTTCGTACCCTCAGGTCCAAGAAGATTGAATAGGTGCAGTTGTAACACCCCAAAATTTACCCTAATGTTTCTAATACTAGCTGGCTTATGTTTCATTTCATTTTTGCATTATCATTTGTGCATATCATTAGTTCTATGCATGGGATCAAGGTATCTTGGTTAGCTCAAAAGGAGAAGATGTTTTCTAGAGGCTCAAGCAAGAGATCATGTGTGCATAGATGAACATTGGTCAGGATATCAAGGGAAGAGATGTTCTTAATATCACCATCACTCAAGCTACAAAAGTTTCTTAGGCCTCAAGGCATCTTATTATGTCTATTACCTCATCAAATGGATGAATTTGGCAAGAGATTTGAAGTAGATCACATCCTCATATCTGTTGATCATCAAGCTAGGGTTGTGAACATCTGGGAATGTAATACTCCAATGGGCAAGATTTTTGAAGCTTTATCATCATCATGTGGCACATTTCATCTTTGTTTAAGAGGATTCACATCATACTCAGAGGAAGTTGAGTTTTGAGCTTGGGTCAATTCCTCCTAACATTTGGGGCCAAAGTTAGAGGATTAAGAATTAGTAAAATCAGGGATAAAGTCAACTGGGCAGTGAAAAAGTCAACTCCTGACTTTTTGAGGTCAACTTTGTGTCTTTCAAGTTAAATATAATCAATGGATGAGATTTGATCAAGGAATTATCAAAAATCAAGAATTTGGAAAAGTTGCCATTTTTGGCTAATTAGGTTTTTAGAAAGTTACTATTTTTGGAAAGTTCTCATGTTTGTTTAACAACTTTCAAGGCCAATTTCCTCCATGATCCAAGCTCCATTTGGAAATCCTTTTCACATGAAAGTTGTAGATTGTAATTCAAGCTTTCCATTGGTGTAAAGAATGCTCCATTTGGATGTGTGAATCAAGAGTTATGGTGTCCTAAAGTTCAAGGTTTCAATTTGTGTCATGAACAAAAACTTAGAATTTTTCTAAGTTAGTTTGGACAATTGCAATGACATGTTTTCAAAGTCATTTTTCACATACCTCCAAGCCTTATTTCAACCTGATTTCAACATGAATCTTGTTCCATCATCTTCCTACTTGAGTTTGAGCTCAGTTTCTCTTTATTTGGACCATTATTCACCAAGTTATGATTGATTAAAGTGAGACATTTCAAACTTACAAAATTCCAACACTTAGAAATTTCTCTAAGTCTTTGGATTAGTTTCATGGACACGATTTCAATGCCAATTTTCACATGATTCTAAGCCTTATCTCAAGTTAATTTGAACATCAAGATTGTTCATTGCACTTCCTAGTTTCATGCCATCTCAAGTTCTCACCATTTGGCCAAGGATTCATCAAGATATAATGGCATGAAGTGAGCTGCACAAATTTGGTTCTAAGGCATGGCAAGGCATATGATCCCTTTTGTTTTGGTACCATTTGGAAAATCTTTTGGCAGCATGGCATGTACCCTTCAAATTCCCACGCATGACCTCATTTGTACTGGCCAAAACCTTGCCTCATGTGGCCCAACATACACACCAATTCCATGCATTTCTTTTCACTTGTTTTGCCAAAAATAAGAAAAGAGAAAGTGTGCATACAAACCTCATTTCATTCTTCTTCCCACGTGTAAGCCCTTCACTCTTTCCTTGCTTTATTTTTTTGATTTCGTTTCCATTCAGAGTCACACAAAACCACCACCCCATGTGCTACCTGTGTGCACCTCTCTCTCTCTCACTTGAAAATTCAAATTGCATAACAAACTTTCAATTGATTTTCACCCTTGCTCTCACGTGCCAAATCACCTATAAAAGTCGTCTAAAACCTAAAAATCAACACACCATTTCATTTCACACGAAATCAGATTAGAACAAGCTCATTTCTTCTCTGAAATCTCTCTCTTCGAAACTCCAAATTTCTTCAAGTTTTTTGCAACCTGTGGTTGGATTCATCATTCCTGAAGCACAAAGGATCATTTGCTGAAGTTTTCTTGAAGTTTAGCACACATTTCAAGAGCCAACGGAGCTTCTCCGTTAAGTAAGTTTCTCTAACTTGGATTTGTCATTTTAGGCTCATTCTAGGATCATGCTGGGTGTATCTGAAGCCCTACAGTGATGTAGGCCATGTTTACATAAGTGTTGTGTTGATTTGATGAGGTTTTAGAATTTATGTGTTTGATTCGTGCCTTGTTTTCATTGTGTTAGAGTGAAAATAAATGAATTTTGAAGCCAGATTTGTGTTCAACGTGAAAAGTGCTTCAGGATAGGGTCTTTGTTTGTGTGATTTGGTCTAGTTTGCAGAGCTCTGGTGAGCTCGTGGTGGAGAAGACGACCGAAGATGTTCTCCGGCGTCTAGGTTTTATGCTGGCGTGGCGAGGGTTTGACCCTCTGACTCGCCTAGTTGGCGATGATTCACTTGCCAGCTCAAATAATGAGCAACACACATGGCTTAGTTTTTTTATTTATGATTTGTTTGTTTAAGGAGCATTGGGCCTGCACATTTTCTATTCACACACCACCGATTTGAGCCCAATGACGTGTTAACCAGTTTCCTTTGTATCTGTCTTCACTGAATGCACCCCCTTGCTTCTCTCATATTTTCGTTTTGTGTTTTTATTTCATTTTAGATTTTATTTTATTTTTAATTGATAAATCCATTTTAAAAATTGACAAAAATATGTTCCTGATTAATTGGCATGCTGAGATAATTTTCATAATTTTTATTTTATTTTTAGATTTATTTTATTTTGATTTATTTTGTGAGTGTGTTTCCAATGATACCCTTCATCTAGGGTTAGGAAATTTCTTGACCATTGCTCATCATTTGAGGATAATTTTTAGCCACATTTAGACCTTTATATGAGGTTGTTTTGATGCTGGTTTGGGCTTGGTTTGAGTTACTTTTAGTGACTTACAATTTAACTTTTGTTGGCCCTTGATTCACCCTCGATTTTGTGCTTACCTTGCCTTGTTGATCACTTTTGAGCATGCTCTTGAACTTGTCTTGATCTCATCTTTTGCACACATATAAGTTAATGTTTGAGGTTACCTTTTATTTTTTTTTTGGGATTTTATTTGATCTCTTTTCTATTTTTGATTAGTGTCTAATTGTTGAGATGATCTTTGATTGCATATGCTTGAAGTTTGACCTAGTTTGATGCCATTTTGCTTTCTATGTTTGAGTGAGGTTTGAGATGTTTTGGTGATTGATAACATGTTGCTTTAGGGTGCTTTGAGTTTTGGTTTCATTGTCTTGTGATCATTTTCCAATTTATGATTGATTTTGTAATTTTGGTGATGTTTTGAATATGATCCAAGTATGTCTTTCCATGATGCTTCTTTGCATGACTTCAATGATACCTAATGCTTCTTATAAGCTATATTTGATGTGTTTGAGGTTCCAATCTTCATGTTTAGATGCTCATTTCATGTCCATCTTATCTCATTTGTCTCACATGACTATTTGTTTCTCTTATGGATAATTTGAAGAATGCATGCCTAGTTTTGACACATGCTTTGAGTGTGATGGACGATGCTCCTTCTTTTGATTTGGGTTTGTTATGAAATGATGTGCTCGCTGCCCTATCTTGTATCTCACTTAATTTGGTCTCATCTACCATTGTTCTATGTCTTGTTACATCTTTTATGGAATTCTAGATCACTTGAGTGTGTTTGAACACTATGTCTTGCAAGGTCTTGTTTGCTTGGACATGATGATTGGTGATTACTTTGTATGAGTATGATGTTTGCCTTGTTGCTTGGCTTCTTGAGTTAAACTTCCATGTTTGTTCACTTTATTGCATCTTCTCCTTCATCTCTTACTTCTTTCTTCTCCCTTGAATCTTAAGACTTGTTTAAGTCTTAGATTTACTTTTGCATGTTCCCTTAGGATTCCCTAGTCCAACTTAATCTTTGATTAAGCTTGGAGTAGGATAGACATTAGGAGTTAATCCATGTATGCTAACATTAGGTAGAATTCCCCTTCTTACCTCAACTTTAGGACCACCATTGCATGATGATGAGTCCTAACCCTTGGCATTAATTTTGGTAAAACTAACTTAGCAGAAAGATGTTGGACAAGATGTCCTGACATGGTGAACTCACTGCAGGTTAAGATGTTAGACAAGATGTCCTATCAGGTGGATTTGACATCTTTGTCTGTTACAGTTTTGGGATAACTGTATTTTGGTAACAGGTGTGATTGGAATATGACTTGATTCCAGGTGGCATCTGAGATTGTGGAATCAGAGATTTTGATTCTAAATGGAATATGCGGTTTCCTTGTAAGGAGACATTTTTGGAAACTTGGGATTGAAGAAATTATGTCGCAGATTCTGAGAGCAGAATTGCTGCGCTGTTTGAAGCCCAAGTCCAGTTGTGTATTGCAATATAAATAGGATGGTTTTTAACCTAGTTTGTGTGTTGAATATTGCAGCTATTTTTAGAAGTACTAGGGTTTGTACTTGTGTGAGCCTCTCGTGTATTGTGTGAATACTAGAGAAGGACAGTTTATTGAGTTGTAATATTTCCAGTCACTGCTGTGATTGGAAGGGAATTATGAAGGGTCTCATACCTAGGAGAGTCTTAGGTAGAAATCTAGGAAGGGTAGTTTCTAGGTGCTAAGTTGTAAACGTTGGAGTTTAGCTTAGAACCAATTCTACTTAGTGATTTCATTCCTAGCTTGGTAGGCCCCAGACGTAGGTGTTGTTGATCACCGAACTGGGTTAACAATTTCTGTGTGTTGTTTACATTCTGTAGTTTACTTTTGTTCTTCCTTAATCCTTGTGAGAAGCAGAGATCAAGTGTCACGACATCCTGTCAGACATCTTAGTGATCTGCTTAACTAGAATTTCAATTGGTATCAGAGCAGGCATCCTGCTCTGTATCTAGGTGAGATTCAGGGACAATACTTTCTAGTTCGATGGATAAAGAAGGAGGAATTCTGAATAGACCACTAATACTTGATGGTTCCAATTATGAATATTGGACAGTTCGCATGGTGGCGTTTATCAAGTCTATGGATGGAAAGGCTTGGAAGTCTATGGTTAAGGGGTGGGATCCAGCAAAGATCAGAGACAAAGATGGGAAGCTCACTGAGGAGCTGAAACCTGAATAAGATTGGGATGATGAAGATGATAAGCTTGCTCAAGGAAACTCCAAAGCCTTGAATGCCTTGTTCAATGGGGTGGACAAGAACATCTTCAGACTCATAAAAAATTGCACTGTTGCAAAGGATGCATGGGAAATCCTGAAGACTGCACATGAAGGTACCTCTCGAGTCAAATCCTCAAGACTTCAGCTTCTCACTACTAAGTTTGAGAACCTGAGGATGAGAGAAGAAGAAAGTATACATGACTTTCATATGAATATTGTTGATATTGCCAACACATCTAGTGACCTTGAAGAGAAAATTCCTAAAGCCAAGTTGGTTCAGAAAATTCTAAGGTCTCTTGCCAAAAGGTTTGATATGAAAGTGACAGCGATTGAAGAAGCTCAGGACATAAATACGATGAAGGTAGATGAGCTTATGGGATCACTCCAAACCTTTGAGATGGCTATTAGCGAAAAGGATGAAAAGAAGAAAAGTCTTGCCCTAATGACCAACCAAGAAGAGGGTGACACTGTCATACCCCAAATTTTGACCACCAATATTTCCCATCATTGTGCAAATCATTGCCACAATATGGATGTGCCATTATGCCTCATCGATTTCCTCAAGGATTGTTTAGCTTTCACTACTACCAAGAATTAGGGTTCAGGCCCTCTCTGAGCATTTAGGCAAAAGATCAATCAAGAAATGACATGATATTCAACTTGTCCTAACTCTCAAACACCCATAAAGGATCAAGAGGACTCCCACATCAAGAACCAAGCACAAAGTTGCAACTTTCCAAGTGGATCAAGTCTCAAGATCGCCAGTGTCACCAAATTAGGGTTTTGGTCGACCAAGGCCTCCATATGAAAATTTTCCTCTAGGAATGAGCCAATACTTCAAAACATGATCCAAAATGCTCCAAGGGACCTCATGGACCCAATCATCAAGTCAATTTAGCCTCAGGGGACGCATTCATAAAAAATCAGGAATTAGGGTTTCTTGACCTAATTCACCCCTAAGTTGACTTTTGGAGCAAAACATGAGCCAAGAACTCAAGACATGATTTGAGGACCTCAAATACACTACATTGATACATTTGCAACAATGGATTGATCCAAGAAGCTTGATTCACAAGTTTCAATTTCATCTGGACCACAATTAGGGTTTTGAAGGAAAAGTCAACTGCACCTTTGACTTTTGACCAAGACATGCTCCCAAACCTTGGAACATGATTCAAGACACCCTAAAACACCTATGGAATCCATCCATTAGTTTTTAATAAGGTCAAGAACTTGCACAAAGAATCTCACATTTTGGATTTCATCTAACAAAAAGTCAACTGTGCACAAAATCAAGTTTGACTTTTTGAAATTTTTCACAAATATGGTTCCCCTAAGTAAAAAACAATTTTAAATGTATGGTATTGATCATCATCCATCAAGAAAAATCAAGAAAAGTGAGGTTTCTTGCAAAAGGGGCAACCTTGAGAAACCAAAATTTTTCTAAGTTATGGAACAAAAGTGGTTTTTACCCAACTTTGCAAGGTCATAACTCCTAAACCACAAGGCATTTTCCCCCATTCAAAGCTCAAATGAAATTCCATCTGACATACTTCAAATATGTCAAGTACAAGAGATTCCAAATCCTCATGGATTTTGAGTTATGGATTGATCAAAATCACAAAAACATGAAAATGACCACTTTTTCCAACACTTAGTGAAATTTTCAATAAGTCAGAATCTGTCTTACTTTTTCCAAAATGTAGAGGCATTTTCAACTTTGATCCAAGCTAAACCAGGAACAATGTTGGACATCAAAGTTGAAGTATGCCATGAGGGCCTTCCAACAAGTACCAGATCATCTCCAAATTCAATTTGAGTAGGGAGTTCCAACCCTTGGAACATGGCATCATGGACTGATTTTGTTCAAGGCAGATTATAGGCCATTTGCTCGATTTGACCAAATAAGACAATTCCAAGCCTTGTCATCCATTTGGACACCTCAAGGGATAAAATCAAAGAGGAATGATCTGATCCACAAGCCTCCCAAGTCCAAGGAACTACATATAGCCATAAGTGCCCTAAAAAGGCAAAAAAGCTCAAAGACTCCAATTTTGTTTCAAGGCATTCAATGGATACATCAAGGTGGCATGGACTGAAGCAAATCTAACTGAATGAGTCAAGATTCCACTCTGAATAAAAGGACCATAGGCCGGTGCCCTAACCTCAAGTCAATGGCTAGAGGAGACTAAAGATGCCTTTTGCTACAATTGGCCAAGGGATTGTCCAAGCTGTCATTCACTATTGCTTGCAAAACAAACTTGCTCTACTATAAATAGAGCTTATTTGTGATCAGTTTGAGTACACCAAAGCACTACAACACTTGCTTTCCTCAAAATCTCTCATTAGGCCAAAATGCCTCCTTTTGCAAGTCATCTCTGAGTTTTTGAGTTAGAGAGCAATTCCACCACAGCTCATGATCCAAACACATCCAATGTATCATATATAAGCTGTTCAAATACTCACCCTTGATATGAAACGCCAAAATCAGAAAGTCAACCTCCAAAACCTCAAATTTTGATTTTTCTGCATTTTTCAAGCCATGTCTTGATTCACTCACTTCCAATACCAAACAAGGCCTCAAACACACTCAAAATATCATCCTCAAACTGTCCCAATTGGTTCCCCTCATCTGGAACATCATTTGAGTGAGTTGTCATTTTGGTCACTTTTGCCACTTTTGCAAGAAAGAGACAGTTCTTGTTCCTGAGGTTTCCAGCTGGTTTTGATCATCCTAAAAGCTTCTAAGGGATTAATCAAGAGTGTCTAAAGCATTGGATTACTTCTGGCACAAGGATCTTGAAAGATAGCACAATGAGCTTCAAGAGGAAAGTGCATCACAACTTAAACTCTTTAAATCATGCATTGCTTTGATGTCCATTGATTATGGACATCTCATACATGTCATATATGTTGTGTTTGAACCAATTTTCCATGCTATTATTGCCTGTATAATGAGATAGCATAGAACATGCAAATCTAGGCCTATTTTGAAATCACTATCAGATTTTAAAATAGGGACCTCTTTAGAAAAATCTAAAAGCACCATTGGATTCCTCATGAAATTCTAGGCAGGATACACCTAAATTTTGTCCAAATCCATGGAGAATTGAGGAAGTTAGAGCCTTCATGCAAATCCACCAAACTTGGGTTTTTGCCTTGGCCATGCCTAAAAGCGAGTCACCCTTATGTATTAATGGGGTGATTTTGATACACGGATGTATCACCACCCTAGTGGTAGTGCGCATGTGTGTTTGGTTAGGAGGTTGTGGGTTCAAGACCCACCCAGACCATTTTGCCATTTTTGCATATTTTGCTATTTTTCACATTTTTATGGTTTTTATTAATTAATTCTAAAATTAATTTCTCTTTTAATTTTAATTATTTTTTACTGGTTCTTTTTTTGAAAATTCACAAAAATATTAAAATATTTTATTCTACAAAAATTTCACAAAAATATTATTTATTTCACATATTTAGTATTTTTGTAAAGAATCATGTTTTATTTGTTTTTTTAACATTTAAAAATATTTCTTTCTCTTGATTTTGCAAATTCAAATGATTTTCAAAACATTCTATGAATGAAACCTGATTTTTTAAACATTAATCCAAGATCACAACTTGTTTTTCACACATGTTTAATATTTTTGATCATTTTAATTGAATTTTTATTCAATTAAAATACATTTTTAAATCAAATTAGGGTTTTTGCTTATTTTCACCCTCACAAATATTTTTCAAAACACTTTGGGCATCTAATAGAGTGTAAGACCCAACCCTCTTTTGTACATAAATAATTTTGGGCCTCAGTCATCGTATAAGTCCTGATACGATTCTTAAAATAACGGTGCGATCGTTATTTTTCTTTGGGACGCTCCATGAATTGTAAGCCCCATCTCTTGTAAAAATAAACTTTTGGGCCTCTAATAGAGTGTAAGACCCAATCCCTTTGTACAAAAAACTTTTTTGGGCCTCAGTCATTGTATAAGTCCCGATACAATTTTCAGATCAACGGTACGACCACTGTTTTTCATTTGGGCCTCTCCTTGAGTATAAGCCCCAATCTTTTCAAAACAACTTGCCCTTTTGATTTAGGTTCAAATTCATAGTTGTTATCAAAACTTTCTTTAATTTTTTGAACAACTAACCATACAGCTGTTACAATGGAAGCTTGCTCACCTGTATGTTTTAAATAGCTTCCTTTTACATACTTGCACACACACACACACATACACACACACACACACACACACACACATATATATATATATATATATATATATTTGTTTGTGCTGGAAGCTTGCTCACCTGTAAGTCCTCCTACCCTCTTTTACATACAGTATTTATTTCATCTGTATATATATGCTTGTATATATTTGCTTAGAGTTTTCCCCGGCAATTAGGTCTAGAATTAGATAAAGCCAGTGGTCACTCTTTCAACACAGTCAAAACTTGTTCCCCATAGGAATTTCCAGATACAGTCTCGCCTCCCCTTGGGCTTATACAATATGGAACAAAGAGAAAGGCATTATTCCCGGTGAAACTTTTCTCAGACTGTCACTATTAGAAAATTGTCAAAGAAATTCATTTCCCCCAGAGTGGATTAATTCCCGGTGAAACTTCTCTTGAATTTCTTCAAACCCTAGAATTGTTCACTAAAGAAAAGATTATTCTCGATGAAACTTTTCTTGAACTTTTCTTAGGTTTGGACCCACAGGCTTCCTAAAAGCATCCCCGCCTCCTCTTGGGCTTTGTACAAGGACCCTCCGGCTTCTTAGAAGTTTTCATGCCTTCTCTTGGGCTTAGTACAAGGACCCAAAGACCTCCTACAGGTATAGGACATAACTTAGTCATCCTTTGATAGTTCAATCCTCCAGAGAGTCAGAGTCAAAACATCAGAACAATTTAGGGTTGATTCTCATCCCTTAAAACATCAGCCTCCTCTTGGGCATCATACAATGATAAGCCTTCTCACAGTAGACTTGGACAATCTCATCCCTTTTTGGATCTCAAGAAACCCTCAAGTTTCCCAAAAGCACAGGATAAACCCTGATCATCTCACCAATTACCAACAGAGTTAAAACTTCTCACTTTATTTTTCCCCCAGCTAGGGTCAAATCACTATCAATAAACCTTTATCAGACCTCATGGTCTCTGATATCTCCACTCTTCTGTAGTCCTCAGCAAGAGTTTATTCCCCACTTTAGACCTGTCTCTGGATCTCAATAATCCTCAGTAGAAGTTAGCCTCCTCTTAGGCTTTGTATAAAGATATTTCCTCACTCTCTTGTTGAGTCAATCACAACTAGCCTCCTCTTAGGCTTTGTATAAGGATCTTTCAACAGTCTCTTGTTGAGTCAATCATCTTTTTTAGCCTCAATCTTGGGCTTTGTACAAGACAGATAAAAACACTCTCTTGTTGAGTCAATCATTTTCAGCTTTCTCTTAGGCTTTGTATAATGATCCTTCTTTTCCTCAGCAAAAGTCAACTTCAATCTTGGGCTTTGTACAAGACAGATAAAAACACTCTCTTGTTGAGTCAGTCAAATATCTTTCAGCCTCAATCTTGGGCTTTGTACAAGATACCATATAAAATCTCCTTAAGTAGAGTCGATCCTCTTTTCAGCCTCAATCTTGGGCTTTGTACAAGACAAATCATAATCTCCAGCAGAGTCAATCTTCTTTTATCCTCAATCTTGGGCTTTGTACAAGATAGATAAAACCTCTCACCCGTAGAGTCAGTTTCCCATTTTAGCCTCAATCTTGGGCTTTGTACAAGACACGTACAAATATTCCCCAGTGGAGTCAATAACTCTCTCTTAGCCTCCATCTTGGGCTTTGTATAAGACAGACAAAATTATTTCCCCGGAAAAGTCAATGTTTAGCCTCCTCTTAGGCTTTGTATAATGATCTCCCAAAAGAGTCAGTCTCTTTCTAGCCTCAATCTTGGGCTTTGTACAAGACAGATAAAACTCCCTAAACAAAGTCAACCTTTAGCTTCAACCTTGGGCTTTGATCAAGGCACACAAAAATCAACATCCCCTAAGAGGAAATCAAAATCTCTCTGTAGGAAGACATTTCTCTGTATATCACACATCAAACATAAAATCAAAACAAACCCTAATTCCAGATAACTGCTGTAAGTGGCACACTTGTTGATTCAAATATCCAAGCTATAGTCTATCTTTTATCCTGGTAAATCCCTTCTTTCATCTAATTGCTATGATTGCTCTGATTTCCCTGTTTTCTTTAATGGGAATACTTAGGCATAAGATTGCGAAATCTTAGCGAGCATACCAATTAAAAACTTTAGGTCCAGTACCTTCATACAAATCAAAAACCTTAGGTCCAGTACCTTACCATCGAAAAAAACCTGAAATCAACAAAAACTCTCTCTCTCAACACTCCCAAAGGAGAAACTTTCCCAACCCATGACAGACAAACACCAGTAAGTAGAAAACAGTGTAGAAATTGCTAATAACTTGTGGATAACCACATATAGGATGGGTAATTGACAACTCCCCATTGTATAACCTGACCCCGAACTCCCCAATCTCTTAAGCATTTGTTCAATTAAACATTTGCATGCAAGGTTAGTTTTAGATAGCTTCCATTTCCTTTTCAGCTTCATAGGATAAATAACAAATGAGAAAATAGCACCCAATCCCTACCATTGCGGTGAGGGAAAACCCATGGCAATAAGGTGGTCGCGTCACCGACAAAAATCGCACGCTACAGAAAAATGGCGACTCTGCTGGGGAGCCAAACTAGGATTAGAATTCCTAAGAGGTCTAGGTTGTTAGCAATCATACTATATATATATATATATATTGCTTTTTTTACTTGATATCCGTGTTTATTTTTCTGTCAATGGGAATGCGATTGATACACATGTGGAAAGTTTGAGAGAACCCTAAGATAAGGGATGGCATAGACGGGGAAACTTGCAGGGAGTGAATCCCGAACAAGCGAACCTTGTAGACCATCAAATTAGGCGAGGGCCCGTGTGGATACTATGTTGAATGACCGATTGTCGTGAAAACAGACACTATCTCAGTACGACACCCGTGACCCTGAGGATTTAGTAGACATTAACCATATGACCACTTGGTAGTGCAGTGACAATCAGAAATAGTTGATACGCGATACTAAACTCAAATGAGATTACCCTAGGATGCTACAGCTCGCTCGGGTGAACCAGCTTACTGTTGATATCCCTAGGGGGGTCAATGATTTTGGGAACCTTTAACCCGTTCTACAGGTACAAAAACTGACCAGAATATAACCTTTGGGGATGGGTAGAGCCATGACTCCATGTTCGTGACGTTGAACCCTTGAACCCATGTTTTTTCAATGTTTTTGTGTGCTGCATTCATGCATTCATTTAAAAAACTCTTAAACAAAGAAAAATATTCTCTTTTCTCTGCTCTTCTTTTTTCAAAAATAAACTAAAACAGTAATTGCAAATATCAGAAAGATTGCGTTATGGATTTCGGTAGAAGAAAGACGCACAAGTACACCTTCAAGGCTCCAAAACTAGAGGATTTAAGGAGGTTGGTAAGGATGATTACCAACCCTGATGCTTTCAGAGCTAAGCATGGAGAATTACTGTCTCTGTTAAGGGTCCACGTAGTTCAAGGAATTCTGTCTACGTTAATTCAGTTTTATGATCCGGTTTATCACTGTTTCACATTCCCGAATTATCAACTAGCACCAACACTGGAAGAGTACTCTCATTTAACTGATTTACCTATCACTGACCAAGCTCCATTTTTTGGACTGGAAGAAATTCCAAAGGATCAAACCATTGCTAGGGCAATCTATTTGGATGAGTCAGAAGTCAGGACTCACATGACCACTAAGGAAGGAATCCAGGGTTTACTAGCTAAATTCCTGACAGAGAAAGCTCTATACTTTGCCAGCATAGGAAACATGACTTCTTTCGAAGATATCGTTGTTTTACTCGCATATAGGTTATTCATCTTTCCCAACATCGATAACTTCGTCGATACCAATGCCATTAAGATATTTCTAATTGGAAACCCCGTACCAACCTTGCTCGCAGATGCTTATCATTATTTACACTTGAGGAATTTGTACAGCGGAGAAATGATCACATGCTGTGTACCCTTACTCTACAAATGGTTCACTTCGCATTTACCCAAGTCTGCTGCATTTTGGGATCACAAGAGTACTCTACGTTGGTCACAGAGAATCATGTCTCTTACCAACTCTGACATAGATTGGTACAATAGGATTTATGAGGGGATAAAGATCATCGACAGATGTGGAAACTTCCATAATGTACCCCTCATAGGAACTAAAGGAAGAATCAACTATCATCCAATTTTAGTTCGCCGTCAACTCGGATACCCGATGAAGCATATCCCGCATAATGTTCATCTGGAAGGTCTTTTCTTCAAGGAAGGAGAAAATGACAGGGCACTAAAGAAGGAAATAGTGCATGCCTGGCAACACATTCACATGAAAGGAAGAGAGTCTCTAGGAAGACCAGACTGTATCTCCGTAGAACCTTATCTCCACTGGGAACAAACTAGAGCCCTCAAGCTGAGGATGCCTTACCCTCGTCAAGAAGTTCTTCTGTTAAAGGAATTCGTCCTTTATTTTATGTCTGATACAGAAAAACTCCAGGTCGCTGTCAACAAAGTTCAACGGGAGAAAAGCTCTTGGAAAAACAAGTACCGAATCCTCAATGTGGAGTGTACCAAAATTCAGGAACTATTAAAAGAAAAGGATGCTCTGATTGAGATTCTAGAACAGCATGCTATGGAAGATCAAAGGAACTTGCTCACTCCTTTCCCTTGGCAAAGGACTAACAACCCGACAACGGCTGAAGAACCCCGATAAAAAAAAAAGGAAAATACCAGAACCAGCATCTGAGATCTCCTCAGAGAGGACTCAGGATGCCTGAGCTTAGACATTTTCCTTACAACACTTTGTAAAATACTGTATTTTCCCTTTCTGCAATCTTTTAAATTCAATTAAAAAAAGGGGTCTCCCCACTGTATGATATTTGAAATCTATTTGTTGAAGTTTCTTTTTGATTAAAACAAAAAATATATATATATATATATATCATTGCATATCATTCATCATTCTCACATAATGCGTTCTTCTTATCTTCGAGTCTCACGTATGTGTCATGATTCTAGAGTCAAACTGTCTCATTCGTATAATACTCGGGCCAATCGACAAAATAAAATGGACGATCTCGAGGAAGAGAATAGAGAGCTGAGAGAAAAAGTCGATGCTCTAAAGGAAAGTTTGGAAAAACTTCATAATGACATGCAATCCCTGGCAGCAACCCAGAGACAACAACAAAGGAATGTGATCTCAGAGATCACAACTACGTCTGGAGCGGAGACATATAATCCTCGGTACAACATGCCTAAAGGTCGCCCCTGGGGCATGCCTATCAACTTTGTCCCTGAGGGATACATCCCACCGGTCACTGAAGACCCAGAAATCGCAGCAGGAACCGCTGGGCCTAAAGGTTACAAACTTCGGGAAAGCAAAGACGCAAGAGTTATGACAGCAACTCCTGAAGGTTACAAACTTCAGGGCATGGAAGCACCAAGAGTCACCACCATAATGACTATACCACAACCAGTGGTACACACTGTCCCGGAAGGACAAATTCCACAAGTAAGTTTTGGCGGAAACGAAGACATGTACGAAAGGATGAATAAGTTCCAAGAACAATTCTTGGAGATGCAGAAGGAACTGCATGCCATTCGCGGTCAGAATTTATTCGGAAAGGACGCCGCAGACCTTTGTCTGGTCCCTAATGTGAAAATACCACACAAATTCAAGGTGTCTGACTTTGAAAAATACAAGGGCAACTCTTGCCCTCAAATTCATTTGGTGATGTACGCTCGAAAGATGTTAATTCAGACAGAGAATCAACAGCTACTGATCCATTATTTCCAAGACAGTTTAACCGGTGCCGCACTCAAATGGTACATGGGTTTAAACCGCACCAAGATCATCACTTTCAGAGATCTCAGCGCTGCCTTCGTTCAGCAGTACAAATACAATTTGGACATGGCACCAGACTGAGATCAACACAGAGCAATGTCGCAGAAGGACAAAGAAACTTTTAAGGAATATGCTCAGAGATGGCGTGAAATTGCCACTCAGATATGTCCCTCTCTCGAGGAAAAAGAGATGACCAAGATCTTTTTGAAAACCTTAAGTTCATTTTACTACGACCGAATGGTCGCCAGTGCGCCCAGGGACTTCACTGAAATGGTGAACATGGGGGTACGCCTTGAAGAAGCAGTCCGAGAAGGAAGATTGGTCAAAGATGTAGAGCCATCTAGCTGTACCAAAAGATACGCTAGTGCTTTCCCAAAGAAAAAATAGCAAGATATTGGTAATATCTCTCTCAGAAAGCAAAGACGAAGGTATCAACCAGTAGCAGCAGTAACTCTTGCTATCAACCCTGCGCTAGCTCTGACTTATCAACCTCAGGTTGCTCAGAGCCAACCAAATTAACAACAGTATCAGCAAAGGACACAATAGCCTCTTCAGCAGGCTCATCCTTAGTACAACAATAACAATCGTACAACACGACCACCAGGGTTTGACCCTATACCGATGTTGTACGCAGAACTATTTCCACTTCTACTGGTCAAGGGGCATGTCCAAACCAGGTCTCCTCTTATAGTACCAGAAAATCCTCCTTTTTGGTTCAAACCGGATCAAACTTGCCCTTACCATCAAGGAGGATCGGGGCACAACATTGAGAACTGTATCAGTTTCAAGTCCGATGTGCAGAAGCTTGTCAGGAACGGGGTCATCTCTTTCAAAGATACTAATCCGAATGTTCAGACGAACCCGTTGCCTCAACACGAAAAACTGCCGTAAATTTAATAGAAGAAGAATTTAGCCGCAGTTATCAAATTCAATATGACTCCTATTAGGAACCAATCTGGTCAGGATGCATTGCAGACAGAGCGAGTACGGTCATGTACCACCTCACAATTATCACCAGTGTGATATCTGCCCAAAGAATAATCAGGGGTGTTCTGTAGTGCGATCAACTCTACAAGAACAGATGGAACTCGGATGGATCCAAGATCACCGAATCCATGAGGTCAGCATGCCCATGTGCATCCCAACATTGTTCAGAACCACAACATTCTTGTAATGAACGTCAACTTAGTGGCGATGCATTCAAGGCAAAGTCAATATCATAATCTGCCACTGCACGATTACAATACCTGTCCGATCTGCTCAATAAGCAATCAGGGATGCTCTTTTGTACAAGAGGCCCTCCAGCGTCAGATGGATATCGGATGGATCCAGGACTATCAGGAGAGAAATACCATCAAGTCAATATGATTCAGATCTTTGACATACGCTTGATGAATACCAGTCTGGTAGAACTACATGCTAAGCAAGTCAGACTTGGCTTTCTGGCTTCACACGATTATCTGGACTGTGAACAATGCCATGAAGACGACCAAGGATGTGCACTTATCCAAAGAACACTTCAACACTTATTGGACCACTGGTGGCTTCCAATATACTTGGATGAAGCTACACAATAGATCAGTATGACTGACGAGAATCCTGATAGGCATCAAAGTCAGGATGTCTGCTCGATGGAAACAGATCTAGTAAAATTGCACTGCATACAAAGCGGACGTGGCCGGGTGCCACCACACAATTATGAGCGTTGTAGAGTTTGCTCAGAAAACAACCATGGATGTTATCTTGTACGGCCAGCTCTTCAAAATCAGTTGGACCGGAAAGAGATTCGACCATGTTCAAGTTCTGGTTCGATCAACGTGATACAAGACTATCTTCCTGATCAAGGCAAAGATGTTGTCATAATCTCCGATCATGGGAAGACCAAAAATGTTTGTGCCATAATCCCTATACTCCATGAATCAAGACTCCCTCTTGATAGTATAAAGATTTTCAACCTCGAACCAATTGAGGCTGTCTATGATGGTCAGAAAAATCAAAAAGCTCATGTGGTTATCTACCTGCCGGGACCAATACCGTACAAATCCGATAAGGCTATCCCTTACAAGTACGGTGCAACAACCATCGAAAATGGAAAGGAAACTCCATTACCCTCCGTCGTAAACATTGCCGACATCAGTCGAGTAACAAGGAGCGGCCAAATCTTTAACAGAGGAGTGGGAGAACCTGCCAAAGAAAAGGAACTTCAAACAGAAGTTCCAAATTAACCAGTCGGGCAATCCAGTAATCTCGACCTTTCAAAGAACAACGATGAGATGCTGAAGCTCATCCAGAAAAGCGAGTACAACATTGTGGACCAATTGTTGCAAACTCCATCTAGAATCTCTGTGCTTTCTCTCCTACTTAGTTTCGAAGTTCACAGGGAAGCTTTGCAGAAAGTCTTGAACCAAGCTTTCGTAGAACAAGCGGTGACGGTAAAACAGTTTGACAACATCATTTCCAACATCACTTCCTGCAACAATTTAGGATTCAGTGATGAAGAACCGCGGAAGAAGGCAAAAATCACAATATGGCGCTTAACATTACAGTCAACTGCCAGGATGATGCTCTAGCCAGCGTACTGGTAGACACAGGATCAGCTCTGAATGTTATGCCAAAATCAACTCTGATACGACTATCATTTCAAGGAACCCCGATGAGAGGCAGCGAGGTCATCGTCAAAGCCTTTGATGGATCTAGAAAAACATTTATCGGCGAAGTTGATCTTCCCATAACTATCGGTCCTCACACTTTCCAAGTCACTTTCCAGGTCATGGACATCCGGGCAGCGTACAACTGTTTATTAGGAAGACCTTGGATACACGAAGATGGGGCAGTCACTTCGACACTTCACCAGAAGATAAAGTTCGTCAAGAATGACAAGTTAGTCACAGTATGCGGAGAGCAGGCCTTAATCGTGAGCAACTTATCATTATTTTCCTGTGTAGAACCAGAGGAAATTGTTGAAATTCAGTTCCAAGCACTCTCGGTGAGCAATGAGAATCGACCAGAAAGAGGGACATCGATTTCCTCCTACAAAGATGCTCTCAAAGCGATCGAGAGTAATGACATAAAGGGATGGGGACAACTCGTAATTCCTACGGATAACAAGACAAAGAAAGGTCTTGATTTCTCCTCAGCCTGTACCCAAATTGCCAAGAAAGATGAAAGTTTTCATCCCATTCAGGACTTCTTCCACAATGGAGGCTTCCTCGACCCAGTGACTCAAGAAGTACACACCATCAATGAGGGTGACTCCTCCGATACAGATGAAGAGTAGAAGTCCTATCTCAACGAGGATGGTTATATGTCTCAGGAAGAAAGGCACATGCCATTCTGTTTTCCCAAACAGAGTCCGAGATATATACCAAGATCATACGTCAAGATGATGTACGGAGATTGTGATCCTGAGGGATGCCGTGCTCCACCCAACTCATTAGAGGAGGACACTCTGATGAAAGACAACTTCGACTATGACTATTATGACCCACTGGATGACTTGCCTATCTGGAAGTCAAACCCAGAAGACTTGGGGCAAAAGAGTCAGCCAAACAATGCCTATCAGCTGAGCAATATTGAAAAGAATACCTGCGTCCCCACCAAGTCATGGGATCATTACTCAGGACATTCAAAAAATATCCAGCACAACGATGAATCTGCAAAGATTGCAGGACAAGAGTTCATCAACTATGCTTTTCCTGAGGTCAACATCATCGAGAAAGATGACTCCTCCAATCCCACAGAAGTATGGGACACCTTAGGACAACCGAGTGGAAAGTACGACTTCTTGGTCAAGTACACTGCTCCTGAAAGCTCTCGTATCAGGTTCGAGGACATCCAGCTAACTGGATGGGGAGATCCTCTCGAGAGTGAAAACACTGTGAAGGATACAACAGAAGAGTTCGTTTACGACAACTGTGCATGGGAGGAAGACTCCAACGATCCTGCTCCGCCAAAAATCAATGTTATTTCTGAGGACAAGCCAAGAAAGAAGGTACCAGACTTTGTGATTCACCAAGGAGTTCGTCGCCAATGGGTTGCTGTCGATGTCCCGAAAATCGTCCATAAGTCTAAGTAATTGCCTTCTTTGTTTTAACCTTTCACCGTGCCCAGGTGAAACAGATGTTTTTATAGGGCTCACTTTTCTATAAATGTCCCTCTTCGCTTCGCCCAAAGCGACAAAGTTTTGTTTTATAGGGCTGTAGTTTCAAGAATCAACAAAATCATAAATAAACAATGTCATTCTGTAATTTCCGCAATTATTGCTGTTTTCCCTTTTCCTTTTTAGAAAATGGTAATCCTAAAACAACCCAAAAATAAATAAAAACAAGCATTTTTTAGAAAATACACCGCACACACTCTTGTATTCTCTCTATCTCTTCTAAAAAACAAATCATCACGTTATGCAGATTGCTTGTTTTAAACCCCATTGAAACACACGATCCAATGCCTTCTCCCAACTTTGAATTCCCGGTATTTGAGGCTGAAGAAGAAGAGGACGAAGAAATTCCAGAAGAGATCTCTTGATTACTTAGACAAGAGGAAAGGTCCATTGAACCTCACAAAGATCCGTTGGAAACGGTCAACTTGGGTTCAGAAGAAGAGAGGAAAAAAGTCAAGATTGGGGCACTGCTCAGTCCGAGTATCAGAAAAGGCTTGATAGAACTTCTCAAAGAGTTTCCAGATGTGTTTTCTTGGTCCTATCAGGACATGCCAGGGTTGGATACCAGCATCGTGGAGCATCATTTACTATTAATATCAGAATGTCCGCCGGTGAAACAAAGGCTGAGACGGACTCACCCGGATATGGCTATCAAAATCAAGGAGGAAGTGCAAAAATAGATCGACGCAGGTTTCCTTGCCACCTCAGTATATCCTCAATGGCTAGCCAACATAGTGCCAGTTCCGAAAAAGGACAGAAAAGTCAGAATGTGCGTGGACTACAGGGATCTGAACAAAGCCAGTCCAAAGGATGACTTTCCCTTACCGCACATAGACATGCTGGTAGATAGTACAACAAAGTTCAAAGTCTTCTCCTTCATGGATGGATTCTTGGGCTATAATCAAATCAAAATGGCACCGAAAGTTATGGAGAAAACTTCATTCATTACCCCATGGGGCACCTTTTGTTACAAGGTAATGCCGTTCGGTTTGAAGAACGTCGGGGCAACCTATCAAAGGGCCATGACAACTCTGTTTCACGACATGATGAATAAAGAAATCGAAGTGTATGTCGATGATATGATTTCCAAATCTAAAACAGAAGAGGAGCATGTGACCCACTTGTCAAAGTTATTTGAGCGTATGAGGAAGTACAAACTCCTCTTGAATCCCAATAAATGCACGTTTGGTGTTCGCTCAAGAAAGCTTTTAGGATTCATCGTTAGCCAGAAGGGAGTTGAGGTTGATCCTGACAAGGTCAAGGCCATTCAAGAAATTCCTTCACCAAAGACTGAGAAACAGGTTATAGGATTTTTGGGACGTCTGAATTATATCTCAAGGTTTATATCCCTCGTGACCGCAACATGCACGCCAATCTTTAAACTACTAAAAAAGAATCAAAGCTGCGTATGGACAGAAGACTGCCAAAAAGCATTCGACAACATTAAAGAACATCTGTCGAATCCACCGATTCTGTCACATCCAGTGGAGGGAAGACCACTGATCACTTGCTTAACCGTCCTGGAAGACTCCATGGGTTGTGTGCTTGGACAACAAGATGAAATCAAAAGAAAAGAGTCTGCCATCTACTATTTAAGCAAGAAATTTACCGACTGTGAAACTCGGTACACTATGCTCAAAAAAACTTGCTGTGTTATGGCTTGGGCAGCCAAACGTCTTCGCCAGTACATGATTTGTCACACTACTTGGTTAATCTCCGAAATGGATCCGATCAAGTACGTCTTTGAAAAACCTGCTCTCACGGGAAGGATCGCCCGTTGGCAGATGTTGTTATTAGAATATGACATTGAGTACCATGCTCAGAAAGCCGTCAAAGGGAGTATTTTAGCCGATCATTTGGCTCATCAACCGATTGACGACCAGGAATTAGTTGGATTTGACTTCCCAGACGAAGATGTCATGTATTTGAAAATGAAAGATTGCGATGAACCGCTACCCAGTGAAGGGCCAGAACAGAGTTCCCAATGGGGACTAATCTTTGACGGAGTTGTCAACAATTATGGAAACGGAATTAGGGAAATCATCGTAACACCTCAGGGTACCCATATTCCTTTCGCTGCCAGATAACATTCAAGTGAACAAACAACGAGGCCGAATATGAAGCTTGTATCATGGGTCTCGAAGAAGCCATTGACTTAAGGATAAAGAACTTGGATGTGTATGGAGACTCTGCCCTGGTTATCAATCAGATCAAAGGAGATTGGAACACATACCAATCAGGACTGATTCCTTACAAAGATTATGCGAGAAGGTTGTTACCATTCTTCAACAGAATCGAGTTTCATCACATCCCTCGTGAAGAGAATCACATGGTTGATGCACTAGCCACTCTCTCTTTAATGATTAGTGTAGGTCAATGGAATGATGTACCTAAGATTGACATAATGCGCCTAGAACGGCCCACTTACATCTTCGCGATTGAAGCAGTCATAGACAACAAACCTTGGTATCATGATATCAAGTGCTTCCTTAAAAAACAAGAGTACCCACCTGGGGCATCAAGAAAAGACAGGAAAACCATCAGAAGATTGGTAGGCAGCTTCTTCCTGAACGGTGATACACTCTATAAGGGAAACTTTGACAATGTTTTGCTCCGATGCGTAGACAGACTAGAAGCAAACATGTTGATGAAAGAAATTCATGAAGGATCCTTTGGCACTCATGCCAATGGGCACACAATGGCGAGAAAAATTCTGAGAGCAGGGTACTATTGGTTGACAATGGAATTCGATTGCTACAAGTACATGAGAAAATGTCACAAGTGTCAAATATACTCATAGAAAATCCATGTACCGCCAACACATCTCAAAGTTCTCTCTTCCCCATGGCCCTTTTCCATATGGGGAATCGACATGATTGGCATGATCGAACCCAAGGCTTTGAATGGACATCGGTTCATCCTGGTAGCCATTGACTACTTCACCAAGTGGGTCGAAGCAGCGTCATACGCCAATGTGACCAGACAAGTCATGGTCCGATTTATTAAGAACAATCTCATATGCCGTTATGGTGTTCCATGCCAGATCATTACTGATAATGGATCTAACTTGAACAACAAGATGATGAAAGAGTTGTGCGTCGAGTTCAAGATCGAACACCATAACTCATCTCCCTACCGAACTAAGATGAACGGAGCGGTAGAAGCAGCTAACAAGAACATCAAGAAGATCGTTCAAAAGATGGTTGTAACCTACAAAGACTGGCATGAAATGCTGCCTTTTGCTCCTCACGGTTATCGCACATCTGTCCACACTTCAACATGGGCAACCCCTTTCTCTCTAGTATATGGCATGGAAGCAGTGCTCCCCATAGAAGTAGAGATCCCATTGATCCGGGTATTGATGGAAGCTAAGCTAACAAAACCTGAATGGTGTCAAAGTCGACACGATGAACTAAACCTAATCGAAGAAAAGAGAATGAGGGCTCTATGCCATGGTCAGTTATATCAGCAAAGAATGAAGAAAGCGTTTGACAAAAAGGTCTGACTCGTGTCTTTAGAAAAGGAGACCTCGTGCTCAAGAAGATACAATCATTCCTCACTGATTCCCGAGGCAAATGGACTCCGAACTATGACGGTCTCTATGTGGTCAAGAAAGCCTTCTCAGGCGGCGCCTTGAGACTCGCAACCATGGGTGGAGAGGAATTTGCCTACCCCACAAATGTCGATGTAGTCAAGAAATACTTCGCCTAAATAAAAAAAACATCTCGGTGGATTGAAAACCCGAAAGGACCGTCCACGAAAAAATTAGAGACATAAGCAAAAATCATCCCGATGGATTGGAAATTTCAAAGTACAATCCAGGAAAAAATTAGGGATTCATGGCAAGTAACTACGTCCGACAAGGTTAAATCCCCAGCAGTAATGCCATCCATAAGGAAAACTTCAGTCAAGGTCATCTTCGACAGAAGCTCAAGATGTCTAGAATTCAAAGTTGGTAGAAGGATAACAGTAGTTATGTTTCAAAGTAGCCCATTTTCCCATAAATTACCATTTTCTAAATATTGTAATGCTCTATGGGATCACGCACTTGGCTGATTTCCATTCTATCAATAAAATTTGAGCCCTAGTGCTTTTGTTTGCAATTCTCATTTGTTTTAGCTTTACACAATGACATTTTTAACATGATCAACGATTCTTGAAATAAAACAAAAATGAATTTACTTGTCAAAACTTTTTTGCTTTTAAAATAAAGATGGAAATTCCTTTTGACTGATGAACATCAAAAAAGAGCATTGATAGCTTCTCCAGAAGTGATCGAACCTCAAAGTACAGAATCAAAGTACTTCTTCTAAACCAGTACGCCTGAGCGAAGGATTAACTATTTCAGATGCCATGTTTCATCTGATATCCCCGGCAGAGTTCGTATCTCTTAAGACCGATTGACTTTTCTCATCCACAAGGACTACCTCTCCTAAGCAAGGCAGGATTGCTATTTTGAACCAATGGTACTTCTTTTTCCCTGTAGTGGCCGAGTATCCAGTCGTGTTTATTCACCAGTCTGCATGTCGCGTCAGTTTGTCAGCTTAAACATACATACATCATGCATAATTAATTTACATTCATAATCATATCGCATTAATATCACTTTAGTCATACTCATTTCCCCAAGTGATAAAAACCTATTGTCAATCAAGTTGTCAGTTGTCCTTTCCAAGTCGGATAAGACAAAATCCTGGTCTAAGTCCTTTCCTTGTCAGGAAAAGTGCCACCTAAACAATCTCTCCCCCCAGTTTATTTCTGGATTGGAGACAATCCTCGAACACTTTGTTAACTTGAACCTCTGAAAGGCAAGAAGACATTTGACAAACGTCACTCTTCACCATCGAAGATGATATTTTCGCTTTCCCGAATTAAGGAAAATCCCATGAGAAAGCCTCTCAACCGAAGAATCTCAGTAATACATTGATTTTTCTCCTAAGAAAGTCGATGTTAATGAAGTCCTCAAAATTGGATTGTATCACATGGCATTTCTCCGAGAAGATCTCGAAGAAAAGTATGATGTAATATCCCCAAGCGAAAAGCAGTCTATCAAGAGACTCATTTCCCCAGTAGAGTCAACAAATGGCATCTCCAACAGAGAAGTTTGCACACCTCTACAGCTTAGACAGATGGGTACCCCCAGCAAGTCTGACATCAAAATTTTCAATCAAATGGCGTCTCCCCCAGTATAGCTCGGCGAGAAGTTTGATGAAAACCGCTACGCATAGTGTTCCTTGTCAAGGAAGAAACTCGACAAGAAGAAACTAAGACCAGTTCCGTGGAGGAAAACCAGGATCGAGGGGAAGTTTATTTCAAAAACTAAGACCAGTTCCGTGGCTGAAAACCAGGATCGAGGGGAGGTTTATTTCAAAAGAAACTGAGACCAGTTCCGTGGCTAAAGACCAAGGATCGAGGGGAGGTTTATTACAAAAAGAAACTTAGACCAGTTCCATGGCTGAAGACCAGGATCGAAGGGAAGTTTTACCCTTTTCTAAGTAACATTGCTTAGCAAAAGAAGATTGACGGGCGAACTGCCATTCATAACCACCATCAAAATTTCGGGTATTCCGATATTTAACCCTCTTGCACCCCAAATGCCCGAATATCTTCGCCATTCACACTTTCGGGTCCAAGAAGATTAAATAGGGGCATCTGTCATACCCCAAATTTTGACCACCAAGATTTTCCATCATTATGCAAATCATTGCCACAACATGGATGTGCCATCATGCCTCATCAATTTCCTCAAGGATTGTTGAGCTTTCACTACTACCAAGAATTAGGGTTTAGGCCCTCTCTGAGCATTTAGGCAAAAGATCAATCAAGAAATGACATTATCTTCAACTTGTCCTAACCCTTAAACACCCATAAAGGATCAAGAGGACTCCCACATTAAGAATCAAGCACAAAGTTGCAACATTCCAAGTGGATCAAGTCTCAAGATCGCCAGTGTCACCAAATTAGGGTTTTGGTCGACCAAGGCCTCGAGATGAAAATTTTCCTCTGGTCATGAGCCAATACTTCAAAACATGATCCAAAATGCTCCAAGGGACCTCATGGACCCAATCATCAAGTCAATTTAGCCTCAGGGGATGCATTCATAAAAAATCAGGAATTAGGGTTTCTTGACCTAATTCACCCCTAAGTTGACTTTTAGAGCAAAACATGAGCCAAGACCTCAAGACATGATTTGAGGACCTCAAATACACCACATTGATCCATTTGCAACAATGGATTGTTCCAAGAAGCCTGATTCACAAGTTTCAATTTCATCTGGACCACAATTAGGGTTTTGAAGGAAAAGTCAACAGTACCTTTGACTTTTGACCAAGACATGCTCCCAAACCTTGGGACATGATTCAAGCACCCTAAAACACCTATGGAATCCATCCATTAGGTTTGAATTAGGTCAAGAACTTGATTGCACAAAGAATCTCACATTTTGGATTTCATCTGTCAAAAAGTCAACTATGCAAAATATCAAGTTTAACTTTTTGGAATTTTTCACAAATATGGTTCCCCTAAGTCAAAAACAATGTTAATGTATGGTATTGATCATCATCCATCAAGAAAAATCAAGAAAAGTGAGGTTTCTTGCAAAAGGGGCAACCTTGAGAAACCAAATTTTTTCTAAGTTATAGAACAAAAGTGGTTTTTACCCAATTTTGCAAGGTCATAACTCCTAAACCACAAGGCATTTTCCCCCATTCAAAGCTGAAATGAAAGTCAATCTGACATACTTCAAATATGTCAACTACAAGAGATTCCAAATCCTCATGGATTTTGAGTTATGGATTGATCAAAATCACAAAAACATGAAAATGACCACTTTTTCCAACACTTAGTGAAATTTTCAATAAGTCAGAATCTGTCTTACTTTTTCCAAAATGTAGAGGCATATTTCACTTTGATCCAAGCTAAACCAGGACCAATGTTGGACATCAAAGTTGAACTATGCCATGAGGGCTTTCCAACAAGTACCATATCATCTCCAAATTCAATTTGAGTAGGGAGTTCTAACCCTGGGAACATGGCATCATGGATTGATTTTTTTCAAGGCAGATTATAGGTCATTTGCTCGATTTGGCCAAATCAGATAATTCCAAGCCTTGTCATCCATTTGGACACCTAAAGGGATAAAATCAAAGAGGAATGATCTGATCCACAAGCCTCCCAAGTCCAAGGAACTACATATAGCCATAAGTGCCCTAAAAAGGCTTAAAAGCTCAAAGACTCCAATTTTGTTTCAAAGCATTCAATGGATACATCAAGTTGGCATGGACTGAAGCAAATCTAACTGAATGAGTCAAGATTCCACTCTGAATCAAAGGACCATAGGCCTGTGCCCTAACCTCAAGTCAATGGCTAGAGGAGACTAAAGATTCCTTTTGCTACAATTGGCTAAGGGACTGTCCAAGCTGCCATTCACTATTGCTTGCAAAACAAACTTACTCTACTATAAATAGAGCTCATTTGTGATCAGTTTGAGTACACCAAAGCACTACAACACTTGCTTTCCTCAAAATCTCTCTCATTAGGTCAAAATACCTTCTTTTGCAAGTCATCTATGAGTTTTTGAGTTAGAGAGCAATTCCACCACAACTCATGATCCAAACACATCCAATGTATCATATATAAGCTGTTCAAACACTCACCCTTGATCTGAAACACCAAAATCAGAAAGTCAACCTCCAATACCTCAAATTTTGACTTTTCTGCATTTTTCAAGTCATGTCTTGATTCAGTCACTTCCAAAACCAAACAAGGCCTCAAACACACTCCAAATATCATCCTTAAACTTTCCCAATTGGTTCCCCTTATCTGAAACATCATTTGAGTGAGTTTCCATTTTGGTCACTTTTGCCACTTTTGCAAGAAAGAGTCAGTTCTTGTTCCTGAGGTTTCCAGCTGGTTTTGATCATCCTAAAAGCTTCTAAGGGATCAATCAATAGTGTCTAAAGCATTGGATTACTTCTGGCACAAGGATCTTGAAAGATAGCACAAGGAGCTTCAAGAGGTAAGTGCATCACAACTTGAAATCTTTAAATCATGCATTGCTTTGATGTCCATTGATTATGGACATCTCATACATGTCATATATGTTATGTTTGAACCAATTTTCCATGCTATTATTGCCTGTATAATGAGATAGCATATAGCATGCAAATCTAAGCCTATTTTGAAATCACTATCGGGTTTTAAAATAGGGACCTCTTTAGAAAAATCTAAAAGCACCATTGAATTCCTCATGAAATTCTAGGCAGGATACACCTAAAGTTTGTCCAAATCCATGGAGAATTGAGGAAGTTAGAGCCTTCATGCAAATCCACCAAACTTGGTTTTTTGCCTTGGCCAGGCCTAAAACCAAGTCACTCTTATGTATTAATGGGGTGGTTTTGATACACGGATGTATCACCACCCCAGTGGTAGCGCGCATGTGTGTTTGGTTGGAAGGTCGTGGGTTCAAGACCCACCCATACCATTTTGCCATTTTTGCATATTTTGCTATTTTCCACATATTTTATGGTTTTTATTAATTAATTCCAAAATTAATTTCTCTTTCAATTTTAATTATTTTTTACGGGTTCTTTTTTTGAAAATTCACAAAAATATTAAAATATTTTATTCTACAAAAATTTCACAAAAATATTATTTATTTCACATATTTGGTATTTTTGTAAAGAATTATGTTTTATTTGTTTTTTTTAACATTTAAAAATATTTCTTTCTCTTGATTTTGCAAATTCAAATGATTTTCAAAATATTATATGAATGAAACATGATTTTTTAAACATTAATCCAAGATCACAACTTGTTTTTCACACATGTTTAATAATTTTGATCATTTTAATTGAATTTTTATTCAATTAAAATACATTTTTAAATCAAATTAGGGTTTTTGCTTATTTTCATTCTCACAAATCTTTTTCAAAACACTTTGGGCCTCTAATAGAGTGTAAGACCCAACCCTCTTTTGTACATAAATAATTTTGGGCCTCAGTCATTGTATAAGTCCTGATACGATTCTCAAAATAACGGTGCGATCGTTATTTTTCTTTGGGCCTCTCCTTGAATCGTAAGCCCCATCTCTTGTAAAAATAAACTTTTGGACCTCTAATAGAGTGTAAGACCCAATCCCTTTGTACAGAAAACCTTTTTGGGTCCCAATCATTGTATAAGTCCCGATACAATTTTTTGATCAACGATACGACCATTGTTTTTCACTTGGGCCTTTCCTTGAGTATAAGCCCCAATCTTTTCAAAACAACTTTCCCTTTTGATTTAGGTTAAAATTCATAGTTGTTATCAAAACTTTCTTTAATTTCTTGAACAAGTAACCATACAGCTGTTACAATGGAAGCTTGCTCACATGTAAGTTTTAAACAGCTTCCTTTTACATACTTGCACACACACACACACACACACACACACACACACACACACACACACACACATATATATATATATATATATATATATATTTGTTTGTGTTGGAAGCTTGCTCACCTGTAAGTCCTCCTACCCTCTTTTACATACAGTATATATTTCATCTGTATATATATGCTTATATATATTTGCTTAGAGTTTTCCCCGACAATTAGGTCTAGAATTAGATAAAGCCAGTGTCACTCTTTCAACACTGTCAAAACTAGTTCCCCATAAGAATTTCCAGATACAGTCTTGCCTCCTCTTGGGCTTATATAATATGGAACAAAGAGAAAGACATTATTCCCGGTGAAACTTTTCTCAGACTGTCACTATTAGAAAATTGTCAAAGAAATTCATTTCCCCCTGAGAGGATTAATTCTCGATGAAACTTCTCTTGAATTTCTTCAAACCCTAGAACTATTCACTAAAGAAAAGATTATTCCCAGTGAAACTTTTCTTGAACTTTTCTTAGTTTTGGACCCACAGGCTTCCTAAAAGCATCCCCGCCTCCTCTTGGGCTTTGTACAAGGACCCTCAGGCTTCTTAGAAGTTCTCATGCCTTCTCTTGGGCTTAGTACAAGGACCCAAAGACCTCCTACAGGTATAGGACAGAACTTAGTCATCCTTTGATAGTTTAATCCTCCAGAGAGTCAGAGTCAAAACACCAGAATAATTTAGGGTTGATTCTCATCCCTTAAAACATCAGCCTCCTCTTGGGCATCATACAAGGATAAGCCTTCTCACAGTAGACTTGGACAGTCTTATCCCCTTTTGGATCTCAAGAAACCCTCAAGTTTCCCAAAAGCACAGGATAAACCCTGATCATCTCACCAATTACCAACAGAGTTAAAACTTCTCACTTTATTTTTCCCCCATCTAGGGTCAAATCACTATCAATAAACCTTTATCAGAACCTCATGGTCTCTGATATCTCCACTCTTCTGTAATCTTCATCAAGAGTTGATTCCCCACTTTGGACCTGTCTCTAGATCTCAATAATCCTCAGCAGAAGTTAGCCTCCTCTTAGGCTTTGTATAAAGATCTTTCCTCCCTCTCTTGTTGAGTCAATCACAACTAGCCTCCTCTTAGGCTTTGTATAAGGATCTTTCAACACTCTCTTGTTGAGTCAATCATCTTTTTTAGCCTCAATCTTGGGATTTGTACAAGACAGATAAAAACACTCTCTTGTTGAGTCAATAATTTTTAGCTTTCTCTTAGGCTTTGTATAATGATCCTTCTTTTCCTCAGCGAAAGTCAGCCTCAACCTTGGGCTTTGTACAAGACAGATAAAAACACTCTCTTTTTGAGTCTGTCAAATATCTTTCAGCCTCAATCTTGGGCTTTGTACAAGACACCATATAAAATCTCCTTAAGCAGAGTCGATCCTCTTTTCAGCCTCAATCTTGGGCTTTGTACAAGACAAATCATACTTTCCAGCAGAGTCAATCTTCTTTTAGCCTCAATTTTGGGCTTTGTACAAGACAGATAAAACCTCTCACCAGTAGATTCAGTTTCCCCTTTTAGCCTCAATCTTGGGCTTTGTACAAGACACATACAAATATTCCCCAGTGGAGTCAATAACTCTCCCTTAGCCTCAATCTTGGGCTTTGTGCAAGACAGACAAAATTATTTCCCCGGAAAAGTCAATGTTTAGCCTCCTCTTAGGCTTTGTATAATAATCTCCCAAAAGAGTCTCTTTCTAGCCTCAATCTTGGGCTTTGTACAAGACAGGTAAAACTCCCTAAACAAATTTAACCTTTAGCTTCAACCTTGGGCTTTGATCAAGGCACACAAAAATCAACATCCCCTCAGAGGAAATCAAAATCTCTCTGTAGAAAGACATTTCTTTGTATATCACACATCAAACAGAAAATTAAAACAAACCCTAATTCCAGATAACTGCTGTAAGTGACACACTTGTTGATTCAAATATCCAAGATGTAGTCCATCTTTTATCCTGGTAAATCCCTTCTTTCATCTAATTGCTGTAAGTGGCAAGCCTCTGGGTTATTTACATCCAAGCCAATGTCCCTCTCTTAACATGAAAGATTCCTAAGGAAAAATGGCATTGCTCAACACTGAGTTAAAGTTTTCTCCTTCAAGATAAATCCCTCATAAAGTAAATTATGGCATTGCTGGATTCCATATTCCAGTTAAAGTAATTCTCCTTTATAATCAGTCACCCAACAGTTGTGATAAACAGACGAGATGTCTCCCTTTAGAAATGACAAATTCTCTCTCAATAACCCTTTAGCTTCAATCTTGGGCTTTGAACAAGACATAAAATACTCAACCTTTTAGCTTCAATCTTGGGCTTTGAATAAGACACCAAATATCTTTTCCTCCCATAGAATAGGAGGAACTACGATTGCTCTGATTTCCCTGTTTTCTTTAACGGGAATACGTAGGCATAAGATTGCGAAATCTTAGCGAGCATACCAATAAAAAACTTTAGGTCCAGTACCTTCATACAAATAAAAAACCTTAGGTCCAGTACCTTACCATCGGAAAAAAACCCAAAATCAACAAAAACTCTCTCTCTCTCAACACTCCCAAAGGAGGAACTTTCCCAACCCATGACAGACAAACACCAGTAAGTAGAAAATAGTGTAGAAATTGCTAATAACCTATGGATAACCACATATATGATGGGTAATTGACAACTCCCCATTGTATAACATGACCCCGAACTCCCCAATCTCTTAACCATTTGTTTAGTTAAACATTTGCGTGCAAGGTTAGTTTTAGATAGCTTCCCTTTCCTTTTAAGCTTCATAGGATAAATAACAAATCAGAAAATAGCACCCAATACCTACCATTGCGGTGAGGGAAAACCCATGGCGATAAGGTGGTCATGTCACCGATAAAAATCGCACGCTACAGACACCAAAGAGGATTTGTCCAAAGCTGTAGGGTTCCTTGAAAAACAATTTCATCAACTGGCAAAACAATTGGATGAGAAGTCTAAGACAAATGTCAAGGCTCAGACTTCTGACATCTATAGATCAAGAAACTTTGGAAGAAGACCTAGCTATGATAAGAAACCCAACCGAGGGAAGGGAATTCAGTGCTTTGAGTATGGAGGTTTTGGACACACGAGAGGTGAGTGTCCCACGTACGACAAGAAGGAGAAAAAAGGTCTATCCACCTCGTGGTCTGAGGATGACTCCTCAAGCGATGGAGAGACTACTAAGAAGGTGTCTGTAATGACTGGAGTGTATGATTCTGACAAGGAGTCAGATAACGGATCGCTCAACCCTAATGACTTTGTTGAATTGTATCAACTAGGACAAGATCAGCAGAATCTTATCTCACAGCTTTGTGGTGAAAGACTGAACCATCTGGAAACGATCACGGATTGGGAGGATAAAGTGGCGTGATTAAACTCCAAACTCAACAACATGACCAAGTATATAAGGATGATGAACAATAGCTCAGACTTGCTAGATGAAATCCTTATGTCAGGAAGAAATGCCGGAAGCGGAAAGGGTCTTGGCTATAATGATCAAGTTGAGATCAAAGGACATAAGACTGGAGGGAACTCAACCCAAGTGATATCAAGAAAGATGTCTCAACATCATCAAAGGCCTCAGAACAACTTTCTAGGAAAATAAAAATAGGACAAACAATGTTATTACTGCGGGAAGTTTGGTCATATAAAGGCTCACTACTACAAGTTGAATGGTTATCCTAAATCATCAACATGATCCAGAAGAAGAAAGAAGGCTCCCAAAGGGAAGAAGAAGTGGACCCCTAAGGATCAAACTGTAGCTTTTATAGTCCATACCTCCCTGGGAGCCTCTACCAAAGAAGACTGGTACTTTGACAGTGGTTGCTCCAGACACATGACTGGTGTGAAGAAGTTCTTGACTGGCATCAAACCTCATCCCACTGGCCATGTCACCTTTGGAGATGGCTCAAAAGGAGAAATAAAAGGTGTTGGCAAGCTGAAGAATGATGCTCAGCCCTGCCTTGATAGGATTTTGTACGTCAAATGACTGACTGCAAATCTAATAAGCATCAGCCAACTGTGTGACCAAGGTCTTAAGGTAAACTTCTCTGAATATGAGTGCCTGGTACCAAATGATAAAGAAGAACTCATTATGAAAGGTACCAGATCCAAGGATAACTGTTACTTGTGGGCTCCTCACGAAACTCAATGTCCCTCCACCTGCTTGGTGTCAAGGGAGAATAAAGTGAAGTTATAGCATCAGAAACTGGGCCATTTGCACTTAAAAGGAATGAAAGAAGTGTTATCCAAGGAAACTGTCAGAGGGATTCCAAATCTTAATATAGATGAAGGGAAGATATGTGGGGAATGCCAGATTGGTAAACAAACTAGAATGTCACACAAAAGGCTTCAACATCAAACCACCTCAAAGAACTTAGAGCTTCTCCATATGGATTTAATGGGACCTATGCAGGTCGAAAGCCTTGGAAGAAAAAGGTATGCCTATGTGGTTGTAGATGATTTCTCTAGATACACTCGGGTGCACTTTATCAAGGAAAAATCTGAGGTATTTGAAGTTTTCAAAGGATTGTGTCAGAAACTTCAAAGAGAAAAGGACTGTGGAATAGTTAGAATCAGAAGTGACCATGGGAAGGAATTTGAGAACAACAAGTTTAATGATTTCTGCTCCTCAGAAGGAATTAGTCATGAGTTCTCTTCACCCATCACTCCCCAACAGAATGGTGTGGTTGAGAGGAAAAATAGAACTATTCAAGAGTGTACAAGGGTCAAGCTCCATGTAAAGAAACTCCCGTATCACTTTTGGGCTGAAGCAATGAACACAGCTTGCTACATCTTAAATAGGGTAACCATCAGGTCTGGAACATCTGCCACATTATATAAACTATGGAAGGGTAGAAAGCCGACTGTGAAATACTTCCATGTCTTCAGAAGCAAAAACTACATTCTAGCAGACCGTGAACAGAGGAGAAAGATGGATCCTAAGAGTGAGGAAGGAATCTTCCTAGGTTACTCCACAAATAGCTGAGCATACCGAATCTACAATTCAAGAACTCAAGTAGTATTGGAGTCCATAAATGTTGTGGTTGATGACTCTCCTATGGAAGTTGAAGCTACAAATGATATTGGAGCATTCTTCCCAATGGAAGAGGAAGATGTCACAGAGGATGTTGAAACACCTCAAGATAACTCTGAAGATACTGCTGTACCCAACGATGACAATCATGAATCTACTGTGACCGAGAGAGTTGACAAGGGACCCTCCATCAGAATATAGAAAGATCACCCTAAGGAACTCATAATAGGGGACCCAAATGGAGGAAGGATGACCAGATCATGGGATGTGGTGGCAAGTGTCTGTTTTGTGTCAAAGATGGAACCCAAGAATGTCAAAGAGGCCTTGACAGATGAATTCTGGATTAATGCGATACAAGAAGAGATATGGCAGTTCAAGAGGCTGATGTTTGGGATCTTGTACCCAGACCATAAGGATCAAATGTGATCAGAACTAAGTGGGTATTTAAGAACAAGTCTGATGAACACGGAGTTGTCACAAGAAACAAGGCCAGACTCATTGCACAGGGATATACTTAGATAGAGGGAGTGGATTTTGATGAGACTTTTTCTCCTGTAGCTACTCTGGAGTCTGTGCGACTGCTCCTCGGAGTAGCATGTCTTCTGAAGTTCAAACTCTTTCAAATGGATGTTAAAAGTGCCTTGGTCTATGTGGAACAACCCAAAGGCTTTGTTGACCCAACATTTCCAGATCATGTCTACAAGCTGAAGAAAGCCTTATATGGTTTGAAACAAGCTCCAAGGGCCTGATATGAAAGACTGACTGAGTTCATTGTTATAAATGGCTACAGAAAGGGAGGAATTGATAAAACTCTCTTCGTCAGAGAAAGGGAAGGTAATCTCAGATAGCACAAATCTATGTTGATGATATTGTTTTTGGAGGAATGTCTGAAGAGATGGTCCAACATTTTGTTAAGCAAATGCAATCTAAGTTTGAGATGAGTTTAGTCAGAGAATTAACCTACTTCCTTGGTCTCCAAGTCAAACAAATGGAAGATTCTATTTTCCTCTGTCAAGGAAAATATGCCAAGAATATTGTTAAGAAGTTTGGCTTGGAAAATGCAAAGCACAAGAGGACTCCTGCCCCTACTCACCTGAAATTGTCAAGAGATGAGAATGGTGTAAGTGTTGATCAGAGTCTCTATAGAAGCATGATTGGAAGTCTCCTATATCTTACAGCTAGTAGACCTGATATAATATTCTCAGTAGGAGTCTGTGCAAGGTATCAGGCTGAACCCAAAGCTAGCCATATTAATCAGGTCAAGAGAATTCTGAGGTATGTGAATAGAACATGTAACTATGGACTTCTCTACACACACAGCTCTGACTCTGTATTAATAGGATACTGTGATGCTGACTGGGCCGGAAATGCAGATGATAGAAAAAGCACCTCTGGTGGATGATTTTTTTCTAGGAAACAATTTAATTTACTGGTTCAGCAAAAAGCAAAACCGTGTCTCCTTGTCTACTGCTGAAGTTGAGTACATTGCAGCAGGGAGTAGCTGCTCTCAAATGATGTGGATGAAACAAATGCTGACTGAATACAATGTCCCACAAGATGTTATGACACTCTTTTGTGACAACTTAAGTGCAATAAATATTTCAAAGAATCCCATTCAGTACAGCCGAACTAAACACATTGACATCTGGCATCACTTCATTCGAGACCTGGTGGAGGACAAAGTCATCATTCTGGAGCATGTGACCACAGAAAATCAAATAGCTGACATTTTCACTAAAGCTTTAGATGCAAATCAATTTGAGACACTGAGAGGCAAGCTTGGAGTTTGCCTATCTGATGAGGCATAACTTTCCACCGGTTGGGGGAATGATATTCTGGTCTCTGAATATGTATTCCCACCATATTAAGAGGGTTTTTTTTCAGTATTCTCTCTTATTCTAGTTTTTTTTGCTTTATGTTTTTTTTGGTTGTGTAAGGGCTGAATGCCCAGGATAATTTTTTTTGTTGGGTGTGTATTTTAACTACTATGAACTGTTTTATTGGTTTTGAGTTAGTCCTTCTACCTTTGTCATATTGTGGCTAAAAAGGGGGAGAAATACTAACATCACTAACCACTGTTGTTGTCTACTAACCACTGAGGGGGAGTAGATCTGTACTAATTGAGAGGGAGACGAGTTAAGTTTCCGCTGCTGCTCTGATGGTCGTCTCCCTGATATTATTCTGCAGGTCAATGAAAGTTAGTTTTAGCCAAAATCTGCTAAAGAGGGAGATTGATGAGTCCTAGCCCTTGAGGTTGGCATTAATTTTGGTAAAACTAACTTAGCAGAAAGTTGTTGGACAAGATGTCCTGACATGGTGAACTCACTGCAGGTTAAGATGTTAGATAAGATGTCATATCAGGTGGATTCGACATCTTTGTCTGTTACAGTTTTGGGATAACTGTATTTTGGTAACAGGTGTGATTGGAATATGACTTGATTCCAGGTGGCATATGAGATTGTGGAATCAGATATTCTGATTCTGAATGGAATATGCGGTTTCCTTATAAGGAGACATTTTTGGAAACTTAGGATTGAAGAAATTAGGTCGTAGATTCTGAGGAGCAGAATCATTGCGCTGTTTGAAGCCTAAGTCCAGTTGTGTATTGCAATATAAATAGGATGGTTTTTAACCTAGTTTGTGTATTAAATATTGCAGCTGTTTTTAGAAGTACTAGGGTTTGTACTTGTGTGAGCCTCTCGTGTATTGTGTGAATACTAGAGAAGGACATTTTATTGAGTTGTAATATTTTCAGTCACTGCTATGATTGGAAGGGAATTGAGAAGGGTCTCATACCTAGGAGAGTCTTAGGTAGAAATCTATGAAGGGTAGTTTCTAGGTGCTAAGTTGTAAACGTTGGAGTTTAGCTTAGAACCAATTCTACTTAGTGATTTCATTTCTGGCTTGGTAGCCCCCAGACGTAGGTGTTGTTGATCACGGAATTGGGTTAACAATTTATGTGTGTTGTTTACATTCTGCAGTTTACTTTTGTTCTTCCTTAATCCTTGTGAGAAGCAGAGATCAAGTATCACGACATCCTGTCTGACATCTTAGTGATCTGCTTAACCAGAATTTCACATGATAACATTAGGACTTAGTCTCCCTTAGTGTTTTTCTTTCAACTTTGAGTCTTTTCTTCTCATCTCAAAAACAAGTCCAAAACACTTAATAAATGCAACGAGCATTGTGCGCCACGAGCCTTAAGTACATAGGAAATGAAGAATGAGGGGTCTCCCTTCACTCTTCTAGAGTGTTTAGTATACGTCCCACTGGGGGCGACCATGCGACGCATTCACTCCTATGTCATAGACTTTAGTGCAATGTGAGTGTCAAACTAACCTCAATTCATTTCTGTCTAAAAAACACAAACCTAGTTCAAATATTTTTCATCCTTCAGGATTGTTGGGTTTCAAATCATTTTCAGAAAAGAGCTCGTCGCTCATAAAAAACACTCATAGACTCGTATGTCGAACTACGACTGCTCTGACTTCTTCTCTCTCGTCCGATTAAGGATACGTAGGCACAAGACGGCGACGTCTTGGCGAGCAACCTCCCCCCTTTAGTGTGTAGTCCGTCGAACTACGTCGAATCTGATTCTTCGTTCATCCACGAAGATACGTAGGCATAGGATTGCGATAATCTTTGCAAGTCAGTTTTTGTTTCTCCTTTCCCGTTCCTGTTTAGCAGTAGGCTTTAGATAAGTCACCCTTTGATTAGACAACAAGCGTGGATCCCATCGAGTACGATGGACGCGTGGGGGTGCTAATACCTTTTCCTCGCGTAACCGACTTTCGAACCCGGACTATGGTTGCGATGACCATGTCTTCTCCCTTTTGAGGTTTCTTCGATCGTTTCCTTTCCCTGTGTCGAGATAAATAATGTTCGGTGGCGACTCTTCTGTTCTGTTTCTGTCGGTTGTTTTTCGCAGTTGCGACAAGTTTGAACATAATAGAAAAAGTATTTCCACATAATGAAAATGAAAAATAATCATACCAACTTGACAATCCATAAAAGGATTAAATCATGGCAATTTATTTTCCCACTCTTATGGTATGGGTCGCACCTTTGAAAACCCAAAAATGCTCTAAGGTAATTTTGGAGATGCGTATCTGAATGCACAAAATCCCACTTTTGCCAAAATTTAGTCCAGAGATGCATCTGCGGCTATTTCTAGGGTGAATTCGCAGATGCATCTCCAAAAAGACTCCTAAAGCCATTTAAACAACGCTTTCATTAAGATGGTTTATCATTTCACCATTTAGTAATATTTTCAGAAATGCATCTCCAAAAATATCAAGCGGGAAATTGAATATATGACCACCTTGCATGATCATCTCTCCCACACTTCATAACTCCTCCAGAACCCAAAACCTTATAAAAATTCATTTCAATCAACTTTTCGACTCCAAATCATCATTATTGTGTTTTATCACATCAAATGGAGTATAAGAAACTAAAATTAAAGGTAAATTCCATTAATTTCATACCTTATTGCTTGCATTAATCTTGTTCTTGAGCTAAAAAAATGAATGTTAGGTCCGGATATACATCTCCAGATTCACCTGCTATCTGTTTCGGAGATGCATCTCTGAAGTTGTTTGTTACTGTGAAATTTTTTAATCGCTTTTTTTGTTTTGGTTTGTATTAGATATGGTGCACCTGGATATGTTTCTCAAGGCTGTTGTAAGTAATTATGTAAAATCGGATGAAGAGAAGGATGATATTAAACTGAATGAGGTGAAGAATGATGTTAAATAGAGTGCTTGATTGGTTGATGTTGGTCAACAAATTAGAAATTAACAACTATTTACTGCCCGTAAACATATGCTTGAATGGGTCCGCATGGAGGCTAGGAAATTGAGGTTTGGCATTGTAATCGGAAGTTCAGGAAATGGTTTTAATAGAAGGCAAGAATTCGTAACCATGAGATGCGAGAGAAGTGGCACGTGTGTTCCACTGATTCGGAAGTTGAAACATGATATCACTAGATCGAGAAAATGTGAGTGTCCGTTTAAATTGTGTGGATATTGTAAGGTTGATGATACATGGAAATTTAATGTACTTTCTAGTATACATAATCATGCCTTGGAAACTGAGCTAGTCGGTCATCGAAGAAATGCCACTTTTTATGCATAAACACATTGAACCGATTGTAAATTCTAATGATGATGTTAATTACGGTTATCGGCCCATATCCGGCTTTCTCGGTAAAGGAGGGGAGAATCACTTTCTTTTTAGCCAGCAACTTTTGAAAGAGTTTAAGACACGTAGGGAATTCTACACATCGTTATATGGGAAAAACATGTTGATGAAATTCACGATGCTCTTACTCTTTGTGTTAGCGCTCTCATACCATTTTCAAAATGGATGCACTTCCCTGAAATGGGCCATCTTATAGACAATGGGTATAATAGGGCTTGTATTAATCTAACAAGATATGGTTTCTTTGAGACATTTTCTCACTTCGGAATGGCCCACCTAAAGATCCTTCCAGACACATCATGTGTAATGGGTGACTTTCAAAATCGCTACATTTTGTTGAGGTTTATTTGAAACCAGGATGCCCTATACCGAGCACGTCATTGGAGTGGACGACACTTTCTACAAAAGACACAGAAACTTTGTCGGATCACTTTCTAGAAAAGATAGAAGAGTTCACCAAATTGAGCGAGCTTGAAAGAGAATCAAATAAAAAAGGTCGAAGGATGAACCGATAATAGATTTATGCGATGATGCATCTTTTGAGACATTTTAGATTGTAATCGATACACTTTTTGAATGTATTATCGTAAACGATGTAATCTTGATGCGCTTTAATGCATAAGTAATATATATTCAGCAATGTTGGTGTTAATGTAGACTATTTCAATTTATAAATTTAGGGTTTGCATTTTTTGTTTTTGTATACACGGATTCTAGTTTGATTCTGGTTAAGGGTAATTTCAGATATACAATTCCGAATAGACCTCATACTTATTTAAAAAAAACCATCAGGGAACTTTTCAGATAAGCATATCCGTAAACACCCTTTTTCGTAAAAAACAGGATTTAACTAGAGATGCATCTTCAAAAAGTGACCTGATGAGATGATAATGTTTCTAAGGTCCAAAGTGATCCAATATTTTATACAAAAACACACAAAAACCAGAGAATTAATGCATATCCCCGCCTTACATTTTTGTATTTCAATGGCAGAAAGCCGTCGTTTCAATTTAGGGTTATCGATGACATACCTCTCGTCGATCTGATATCCAAGCTGAATACTCTCCTACAATATCCATAAAATAGGAGAGTTGAAAAGGTCGAGTATCATTCATTATCGCTTTACAGCGAAAGAAAGATATAGTTCACCAACTTTGAACTGAATACGGATGAAGATTTACAGGTCATGTGGAGCACATTTTACGATTATGCATCAAAGGGCCTACTGAAGTGGATGCGAAGATTGAAAGATCATTCGACGATATTATAAATATGTTGCAATGTCCTGAACTACCCGTTTATAATGATATGTAATGTTAAATTTATGTTAACAACTATCTATGCAATGTTGAGTGTTTTAATTTAATGTAAGTTGATTTTGTTTCTAAATCTTGCTCATACTGTCTCTATTTCTGATTTGATATATCTGGGATACTTTCGGATATGCATATGTGAAATATTATATCAAGAAAACATTCGGAGATGCAACTCCAAACAAAAATTAGGTATAATTGTGGTGTCTCACTCGCTGGCTTTCAATTTTGTGGGAAATGGGTGCTGTCTGTAGCGTACGATTTTTGTCGGTGACGCGACCACCTTATCGCACAGTTTTGTGGTTTCTTCCTCAATGAGGAGGAGTGGGGTACTACTTTCTGATTTCTTATTTATCCTGTGAAGCTGGAAGGGAAGGGGAAGCTATCTCAAACTAACATTGCACACGAATGTTTAACTGAACAAACGCTTAAAGAGATTCGGGGAGTTCGGGGTCAAGTTATACAATGGGGAGTTGTCAGCTACCCATCCTATATGTGGTTATCCATAGGTTGTTAGTTTTAGGTTCTTCTTTATACTTAATGGTGTTTATCCGTTGATGGGTTGGGAAAGTTTCTTGGGAAATATGAGAGAGAGTTTTTGATGATTTCGGGCTTGCCGATGTTTTTGGTAAGGTACTGGACCTAAAGTTTTTGATTGGTATGCTCACTAAGATTTCACAATCTTATGCCTACGTATTCCCGTTTAAAGAAACAGGGAAATCAGAGCAATCGTAGTTCCTCCTATTCTATGGGAGGAAAAATATGTTTTGGTGCCTTGTTTAAAGCCCAAGATTGAAGCTAAAAGTTATTTGTGTCTTGTTCAAAGCCCAAGATTGAAGCTAAAGGTTTGACTTAGAGAGAATTTGTCATCTATAAAGGGAGACATCTCGTCTGTTTATCACAACTGTTGGATGACTGATTATAAAGGAGGATTACTTTAACTTGGATATGTGAATCCAGCAATGCCATAATTTCCTTTATGAGGGATTTTGTCCTGAAGGAGAAAACTTTAACTCAGTGTAGAGCAATGCCATTTTCCCTTAGGAATTTTTCATGCTAAGAGAGGGACAGTGGCGTGGATGTAAATAATCTAGAGGCTTGCCACTTACAGCAATTAGATGGAAGAGGAAGTTTACCAGGATAAGAGATGGACAACAACTTGGATATTTGAATCGACAAGTGTGCCACTTACAACAATATCAGGGATTAGGGTTTGTTTTGATTTATCTATTTTGATATGTGATAAATAGAAAAATGTCTTCCTACAGAGAGATTTAGATTTCCTCTGAAGGGGTGTTGATTTTTGTGTGCCTTGATCAAAGCCCAAGGTTGAAGCTAAGAGGTTGATTGACTCCACTGAGGAAGTCCTTATACAAAGCCTAAGAGGAGGCTGGGAAAGACTGACTCAAACAAGAGAGTGTTTATCTGTGTCTGGTACAAAGCCCAAGATTGAGGCTAAAAAAAGAGAATGACTCTTTGGGGATATCATTATACAAAGCCTAAGAGGAGGCTAAAAGTTGACTTTTCTGGGGAAATATTTTGTCTGTCTTGTACAAAGTCCAAGATTGAGGCTAAAAGAGATTTTGACTCCGTTGGGGAGGGTTGTATGTGTCTTGTACAAAGCCCAAGATTGAGGCTGAAAAGAAGACTGACTCGGTGGGAAAGAAATCCTTATCTGTCTTGTACAAAGCCCAAGATTGAGGCTAAAATGAGACTTTACTGACTCGGCTGAGGTTATTTTAGGTGTCTTGTACAAAGCCTAAGAGTGAGGCTGAAAGAAGTTTGACTCTGCTGGAGAGTATTATCTATCTTGTACAAAGCCCAAGATTGAGGCTGGAAAGAGGATTGACTCTGCTTAGGGAAATTTATATGGTGTCTTGTACAAAGCCCAAGATTGAGGCTGACCAAGCTGGAGAAATCATTATACACAGCCTAAGAGGAGACTAACTCTTGCTAGGGGAAATCATTATACCAAGCCTAAGAGGAGGCTGAAAAAGATCGACTCAATAAGAGAGTGTTTTTGTCAGTCTTGTACAAAGCCCAAGATTGAGGCTAAAATGGTTGACTCAATAAGAGAGTGTTATTGACTCAATAAGAGAGTATGGAAAGATACTTGACTCAACTAGAGAGTCTGAAAAGGTCAGCTCAGCTGGGGAAAATCATTGTACAAAGCCCAAGAGGAGGCCATCTTTGCTGAGGAAGAACAAAGAAAGACATATTTATACAAAGCCTAAAAGGAGGCTGTCTTCTGCTGAGGATTATTGAGATCCAGAGGCAGGTCCAAATGGGGAATCAACTCTTGCTGAGGGTTTACAGAAGAGTTGATGTATCAGAGGCCTTGAGGTTCTGATTTGGGATAGTGTTATACTGATAGTAAGTTGACCCTGGCTGGGGAATCTTAGGAGAAAAACTAGGTTTTAGAACCCATGGGTTTTAACTCTACTGGAGATTGGTTAAATGACCAGGTTTTCTTCTGTATTTGCAGGGAACTTGAGAATGTCTTTGAGACTCAAGAGGTGATTAGAGTGTCCACGTCTACTGGTATGAAAGAGTTTATCTTTGTACGATGCCCAAGAGGAGGCAGGTGTTTTAAGGGATGAGAATCAACCCTAAATTGGTCTGAAGTTTTGACAATGGAAAGACTGCTTTAACAAAGGATGACTAAGTTTTGTCTTATACCTTTAAAAGGTCTTCAGGGTCTTTGTATTAAGCCTAAGAGAATGCATGAGAACTTCTAAGAAGCCGGAGGGTCCTTGTACAAAGCCCAAGAGGAGGCGGGGATGCTTTTAGGAAGCCTATGGGTCCCAAACCTAAGAAGAGTTCAAGAAAAGTTTCACCAGGAATAATATTTTCTTTAGTGAACAATTCTATGGTTTGAAGAAACTCAAGAGAGGTTTCACCGAGAATTAATCCTGTCTGGGGAACTGAATTTCTTTGACAATTGCTAATAGTGACAGTCTAAGAAAAGTTTCACCGGGAATAATTCCTTTCTCTTTGTTCCATATTGTTTAAGCCCAAGAGAAGGCAAGACTGTATCTGGAAATCCTATGGGGATCTAGTTTTGACTGTATTAAAGAGTGACCAACTGACTTTACCTAGTTCTAGACTTAGTTGCCAGGGAAAACTCTAAGCAGGTATACAAGTATATATACAATGGATATATGACAAGTATTTAAAAGGATATGAAAGAAGGACTTACAGGTGAGCAAGCTTCCAGCAATACAGTTATAATATATGAAAGCAGGTAAAGAAAGCTGATAAAAACTTACAGGCGAGCAAGCTTCCATAGTAACCAGCTGTATGGTTAGTTGTTCAAGAAATTAAAGAAAGTTTTGATAACAACTATGGATTTCTACCTAAATCAAAAGGGAAGTTGTTTTTGAAAATATTGTTGGGGCTTATACTCGAGGGGAGGCCCAGATGAAAAACAGTAATCGTACCGTTGTTTTATAAACTGTACTAGGACTTATACAATGACTGAGGCCTAAAGAGTTTTTTTGTACAAAGGGACGGGTCTTACAACTCAAGGAGAGGCCCAAAGGATTGAAAAAGAAAAGAAATGGGACTTACAACACAAGGGTAGGCCCAAATAGTTTTTGCTTAAAAGGCGACGACCGTGCCGAGATTTTAAAATCGCAGTGGGACTTATACAATGGCTGAGGCCCAAAAAGGTTTTGGTTAAAATGGGGTCGGGTCTTACACTCTATTAGAGGCCCAAAAGTTGTTTGAAAAGATTTGTTAGGGTGATAGTGATCAAAACCCTAATTTTTGGTTTTTAAATGTATTTTAATTGAATAAAAATTCAATTAAAATATTTAAACAGGTAAAAAAAAAAGTTGTAATCTTGTATTTATATTTGAAAAATCAAGTTTAATTCATAGGATGATTCAAATATCATTTGAATTTTGCAAAATCAAGACAAAAGAAATATTTTTCATGTTTAAAAACAAATAAAAATGTAATTCTTTACAAAAATACCAAATATATGAAATAAATAATATTTTTGTGAAATTTTCATGGAATAAAATATTTTAATATTTTTGGGAATTTAAAAAAAAAAGAACCAATAAAAAATAGTTAAAATTGAGAGAGAAATTAATTTTTCAATTAATTAACAAAACATGAAAATAATGAAAAAATAGCATAAAAGTGAAAAATGGCAAAAAAGGTCTGGGTGGGGTTTGAACGCACGACCTTGGCAACAAACACACATGCGCGCTACCACTGGGGTGGTGATACATCCATGTATCAAAACCACCCTATAAATACATAAGGCATGCCTTGTTTCTAGGCCTGGGCAAGGCAAGGCAAGGCAAGCTTTTGGGCAATTTACGTGAAGCCTATAACTTTCTCATTTCTCCATGGATTGGGACAAAATTTAGGTGCATCTGACCTAGAATTTCACAAGGAACCCAATGGTGGTCTTGGAATTTTCAAAAAATATTTCTAACTCAAAATCCGATAGTGATTCCAAAATAGGCATATTTTTGCATGTTCTATGCTATCTCATGGTACAGGCAAGAATTACATGGCAAATTGGTTCAAACACAACATATACAACATGTATGAGATGTTTATGATTAATGGACATCAAAGGAATGCATAATTCAGAGAGTTCAAGTGATGATGTACTTACCTCTTGGAGCTCCTTGTGCTATCTGTCAAGTTCCTTGTGCCAGAAGTGATCCAATGCCTTGAACACTCTCAATTGATCCCTTAGAAGCTTTTAGGATGACTGGAACCAGCTGGGATCCTCAAGAATAAGTGTTGGGCTCTTTCTTGCAAAATTGGCAAAGTGGCCAAAATAACAACTCTCTCAAATGGTGTTCCAGATGAGGGAAACCAATTGGGACAGTTTGAGGATGATTTTTGGAGTTTATTTGGTTTTGGAAGTGACTGAATCAAGGCATGGCTTAAAAAATGCAGAAAAGTCCAATTTTGAGGTTTTGGAAGTGAACTTTGTGATTTTGGTGTTTCAGGTCACAAGTGAGTGTTTAGACAGCTTACATATGATACATTAGATATGTTTGGATCATGAGCTGTGGTGGAATTGCTCTCTAACTCAAAAACTCAGAGATTACTTGCAAAAGAAGGCATTTTGGCCTAGAGAAAGAGATTTTGAGGAAAGCAAGTGTTGTAGTACTTTGGTGTACTCAAACTGAGCACAAATGAGCTCTATTTATAGTAGAGCAAGTTTGTTTTGCAAGCAATAGTGAATGGCAGCTGCAGCAGGCCTTTGGCCAATGTTGAGCAAAAGAAATCTTAAGTCTCCTCTAGCCATTGACTTGAGGTTAGGGCACAGGCCTATGGTCCTTTGATTCAGTGCTGATCCTTGACTCATTCAGTTAGGAATGTGTCAGTCCATGCCACCTTGGTGCATCTATTGAATGCTTGGAAACAAAATTGGAGTATTGGCACCTTTTTAGCCTTTTTAGGTTTGCTATGGCTAAGTGTAGATTCTTGGACTTTGGAGGCTTGGGGATTAGATCATTCTCCTTTTGTTTTATCCTCAGATGTGTCCAAATGGATGACAAGGCTTGAAGTTGCTCAATTTTTCCAAATCGAGCAAAATGCCAAAATCTTCCAAAATATGCCTTGTCCAAGATAGTTGGAAATGTTGATTTTGATGGATTCATATCTCCCTGCTCGGGTTGAGTTATGGGAGGCCCTTGTGCTTTTTAGAAAGCCCTCACATGATATAAAACATGTGTGATCATAGTTTGTTTTGAAACTGTTTGGATCCAACTGAAAAAACCTCATGAACATTGATGTAAGTCAAACCTAATGGATGGATTCCATAGGTGTTATAGGGTGTATTGAATCATGTCCCAAGGTTTGGGAGCATGTCCTGGTCAAAAGTCAAAGGTACAATTGACTTTTTCCTCGAAACCCTGATCGTGGTCTAGATGAAATTGAAACTTGTGAACCAAGCTTCTTTGATCAATCCATTGTTGTAAATGGATCAATGTAGTGTATTTGGGGCTCTCAAATCATGTCTTGAGGTCTTAGCTCATGCTTTGTCCCAAAAGTCAACTTAGGGGTGAATTAGGTCAAGAAACCCTAATTCCTGTTTTTTTTGTAAATGCATCCCCTGAGGTTAAATTGACTTGATGATTGGGTCCATGAGATCCCTTAGAGTATGTTGGGCTGTGCTTTGAAGCATTGGCTCATGCGTAGATGAAAATTTTCATCTGGAGGCCCTGGTCGACCAAAACCCTAATTTGGTGACACTGGCGATCTTGAGGCTTGATCCACTTGGAATGTTGCAACTTTGTGCTTGATTCTTGATATAGGAGTCCTCTCTATCCTTTATGGGTGTTTGATGTAACGCCTCAGTTTTAGTTAGAGTTATTTTAATCGAGTCGATTTAATTATTTTTATTTTTATATTATTTTATTTTTGACTTTTATTTGGCAATATATTATTTTTCCTCGTTATTATGTTTTATCGCGTTTTGGGAGCGTTTGCGAAATATTTGAGTGTAGGGGTGTTTTGGTCATTTTACTTATTTTTCTTAAGTTAGAAACTTAAAGAGAAAAAAGAGAGAAAATAGTAAGGAAGGAAAAGAGAAAGAAGGAAAAGAGAAAGGAAAGAAGAAAAAAGAGGAAAACTTGGGGTTTAAGGAATCGAATCAACCGACATTTCAAAACACGATTAATCGGGTAAGGGTGCGAAACTTGATTATTCTATGCTTGTGTATGATTATGTATGTATGTATTTGTTTGTTGTTGGTTTGAAATTGAATAGAGAACCAAAACCATTAATATGTTGAGATTGTTAGAATTTGATATAATTGTGTCGGAAATCATGTTTTAAGGTTCCTTATTGTTGATACATGTTAGGTATATGTTGTTGTGCATTCAATTGGTAATTTTCTGATGTTTAGGTGAGATTTGGGAGAGAAATTGGATGAATTTCGAAGAAGAAATTCTGCAGGAAAAATTCTGGGTTTTCGCTGCCCATACGCGTAACAGGCAAGGCAATACGCGTATTGGTTAGGGCAATACGCGTATGGCAAGGGGAAAATGTGGGCATTACGCATATGGAACCAATTTTGCACGGCCCTCTGCTGAAATGCGTAATGGTACGCGTACTTGGCAAGGCAATACGCGTATGGCCCAAGGCAATACGCGTAGGATCACAGAGGGTGCATAATTGTTCCCGATTTCGCGTCCGATGCCGTAACTTTTGATCCGTAACTCGGATCGAGGCGTTCATGGTACCGTTGGGAAGCTTATGGAATGTTCTTTCTTATTAAAATGGTTTTGATATTGGTGGCCGATTTAATTGTGTCAGGAATTTGGAAACGTGTCGTTTTGTCGACTTTTACCGTTGTAATTGTGTGCGATTGATGTGTTATCATGTGGTATGCTTTTAATATATATCATATAGCTTGTGTGTTGTTGTATGATGTGAATGCATGTGATGAAATGTTGTGATGATGTTTTGTGGCCTAAGGACAAAGAAATGCATTGTGTTATGTTTGATTGTATATGCATGATTGTGGATGTTGAAATGGTTCACATGGTTGTATATGTGTATGCATTTGATTGCATGAGTCATTGTATGCCAAGCATCATGATATGCATTCTTGTGATGTCGTGTGCCCTTGTGGGGTGTAAGTGACGAAACGGTTCCAGAGGGAATCCGCTATAACATCCTGTGCCTTATACAAAGAGGTGTGAGCGATGATTATAGACGATCATGTGCCTTATATAAAGAGGTGTGAGCGATCGGGTCGTGTGCCTTATACAAAGAGGTGTGAGTGATCCATAAACGTCGTGTGCCTTATACAAAGAGGTGTGAGCGAAGGGAGAACATCGTTTGCCCGACGGGGAGTTACACTAAGTAACAAGCGATGATTCCAATAATTCCTGAGTGAATTAATGATGAGAATGATGGATGGGATGGTACCCGCATTGCATTTGCATAGAGTCGTTGTGTCGGTCTCTTTGCATTTGCATAAATCATGAATGGATTAATTTTGTGTGGAATTGTGAATGGAATTGGTGAGTTGATATATATATATATATCTATGTTGGTGATAAATGCATTGTGCATGAGTGATATGCCTTTGTGACGGATATATGAGATATGATTTGTGTTGTTTTGTATTTGAATTATGGTGTAAGTTGTGGTGAGAGTGTTTTACATGTGTATTTTGTGTTATTATATAATTGTAGGCAATTATATTATAATTGTGTTTCTCACCCTTCTGCTATTTTGAATGCTCTATGAGGCATTGGAGATTAGATGCTGGAGGTCTTTTTGTGAAGCTTAGGTCTTCATTCTTTTGTCGGTCGGCTCTGATATGTAGCACCGGGTAGTCGGGGAGATCGTTATGTGATTATTTGTATATGTATATATGTTCTTTGGATTGTACATGTATGACTCTGTTTATGACAGACAAACTTTTATGTTATATATATATATATGAGATTCAGCTGCAGATTTTCCGCTTTTATTCTGTATCTGAATTGTGGGTGTTAGGAACTGAGTTCCTCTGTTATGTGCTACCTGATTGTTGCATATCTATATGAGCAGGTTGTTGTATTTTGTTTCAATTGATGTGATGCCTCCGTCTATGCCATGAATGTTTTAATTCTACTCTGATTTATTTGTTATCGCTTTATTTGCTTGGGGTATAGATCGGGGGTGTTACATTAAGTGGTATCAGAGCCAGTTTGGGTCAGTTTGTGCCAGTCCGTGTCGGTCTTTGTGTTTGGGGTGAGCTGTTTGTTTAACCATAGTTGCTGTTATTGGATATGAACAGAATATGGCTGGTAGGAATGATGCTGCTCTTGCTGCTGTTATGCAAGCTATGGCTCAGGCTGTGCGGGGTGCACCTAATGCTGGTGGAAATGAATAGTTCAGGAAGAACAAACCGCCTGTCTTTAAAGGGAGACATGATCCTGATGGTGCTTAGATTTGGCTTAAGGAGATTGAAAGAATCTTTCGAGTGATGGACTGTACTGAGGAACATAAGGTGAGACTGGGTACTCACATGTTGCAGGAGGAGGCTGATGATTGGTGGGTTAGTAAGCGCCATGTGTGGGAAGCTACAGGTGAAGTTGTCACTTGGACTTTGTTTAGCGGTGAGTTTTTGAGGAAGTATTTTCCTGAAGATGTTAGAGGAAAGAAAGAGATAGAGTTCTTGGAGTTGAAACAGGGTAACATGTCTAGTGTGGATTACACTGCTAAGTTTGTGGAGCTTGTTCAGTTTTATCCACATTATGCTGAAGCAACTGCGGAGTTTTTCAAATGTGTGAAGTTTGAGAATGGGTTGCGTCCTGAGATCAAACAGGCAATTGGTTATCAAAGGATTAGGAGGTTTTCGGATTTGGTGGATTGTTGTAGAATTTATGAGGAGGATAGCAAAGCTCGTTCTATTCATTATAAGAGTGTGAACGAAAGGAAAGGAAAGCAACCATTTCGTGGTGGTCCTTATGTGTCGCCAGCTGACAAGGGTAAGCAAAGGGGTAATTTTGATAAAAGGCCAAGTGGGGGAGGTATGTCTAATCCTCTGAGATGTTATAGGTGTGGTGACTTAGGACATCGTCAATTTGAATGTAGAAAGGATATGAGGAAGTGTTCCAATTGTGGAGGTTTAGGACATGCCGCATCTGATTGCAAGAGGAATGTGGTGAAGTGTTTCAATTATGGTGAAGCTGGTCATGTTAGTACGAAGTGTCCGAAACCAAAGCAAGCTCAGGCTGGAGGGAAAGTATTTGCATTGGCAGGAACTCAGACTACTAGTGCAGACCGTCTGATCAGAGGTACTTGTTTTATTAATAGTACACCTTAGTTGCTATCATTGATACCAGAGCGACTCAATCGTTTATTTCGTCTGAGTGTGCGAAGCGTTTGAATCTTTTGTTGTCATCGATGGGTGGAGAGATGGTTATTGATACTCCAGCAATGGGGTCGGTGACTACTTCTTTGGTTTGTTTAAGTTGTCCTTTGACCATTTATGGTAGAGATTTTGAGATGGATTTGGTGTGTCTTCCGTTGGAGGGTTTAGACGTGGTTCTGGGAATGAACTGGTTGCAGTTCAATCGAGTGCATATTGATTGTTGTCATAAGTTGGTAAGATTTCCTTCTCTTGAAGAAGACGAGGAATCAAGTTTCTTATCTACCAAAGAGTTGAAGAAGCTTTTGGCGGATGAAGCTCAGTTGTTTGGGTTGTTTGCATCGTTGACAGTGGATAGTCAAGTTGCAATTGGCGTGTTTCCAGTTGTGTGTGATTTTTCCAGAGGTGTTTCCGGAGGATATTTCAGATGTGCCTCCAGAGAGAGAGTGGAGTTTTCTATAGATCTAGTTCCTAGTACTAGACCTGTATCTATGGCACCTTATCGCATGTCGGCATCTGAGTTGGTTGAGTTGAAGAAGCAGTTGAATGAATTGTTAGAAAAGAGGTTTGTGAGGCCGAGTGTATCGCCTTGGGGTGCTCCAGTTCTTTTGGTGAAGAAGAAAGATGGAAGTATGCGATTGTGTATTGATTATCGCCAGCTGAATAAGGTGACGATTAAGAATAAGTATCCTCTTCCGAGAATTGATGATCTGATGGACCAGTTGGTAGGTGCGTATGTGTTTAGTAAAATTGATTTGAGGTCAGGTTATCATCAGATTAGAGTGAAAGAGGAATATATTCAGAAGACGGCTTTTAGGACACGATACGGACATTACGAATATTCTGTGATGCCGTTCGGGGTTTCTAATGCGCCAAGAGTGTTTATGGAGTATATGAATCGCATTTTTCATGAGCATTTGGATCGATTTGTTGTTGTGTTTATTGATGACATTTTGGTTTATTCTAAGTCTTGGGAGGAACACGCGGAACATTTGCGAATTGTATTGCAAATTTTGAAGGAGAAGAGACTTTATGCCAAGTTGTCCAAGTGTGAGTTCTGGTTGTCGGAAGTGAGTTTTCTTGGGCATGTGATTTCAGGTAATGGTTTTGCTGTGGATCCATCCAAAGTAGATGCAGTTCTACAATGGGAGGCTCCTAGATCGGTTACGAAAATTAGAAGCTTTTTGGGTTTAGCTGGATATTATCGAAGATTCATTGAAGGCTTTTCCAAGTTAGCACTTCCTTTGACCCAGCTGACTTGTAAAGGTCAAGCGTTCATTTGGGATATTCAGTGTGAGGAAAGGTTTAGTGAGCTGAAGAGAAGATTGACTACTTCTCTGATTTTGGTCTTACCGAATCCTACTGAACTGTTTGTGGTGTATTGTGATGCGTCTTTGAGTGGTTTAGGTGGAGTGTTGATGCAAGAAGGTAAGGTTGTGGCTTATGCTTCGCGGCAATTGAGAGATCATGAGAAAAATTACCCTACTCATGATTTGGAATTAGCGGCTGTGGTTTTTGTGTTGAAAATTTGGAGGCATTATCTCTACGGTGCAAGATTCGAAGTCTTTAGTGATCATAAAAGTTTGAAATACTTGTTTGATCAGAAAGAGTTGAATATGAGACAACGGAGATGGTTGGAATTTTTGAAGGACTACGATTTTGGCTTGAATTACCATCCTGGTAAAGCTAATGTGGTAGCCGATGCGTTAAGCCGGAAATCTTTGCATATGTCCGCTTTGATGGTTAAAGAGTGGGAACTTTTGGAAGCATTTAGAGATTTGAGTTTGGTGTGTGAATTGACATCTGATAGCGTGAGGCTTGGTATGTTAAAGGTTACTGTCATACCCCAAATTTTGACCACTAAGATTTCTCATCATTGTGCAAATCATCATCACAATATGGGTGTATCATTATGCCTCATTAGTCTCCCCAAAGATGGGTGAGCATTCACTACAATCAAAATTAGGGTTTCAAGCCCTCTCTGAGTTCTTAGACAAAGGATCAATCAAGGAATGACATGATCTTCAACTTGTCTAAACCTCTCAAACATCCACAATGGATCAAAAGGACTCCCACCTCAAGGATTAAGCACAAGGTTGCTCCCTTCTACGTGGATCAAGCCTCGAGATCGCCAGTGTCACCAAATTAGGGTTTTGGTCGACCAGGGCCTCCAGATGGAAATTTTCCTCTGGGCATGAGCCAATACTTCAAAACATAACCTAATATGCTCCATGGAACCTCATGACCCCAATCATCAAGTCAATTTTGCCTCAGGGGATGCAGTCATAAAAAATCAGGAATTAGGGTTTCTTGACCTAATTCACCCCTAAGCTGACTTTTGGGACAAATCATGAGCCAAGACCTCAAGAGAGGATTTTAGGGTCCCTAGTACACCACATTGATCCATTTGTAACAATGGGTTGATCCAAGAAGCTTGAGCAACAAGTCTCAAATTCATCAGAACCACAGTTAGGGTTTCGCAGGAAAAGTCAACTGTAACTTTGACTTTTGACCAGGACATGCTCCCAAGCCCTAAGACATGATTCAATATACCCTATAACACCCATGGAACATGTCCATCAAGTTTGATTTAGGTCAAGGACATGATTTCCTAAAGGATTGTACAGTTTGGAATTCATCTGATAAAAAGTCAACTGTGCACAAAAGTCAACTTTGACTTTTTGAGATTTTTCACAATTATGGATTTTTAACCCTAAAATGATGTTAATGTATGATTTGAATCATCATTCATCAAAAAAAATCAAAGAAAGTGGGATAACTTGTAAAAGGGGTAACCATAAAAACTTAGAAAATTTTCTAAGTTATGAACAAAGTGGCAAGGGTACCAACTTTGGAGGATCATAACTCCTAAACCACAAAGCCATTTTTCCCCATCCAAAGCTTGATTTGTAGATCTCACGGCCCTCTACAAAAACTTCAACTAGACCTCATTCCAATTCTTCATGGATTTTGAGTTATGGATTGATCAAAATCACAAAAAGTGAAAATGTCACTTTTTTCCAACACTTAGTGAAATTTTCACTAAGTCAGAATCTGCCTTCACTTTTTTCCAAATGTAGGGACATTTTTCACTTGGATCCAAAAATTATCAAAACCAAATATGATCAAACAGTTGTTGTATCATATAAAGGCTTTCCAAAATGGCCAAGAACATCACCAAATTCAATTTGAGCTAAGAGTTATGGTAGTGGCAAAATGCCTTGCTGAAAACTGCCAAGGCAAGGCAGAATTTTGCATTTTTGGTCGATTTGCCAAAATCAGCCAATTTCAAGCCTTGTCATCATCTTGGACACATCTGAGGATCAAATCTAAAGGGGACAATCACTGAGCCAAGCCTCCAAAGTCTTTGGAACAAGAAGTAGCATGCCAAACCTAGAATTGCCTAAAAGAGGGACAAGACTCCAATTTTGGATTAGAGCATTTAATAGATGCTTAGAGGTGGCATGGACTGACACATTTGCAACTGAATTCAGTCAAGATTCCTCCAACAAGTAGGGAACCAAAGCTCTGTGCTCTAACCTCTAGTCAATGGCTAGAGGAGACTTGGATTTTCATTTGCCAACATTGGCCAAACCTCTGCTGCAGTTGCCATTCACTATTGATCCCAAAAAAAACTTGCTCTAATATAAATAGAGCTCATTTGTGCTCAGTTTGAGTACACCAAAGCCATCAAACAGATGATTTCCTCAAAATCCCTTTTTCTTGGCAAAAATGCCTTCTTTAGCAAGGTAACTATGAGTTTTTGAGTTTGAGAGCTTTTTCAATCAAACCAATCATACACACACCTCATAAACATCATATGTAGGTGATCCAAACTCTCACAAGTGACATGTAATCACAAAATCACAAAGTCACCTCTCAAAACCTCAAAATAGGCTTTTTGTGCATTTTTCAAACCATGTCTTGATTCAGTCACTTTCCAAACCAGAAAAAGCCTCAAACACACTCCAAATATCATCCTTGAATTGTCCCAAATGGTTCCCCCCATCTGGAACACCATTTGAGAGAGTTGCCATTTTGGTCACTTTTAACCCCTTTTGCAAGAAAGGTCCAGTTTGTGTTTTTGCAGGTACCAGCTGATTCCAATCATCCTAAAAGCTTCTAAGGGATCATTTGAGTGTGTCTAAAGCATGAAATCATTTCTAGAATAAGAGGCTTGACAGATTGCACAAAAATTCCAAAAAGCTCAAAAAGAGGTAAGCCTCATGACTTGAACTTTCCAAAATATGCAATGCTTTGAAGTCCACTAATCATGCACACCTCATACATGTTAAATATGTTATGTTTGAACCAATTGATCATGTAATTCATGCCTGTATCAAAGTGTAGCATAGAAAATACAATTATAGGCCTTTTTTCAAAACCACCATCGGGTTTTGAGGAGGGAGTATGATCTGAAAAAACTACCACCACCATTGGATTCCTTGTGAAATTCTGGTCCAGATGCATATAAATTTTGTCTCAAACCATTAAGAATTGAGAAAGTTATGACCTTCACGTTTCTGAGCCAAAACTTGCCTTGCCTTGCCTTGGGCCAGGCCTAAAACCAAGGCATGACTTGTATATTTGTGATTTCACTTCAAACAATGGATGTATCACCACCCCAGTGGTAAGGCGCGTGCCTTGTGACCTTGAGGTCGTGGGTTCAAACCCCACCCATGCCATTTTGTGTTTTTTTCACATTTTTCTATTTTTCCAATATTTTATGTTTTATTAATTAATTGGAAAATTAATATCTCACTCAATTTTAATTATTTTTTATTGGTTCTTTTTGCAAATAATCACAAAAATGTTGAAATATTTTATTCCACAAAAAAATTAGATTTATATTATTTATTTAATATAATTAGTATTTTTGTGAATAAATTTATTTTTTAATTGTTTTAGACATTTTAAAATGAACATTCATCTTGAAAAATCAAGACCAAATGAGTTTTAATTTCTCTTGTGATTAAAACTTCATTTTTAAAACCTTAAACAAAAATCACAAGTGGTTTATTCAAATTCATTTGGTGTTTTTCCTTGATTTTCTTTTAATATTTACTTTTAAAAGAAAAACAAATTAGGGTTTCTTTGATTTTCACCCTCACTAATCATTTTCAAACACTCATGGGCCTCTGTTAGAGTGTAAGACCCAATCCCCTTTTAACCAAAACAATTTTGGGCCTCAGATATTGTATAAGTCCCTCTGCGTTAAAAGAAAAGTTCGGCGCGATCGTCGCCCGTTTAAAAATAAACCATCTGGGCCTCTCCTCGAGCTATAAGACCCATTAAAAACTTTTGGGCCTCTATTAGAGTGTAAGACCCAACCCCTTTTGAAAACCAAATTATCTTGGGCCTCAGTCATTGTATAAGACCCACTGCGTTTTCAAAATCTCGGCGCGATCGCCATTTCAAACAAAAAATCATATGGGCCTACCCTCATGTTATAAGCCCCACTTGTTTTCTTTAAAACCTTTTTGGGCCTCTTGAGAGAGTGTAAGACCCACCCCTTTGTACAAAAAACCTTTTTTGGGCCTCAGTCACTTGTATAAGTCCCTCTGTACAAATTCAAAACCACAGTGCCATCACTGATAAAACCCTGGGCCTCTCCTTGAGCTGTAAGCCCCAAATCTTCTTTTTAAAGCACTTTCTCCTTTGATTTTGAATATAATATTGTTATCAAAGCTTTCTTTGTTGAACAACTAACAAAACATCATGGAAGCTCTACAACTGAGTAAGTGTTTATACGCTTTCAGTTACCGCTTTCATATATATATATATATATATATATATATATATATATATATATATATATATAACTGTATTGTGGGGTTATTTCACTGTAAGTCTTCTTTCATAAACTCATATCAATTGTGTAATAATAGTATAGCTATTTAGAGTTTCCCCGGCAACTACGTCTAGCACTAAGCCCTGTTGATTACTCTTAAATACAGTCAAAACTAGATCCCCATAGGATTACCAGATACAGTCTTCCCTCCTCTTCGGGTTAAACAATATGGAGACGTGAAAGGCAGCATTCTCGGTGAACCCTTTCAAAGACTGTCACCCTTAGAAATCATCAAAGAAACTCTACTCCCCAGAGATGATCTTTTCTCCTTGAATGGCATCTCTTGAGTTTCTTCTAAATTCTTGGACTTTCCTGGCTTGATCTATTCTCTGTGAATAGCCTGTCTTGAATTTCTCGGGGTTTGGGGACCCACATGCTTCTTAAAAGCATCCCAGCCTCCTCTTGGGCATTGTACAAGGACCCTTCGGCTTCTTAGAAGTAGTCACAGCCTCCTCTTAGGCTTCGTATAAATGATTTCATCCACCGGGAATGATAGCCTCCTCTTGGGCTTCGTACAAATTGTCCCTCGGCTTCTTAAAAGATTCCAGCCTCCTCTTGGGCTTCGTACAAATTGTCGCGACGACCTCCTAGAGGTATAGGAACAGAAATTAGTCATCTTAATAGAACAGTTTTTCAAAGAGTCTAGATCCTGCTACTGATGTTTCTTAAACGTAGTACAAAAGATGAAACTCTAAACTTGGACAGTCTAATTTCCTTGAGTCTCAAAGACATTCTCAAGTTCCTTTCAAAACTAGGGGATGAAACCCGTAGACTCGGACAGTCCCAATCCCCTTTGGATTTCCCATTTCCTTAAAGAACAGAAAATATCCCTGATCCTCGAATCAAAATCCCTGAGTGCAAACATTACTCATATAAGAACTGATTTTCTCTTTTAACCAACATACTGGACCTGTCACTTAACTGAAACAGCCACTTTTAGCCTCTATCTCGGGCTTCGTACGAGATACAAAATCACTCTCTTGTTGAGTATAAAAGACTCTCTTGTTGAGTCATTCATCCTTTTAGCCTTCATCTCGGGATTTGTACGAGATACAAAACACTCTCTTGTTGAGTATAAAAAGACTCTGGTTGGGTCGACCACCTTTTAGCCTTCATCTCGGGCTTCGTACGAGATACAAAGAGACTCTCTTGTTGAGTCAACCTTTAGCCTCCATCTTGGGCTTCGTACAAGACATATCTAAAAGCACTCTCTTGTTGATTCGACCCTTTTAACCTCTCTCTCGGGCTTCGTACGAGACACATAAAAACACCCTATTGTTGGGTCGATAGCCTCCTCTTAGGCTTCGTATAAGGAAACCCCGGTTGATTCAATCAACCTTTTAGCATCAAAACTGTGCCTCGTTCACAGGATACAAACATCAACAACTCCCTTCATCTAATTGCTGTAAGCGGCAAGCCTCTGGATTATTTACATCCACGCCACTGTCCTTTTTTTAGCATGAGAAATTCCTAAGGAAAGATAGCATTGCTTTACACTGAGTTAAAGTCTTCTCCTTCAGGTTAAAACTCCCTATAAATGAAATTATGTAATTGCTAGGATTCGCATATCCCGGTTAAAGTAATCCTCCTTTATAGTCCGTCACCCAACAGTCATGACAAATAGACCCCCTTTAGAGATGACAAATTCTCTCTAAAGTCAACACCCTTTTAGCTTCACATCTTGGGCTTTGAACAAGATACAAACCACCTTTAGCTTCACGTCTTGGGCATTGAACAAGACACCAAAACACCATTTCCTCCCATAGAATAGGAGGAACTACGATCGCTCTCATTTCCCTGTTTCGGAAAATGGGAATACGTAGGCATAAGATTGAAAGAAAAATCTTAGCGAGCACACTAAATAAAAACTCAAAATCCCATACCCTCAGTCCTAAACATCCTACCCATGAACTGTCCAATGTTTTCACTCTTGAAAAAAAGAGAGTAAGAAGAAAAAGGCCCCATTACCATATAGCATCCGTAACCTAACAGACCGCTGTTTAAACTCAGTATGCAAGTAGGGTTAATTGGAGACATCTATTTCCCTTCCTTCATCAGCTTCAATAGGATAAAAAATGAATCGAACTGTAGTAACCCCCAAAGAGCGACAGTGCTTAAGAAACACGTCCAGTTTCGCTCGCTACAGAAAAGTGGCGCCCACCGTGGGGCCCTATTCTTCTCGTTCTTATAATCTAAGGTGAAAACTTTGGACAAATCCTTTTCTTGGAAGTGCCTTCACTGGGGATAGGACTTTGGTTGACTTCACTAGGATTTTAGGTCAAAACCTTTAAAGTTGGGAAGGAACCACAGAATGGCGACTCCGTCGGGGAGCCATTTTCTGTCAGGAACATAGGATTCATAGCTCTTAAAAGTCTAGGACATTAGGATGAATATATATAATGCTTTTCCTAATTGATATATGTGTTTATTTTTCTGCTAATGGGAATGCGTGTGATGCCGCATGTGGAAAGATTGAGTATACACCTAGGAAAAACCCCTTTAGTGGTGCGGAAGCGATCAGAAATGGTTGTCACCTGATACCACCCTCTTCTGAGGACTCTTCGAAAAAACACCACCTAGCACGGTTCCCGGCCCGCTGGTGTTTTTCTCGAAAAGAGTTGATGATGTTGAGAGACAGGTACAAAAATCACTAGTATAAACCTTTGGGACAGGTAGAGCCTTGACTCCATGACACCGACCCTTTGACCCCATGTTTTTTCTATGTTTTTGTGTGCTGCATTCATGCATTCATCTAAAAAACATTACATCAAAGAAAAAATTTCTCTTCTAGTCTCTCCTTTTTAAATTAAACTATGACAATGATTGCAAATGTCAGAGAAAAAGATTGCACTCATGGATTTCAGTAGAAGGAGAACTCATAATTATACCTTCAAGGTTCCAAAACTAGAAGATTTGAGAGGTTTGGCGAGAATGATCACGAACCAAGAGGCTTTCAGAGCCAAGTATAGAGGTTTGCTATCTCTATTAAGGGTTCAAGTAATTGAAAGAATCACGGATGCACTCGTTCAGTTTTACGATCCGATCTATCACTGTTTCACATTCCCGGATTATCAGCTCGCACCAATGCTGGAGGAATATTCTCATCTGATTGATTTACACATCACTGATCGAGCTCCTTTTTCTGGACTGGAAGAAATTCCAAAGGATCAGACCATTGCAAGAGCAATTTATTTGGACGAGTCAGAGGTCAGGACTCACATGACCACTAAGGGTGGCATACAAGGTTTGCCAGCCCAGTTCTTGACAAAGAAGGCCCTGTATTTCGCTAGTATAGGGAACGTGACTGCTTTTGAAAGCATCTTTGTTTTACTCACCTACGGGTTATTTTTGTTTCCCAGCATCAATAACTTCGTCGATATCAACTCCATTAAGGTTTTTCTCATTAGAAACAATGTGTTGACTTTACTCACAGACGCATATCATTCTGTACACTTAGGGAATTTGTACAGCGGAGGGGAGATCACATGTTGTGTACCTCGGCTATACAAATGGTTTATCTCCCATTTGCCTAAGTCTGCTGCTTTTCGAGATCAAAAGAATACTTTACGTTGGTCGCAGAGAATCATGTCTCTTACCAACTCTGACATAGATTTGTGCAATAGGATTTATGAGGGAATCAGGATCATTGACCGTTGTGGAAACTTCCCCAACGTACCCCTTATAGGAACTAAGGGAGGAATCAATTACCATCCAGTGTTGGTTCATCGTCAATTTGGATACCCGATGAGGCATGTCCCGCAGAATGCACATCTGGAAGGTCTTTTCTTCAAAGAAGGAGAAAATGATAGAAACCTAAAGATGGAAATAGTGCACGCTTGGAAACATTTCCATAAGAAAGGACGAGAGTCTCTAGGAAAACCGTACTGTGTCTCGGTGGAGCCTTACCTCCACTGGGTACAAACTAGAGCTCTCAAGCTAAAGATGCCTTATCCTCATCACAGAGTTCTTTCGCCAAGGGAGTCTGTCATGTACTTCATGACTGAAACGGAAAAACTTCAGGTTACTCTCAACAAAGTTCAGCGGGAGAGAAGGTCTTGGAAGAACAAGTACCGCACCCTCAATGTGGAGTGTATCAAAATACAGTAATTACTGAAGGATAAAGATGCTCTGATTGAAATTTTGGAGCAGCATGCTGTAGAAAATCAGGATGACCAAAGGAATTTGCTCACTCCTTTCACCTGGTAGAGGAATGACAACCCGACAACGGCTCAAGAGCCCTGGTCAAAGAAAAGGAAAGTACCAGAATCAGCACCCGGTTTCTCCTCAGGGAGGACCCGGGACCCATTAGCTTAGGTTTCTGTTACCGCACCTTGTAATCTACTGTATTTTCATTTCCGCAATCCTTTGAATTCAATAAAACGGGGTTTCCCCACTGTTTGATATTTGCAATCTAATTGTCGAAGTTTATTTTGGTTAAACAAAAAAAACACTTAATCATTGCATTCATCATTCTCACATCACGTATTCTCCTTACCTACAAGTCTCACGTTTGTGTCTCGATTCTAGAGTCAAACTGTCTCATTCGTACAATACTCGGGCCAATCGTCAGAAAAAGATGGATGATCTTGAGGAAGAGAACATAGAGTTGAAAGAAGAGATCGACACTCTGAGAGAGGATATGAGAAAGCTTTGTAATGACATGCAAGCCATGGCAGAAGCTCAGCTACAAAGAACTGTGATCTCAGAGATCACCTCAACGCCCATAGTGGAGAAGTATGATCCTAGGTACAAAATGTCGAAAGATCGTCCCAGGGACATGCCTGTTAACTATATCCCGGAAGGATATGTTCCGTCGATCACTAGAGATCCGGAAACTTCAGCAGAAGCCGCTGGGCCTGAAGGTTACAAACTTCGGGAAAGCGAGGATTCCAGAGGCATATTGAGGACTCCTGAAGGTTACAAACTTCGGGAAACGCCAAGATTCACTGCCGTAGTAACGGTACCACCCCATGTGGTGCACACTGTCTCGGAAGGACAGATTCCACAGATACCTTCTGGTAGAAAGGAAACTATGTTCGACAGGATGGAAGAGTTCCAGGAACAGTTCCTGGAAATGCAAAAGGAACTGCAAGCCATCCGCGGTCAGGATTTATTTGGAAAGGACGCCGCAGACCATTGTCTGGTCCCCAATGTGAAAGTTCCGCACAAGTTCCAAGTTCCCGACTTTGAAAAGTACAAGGGTAATTCTTGCCCCCATAGTCACTTAGTGATGTATGCTCGGCAAATGTCAGCTTAGACAGAAAATCAGGATTTACTGATTCACTACTTTCAGGATAGTTTAACTGGTGCCGCCTTAAAATGGTACATGTGTTTAAACCGTACTACATCAGCACTTTCAGAGATCTTGGCGCTGCCTTCGTCCAACAATACAAATACAATTTGGACATGGCACCAAACAGAGATCAGCTCATATCGATGTCACAAAAGGACAAGGAAACTTTTAAGGAGTACGCTCAGAGATGGCGTGAAATGGCCGCTCAAATTTGTCCACCTCTTGAGGAAAAAGAGATGACAAAAATCTTCTTAAAGACTTTAAGCTCATTTTACTACGACAGAATGGTTGCCAGTGCGCCCAGTGACTTCACCGAAATGGTCGGAATGGGGGTACGTCTCGAGGAAGCTGTTCGAGAAGGACGTCTAATAAAAGATGCTGGATCATCAAGTAGTACAAAACGATATGGTAGTACTCTCCCTAAGAAAAAAGAGCAAGATATTGGGAATATCTCTCTCGGAAGGCAAAGGCGACGTTATCATCCAGTAGCGGGTGTGACTCCTGCTATCAATCCTGCGCCTATTTCTACGTATCAACCTCAGGTTGTGCAGAACCAACCTAATCAGCAAAGGACACAACAACTTCTTCAGCAGGCTCGTCCTCCATACAATAACAACCGTACAACGCGGCCACCAGGATTTGATCTTATACCTGTATCATACATAGAACTATTTCTGTTACTACTGGCCAAGGGGCACATCCAGACTAAATCCCCTCTTGCAGTACCGAAAAATCCCCATTTTGGTTTAAGGTGGACCAGACATGCCCTTATCACCAAGGAGGACCAGGGCATAACATAGAGAACTGTCTCAATTTCAAATCCGACGTGCAAAAGCTTGTTAGGAGCGGGGTCTTATCTTTCAAGGATACAAATCCCAATGTTCTCACGAACCCGTTGCCTCAACACGAGAAGGCTGCAGTCAATCTGATAGAGGGAGAGTCTAACAAAGTCTATCAAATTCACGATGTACTCTTATTGAAAACCAACTTGGTCAAGATGCACTGTAGACAGAGTGGATATGGCCATGTGCCACCTCATAATTACCATCAGTGTGATATCTGCTCTAAAAACAATCAAGGATGTTCCATGGTGCAATCAGCTCTACAGGAACAGATGGATCTCAGATGGATCCAAGAGCACCGAGTTCGTGGAGTTAACATGGTTTACACGAATTCCAACGTCATTCAGAACCACGACATCCGTGCGATGAATGCCAACATGGTGGCAATGCACTCAAGCCAAAGCCAGTATCAGAATCTGCCGCGACACAATTACAATTCTTGTCTGACTTGCTCGGTAAACAAACAAGGATGCTTTTTTGTACAAGAGACCCTCCAGCGTCAGATGGATCTTGGATGGATCCAGGACTACCATGATAGGAATCCCTATCAGATCAACATGGTTTAAATCTTCGACATTCGTTTAATGAATACTAACCTGGTAGAGTTACATACTGAGCAGGTCCGCCTCGGATTCCTGGTATCACATGATTACCAGAGCTGTAAAGCACGTTGCGAAAACGATCAAGGTTGTGCCCTTGTCCAGGAGGCACTTCAGTACTTATTAAATCATTAGTGGATGCCAATATATATGGATGAAGATACTCAGCAAATTAGTATCAATAACAGGAACCCTACTCGGCGTCAAAATCAGGATGTCCGATCTGTGGAAGCTAACCTAGTAAGGTTACATTGCATTCAAAGCGGGCGTGGCCAGGTGCCACTACACACCTGTGAACATTGTAGAGTCTGTTCCAAAAGTAACCAAGGATGTTACCTTGTACGAGCAGCTCTTCAGGGTCAGGTGGATCGTAGAGAGATTCGCCCATATCCGGGTTCCGGGGCAATCAACTGGGCGCCAGACTACCTCGCTGATCAAATTGAGGATATTGTCGTAATCTCTGATCATCAGAGGGCCAGGGATGTTTTTGCCATCATCCCTCTACTTGACGAATCAAGAGTTCCTAACCAGGAACGGATCGAGATTACTTACGATGGTCAGAAAAATCAAAAGGCTCCCATAGTCATCTATCTACCGGGACCACTACTATATGAATCAACTAAGGTTATCCCTTACAAATACGGTGCAATGATAATTGAGAATGGGAAGGAAATTCCATTACCCTCCGTCGTGAATATTGCAGACATCATTCGTGTAACACGGAGCGGTTAAATCTTCAACAGAGGAGTTGGAGAGTCCGGCAAAGAAAAGGAACCTCAGACAGTAGTTCCTAATCCACCAGTCGGTCAGTCCAGTAATCCCGACCTTTCAAAAGACGATGATGAGATGCTAAAACTCATCCAAAGGAGTGAATACAACATTGTTGATCAGTTATTACAAACTCCTTCAAAGATCTAGGTATTATCACTGTTACTCAGTTCAGAAGCGCACAAGGAGGCTCTACAGAAAGTCTTGGAGCAAGCCTTTGTGGAACAGGATGTAACAATCAGACAGTTCGATATCATTGTCTCTAACATCACTTCCTACAATAACTTGGGATTTAACGATGAGGAATTACCTAAAGAAGGTCGCCGTCATAACATGGCGCTCAATATCACTGTCAGCTGCCAGGGCGATGCTTTAGCCAGCGTACTGGTAGACACATGGTCAGCCCTGAATGTTATGCCGAAGTCCACTTTGATGCAATTATCCTTCAAAGGACCCCCGATGAGAACCAGCGAGGTCGTCGTCAAAGCGTTTGACGGATCCAGAAAAACGGCTATCGGTGAAGTCGACCTTCCCATAACTATCGGTCCTCACACTTTCAAAGTCACTTTCTAGGTCATGGACATCCGGGAAACGTACAGTTTTTTATTAGGAAGACCTTTGATACATCAGGCTGGGGCGGTCACCTCGACCCTCCACCAAAAGTTAAAGTTCGTTCAGAACAACCAGCTCGTCACGGTCTGTGGAGAACAAGCCTTGCTCGTGAGTAACTTATCATCATCTACTTGTGTAGATACCGAGGAGATTGTTGGGACTCAGTTCCAAGCACTTTCGGCGAGCAAGGACAATCAATCCAAAGAGGGAACTTTCATTTCCTCATACAAAGATGCTATCAAAGCGGTCGAGAGTACCAATAATAGGATGGGGACAGCTAGTCATTCCTACTGACAATAAAACAAAGAAGGGTCTTGGTTTTTCTGCAACCTGCACCCAGACAGCTACTACTAGCGATGAAAGTCTTCATCCCATTCGGAACTTCTTTCACAGTGGAGGTTTCCTTCAACCGGTGACCCAAGAAGTACACACTATCAATAAGGAGGATCCCTCCGACACAGATGAGGAATGAAAGTTCTATCTTAACGAGGACGGTTATATGTCTCAGGACGAAACACAGACTCCATTTTGCTTTCCTGCACAAGGTCCGAGATTTATACCCCGGTCAGACGTCGAAAAGATATATGGAGAATGTGATCCGGAAGGATGTCGTGCTCCACCAAACTCATTAGAGGAAGACACTCCGATGAAAGACAACATTGACCACGACTATTATGGCCCAATGGATGGCCTGCCAATGTGGCAGCCATATCCGAGAGACTTGGGGCAAGAGAATCAGCCGAACAATGAAAATCAGCTGAGCATCATTGAACATAATGCCTGCGTCCCCACCATGTCATGGGATCCTCACCCAGGGTATCCTGAAGATACCCCACACGACGATGAATTCGCAACGTTCGCAGGATTAGAGTTCATCAACTATGCTTTTCCCGAGGTTAACGTCATCGAAAGGGATGACCCCTCCAGTTCCAAAGAAGTGTGGGACACCTTGGGACAACCAAGTGGAAAATACGACTTCATGGTCAAGTATACCGCTCCTGAAAGCTCTCGTATCAGGCTCGAAGACATCCAGCCTACTGGATGGGGAGATCTGCCTGAGAACACAAATACTATGCAAAATGCAACGGAAGAGTTTGTCTACGACAATTCTGCCTGGGAGACAAATTCCAATGATCCTGTTCCACCAGAAATCAGTGTTATTTTTGAAGACAAATCAAGGAAGGTACCAGACTTTGTGATTCACCGAGGAGTTTGCCGCCAATGGGTTGCTGTCGATATTCCGAAAGTTGTTCAAAAGTTAAAGTAATTGTCGTTTTTAACCTTTCACCCTGCCCAGGTGAAACAGATGTTTTGATAGGGCTTACTTTCTGTAAATTTCCCTCTTCGCTTTGCCCAAAGCGACAAAGTTCTGTTTTATAGGGTTGTAGTTTCAAGAATCGACTTGTTCATTAATAAAATAACGCCATTCTATAATTTCCGCATTAATTGATGTTTTCTCTTTTTGCTTTTCTTAGAAAATGGTAATCCTAAAAAACAAATCAATAATAAAAGCAAGCAGTTATCAAAAATACACTGCACACACTTTTGCATTCTCTCTATCTCTTCTAAAACAAATCATCATGTCATGCAGATTGCTTGTTTTAAACCCCGTTGAAACATACGATCCGATGCCTTCTCCCGACTTTGAGTTCCCGGTATTTGGGCCTGAAGAATAAGTTGACAACGAAATTCCAGAAGAGATCTCTCAACTACTCAGACAAGAGGAAAGGTCCATTGAACCTCACAAAGAGTTGCTGGAAACAGTCAACTTGGGCTCAGAAGAAGAGAGAAAAGAAGTCAAGATTGGGGCGCTACTCAGTCCAATTGCCAAAGAGAATTTGATAAAGCTTCTCAAAGTGTTTCCCGATGTATTTGCTTGGTCCTACCAGGATATGCCAGGGTTGGATACCAGCATCGTGGAACATCATTTACCGTTGAGATCGGAATGTCCGCCAGTAAAACAGATGTTGAGACGAACCCATCCGGACATGGCTGTCAAAATCAAAGAGGAAGTACAGAAACAGATTGACGCAAGTTTCCTCGCCACATCAGAATATCCTCAATGGTTAGCCAACATAGTGCCTGTTCCCAAAAAGGACGGAAAGGTCAGAATGTGTGTCGACTACAGGGATCTAAACAAGGCTAGTCCAAAGGACGACTTTCCTTTACCACACATTGACATGCTGGTAGACAGTACAACAAAGTTCAAAGTTTTCTCCTTCATGGATGGATTCTCGGGCTATAACCAAATCAAAATGGCGCCGAAAGACATGGAGAAAACGTCGTTCATTACCCCATGGGGTACCTTTTGTTACAAGGTAATGCCTTTCGGTTTGAAGAACGCCAGAGCAACCTATCAAAGGGCCATGACTACTCTTTTTCATGACATGATACACAAAGAAATTGAAGTATATGTCGATGACATGATTCTAAAATCTAAGACAGAAGAGGAGCATGTGACCCACCTGTCAAAACTATTTGAGCGGTTGAGAAAATACAGACTCCGCTTGAATCTCAACAAGTGCACGTTCGGTGTCTGTTCAGGGAAACTCTTAGGGTTCATCGTCAGCCAGAAAGGAATTGAGGTTGATCCTAACAAGGTCAAGGCCATTCAAGAAATGCCTTCTCCGAAGACTGAAAAACAAGTCAGAGGATTCCTATGACGTTTGAACTACATCTCCGGATTCATATTCCTCATGACCGCGACATGTGCGCTAATTTTCAAATTACTGAAAAAGAACCAGGACTGTGTTTGGATAGAAGACTGCCAAACCGCCTTCGACAGTATTAAGGAATACCTATTGAATCCGCCGATTCTATCACCTCCAGTGGAAGGAAGACCACTGATTATCTACCCCACAGTCCTAGAGGACTCAATGGGATGTGTACTTGGCCAACAAGACGAAACCAAAAGGGAAGAGTCTTCCATCTACTATCTGAGCAAGAAATTCACCGACTGTGAGACTCGGTACACTATGCTTGAGAAAACTTGTTGCGCTTTGGCTTGGGCAGCCAAACGTTAGCACCAGTACATGATTCGTCACACTACTTGGTTGGTCTCCGAGATGGATCCAATCAAGTATGTCTTTGAAAAGCCTGCTCTTACAGGAAGGATTGCCCATTGGCAGATGTTGCTATCAGAATATGACATAGAGTACCACACTCAGAAAGCCGTTAAGGGGAATGTTTTAGCCGATCATTTAGCTCATCAACCGATTGACGATTAAGAATCAATCGGGTTTAACTTCCCAGACGAAGATGTCATGTATCTAAAAATGAAATATTGCGATGAACCGCTACCCAGTGAAGGGCCAGAACCAGGTTCCCAATGGGGACTTATCTTTGACGGAGCAGTTAATCATTACGGAAACGGAATTGGGGCAATCATTGTTACACCTCAGGGTACCCACATCCCTTTCACCGCCAGACTTACATTCAAGTGTACAAATAATGAGGCCGAATACGAAGCTTGTATCATGGGTCTCGAGGAAGCAATTGATTTGAGGATCAAAAACTTGGACGTATACGGCAACTCAGCCCTGGTTATCAATCAGATTAAAGGAGATTGGAACACATACCAATCAGGACTAATTCCTTACAAAGATTATGCAAGAAGGTTGTTACCCTTCTTCAACAGAATTGAGTTTCATCACATCCCTCGTGATGAGAATCACATGGCTGATGCATTAGCCACTCTCTCTTCCATGATTAGTGTAGGTCAATGGAACGACTTACCTAAGATCGACATAATGCGCCTTGAACGGCCCGCTTACATCTTTGCAATTGAAGCCGTCATAGACAACAAACCTTGGTATTACGATATCAAATGCTTCCTTCAGAAACAGGAGTACCCACATGGGGCGTCTAGAAAGGACAGAAAAACCCTCAGAAGACTGGCTGGAAACTTCTTTCTGAGCGGTGATACACTTTATAAGCGGAATTTCGACATGGTCTTGCTCCGATGCGTCGACAAACCAGAAGCAGACATGCTGATAAAAGAAATTCACGAAGGATCCTTTGGCACTCATGACAACACACATACAATGGCGAGAAAAATTCTAAGAGCAGGGTACTACTGGTTGACCATGGAGTCCAACTGCTACAAGTACATGAGGAGGTGTCACAAGTGTCAGATATACTCCGACAAAATTCATGTACCGTCAACGCATCTCAAAGTTCTTTCTTCCCCATGGCCTTTTTCCATATGGGGAATCGACATGATTGGCATGATTGAGCCCAAGGCTTCGAATGGACATCGGTTCATCCTTGTAGCCATTGACTATTTCACCAAGTGGGTCAAAGCAGTGTCATACACTAATGTAACCCGACAAGTGGTGGTCCGATTTATCAAAAACAATATCATCTGCTATTATGGTGTTCCGAGCTAGATCATTACTGATAATGGATCTAACTTGAACAATAAGATGATGAAGGAGTTGTGCGCAGAGTTCAAGATCGAACACCATAACTCATCTCCCTACCGGCTTAAGATGAACGGAGCGGTAGAAGCGGCTAACAAGAACATCAAGAAGATTGTTCAAAAGATGGTTGTAACCTATAGAGACTGGCAAGAAATGCTGCCCTTTGCTCTTCACGGTTATCACACATCTGTCCGCACTTCAACAGGGGCAACCCCCTTCTCTCTAGTATATGGCATGGAAGCGGTGCTTCCCATTGAAGTAGAGATCCCATCAATCCGGGTATTGATGGAAGCTAAGCTTACAGAAGCTGAATGGTGTCAAAATCGACATGACGAACTCAATCTGATCAAAGAAAAATGAACAACGGCACTATGCCACGGTCAGTTGTATCAGCAAAGAATGAAGAAGGCGTTTGACAAAAAGGTCCGACCTCGCGTCTTCAGGAAAGGAGACCTCGTGCTCAAAAAGATACAATCCTTTCTCACTGACTCTCGGGGAAAATGGATTCCGAATTACGACGGCCCTTATGTGGTCAAGAAAGCTTTCTCAGGCGGCGCCCTGAGACTTGCAACCATGGACGGAGAGAAATTTACCTACCCCACGAATGTCGATGTAGTCAAGAAATACTTCGCCTAAAAAAACGTCTCGGTGGATTGAAAACCTGAAAGGGCGATCCAGGGAAAAATTAGAGACATAATCAAAAATCATCCCGATGGATTGGAAATCTCAAAGTACAATCCAGGCCAAAATTAGGGATAATGGCAAGTAACTACGTTCAACAAAGGGGCAAATCCCTCAGCAGCAGTTACGTCGTCCATCAGAAAAACGCCAGTCATGGTCATCTTCGACGGAAGCTCAGGATGCCCCGAATTCAAAGTTGGTAGAAGGATAGTGGTCGTTATGTTTCAATGTAGCCCTCTTCCCGTAAATTACCATTTTCTAACTTTGTAAATACTCTAGGGAATCACGCGTTTGGCTGATTTCCATCCTATCAATAAAATTTGAGCCCTTGTGCTTTTGTTTGCAATTATTATTTGTTTTAGCTTTACAGAACGACGTTTTAATATGATTAACGATGCTTGAAATAAAACAAAAATGAATTTACTTGTTAAATTTTTTTCTGCTTTTAAAATAAAGATGGCAATTCTTTTGACTGTTGAACATCGAAAGAACATCGATCGCTTCGTCAGAAGTAATCGAACTTCAAAGTGCAGAATCAAAGTACTCCTTCTAAACCAGTGCGCCTGAATGAAGGATCAACTATGTCAGATGCAAATACTCCATCAGACACCCTCGACCGAGTTCTTATCTCCTAAGCCCGACCAACGGTATTCCCCGCAGGGACTATCTCTCCTAAGCAAGGCAGAAATGTTACTTTTGGACCAACGGTACTTCTTCTCCCCGCGATGGCCGAGTATCCAGCCATGTTCATCCATTAGTCTATGTGTCGTGTCAGTTTTGTCAGCATATACATATATACATAATGCATTTTATTTACATTCACATTCATATTGCATCACTATCACTCTAGTCGGTCTTGTCCCCTAGAGATAAGAGTCCTCTCAATCAAGTTGCCAGTTCTTTCCTCGTTAGGAGATGCTGCGTCTGGAAAATCTCTCTCCTCCAGTTTATTTCTGGGATGAAGTCGGCACTCGACCACTTTGATAACTTGAACCTCTGAAAGACCAGAGAATCTTCGACAAATGTCACTCTTCGCCATTGAAGATGATATTTTCGCTTTCCCGAATTAAGAAAAATCCCCAGAGAAAGCCTCTTAATCAGAGATTCGACAATACAACAGTTTTTCTCCGAAAAACCCGCTGATGAAAAGGTCATCAGCACCTCAAAATTGGATCCCATCATATGGCGTTTCTCCGGGAAGATCCCGATAAAAGTACGATGTACGACTCCAAGCGGAAGCAGTCTCTCAAGAAACTCGTTTTCCCCAGTTGAAACAAATGACGTCTCCAATAGAGAAGTTTGTGTATCTCTACAACTCAGACGATTGGGTTCCCCAGTGAGTCTGACATCAAAATTTTTCTATCAAATGGCATCTCCCTAGGAAAATACGGTGAGAAGTTTGAGGAAAACTGCTACGTATAGCGTCCCTTGTCAAGAAAGTTTATTGACAAAAGTAACTAAGACCAGTTCCTTGGTAGGAAACCAGGATCGAGGGAAGTTTACATCAGAAACTGAGAACAGTTCCTTGGTAGAAAACCAGGATCGAGGGGAAGTTTATTTCAGAAACTGAGACCAGTTCCTTGGTAGGAAACAAGGATCGAGGGGAAGTTTACATCAGAAACTAAGACCAGATCCTTGGCAGGAAACCAGGATCGAGGGGAAGTTTATTCCAGAAACTAAGACCAGTTCCTTGGTAGGAAACCAGGATCGAGGGGGAAGTTTATTTCAGAAACTAAGACCAGTTCCTTGGTAGGAAACCAGGATCGAGGGGAAGTTTACCTTTTTTAAGCGTCATTGCTTAGCAAAAGAAGATGAATGCGTAAGCTACCATTCATAACCACCATCAAAATTTTAGGTATTCCGATATTTAATCCTCTTGCACCCTGAATGCCCGAATACCTTCGCCATTCGCACCTTCGGGTCCAAGAAGATTAAATAGGGGCATCTGTCATACCCCAAATTTTGACCATTAAGATTTCCCATCATTGTGCAAATCATCATCACAATATGGGTGTATCATTATGCCTCATTAGTCTCCCCAAAGATGGGTGAGCATTCACTACAATCAAAATTAGGGTTTCAAGCCCTCTCTGAGTTCTTAGACAAAGGATCAATCAAGGAATGACATGATCTTCAACTTGTCTAAACCTCTCAAACATCCACAATGGATCAAAAGGACTCTTACCTCAAGTATTAAGCACAAAGTTGCTCCCTTCTAGGTGGATCAAGCCTCGAGATCGCCAGTGTCACCAAATTAGGGTTTTGGTCGACCAGGGCCTCCAGATGGAAATTTTCCTCTGGGCATGAGCCAATACTTCAAAAAATAACCTAATATGCTCCATGGAACCTCATGACCCCAATCATCAAGTCAATTTTGCCTCAGGGGATGCAATCATAAAAAATCAGGAATTAGGGTTTCTTGACCTAATTCACCCCTAAGCTGACTTTTGGGACAAATCATGAGCCAAGACCTCAAGAGAGGATTTGAGGGTCCCTAGTACACCACATTGATCAATTTGTAATAATGGGTTGATCCAAGAAGCTTGAGCAACAAGTCTCAAATTCATCAGAACCACAGTTAGGGTTTCGCGGGAAAAGTCAACTGTAACTTTGACTTTTGACCAGGACATGCTCCCAAGCCCTAAGACATGATTCAATATACCCTATAACACCCATGGAACATGTCCATCAAGTTTGATTTAGGTCAAGGACATGATTTCCTAAAGGATTGCACAGTTTAGAATTCATCTGATAAAAAGTCAACTGTGCACAAAAGTCAACTTTGACTTTTTGAGATTTTTCACAATTATGGATTTTTAACCCTAAAATGATGTTAATGTATGATTTGAATCATCATTCATCAAGAAAAATCAAAGAAAGTGGGATAACTTGTAAAAGGGGTAACCATAAAAACTTAGAAAATTTTCTAAGTTATGAACAAAGTGGCAAGGGTACCAACTTTGGAGGATCATAACTCCTAAACCACAAAGCCATTTTTCCCCATCCAAAGCTTGATTTGTAGATCTCACGGCCCTCTACAAAATCTTCAACTAGACCTCATTCCAATTCTTCATGGATTTTGAGTTATGGATTGATCAAAATCACAAAAAGTGAAAATGTCACTTTTTTCCAACACTTAGTGAAATTTTCACTAAGTCAGAATCTGCCTTCACCTTTTTCCAAATGTAGGGACATTTTTCACTTGGATCCAAAAAGTATCAAAACCAAATATGATCAAACAGTTGTTGTATCATATAAGGGCTTTCCAAAATGGCCAAGAACATCACCAAATTCAATTTGAGCTAAGAGTTATGGTAGTGGCAAAATGCCTTGCTGAAAACTGCCAAGGCAAGGCAGAATTTTGCATTTTTGGTCGATTTGCCAAAACCAGCCAATTTCAAGCCTTGTCATCATCTTGGAAACATCTGAGGATCAAATCTAAAGGGGACAATCACTGAGCCAAGCCTCCAAAGTCTTTGGAACAAGAAGTAGCATGCCAAACCTAGAATTGCCTAAAAGAGGGACAAGACTCCAATTTTGGATTGGAGCATTTAATAGATGCTTAGAGGTGGCATGGACTGACACATTTGCAACTGAACTCAGTCAAGATTCCTCCAACAAGTAGGGAACCAAAGCTCTGTGCTCTAACCTCTAGTCAATGGCTAGAGGAGACTTGGATTTTCATTTGCCAACATTGGCCAAACCTCTGCTGCAGTTGCCATTCACTATTGATCCTAAAAAAAACTTGCTCTAATATAAATAGATCTCATTTTTGCTCAGTTTGAGTACACCAAAGCCATCAAACAGATGCTTTCCGCAAAATCCCTTTTTCTTGGTAAAAATGCCTTCTTTAGCAAGGTAACTTTGAGTTTTTGAGTTTGAGAGCTTTTTCAATCCAACCAATCACACACACACCTCATAAACATCATATGTAGGTGATCCAAACTCTCACAAGTGACCTGTAATCACAAAATCACAAAGTCACCTCTCAAAACCTCAAAATAGGCTTTTTGTGCATTTTTCAAGCCATGTCTTGATTCAGTCACTTTCCAAACTAGATAAAACCTCAAATACACTCCAAATATCATCCTTGAACTGTCCCAAATGGTTCCCCCCATCTGGAACACCATTTGAGAGAGTTGTCATTTTGGTCACTTTTAACCCCTTTTGCGAGAAGGGCCAGTTTGTGTTTTTGCAGGTACCAGTTGATTCTAATCATCCTAAAAGCTTCTAAGGGATCATTTGAGTGTGTCTAAAGCATTAAATCATTTCTGTAACAAGAGGCTTGACAGATTGCACAAAAACTCCAAAAAGCTCAAAAAGAGGTAAGCCTCATGACTTGAACTTTCCAAAATATGCAATGCTTTGAAGTCCACTGATCATGAACACTTCATACATGTTAAATATACTGTGTTTGAACCAATTGATCATGTAATTCAAGCATGTATCAAAGTGTAGCATAGAAAATGCAATTATAGGCCTTTTTCAAAACCACTATCGGGTTTTGAGGAGGGAGTGTGATCTGAAAAAACTACCACCACCATTGGATTCCTTGTGAAATTCTGGTCCAGATGCATATAAATTTTGTCTCAAACCATTAAGAATTGAGAAAGTTATGACCTTCACGTTTCTGAGCCAAAACTTGCCTTGGGCCAGGCCTAAAACCAAGGCATGACTTGTATATTTGTGATTTCACTTCAAACAATGGATGTATCACCACCCTAGTGGTACGGTGCGCGCCTTGTGACCTTGAGGTCGTGGGTTCAAACTCCACCCATGCCATTTTGTGTTTTTTTCACATTTTGCCATTTTTCCAATATTTTATGTTTTATTAATTAATTGGAAAATTAATAACTCACTCAATTTTAATTATTTTTGATTGGTTCTTTTTGCAAAAAATCAAAAAAATGTTGAAATATTTTATTCCACAAAAAAATTAGATTTATATTATTTATTTAATATAATTAGTATTTTTGTGAATAAATTCATTTTTTAATTGTTTTAGACATTTTAAAATGAACATTCATCTTGAAAAATCAAGACCAAATGAGTTTTAATATCTCTTGTAATTAAAACTTCATTTTTCAAACCTTAAACAAAAATCACAAGTGGTTTATTCAAATTCATTTGGTGTTTTTCCTTGATTTTCTTTTAATATTTACTTTTAAAAGAAAAACAAATTTGGGTTTCTTTGATTTTCACCCTCATTAATCATTTCAAACACTCATGGGCCTCTGTTAGAGTGTAAGACCCAATCCCCTTTTAACCAAAACAATTTTGGGCCTCAGATATTGTATAAGTCCCTCTGCGTTAAAAGAAAAGTTCGGCGCGATCGTCGCCCGTTTAAAAATAAACCATCTGGGCCTCTCCTCGAGCTATAAGACCCATTCAAAACTTTTGGGCCTCTATTAGAGTGTAAGACCCAACCCCTTTTGAAAACCAAATTATCTTGGGCCTCAGTCATTGTATAAGACCCACTGCGTTTTCAAAATCTCGGCGCGATCGCCATTTCAAATGAAAAATCATCTGGGCCTACCCTCGTGTTATAAGCCCCACTTGTTTTCTTTAAAACCTTTTTGGGCCTCTTGAGAGAGTGTAAGACCCACCCCTTTGTACAGAAAACCTTTTTTGGGCCTCAGTCACTTGTATAAGTCCCTCTGTACAAATTCAAAACCACAGTGCCATCACTGATAAAACCCTGGGCCTCTCCTTGAGCTGTAAGCCCCAATTCTTCTTTTCAAAGCACTTTCTCCTTTGATTTTGAATATAATATTGTTATCAAAGCTTTCTTTGTTGAACAACTAACAAAACAGCATGGAAGCTCTACAACCGAGTAAGTGTTTATACGCTTTCATTTAACGCTTTCATATATATATATATATATATATATATATATATATATAACTGTATTGTGGGGCTATTTCACTGTAAGTCTTCTTTCATAAACTCATATCAACTGTGTAATAATAGTATAGCTATTTAGAGTTTCCCCGGCAACTACGTCTAGCACTAAGCCCTGTTGATTACTCTTAAATACAGTCAAAACTAGATCCCCATAGGATTACCAGATACAGTCTTCCCTCCTCTTGGGGTTAAACAATATGGAGACGTGAAAGGCAGCATTCTCGGTGAACCCTTTCACAGACCGTCACCCTTCGAGATGTTGAGAAATATTTGTTCTTTACAGGGACTGAAAACGAGGAAATGTTGCGAGAGGTTGTGAATGCTTGGGGTCACCAGCGTAAAACAGGAAAAATAGTTTTTGGAAAAATGGATTGCAGATCTTATCCTGATTATGAAAGATGGATTGAAATAAAGGTGAACGAATTACTCTTGCCTTTTTCAAGGGAACCCCCTTTATATCCTGTAATGCCAGAGCAGCCTACCACGGTAGCCATCGAGGAGTCTGACAAGCTGCAGAAGTTGGTAATGGAGCTTCGGGTGGAGAATTCAGATCTGAGTAGTCTTCTTCAAAACGCTCTACATGCCAACAAAGAATTGGAGCATAAAGTCCAAGACGCTGAAAAAATCTTAGCTGCAAGAGAAAAGGATTTCGCCGAAAGAGCTCAACATTTCCAGAAAGTTAGTAAAGGCGCCGATGCTGCCACTCAAGCTCATAAGAAGACCAAACAAACTTTAGCTCAGACCAAGGACATGCTAGCCAAGTTTCAGTAAGCCTGGAATGAGGTTAGGATCGAAAATGCAGAGTTGCGGGAACAGCTGAAGATCAGGGATGACGAGCTTAAAAAGGCACATGAACAAAGGAGGAAGTATCGGGAGAATCTTGGCAAAAGTCAAGAGCAATTGGTAAGCGCCAGAGAGGAGCTGAAGACTTCCAAGAAGGAGCTTGAAGAGGCTATGGCAGATATGGGGAAACTCAAGATGCAAGCCGGTGTGAAGAGGCACAAAGGAGTCTGTGATGATGAAGCTCTCTTGATGCATATGGATTCGTTGACTGAAGCTCTAGCAAAAAGAGATGTTCTGATTAAGGAGTTAATCGAAAGACCAAATCACCAGTGCACTCGCATACTCTTCGAGGAGGTCAAGTATTCAAGCAAAAAGTTGAAGGATTTAGAGTTGTCAGATTGACAGTTTTTCTTTCTTTCTCTTAATGTAATTTTATTGATGGATATCATCAGGCTTGTTGATGAATCCACTATTTTGATGTATGTTGTTTGAACTCGTTGTTGAATGTTATGCGTATGTCTGGTTTCTTTTTTAATGGAAATGAGCAGTTTATTCAGGAATTTTCCTCTGGCAGTTCTCTGTACACAAGCACATAGTCACGGCACGTCTCTTCACATCACGATTTCTGATCTTTGGATTTCTGTGGTTAAGATTGGAATCAGGGTGTAGGGCATCTTGGAAATGATAAACATGGCATTTGCATTGCATTGCATATCATTTTGCATTTTTGTGGTTTGTTTTTCAGGTACTCGTTGCAGGTCCTCTAACCTTTATTTAATTTCAGGCACTATAGCTGATAACCACATCCACCAGTACGCAACTCGCAGAAACCAGACTAAGATCATGGATCAGATGCAGACAGAGTTGGCTGAGCTGATGAACAGGATGGACCAGTTTATGACACTAATGACTGGTATGGCTCAAAATCAGGATTTGATTGATGCCAAAGCAATTAATTTCTCGCCTCCACCAAATGTGATTTAGAATCCTATGCTGGATCATAATGGGCCAAAGGTCAATGCCATTGAAGATGGGAAAGTTTTGAATTGGGTAACTGATGTGAATAGGGTGAGGACTCCCTTGAGTATTGTGAAGGCTCGTTTGTTGAAGGGACAGGTGTTCCCTGGCTACGAAGAAGGTTGTGTTGATTGCAAGAATCAGAGTAATGGTTGCGACAAACTGAAAGTCGGTATTCAAAACTTGATTGATGAGGGTTGTCTACAGTTCGATCAGGGGGACAGAAAAGACGTTGATGTGTCAACTGTTACCATTTATTTTACGCCAGCTGAAATTCAAGTGCCCTCGCCTGCTGCCATTATTGTGCCTGACGTAGTGAGTCCTGTTACTATCACGGTACCAGGACCAGTACCTTATACTAGTGAGCGAGCTATTCCATGGCACTACAGTGCAGATGTTTACTACCAAGGAGAAAAGCAAGAAGTGGAAGCTCCAGTTGGGGGTAGTTCCAGTATTGATAATGTTGGTGGTCTTGGTGGCTTCACCAGAAGTGGACGCTTGTTTGCTCCACAGACGTTGAGAAATAATGCTGAAGCTGAGGCAGCAGCCAAAGCCAAAGGTAAACAGGTAGCTACAGAGGAGGTTGTTGTTCCTAAATCTGTGCAGAAAGGTACCTTTGAGAAAGAAGTCGAGGAGTTCATGAGACTTATCAAGAAGAGTGATTATAAAGTGGTTGATCAGTTGAATCAAACGCCATCAAAAATTTCTATCTTGTCATTGCTTATGTGTTCTGCAGCTCATCGAGAGGCACTTCTGAAGGTTTTGAATATGGCCTACGTACCTCAGGAGATTACTGTGAATCAATTGGAGTCGGTTGTTTCTAATGTCAATGCTAGCCATGGGCTAGGTTTTACAGACTTTGATTTGACTACTGAGGGTCACAATCACAACAGGGCATTACACATCACCCTAGAGTGTAAAGGCGCAGTGTTATCTTATGTATTGGTAAACACGGGGTCTTCCCTGAACGTGTTACCAAAGAAGGCCTTAATGAAGTTAGACGCTGAAGGAATTATTCTGAGACCAAGTGATTTGGTAGTGAGGGCTTTTGACGGTTCGAAACGTTCCGTATTCATAGAGGTGGAGCTCCCAGTAAAAATTGGTCCTCAGGTGTTTAAGTGCGTGTTCTACGTGATGGACATTCAACCCACATATAGCTTCTTGTTAGGCAGACCGTGGATTCATGCTGCTGAGGCGGTGACATCTACGTTGCACCAGAAATTGAAATACGTGGTTGATGGTCAAGTGGTGACTGTGTGTGGAGAAGAAGACATCTTCATCAGTCAGCTGTCTACCTTTAAGTACGTGTAAATGGATGGAGAGATCCATGAGATGCTGAGTCAAGCATTTGAGGCAGTCAATATTGGTGATTCGTCTTCACAGGCAGTATCTTCTAAGAGCGAAGGACAGGTGGGTACCTCTATTGCTTCTTACAGACAGGCAGTGGAAGTGGTCAAAGCAGGTAATGCCCAAGGCTGGGGCAAATTAATTGAAGTCTCTGCAAAGGAAGACAAGTTCGGTATAGGCTATAATTCGTATCAAGCTGCTGCAGCAGAGCGCCAGGGGCCGATTACTTTCTATAGTGGGGGAATTATTAATCCAAATCAGATGTTCGCTGCAAGTGATGATGGCGTCGACAGTGATTGTGACCTCGACAACTGGGTGCGCCCGTGTGTACCGGGTCAAGAGCTGTACAATTGGATTGTTGAAGAAATTGTTCAAGTTACTCTTCAAACAGAGTAATTTTCTTTGTTTTTCTTTGTTGCATGTTAAAATCCCGCGCTCTGCCCAAGGCGTGTAGATCCATTTGTAGGGCCTCATAATTGCATTTGCAAGGTTTTTATCATTAATAAAGGACGTTTTGCATTCAAATTTTGTGTTCCTTGTCTTTCATTTTTATTTTTGCAGAAAAACAATAAAATGGCAATGTTTTATTTTGTTATTTCTTTTTTTAAAAGGCTCATTCTAAAATAAAGCATGACCCCAATCATGCAGACTTAATCACCCGGATTTCATTGATAACGATTCTGCTATGGCCAAGTATGACTTTGATAATCCAATCTATCAAGCCGAAGAGGGGGATGAAGAAGACTCTGAAGTTCCCGAGGAATTTGCCAGATTGGTGAAGCAGGAGGAGAGGGTCATTCAGCCTCACCAAGAAACAATTGAGGTTATCAACATTGGTTCCGAGGACGCCAAGAAAGAGATTAAGATTGGAGCCAACCTGCGGGAAGAGGTGAAGAAAGAGCTGATCAGTATGCTACGGGAATATGTTGACATCTTTGCCTGGTCGTATCAAGACATGCCGGGGTTAGATACAGACATTGTTGTGCACAGGTTGCCATTGAAAGAGGGTTGTCCTCCTATCAAACAAAAGCTCTGGAGAACTAAACCAGAAATGGCTCTCAAAATCAAGGAGGAGGTACAAAAACAGTTAGATGCGGGATTCCTGGTCGTTACCAATTACCAACCGTGGGTTGCAAATATCGTTCCTGTGCCGAAAAAGGATGGTAAGGTCAGAATGTGCGTTGATTACCGGGATCTAAATAGAGCAAGTCCGAAAGACGACTTTCCTCTACCTCATATTGATGTACTAGTTGACAACACCGCTCAGTTCTCGGTATTCTCTTTCATGGATGGCTTCTCCGGATACAATCAAATCAAGATGGCACCGGAAGACATGGAAAAGACAACGTTCATTACCCCGTGGGGTACCTTCTGTTACAAGGTGATGCCTTTTGGGTTGAAGAACGTCGGGGCAACGTATCAGCGTGCTATGGTAACACTCTTCCACGATTTGATTCATAAGGAGATTGAGTGCTATGTAGATGATATGATTGCCAAGTCTCGAACAGAAGAAGAGCATCTAGTCAACTTGAAGAAAATGTTTGAGAGGTTGAGAAAGTTTCGACTAAGGTTGAATCCGAACAAGTGCACTTTTGGAGTACGGTCCGGTAAATTGCTGGGTTTCATCGAAAGCGAAAAAGGAATTGAGGTTGATCCTGCCAAAATAAAAGCGATACAAGAAATTCCAGTACCCAGAATAGAAAAAGAAGTACGTGATTTCCTGGGTAGATTGAACTACATTGCACGGTTCATATCTCACCTCACAGTCACTTGTGAACCAATATTTAAGCTATTAAGAAAAGAACAAGCGGTCAGGTGGAATGACGATTGCCAAAGGGCTTTCGAGAAAATAAAAGAATATTTGCAGGAGCCTTCAATTCTCATGCCTCCAGTTCCACAGAGACCTTTGATCATGTATTTTACTGTGCTTGAAGGATCCATGGGTTGTGTTCTCGGTCAACATGACGAGACGGGTAAGAAGGAGCACGCCATCTATTACTTGAGCAAGAAATTCAATGATTGTGAATCGCGGTACTCAATGCTTGAAAGGACATGATGTGCACTTGCATGGGCTGCTAAGCGATTGAGGCAATATATGCTCACTCATACAACCTTGTTAATTTCAAAAATGGAACCTGTCAAGTACATATTTGAGAAACCAGCATTGACCGGACGGGTTGCACGTTGGCAGATGGTGCTGACTGAATATGATATCCAGTATACTTCGCAGAAAGCCATCAAAGGAAGTATCCTGTCAGACTATCTTGCACAGCAGCCTATTGATGATTACCAGCCCATGAAATTTGATTTCCCTGATGAGGACATCATGTTTCTCAAAGCCAGGGACTGCGAGGAACCACTCCCGGAGGAGGGGCCAGACCCTGAATCCAAATGGAGTTTGATGTTTGATGGGGCCGTCAACATGAATGGGCGCGGAGTTGGAGCAGTTCTTATCACGCCAGAAGGTGTTCATATGCCCTTCACTACCCGAGTAACTTTCAGATGCACCAACAATGAAGCAGAATATGAAGCTTGTATAATGGGGATTGAGAAGGCAATTAATTTGCGAATTAAGACCCTCGATATCTTCGATGATTCAGCTTTGGTGATCAATCAGATTAATGGAGATTGGCACACTCATCAACCAAACTGGATGCCTTACATAGACTATGCGATGAGGATATTGACTTTCTTTACAACAGTGAAGTTGTACCATATTCCTCGAGACGAGAATAAGTTTGCTGATGCCTTGGCCACATTGTCTTCTATGATCAAAGTGCAGAGGTGGAATCATGTACCCAAGATTGAGGTGTCTCGTCTTGACAGGCCTGCACATGTATTTGCCGTTGACGCAGTGTCTGATGACAAGCCGTGGTTTTATGATATCAAATGCTTCTTGAAGAGTCAAGAATACCCGCCTGGGGCATCTACCAATGATAAAAAAGACTCTGAGGAGGTTGCCTGGTAGTTTCTTCCTGAATGAGGATGTGCTGTACAAACGAAACTTTGACATGGTTTTGCTCAGATGCGTGGATAGACACGAAGCAAGCATGTTGATGCAAGAAGTGCATGAAGGCCTTTCGGTACCCATGTCGGAGGACATGTAATGGCAAAGAAGTTGTTGAGATCGAGGTATTATTGGATTACTATGGATGCAGACTGTTGTTCATACGCCCGCAAATGCCACAAATGTCAGATTTATGTGGATAAAGTGCATGTACCTCCGAATCCGTTGAATGTCATGTCTTCTCCTTGGCCCTTTGCAATGTGGGGCATTGATATGATTGGAAAGATTGAGCCAACTGCTTCCAACGGCCATCGTTTCATTTTGGTCGCTATTGAATACTTTACCAAATGGGTGGAAGCAGTGTCTTATGCTAATGTCACCAAGCATGTTGTAGCCAGATTTCTGAAGAGAGATATCATCTGTCGCTATGGAGTGCCCGAAAGAATAATTACTGATAATGGTTCTAATCTTAACAAAAAAATGATGGCAGAATTATGTCGGGACTTCAAAATTGAGCATCACAATTCTTCGCCGTACCGTCCAAAGATGAACGACGCTGTTGAAGCAGCCAACAAGAATATCAAGAAGATTGTGCAAAAGATGGTGGTGACATACAAAGATTGGCATGAGATGTTACCGTTTGCCTTGCATGGGTACCGAACATCAGTAAGGACATCTACTGGGGCAACACCGTTCTCACTCGTGTATGGTATGGAGGCAGTCCTACCAGTTGAAGTTGAGATTCCCTCGCCGAGGGTTATGATGGATGTTAAACTGGATGAGGCAGAATGGATTCGCACCCGATTCAATGAGCTGAGCCTAGTTGAGGAAAAGAGACTAGCAGTTATTTGCCATGGTCAATTGTACCAAAGAAGGATAAAGCGAGCATTTGATCAGAAAGTGCGACCTCGGGAGTATAAAGTTGGTGAATTGGTACTTAAAAGGATCCATCCTCTAAACACAGATCACAGGGGAAAATGGACACCAAACTATGAAGGTCCATTTGTGGTTAAAAAGGTTTTCTCTGGCGGAGCCTTAATGCTTACAACCATGGATGGTGAAGATTTTCCATCCCCTGTCAACTCAGACGCAGTCAAAAAATACTTCTCATGAAGAGACCCGCTGGACAGAAAAAAGAAAAGTCCAGGCAAAAAAGGGTATCCCGGCGAACCATAAAAACAGAATAAAAAGGTTCGGGCAAAAATTAGGGATATAAAATAAAAAAATTGTACACCCGGTGAGTCGAAAATCCGCAAGGACAACTCAGGCAAAAAAGGGTATCCCGGTGGATTGAAAACCCGAAAGGGCGATCCACGCAAAAGAGGGATTAGGCGAAGACTGCGATCTGAGTCATCTGTACTGCCTCATCGTTTCACTCAAACTGGCAATCTCCAAAGGGTGGGAATCGGTCCAATCATTCTCCTCAGAAAGCGAAGATAATCGGAAAGTCTTGAAGACATACTGGTCATAGCAGAATTGAAACTTAGTGAAATGCCGTTTTCACATTGCCATTAGGATATTTTCTTTTCTCAATTTTCAGAAATCACCTCTTTCCAGGGATTGCTTCCTGATGTACTTGCCTATTCTGGGCCTTTCAATCAATAAAGTTGATTATTCAGTCAAAAAGCTTCTTTTTTGTCTTCATTTTACTGTTTTGTTTGCAAAAACGTCCGAATTTTTTATAAAAAACATTGCATTATTGAAAACATTGAGGCTTTACAATAACATGCACAGGGAAAACATTTAAAATTTCTTTGAATGTTGATTAACTCCGAACGGTGGATTCAAACCATGCAATGCCCTGGACATATGTGTGCATTTCTTTTGTTACAGGTTTACATTCAGAAGCCTAACATGAAGTCATCTTCAGTACCAAACAGGATTAGGTGTTATCTCCCAACAAGTGGTGGTTCAGGTTTGGATTTTCTCCTTTGCATAAGTCATATCCAGCACGGGGCATATGTGCATATCCTCTGCTTGCAGGTGGTGGCCTCATACTAGGCTCAAAAACGAGATCGAAGCCTTTCTGAGATCCTGGCTCATTTCTTCCAAACAAGTAATCACGTATCCCCATGCAGAATGTCGGGGCAATCCTGTTCAGGAAAAGGTTCACATGTCACCCTTTTGTCACAACGTTTACTGATTGAGTCCATCATTCGGTCGACAGTCGTTCACGGCGATTCGATATTGGTGAATTAATTTCAACTGGGTATCATTGTATCTTATTAAGTCATTTCTCTCATTCAGCACTTCCAACAGCTACAAGCTTTTCTGTGTCGATAACGGTTGCAAATTCCCCAGTAGAGCCATTTCGCAGACTCTGCAACTAATGTTCAAGACTCAGTGAGTGCCCAGAAGTTGGAAGATGCCAAATATTCTGTAAATTCCTCCTAGGTTAATTTCGTCATATCAGCATTGTAATCTGGGGCAAAAGCGAGTTCGTTACCCTACCAAGCATGGGGCAGCGTGAAATCCCTCTGATAGGATGTGTTCCAGATCTATTGTCCCCAGTAGAGTAATATACCCGTTAATACGACTAGCTCAAGTCTCGGTATTTGTCTAAGAGTTTAAAGATGCTTGGTTTTCTGTAAAATCCTCTTAAGAGATGTTCCCCAACACGAGACGCTTTGAAGCGATTCTCCCCATCATAGTTTATTGTAAACTCGTTATCCCCAATGGAGTCGTCAAACAGAAAGTTCGCCTAATATGGGTCATTGTGGCACCTATTCTAAGCTCGACAGTTTTGTTCCTCAACAGACTACCATGGATTTGCTTTGTGTTTCCCAGCAGATCTCTAGGGACTCTTTCTCAGCATGATGCAATAGAACATTTTCCAACCAGGATTTGTGTATCCCTGACGGAGTAGCTCCGATCCTCAGCAAGATCGTATCCCCGACAGTTTGTTATCAGCAAGAAGAGACTGTAAATTCATTGCTTAGCAACTAGGGCTAAATATGGTGGCATCCCCATAGAGTTCAGCATTGAATCTTGTTAGTAATACTCCCCAGCTGAGTTATTATTTCTCTCCGCAGAGGTTTAACAGGTCAACAAAATCTCTTCCTCAGCAGAATATTAGTACATCCTTTCCCCAGCTGAGTCAGAAGGCTGATTATCTCTAGCAAAGGATCTTGGGTTTGATAGATCCCCAAGCAGAGTTAATGATGTTTTTCCTCTACAGAACCTCATCCCCAGCGGAGTCTTATGAGTAGAATAATCTCTAAGGCGGAGTCATTCAAGTGGAAATTTCTTCAACAGGATCATTACACCTCAGGGTATCTGCTAGCCAATTTAATTTTGGCAATTTGTGGCAAGCGTTATCCCCGGCAGAAGGGTTAATCCCCACAGAGCAATTGAAGGATCGAATAATGATCTTTTCCCCGCGGAGTTGGATTCCGCGTCCGGAGTCTCTTTTGCATTTGCATATATCATGACATTTGCATTCTCTAAAGCGTAGCATTTCATTGATATGGAGCATTACGGCAAAACTCAAACATACGCATACGAAACATAAGCCAGGTTCAACCGTTTACCTGCAAGCCAGAGTGATTCATAGACAAAACATTGTCATGCAACCCCAGCAAAGCCTACTACAACGCTTGATCGTACAATGTCCTTTCAATACTCGTCCGTATTGACTTTTGACACTCGTCCATGTCCTTTCAGCACTCGTCTGTGTTTGAATTTTAGCCAATACTCGTCCGTATTGACCTTTGAGATACTCGTCTATATCTTATTAATCATCGTCCGATACTCGTCCGTATCATCGACTTGGTCACTCGTCGTGTCCTTTTGATGATTGTCTGATGCTCGTCCGTATCGTTGACCCGAGCACTTGTGGGTGTTCCCTTATTAATCATCGTCCGATACTCGTCCGTATCGTCGACTTGGTCACTCGTCGTGTACCTCTGATGATTGTCTGATGCTCGTCTGCATCGTGGACCTTTCAGCACCCTTCCGTGTTGGAACTCTTATTTCAATACCCGTCTGTATCTTTTCAATACTCCTCCGTATTTGAAATCCTTTCAATACTCGTCCGTATTGACCTTTGACACCCGTCCGTGTCCTTTCAATACTCGTCCGTATTGACCTTTGATACCCGTTCGTATCTTTTCAATACCCGTCTGTATTTGAAATCCTTTCAATACTCGTCCATATTGACCTTTGACACCCGTCTGTGTCCTTTCAATACTCGTCCGTATTGACCTTTGATACCCGTCCGAATCTTTTCAATACTCGTCTGTATTTGAAATCCTTTCAATACTCGTCCGTATTGACCTCCGATGCTCGTCCGTATCCTTTCAATACTCGTCCGTATTTGAAATCCTTTCAATACTCGTCCGTATTGACCTTTGATACCCGTCCGTATCCTTTCAATACTCGTCCGTATTTGAAACCCTTTCAATACTCGTCCGTATTGACCTTTGATACTCTTTCAACACCCGTCCGTGTTTTCTTTCCATACTCGTCCGTATGGTCCTTGATAATCGTCCATATCCCTATTTCGATACACGCCGTATCAATCTATGCAGTTATTTGCTGATACTTCCAGAAGGGTTTATATCCATTTTCTTCTTCATTCAGCGTGCAAATTTTATGGTTGTTTTGGTATTCAATCACAATTCACCTTGATTGTCTGAATAGCTGTTGCTTTCATCCTTCTCAGGTTAACAAATGATTGAATAGGGGCAGCTGTAACACCCCAAAATTTTCCCTCTTGTTGTTGCCTAGCTTGTGTTTCATTGCATTGCATTCAGACCTCATTTCATCTCATATATCATCTCATGTTGCCCAAGGGCATGTGATCAGTGGATTGCAGAGCATTGACTATTCAGAGCCAGAGAGCAAGAGCCAAGGGTCTCCTAACAAGCCTCAAGGGTCTCTTATATCATACATGATCTCATTTGATCCCACAAGTCATTGGAAGATGGGAATTCATCAAGAAATTTGGACAGCTCATCATCTCCTAACCAAAAGCAGTCCAAACTAGGGTTTTGGATTCAAGTGGTCTCCTGATGAAATTTTGATTCAAACTTGATCTCAATGTTTTCTACATGATATTAAGTGTCTAAGGGTGGAAGATTGGCCATTGGTTCATTTCAGAGGAGGTTCAATTGATCAGTTGTTTGAGAATCAAGAAATTGGGGAAAAAGTCAACTGGGCATTGAAAAAAGTCAACTCCTGACTTTTTTGGGTCAAATTCATGAAATTCAAGTTACATATGGTCATTGTACAAGATTTGATCAAGAAATGATGGAGGAATCATGAAAAATCAAGAAATGTACAAAGTTTCCATTTTTAGAAACTTAGGGTTTCCAAAAATGGCAAGTTTGGACCATTTTGCACTACACTTTGAGGCTTCCTTTCTTCAATATAAAAGCTCCAAACTTCAGGCCCAAGTTGAGCCAATTAAAGTTCACACTCTAAGCTTCAAATCCATATAAGGAACTCTTCCATTAGATCAAAATTGAGGGAGTTATGATCAATCAAAGTTTGGTAAAATCAAGGCAAAAACCAAGTCATGGCAAGGCAAGTTCAGGCCCATAGGCCATAATTTCATCAAACACATGGTGGGCAAAATGTCAAGCTACTTTTCTCAATTATGTAAGCTCCAAATGGAAAAATGTTGAACATCAAAGTTGTTCATCTCAATGTCCTCTTCAACTTTGATGTTGGACATTTTTCCATTTGAGCAAGTTAGGAATGAGTTATAGTGGTCCAAATTTGATGTGTTCATGCTGAAATTCACTAGCCATTGCCATGCATACCATGCAGGTCACGCGTGCCCATGATGCAGTCCCATATTCTTGTGTTGCAAGTCATTTTTCACCACCTTACAAGCTTCCATTTAATCTCATCTCAACATCAAACATGTTCTACCATGTTCCCTCTTTCCATAGCCACCAAGAATTAACCATTTTATACATTATGCATGAAGATATTTCTCCCTAAAGATCACCATTTGCATTCTGATCTTGCTAATTCAAAAGTGGAATTGTTGTGCATTGTTGTTAATGATTCACATCAGCCACACGCATGTTTCAACACCATTTATTCCTTACTTCATTTGGCCAAGCAAAATTCATACACTATGCACATGCCATGCTATCATACATGAAAGAGGAAAGTGGAAACTTTTTGTACAAGCTTGCTGCTACACTACATAACCTCAGCATCACCATTGATCATTCACCCTCGCCATAAACTTCATGAGCTCTCCACACCATAGCCAACCTTCCCAACTCGCCTCTAACTAACTTAACTCAGTTAGTTAAAGTGAACTCATTTAACCCAGCTCCAACTCACTTAACTAACTCAATTAACCACCATAGTTAAGTTCTGACCACATCTATATAATTCAAAATCTCACAGAATTGAGAACAACACTTCATTTTTCACTCTCACTCCAAAAACATTTCAAGATTTCTCTCTGAACTTTCTCTCTCTCTCTCTATTTCACTGCGCAATTTCATCATCAATTTCATCATCATCTTCACTCGTCTCTCATCACTATCATCATCAAGTGCTCATCAAAGAGCAAGTTGAATCAACATCAAGTGGAGCGATATTTCTCAAGCTGAATCTTAGTTTCCATCAAGAATCGAAGCTTCCAATAGCATTTATTTTGCTCAACTTAAGCTCAAGATCAAGTGCTTCTCTCTGGTATTCTTGTAGATCCAAAGTTTCTTCAAGTTCAGGTTCATCATTTCTCAATTTTTTCTGGTATTAAATCACTGATTATAGTGTGTTTCATATTGATTTAAGCTTACTATAAGCAATGTAAAACTTCCGGGTAGTGATAGGCTCATTAGGAGCATAGTTGTAAATTCTAGGGCAAAATTGATGCGTTCGATTCTCTTTGTGTGCATATGATTTGTGAATTTTGAAGCCAGATTCTTAATATACATAACTTCAGCTTTCGAATAGTATGCATTTTGCTCATTTTTGGAATCATGTAGTGTGCACAGTTGCTGGAGATGGCCGGAGAAGATGACCGGAGGTCATTCTTCGGCCAGTGAGTAGGCGTTTAGGGTTTTAGGCCAGGTTTAAAACACGTCCGTCCGATTCATTTTCATCCAACGCTTGATATTGTGCCAACGCATTAAAATAACATGTGACCTGCACGTGCTGTATTTTTTAGTCTCAAACGATCACATGTGTGTGCGTGCGTGCTAGTTATTGTGTTCGTACATGTTGTTTCGTTTGATCTGATTGTTTTGTTGAATGGTGGTGATGGATTGATCTTATGGCTATGATTGCGTCCACATGTTAATTGAGATACACCTGATTCACACACGCACGCGCTCTTAGTGGATTGGATTGATGTTTGCTATCTGCACACCCCTTGCCAAGCCCAAACACATTTTTAACTGGCATTTTGCTATATCCACACCCCCTGCTTATTTTACTTTCATTTTTAAATTTCTTTTTCATATAGTTTTCATTTCATTTCATTAAAAATACTAAAAAGCATTGAAAAATTCTAAATAAATTCATGTGTGTTATTTATGCATTTATTTAATTTTCTACAATTTTTAATTCTGGTTTTATCAATTTTTGAGCACATTTCCATAATTTCTTTTCAATTTCTTTTTCATTTGAACCTTTCTTTGACACTTGAACTTGTGCATTTTATTTCTCCCATCTCATACAACATTTTTTATTCATTCTTTTTGAATTGGTTAGATAACACATTAAAGTATATGATAAAATTTTCTTTTGATTTTTAAATTCATTTTATCACATGTTTGTATGTTCATCTTTGCACTTCCTTTTGGTTTGTTTCAATGTGATTTGTGAAATTCTTTGGTCATGGTTTCTTTTGAGTTTTGCCATGAGTTTTTTAGAAATGTTTTTGATTCTGACTTGGATTGTTTAGGACCTATTTTTACAATTTTCTCATGTGCTTTGATATTTGTTTGATGCCTTGCATTTGAAGTTACATGTATGCACATTCTTCTACTTCATTCTCATATGATTTTGTTGAGGCACTTGTGCCACCTCTTGTGTTTACTTGGTATGATATTATAGGTCATTGGTATGATATTATAGGTCATATTGAACCATGATTATAGGTCATTTGTTTTCATTCTTTGTCATTTGTACATAATTGTTCTAAATGTCATCCTTACATGAATATTTTTGTCCTAATGCTTGCATCTTCTCTTCTTAAGCTCTACATGTTTCATGTGTGTGTTTTGTATGACTTTTCATATATTCCATTTGCATCTCATTAATAGTATGCCACTGTCCATTTGCATTCATTAATCATTCCATATGATACACATCCTTAACATGTAAATTTGTGCATATAATTGAAACTTGTTTCTTCTCCTTACTTCTACTTCATCTTACTTCCTCTATTTGTATCATTGCATCCATGATTTGTATGATGATTCATATGCATGGTGAAACATTTATAAATGGTATATGGTTCTGACCTTGATCTTTTGTGAAGCATTATTGCATGATCACTTTGCATGTCCACTCATCTTTCATCTATTCCTTTCATAGGTGCTTTTATTTGATGTTTAAGACTTTGCTTGTGCATAGTTTGTGTGTGTGAGAGCTCTTAACCTTAGAGAATATCCTTTGGATATAGGTTCTGACCTTGATTGATTTTCATCTCTTAGGATCTTTATTCCATTGATTCTTAATTTGTTTGATCATTACTTGTTATTCTTTCCTTATTTCACTACTTGTAAATAGTTTTTGAACTAACCTTTTCATGTAGGTGTTAAGGGTAAGTAAGTGTGTGGATATGCTTCCACATACACTTCTTTCTTCTATTTTCTCTTATCTCCTTTAATCATTCTACTTGTGATCATGATAAGCATTTATATGCTTTCCTTGAATAACTTTTTTCTTCCCCCTTTTGAGTTACAACCCATCTTCTACTTTAGAAGTGAGTTGTTTTATTCATTCTTCTTCTCTTTTCTCTTAGGATTAGGTTTCTTAAACCACATTAACCATAGGAACATCCATGTATGATAATTTTAGGGTTTGAGTCTTAGTCTCCCTCATTAGATTTTACCTTTCTCAACCATTTGAGTCTCTCTTCTTCTCACCTTAAAACAAAATCAAAAACACTTAATAAAAGGTATAACATGTATTGTATTTGAGCCTTTCATGTGAGAATAAGATAGTAGGGGGTCTTCTCTCATTTTCTTAGAATGTTTAGCGTATGTCCCGTCTTGGGTCGATATGCGAAGCATTCGATCCTACGTGAAAGACTTAAATACAATGTGTGTTACAAAACACAAGAATAATCAAAACAGTTCTTTCTAAAATACAAAAACAAACAAACAATTCTCTTATCATCTCCTTCATTCTATCCTTAAGGGCTCGTCATGTTCGTTCTACTGCAAACAGGTAACGCCTAAGTCTCCATACAGTGAGCTGCAACACCTAACTGCTGGAACGCGCACTCTGACGTTTCCACTAAAAAACACAAACAACTTTCCCTTAGCTGAGGGGAACTACGTCGCTCTGATTCTCATGTTCCCAATGAGATACATAGGCAGTGGGGTAGGCCCCATTCGAGCACTTCTTTTATTTTCCCTATATTTGCTTCTTGTTCTCTCTCCTTTCTTATTTCCCCCTTCCTTTCTACCTTTCTTTTCCAGTTCTCCAGTGAGCAGTTCATATCCAGTTGACGACACCCTTTGATCGAGACAAGCAAGCGTGGATCCCATCGGGTACGATGGACGCGTGGGGGTGCTAATACCTTCCCTTCGCGTAACCGACTCCCGAACCCAGTTCTCTTGGTCGCAAGACCATGCTCTTTCCTTTCCCTCAGGTTTATGCAGTGTTTCCTTTCCCCCTCTTAGGATAAATACACATTGCTGGCGACTCTGTTTCGGTGCCACTTTCGCGTTTGTACTTGGATGAAAATCCCGGGAGCGACACCCATTACCATATAGCATCCGTAACCTAACAGACCGCTGTTTAAACTCAGTATGCAAGCAGGGTTAATTGGAGACATCTATTTCCCTTCCTTCATCAGCTTCAATAGGATAAAAAATGAATCGAACTATAGTAACCCCCAAAGAGCGACAGTGCTTAAGAAACACGTCCAGTTTCGCTCGCTACAGTTACTAATGATTTTCTGTCGACCGTTAGCGAGAAGCAGAAGTTGGATGTGAAATTTGTTGATTTGTTGATGGTTGAAGATAAAGGTGTGAATGGTGACTTTAAAGTGGATGATAAGGGTGTTTTGAGATTCTGTGGTAGAATTTATATTCCTGATGATTCGGACTTGAAAAAGATGATTTTAGAGGAAGGACACCGGAGTAGTTTAAGTATACATCCGGGAGCCAATAAGATGTATCAAGATTTGAAGAAGATCTTTTGGTGGTCCGGATTAAAGAGGGATGTGGCTCAGTTTGTTTATGCGTGTTTGACGTGTCAGAAGTCGAAGGTAGAACATCAGAAGCCTAGTGGATTATTGCAACCGTTGGATATTCCCGAGTGGAAATGGGACAACATTTCTATGGATTTTGTGATAGGGTTACCGAATACACAGAGGGGACATAATGCCATTTGGGTGGTTGTGGATAGGCTGACTAAATCGGCGCATTTCATTCCGATTGACATCAGTTTTTCTTTGGAGAGGTTGGCTGAGATTTATATCCGTGTGATTGTGAAGCTACATGGTGTTCTGTTATGTATTGTTTCATATCGAGATCCGAGGTTTACTTCCAGATTTTGGGAAAGTTTGCAAAAGGCGTTAGGTTCCAAGTTGAGATTGAGTTCTGCTTATCATCCTCAGACGGATGGTCAGGCCGAGAGAACTATTCAGTCATTGGAAGATTTGCTGAGAGCTTGTGTTCTTGAGCAAGGTGGTGCTTGGGATAGTTATCTTTTGTTGGTGGAATTCACGTATAACAACAGTTTCCATTCAAGTATTGGAATGGCACCTTTTGAAGCGTTGTATGGAAGGAGATGTCGAACACCTTTGTGTTGGCATGAATCGGGTGAGAGTTCGGTGGTTGGACCGGAGTTAGTGCAACAGACTACGGAAAAGGTGAAACTTATTCGTGAGAAAATGAAGGCTTCTCAGAGTAGGCAGAAGAGTTATCATGATCGAAGGAGGAAAGATCTTGAGTTTCAAGAAGGCGATCATGTATTCTTGAGAGTTACACCAGTGACGGGTGTTGGACGGGCATTGAAGTCGAAGAAGCTTACTTCTCGGTTTATTGGTCCTTACCAGATATCTGCGAGAGTGGGTGCTGTGGCTTATCGGGTGGCATTGCCACCGAATATTTCTAATTTGCATGATGTGTTTCATGTTTCACAGCTTTGGAAGTATGTTCTGGATCCGTCGCATGTGATTTCGATGGATGAGGTTGAGGTAAGGGAGAACCTTACGGTTGAGGCATTACCGGTGAGAATTTTGGATCGCGAGTTGAAGCAGTTAAGAGGCAAGGATATTGTGCTTGTGAAAGTAGCGTGGGGAGGCGCTGCTGAGGGCAATTTGACTTGGGAGTTGGAGAGTCGGATGCGGGAGTCGTATCCGGAGTTGTTCGTCTCAGGTAATATTTTCGAGGACGAAAATTTCTAAGTGGGGGAGAGTTGTAACGCTCCAGTTTTTGTTAGAGTTATTTTAATCGAGTCGATTTAATTATTTTTGTTTTTATATTATTTTATTTTTGACTTTTATTTGGCAATATATTATTTTTCATCGTTATTATGTTTTATCGCATTTTTGGAGCGTTTGAGAGATATTTGAGTGTAGGGGTATTTTGGTCATTTTACTTATTTTTCTTAAGTTAGAAACTTAAAGAGAAAAAAAAAAGAGAAAATAGTAAGGAAGGAAAAGAGAAAGAAGGAAAAGAGAAAGGAAAGAAGAAAAAAGAGGAAAACTCGGGGTTTAAGGAATCGAATCAACCGACATTTCAAAACACGATTAATCGGGTAAGGGTGCGAAACTCGATTATTTTATGCTTGTGTATGATTAGGTATGTATGTATTTGTTTGTTGTTGGGTTGAAATTGAATAGAGAACCAAAACTATTAATATGTTGAGATTGTTAGAATTTGATATAATTGTGTCGGAAATCATGTTTTAAGGTTCCTTATTGTTGATACATGTTAGGTATATGTTGTTGTGCATTCAATTGGTAATTTGTTGATGTTTAGGTGAGATTTGGGAGAGAAATTGGATGAATTTTGCAGCAGAAATTCTACAGGAAAAATTATGGGTTTTCGCTGCCCATACGCGTAACAGGCAAGGCAATACGCGTATTGGGTAGGGCAATACGCGTATGGCAAGGGGAAAATGTGGGCATTACGCGTATGGAACCCATTTTGCACGGCCCTCTGCTGAAATGCATAATGGTACGCGTACTTGGCAAGGCAATACGCGTATGGCCCAAGGCAATACGCGTCGGATCAGAGAGGGTGCAGAATTGTTCCCGATTTCGCGTCCGATGCCGTAACTTTTGATCCGTAACTCGGATCGAGGCGTTCTTGGTACCGTTGGGAAGCTTATGGAATGTTCTTTCTTATTAAAATGGTTTTGATATTGGTGGCCGATTTAATTGTGTTGGGAATTTGGAAACGTGTCATTTTGTCGACTTTTACCGTTGTAATTGTGTGCGATTGATGTGTTATCATGTGGTATGCTTTTAATATATATCGTATAGCTTGTGTGCTGTTGTATGATGTGAATGCATGTGATGAAATGTTGTGATGATGTTTTGTGGCCTAAGGGCAAAGAAATGCATTGTGTTATGTTTCATTGTATATGCATGATTATGGATGTTGAAATGGTTCACATGGTTGTATATGTGTATGCATTTGATTGTCATGAGTCATTGTATGCCAAGCATTATGATATGCATTCTTGTGATGTCGTGTGCCCTTGTGGGGTGTAAGTGACGAAACGGTTCCAGAGGGAATCCGCTATAACATCGTGTGCCTTATACAAAGAGGTGTGAGCGATGATTATAGACGATCGTGTGCCTTATACAAAGAGGGGTGAGCGATCGGGTCGTGTGCCTTATACAAAGAGGTGTGAGTGATCCATAAACATCGTGTGCCTTATACAAAGAGGTGTGAGCGACGGGAGAACATCGTTTGCCCGACGGGGAGTTACACTAAGTAACAAGCGATGATTCCAATAATTCCTGAGTGAATTAGTGATGAGAATGATGGATGGGATGGTACCGCATTGCATTTGCATAGAGTCGTTGTGTCGGTCTCTTTGCATTTGCATAAATCATGAATGGATTGATTTTGTGTGGAATTGTGAATGGAATTGGTGAGTTGATATATATATATATATATATATATATATATATATATATATATATATATATATATATATATATATATATATATATATGTTGGTGATAAATGTATTGTGCATGAGTGATATGCCTTTCTGACAGATATATGAGATATGATTTGTGTTGTTTTGTATTTGAATTATGGTGTAAGTTGTGGTGAGAGTGTTTTACATGTGTATTTTGTGTTATTATATAATTGTAGGCAATTATATTATAATTGTGTTTCTCACCCTTCTGCTGTTTTGAATGCTCTATGAGGCATTGCATATTAGATGCTGGAGGTCTTTTTGTGAAGCTTAGGTCTTCATTCTTTTGTCGGTCGGCTCTGATATGTAGCACCGGGTAGTCGGGGAGATCGTTATGTGATTATTTGTATATGTATATATGTTCTTTGGATTGTACATGTATGACTCTGTTTATGACAGACAAACTTTTATGTTATATATATATATATATATATATATATATATGAGATTCAGCTGCAGATTTTCCGCTTTTATTCTGTATCTGAATTGTGGGTGTTAGGAACTGAGTTCCTCTGTTATGTGCTACCTGATTATTGCATATCTATATGAGCAGGTTGTTGTATTTTGTTTCAATTGATGTGACGCCTCTGTCTATGCCATGAATGTTTTAATTATACTCTGATTTATTTGTTATCGCTTTATTTGCTCGGGGTATAGATTGGGGGTGTTACATTTGAGAGTTTGGACAAGTTGAAGATTATGTCATTTCTTGATTGATCTTTTGTCTAAGTGTTCTGGGAGGGCTTGAAACCCTAATTCTTGATTGTAGTGAAAGCTCAACAATCCTTGAGGAGTTTGATGAGGCATGAAGGTACATCCATATTGTGGCAATGATCCTCACAGTGATGGGAAATCTAGGTGGTCAAAATTTGGGGTATGACACTGTCATACCCCAAGTTTTGACCATAAGTTTTCCCATCATTGTGCAAATCATCACCACAATATGGATGTACCTTCATGCCTCATCAATTCTCTCAAAGATTGTTGAGCATTCACTACAATCAAGGATTAGGGTTTTGAACCCTCTTAGAGTACTCAGACAAATGATCAATCAAGAAAGGACATGATCCTAAACTTGTCAAGTCTCTCAAACATCCATGAAGGATCAAGGGGTCTCCCACATCAAGAATCAAGCACAAGAGTGCAACACTTCAGGCTAATCAAGCCTCAAGATCATCAGTGTCACCAAATTAGGGTTTTGGTCGACCAAGGCCTCCAGAGGGAAATCTTCATCTGGGCATGAGCCAATACTTCAAAACATGATCCAAGAAGCTCAAAGGGACCTCATGAACCCAATCATAGAGTCAAAATAGCCTCAGGGGATGCATTCATCAAAATCAGGAATTAGGGTTTCTTGACCTAATTCACCCCTAAGTTGAATTTTGGAGCAAGACATGAGCCAAGACCTCAAGAAATGTTTTGAAGACCTCCAATACATCATATTGATCCAATTACAAGATTGGATTGACCCAAATAACTTGGTTCATAAGCAATACAAAGATTCAAATTCATTTGAGCCAATTAGGGTTTCCTGATGAAAAGTCAACTGTACCTTTGGTTTTTGACCAAGACATGATCCCAAACCTTGGGACATGATCCAAGACACTCTATAACACCTATGGAACCCATCCATTAGGTTTGAATTAGGTCAAGGACGTGATTTCATAGAGGATCACAAAGTTTGAAATTCATCTGAAAAAAAGTCAACTATGCCAAAAACCAAGTTTGACTTTTTGAATTTCTTGACAAACAAGGCTTCCCTAAGTAAAAAAACAATGTTAAATTATGGTTTGGATCATCATCCATCAAGAAAAATCAAGAAAAGTAGTGTTACTTGCAAAAGGGGCAATCTTAAGAAACTTGAAATTTCACTAAGTCATGAAAAAAAGTGATTTATACCCAACTTTGCAAGACCATAACTTGTGATCCAAGCAACCTTTTTCTTCCATCCAAAGCTCAAATGAAAGCTATCATTACATAATTCAAGATTGTTAACTACATCAGATTACAAATTCTCATGGATTTTGAGTTATGGATTGATCAAAATCACAAAAACATGAAAATGGCCATTTTTCCAACACTTAGTGAAATTTTGGACAGAATCCGTTTTGCATTTTCACCAACTTTGAGGCCATTTTCATTATGATCTAAGATGATTCAAGACCAAAGTTGGACATCAAAGTTAAATTAGGGTATACAAGCTTTCCAAAGAGTACAAGAACTCCTATTAATTCAACTTGAGCAAGGAGTTATGGACCTCACATCATGCCTTGCTCAAACTAGTTTTTCAAGGCAGATTTGGTGCATTTCTTGTACCATACCATTTCCATTTCAAATTTTGTCATCTTACAAGCTTTGTCCTCATCCAAATTCAACAAGAATCTCAGTTAATCATGAAGAACCTACAAATTTGGACCCTAAGGCAAGGATTCTATCCTTTGGCATGTGATCATTCAAGTTTCAAATCCAAAACTTCAACTTTGTTATTTGGCATTGATGTGGAACATAGAGCTGTCATGAACCAAGCCATATCAGTCCAATTGAGTCAAGATTGATACAAAATTCAAAAGACCTAGAGCTACAAAGATCAGCTCAAGTCAATGGCTAGAGGGGACTTGGTACCTTGGCATTTAAGAAAGTGATACATGGGCATATCCATTGGATAATAGAGTGAACCAGTTGCCATTCACTATTCCTTCAAAAACAAACTTCCTCTACTACAAATAGAGGTCATTTCTGATGTTTCAAACCACACCAAAACAATACCAAATCCTTGTTTTCTCACTCTCCCTCTCTTACTTCAATTTCAAGTCACAATGGAGCAATTTGGGAATTCTTGAAACCAGAGCAAAAACTACTCAAATAACTATCCAAACACACCATAAATCATCTATTGGAGGTGTTCAAACCTTCATCCTCATTGTACAACACCAAAATCAGAAAGTCAACCTCCAAAACCTCAAATTTTGACTTTTTTGCATTTTTCAAGCCATGTCCTGATCCAATCACTTTCAAAACCAAGTAACCCTTCAAATATTCTCCAAATATCATCCTTAAACTATTCCAATAAGTGTCCCTTAACTGTAACACCGTTTGAGTGAGTTACAATTTTGATCACTTTTGCCACTTTTGTAAGAAAGAGCCAGTTCTTTTTCCTGAGGTTTCCAGCTGGTTCTAATCACCCTAAAAGCTTCTAAGGGATCAATCAAGAGTGTCTAAGGTATTAGATTACTTCTGGCACAAGTATTTTGAAAGATAGTACAAGGAGCTTCAAGAGGCAAGTGCATAACAACTTGAACTCTTTAAATATGCATTGCTTTGATGTCCATTGATCATGAACATGTCATACATATCATATGTGTTGTGTTTGAACCAATTTACCATGTTATTATTGCTTGAATGATGTGGTAGCATATAACTTGCCAATTTTGGCCTATTTTGAAACCACTATCGGGTTTTAAAATGTAGGCATCTTTAGAAAATTCGGAAACCACCATTGGATTCCTCATGAAATTCTAGGTAGGATCCATCAAAATTTCATCCAATTTCATAGAGAAATGAGGGAGATATGATCCTTCTTGCATTTGAACCAAAACTTGAAAACTCGGGCAAGCCAGCCATGGTGCCCTTTTTGCTTGGCCTGGCCATAAGGCATTCTAGCGTTATCAATTTATGGATGAGGGTGATACAATGGATGTATCACCACCCCAATGGTAGCAGCGCATGTGTGTTTAGTTAGAGGGTGTAGGTTCAACACCCACCCATACCACTTTTGGTTCCCTCTATTTTTTTCTATTTTTCTTATTTTTTTTATTATTTTCTTCATTAATCTCAAAATTAATTTCTCCTTCAATTTTAATTATTTTTTTATTATTTTCTTAATTAATCTCAAAATTAATTTCTCCTTCAATTTTAATTATTTTTTATTGATTCTTTTTTTCAAAATTCACAAAAATATTGAAATATTTTATTCTACAAAAAATCAAATTTATATTATTTATTTAATATAGCTTGAATTTTTGTATTTAATTTAATTTTATTTGTTTTCAAACATTTTTAAAATGAGATTTCCACATTGAATTTTCAAATTCAATTGGATTCCAAGATTTCATGTGATTAAACATGATTTTTCAAAACATTGTTCAAAATTTACAACTTGTTTTTAAATATATTTGATATTTTATATCATTTATTATTTATTTTTCTTTGAAAAATTATGTTTTAAAAGAAATTAGGGTTTTCTCTTGATTTCAATATCATCAAAACACTTTTGGGTCTCTAATAGAGTGTAAGACTCATTCCCTTTGTAAATAAACCATTTTTGGGCCTCAGTCATTGTATAGGTCCCGATACGATTTTCAAAATAACAGTGCGATCACTGTTTTTCATCTGGGCATCTCCTTGAGTTGTAAGCCCCATCTCTTGTATAAAAATAACTTTTTGGGCCTCTAATAGAGTGTAAGACCCATCCCTTTTGTACATAAATAATTTTGGGTCTCAGTCATTGTATAAGTCTCTCAGTGGTTTTCAAAATCACAGCGCGATCGTCGCCTTTTCAAATAAATCATCTGGGTCTCTCCTTGAGTATAAGTCTCATTGTTTCTTTCTTTATAAACACTTTTAGGCCTCTATTAGAGTATAAGACCCAAGCCCTTTTTGTACAAAAACAATTTTTGGGCCTCTGCTATTGTGTAAGTCCCACAACGTCTTTCGGTATCGCAGTGCGATCAATGTTTTCAAATAAATCATCTGGGCCTCTCTTTGAGTTATAAGCCCCAAACATTCTTTCAAACAAACTTTTTATTAACTCAAGATTCAAGTTTACTCAAAAACTTTCTTCAATTTCTTGAAACCCTAAAAGAGGCAATACAGTTGTAGTCAATACAACAGATCACAATATGCTTGGGCTTCTTCTCAGCAGGTAAGCCCCACCACCTTTTTCAATGCATATTTCTTATATATATATATCTGTCAATATTAATTTTCTGTATATACTTGTGCATATCTTGCTTATAGTTTTCCCCACCAGTTAGGTCTATGCTTAGGTCAAACTAGTGGTTACTTTACAACATAGTCAAAACTAGTTCCCCATAGGAAATTCCTTATACAGTCTTACCTCCTCTTGGGCTTATACAATATGGAACAGAGAAAGGCATTATTCCCGGCGAAACTTTTCTCAAGACTGTCAAACTTATACATATATATATATATATATATATATACACACACACACACACACAAGAAATTCATTTCCCCAGAGAGGATTTATTCCCAGTGAAACCTCTTTTGAATTTCTTCAAACCTTAGAATTGTTCAACAAAGAAAGGATTATTCCCAGTGAAACCTTTATTGAACTTTTCTTAGGCTTGGACCCACAGGCTTCCTAAAAGCATCCTCAACCTCCTCTTAGGCTTCATATAAGAATTTCCACATCCAGCCTCAATCTTGGGCTTTGTACAAGATAGATAAACTCTCCCCAGTGGAGTCATTCAGCCTCAATCTTGGGCTTTGTACAAGACAGATAAAACCCTCCAGTGGAGTCAGTTTCTTTTAGCTTCAACCTTGGGCTTTGATCAAGGCACACAAAAATCACCATCCCCTTAGATGAGACCATGAGTCCACTCTGTAGGAGGAAATTTCCTCTATATATCACAATTTAAAACAAACAATCAAAACCTTTTTCCAGATAATTCCTGTAAGTGGCACACTTGTTGATTTAAAATCCAAGTTGGAGTCCTTCCTTTATCCTGGCTAAAATTCATATTTCATCTAACAACTGTAAGTCGCAAGCCTCTGGATTATTTACATCCAAGCCAATGTCCCTCTCTTAGCATGAAAGATTCATAAGGAAAAAGTGGCATTGCTCTACACAGAGTTAAAGCTTTCTTCCTTCATGACATCACCCTTATGAAGGAAATTATGGCATTGTTGGATTCTATATAATCCCAGTTAAAGTAATTTCCCTTATAACCAATTAACAAACATCTGTGATGAATAGGTGAGATATCTCCCTTTAGAGATGACAAATTATGTCTCAGTCACTCCTTTTAGCTTCAATCTTGGGCTTTAAACAAGACACAAATACTCAGATAGCTTCAATCTTGGGCTTTGAACAAGACACCAAACATTTTCCTCCCATAGAAATAGGAGGAACTACGATTGCTCTGATTTTCCCGAATCTCTTTACGGGAATACGTAGGCATAAGATTGTAAAATCTTAGCGAGCACACAAATAAAAAATTTTAGGTCTAGTACCTTCCCAAAAACAACGGAAAGCCCCAAAACAACAAAAACAGTCTCTCAATTCTTCCAAAGGAGAAATTTTCCCAAGCCACAGCAGATAAACATAAGAAAGCAATTCAAATTAACAGAAAAACATGCAATAAAAGGCCTATGGATAACCATATATACACTGAGTGGTAATAACTTCCCTTTGTATAACCTAACCCCGTTCCCTGATCTCTTAGCATTTGCTAAAGAAAAAATTTGCGTGCAAGGTTAGTTTTAGATATCTTCCCTTTCCTTTCCAGCTTCATAGGATAAATAAGAAATCAGAAAGTAGCACCCAATTCCAACCATTACGGTAAGGTGATCGCGTCACTGACAAAAATCGCACGCTACAGAAAAATGGCGACTCTGCTGGGGAGTCTAGGATTAGAGTTCCTAAAAGGTCTAGGCTTTGCTTTGCATTTATTTCTTTGTTTATTTACTTGTTTTCTCATTTTTCTGCTATATATATATATATATATATATATATATATATATATATATATATCATATTCTGTCACCTTACTTGATGCCCGTGTTTAAATTACTGTTAACTGGGAATGCGATTAATACGCATGTGGAGAGTTTGAGAGAACATTAAGATAAGTGGTGGCGTCTCCAGGGAGGCTTATAGGGTGTGATTCCCGACCAAGTTAACCTGGCAGTCCACCGAATCAGTCGAGGTACCCGTGTGGACTTGCTAATGTTGAATGACCGATTGTCGTGAAAGCATAGTTTTCCCAGTGTGGTACCCATGACACTGAGGATTTAGTAGACAATTAACCATTTAAACCATTAGGTAGTGCGGTGACTATCGGGAATAGTTGACTTGTGATACTACACTCAAAGGAGATTAATCTCACGATATTACAACTCTCCTGAGTCAATCGGGTTGCTGTTGATATCCCTAAGAGGGGTCAATGATTTTGAGAACCTCTGTTAGAACCCGTTCTACAGGTACAAAAATTGACCTATTAGCACATACCTTTGGGGATGGGTAGATCCATGGCTCCATGCTCGTGACGATGAACCCCTAAACCCATGTTTTCAAATGTTTTTGTTTGCTGCATTCATGTATCCATGCATTCATTAAAAAACCTTTTTAAACAAGAAAAAATCTTTTTCTAAAAAAACTAAAACAATAATTGCAAATATCAGAGAAAGGTTGCGTTATGGATTTCGGAAGAATAAAAACGCACAAGTACACCTTCAAGGTTCCAAAATGGGATGACCTATGGAAATTAGGAAAGATGATTACTAATCCCAAGGCTTTCAGAGCTAAGCACAGAGGACTGTTATCTCTTCTGAAGATCAATATGGTTGAAGAGATCCTGTCTACGCTGATTCAGTTCTACGATCCAGTATACCACTGCTTCACATTTCCGGATTAATAGCTCACACCAACACTGGAAGAGTACTCCCATCTGATTGATTCACTACGCCATATAAGCTATTTAATAGCGCTTTTTTTTTTGTTTTTGATAGCGCTTAAGAGTGCTATTAACCGCGCCGCTATTGTAAATGTTTTTTGTTTAATAGCACTTTTAAAGCGCTATAAAAATACCAGTTTTAATAGCGTTTTTCTTTAAGCTCTACCGAAGTGGGCATTTTGAGCATTTTTTTATAGCACTTTCAGAATAAGCGCTACTATAAAGTGCTATTAAAGTTTTTTGTTTAATAGCACTTTTAAAGCGCTATTAAAGTACCGATTTTTAATAGCGTTTTTCTTTAAGCTCTACCGAAGTGGGCATTTTGCGCGTTTTTTGATAGCACTTTCAAAATAAGCGCTACTATAAAACACATTTTTGATAGCACTTTCAAAATAAGCGCTACTATATGGCACATGTTTGATAGCAGTTTCAAACAAAGCGCTAATATATGACACATGTTTGATAGCACTTTCAACAAAAGCGCTAACATATGACACGTGTTTGATAGCACTCTCTTAAAAGTGCTATTATAGGATGTTTTATTAATAGCACTCTCTACAAAACGCTATTATAGTGCACATTTTTTTTTACACAAAATCATTCTTTTGGTTTGCAAATATCAAAAAGATACATTCAATTCAATACCAAATAACGCTTGAAGTTACTCATTGCATACATATTATGATCCATCAATACCAAATAACATTTTAAACCAAATCCACTTGTTTACAAATATCATAACATATATAGAGGAAAGATAAGGGCGGTGTAACAATTTATGTTGCATTGAATAAATTATAAACTAAAATTCAAACAAATTTGTTCATCGTTTATGACATTAATATTGAGTACTAATAAGCACAAAACACATGACTTTTCACATAACCATATCTTGACTCTATGCACTCTTTCTTCATGTGTTGCCTCTCCAAGACTTTGTAGACTTCACAAAATTAATGCACGAACAAATGGAAAAATTCATTACATCACACAAGTCAAAAATCAATTCAAGTTCAAGAAGTAAAAAACTTAAGGTATACAACCTCTCTCACTTACCCATCATATGCTGGCACAACTTCAAACATGTAAAATTTTTAGCTTCTTTAAATCTAGATACTGAGAAAGTTCTTCAAATGATACTTCTTCAGAAAGATCCTGCAATAACAAGAATGTCAAGCATGCTTCCAATATTGTGTTGATACATAAACCGAAGAGGGCAAAAAGATGAGTAAACCAAATATTTGTTTTATAGGGCAGGAAGATAATAGGTACACTCGCTTGTTTGCTAAAATCAAAAGAAGGGCTCCTTTAAGATCCTCATGTCGAAGCACCTTTTCTGGTAAATAAATCAGTTATTAACTTATCTCGGTGTTGTTTGGTTTTGAGTAATAGTACTAGATATGTTGAAAGAAGGAAGGATGTCAACTCATTTCCAACATCATCCCTTAGTATTCTGACATCAATGTCAAGTTCTACATTTGACATGTTACATGTATACACAAAATGGAAGGGAAAGTAGAAATTTTCTTTTTCCTGATGTGGCATTCATGTCTTCAGCATCAACAAAGCCACTATGACGCATCTACAGAAAAGGGAGAGTTTTGACTAAAAAATCAGTAGGAAATTTTGATGGGTCGGTTTAAATTCTATGTACAATAGTACATTTTAGTGTTTAAATAACAAGACTTACAATAAAATTCAAGTACATATTCGAATAGAAGAGTCCCTAATAAGGTATGGAAAAAGAAGTATTTAAAGCATAGCAGGAGCAAGATGACTCACTTGAATGTGTTCTTCCTAACCATCTTTTGAAAACTTTTGTGGCTCTAAAAAAGATCAAAAACATGTGAATAGTTAGTTACAATTGTATTCAATGAGAACCAATCTGAAAATTTTGGAAATACTAATCTCCAATCGAAAAAATGCCAGCATTATTAATTAGAACATGCAAGGGTGCTCAGCGGGCATTCCATGCCTCATCAAACCAGTTCGCCTTGTATGGCTGAATGTTTTTCAGCTACTTCATGAGCTAATTGAATTATTACATGTTCTAGCTTTGTTCCTACAGCAAGTAGAAGTTGAAGAAATCCAAACAAGAAAAATTAAAAAATTAAGATCAAAAGGTTTCGATATGAAAAATTGTAAAAGAATTAATGTGATAGAAAATTACGAAGACGCTTACAATGACAGGAATGAAAGCAATCCAGAAATATGCGTGCCAACCTGAAACAATAAGCATGAAACATTGGAGCTCGATTCATAACACTAATATGGTTTAAACCCAGTTCAACCGGACTGTGGTATGATCAGGTTCAAACAAAATGGTGAACTAGCCATTATCCGGTTCAACTAGTTGAACTGAACTGACTTATATATACACATCATGCAACATAACTATTGAGAAACAGAACAAAAGTGTTGAGTAACATACCATTGATATTAAGCAACATAAATATGACCACAAAGATCCAAAGGTACCAACTGCAAAATATTAGCATAAAATGGTGAATTAGTGATAAGAGATTATGATAATTATAGAAGTTTGATTAACAGAAGAACATACCTAATACCAACGACTTTCTTGAAATCATATTCGAGTGCCCGGTTCATGTACTTGTGAAAATTAAACTTTGGATTTGTCTTACAATGAGTCTAAATCAGAGAAACAAAATCAATTACATAGTTCAATGATTCAATCATAGATAATGGCAAGATCAACACACTCTAATTAGTCTTACCATAATGAAACCAAGTCTTAGTGTCACATAATCCAACTTCATCATGGATCCATAAAATTGCTTGAAAAGTTATCTCTGAAATAAAAACCAAAAATTAAAAGTACTCATAAACATAATGTCAATATCCGGCTCGAAGGATTAGTCATTACAATTGCGTGCAGGATATCTAGCTTCTTCCGGAAAAAAATATAATGTTAATAACAGTTAATTAACTAGATATAATTAACCTACCACCCATCCCATTATAGTAGAATCTTAGCCAAAACCAGTAAAATGATTTTGTATAAACTCATGCTAATGAACATGAGTCACCGATTCCATCCGTTCCAGAGCTGCATTAGACCGAAAAAGATTAATCATGACAAAAACATCACTGGAAGAGAAAAATCTCTGAAAATGTGAAGTGGAAGATAATTTTGGTTCTTTTTTATCTTTATCATCGAGATTACAAGGAAGCATATGAAGAGTCCAACTTTCTCGAACACAGATTTTTGTGATCCCATTTTGTGTTACAGTTAAAAACAAAGAAATAAAACCCAATACCATCAACTCTGCAAAACAACAACAACAACAACAAAAGTCATAATCAAAAACTATAACATAATCCAATTTTCAAAATCATTAAATTTCAAAAGAAAAGAAAAAACAAGAACCTTCTTTGATTTTTGGTAAGGCTTGAAAGAGAGCTTTCTGGTTTTTCTTCTTAAGATACTTGCCAAGACGATGAAGAGAACGTTCGACAGCAAAAGAAACAGCAACAATGATAGTGCAAACAAGAGCAACAACCCATGTTAGAGAAAACTGTAAATTACTTCCTTCACCTTCTCCACCACCATTCATGTTGATGAATTTTTAGTGTTTGGATTAAACAACATTAATTATATTATATTTTGTGTGTGATGTTTGAAACATTAACCTTTGATGTGTAGAAAATATAACGTTGGTACTACAAGTGATTGGTCTATTTTATAGTCAAATTTATTGATATAGATAAAAACTTTAAAGTAATAGAAAAGTTCATGCCAGCATTATTAATTTGCAGCGTAAACAAAAATAAAATAGTGAAATGTTTTTATGAATATGGATAAAAAAGAACAAAATTGATGGATCTCTATTCATATCATAACAGATTCAGATTCACTAAACTGATTCACTTTAACTGAAATAGAAATACGATTCAGATCATAACAGATTCACTAAACTGAATCTCATTCAATTGCCTGGATAAAAAAAACAAAAAGAACATGGATAAACCTCAATCTAAACTGATTCACTTCAATCTAAACTGATTCACTTTATGAATATGGATAAAAAAGAACAAAATTGATTCACCTCAATCTAAACAGAATCTCATTCAATTGCATGGATAAAAAAGAACAAAAAGAACATGGATAAACCTCAATCTAAACAGATTCACCTCAATCTAAACTGATTCACTTTATGAATATGGATAAAAAAGAACAAAATTGATGGATCTCTATTCATATCATAACAGATTCAGATTCACTAAACTGAATCACTTTAACTGAAATAGAAATATGATTCAGATGATAACAGATTCACTAAACTGAATCTCATTCAATTACATTGCATCTAAATAAGATTTCATCAAGCCTTAATTCTTACCAAATTACTGAAAGGGATTTCAACTGAAATAGAAAATTTTGAAAAGGAAATTTATAAAATAAATCGTATCGATACCTATAATTTGTGCTTGAAACAAACACTTTTTGAACTATTGAAAGGGATTCGAACAATTGATGTTGAAACGATAGATGTCTGAGCAATTCAAATGATTGATTTTGATGTTGAAGCGATTGGAATCTGACTTTGAGGTTTAAGCAATTGATACGATTCAGGTAATTTTGATGTGAAGCAACGTGGTTTTCCCAGCATTATCTAACCCTAGAAACAAAATCTTAGCCTCTTTTTGCCACAAACCAAGCGTAGCAAGAATCAGTTACACCATGGAGTCGGTGAAACTGAATTTGGTTGTAGATTGAGGTGAATCCGATCGTTGCTGAATGAAGATTAGGTGATAGCTGATTCAACAAAATGATGAGTCTGAGAATGAAGATTTCAGTGAGTGAGAATCATGCACAGAACGGTGAAGGTATATCTGAGAAGGAACCGAAGCAATGTGGGAGATGAAGAAGATGACAAGATGGATGGTGGGGTTACCGGAATATGACAAGATGACAACTAGCTGCAATTTCAACAAAATATATCAAAATCAGATACTGTTTTTCTGTTCATTATTTCCCTTTGTAGTTGTGTTCTCCAACAATAAAAACACGCATAATCCATGTGTATGTTTTTTACCTGAGAATTAGAACCTTGTTGAAGATCTTTCTTAGCAGACGAGTCTCCACCCTTGCCAGAGCCCTTGGTATCACCCTGGAACATAACAAATTGAAAAACCATAACATAGATGTGTGGACAAAACAAAAAACAAAAAAGCACAAAGAACAATCCAACTAACAAAAGAAAGAATTTAAAATTACCTCCATCTGCAACATTTCCAATCGAACCAACCCACGACAAAGCAATGAAAAAATTACCATCAGTAAAAAGCATAACAACAATAAAACTTTACAATAATTAAGTTTACATTGTCAGAGGACCCAATTCTCATTTATTTTCACCGGGGACCAGAAGAGCTTGTAAAGTAAAACCCCTAAAAAAATTGAAAAACAGTAAATTGAAATAGAATTCACCTCTCTGTATCTTGTTAGGTAAATCTTAAGAGGATCAATATAATCCTCAAAACCTAGAGTAGCCATCGCCCAAAGCAAATCATCGCCGTTAATAGTCTTCCTCTTCTCTCTCTGACACTTATCAGAGGCCCTACACAATTTCAATTCAACGATATCAAAATCAAAATCAAAATCAAATCACTATATGAATGAAAGGTAAAAAGAAAATAAAAAATAATTAACAACATAACAAACATACTCGCTGGTGATGAAGCTGATGAACTCGGAGATGCATTCCTGAATGGTCTCTTTAGCATCTTTCGTGATTTTTCCATTAGCAGGTAGAGCTTTCTTCATGATGCGGCTAATGTTCGCGATAGGAAGAAACCTATCTTGCTCAAGGATGTTAGAACGCGGGCTGTGCTCGCCGATTTCGTGACTCCCACCGCCAGGACTCGCCGGAGCGTCAGACATATCGTCGGAACCCTAACAAACATAGCGAAATTGAAGAATCGTGAAACTAGAAACAGATCGATGAGAAAGTGAAATGAAACCCTAGAGAAGAGAGGTTTGTGTTATGGAGTATTTGGAGGGATATAATAGTAATATTGTTAATATTATTATACCTGAATGAAGATTAGGTGATAGCTAATTCAACAAAATGATGAGTCTGAGAATGAAGATTTCAGTGAGTGAGAATCATGCACGGTGAAGGAATGTCTGAGAAGGAACCGAAACAATGTCTGAGATGAAGAAGATGACAAGATGGATGATGGGGTTACCGGAACATGACAAGATTAGGGGTTTTTGGTTTTCTTTTATTTTATTAACTATTTTATATTTTATTAATAATAATAGCGTTTTGTCAAAACTGCTATCTTAGTGTATAATATTAATAGCGTTTTGAGAAAAGCGCTATCTTACTTAAGTTTAATAATAGCATTTTTCTACAAAGTGCTATTAAAATCACATTGTCTGTATTCTATAATAGCGTCCGACCATAAAGTGTTATTATAGATGTGTTTTTTCCTTTTTAATAGCACTTACTTTAAAAGTACTATTAAATTAGGCGATACAAAATATCAAATTTGGCGTAGTGATTTACCTATCACTGATCGAGATCCATTTTCTGGACTAGAAGAAATTCCAAAGGAACAAGCCATTGCGAGAGCAAACTCTTTGGATGAGTCAGAAGTCAGGACTCACATGACCACCAAAGGAGGAATCCAGGGTTTACTAGCTAAATTCCTGATGGAGAAAGCTTTATATTTTGCTAGTATAGGGAATATAACTGCTTTCGAGGACGTCTTTGTTCTACTCACATATGGGTTATTCCTTTTTTCCAACATCGACAACTTCGTCGACACCAATACTGTTAAGATAATCCTAATTGGAAACCCGGGTACCAACCTTACTTGCAGATGCTTATCATTCTGTACACTTAAGGAATTTGTACAGTGAAGGGATGATCACATGTTGTGTACCATTACTCTACAACTGGTTTATTTCCCATTTGCCCAAGTCTGCTGCTTTTTGGGATCACAAGAGTAGTCTGCGCTGGTCGCATAAGATTATGTCTCTTACCAATTCAGACATAGATTGGTACAATCGAATTTACGAAGGGATAAAGATAATCGACAGATGCGGAAATTTCCCCAATGTACCCCTCATTGGTACTAAAGGAGGGATCAATTATCATCCAATTCTAGCTCGCCGTCAACTTGGATACCCGATGAAGAATATCTCACATAATGCTCATCTGGAAGGTCTTTTCTTCAAGGAAGGAGAAAGTGACAGGGCACTGAAGAAAGAAATAGTGCACGCCTAGCAACATATTCACAAGAAAGGGAGAGAATCTCTAGGAAGACCAAATTGTTCCTCTGCAGAACCTTATCTCCATTGGGTACAAACCAGAGCTATCAAACTAGGGATGCCTTACCCTCGTCAATAAGTTTTTCCCTTAAAGGAATCTGTCCTTTATTTCATGTCTGATGTGGAAAAACTCCAGATCGCTCTCAACAAGGTTCAACGTGAGAGAAACTCCGTGAAGAACAAGTACCAGATCCTTAATTTGCAATGTACCAAGATTCAGGAACTACTAAAGGAAAAGGATGCTCTGATTGAGATATTAGAGCATCATGCCATGGAAAGTCAGGAGGAACAGAGAAATTTGCTCGCTTCTTTCACTTGGCAGAGAATCATCGACCCGACAACGGCTGAAGGAGCCCAATCAAAGAAAAGAAAAGTCCAGGAACCAGCTGTCATACCCCAAATTTTGACCACAAGATTTCCCATCATTGTGCAAATCATCACCACAATATGGATGTGCCATCATACCTCACCAATCTCCTCAAGGATTGTTGAGCCTTCACTACAATCAAGAATTAGGGTTTTGAGCCCTCTCAGAGCACTTAGACAAATGATCAATCAAGAAATGACATGATCTTCAACTTGTCTAACTTCCCAAACACCCATAAAGGATCAATAGGTCTCCCCACATCAAGAATTAAGCACAAGATTACAACATTCCAAGTGGATCAAGCCTCAAGATCGACAGTGTCACCAAATTAGGGTTTTGGTCGACCAAGGCCTCTAGATGAAAATTTGCATCTTAGCATGAGCCAATACTTCAAAACATGACCCAAAATGCTCAAAGGGACCTCATGGACCCAATCATCAAGTCAAACTAGCCTCAGGGGAAGCATTCATCAAAAATCAGGAATTAGGGTTTCTTGACCTAATTCACCCCTAAGTTGACTTTTGAGGCAAGACATGAGCCAAGACCTTAAGACATTATTTGAGGGCCTCAAATACACCACATTGATCCATTTACAACAATGGATTGATCCAAGAAGCTTCATTCACAAGTTTCAAATTCATCTGGACCACAATTAGGGTTTTGAAGAAAAAGTCAGTTGTACCTTTGACTTTGGACCAAGACATGTTCCTAAACCTTGGGACATGATTCAAGACACTCTAAAACACCTATGGAATCCATCCATTAGGTTTGAATTAGGTCAGGAACTTGATTACATAGAGGATCACACAGTTTGGAATTCATCTGACAAAAAGTCAATTGTGCCCAAAATCAAGTTTGACTCTTTGAAATTTTTCACAAATGTGGTTCCCCTAAGTCAAAAACAATGTTAATGTATGGTTTAGATCATCATCCATCAAGAAAAATCAAGAAAAGTGAGTTTTCTTGCAAAAGGGGCAACCATAAGAAACCTAAATTTTTCCAAGTTATGGAACAAAATGGATTTGGTACCAACTTTGCAAGGTCATAACTCCCAAATCCTAAGGCCTTTTTCTTCCATCCAAAGCTCAAATGAAAGTTCACATGACATACTTCAAAAATGTCAACTACAAAAGATTGCAATTCCTCATGGATTTTGAGTTATGGATTGATCAAAATCACTAAAACATGAAAATGACCATTTTTTCCAACACTTAGTGAAATTTTGGACAGAATCTGTCTAGGTTTTTCACCAACTTAGGGGCCATTTTCACCTTGATCCAAGCTAAACCAAGACCAATCTTGGACATCAAAGTTAAAGTATGTCATGAGGGATTTTCAAAATCTACGAGAACTCATCCTAATTCAACTTGACTAGGAAGTTACAAGCCTTGAAACATGGCATGAAAACCTGATTTTTCAAGACAACATGAGGACCAAACTTGTGCCACACGATTTTGCCCTTCAATTCTTGTCACTTTACCAACTTTGTCATCTTCCAAAAACACAAAGGATCTGATGACTCACTTGGTTCATGATCAAAGAGGCAAGGAATTCAACTTGGCATGTGAAAACCATCATGACATGAAACTTGGAATTCAAATTTGGCAAGGTAATATCAATGCATTGAGGTGTCATGAACCAGATCACTACACTCCAAATCAATTAAGAGTGCAGTCCAAAACTCTGAGCATTCAAACTTGCAAGGATTAATGGATTCAAGATAAGAGAGTTGACTTGGCACTTTTGAATTATCCAAGTCAATGGCTACAAGCTACTACCATGATCAACCTCCAAACATTATTGCTTCCAAAACAAACTTCCTCTACTATAAATAGAGGTCATGTGTGACTGATCAAACCACCCCAAAACCTCTGAATTCATGTTTTCCGACAAATCACATTCCAAAAACCAGATTTTGCTTCTTCTTGAAGTCAATCTCGAATTTTGAAATTGAGAGCAAATCCATCAAAACCAATCATGCCAACACCTCACATACATCATATATGAGTGATCCATAACCTCAAAACACATCTGGAACACCAGAATCACAAAGTGACCATTCATTTGCTCAAGCTTTTTGGCAAGGTTGTAGTTGAGGTACCACAAGGTGATCCAAGCATCTCCAATCAAGGTCAGGCATCTCAACACACACTACTACGAAAAACCCATTTAACGGCGTCAGGTTTACCACGGATTCGTATCCCAACGTTGTAATACGTTAAAAAATTTATAACGCCATATTTAACGATGGTTGTACTAAAGAACCATTGTAATACAAGCTGTGTAACAAGCTTCGATTCCGAGCTACTACATTTTTTTTCCATATTTTTACATTTTAAACACGGTTGTATTAAAACACCGTTGTAATACATGTAACAAGCTTTGATTCCCAGCAACTATATTTTTTGTCATATTTTTGTATTTTAAACATATATTTTATTTCTTTTGTTAGTGTTACGGGGATTTAACCTCAAAACTCAAAATTCATCATTGTTTTTCTTTTAAACATATATTTTATTTCTTTTGTTAGTGTTTTTAAGTGCAAGAGAATAGTATATATAACTTTAAAAATAAAACTGTAAGAGATGAGGATATATAAAATAACATTTTATTAAGATTCCATTAAGAAGAGTACATTGATAATCATATTACATATATTTATCAATGTCAGAGCCCATTGCTGCAAATGCATCTTCATAATCCAGACAACTCTCCTCACTCCCCTCATCGGAATCATAATAAACAGTTCTCCTTTTCTTCTTTATCTTTTTCTTCTTCAGCTTCTTCTTCTTCTTATTATCCTTCCTCACCCTTAATTGGTGCCTGACGTTCCTCATTGGTGATTCTAGCATTCTCATTTGTAGAACTCATTGTTACGAAGAATATATTATGAAGAAATGTAAAGTTGCCTATTTATAGATGAGGTTGAAGATGAAAAGTCTGATAGTTTAATGCTTGCAATGATGATAACTTGTAAATGGTTGATATTCTGGAACGATATTTTTTGAAAAACGGAGAAAATTTTAAATCATTATGTCTAGAGTGTTCTCTACTCCAGGAAGAGCAAGGGTTATAATATTACAACGGTTAGTACTAATAACCGTAGCGATACCCCTTATACTTGGTACAAGGTTCGACTCCAGGCAACAACATTTTTCTATTTTACGTAATTATAGAAAAATGTTGTTGCCTGGAGTCGAACCGTGTACCAATTAGAAGGGGTATCGCTACAGTTAATAAAACTAACCGTTTTGATATTATTAAAATAATATATATACTTATCATTACTATTATTTTAGAAAACCGTTGTGAAATATTTACCTATATAAGGGAATTAACTTTCTATTTTTGACAGTAGCGCCGTTTCCTTCACAGGGAAACCCTAGCATCCATTTTTGGCAGCAAACTTCATCTTTTTATAGATTCCGCGAAAAGAAATACAAGAAGTATGAAGCTTTTGATTTAAGCTTCTTCCTCCTTGTATTTCTTCTTGCAGAATCTAAAACTAGAAGAACATGGTGATGATGCTGGCGGTAGCAAGCGTAATGTACATATTGTTTATGGAAAATAAGGTAGTCTTCTACTTCAATCTTTTTGTTAGATAGTTCCCATTATCTCGTTTGCTTCATGTTGTTTTTGTTGATTGTTCTCATTTTGTGCAGATTCGACTTCAATGCTTCACAAGCAAGGTGAACTTCATTGTAATGGTACAGTCCCACTTCTTAGGGTTTTGTTTTAACTTTTGGTTGTTTTGTTTTGAATACTAACTAATTTTCTTCATTGCTTCCCACTCTTAGGGTTTGTTTCACATGGTGATGATGATGGTGGTACGTATATATATGAATTCATTCTGATAAGGTACATATATATGAATTCATTCTTATATTGTATATGAAATTTAGTTTATTATATACTATGTATATTATCTGTTTCACTATCCTTTTATTGAAAATGCAATCAATTAAATTGATATAGAACATTAGTTTGTTATATATATACTATGTATATTGTATATAGTTAAATTGAATACTAACTAATTTTCTTCATTGCTTCCCACTTCTTAGGGTTTGTTTCACATGGTGATGATGATGGTGGTACATACATATGAATTCATTATGATAAGGTACATATATATATGAATTCATTCTGATATTGTATATGAAATTTAGTTTATTATATACTATGTATATTGTTTGTTTCACTATCCTTCTATTGAAAATGCAATCAGTTAAATTGATATAGAAACTTATAATCTGAAAATTAGGATGTATTTGAAAACCAACCTTTATCATGTCAATGTTTTCCGAATTGCATCCATTTCATTCAGCACATTTAATGTTCCTTTACATAAAATTTATGGTCCAATGGTCCGTTTGCTTCAATTCATCGATATCTTTTCTTATAGTTTACCTCATCGTCGTCACTAATCATCGTGGTTGTTAAGATCATGATTGTTATGATGATAAAATCGTGATGATTTTTGGCGATGATAAGGTAAACTATAATAAAAGATATCGATGGATTGAAGGAAACGACCATTGAACCATAAATTTTATGTTATGGAACATAAAATGTGCCGAATGAAATGGATGCAATTCGGAAAACAGTGGTGTGTTCAAGTTAGTTTTCAAGAACAGTTTAATTTTTAGATTATATAGTTCTTTACCAATTTTAATGGTTGTATTTCTTTAATTAGGTGTATGGTAAAACAAGCAATATACATTTGTATTTAATAAACTAAGGGTACATTCCACAACGGTTGAGACACATAACCGTTGTGATAGTTAATATATATGACAACGGTTGATACTCATAACCGTTGTGATAGTTAATTTATATTACAACGGTTGAAATACCTAACCGTTACAATATAACGCGCGCTTCCAGAATACAAAAACGGTTTCCAGACCATTGTAGAAACAACGAACTTACAACAACAATCTACATAATAACGCCTTCGCCCGCGTCGTTATATGTCATTCCCAACCGTTGCTAAATGGGTTTTTCGTAGTAGTGACACTCCATAGGGTATAGTGAAGTTGTCCAGGTCCTTACAACACATCTGTAACATCTCCATCATCAAGCTCGATCACCAGTTGTAAGAGGTAAGCTGAAGCCTTCAAACTCCATACTACATGCATCATAAATATGTTTTTGAGTTACCATCTTGTTTCTGCATGTATATAGAGTGATAACCCTCAAACAATTGCTATGTATGAATCGTGTATAGGATTTCATGATGTTCTTGCAAAAATTAGGGTTCTTGAGTTCATCTTCTGATTTCTCACTCCACACTTAATATAAATGCAATTAATTTATATAGTTGTGATCCTTGATAAAAAACGAACAAGTTTCATGTTTACAAAAGTTGTTTTTATTGAGTAATCAGAGAGTTATGGAGGATTTTGCAAATCAGGGGAAACAGGGCACACGCGGGCAAGAACAAGTGTTCTTGGCGCCCTTTTTTGAATTTTCAAAATATTTGAATTTTTCATGTTTTATTAATTACTCTCAAAATTAATTTCTTTCTGAATTTTAATGTTATTGAATTGATCCTTTTTTTCAAAATTCAAAAAAATGTTAAAATATTTTATTCTACAAAAATTTCACAAAAATATTATTTATTTTATATATTTAATATTTTTGTACAAAATTTATTTTTATTTGTTTTTAAGCATTTAAAAATATTTCTTTCTCTTGATTTTTCAAATTCAAATGATTTTCAAGTCATTCTATGGATAAAACATGATTTTTCAAACATTAATCCAAGATCACAACTTGTTTTTTATACATGTTTGATAATTTTGATCATTTTATTTAATTTTTATTCAAATTAAATACATTTTTAAATCAAATTAGGGTTTTAATTATTTTTCACCCTCACAAACACTTTTCAAATCACTCTTGGGCCTCTTGGTAGAGTGTAAGTCCCATCCCTTTGTAAATAAACCTTTTTGGACCTCAGTCACTGTATAAGTCCCGATACGATTTTAAAATTCTCGGCGCGATCGTCGTTTTCAAAACAATTTTCATCTGGGCCTCCCTTGAGTTGTAAGTCCCATTTTTATTCTTTTTTCAAACACTTTTGGGCCTCTAATAGAGTGTAAGACCCAACCCCCTTTGTACTTAAATAATTTGGGCCTCAGTCATTTGTATAAGTGTAGCGAATGATTTTGGACGCAGTTCTTAAGCGCTGGTCGCTCTCTGCGGTTGAGCTTAAAACTACAGGTCGATTCATTTTTTATCCTATTAAAGCTGATGAAGGAAGGGAAATAGATGTCTCCAATTAACCCTGCTTTGCATACTGAGTTTAAACAACGGTCTGTTAGGTTACGAATGCCATCAATGTGGGGGGGCCTTTGTACTGGTTATTTGTATTTTCGCTAATACTGGTTTCTTTCTAGACAGAAGGTTTCTGGCGGGGAACAAGGATTAGGATGTTAGGACTGATGCTTTTGATAGATACATGAGAGTATGGGACCTTCGCTAAGATTTTTCTTTCAATCTTATGCCTACGTATTCCCGTTTACCAAAACAAGAAAATCAGAGCGTTCGTAGTTCCTCCTATTCTATGGGAGGAAATGGTTGTTTTGGTGTCTTGTTCAAAGCCCAAGACGTGAAGCGAAAAGGTGGTTTGTATCTGGTTCAAAGCCCAAGATGTGAAGCTGAAAGGTCTATTTGTATCTTGTTCAAAGCCCAAGATGTGAAGCTGAAGGTCCCAACTTTAGAGAGAATTTGTCATCTCTAAAGAGGGGGTTGTATGTCACAACTGTTTTATAAAGGAGAATTACTTTAACCGGGATTTTTGAATCCGACAATGCCATAATTTCCTTTATAGGGGGTTTTAACCTGAAGGAGAAGACTTTAACTCAGTGTAGAGCAATGCTATCTTTCCTTAGGAATTTCTCATGCTAAAAGAGGGACAGTGGCATGGATATAGATGATCTAGAGGCTTGCCGCTTACAGCGATTAGATGAAAGGGAAAGGAGTTGTTGATGTTTGTGTACTGTGAACGCGACGCAGCTTTGATGCTAAAAGGTTAATTGGATTAACCAGTGGTTTTCTTATACAAAGCCTAAGAGGAGGCTAATATGTGTCTCGTACAAAGCCCGAGAGAGAGGCTAAAAGGTTTTAACTTGACGATGAAGTCTTTTGGTATCTCGTATAAGGCCCGAGATGGAGGCTATTTGACTCAACAAGAGAGTTTTTTTTGTATCTCGTACGAAGCCCGAGATGGAGGCTGAAATTTTCTTGGCTCAATAAGAACCTTTTTGTATCTCGTATAAAGCCCGAGATGGAGGCGAAAGGGGTGATTGACTCGACGAGGGAGTCTCTTATGTGTCTCGTACAAAGCCCGAGAGAGAGGCTAAATGTTGTCTCAGTTAAGTGACAGGTCTAGTATACTGATTTTAAAGAGAAAATCAGTTCTTATATGAGCAACACTGTACTCAGGGATTTGATTCAAGGATCCGGGTTATTCCGGTTCTTTAAGGAAGCGGGAAATTCGAAGGGTATTGAGACTGTCCGAGTCTGCAGGTTTCCTTCCTATTTAACGAAGGGGTCACTTGAGAATGTCTTCGAGACTCAAGGAGATTTAGACCGTCCAAGTCTAGAGTTTCATCTTTTGTACCATGTTTTGAGAAACAGTAGTAGACTCTATGAAGGGACTGTTCTATGCAGATGTTTAAGTTATGTTCATATACCTCTAGGAGGTCGTCGGGACAATTTGTACGAAGCCCAAGAGGAGGCTGGAAACTTTTAAGAAGTCGATCGGTCCTTGTACGAAGCCCAAGAGGAGGCTATCATTCCCGGAGGAAGAGATCATTATACGAAGCCTAAGAGGAGGCTGTGAATACTTCTAAGAAGCCGTAGGGTTCTTGTACTAAGCCCAAGAGGAGGCGGGGTTGCTTTTAGGAAGCCTGTGGGTCCTTGTACGATGCCCAAGAGGAGGCCGATGCTTTTAAGAAGCCCGTGGGTCCCCAAACCCCGAGAAATTCAAGGCAATGCTATTCACCGAGAATAGATCAAAGTCAGGAAAGTTCGAGAATTTGGAAGAAACTCAAAGATGCCATTCACGGAGAATACATTCATCTCTGGGAATAGAGTTTCTTGACAATTCTTAATGAGGACAGCCTGAGAGAAGACTGTATCTGGTGATCCTATTGGGGATCTAGTTGTCTATTTCTACGAATAAACGAAACGGCGTCACCTAGTTCTAGACGTAGTTGCCGGGGAAACTCTAAATATCTATACTATTATTACACAGTTGATATGAGTTTATGACAGAAGACTTACAGCGAAACAGCCCCACAATACAGTTTATATGTATATGAAAGCGGTAAATGAAAGCGATAACCACTTACTCGGTTGTAGAGCTTCCATGTTGTTTGGTTAGTTGTTCAACAAAGAAAGATTGAAAACAACAGTATATTCAAAATCAAAGGAGAAAGTGCTTTGAAAAAGAAAGATTTGGGGCTTACAGCTCAAGGAGAGGCCCAGGGTTTTATCAGTGAGCGCACTGTTTTGAATTTGTACAGAGGGACTTATACAAGTGACTGAGGCCCAAAATGTTTTCTGTACAAAGGGATGGGTCTTACACTCCAATGGAGGCCCAAGTAAGTTTTAAGAAAAAGAGCGGGGCTTATAACACGAGGGTAGGCCCAGATGATTTTTCCGTTTAAAATGGCGATCGCGCCGAGATTTCTTTTAACGCGAAGGGACTTATACAATAAGTGAGGCCCAAAGTGATTTTGGTTAAAAGGGGATTGGGTCTTACACTCTAATAGAGGCCCAAAGTGTTTTGAGTGGGTCTTATAGCTCAAGGAGAGGCCCAAGGTTATTTTTCAAAAGGCGATGATCGTGCCGTTTATTTGAAAATGTACAGAGGGACTTATACAACGAATGAGGCCCAAAATATTTTTGTACAAGTGGGTTGGGTCTTACACTCTCTCAAGAGGCCCAAAGTGTTTTGAAAATGATTTATGAGGGTTGAATTAATCCAAAAACCCTAATTTATTTTCAAAAATGTATTTAATTGAATAAAAATTCAATTAAAAATGTTCAAAATTGTTTAACATATGGAAAATAAATTGTGATTTTGGATTAATGCTTTAAAACTTAAGTATTGACCTACAAAATAATTAGAAAGCATTAAAAGTTGCAAAATCAATGTGGAAAAAATATTTAAAATGTCAAAAATAACTAAAACATTAATTCTTTGCAAAAATATGAATTATATGAAATAAATAATATTTTTGGGATTTTTTTGATAAAATAAAATATTTTAACATTTTTGTGAATTATTAAAAAAAGAATCAACTCAAAATCATTAAAACTCAGAGAGAAATTAATTTTTGAATCAATTAAACAAAATCACAAAATTCAAATATTTGAATTATTCAAAAATGGCGCCAAGAACACACCAAGAACACGCGCGTGTTCTGGGTTTGGCTGATTTGCATTTTCTCCTCAATCTCACTGAATACTTGATTATAACATGCAATCCACATATCATTATGCTCGTCTCAACCTCACGATCATGTCTATGTCCATTAATTTCATTTAAATTAAACATATAACAAGAAATCATGAAAAATCCTCAAGAACCCTAATTTCTGCATGAAGGCTAGGATTTTTTATACACGATTCAAACAATGCGATTAATTGAGGGAAAACATTCCATGCATGATTATGAACATATGGCCAAATTATTGTGCGAGGAAATATGCATAGATTGAGAGATGGCCAAGTATATGCTTACCTCTAAGCCGTGACAGCAAGTGCAATGTGATTTTTGATTTGGAGGTGTTATAGATGAGTTGTGATGATTTGAACAGCTTCCCTACACCCTATGGAGTGTGTTTGAATGCTTGGACTTGATGGAAATTGGCTGGATCACTTCATGGCATCTCAACTTTAACTTGGTTAAAACCTTGAGCAACCAGCTGGTGATTTTGTGAAATTGGTGTTTCAGAAGTGATCTAAGTGTTTGATCAGCTCATATGTGATGTATATGGGGTGTGTGAGTGATTGGTTTGATTGGAAAAACTCTCAAACTCAAAACCCGATAGCTACCTTGCTAAGAAAGGCATTTTTGCCAAGAGAAAGAGATTTTGAGGAAAACATCTGTTAGATGGCTTTGGTGTACTCAAACTGATCACAATTGAGCTCTATTTATAGTAGAGCAAGTTTGTTTTGCAAGGAATAGTGAATGGCAGCTGGTAAGTAGGTTTGGCCAATGTTGTCCAATGGAAATGCAAGTCTCCTCTAGCCATTGACTAGAGGTTAGGGCACAGAGCTTTGGTTCCCTTGGTCTTGGATAAGTCTTGATTGATTTCAGATGATAATGGCTCAGTCCATGCCACCTTGATGCTTCCATTGAATGCTTCAATCCAAATTTGGAGTCTTGTCCCTATTTTGGCCATTCTAGGTTCAACATGCTATTTCTTGTTCCATGGACTTTGGAGGCTTGGCTCAGTGATTGTCCCCTTTAGATTCAATCCTCAGATGTGTCCAAGTGGATAGGAGCATTTGAATTTGGCTGATTTTGGTAAATCGAGCAAAGTTGCAAATTCTGCCTTGCCTTTGACAGATTTCAGCAAGGCAACTTTCCAATGTCATATCTCATGACTCAAATGGAATTTGGCAATGTTCTTGGCCATTTTGGAAAGACCTTACATGATACAACAACTGTTTGAACATATTTGATTTTGATCTCTTCTGTTTCCAAGTGAAAAATCCCTCTACATTTGGCAAAAAGTGAAGCAAAATCTGACTTAGTGAAATTTTCACTAAGTGTTGGAACAAAGTGTGATTTCTTGATTTTGATCACTCCATAACTCAAAATCCTTAATGAATTGGACTTAGGTCTAGTTGAAGTTTTTGTATAGGGTAATGAGGGCTACAAATCCATCTTTGGATGAAAAAAATTGGCCTTGTGGTTTAGGAGTTATGGTCCTCCAAAGTTGGTGCATTAGTGGTACTTTTTCCATAACTTAGAAAAATTTCTAAGTTTTATGGTTACCCCTTTTACAAGTTATCCCACTTTCTTTGATTTTTCTTGATGAATGATGATTCAAATCATACATTAACATCATTTTAGGGTTAAAAATCGATTTTGGTGAAAAATCTCAAAAAGTCAAAGTTGACTTTTGTGCACAGTTGACTTTTTATCAGATGAATTCCAAACTGTGCAATTCTTTGAGAAATCATGTCCTTGACCTAAATCAAACTTGATGGACATGTTCCATGGGTGTCATAGGGTATATTGAGGCATGATCTAGGGCTTGGGAGCATGTCCTGGTCAAAAGTCAAAGTTATAGTTGACTTTCCTCGCGAAACCCTAATTGTGGTGCAGATGAAATTGAGACTTGTTGCTCAAGCTTCTTGGATTAATCCATTGTTCCAAATGGATCAATATGGTATATTAGATACCCTCAAACCCTCTCTTGAGGTCTTGGTTCATGATTTGTCCCAAAAGTCAACTTAGGGGTGAATTAGGTCAAGAAACCCTAATTCCTGATTTTTGATGTATGCATCCCCTGAGGCAAAATTGACTTGATGAATGGGTCCATGAGGTTCCATGGAGTACATTAGGTTGTGTTTTGGATCATTGGCTTGTGTCCAGATGAAATTTTCCATCTGGAGGCCCTGGTCGATCAAAACCCTAATTTGGTGATACTGGCGATCTTGAGACTTGATCCACCTAGAAGGGAGCAGCCTTGTGCTTAATCCTTGAAGTGAGAGTCCTTTTGATCCATTGTGGATGTTTTAGAGGCTAGAAAAGTTGAAGATCATGTCATTCCTTGATTGATCATTTGTCTAAGGCTCTGAGAGGGCTTGAAACCCTAATTTTGATTGTAGTGAATGCTCAACAACCCTTGAGGCATTTGATGAGGCATGATGGTTCATCCACATTGTGATGATGATTTGCACAATGATGGGAAATCTTAGTGGTCAAAATTTGGGGTATGACAGATGCCCCTATTTAATCTTCTTGGACCCGAAGGTGTGAATGACGAAGGTATTCGGGCATTCGGGGTGCAAGAGGATTAAATATCGGAATACCCGAAATTTTGATGGTGGTTATGAATGGTAGCTTGCGCACTCATCTTCTTTTGCTAAGCAATGATGCTCAGAAAAGGTAAACCTCCCCTCGATCCTGGTCTTCAGCCAAGGAGCTGGTCTTAGTTGCGGAAACAAACTTCCCCTCGATCCTGGTTTCCTACCAAGGAACTGGTCTCAGTTTCTGTTGTAAACTTCCCCTCGATCCTGGTTTCTTACCAAGGAACTGGTCTTAGTTTCTGATTTAAACTCCCCTTCGATCCTGGTTTCCTACCAAGGAACTGGTCTTAGTTTCTTTTGTCAATAAACTTTATTGACAAGGGACGCTATGCGTAGCGGCTTTCCCTCAAACTTCTCGCCGAATTTTCCTGGGGAGATGCCATTTGACGGAAAAAGGTCTGAGGTTAGACTTGCTGGGGGAACCCAGTCGTCTGAGTTATAGAGGTGTACAAACTTCTCTGTTGGAGACGCCATTTGTCGATTCTACTGGGGGAAAGTGAGTCTCTTGAGAGACTGTTTCCACTTGGGATCTTACATCATACTTTTCTCGGGATCTTCCCGGAGAAATACCATATGATGGGGTCCAATTTTAAGGTGCCGATGACCTTTTCATCAGCGGATTTTCGGAGAAATACTGATGTACTGCCGAACCTTTGCTTAAGAGGCTTTCTCTGGGGATTTTCTTTATTCCGGGAAAGCAAGGATATCATCTTCAATGGCGAAGAGTGACATCTGTTGAAGGTTCTCTGGCTCTTCAGAGGTTTAAGTTATCAAAGTGGTCGAGTGCCGACTCTGATCTAAAGATACACTGGTGGCGAGATTGTTCAGACCAACGTTTCCTGACGAGGAAAGAACTGACAACTCGATTGAGAGAACTCATATCACTAAAGGACAAGACCGGCTAGAGTGATAACGATGCAATATGAGATGTGAATGCAAATCAATATTGCATGATGTATGTATGTACATGCGGATAAAATTGACGCGACACACAAATTAAAAGATGAACATGACAAGATACTCGGTCATCGCGGGGCGTGTAGAGATATCGCTGGTTCAAGATAACAATTCCACCTTGCTTAGGAGGGATAGTCCCTGCTGGGAGCTACCGTTGATCGGGCTTAGGAGGTAAGAACTCTGTCGTGGCGTGTCAGACAATACAAGGTCTCTGACACAGTTGATCCCTTTATTCAGGCGTACTGGGTTAGAAGGAGTACTTTGATTCTGCACTTTGAAGTTCGCTTACTTCTGGAGAAGCGGTTGATGCTCTTTTGATGTTCAACAGTCAAAAGAAATTGCCGACTTTAAAATCAGAAAAAGTTTTAACAAGTAAATTCATTTTTGTTTTATTTCAAGAATCGTTGATCATATTAAAACGTCATTCTGTAAAGCTAAAACAAATAAGAATTACAAACAAATGCACAAGGGCTCAAATTTTATTGATAAGATGGAGATCAGCCAAACGCGTGATTCCAAAGAGTATATACAAAGTTTGAAAATGGTAATTTACAGGGAAAAGGACTACGTTGAAACATAACGACCACTATCCTTCTACCAACTTTGAATTCGGGGCATCCTGAGCTTCTGTCAAAGATGACCTTGACTAGAGTTTTCTGACAGATGATGTAACTGCTGCTGCTGAGGGACTTGCCTCTGTTGAACATAGTTACTTGCCATTATCCCTAATTTTTGCCTGGATTGTACTATGATGTTTCCAATCCATCGGGATAATTTTTTTCATGTCTCTAACTTTTGCCTGGACCGCCCTTTCGGGTTTTCAATCCACCGAGACGTTTTTTTTTCTAGTTTAGGCGAAGTATTTCTTGACTACATCAACATTCGTGGGGTAGGCAAATTCCTCTCCGTCCATGGTTGCAAGTCTCAAGGCGCCGCCTGAGAAAGCTTTCGTGACCACATAGGGGCCATCATAATTCAGAGTCCACTTGCCCCGAGAATCAGTGAGAAAAGATTGTATCTTCTTGAGCACGAGGTCTCCTTTCCTGAAGATGTGAGGTTGGACCTTTTTGTCGAACGCCCTCTTCATTCTCTGTTGATACAACTGACCATGGCATAGTGCCATGATTCGCTTCTCTTCGATCAGATTCAGTTCGTCGTGTCGACTTTGACACCATTCAGCTTCGGTGAGCTTAGCTTCCATCAATACTCGGATTGACGGGATCTCTACTTCTATGGGGAGCACTGCTTCCATGCCATACACTAGAAAGAAAGGGGTAACCCCTGTTGAAGTGTTGACAGATGTGCGATAACCGTGAAGAGCAAAGGGTAGCATCTCGTGCCAATCTTTATAGGTTACAACCATCTTTTGAACGATCTTCTTGATGTTCTTATTGGCCGCTTCTACCGCTCCTTTCATCTTGGGTCGGTAGGGAGATGAGTTATGATGTTCAATCCTGAACTCTGCGCATAACTCTTTCATCATCTTATTGTTCAAGTTAGATCCATTATCCGTAATGATCTCGCTTGGAACACCATAACGACAGATGATATTGTTTTTGATAAATCGAACCACCACTTGTCGGTTTACATTAGCGTATGATGCTGCTTCGACCCAATTGGTGAAATAGTCAATGGCTACCAGGATGAACTGATGTCCGTTTGAAGCCTTGGGCTCAATCATGCCAATCATGTCGATTCCCCATATGGAAAATGGCCATGGGGAAGAGAGAACTTTGAGATGTGATGGCGGTACATGAATTTTGTCGGAGTATATCTGACACTTGTGACACCTCCTCATGTACTTGTAGCAATCGGATTCCATGGTCAACCAGTAGTACCCTGCTCTCAGAATTTTTCTCGCCATTGTATGTCTGTTGGCATGAGTGCCAAAGGATCCTTCATGAATTTCTTTCATAAGCATGTCTGCTTCTGGTCTGTCTACGCATCGGAGCAAGATCATGTCAAAATTTCTCTTATAGAGAGTGTCACCGCTCAGGAAGAAGCTTCTAGCCAATCTTCTGAGGGTTTTCCTGTCTTTTCGGAGTGCCCCAGATGGGTACTCTTATTTCTGAAGGAAGCATTTGATATCGTGATACCAAGGTTTATCGTCTATGACTGCTTCGATCGTGAAGACGTAAGCGGGCCGTTCAAGGCGCATTATGTCGATCTTAGGTATGTCATTCCATTGACCTACACTAATCATGGAAGAGATAGTGGCTAAAGCGTCAGCCATGTGATTTTCATCACGAGGGATGTGATGAAACTCAACTCTGTTGAAGAAAGGTAACAACCTTCTTGCATAGTCTTTGTAAGGAATCAATCCTGATTGGTATGTGTTCCAATCTCCTTTTATCTGATTGATAACCAGGGCTGAGTCGCCGTATACGTCCAAGTTTTTGATCCTTAAATCGATTGCTTCTTCGAGACCCATAATACAAGCTTCGTATTCGGCCTCGTTGTTCGTACATTTGAACGTAAGTCTGGCAGTAAAAGGAATGTGGGTACCCTGAGGGGTAACAATGATTGCCCCAATTCCATTTCCATAATGATTAATTGCTCCGTCAAAGATAAGCCCCCATTGGGAACCTGGTTCTGGCCCTTCACTGGGTAACGGTTCATCGCAATCTTTCATTTTTAGATACATGACATCTTCGTCTGGGAAGTCAAACCCGATTGATTCTTGATCGCCAATCGGTTGATGAGCCAAATGATCAGCTAAAATACTTCCCTTAACGGTTTTCTGAGCGTGGTACTCTATGTCATGTTCTGATAACAGCATCTGCCAACGGGCAATCCTTCCCGTGAGAGCAGGCTTTTCGAAAACATACTTTATTGGATCTATTTCTGAGATCAACCAAGTAGTGTGACGAATCATGTATTGGCGAAGACGTTTGGCTGCCCAAGCCAAAGCGCAGCAAGTTTTCTCGACCATTGTGTACCGAGTTTCACAATCGGTGAATTTCTTGCTCAAATAGTAGATGGCAGACTCTTTCCTTTTGGTTTCGTCTTGTTGGCCAAGTACACATCCCATTGAGTCCTCTAGGACTGTGAGGTAAATGATCAGCGGTCTTCCTTCCACTGGAGGTGATAGAATCGGAGGATTCAACAGATATTCCTTAATACTGTCGAAGGCGGTTTGGCAATCTTCTGTCCAAACGCAATCCTGGTTCTTTTTGAGTAATTTGAAAATCGGCGCACATGTGGCTGTCATGAGGAATATGAATCTGGAGATGTAGTTCAAACATCCCAGGAATCCTCTGACTTGTTTTTCAGTTTTCGGAGAAGGCATTTCTTGAATGGCCTTGACCTTGTCAAGATCAACCTCAATCCCTTTCTGGCTGACGATGAACCCTATTAGTTTCCCTGAACGGACACCGAAGGTGCACTTGTTGGGATTCAAGCGGAGCTTGAACTTTCTTAAATGTTCGAACAATTTTGACAGATGTTCAGCGTGCTCACTCTCTGTTTTTGATTTTGCAATCATATCATCGACATACACTTCGATTTCTTTGTGTATCATGTCATGAAACAGAGTAGTCATGGCCCTTTGATAGGTTGCCCCGGCGTTCTTCAAACCGAACGACATTACCTTGTAACAAAAGGTACCTCATGGGGTAATGAAAGAAGTTTTCTCCATGTCTTTCGGCGCCATTTTGATTTGATTATAGCCCGAGAATCCATCCATGAAGGAGAAAACTTTGAACTTTGCTGTATTGTCAACCAGCATGTCAATGTGTGGCAAAGGAAAGTCGTCCTTTGGACTAACCTTGTTCAGATCTCGGTAGTCGACACACATTCTGACCTTTCCGTCCTTTTTTGGAACAGGTACAATGTTGGCTAACCATTGAGGATATTCAGATGTAGCAAGGAAACCCGCGTCGATCTGTTTCTGTACCTCCTCTTTGATTTTGATGGCCATGTCTGGGTGAGTGCGTCTCAACCTTTGCTTTACTGGCGGACATTCCGATCTCAATGGTAAGTGATGTTCCACGATGCTGGTATCCAACCCTGGCATATCCTGATAGGACCACGCGAATACATCGGGAAATTCTTTGAGAAGCTTTATCAAACCCTCTCTGGCAGTTGGACTGAGCAGTGCCCCAATCCTGATTTCTTTTCTCTCTTGCTCTGAACCCAAGTTTACCGTTTCCAACGGTTCTTTGTGAGGTTCAATGGACCTTTCCTCTTGTCTGAGTAGTCGAGAGATCTCTTCTGGAATTTCGTTGTCATCTTCTTCTTCAGCCTCGAATACCGGGAACTCAAAGTTGGGAAGAGACATCGGATCGTATGTTTCAACTGGGTTTAAAACAAGCAATCTGCATGACGTGATGATTCGTGTTTAGAAGAGATAGAGAAAAATGCAAGTGTGTGCAGTGTATTTGTTTTACTGCTAGTTTTTATTGTTTGTTTTGTTTTTTAGGATTACCATTTTCTGAGAAAGCAAAAAGAAAAAACAGCAATAAATGCGGAAATTACAGAACGACGTTATTTTATTAAAGAACAAGTCGATCCTTGAAACTACAGCCCTATAAAACAAAACTCTGTCGCTTCGGGCAAAGCGAAGAGGGAAATTTACAGAAAGCGAGCCCTATCAAAACATCCGTTTCACATGGGCAGGGTGAAAGGTTAAAGATGGCAATTACTTTGACTGATGAACGACCTTCAGAACCTCGACAGCAACCCATTGGCGGCGAACTCCTCGGTGAATCACAAAGTCTGGCACCTTCCTTGATTTGTCTTCAGAAATAACACTGATTTCGGGTAGAGCAGGATCATTGGAATCTGTCTCCCAGGCAGAATTGTTGTAGGAGAATTCCTCTATTGCATTTTGCATATTATTTGTGTTCTCAGCTGTATCTCCCCATCCAGTAGGCTGGATATCTTCGAGCCTGATACGAGAGCTTTCGGGAGCGGTGTACTTGACCATAAAGTCGTATTTTCCACTTGGTTGTCCCAAGGTGTCCCATACTTCTTTCGAACTGGAGGAGTCATCTCTCTCGATGACGTTGACCTCGAGAAAAGCATAGTTGATGAATTCAAGTCCTGCAAACGTTGCAAATTCATCTTCATGTTGAGCAGTTTCAGGATGACCTGAGTGTTGATCCCATGACATGGTGGGGACACAGGTATTCTGTTCAATGACGGTCAGCTGAGTTTCATTACTCGGCTGACTTCCTTGCCCCAAGTTTCCTGGATAAGGTTACCACATTGGCAGACCATCCATTGGGCCATAGTAGGTGTAGTCAAAATTGTCTTTCATCGGAGTGTCTTCCTCTAATGAATTTGGCGGAGCGCGGCATCCTTCCGGATCACAATCCCCGTAGATCATTTCGATATCTGATCTTGGTATAAATCTCGGACTTTCTGTAGGAAAGCAAAAAGCCATAGGCACCTCTTCCTGAGACATATAACCGTCCTTGTTAAGGTAGGACTTCCATTCTTCATCTGCGTTAGAGGGATCTTCCTCATTGATAGCATATACTGTCTGAGACACTGGGTGAAGGAAACCTCCACTGTGGAATAAGTTTTGAAGGGGATGAAGACTTTCATCGCTGGCAGCTGTCCGGGTACAGGTTGCAGAAAAACCAAGACCCTTCTTTGTTTTATTGTCAGTAGGAATGACAAGCTGTCCCCATCCTGTTGTATCGGTACTCTCGACCGCTTTAATAGCATCTTTGTATGAGGAAATCGAGGTTCCTTTTTTGAAATGATTGTCCTTGCTCACCGACAGTGCTTGGAACTGAGTTCCAATAACCTCCTCGGGTTCTATACCAGTAGATGATGATAAGTTGCTTACAAGCAAGGCTTGTTCTCCACAGACTGTGACAAGTTGATCGTTCTTGACGAAATTTAGCTTTTGGTGGAGAGTCGAAGTGACCGCTCCAGCCTGATGTATCCAAGGTCTTCCTAATAAACAACTGTATCTTGCCCGGATGTCCATGACCTGGAAAGTGACTTGGAAAGTGTGAGGACCAATAGTTATGGGAAGATCAACTTCGCCGATAACTGTTTTTCTGGATCCGTTGAACGCTTTGACGACGACCTCGCTGACTCTCATCGGAGGTCCCTTGAATGATAATTGCATCAAAGTGGACTTCGGCATAACATTCAGGGCTGACCTTGTGTCTACCAGTACACTGGCTAAAGCATCATCCTGGCAGTTAACTGTGATATTGAGCGCCATGTTATGACGGCGACCCTCTTCAGGTAACTCCTCATCACTAAATCCCAAATTGTTGCAGGAAGTGATGTTAGAGACAACACTATCGAACTGTCTGATTGTTACGTCCTGTTCCATAAAGGCTTGCTCCAAGACTTTCTATAGAGCCTCCCTGTGGGCTTCTGAATTGAGTAACAGTGATAATACTGAGATCTTTGAAGGAGTCTGTAACAGTTGATCGACAATGTTGTATTCACTCCTTTGGATGAGCTTCAGCATCTCATCATCATTTTTCGAAAGGGCGGGATTACTGGATTGACCGACTGGTAGATCAGGAGTTTCCGTCTGAAGTTCCTTTTCTTTGTTAGCTTCCCCAACCCCTCGGTTGAAGATTCTACCACTCCGTGTTACTCGACTGATGTCTGCAATGTTCACAACGGGTAATGGAATTTCCTTTCCATTTTCAATTATTGTTGCACCGTATTTGTAAGGAATCGCCTTAGCTGGTTCATACGGTAGTGGTCCTGGTAGATAGATGACTACAAGAGCCTTCTGATTTTTCTGACCATCATAAGTAATCTCGATCCGTTCCCGATTGGGGACTTTAGATTCGTCAAGTAGAGGGATAATGGCAAAAACATCCCTGGTCTGGTGACGACCAGAGATTGTGACAACATCCTCAACTTGCTCGGCAAGGAAGTTCGGCGTCCAGTTGATGGGTCCAGAACCCGGATATGGGCGAATCTCTCCACGATCCACCTGACCCTGAAGAGCTGCTCTCACAAAGTAACACCCTTGGTTACTTTCCGAACAGACACCGCAATGTTCATAGTTGTGTGGTGGCACCTGGCCACGCCCACTCTGAATACAATGTAACCTCACTAGGTTAGCTTCCACTGATCGGACATCCTCACTCTGACGCCGAGTGGGGTTTCTATTATTGATACTAATCTGCTGAGTATCTTCATCCATATAGATTGGCATCCACCAGTGATTTAACAAGTGCTGAAGTGCCTCCTGGACAAGGGTACAACCTCGATCATTTTTGCAACCCGCTTTACAGCTTTGATAGTCATGTGATATTAAGAAGCCGAGTCGGACCTGCTCAGCATGTAACTCTACCAGGTTGGTATTCATCACGCGAATATCGAAGATCTGAACCATATTGATCTGATAAGGGTTCTTATCATGGTAGTCTTGGATCCATCCAAGATTCATCTGATGCTGGAGGGCCTCTTGTATGAAAGAGCATCCCTGTTTGTTTTTAGAGCAGATATCACACTGATGATAGTTATGAGATGGCACATGGCCATATCCACTCTGTCTACAATGCATCTTGACCAGATTGGTTTTCAACAAGAGTACATCGTGAATTTGATAGACATCGTTAGTCTCTCCTTCTATCAAATTGACTGCAGCCTTCTTGTGTTGAGGCAGCGGATTCGTGAGAACATTAGGATTTGTATCCTTGAAGGATAAGACCCCGCTCCTAACAAGTTTTTGCAAGTCAGACATGAAATTGAGACAAGTCTCTATGTTATTCCCTGGACCTCCTTGATGATAAGGGCAAGTTTGATCCACCTTAAACCAAAAAGGCAGATTTTCCGGTACTGTAAGAGGAGATTTAGTCTGAATGTGCCCCTTAGCCAGTAGTAATGGAAACAGTTCTGCATACGTTACGGGTATAGGATCAAATCCTAGTGGCCGTGTTGTACGGTTGTTGTTATACGGAGGACGAGCCTGCTGAAGAGGCTGTTGTGTCCTTTGCTGGTCAGGTTGGCTCTGCGCAACCTGAGGTTGATACGTAGGAATAGACGCAGGGTTGATAGCAGGAGTCACAGCTGCTACCGGTTGATAATGTCGTCTTTGCTTTCCGAGAGAGATATTCCCAATATCTTGCTCTTTTTTCTTAGGGAGAGCACTACCGTATTTTTTAGTACCGCTCGTCGATCCAGGGTCTTTTACCAAACGTCCTTCTCGGACGGCTTCCTCAAGACGTACGCCCATGCCGACCATTTCGATGAAATCACTGGGCGCACTGGCAACCATCGGTCATAGTAAAATGAGCTTAAGGTCTTTAAGAAGATCTTTGTCATCTCTTTTTCCTCAAGAGGTGGACAAATTTGAGCGGCAATTTCACGCCACCTTTGAGTGTACTCCTTAAAGGTTTCCTTGTCCTTTTGTGACATTGATCTGAGTTGATCTCTGTCGGGTGCCATGTCTAAATTGTATTTGTATTGTTGGACGAAGGCAGTACCAAGATCTCTGAATGTATTGATCGTAGTACGGTTTAAACCCATGTACCATTTGAGTGCGGCACCGGTTAAACTATCCTGGAAGTAGTGAATCAGTAGGTCCTGATTCTCCGTCTGAGCTGACATCCGCCGAGCGTACATCACCAGATGGCTCTGAGGGCAAGAGTTGCCCTTGTACTTTTCAAAGTCGGGCACTTGAAATTTGTGTGGGACTTTCACATTTGGGACCAAGCAGAGATCTGCGGCGTCCTTTCCAAATAGATCCTGACCGCGAATGGTTTGCAGCTCCTTCTGCATTTCCAAGAATTGCTCCTGGAATTCATCCATTCTATTGAACATAGTTTCCTTCTTGCCAGAAGGTGTCTGTGGAATCTGTCCTTCCGGGACAGTGTGCACCACAAGGGGTGGGACCGTGACTACGGCAGTGAGTCTTGGCGTCTCCCGAAGTTTGTAACCTTCAGGAGTCTTTAGTATGCCTCTGGCATCTTCGCTTTCCCGAAGTTTGTAACCTTCAGGCCCAGCGGCTTCTGTTGTGATTCCCTAATCTTCAGTGATCGGCGGAAGATATCTTTCTGGGATATAGTTAACAGGCATGCCCCAAGGACGATCTTTCGGTATCTGATACCTAGGATCATACCTCTCCACTATGGGCATTGAGGTGATCTCTGAGATCACAGTTCGTTGTAGCTGAGCTTCTGCCATGGCTTGCATGTCGTTACGAAGCTTTCTCATATCCTCTCTTAGAGCGTCGATCTCTTCTTTCAACTCTCTGTTTTCTTCCTCAAGATCATCCATCTTTTTCTGACGATTTGCCCGAGTATTATACGAATGAGACAGTTTGACTCTAGAACCGAGACACAAACGTGAGATTCGTAGGTAAGAAGAATACGCGATGTGAGAATGATGAATGCAATGATTATATTAATTGTTTAAGGTTTAATCAAAATAAACTTCGACAATTAGATTGCAAATATCAAACGGTGGAGAAACCCCTTTTTATTGAATTTCAAAGGATTACAGAAATGGAAATACAGTAGATTACAAGGTGCAGAAACAGAAACCTAAGCTAATGGGTTCCGAGTCCTCTCTGAAGAGAAATCAGGTGTTGATTCTGGTATCTTCCTTTTCTTTGACCGGGGCTCTTGGGCCGTTGTCGGGTTGTCATTCCTTTGCCAAGTGAAATGAGCGAGCAAATTCCTTTGGTCATCTTGATTATCTACAGCATGTTGCTCCAAAATTTCGATCAGAGCGCCTTTCTCTTTCAGTAATTGCTGTATTTTGATGCACTCTATGTCGAGGGTGCAGTACTTGTTCTTCCAAGACCTTCTCTCCTTTTGAACTTTGTTGAGAGTAACCTGAAGCTTTTTAGTTTCCGTCATGAAGTACATGACAGATTCCCTCGGTGGAAGAATTCCGTAACGAGGATAAGGCATCTTTAGCTTGAGAGCTCTAGTTTGTACCCAATGGAGATAAGGCTCCACCGAGACACAGTCTGGTTTTCCCAGAGACTCTCGTCCTTTCTTATGAACATGCTTCCAAGCTTGCACTATTTCCGTCTTTAGTGCTCTGTCACTTTCTCCTTTCTTGAAGAAAAGACCTTCTAGATGAACACCCAGTGGGATGTGTCTCATCGGGTATCCAAATTGACGGCGAACCAATATCGGATGATAGTTGATTCCTCCCTTAGTTCCTATGAGGGGTACATTGGGGAAGCTTCCACAACGATCAATGATTCTGATTCCATCATAAATCCTATTACACCAATCTATATCGAAGTTGGTAAGAGACATGATCTTCTGCGACCAACGTAGGGCACTCTTACAATCCCAAAAAGCAGCAGACTTGGGCAAGTGAGAGATAAACCATTTGTAAAGCAAAGGTACACAACATGTGATCTCCCCTCCGCTATACAAATTCCCCAAGTGTACAGAATGATACGCATCTGCGAGCAAAGTCGGCACAGGATTTCCAATGAGAAAAACCTTATTAGCGTTGATATCGACGAAATTATTAATGTTGGGAAACAAAAATAACCCGTAGGTGAGCAAGATAAAGATGTTTTCAAAAGCAGTTATGTTTCCTATACTGGCAAAATACAGGGCCTTCTTTGTCAAGAACTGGGCTGGCAAACCTTGGATGCCACCCTTAGCGGTCATGTGAGTCCTGACCTCAGACTCGTCCAAATGAATTGCTCTCGCAATGGTCGAATTCTTTGGAATTTCTTCCAGTCCAGAAAATGGAGCTCGATCCGTAATGTGTAGATCGATCAGATGAGAATACTCCTTCAGCGTTGGTGCAAGCTGGTAATCCGGGAATGTGAAACAGTGATAAACTGGATCGTAAAACTGAATGAGCGCATCCATGATTCCCTCAATCACATGGACTCTTAATAGTGGTAGTAAACCTCCGTGCTTAGCTCTGAAAGCCTCAGGGTTAGTGATCATCCTTGCTAACCTTCTCAAATCCTCTAGCTTTGGAACCTTGAAGGTATACTGGTGAATTCTCCTTCTACCGAAATCCATTAGTGCAATCCTTTTCTCTGATATTTGCAATCATAATCTTAGTTTAATTTTGAAAGAACAGAGAGACTAGAAGAGAAGATTTTTTGAATGTTTTAATGTTTTTTAGATGAATGCATGAATGCAGCACACAAAAACATAGAAAAAACATGGGGTCAAAGGGTCGTTGTCATGAAGTCAAGGCTCTACCCATCCCCAAAGGTTTATACTAGGGTGATTTTTGTACCTGTACTCATTATCATCAGCTCATCCCAGGAAAGAAAAACAACAAGCGGATCGCCAGCGAGTTGTAGAGCAATCTTAGAGTAAGTGCCATTCACCGAGAATAGATCACCAGCCTCAAATGAGGGTAGTATCGCGTAACAACTATTTCCGATAGTTTCCGCACTACAAAAGGGTTTGGCTCCTCAGCTTCTCAGACTTAACAACCGGCCCATTGTCTAGGTGAGAGAATGGGTTGCGTTGGTCAGCCTCCACTGAGGTTGATGGTCGACCCCGTCGCCATCACTTATCTTAAGGGTATACTCGATCTTTCCACATACGACATCACCCGCATTCCCATAAGCAGAAAAATAAACATGGATAACAACTAGGAAAAGCAATATATATATTTGTCCTAAACATCCTAGACTTATAAAGCTATGAATCCTAAGTTCCTGACAGAAAATGGGTTCCCCGGCGGAAGCCCCAATCAGTGGTATTCACACAAGAGGTGAAAAAGGAAATCAGAATTAGGCCCCACGGTGGGCGCCATTTTTCTGTAGCGAGCGATTTAGGACGCAGTTCTTAAGCGCTGGTCGCTCTCTGCGGTTGAGCTTAAAACTACAGGTCGATTCATTTTTTATCCTATTAAAGATGATGAAGGAGGGGAAATAAATGTCTCCAATTAACCCTGTTTTGCATACTGAGTTTAAACAGCGGTATGTTAGGTTACGAATGCTATCAATGTGGGGGGGCCTTTGTACTGGTTATTTGTATTTTCGCCAATACTGGTTTCTTTCTAGACAGAAGGTTTCTGGCGGGGAACAAGGATTAGGATGTTAGGACTGATGCTTTTGATAGATACATGAGAGTATGAGATTTTGAGTTTTTGTTTAGTGTGCTCGCTAAGATTTTTCTTTCAATCTTATGCGTACGTATTCCCGTTTACCGAAACAGGGAAATCAGAGCGTTCGTAGTTCCTCCTATTCTATGGGAGGAAATGGTTGTTTTGGTGTCTTGTTCAAAGCCCAAGACGTGAAGCGAAAAGGTGGTTTGTATCTGGTTCAAAGCCCAAGATGTGAAGCTGAAAGGTCTATTTGTATCTTGTTCAAAGCCCAAGATGTGAAGCTGAAGGTCCCAACTTTAGAGAGAATTTGTCATCTCTAAAGAGGGGGTTGTATGTCACAACTGTTTTATAAAGGAGAATTACTTTAACCGGGATTTTTGAATCCGACAATGCCATAATTTCCTTTATAGGGGGTTTTAACCTGAAGGAGAAGACTTTAACTCAGTGTAGAGCAATGCTATCTTTCCTTAGGAATTTCTCATGCTAAAAGAGGGACAGTGGCATGGATATAGATGATCCAGAGGCTTGCCGCTTACAGCAATTAGATGAAAGGGGAAGGAGTTGTTGATGTTTGTGTACTGTGAACGCGACACAACTTTGATGCTAAAAGGTTAATTGGATTAACCAGTGGTTTTCTTATACAAAGCCTAAGAGGAGGCTAATATGTGTCTCGTACAAAGCCCGAGAGAGAGGCTAAAAGGTTTTGACTTGACGATGAAGTCTTTTGGTATCTCGTATAAGGCCCGAGATGGAGGCTATTTGACTCAACAAGAGAATTTTTTTTTTGTATCTCGTACGAAGCCCGAGATGGAGGCTGAAATTTTCTTGGCTCAATAAGAACCTTTTTGTATCTCGTATAAAGCCCGAGATGGAGGCGAAAGGGGTGATTGACTCGACGAGGGAGTCTCTTATGTGTCTCGTACAAAGCCCGAGAGAGAGGCTAAACGTTGTCTCAGTTAAGTGACAGGTCTAGTATACTGATTTTAAAGAGAAAATCAGTTCTTATATGAGCAACACTGTACTCAGGGATTTGATTCAAGGATCCGGGTTATTCTTGTTCTTTAAGGAAGCGGGAAATCCGAAGGGTATTGAGACTGTCCGAGTCTGCAGGTTTCCTTCCTATTTAACGAAGGGGTCACTTGAGAATGTCTTTGAGACTCAAGGAGATTTAGACCGTCCAAGTCTAGAGTTTCATCTTTTGTACCATGTTTTGAGAAACAGTAGTAGACTCTATGAAGGGACTGTTCTATGCAGATGTTTAAGTTCTGTTCCTATACCTCTAGGAGGTCATCCGGACAATTTGTACGAAGCCCAAGAGGAGGCTGGAAACTTTTAAGAAGCCGATCGGTCCTTGTACAGAGCCCAAGAGGAGGCTATCATTCCCGGAGGAAGAGATCATTATACGAAGCCTAAGAGGAGGCTGTGAATACTTCTAAGAAGCCGTAGGGTCCTTGTACTAAGCCCAAGAGGAGGCGGGGTTGCTTTTAGGAAGCCTGTGGGTCCTTGTACGATGCCCAAGAGGAGGCCGATGCTTTTAAGAAGCCCGTGGGTCCCCAAACCCCGAGAAATTCAAGGCAATGCTATTCACCGAGAATAGATCAAAGTCAGGAAAGTTTGAGAATTTGGAAGATACTCAAAGATGCCATTCACAGAGAATACATTCATCTCTGGGAATAGAGTTTCTTGACAATTCTTAATGAGGACAGCCTGAGAGAAGACTGTATCTGGTGATCCTATTGGGGATCTATTTGTCTATTTCTACGAATAAACGAAACGGCGTCACCTAGTTCTAGACGTAGTTGTCGTGGAAACTCTAAATATCTATACTATTATTACACAGTTGATATGAGTTTATGAAAGAAGACTTACAGCGAAACAGCCCCACAATACAGTTTATATGTATATGAAAGCGGTAAATGAAAGCGATAACCACTTACTCGGTTGTAGAGCTTCCAAGCTGTTTGGTTAGTTGATCAACAAAGAAAGATTGAAAACAACAGTATATTCAAAATCAAAGGAGAAAGTGCTTTGAAAAAGAAAGATTTGGGGCTTACAGCTCAAGGAGAGGCCCAGGGTTTTAGCAGTGAGCGCACTGTTTTGAATTTGTACAGAGGGACTTATACAAGTGACTGAGGCCCAAAATGTTTTCTGTACAAAGGGATGAGTCTTACACTCCAATGGAGGCCCAAGTAAGTTTTAAGAAAAAAAGTGGGGCTTATAACACGAGGGTAGGCCCAGATGATTTTTCCGTTTAAAATGGCGATCGCGCCGAGATTTCTTTTAACGCGAAGGGACTTATACAATAAGTGAGGCCCAAAGTGATTTTGGTTAAAAGGGGATTGGGTCTTACACTCTAATAGAGGCCCAAAGTGTTTTGAGTGGGTCTTATAGCTCAAGGAGAGGCCCAATGTTATTTTTCAAAAGGCGATGATCGTGCCGTTTATTTGAAAATGTACAGAGGGACTTATACAACGAATGAGGCCCAAAATATTTTTGTACAAGTGGGTTGGGTCTTACACTCTCTCAAGAGGCCCAAAGTGTTTTGAAAATGATTTATGAGGGTTGAATTAATCCAAAAACCCTAATTTGTTTTCAAAAATGTATTTAATTGAATAAAAATTCAATTAAAAATGATCAAAATTGTTTAACATATGAAAAACAAATTGTGATTTTGGATTAATGCTTCAAAACTTAAGTATTGACCTACAAAATAATTAGAAAGCATTAAAAGTTGCAAAATCAATGTGAAAAAAATATTTAAAATGTCAAAAACAATTAAAACATTAATTCTTTGCAAAAATATCAATTATATGAAATAAATAATGTTTTTGGGATTTTTTTGATAAAATAAAATATTTTAACATTTTTGTGAATTATTAAAAAAAGAATCAACTCAAAATCATTAAAACTCAGACAGAAATTAATTTTTGAATCAATTAAACAAAATCACAAAATTCAAATATTTGAATTATTCAAAAATGGCGCCAAGAACACACCAAGAACACGCGCGTGTTTTGGGTTTGGCTGATTTGCATTTTCTCCTTAATCTCACTGAATACTTTATTATAACATGCAATCCACATATCATTATGATCGTCTCAACCTCACGATCATGTCTATGTCCATTAATTTCATTTAAATTAAACATATAACAAGAAATCATGAAAAATCCTCAAGAACCCTAATTTCTGCATGAAGGCTAGGATTTTTGATACACGATTCAAACAATGCAATTAATTGAGGGAAAACATTCCATGCATGATTATGAACATATGGCCAAATTATTGTGCGAGGAAATATGCATAGATTGAGAGATGACCAAGTATATGCTTACCTCTAAGTCGTGACAGCAAGTACAATGTGATTTTTGATTTGGAGGTGTTACAGATGAGTTGTGATGATCTGAACAGCTTCCCTACACCCTATGGAGTGTGTTTGAATGCTTGGACTTGATGGAAATTGGTTGGATCACTTCATGGCATCTCAACTGCAACTTGGTTAAAACCTTGAGCAACCAGCTGGTGATTTTGTGAAATTGGTGTTTCAGAAGTGATCTAAGTGTTTGATCAGCTTATATGTGATGTATATGAGGTGTGTGAGTGATTGGTTTGATTGGAAAAGCTCTCAAACTCAAAACCCGATAGCTACCTTGCTAAGAAAGGCATTTTTGCCAAGAGAAAGAGATTTTGAGGAAAGCATCTGTTAGATGGATTTGGTGTACTAAAACTGATCACAATTGAGCTCTATTTATAGTAGAGCAAGTTTGTTTTGCAAGGAATAGTGAATGGCAGCTGGTAAGTAGGTTTGGCCAATGTTGTCCAATGGAAATGCAAGTCTCCTCTAGCCATTGACTAGAGGTTAGGGCACAGAGCTTTGGTTCCCTTGGTCTTGGATAAGTCTTGACTGATTTCAGATGAGAATGGCTCAGTCCATGCCACCTTGATGCTTCCATTGAATGCTTCAATCCAAATTTGGAGTCTTGTCCCTATTTTTGCCATTCTAGGTTCAACATGCTATTTCTTGTTCCATGGACTTTGGAGGCTTGGCTCAGTGATTGTCCCCTTTAGATTCAATCCTCAGATGTGTCCAAGTGGATAGGAGCATTTGAATTTGGCTGATTTTGGCAAATCGAGCAAAGTTGCAAATTTTGCCTTGCCTTTGACAGATTTCAGCAAGGCAACTTTCCAATGTCATATCTCATGACTCAAATGGAATTTGGCAATGTTCTTGGCCATTTTGGAAAGCCCTTACATGATACAACAACTGTTTGAACATATTTGATTTTGATCTCTTCTTATTCAAAGTGAAAAATCCCTCTACATTTGGCAAAAAGTGAAGCAAAATCTGACTTAGTGAAATTTTCACTAAGTGTTGGAACAAAGTGTGATTTCTTGATTTTGATCACTCCATAACTCAAAATCCTTAATGAATTGGACTTAGGTCTAGTTGAAGTTTTTGTAGAGGGTAATGAGGGCTACAAATCCATCTTTGGATGAAAAAAATTGGCCTTGTGGTTTAGGAGTTATGGTCCTCCAAAGTTGGTGCATTAGTGGTACTTTTTCCATAACTTAGAAAAATTTCTAAGTTTTATGGTTACCCCTTTTACAAGTTATCCCACTTTCTTTGTTTTTTTCTTGATGAATGATGATTCAAATCATACATTAACATCATTTTAGGGTTAAAAATCCATTTTGGTGAAAAATCTCAAAAAGTCAAAGTTGACTTTTGTGCACAGTTGACTTTTTATCAGATGAATTCCAAACTGTGCAATTCTTCAGGAAATCATGCCCTTGACCTAAATCAAACTTTATGGACATGTTCCATGGGTGTCATAGGGTATATTGAGGCATGATCTAGGGCTTGGGAGCATGTCCTGGTCAAAAGTCAAAGTTACAGTTGACTTTCCTCGCAAAACCCTAATTGTGGTGCAGATGAAATTGAGACTTGTTGCTCAAGCTTCTTGGATTAATCCATTGTTACAAATGGATCAATATGGTATATTAGAGACCCTCAAACCCTCTCTTGAGGTCTTGGTTCGTGATTTGTCCCAAAAGTCAACTTAGGGGTGAATTAGGTCAAGAAACCCTAATTCCCGATTTTTGATGTATGCATCCCCTGAGGCAAAATTGACTTGATGAATGGGTCCATGAGGTTCCATGGAGTACATTAGGTTGTGTTTTGGATCATTGGCTTGTGTCCAGATGAAATTTTCCATTTGGAGGCCCTGGTCGATCAAAACCCTAATTTGGTGATACTGGCGATCTTGAGACTTAATCCACCTAGAAGGGAGTATCCTTGTGCTTAATCCTTGAAGTGGGAGTCCTTTTGATCCATTGTGGATGTTTTAGAGGCTAGACAAGTTGAAGATCATGTCATTCCTTGATTGATCCTTTGTCTAAGGCTCTGAGAGGGCTTGAAACCCTAATTTTGATTGTAGTGAATGCTCAACAACCCTTGAGGCATTTGATGAGGCATGATGGTTCATCCACATTGTGATGATGATTTGCACAATGATGGGAAATCTTAGTGGTCAAAATTTGGGGTATGAAAATAAGTCCCGGTACAATTTTCAAAATGACGGTGCGATCACTGTTTTTGTTTTTCATCTGGACCTCTCCTTGAGCTATAAGCCCCAACTCTTGTATAAAAATAAACTTTGGGCCTCTAATAGAGTGTAAGACCCATCCTTTTTGTAAATACAATAATTTGGGCCTCAGTCATTGTATAAGTCCCTATGTGGTTTTCAAAACTACGACGCGATTATCGCCTTTTCAAAAGAATTCATCTGGGTCTCTCCTTGAGTATAAGCCCCAAACTTCCTTTTAAAACAACTTTCTTTTGATTTAGATTCAAATTCTAAGTTTTATCAAAACTTTCTTCAATTTCTTGAATAACTAACCATACAGCTGTAGTTGCTATGCTTGGGCTTGCACAACTGTAAGTTCCACTATCTTTTCAACACATACTTGTTCATATATTTCATATGCATATATATATATATATATATATATATATATATATATATAGGCTTGTACATATCTGCTTAGAGTTTTCCCCGGCAATTAGGTCTAGGATTAGATCAAACCAGTGGTCACTCTTTCAACAAAGTCAAAACTAGTTCTCCATAGGAAATTCCAGATACAGTCTTGCATCCTCTTGGGCTTATACAATATGGAACAGAGAAAGGCATTATTCCTGGTGAAACTTTTCTCAAGACTGTCACAACTTAGAAATATGTGTACAAGAAATTCATTTCCCTAAAGAGGATTAATTCCCGATGAAACTTCTTTTGAATTTCTTCAAACCCTAGAACTGTTCACTAAAGAAAGGATTATTCCCGGTGAAACCTTTCTTGAAATTTTCTCAGTTTGTTCCCACAGGCTTCCAAAAAGCATCCCCAGCCTCCTCCTGGGCTTTGTACAAGGACCCTCAGGCTTCTTAGAAGTTCTCAGCCTCCTCTTGGGCTTGGTACAAGGACCCGAAGACCTCCTACAGGTATAGGGCAGAACTTAGTCATCTCTACTAGTTCAATCCTCCAGAGAGTCAGAATTCCAAAATATCAGACCATTTTAGGGTTGATTTTCATCCCTTAAAACCTCAGTCTCCTCTTGGGCATCATACAAAGATCATCCTCCAGCTAAGAGTCAACCTCTTCATACCAGTAGACTTGGAAAGTCTCATCTCCTCTTGGATCTCAAAGAAACCCTCAAGTTTCCCAAGACACAGGAAAAACCCTGATCATTTCATCAACATGTCAATCCCTAGCAGAGTCTGAAACCTCCATGGGTTTTCATACTCAAGGCTTAAACCTTTACCATCAATAAAACCTTAACAGAATCAGGACCTTAGGGCATCTGATATTTTAACTTTCCTTTAATCCCCAGTAAGAGTTAATTTCCCAATATAATTTGGACCTGCCTCTGAATTTCAATAATCCTCAGCAGAAGCCAGCCTCCTCTTAGGCTTCATATAATAAATTCCCCAACCTGCCTCCTCTTAGGCTTTGTATAATGATATTTTTTTCCTCAGCAAAGTTAGCCTCAATATTGGGCTTTGTACAAGACATATCATATTCTCCAGCTGAGTCAATCAACCATTTAGCCTCAATCTTGGGCTTTGTATAAGACAGATAAAACCTCTCCCCAGTGGAGTCAATTTTTTAAGCCTCAATCTTGGGCTTTGTACAAGACAGACAAAACTTTCCCTGGAAGAGTCAATTCTTTTCAGCCTCAATCTTGGGCATTATACAAGACATATGCAAAATCCCTAGTAGAGTCAACCTTTTAGCTTCAACCTTGGGCTTTGATCAAGGCACACAAAGATTAACATCCCCTCAGAGGAAATCAAAAGTTCTCTCTGGAGGAAGGTATTTCTCTATACATCACACATCAAAACAGACAATCAAAAAACCCAATCCCAGATAACTATTGTAAGTGGCACACTTGTTGATTCAAAAATCCAAGTTGTGATCCCTCTTTATACTGGTAAATCTTTTCTTTCATCTAAATGCTATAAGTGGCAAGCCTCTTATTTGTTTACATCCAAGCCAATGTCCCTCTCTTAGCATGGAAGATTCCTAAGGAAAAATGGCATTGCTCTACACTGAGTTAAAGTTTCATCCTTCAGGACAATTCCCTTATAAAGGAAATTATGGCATTGCTAGATTCCATACATTCCAGATAAAGTAATTCTCCTTTATAATAAGTTACCCAACATCTGTGATAAACAGGTGAGATATCTCTCTTAAGAGATGACAAATTCTCTCTCAGTCAAACCTTTTAGCTTCAATCTTGGGCTTTGAACAAGACATAAATAACCTTTTAGCTTCAATCTTGGGCTTTGAACAAGACATAAATAACCTCTAGCTTCAATCTTGGGCTTTGAACAAGACACCAAACATTTTCCTCCCATAGAAATAGGAGGAACTATGATTGCTCTGATTTCCCTGTTTTCTTTAACGGGAATACGTAGGCATAAAATTGCAAAATCTTAGCGAGCACACATATCAAAAACATTAGGTCCAGTACCATACCAAAAACAACAGAAAACCCAAAAAACAACAAAAACACTCTCTCAACACTCCCAAAGGAGAAACTTTCCCAACCCATAACAGATAAACACTAGAAAGTATTTAAACATGCCAAAGAAGATCTATGGATAACCATATATACAAAGGGTAATTGACAACTTCCCTTTGTATAATCTGACCCCGGACCCCACTATCTCTTAGCATTTGTTAAAGAAAACATTTGCATGCACGGTTAGTTTTAGATAGCTTCCCTTTCCTTTCCAGCTTCATAGGATAAATAAGAAATAAAAAAGTAACACCCAATTCCAACCATTGCGGTAAGGTGGCCGCGTCACCGACAAAAATCGCACGCTATAGAAAAATGGCGACTTTGTTGGGGAGTATTTAGGATTAGAGTTCCTAAGAGGTCTAGGTTTTTGTTTGGAATTTTCTACTTTCTATTATATATATATATATATATATCATTTACTGTTATACTACTTGATACCCGTGTTTAATTTTCTGTCAACTGGGAATGCGATTAATACGCATGTGGAAAGTTTGAGAGAACATTAAGATAAGTGGTCGTATATCCAGGAAACGCTTATAGGGAGTGAATCCCGACCAAGAAAACTTGGCAGTCCACCGAATCCGTCGAGGTACCCGTGTGGAAGTATCGATGTTGAACGACCGATTGTCATGAAAGCATCGTCTTTCCCAGTGCGGTACCCATGACCCTGAGGATTTAGTAGACATTAACCATATGGCCATTTGGTAGTGCGGTGACTATTGGGAATAGTTGATACACGATAATACACTCAAATGAGATTCATCCTAGGATATTTCAGCTCGTTCGAGTGAATCAGCTTGCTGTTGGTATCCCTAGGGAGGGTCAATGACTTTAGGAACCTTTTAGAACCCGTTATACAGGTACAAAAATTGACCAAAATAGTACAACCTTTGGGGATGGGTAGAGCCATGACTCTATGCTTGTGATGTTGAACCCTTGAACCCATGTTTTTAAAAGTTTTTATGTGCTGCATTCATGCATTCATTTAAAAAACTCTTTTCAAACAAGAAAAAATCTTTTTTCAAAAGAACTAAAACAATGATTGCAAATATCAGAGGTTGCATTATGGATTTCGGTAGAAGAAAGACGCACAAGTACACCTTCAAGGCTCCGAAACTAGAAGACTTAAGGAAATTGGGAAGGATGATTACCAATCACGAGGCTTTCAGAGCTAAGCATGGAGGACTGTTGTCTCTGTTAAGGGTCAACATAGTTGAAGGGTTCTTGTCTACACTGGTACAGTTTTACGATCCGGTTTACCACGACTTCACTTTCCCGGATTACCAACTTGCACCAACACTGGAAGAGTACTCCTACCTAATTGATTTACCTATCACTGATCAAGCTCCATTTTCTGGACTGGAAGAAATTCCAAAGAATCAGGCCATTGCAAGAGTAATCTCTTTGGACGAGTCAGAAGTTAGGACTCACCTGACCATTAAAGGAGGAATCCAGGGTTTACCAGCTAAATTCCTGATGGAAAAAGCTCTATACTTTGCTTGTATAGGAAACATAACTGCCTTCGAAGACGTCTCTATTCTGCTCATATATGGGTTATTCCTCTTTCCCAACATTGACAACTTCGTTGATACCAATGCTGTTAAGATATTCTTAATAGGAAACCCCGTACCAACCTTGCTCACAGATGCTTATCATTCTGTACACTTAAGGAATTTGTACAGCGGAGGAATGATCACATGCTGTGTACCCTTACTCTACAAATGGTTCATTTCCCATTTGCCCAAGTCTTCTACTTTTTGGGATCACAAGAGTACTCTATGTTGGTCACAAAGGATTATGTCTCTTACCAATTCTGACATAGATTGGTACAATCAGATTTACGAAGGGATATAGATCATCGACATATGTGGGAATTTCCCTAACGTACCTCTCATTTGAACTATAGGAGGAATCAACTATCATCCAATTTTAGCTCGCCGTCAACTCGGATACCCAATGAAGAATATCCCACATAACGTTCATCTGGAAGGTATTTTCTTCAAGGATGAGGAAAATGACATGACACTAAAGAAGGAAATAGTGCATGTCTGGAAACATATTCATAGGAAAGGCAGCGAGTCTTTGGGAAGACCAAACTGTACCTCCATGGAACCTTATCTCCACTGGGTGCAAACTAGAGCCCTCAAGCTAAGGATGCCTTACCCTCGTCAAGAAGTTTTTCCCTTAAAGGAATCTGTCCTTTATTTCATGTCTGACGCGGAAAAGCTCCAGTCCGCTCTTAACAAAGTTCAACGTGAGAAGAATTCTTGGAAGAACAAGTACCAGATCCTTAATTTAGAATGTACCAAGATTCAGGAACTTTTAAAAGAGAATGATGCTTTGATTGAAATATTAGAACAGCATGCTATAGAAAGTCAAGAAAACCGAAGAAATTTTCTCGCTCCTTTCACTTGGCAAATGGTCGTCGACTCGACAATGGCTGAAGAGCCCCGGTCAAAGAAAAGGAAAATACAGGAACCGACATCTGAGCTCTCTTCAGAGAGGACTCAGGATCCATGAGCTTAGACATTTTCCTTACAACACTTTGTAAAATACTGTACTTTTCCTTGTAAAATACTGCAATCTTTCGAATTCAATAAAAAGGGGTCTCCTCTACTATGTGATATTTGCAATCTATTTGTTGAAGTTTCTTTTTGAATAAAACAAAAACTAAAAAAATATGTCATTGCATATCATTCATCATTCTCACATAACACATTTTTCTTATCCTTGAGTCTCACGTATGTGTCACAATTATAGAGTCAAACTGTCTCACTCATACAATACTCGGGCCAATCGACAAAAGAAAATGGATGATCTTGAGGAAGAGAACAGAGAGCTGAGAGAAGAAATCGACTCTCTGAAGGAAAGTTTGGAAAAACTTCACAGTGACATGCAATCCCTGGCAGCAGCTTAGGAGCAGCGACATCAAAGAACTGTGCTCTATGAGATTACATCTACGCCCATAATGGAGATACATGAGAATCATCCTCGGTACAACATGCCTAAGGGTCGCCCCTGGGGCATGCCTTTCAACTTTATACCTGAAGGATATATCCCACCGGTCACTGAAGACTCAAAAACCGTAGCAAGAACCGTTGGACCTGAAGGTTACAAACTTCCGGAAAGTGAAGATGCAAGGGTTACGATAGCAACTCCTGAAGGTTACAAACTTCAGGGCACCGAAGTGCCAAGAATCACCGTTTTGATGTCTATACCACAACCAGTGGTACACACTATCCCGGAAGGACAAATTCTGCAAGCGATTTCTAGTGGAAACGAAGACATGTACGAAAGAATGAATGAGTTCCAGGAACAATTCTTGGAAATCCAGAAGGAACTGCGTGCCATTCGTGGTCGATACTTATTCAGAAAGGACGCCACATACCTCTGTTTGGTCCCTAATGTAAAGATACCGCACAAATTTAAGGAGCCTGACTTTGAAAAATACAAAGGTAACTCTTGCCTTCAAAGTCATTTGGTGATGTACGCTCAAAAAATGTTTACTCAGACAGACAATCAACAGCTAATGATCCATTACTTCCAAGACAGTTTAACCGGTACCGCACTCAAATGGTACATGGGTTTAAACTGCACCAAGATCAGTACTTTCAGGGATCTCGGGGCAGCCTTTGTTCAGCAGTATAAATACAATTTGGACATGGCACCGGATAGGGATCAACTCAGGGCAATGTCACAGAAAGGTAAAGAAACTTTCAAAGAGTATGCTCAGAGATGGCGTGAAATTCCCGCTCAGATTTGTCCCCCTCTTGAGGAAAAGAAGATGACCAAAATCTTTTTGAAAACCTTAAGCTCGTTCTATTATGACCGAATGGTCGCCAATGCACCCAGTGACTTCACTGAAATGGTGAACATGGGAGTATGCCTAGAAGAAGCAGTCCGAGAAGAACTATTGGTCAAAGATGCAGAGCCATCCAGCAGTACCAAAAGGTACAGTAGTGCTCTCCAAAAGAAGAAAGAGCAGGATATCAGTAATATCTCTCTGGGAAAGCAAAGGCGGAGGTATCAACCAGTAGCAGCGGTAACTCCTGCTATCAACCCTGCGTCAGCTCTGACTTATCAACCTCAGGTTTCTTAGAGCCAACCAAATCAAAAACAGTATCAGCAAAGGCCACAACAGCCTTTTCAACGGGCTCGTCCACAGTACAACAACAATAATCGTACAACACGACCATCAAGGTTCGACTCTATACCGATGTTGTACGCATAACTATTTCCACTTTTACTGGCCAAGGGGCATGTCCAAACCAGGACTCTTCTCGCAGTACCAGAAAACCCACCTTTTTGGTTCAAAGCAGATCAAATTGCCCTTACCATCAAGGAGGAACGGGACACAACATTGAGAATCGTCTCAGCTTTAAGTCTGATGTACAGAAGCTTATCAGAAACGGGATTTTATCTTTCAAAGATACTAACCCGAATGTTCAGACGAACCCGTTACCGCAACATGAGAAGACTACAGTAAATTTAATAGAGGAGGAATCTAGCTGCAGTTATCAAATTCATAATGTACTCTTACTGGGAACCAATCTGGTGAAAATGCATTGTAGACAGAGCAGGTACGGCCATGTGCCATCTCACAACTATCATCAGTGTGATATCTGCTCCAAGGACAATCAAGGGTGTGCCATAGTACAAGCAGCTCTACAAGAACAAATGGACTTGGGCTGGATTCAGGATCACGGGATTCAGGAAGTAAACATGGCCCATGAACATCCCAACATTGTTCAGAACCACGACATCCATGCAATGAACATCAATTTAGTGGCGATGCATTCGAGACAAAGTCAGTATTATAATCTGCCATGGCACGATTACAGCGCTTGTCCAATCTGCTCAACCGACAATCAGGGATGCTCTTTTATACAAGAGGCCCTCCAACGTCAGATGGATCTCGGATGGATCCAAGACTACCGTGAAAGAAATGACCATCAAGTCAATATGGTTCAGATCTTTGACATACGCTTGATGAATACCAGTCTAGTGGAATTGCATGCTAAACAGGTCAGTCTTGGTTTTCTGGCTTCACATGATTATCAAGACTGTAAAGAATATTGTAAAGACGACCAAGGGTGTGCGCTTGTACAAAGAAACCTTCAAAATCTATTGGACCACTGGTGGCTTCCAATCTACCTGGATGAAGCTACACAACGGATTAGCATGACTGATGGGAATCCTAATAGACATCATCGTGATATCCGCTCAATGGAAACATATCTAGTAAAGATGCACTGCATACAAAGCGGGTGTGGTCAGGTACCACCGTACAATTATGAGCGTTGTAGAGTATGCTCGAAAAATAACCAACGATGATATCTCGTACGAGCAACCCTCCGAAATTAATTGGACTGGAAAGAGATTCTACCATGTTCGAGTTCTGGGTCGATTAACATGATACAAGACTACCATCCTGGACAGAACAAAAACGTTGTCATAATCTCCGATCATGGAATAACCAAGGACATTTGCACCTTAATCCCTCTACTCAATGAACAAAAGATCCCTCTTGATAGTAGATAAGTTCCCAACCAAGAACTGATCGAGGTTGCCTACGATGGTCAGAAAAATCAAAAAGCTTTTGTGGTTATCTACTTGCCAGGTCCAATATTATACAAGTCAGATAAGGCTATCCCTTACAAGTATGGTGCAACGACCATCGAAAATTGAAAGGAAACTCCATTACCCTCTATTGTAAACATTGCCGACATCAGTCGAGTCACACAGAGCGGTCGGATCTTCAACAGAGGAGTTGGAGAACCTACCAAAGAAAAGGAACCTCAAACAGAAGTTCCTAACCAACAAGTCGGTCAATCCAGTAATCCATAACTTATAAAGAACAACGATGAGATGCTGAAGCTCATCCAGAAAAGCGAGTACAACATTGTGGACCAATTGTTGCAAACTCCGTCTTGAATCCCTATATTATCTCTCCTGCTTAGTTTAGAAGCTCACAGGGAAGCTCTACAGAAAATCTTAGAGCAACCCTTTGTGGAATAAGATGTGACGGTAGGACAATTTGACAGCATCATATCCAACATCACTTCCTGCAACAACTTAGGATTCAGTGATGAAGAACTGCCGGAAGAAGGCAAGAATCATAATATGGCGCTTAACATTACAGTCAACTGCCAAGACGATGCTTTTGCCAGCGTACTGGTAGACACAGAATCATCTTTGAATGTTATGCCAAAATCAACTCTGGTACGACTGTCATTTCAAGGAGGTCCGATGAGAGACAGTGAGATCATTGTCAAAGCCTTTGACGGATCTAGAAAAATAGTTATCAACGAAGTCGATCTTCCCATAACCATCGGTCCTCACACTTTCTAAGTCACTTTCCAGGTCATGGACATTCGGGCAGCATACAACTGTTTATTAGGAAGACCTTGGATACACGAAGCTGCGGCAGTCACTTTGACACTTCACCAGAAACTAAAGTTCGTCAAGAATGACAAATTAGTCACAGTATGCGGAGAGCAGGCCTTAATCGTGAGCAACTTATCATCATTATCCTGTGTAGAACTAGAGGAGGTTGTTGGAACCCAGTTCCAAGCACTCTCAGTGAGCAATACAAATTAACCAGAAAAAGGGACATCGATTTCCTCATACAAGGACGCTCTCGAAGTAATCAAGAGTAATGACATAAAAGGATGGGGACAGGTTGTAATTTCTACTAATAACAAGACAAAGAAAGGTCTTGGTTTCTCTTCAACCTGTACCCAGACTACTAAGAAAGACGAAAGTTTTCGTCCCATTCAGGATTTCTTCCGCAGCAGAGGCTTCCTCCACCTAGTGTCTCAAGAAGTACACATCATCAACGAGAGCGACTCCTCCGATGTGGATGAGAAGTGGAAGTCTTATCTCAATGATAACTGTTATATGTCTCAGGGAGAGGCGCACACGCCATTTTGTTTTCCCAAACAAAGCCCAAGATATATACCAAGGTCAGACGTCAGGAGGATCTATGGAGATTGTGATCCTAAAGGATGTCGTGCTCCACCCAATTCATTAGAGAAAGAAAATCTAATTAAAGACAACTTTGACTACAACTATTATGATCCCCTGGATGACTTACCTATCTGGAAGCCGTACACAGAAGACTTGGGGCAGAAGAATCAGCCAGACGATACCTGTCAGCTGAGCAATATTGAAAAGAATACCCATGTCCCCACAGAGTCATGGAATTATTACTCAGGACATTCCGAAAATGTCTGACACCACGGTGATGAATTCGCAGAGTTTGCAGGACAAAAATTCATTAAATATGCATTTCCTGAAATCAACGTCATTGAGGAGGATGACTCATCCATTCCCACAGAAACATGGGACACCTTGGGATAGCCGAGCGACAAGTATGACTTCCTAGTCAAATACACTGCTCCCGAAAGCTCTCGTATCAGATATGAGGACATTCAGCCAACTGGTTAGGGAGATCCCCTTGAGAGTGAAAACACTATGGAAAATACAGCAGAAGATTTCTCCTATGACAACTCTGCATGGGAAGAAGACTCCAATGATCCTACTCCGCCAGAAATCAGCGTTGTTCCTGAAGAAAAACTAAGAAGGAAGATACCAGACTTTGTGATTCACAGAGGAGTTCGTCGCCACTGGGTTGCTGTCGATGTCCCGAAAGTCATCCATAAGTCTAAGTAATTACCATCTTTGTTTTAACCTTTCACCTTGCCCAGGTGAAACAGATGTTTTATAGGGTTCACCTTTCTGTAAATATCTCTCTTCGCTTCGCCCAAAGCAACAAAGTTTTGTTTTATAGGGTTGTATTTAAAGAATCGACAAATCATGAATAAATAATGTCATTCTGAATTCTCGCATTTATTGCTGTTTTCACTTTTCGTTTTTCAGAAAATGGTAATCCTAAAAAAACAGCCCAAAATAAAAACAAGCGTTTTTCAGAAAATACACTGCACACACTCTTGCATTCTCTCTATCTCTTCTAAAAACGAATCATCACGTCATGCAGATTTCTTGTTTTAAACCCCATTGAAACATACGATCCAATGTCTTCTCCCAACTTTGAATTTCCGGTATTTGAAGCTGAAGAAGAAGAGAACGAAGACATTCCAGAAGAGATCTCCTGACTACTCAAACAAGAGGAAAGGTCTATTGAGCCTCACAAAGAGTCGTCGGAAACGGTAAATTTAGGTTTAGATGAAGAAAAGAAAGAAGTTAAGATTGGGGCACTGCTCATACCAACTGTCAGAGAAGGCTTGATAAAACTTCTCAAAGAGTTTCCAGATGTGTTTGCATGGTCATATTAGGACATGCTAGGGTTGGATACCCGCATCGTGGAACACCACTAACTGCTGAAATCAGAATGTCCTCCAGTAAAACAGAGACTGAGACAGACTCATTCAGATATGGCCATCAAGATTAAGGAGGAAGTACAGAAGCAGATCGACGCAGGTTTCCTCGCCACCTCAGAATATCCTCAATGGTTAGCCAACATAGTGCCAGTTCCGAAAAAGGACGGAAAAGTCAAAATGTGTGTAGACTACAGGGATCTGAACAAAGCAAGTCCAAAGGATGACTTCCCCCTACCACACATTGACATGCTGGTAGACAGTACATCAAAGTTCAAAGTCTTCTCCTTCATGGATGAATTCTCGGGCTATAATCAAATCAAAATGGTGCCAGAAGATATGGAGAAAACTTCATCCATCACCCCATGGGGCACCTTTTGTTACAAGGTAATGCCGTTCGGCCTGAAGAACGCGGGGGGAACCTATCAAAGGGCCATGACAACTCTGTTTCACGACATGATGCACAAAGAATTTGAAGTGTATGTCGATGACATGATTGCCAAATCTAAAATAGAAGAAGAGCATGTGACACACCTGTTAAAGTTATTCGAGCGTCTGAGAAAATATAAACTTCACTTGAATCCCAATAAGTGCACATTCGGTGTTTGCTCAGGAAAACTTTTGGGATTCATCGTCAGCCAAAAAGGAATTGAGGTTGACCCTGACAAGGTCAAGGCCATTCAAGAAATGCCTTCACCAATGACTGAAAAGCATGTTAGAGGATTTTTAGGACATCTGAATTACATCTCAAGGTTTATATCACTCATGACCGCGACACGCGCGCCGATATTCAAACTACTCAGAAAGAATCAAAGCTGTGTATGGATAGAAGACTACTAAAAAGCTTTCAACAGTATCAAAGAATATCTGCTGAATCCACCGATTATGTCTCCTCCAGTGGAAGGAAGACCATTGATCATCTACTTAACAGTCTTGGAAGACTTCATGGGTTGTGTACTTGGCCAACAAGACGAAACAAAAAGAAAAGAGTCTGCCATCTACTACTTAAGCAAGAAGTTCACGGACTGTGAAACTCATTACACTATGCTCAAGAAAACTTGTTGCGCTCTGGATTGGGCAGCCAAACATCTTCGCCGATACATGATTTGTCACACTACTTGGTTAATATTCGAAATGGATCCGATCAAGCACGTCTTTGAAATGTCTGCTCTAACAGGAAGGATTGCCCGTTGGCAGATGTTGTTATCAGAATATGACATCGAGTACCATGCTCAAAAAGCCGTCAAAGGAAGTAATTTAGTCGATCATTTGGCTCATCAACCGATTGACGATCAGGAATCAGTCGGATTTAACTTCCCTGACGAAGATGTCATGTACTTAAAAATGAAAGATTGCGATGAATCGCTACCTAGTGAAGGGCCAGAACCAGGTTCCCAATGGGGAATAATTTTTGACGAAACTGTCAAAACTTATGGAAACGGAATTGGAGCAATCATCGTAACACCTCAGGGTACTCACATTCCTTTCACTGCCAGACTAACGTTCAAATGCACAAACAACGAGGCCGTATACGAAGCTTGTATCATGGGTCTCGAAGAAGCTATCAACTTAAGGATAAAGAACTTGGATGTGTATGGAGACTCAGCCCTGGTTATCAATCAGATCAAAGGAGATTGGAACACATACCAATCAGGACTGATTCCTTACAAAGGTTATGCAAGAAGGTTGTTACCATTCTTCAACAGAATCGAGTTTCATCATATCCCTCGTGAAGAAAATCACATGGATGATGCACTAGTCACTCTCTCTTCCAGGATTGTTGTAAATCATTGGAATGACATACCTAAGATTGACATAATGCGCCTTGAAAGGCCTGCTTACATCTTCACAATTGAAGCAGTCATAGATGACAAACCATGGTATCACGATATCAAATGCTTCCTTCAAAGAAAAGAATACCGCCTGGGGCATCAAGAAAGGATATGAAGATTCTTAAAAGACTGGCTGGCAACTTTTTCCTGAACGGTGATACACTCTACAAAAGAAACTTTGACATGTTTTTGCTCAGATGCATAGACAGACAAGAAGCGAACATGTTGATGAAAGAGATTCATGAAAGATCCTTTGGTACTCATGCCAATGGACACACGATGGCGAGAAAAATTCTGAGAGCAGGATATTATTGGTTGACAATGGAATCCGATTGCTACAAGTACATGAGAAGGTGTCATAAGTGTAAGATATATGCTGACAAAATCCATGTACCACCAACGTATCTCAAAGTTCTCTCTTCTCCATGGTCTTTTTCTATATGGGGAATCGACATGATTGGCATGATTGAACTCAAAGCGTCAAACGGACATCGGTTCATCCTGGTAGCCATTGACTACTTCACCAAATGGGTCGAAGCAGCGTCATACGCCAATGTAACCCGACAAGTGGTGGTCCATTTTATCAAGAACAATCTCATCTGCCGTTATGGTATTCCAAGCATGATCATTACTGATAATGGATCTAACTTGAACAACAAGATGATGAAAGAGTTGTGTGCTGAGTTCAAGATCGAACACCATAACTCATCTCCCTATCGACCTAAGATGAATAGAGTGGTAGAAGTGGCTAATAAGAACATCAAGAAGATCGTTCAGAAGATGGTTGTAACCTACAAACACTGGAATGAGATGCTACCCTATGCTCTTCACGGTTATTGCACATCTGTCCGCACTTCAACAGGGGCAACCCCTTTCTCTCTAGTATATAGCATGGAAGCAGTGCTCCCATACACATAGAGACCCCATCAATCCGGGTATTGATGGAAGCTAAGCTAACAGAGTCTAAATAGTATCAAAGTCGACACGATGAACTGAACCTAATCGAAGAAAAGAGAATGACAGCTTTATGTCACAGTCAGCTGTATCAGCAAAGAATGAAGAAAGCGTTCGACAAAAAGGTCTGACCTCGTGTCTTCATAAAAGGAGACCTCGTGCTCAAGAAGATACAATCATTTCTTACTGATTCTCGGGGTAAATGGACTCCGAATTATGACGGCCCTTATGTGGTTAAGAATGCCTTTTTAGGCGGCGCCTTGAGACTCGCAACCATGGATGAAGAGGAGTTTACCTACCCCACGAATGTTGATGTAGTCAAGAAATACTTCACCTAAATAAAAAAACGTCTCGGTGGATTGAAAACCCGAAAGGGAGATCCAGGCAAAAAGATTAGAGACATAAGCAAAAATCATCCCGATGGATTGGAAACCTCAAAAGACAATCTAGGCAAAAGTTAGGGATTCATGGCAAGTAACTACGTCCGACAAGGTTAAATACCAAGCGGTAACACCATTCGTCGAAAGACTTTAGTCAAGATTACCTTCGACAGAAGCTCAGAATGTCCAGAATTCAAAGTTGGTAGAAGGATAGTGGTTATTATGTTTCAATGTAGACCCTTTTCCCGTAAACTACCATTTTCTAAACTTTGTAAATACTCCATGGGATCACGTGCTTGGCTGATTACCATTCTATCAATAAAATTTGAGCCCTAGTGCTTTTGTTTGCAATTCTCATTTATTTTGCTTTACAGAATGACATTTTTAACATGATCAATGATTCTTGAAACAAAAAAAATGAATTTAACTTTCAAATTTTCTTCTGCTTTTAAAATAAAGATGGTAATTCTTTTTGACTAACTGAACACAAAAAGGAACATCAATGGCTTCTCTGGAAGTGACTAAACCTCAAAATGCAGAATCAAAATACTCCTTCTAAACCAGTACACCTGAATGATGGATCAACTGTTTCAGATGTAATGTCCCATCTGATATCCCCGACAGAGTTCTTACCTCTGAAGACCAAGGGATGGTTCTTTCTCCCCTAGTGGGGTCCACCCCTCCTAAGAAAGAGAGGATTACTATCACTGAACCAATGATACTTTTTATCCCCCACAGTGGCCGAGTCTCCAGTCGTGTTCATTGACTAGTCTGTATGTCGCGTCTGTTTTGTCAGCATAAACATACATAAATCATGCATGATTGATTCATATTCATATTCATATTCATATTGCATTAATATCACTTTGGTCATACTCATTCCCAAGTGATAAAGTCCTCTTACCAATAAAGTTTTCAGTTTTCCTTTCCATGTCAGAAAAGACAAAATCCCGGTTTGAGTTCTTTCCTCGTCAGGAAATGTATCGTCTAAGCAATTTCTCCCCAGTTTATTTCTGGATTGGAGCCTATCCTCAACCACTTTGATAACTTGAACCTCTGAAAGGCAAGAAGACATTCGATTGACACCTTTGGAACATCACTCTTCACCATTGAAGATGATATTTTCGCTTTCCAAGATTAAGGAAAATCCCCAGAGAAAGCCTCTCCACTAAAAGACTCTTGGCAATACATCGATTTTTCTCCCAAGAAATTCGATGTTAATGAAGTCATCAGCACCTCAAAATTGGATTACATCACATGGCATTTCTCCGAAAAGGTCTCGAAGAAAAGTATGATGTAATATCCCCAAGCAAAATGCAGTCTCTCAAGAGACTCGTTTTTCCCCCAGTAGGTCGACAAATGGCATCTCCCACAGAGAAGTTTGCACACCTTTGCAGTTCAGACAAATGGGTTTTCCCTGCAAGTCTGACATCAAATCTTTTTCCATCAAATGGCATCTCCCCAGTAAAACTCGGTGAGAAGTTTGATAAAGACCGCTACACATAGCGTTCCTTGTCGAGAAAGGAACTAGACAAGAAGAAACTGAGACTAGTTTCTTGGCTGAAGACCAGGATCGAGGGGAAGTTTATTTCAAAAGAAACTAAGACAAGTTCCGTGGCTGAAGACCAGGATCGATGGGAAGTTTATTTCAAAAGAAACTGAGACCAATTCCGTGGCTGAAGACCAGGATCGAGGGGAAGTTTATTTCAAAAGAAACTGAGACCAGTTTTGTGGCTGAAGATCAGGATCAAGGGGAAGTTTTACCCTTTTCTAAGTAACATTGCTTAGCAAAAGAAGATGAGTGAGCAAACTGCTATTCATAACCGCCGTCAAAATTTCGGGTATTCCGATATTTTATTCTCTTGCACCCTGAATGTCCGAATATCTTTGCCATTCACACCATCGGGTCCAAGAAGATTAAATAGGGGCATCTATCATACCCCAAATTTTGACCGCAAGATTTCCCATCATTGTGTAAATCATCACCATAATATGGATGTGCCATCATACCTCACCAATCTCCTCAAGGATTGTTGAGCCTTCACTATAACCAAGAATTAGGGTTTTGAGCCCTCTCAAAGCACTTAGACAAAGGATCAATCAAGAAATGACATGATCTTCAACTTGTCTAACCTCTCAAACAACCATAAAGGATCAAGAGGTCTCCCCACATCAAGAATTAAGCACAAGATTGCAACATTCCAAGTGGATCAAGCCTCAAGATCGACAGTGTCACCAAATTAGGGTTTTGGTCGACCAAGGCCTCCAGATGAAAATTTTCATCTGAGCATGAGCCAATACTTCAAAACATGACCCAAAATGCTCAAAGGGACCTCATGGACCCAATCATCAAGTCAAGTTAGCCTCAGGGGAAGCATTCATAAAAAAATGAGGAATTAGGGGTTCTTGACCTAATTCACCCCTAAGTTAACTTTTGAGGCAAGACATGAGCCAAGACCTCAAGACATGATTTGAGGGCCTCAAATACACCACATTGATCCATTTACAACAATGGATTGATCCAAGAAGCTTGATTCACAAGTTTCAAATTCATCTGGACCACAATTAGGGTTTTGAAGAAAAAGTCAATCGTACCTTTGAATTTGGACCAAGACATGTTCCCAAACCTTGGGACATGATTCAAGACACCCTAAAACACCTATGGAATCCATCTATTAGGTTTGAATTAGGTCAAGAACTTGATTACATAGAGGATCACACAGTTTGGAATTCATCTGACAAAAAGTCAACTGTGCCCAAAATCAAGTTTGACTTTTTGAAATTTTTCACAAATGTGGTTCCCCTAAGTCAAAAACAATGTTAATGTATGGTTTAGATCATCAACCATTAAGAAAAATCAAGAAAACTGAGGTTTCTTGCAAAAGGGGCAACCATAAGAAACCTAAATTTTTCCAAGTTATGGAACAAAATGGATTTGGTACCAACTTTGCAAGGCCATAACTCCCAAACCCTAAGGCCTTTTTCTTCCATCCAAAGCTCAAATGAAATTCAAATGACATACTTCAAAAGTGTCAACTACAAAAGATTCCAATTCCTCATGGATTTTGAGTTATGGATTGATCAAAATCACTAAAACATGAAAATGACCCTTTTTTCCAACACTTAGTGAAATTTTGGACAAAATCTGTCTAGGTTTTTCACTAACTTAGGGGCCATTTTTCACCTTGATCCAAGCTAAACCAAGACCAATCTTGGACATTAAAGTTAAATTATGTCATGAGGGCTTTTTACAATGTACAAGGACTCATCCTAATTCAACTTGAGTAGGAAGTTTCAAGCCTTGAAACATGGCATGAAAACCTGATTTTTCAAGATAGCATGAGGACCAAACTTGTGCCACATGATTTTGCCCTTCAATTCTAGTCACTTTGTCATCTTCCAAAAACACAAAGGATCTGATGACTCACTTGGTTCATGATCAAAGAGGCAAGGAATTCAACTTGGCATGTGAACACCATCATGACATGAAACTTGGAATTCAAATTTGGCAAGGTAACATCAATGCAATGCATTGAGGTGTCATGAACCAGATTACTACACTCCAAATCAGTCAAGATTGCAGTCCAAAACTCTGAGCATTCAAACCTGCAAGGATTAATGGAGTCAAGATAAGAGAGTTGACTTGGCACTTTTGAATTATCCAAGTCAATGGCTACAAGCTACTGCCATGATCAGCCTCCAAACACTACTGCTTCCAAAAAAACTCCCTCTACTATAAATAGAGGTCACGTGTGACTGATCAAACCACCCCAAAACCTCTGAATTCATGTTTTCCTCCAAATCACATTCCAAAAACCATATTTTGCTTCTTCTTGAAGTCACTATCGAATTTTCAAATTGAGAGCAAATCCATCAAAACCAATCATACCAACACCTCACATACATCATATATGAGTAATCCATAACCTTAAAACACATCTGGAACACCAGAATCACAAAGTCACCATTCATTTGCTCAAGCTTTTTGGCAAGGTTGCAGTTGAGGTACCACAAAGTGATCTAAGCATCTCCAATTAAGGCCAGGCATCTCAACACACTTCATAGGGTATAATAAAGTTGCAGGTCCTTATAACACATCTGTAACATCTTCCTCATCAAGCTCGATCACCAGCTGCAAGAGGTAAGCCTGAAGCCTTCAAACTCAATACTACATGCATCATAAATGTGATTTTGAGTTGCCATCTTGTTTCTGCATGTATATAGAGTGATAACCCTCAAACAATTTCTATGTATGAATCATGTATAGGATTTCATGATGTTCTTGCAAAAATTAGGGTTCTTGAGTTCATCTTCTGATTTCTCACTCCACACTTAATATAAATGCAATTAATTTATATGGTTGTGATTCTTGATAAAAAACGAACAAGTTTCATGTTTACAAATGTTGTTTTCATTGAGTAATCAGAGAGTTATGGAGGATTTTGCAAATCAGGGGAAACAGGGCACACGCGGGCAAGAACGAGTGTTCTTGGCGCACTTTTTTGAATTTTCAAAATATTTGAATTTTTCATGTTTTATTAATTAATCTCAAAATTAATTTCTCTCTGAATTTTAATGTTTTTTAATTGATTCTTTTTTTCAAAATTCACAAAAATGATAAAATATTTTATTCTACGAAAATTTCACAAAAATATTATTTATTTTATATATTTAATATTTTTGTAAAGAATTTATTTTTATTTATTTTTAAGCATTTAAAAATATTTCTTTCTCTTGATTTTTCAAATTCAAATGATTTTCAAGTCATTCTATGAATAAAACATGATATTTCAAACATTAATCCAAGATCACAACTTGTTTTTTATACATGTTTGATAATTTTGATCATTTTATTTAATTTTTATTCAAATTAAATACATTTTAAAATCAAATTAGGGTTTTAATTATTTTCACCCTCACAAACACTTTTCAAATCACTCTTGGGCCTCTTGGTAGAGTGTAAGTCCCATCCCTTTGTAAATAAACCTTTTTGGGCCTCAGTCATTGTATAAGTCCCGATACGATTTTAAAAATCTCGGCGCGATCGCCGTTTTCAAAGCAATTTTCATCTGGGCCTCCCTTGAGTTGTAAGTCCAATTTTTCTTCTTTTTTCAAACACTTTTAGGCCTCTAATAGAGTGTAAGACCCAACCCCCTTTGTACATAAATAATTTGGGCCTCAGTCATTTGTATAAGTCCCGGTACAATTTTCAAAATGACGGTGCGATCACTATTTTTGTTTTTCATCTGGGCCTCTCCTTGAGCTATAAGCCCCAACTCTTGTATAAAAATAAATTTTGGGCCTCTAATAGAGTGTAAGACCCATCCTTTTTGTAAATACAATAATTTGGGCTCAGTCATTGTATAAGTCCCTCGTGGTTTTCAAAGCTACGACGCGATTATCGCCTTTTCAAAAGAATTCATATGGGCATCTCCTTGAGTATAAGCCCCAAACTTCCTTTTAAATAACTTTCTTTTGATTTAGATTCAAATTCTATGTTTTTTCAAAACTTTCTTCAATTTCTTGAATAACTAACCATACAGCTGTAGTTGTTATGCCAGGGCTTTCACAACTGTAAGTTCCACTATCTTTTCAACACATACTTGTTTATATATTTCATCTGTATATATATAGGCTTGTACATATTTGCTTAGAGTTTTCCCCAGCAATTAGGTCTAGGTCTAGATTAAACTAGTGGTTACTCTTTTAACACAATCAAAACTTGTTCCCCATAGCAAATTCCAGATACAATCTTGTCTCCTCTTGGGCTTATAGAATATGGAACAGAGAAAGGAATTATTCCCGGTGAAACTTTTCTCAAGACTGTCACAACTTAGAAATATGTGTACAAGAAATTCATTTCCCCAAAGAGGATTAATTCCCAGTGAAACCTCTTTTAAATTTCTTCAAACCCTAGAAATGTTCGCTAAAGAAAGGATTATTCCTAGTGAAACCTTTCTTGAACTTTACTCAGGCTTGGATCCACAGGCTTCCTAAAAGCATCCCCAACCTCCTCTTGGGCTTTGTACGAGGACCCTTAGGCTTCTTAGAAGTTCTAATCCTCCTCTTGGGCTTGGTACAAGGACCCGACGACCTCCTATAGGTATAGAACAGAATTAAGTCATCTCTACTAGTTCAATCCTCCAAAGAGTCAAAATGCCAAAACATCATACCATTTTAGGGTTGATTTTCATCCCTTAAAACCTCAGTCTCCTCTTGGGCATCATACAAAGATCATCCTCCAGCTAAGAGTCAACCTCTTCATACCAGTAGACTTGGAAAGTCTTATCTCCTCTTGGATCTCAAAGAAACCCTCAAGTTTCCTATGACACAGGAAAAACCCTGATCATTTGATCAACATATCAATCCCCAGCAGAGTCTGAAACCTCCATGGTTTTTCATACTCAAGGCTTAAACCTTTACCATCAATAAAACGTTAACAGAATCAGGACCTTAGGGCATCTGATATTTCAACTTTCCTTCAATCCCCAATAAGAGTTGATTTCCCAATATAATTTGGACCTGCCTCTGGATTTCAATAATCCTCAGCAGAAGCCAGCCTCCTCTTAGGCTTCATATAAGAAATTCCCCAACCAGCCTCCTCTTAGGCTTTGTATAATGATATTTTTTTCCTCAGCAAAGTTAGCCTCAATCTTGGGCTTTGTACAAGATAGATTGTAACACCTCAAAATTTGCCTTGTTGTTTTTAGATAACTGGCTTAGGTTTCTTTTCATTTCTTGCATTTGCATGGTGCATAGCATTTGGTTCTTAGCATGGGATCAAGGTATTTGGTTCAACTCAAGGGCAAAAGCTTATTATGAGCTCCATAAGCTCCTCACATCCTTATATGGTGGCCCAAGATTATTTCAATGAGGGACTCTCCAAGTGGTTATATCAAGGGTTGGTGTCCTTACACTGATGACCAAAACTAGGGTTTCATGGTTAAGGGTCCTAAGCTTAAGGAGTTGATTCAAACTTTTCACCAAGGTTCTCCATATGTCAAAACAAGTCTAAGGATGGATTTTGAGCCAAAAATTCACCATGGAAGACCTCAGATGATTCAGTAGCTTACAGATGAAGTAATCAGTCAAACTGGTCAACTGAAAAGTCAAACTAGGGTTTTGAGAGATCCTCATCATGGTAATCAAGTCAAGAGACCTTTGTTTGGTCTATGGAAGGCTTTCATGATCACAATTTGCAAAAATCAAGCTTTGGTAAAAAGTTGCTAATTTGGGAAAGTGACTTGTAATTTCAAGTTACTATTTTTGGCATATTTTCAACCAACTTTAACCAAACTTTTCATGATCAAAAATGCTTCAAACGAATTTTTTCCCAACACCAAAGTTGTAGATCTCTTTCTCCTCTTTCCAAAGAGTGGTGGATCATGATCATATCATTTTTGGATCAAGAGTTATGGGCATTTGAAGTTAGAGGGCATTTGGTGTTCTACCATGCATACCATTTTGACATAACTTGCAAGTTGCATTTTAACTCACCAATATGGCTTCTAATTGTTCAGTTCACCTCACCACACCCCAATGTACCTCATTTAGCATCATTTTGAGCCAAGAATTGAGTGAACCCGTGGGTTACATGTCCATAATTCATCATTATGCAATTTTGCAAGTTCATTTGGAAATCACAATTCAGTTACTTTCCAGCCCCAAGATCAATCCAAAGGTTCTCATGGCATCAAAAGGAAAGCAGTCATGCACTTTTCATGAAGAATGCACGAGTAGAATACCTCATGTGCACAAACTTGCAAATTTGCAAAACAACCCAAAACTCATTGCTCTCAAGTCCTTGAAGATTAAAACCCTAAACAGTAGCATTGGCACACTATATAAGCTAACTCACACGAATTTCTCAGCAGCTACCATTCATTTTCACCACTTTTCAAAGTTTTGCTCTCAAGTTTCTCTCCTTCGATTCTCCCAATTCTTCAAGTGTCTTCCATTTTTTTTGGTTGGTTTGTGATCAGTGGAGCATAAGGAAGAGAAATCCACCATTATTTTGAAGTTTAAGCAAAGAATTTATCAGTTGAGTTCAGATTTTCAACTCTCGGATTCAAGGATTCAGGCCAATTTGAAGGTCTAAGTGCATTTATTTTGCAATTAGACGGTTTAAGGAGTTGATCTGCAGCTTATCTTGGAGTTTCTTGGTGATTTTCCAGTTCTCCAAATCTCAGGTGAACTTGAAATTCATAGCTCTAGAATTGATTTTTGTTGTGTGTTTAATGTTCATCTTGATGTGTTGAGTTCATATATGTGTTTGGAATTGATTTTCAACGTGAATCATGGCTGGAATTTAGATCTGAAGTTTTCAGATCCAAACTTGTTTTGTTCGATTCGTGAAATATATGCATGCTAAATGATTTTGAGTGATATATTTGTGATCTACGTGAGTTGCTGATCATTTTGATGTATGATTTGTTGTTTTTGGTTATGGTTTGAAGTTTGGTGACCGGAGAGTGGCCGGAGAAGATGACCGGCGCTTCTCCGGCCGGTGAGGATTTAATTAGGGTTTGTGGTTTTCCAGTTTGAATCTCATGCGTTGGATCGTGATTAATTTTCCAGTTTAATTCACGTGCGTTGGATCTTGGTTATGTGTTGTTAATTAAGTTAATTAGGGTTTAGTGGATCTGATTAATTCATGACTGTTGGATCTCATTTAATTAGCAAGTTTGAATATGAACCATCAGATAATTGACTTTGCTTCGTTTGACTTTGAATGAGAGCCCGTGGATTTGGAGACTTTCTTATGCTTGACTTAATCTCAGCCGTTCGTTGTTTCTGAAGGCTTGAAAGCGCTTGGGCTTTTTTTGCTCTTTGCACCCCCGTTTCTGAGCCCATGGTCATTTGAACGCGTTTGGGTTTCTTTTTGCACCCCTGGCTTCATTTCATTTCCTTTTTCATTTTCTATTTTCATACCATTTCATAATTAATTGTTAAAAATACTTGCATGTGTTAAAAAATTCCAAAAAAATTCATCATCCCTTCTCATTATTAAAACTAATTTTTCACATTTTATTTTGTTATTTTTGCATTAAATTTGCATTAAATATTAATTTTCCAAATTAATTTTTCTCATTTGCACTTCATATTGCATACTTCATATTGCATCATTTATTTCTCTCATTTTAAAAGTGATTTGATCCTGATTCTTTTTGGGTTGTGTTCATAACATGTTGAAGTATGTTTGAGATTTTTGGTATGATTTTTAGGTCCTTTTTGGATGACTTTTGATGTGTTGCTTTGAGCATGAATGTATGAAATCCTATTGATGCTTTGACCTAATTGTTGATTGACTTTGGTTCTGATTCATTGCTTGTGGATTTGATATGTCAATTATATATGTTTGAGATGCTTGAATACTGAATGACATAATTTTTGAGGCATGTTTGTTATTTCTTTGAAGCATGAGCTTTAACTTGTCCAATTTGTGAATATATGCTTCATGTTTGGTTTGCTTGGTCATGAAGGCACTTGTGCCACAATTTTAGGTCTTGTTGAGGGATTGATAGCATGTTTATGGACTTCTGGTTGTGATATTTGAATCTCATCTTTGCATGTTTGATGTTTGCCTTTCACTTTAAGTCATTTGTTTCACAAGTATGAATCATGTTTCACTTCACTTCACTTCACTTCTTCTTTGCTTCCTAATTGATTGTGAAAGTGTTTGTGTGACTTGAATGTTGTTTGAAGAGTATGTTTAGGCACATATTTAGGATTGTGTCACTTCTGGACTTGGTTTACTTTGTAAAATTTTGACTTGGTTGCTTTACATGATCACTTCTTTTCATCTCATTCCTTCTTTAATGACTTGAATGGTACTTGAGTGACTTCTCCCTTTTCTTTTTGACTAATTGTGCATGGTTAATAGTAGAGGTCAGTAGGACCATTAGGTTCTGAACTTGATGTTTGATTTACTTTAGAACTTGTTTCTTTATGGCCTTATGCTTGTTTGAGTTTCATCTTGTCATATGTGAATACTTCTAACATTTTCAGGGGCAAATGGTAAGTTGTTTGAATGTGGATATGCTTCCACATTTTACTTTTTTCCTTTACCTTTTAACTTTCATACTTGTGTTTGAAGTGAGCTTAGGCCACTTGTGTTTCACTTATCTTTCTCCTCCTTCTCTTTCACTCTTTGCATCCCTCGAGTCTCAAGACTTGTTTAAGTCTTGGACTCTCTCCCTTTAGAGCTACCTAGTCCAACTTAATTTTTGATTAAGCTTGGAGTAGGATTAGCATTAGGTTAGGTAATCGTCTCTCCTAAACCTCACTAACCATAAGACATCCATGCATGATGACATTAGGACTCTTAGTTTCCCTTTAGAGTTTCCTGTTGTGTCGCTTCTCTTCTCATCTCAAACTTCTTGAAAACACTTAATAAAATATAACGTATATTGCGCTCGAGCCTTAAGTGTAGGAAGTGAAGAACGAGGGGTCTCCTCTCTTCTTCTAGGGTGTTTAGCATACGTCTCATTCGGGGGCGACCATGCGACTCACTCGTTCCCGCATGGTAGACTTTGGTGCAATGTAAGTTACGAACTAACTCAAAACACTTCTGTCTAAAAAACACCAAACAAATTCAAATCTTTTTTTTGATCCTCCGGGATTGTTGGGTTTCAAACTTCTTTTTTTCGTGAAAGAGCTCGTCGCTCACGTAAAAAACACTTACCCATCCGTGGTCGTACCCGCGAACTACGTTAGCTCTGATTCCTCTCTTTCGTCCGATTGAGGATACGTAGGCACAAGACAGCGATTGTCTTGGCGAGCAACCTTCCCCCACAGTTCCCGTTCGAACTACGTTGACTCTGACTTTCCCATTGCACTGAGGGAGTACGTAGGCCTAGGACAACGATACCGTCCTATCGAGTCACTTCCTTTTCTTTTCTTCTTCGTTTCTCCGTTCTTTCCCGTTCTCGTTCCTTCTTCGGTCCAGTAGCAGTGGAGTTCCAGATGACGACGCCCTTTGATGCAGACAACAAGCGTGGATCCCATCGAGTACGATGGACGTGTTGGGTGCTAACACCTTCCCTTCGCGTAACCGACTCCCGTACCCATTCTCTTGGTCGCGTGACCACGCTCTTTCCTTCCTCTTCAGGTTTATGCAGTGTTTCCTTTCCCTCTCTTGGGATAAATACACATTGCTGGCGACTCTGTGTTCTTTTGCGCCACTCTCGCGTTTGTACCGTTGGATGCGAATCTCTCGAGAGCGACAACTGGCGACTCTGCTGGGGACTCTGGTTGACCTACGCTGGTCCTTCCCCTTTAGCGAGTCGATCCTAGCGCTTGTCTGTTTGTTTTTTCTGGGTGTTTGTTTTTATGGTGCTTTACTTTGTTGTATATTACTGTATTGCTATTTACTGTATTTTTACTTTACTGCTTTACTGTTTTTACAGCTTTTATTGCATTGCATTTCATATTATTACTGTCATACTGGATATTGCTGTGCTGTTCCGCTGCTGGATTTTCTGTTTGCAGGGTGGGTTGGATTCATGAGAGAAAAGCCCAATACCAAGGCTTGAGCATACACCTTTGATTAGCGTGGAAAGTAGTGTGACTTGTTTGGCATTTGGCCAGACGAAGTATACATGAAAACTCCACATCCAGACGAGGTTTTCTTGATAATATTCTGTCCTGTCCATTTGGGGCAGATGATGGAATATGATCTGGAAAACTGTCGACTCTGGCGACCGTTCCCGAGGACTCAGTTGCGGCACTCCTCCCGAGATGTGACAGTGGCAGCCCACTTTCTGTGGCAAACCCATTGCATATTCTCGATCCGAGGACCCAATGCTGGGAACTTGCTATAGGATTTCCCTTTTGTAGTGAATCAGCGGACGACCTCTTTGATTGGCGATAGCATTGTATCCTTCGGGCTGAATGTGCTATTGCTTCTCAAACCTCTGAAACTGAGGATCTTTTGTTTTGGAGAATCGGTTGAGGCCTCCTCTTTTGATGATGATGCCAAACCAGAAATGGTGAACGTATCATCCTTTCTAGACCTGAGAGCCCGGGATACTGAACATCCTAGTACCCACATGTGAGAGGGGAGGGGTGTTTGCAGGTTTGCAGGTAACCGAGACCTTCAACCTACCTGGTTTCTGGGTTTCTCACCAGTGCACTATTATTATCCTGGCATTCTGGCAGTTTGATTGGGCTGTTATTCTAGATTTTTGGGTTTCTGGTTTTCTGGGTCTTATTCAGTTAGCAGAACAGCAGCAGTTTGAGCATTTTGGATACCTTGATCCCATGCTTGCATTTTGCATCATCTTTTTGCATTCTGACATGTTTGTTCATTTGTAGGGTTGCATCCTAACTTTGATTCCGGTTGTCTGAAGACTGTCCATGATGAGTATGAGCGCTGAAAAAAGAAAGAACATCATCCCGTACAAGTTCCCAGAGCTTCATCTAGATGCTGTGCACAAGATCTCGGCTATGGCAAAACCTGAAGTATTGGCAGATTTCAGAGGAGAATATGGGAGGATTCTGAGTTTTGCCCGGAATATTACCAATTATGAGTTCAGGGCCCTGCACACTCTGGCACAGTTCTATGACCCTCAACTCCGATGTTTTCTATTTGCTGATTATCTTTTGGCTCCAACGTTGGAAGAATTTGCTCTTATTTTGGATGTTTCGGTCAAAGAGGGAGCTCCCTTCTATCCTTCTAAGGAGTTTCCTGATTTGGAAAGGGTTGCTGCTACTTTACGTTTGGATCAGTCACTGTTGAAGAAAAATATTGCTAGTAAAGGGGGTTATCAAGGTTTTCACACGAAGTTTTTGATCGAACAGGCTGCTACTTGTGCTAAGGCTAAGTGTTGGTCAGTGTTCAATGCAATTCTGGCTATGTGTGTTTATGGAACGGCGTTATTCCCTAATGTGAAAGATTTTGTAGATGCACATGCTGTCCGGATATTCACCACGAAGAATCCGGTACCTACCTTGCTTGGGGATCTGTATTATTCGATGCACTATAAGAATGAGAAAAGGAGAGGCGGACCTCTTTATTGTTGTGCTTCAATTTTCTATAAGTGGTTTGCTGATCGTCTTCCCAAATCTGGGGCATTCGAAGACACTAAAGGAACTTTAGATTGGGCAAAGAGATTAATGGGGTTAAGGGCCGACAACTTAGTTTGGATCAATCGTGATTTGTTGGGCCGAGAGATCCTGGTTAGTTGTGGAGGTTACCCAAACGTACCTTTAATAGGAAGGAAGGGGGGAATTAACTACAACCCCATTCTTGCTATTAGGCAATTTGGGTATGCTTTAAAGGAGCCGCCAAAAGGCCAAGATGTGCAAGAGTCTCTATTTTTGGGTGAGGAAGCCAATCTGGAGGTGTTGAAAGAAGCTGCAAACGCTTGGAGAGATCGCCATATGAAAGGAAAGACTTCTTTTGGAAAGTGTAACAACAAAGCTTTTCGTGCCTATGAAGACTGGGTTCAGAGCAGAGTAGAAAGTGTACTTTTGCCATTCTGCAGGGAACCTCCTTCTTACCCTTTGCTGATTGAACCCCCAACCATGATTGAGATGGAGAAGTACAATCAATTATGGGCTGAAAAGGAGAAGATTCGAGAGGAGAACCGTGAGTTGCAAAAGGAAATCTACCAGTTGAAACATGAGCGAGGTGAGGCTGTTCATATCGCCAAGCTGAAGACAGAACGACTCGCTGAGAAAGAAAAGGAGCTGGTTGAAGAGATAGCAGCTAGGAAAAGGGTAGGACAAGCTCTAAAAGGCGTTTGCAAGACTCTCAAATCCAAGAAGGATGACTTAGCCAAGGCTTGGGCGAAGATTCGCAGGTTCAATGCTTACCGAGATACTGCAATCACGGCCAACAAGCAGAAAGAGGATAAGCATTTGGAGCAGATTGAGAGTCTGAAGGTGAAGCTCAGGAAGAAGGACGAGGAGATCTTGTCAGGGACGTTCCGAAGACACGCAGTTGAGGAACGGCTCAAAGAAGCCATAGCAACCATGGAAGAGCTGAAAATACAAGCAGGAGTGAAAAGGTCTAAGTGGGAGTGCTCTAGCTCGGGCAGTGGCCCTCATACGGTGCAAGACCCTTGAAGGGAACTTTACTCAGTAGTTTGTATTTTGTTCTTTCTTTGTATTTTGGGTCACCACCAGAATTGTTGGCTGGGACCTCTGCTTATTTTGTTTCAGGCTATTTTTGGTACCTTGGGTTGTAATTTCTGACAGTGATTCACTCTGATTTATATGAGCAGCAGTTTCATCCTATTTCACCTTTAAACTGGAATCAAGGGGTGGATCACCCTGCAAATATACAAACATGTTTGCATTTGCATTTGCATTTGCATAATCATAATCATTTTTGCATTGCAGGTTATCTTGGTTTCTCTGGTTTTCTTATGCTCTCTCTTTCTCTCAGTCAGGATTGATCAACCAACTCATCGTTATTCTACTCGGCTCAATCAAAACAGAGTGATGGACAAAGTTCAGGCAGATATGGCCGCTATGCAAGCTCGCATCGACCAGTTCATGGAAATGATGCAGGGTGTGGTGCAAAGTCAGAACGAGTTTAGAACTCTGGTTCAGCCGTTAGTGGCGCAGGTCGACGAAAATGGTATCCTACACGGTGGTCTTATTAACCGTAATATCCCTCCGGGCGGAGTTGGTGCTGGTGGACAGGGCAGAATCCCTATAGTGGTTGGAGAGGGAAGTACTGTTCGGGCTATTCATGGCCATCATTTTAATGATCAACAGGACGATGTGTTCTCGGTCAGGAGTTTAGATGCTGCCCTTCCTGTAGTCAGTGATGAAAGAATCCGTTTAATCGAAGCTCAATTGAAAGGAGTGGTGAAACAGGATGATTTGGGGATTGATTTGGACGACCTAGGGTTGGTCCCTGATGTTGTTATTCCACACAAGATTCAGATTCCTACGCTAGAAAAGTACAATGGCTCTACCTGCCCAAGGACTCATGTGAAGGCCTATACCCGGAAGATGGCTGCTCACGCTAAGGATGAAAAGTTAATGATGCACTTCTTCCAAGACAGCCTGTCTGGCGCGTCTTTGGAATGGTACATGGGGCTAGAAAGCAGAGATGTTCGTACCTGGAGAGAGCTAGCTGCAGCCTTCATCAAGCATTATCAGTACAACACGGACATGGCTCCCAACAGAACTCAGCTGTTGAGCATGTCCCAGAAGAATGATGAGAGTTTCAAAGAATACGCGCAAAGGTGGCGTGAATTGGCAGCTAGGGTGCAGCCACCAATGCTAGAGAAAGAGATGCTAGATATGTTCATGGACACACTGCCTAAGCACTACTATGAGAAGCTTTTGCCTTGTTCTCTAGGCAAGTTTGCAGATGTGATTGCTATTGGGTAGAAGATAGAGGTCGGAATTAAGGCTGGGAAGGTTTCTAGCGGCGATGGATCGTCTTCCGGACAGGGAAAAAAGCCGTTTGATAATTATAAGAAGAAAGGAGAGACCAACGCTGTATCATCCCACAGGGGAAAAGGGAAACAGCGCCAGTTTAACAATCAACAGGTAGCATCAGTAACCATTCCAGCAACGTTACCACCGCCACAGCAGCAAAGGGGTAATGCTAATCAGAATAGGCAGCAGGGTCAGTATCAGAACAGACAGAGGAATGCAGAGAGGCATTTTGATCAACCCCCAATGTCATATGCACAGTTGTTGCAACATTTACTACAGTTGCGTCTAGTTGAGCTTCGTACCCTGGCTCCACCAACAGGGGAACTCCCACGAGGCTACGATGCTAACGCACACTGTGATTTTCATTCTGGTGCTCCTGGGCACACAGTGGAGAAGTGCAGGGCATTTCAGCACAAGGTGCAGGACCTTGTGGACTCTAAAGCCATCAATTTCTCGAATGACGGACCCAATGTTATTCAAAACCCGATGCCTAATCACAATGGGCCAAGGGTGAATGCTATAATTGAGGACTGTGAAACTTTGAATTTGATCATGGATGTGGAGGAACTGAAGACTCCATTGGTGGTGGTTAAGAATAGGTTATTGAAAGGTGATGTCTATCCGGGCTGTGATGAGAATTGCTCAGATTGTTTGATAAAGGCTAATGGTTGTGATTCGTTGAAGAGGGGTATTCAGAATCTGATTGATGAGGGCTGTTTACAGTTTGACAGAGGTAATCAGCTAGAGGAGGTTGTTAGTGAGAAGGTTGCCACTATCACTATCCCTTTCAAAACAATTACTATTTCTGGTCCAGCAAGGCCACCTCCAGTCATTATCACGAGGGCTGGACCCATTCCGTACGAGAGTTCTAAGGCTATTCCGTGGAATTATGGTGCAGAGGTGTTTGTCAATGGGCAAAAGCAAGAGCTAATGAACACTTCACCAGTGGGTTCTAGTTCAGGGGTTAAAGTTGAGACTGATGCCATAACCAGAAGTGGTAGAGTGCTCCCTCCGGTTAACGATCAACCCAGTACCTCCAGGCAGGATAGAGGAAAACAGGAGATGGATGGTTCCGTTCAGACCCCAGTGATTGTGGAATCTACAGTGAAGCCGGTTGATGATGCTTTTTCAGAAAATGTAGAGGAATTTATGAGGCTCATCCGAAAAAGTGATTATAAGATCGTGGACCAATTACATCAGACCCCGTCCAAGATCTCTATTCTGTCTCTGCTCTTGTGTTCTGAGGCTCACAGGAATGCTCTTTTGAAGGTTTTGAATGCAGCATACGTTCCTCAAGAGATTTCTGTTAATCAGCTGGAAGGGGTTGTAGCGCACGTGAATGCGGGTAATGGCCTGGGTTTTATAGATCTTGACTTGACTTCTGCTGGCAGGAATCATAACAATGCCCTGCATATTTCGATCGAATGCCGTGGCTCGTTGATGTCACATGTCTTGGTTGATACTGGTTCATCGTTGAATGTATTGCCCAAGAAAGCGTTAATGAAGTTAGATACTCGCGGTTTGATTTGTACACCAAGTGACTTGGTGGTGCGAGCTTTTGATGGCTCGAAGAGGTCTGTTTTTGGCGAGATTGTGCTTCCGATCAAGGTTGGACCTGAAATCTTTAATGCAACGTTTTACATTATGGATATTCAGCCAGCGTACAGCTGTTTATTGGGTCGTCCTTGGATCCATGGGGCAGGTGCTGTAACTTCCACTTTACATCAAAAGCTGAAGTATATGGTTGATGGTCACGTAGTGACAGTATGCGGAGAAGAAGACATAATGATCAGTCAATTGTCAACCTTCAAATACGTGGAAGTGGATGGGGAAATCCACGAGACGTTGTGCCAGGGATTTGAGAAGGTGAAAGTTTCTGAAGAAGTTGTTCAGTCTGAAGCTGTAGTGCAGCCCGTAGTGGCAAATCAACCTGAGGGTTCCATGTCTTCGTTAAAAGACGCCAAAGCTGTGGTTGAAGCGGGTAGCTCACAGAGGTGGGGCCAGGTGGTTGAAGTCCAGAAAAAGAAGGATACTTATGGATTGGGATATAAGCCATCCGGAAGAGATGAGGATCCCCCAAAATTCTATGGCCCTGTCCGGTTCACTAGCGCTGGAGTTTTCTTCGACAAAGTTAATGCTATTGATGAAGAAGGAGACAGTGATTGCGACATGGATAGCTAGATCCGTCCTTGTGTCCCAGGGGAAAGTCTGCACAACTGGTCTTCCGAGAAAGTCATTCAAGTGACAGGCTTCGAGTAATTGCTTTGTTTTCCTATTTTGTTAATCCTACGTTCTGCCCAAGACGTAGTGATTCTGTTTGTAGGGCTTTTAACTGTCGCATGTTTTGCTTTATCATCAATAAAGGACTTTTCACACTCAAATATTTTGATCTCTGTCTTTCTGTTTTTATTTTTATGCATTTAAAAACCCACATCAACATGGCAATGTGTTTATTTTGTTGCATCATAATAAAACATACCTCATCAATCATTGCAAGTCCTTTTGTTCAGATGACACCGATCATGACTCAGCTATAGCTCGGTATGACTTTGACAATCCAATTTATCAGGCTGAAGAAGAGGCTGACGAAGAGTGTGAACTGTCCGAAGAGTTGGCCAGATTGTTGAAGCAAGAGGAGAGAGTCATCCAACCTCATCAGGAAGAAATTGAGATTGTGAATCTGGGAATCGAGGACGCTAGAAAGGAAGTAAGAGTAGGGGCTGCGTTGGAGGACAGTGTCAAGGGAAGATTGATTGAAATGCTCCGTGAGTATGTGGACATCTTCGCCTGGTCTTACCAAGACATGCCCGGGCTGGATACTGATATTGTTGTACACCGGCTACCACTCAAAGAAGGTTGTGCTCCGGTCAAGCAAAAGTTGAGAAGAACTAAACCGGAGATGTCTGTCAAAATCAAGGAAGAGGTTCAGAAACAGCTAGACGCCGGATTTCTTGCTGTAACAAATTATCCTCCATGGGTTGCTAACATCGTGCCTGTACCTAAGAAGGATGGGAAGGTCAGGATGTGTGTTGATTACAGGGATTTGAATAGAGCAAGCCCAAAGGATGATTTCCCGCTCCCTCACATTGACGTGTTAGTTGACAATACTGCTCAGTATTCTGTGTTTTCCTTCATGGATGGCTTCTCTGGGTATAACCAAATCAAGATGGCCCCAGAGGACATGGAGAAAACAACGTTCATAACACCGTGGGGAACTTTCTGCTACAAAGTGATGCCCTTTGGATTGAAAAATGCAGGGGCAACTTACCAGCGGGCGATGGTGACTCTCTTTCATGATATGATTCACAAAGAGATTGAAGTCTATGTTGATGACATGATTGCGAAGTCACAGACGGAAGAAGAACATCTGGTGAATCTTCAGAAGTTATTTGAAAGGTTAAGGAAATTCAGACTGAGGTTGAATCCAAACAAATGCACCTTCGGGGTGAGATCAGGAAAATTGCTGGGGTTTATTGTTAGTGAAAAAGGTATTGAGGTTGATCCTGCAAAGGTAAAAGCCATACAAGAAATGCCTGTGCCAAAAACAGAAAAAGAGGTTCGTGGTTTCTTGGGGAGATTGAATTACATTGCTAGGTTCATCTCGCATCTCACGGCCACGTGTGAACCAATCTTCAAGCTGCTTAGAAAAGACCAAGCGGTCAGGTGGAATGAAAATTGTCAAAAGGCATTTGAAAAGATTAAAGAATACTTGCAGGAACCTCCGGTCCTTATGCCGCCAGTGCCAGAGAGACCTTTGATTATGTATCTCACGGTTCTTGAGAATTCAATGGGTTGTGTGCTCGGTCAACAAGACGAGTCAGGTAAAAAAGAGCACGCCATCTATTACCTGAGTAAGAAGTTTACTGATTGCGAGTCAAGATACTCGATGCTGGAGAAAACATGTTGTGCACTCGCTTGGGCCGCTAAGCGTTTGAGGCAGTATATGTTAAACCATACAACCCTTTTGATTTCGAAGATGGATCCAATCAAGTATGTGTTTGAGAAGCAAGCACTTTCTGGTAGAATAGCCCGTTGGCAAATGGTTCTGACAGAATATGATATTCAGTATGTTTCCCAAAAGGCCATTAAGGGAAGTGTGTTGTCAGAGTATCTTGCCGAACAACCAATTATGGATTATCAACCAATGAAGTTTGAGTTTCCGGATGAGCACATCATGTATCTGAAGATGAAGGATTGCGAAGAGCCTTTGCCTGATGAAGGACCTGAGATTGGATCTCAATGGAAGATGGTTTTTGATGGGGCTGTTAATTCATATGGAAACGGAATCGGGGCAATCATTACGACTCCACAGGGTTCTCATATACCCTTTACTGCCCGATTAGCGTTCATATGCACCAACAATGAGGCGGAGTATGAAGCATGCATCATGGGGTTAGAAGAAGCAATTGATTTGAGAATCAAGAACCTCGATGTTTATGGTGATTCTGCGTTGGTGGTGAATCAGATTACAGGAGAATGGGAGACTCGTCAAGTAAATCTCGTTCCATATAACAATTATGCCAGAAGATTGTTACCTTTCTTTGACAGAGTAGACTTCCATCACATTCCCCGGATAGAGAATCAGATGGCTGATGCGTTGGCAACATTGTCATCAATGTATAAAGTGAATCTTTGGAATGAAGCTCCCTCAATCAGAATCATGCGCTTGGATAGACCTGCTTTTGTATTTGCAGTTGAAGGGGTATCAGATGGCCAGCCTTGGTATCATGACATTAAAGTCTTCTTGAAGAGTCAGGAATACCCAGCTGGGGCATCTTCCAAAGATAAAAAGACATTGAGGAGGTTATCAGGAAACTTCTTTTTGAACAAGGATGATGTGTTGTACAAGAGAAACTTTGACATGGTCTTGCTACGTTGTGTTGATGAACACGAGGCAGGCTTGTTAATGGAAGAGGTTCACGAAGGTTCCTTCGGTACTCATGCTAATGGGCATGCTATGGCCAGAAAATTGTTGAGAGCGGGGTATTATTGGATGACTATGGAGTCTGACTGTTTTAAATACGCCCGGAAATGTCATAAATGCCAGATTTATGCTGACAAGGTGCACGTACCGCCTACTCCTCTAAATGTTTTGTCGTCACCTTGGCCTTTTGCTATGTGGGGTATTGACATGATTGGGAAGATCGAGCCGACTGCTTCAAATGGACATCGTTTTATCCTGGTTGCTATCGATTATTTCACGAAGTGGGTGGAAGCAGCATCGTATGCCAACGTCACCAAACAAGTGGTAGCCCGGTTTATTAAGAAGGACATCATCTGTCGGTATGGAGTCCCGGAGAGAATCATTACTGATAATGGTTCAAATCTGAATAACAAGATGATGAAGGAGCTATGCCAGAGCTTTAAAATTGAACATCACAATTCTTCTCCCTATCGTCCGAAGATGAATGGGGCTGTTGAAGCGGCTAATAAGAACATAAAGAAGATTGTGCAAAAGATGGTAGTGACATACAAAGACTGGCATGAGATGTTGCCTTACGCTTTGCATGGGTATCGTACTTCGGTACGCACCTCGACTGGGGCAACTCCTTTCTCACTAGTGTATGGCATGGAAGCAGTCCTGCCATTAGAAGTTGAGATTCCTTCTTTGAGAATTCTGACAGATGTGAAGCTGGATGAAGCTGAATGGGTGCGTTCCCGGCTGAATGAATTGAACCTCATTGAAGAGAAGAGATTGAAAGCCATTGCGCATGGCCGGTTGTATCAGAGCAGGATGAAGAAAGCCTTTGATCAGAAGGTGCGTCCTCGGTGTTTTCAAGCTGGTGAATTAGTTCTGAAAAGGATTACTCCTCCCCAAACAGATCACAGGGGCAAGTGGACTCCGAATTACGAAGGGCCATATGTAGTAAGACAGGTTTTCTCTGGTGGAGCCTTATTACTCTCAACTATGGATGGCGAAGATTTTACGTCCCCTGTGAACGCGGATGTAGTCAAAAAATACTTTGCATAAAAGAGACCCGCTGAGCATAAAAAGAAGGTTCAGGCAAAAATGGGGCATCCTGGCGAACCATAAAAAGAAAAGGTTCGGGCAAAAATTAGGGATAAAAAGAAAAAGAATAAACCCGCAAGGTTGAAAACCTGAAAAGGCAACCTTGGCAAAAATGGGTATCCCGGTGGATTGAAAACCCGAAAAGGGCGATCCAGGCAAAAGTTAGGGATTTTAGAGCAAAGACTACGATCCGCGTCCGATCTGTGATCACCGTTCACACTTGGAAGATTCTGAGGAAAGGAATCAGTCCAGTTAGTCGTCGTCGAAGGCCAAAGTATATGCGGATGAACAAGTCATATGGGTTATAGCTGAGTCGAGTCATGGTGGATGTCTGTTCCCCACATTGCCGACATTTGTATTTTCTTTTGCTTTTTGCGCAATTACCTCTTTCCAGGAATTGCTTCCAGATGTAAATGCCTATTTACAGGCCAATTCATTCAATAAAGTTTGCATTTCAGTTAAAGAGCTTTTGTTTTCTGTTTTACCTGTGTTGTTTGTGAAAATGTCCGATATTTTTGATAAAAACATTACATGCTAAAACGTTGAGCTTTATGACACAAGTTGGAAAACAGTGGCAATTGCTTAGGCGACAGTCATTATGTTGATAATCAATGTAATCATTTCTGCGCATAGACCTTTCTGTTGGTTTTGCAGGGTGACAGATGTACTCCCCCAGTAGAGTAGAGCTTTCCCCTACTTTGAAGTCTGATCGTCCTCAGTAGGTTATTACTCTTCCCCATCAGAGTATCGAGGGTCGTCTTCCTCAACCAGAGTATAAAGAAGTAATTCCCTAAGCGGAGTCGTTAAGGATCGTTTTCCTTAGCAGGATATAAGAGGTTTTCTCCCAGGCCAGAGTTGTGACTTGGCACATCTTTCTTCAGCAAGTGAAGTATCCCCACGGAGCATGGGGCATTTATTTGTCCCCCAGCTAGTCAGGAAGCATGTGTTATCCCTAGCAGATGAATGTTGACAATTACTTTCTCTCCCAAGCGGAGTCGTTGAGGATCGTCTTCCTCAGCAAAGTACAGAGGATTATATACCCAGCCAAAGTTGTGTTTGGATTATTATTCCCTAGCAAGTACTCAGAAGTTGATTGCTTTAAGGTGAGTGTTGTCGTGCCTCCGGCAGGAAGTTTGTGGACGAAGATGTTATTATCCCCACAGGGTCCTGGTGTCTACTTTCCTCGGTTGGTCAGAAAGTATAGTCTCGACGACAATGGTTTGATCTAGTACCCAGCAGGGTGAGGGTAAAGTTACTTCCCTAGCAGCAGATTAAGCTTATTTCCCCAATCAGAGTCTGGTGGTGAGTGGTATCCCCAGCAGGTCTTAAGGCCAATCGTTTTTGGCAAGCGCCGAAGCCAAGTTCTGAAATAGTAGGTCGTCCCCAGCGGTGGAATTTCCATCTTCAGTATTCATCTCCCTCCCCAGCTGAGTGGGTATCCTCTCGGAGCTTCGTCCATCTCCAGCAGAGTTGTTGATCTTGATATTCCTCAACAGAGCAGGTAGTCTCTCGGAGATTCGTCCATCTCCGGCAGAATGGGTGATTATGATCTTCCCTAGCAGGGAGAAGTTTTTCTCAACAGGATTTCTTTGGTTTGGTGGCAATTTAGTTTGCCATCTCCAGCGGAGTTGCTTCTGGTCTTCAGCATTTATTTTGCTGAGACTTTTCTCTTGCATTGCATAAGCATTTGTTTTGCATGGCATCCTCCCAAATGCGTAGCATTCCCACTTCATGTGGAGCATTACGGCAAAATTCAAACATATGCATCCGAAGCGTAAGCCAGGTTTGAGTTTTCCTTCGTCAGGAAAGCAGAATTTCAGGAAGATATCTTTACTCCACAGGTGTTGGGTTAGGCAATATTTGACAGTTCCCCGGCAGAGTGTATTGCCAGGATTGTTTATCCTTAATCTTATTTGTACCCCTTCGTCTAGGTGGTCCCTCGGTTTTTCCCCCCTCGAAGTTTTTAATGACAGACACTCGTCCGTGTACCCTTTTCAATACCCGTCCGTATTGAAACCTTTTACACCCGTCTGTGTATCCTTTTCAATACCCGTCCGTATTGAAACCTTTTACACCCGTCCGTGTATCCTTTTCAATACCCGTCTGTATTGAAACCTTTTACACCCGTCCGTGTATCCTTTTCGATACCCGTCCGTATTGGATCTTTTTACGCCCGTCCGTGTACCTTTTTCAATCCCCAGAGAGGTCATCTTGAACCTTCTTGACACCCGTCCGTGTATCCTTTTCAATACCTGTCTGTATTGAAACCTTTTACGCCCGTCCGTGTATCTTTTTCAATACCCGTCCGTATTGAAATCTTTTACGCCCGTCCGTGTATCTTTTTCAATACCCGTCCGTATTGAAATCTTTTACACCCGTCCGTGTATCTTTTTCAATACCCGTCCGTATTGAAATCTTTTACACCCGTCCGTGTATCTTTTTCAATACCCGTCCGTATTGAAATCTTTTACACCCGTCCGTGTATCTTTTTTAATACTCGTCTGTATTGAATCCCTTTGGCACCCGTACGGTTCTTTCGGCGCCCTTCCGTGTTTGAACTTTTGTTTCAATGCCCGTTCGCATTGACATTTGGCACCCGTCCGTGTACTCCTTTTTCAGTACCCGTCCGTATTGAACCTCTTTACACCTGTCTGTGTATCTTCTCAATACCCGACTTTTCAATACAGTTTTAGTTTCCAACACTCGTATGTGTTGTGACAGTGCAGCATTTAATGTTTGTTCCCCAGTGGAGTCGTCCCTCCTTTGAGGATTGCAAATTTCAGGTTTCTTATGGTATTCAATCTCCATGAATCCTTGGAACGCATGATAGTCGTCACTATCATACCTTCAGGATCAAGTTGATTGAATAGGGGCAGCTGTAACACCTCAAAATTTGCCTTGTTGTTTTTAGATAACTGGCTTAGGTTTCTTTTCATTTCTTGCATTTGCATGGTGCATAGCATTTGGTTCTTAGCATGGGATCAAGGTATTTGGTTCAACTCAAGGGCAAAAGCTTCTTATGAGCTCCATAAGCTCCTCACATCCTTATATGGTGGCCCAAGATTATTTCAATGAGGGACTCTCCAAGTGGTTATATCAAGGGTTGGTGTCCTTACACTGATGACCAAAACTAGGGTTTCATGGTTAAGGGTCCTAAGCTTAAGGAGTTGATTCAAACTTTTCACCAAGGTTCTCCATATGTCAAAACAAGTCTAAGGATGGATTTTGAGCCAAAAATTCACCATGGAAGACCTCAGATGATTCAGTAGCTTACAGATGAAGTAATCAGTCAAACTGGTCAACTGAAAAGTCAAACTAGGGTTTTGAGAGATCCTCATCATGGTAATCAAGTCAAGAGACCTTTGTTTGGTCTATGGAAGGCTTTCATGATCACAATTTGCAAAAATCAAGCTTTGGTAAAAAGTTGCTAATTTGGGAAAGTGACTTGTAATTTCAAGTTACTATTTTTGGCATATTTTCAACCAACTTTAACCAAACTTTTCATGATAAAAAATGCTTCAAACGAATTTTTGCCCAACACCAAAGTTGTAGATCTCTTTCTCCTCTTTCCAAAGAGTGGTGGATCATGATCATATCATTTTTGGATCAAGAGTTATGGGCATTTGAAGTTAGAGGGCATTTGGTGTTCTACCATGCATACCATTTTGACATAACTTGCAAGTTGCATTTTAACTCACCAATATGGCTTCTAATTGTTCAGTTCACCTCACCACACCCCAATGTACCTCATTTAGCATCATTTTGAGCCAAGAATTGAGTGAACCCGTGGGTTATATGTCCATAATTCATCATTATGCAATTTTGCAAGTTCATTTGGAAATCACAATTCAGTTACTTTCCAGCCCCAAGATCAATCCAAAGGTTCTCATGGCATCAAAAGGAAAGCAGTCATGCACTTTTCATGAAGAATGCACGAGTAGAATACCTCATGTGCACAAACTTGCAAATTTGCAAAACAACCCAAAACTCATTGCTCTCAAGTCCTTGAAGATTAAAACCCTAAACAGTAGCATTGGCACACTATATAAGCTAACTCACACGAATTTCTCAGCAGCTACCATTCATTTTCACCACTTTTCAAAGTTTTGCTCTCAAGTTTCTCTCCTTCGATTCTAACAATTCTTCAAGTGTCTTCCATTTTTTTTGGTTGGTTTGTGATCAGTGGAGCATAAGGAAGAGAAATCCACCATTATTTTGAAGTTTAAGCAAAGAATTTATCAGTTGAGTTCAGATTTTCAACTCTCGGATTCAAGGATTCAGGCCAATTTGAAGGTCTAAGTGCATTTATTTTGCAATTAGACGGTTTAAGGAGTTGATCTGCAGCTTATCTTGGAGTTTCTTGGTGATTTTCCAGTTCTGCAAATCTCAGGTGAACTTGAAATTCATAGCTCTAGAATTGATTTTTGTTGTGTGTTTAATGTTCATCTTGATGTGTTGAGTTCATATATGTGTTTGGAATTGATTTTCAACGTGAATCATGGCTGGAATTTAGATCTGAAGTTTTCAGAACCAAACTTGTTTTGTTCGATTCGTGAAATATATGCATGCTAAATGATTTTGAGTGATATATTTGTGATCTACGTGAGTTGCTGATCATTTTGATGTATGATTTGTTGTTTTTGGTTATGGTTTGAAGTTTGGTGACCGGAGAGTGGCCGGAGAAGATGACCGGCGCTTCTCCGGCCGGTGAGGATTTAATTAGGGTTTGTGGTTTTCCAGTTTGAATCTCATGCGTTGGATCGTGATTAATTTTCCAGTTTAATTCACGTGCGTTGGATCTTGGTTATGTGTTGTTAATTAAGTTAATTAGGGTTTAGTGGATCTGATTAATTCATGACTGTTGGATCTCATTTAATTAGCAAGTTTGAATATGAACCATCAGATAATTGACTTTGCTTCGTTTGACTTTGAATGAGAGCCCGTGGATTTGGAGACTTTCTTATGCTTGACTTAATCTCAGCCGTTCGTTGTTTCTGAAGGCTTGAAAGCGCTTGGGCTTTTTTTGCTCTTTGCACCCCCGTTTCTGAGCCCATGGTCATTTGAACGCGTTTGGGTTTCTTTTTGCACCCCTGGCTTCATTTCATTTCCTTTTTCATTTTCTATTTTCATACCATTTCATAATTAATTGTTAAAAATACTTGCATGTGTTAAAAAATTCCAAAAAAATTCATCATCCCTTCTCATTATTAAAACTAATTTTTCACATTTTATTTTGTTATTTTTGCATTAAATTTGCATTAAATATTAATTTTCCAAATTAATTTTTCTCATTTGCACTTCATATTGCATACTTCATATTGCATCATTTATTTCTCTCATTTTAAAAGTGATTTGATCCTGATTCTTTTTGGGTTGTGTTCATAACATGTTGAAGTATGTTTGAGATTTTTGGTATGATTTTTAGGTCCTTTTTGGATGACTTTTGATGTGTTGCTTTGAGCATGAATGTATGAAATCCTATTGATGCTTTGACCTAATTGTTGATTGACTTTGGTTCTGATTCATTGCTTGTGGATTTGATATGTCAATTATATATGTTTGAGATGCTTGAATACTGAATGACATAATTTTTGAGGCATGTTTGTTATTTCTTTGAAGCATGAGCTTTAACTTGTCCAATTTGTGAATATATGCTTCATGTTTGGTTTGCTTGGTCATGAAGGCACTTGTGCCACAATTTTAGGTCTTGTTGAGGGATTGATAGCATGTTTATGGACTTCTGGTTGTGATATTTGAATCTCATCTTTGCATGTTTGATGTTTGCCTTTCACTTTAAGTCATTTGTTTCACAAGTATGAATCATGTTTCACTTCACTTCACTTCACTTCTTCTTTGCTTCCTAATTGATTGTGAAAGTGTTTGTGTGACTTGAATGTTGTTTGAAGAGTTTGTTTAGGCACATATTTAGGATTGTGTCACTTCTGTACTTGGTTTACTTTGTAAAATTTTGACTTGGTTGCTTTACATGATCACTTCTTTTCATCTCATTCCTTCTTTAATGACTTGAATGGTACTTGAGTGACTTCTCCCTTTTCTTTTTGACTAATTGTGCATGGTTAATAGTAGAGGTCAGTAGGACCATTAGGTTCTGAACTTGATGTTTGATTTACTTTAGAACTTGTTTCTTTATGGCCTTATGCTTGTTTGAGTTTCATCTTGTCATATGTGAATACTTCTAACATTTTCAGGGGCAAATGGTAAGTTGTTTGAATGTGGATATGCTTCCACATTTTACTTTCTTCCTTTACCTTTTAACTTTCATACTTGTGTTTGAAGTGAGCTTAGGCCACTTGTGTTTCACTTATCTTTCTCCTCCTTCTCTTTCACTCTTTGCATCCCTCGAGTCTCAAGACTTGTTTAAGTCTTGGACTCTCTCCCTTTAGAGCTACCTAGTCCAACTTAATTTTTGATTAAGCTTGGAGTAGGATTAGCATTAGGTTAGGTAATCGTCTCTCCTAAACCTCACTAACCATAAGACATCCATGCATGATGACATTAGGACTCTTAGTTTCCCTTTAGAGTTTCCTGTTGTGTCGCTTCTCTTCTCATCTCAAACTTCTTGAAAACACTTAATAAAATATAACGTATATTGCGCTCGAGCCTTAAGTGTAGGAAGTGAAGAACGAGGGGTCTCCTCTCTTCTTCTAGGGTGTTTAGCATACGTCTCATTCGGGGGCGACCATGCGACTCACTCGTTCCCGCATGGTAGACTTTGGTGCAATGTAAGTTACGAACTAACTCAAAACACTTCTGTCTAAAAAACACCAAACAAATTCAAATCTTTTTTTTGATCCTCCGGGATTGTTGGGTTTCAAACTTCTTTTTTTCGTGAAAGAGCTCGTCGCTCACGTAAAAAACACTTACCCATCCGTGGTCGTACCCGCGAACTACGTTAGCTCTGATTCCTCTCTTTCGTCCGATTGAGGATACGTAGGCACAAGACAGCGATTGTCTTGGCGAGCAACCTTCCCCCACAGTTCCCGTCCGAACTACGTTGACTCTGACTTTCCCATTGCACTGAGGGAGTACGTAGGCCTAGGACAACGATACCGTCCTATCGAGTCACTTCCTTTTCTTTTCTTCTTCGTTTCTCCGTTCTTTCCCGTTCTCGTTCCTTCTTCGGTCCAGTAGCAGTGGAGTTCCAGATGACGACGCCCTTTGATGCAGACAACAAGCGTGGATCCCATCGAGTACGATGGACGTGTTGGGTGCTAACACCTTCCCTTCGCGTAACCGACTCCCGTACCCGTTCTCTTGGTCGCGTGACCACGCTCTTTCCTTCCTCTTCAGGTTTATGCAGTGTTTCCTTTCCCTCTCTTGGGATAAATACACATTGCTGGCGACTCTGTGTTCTTTTGCGCCACTCTCGCGTTTGTACCGTTGGATGCGAATCTCTCGGGAGCGACATAGATCATATTCTCCAGCTGAGTCAATCAACCATTTAGCCTCAATCTTGGGCTTTGTACAAGACAGATAAAACCTCTCCCCAGTGGAGTCAATTTTTTTAGCCTCAATCTTAGGCTTTGTACAAGACAGATAAAACTTTCCCCGGAAGAATCAATTCTTTTCAGCCTCAATCTTGGGCTTTATACAAGACAGATACAAAACTCCCTAGTAGAGTCAACCTTTTAGCTTCAACCTTGGACGTTGATCAAGGCACACAAAAATCAACATCCCCTCAGAGGAAATCAAAATTTCTCTCTGTAGGAAGGTATTTCTCTGTACATCACACATCAAAACAGATAATCAGAAAACCCAATCCCAGATAACTGTTGTAAGTGGCACGCTTGTTGATTCAAAAATCCAAGTTGTGATCCCTCTTTATCCTGGTAAATATTTTCTTTCATCTAATTGCTGTAAGTGGCAAACCTCTGGATTATTTACATCCAAGCCAATGTCCCTCTCTTAGCATGGAAGAATCCCTAAGGAAAAATGGCATTGCTCTACACTGAGTTAAAGTTTCCTCCTTCAGGATAATTCCCTTATAAAGGAAATTATGGCATTGCTGGATTTCATACATTCCAGTTAAAGTAATTCTCCTTTATAATCAGTTATCCAACAACTGTGATAAACAGGTGAGATATCTCCCTTTAGAGATGACAAATTCTATCTCAGTCAAACCTTTTAGCTTCAATCTTGGGCTTTGAATAAGACATAAATAATCTTTTAGCTTCAATCTTGGGCTTTTAACAAGACATAAATAACCTCTAGGTTCAATCTTAGGTTTTGAACAAGACACCAAACATTTTCCTCCCATAGAAATAGGAGGAACTACGATTGCTCTGTTTTCCCTGTTTTCTTTAACGGGAATCCGTAGGCATAAAATTGCGAAATCTTAGCGAGCACACATATCTAAAACTTTAGGTCCAGTACCTTACCAAAAACAACAGAAAACCCAAAAAACAACAAAAACACTCTCTCAACACTCCTAAATGAAAAACTTTCCCAACCCATAATAGATAAACACCAGAAAGTATTTAAATATGCCAAAAAAGATCTATGGATAACCATATATACACTGGATAATTGAGAACTTCCCTTTGTATAATCTGACCCCAGACCCCCCAATCTCTTAGCATTTGTTAAAGAAAACATTTGCGTGCAAGGTTAGTTTTAGATAGCTTCCTTTTCCTTTCCAGCTTCATAGGATAAATAAGAAATAAAAAAGTAGCACCCAATTCCAACCATTGTGGTAAGGTGGTCGCGTCACCGACAAAAATCGCACGCTACACCAGCATCTGAGCTCTCCTCAAAGAGAACTCAGGATCCCTAGGCCTAAATTTCATTTCTTGCACTTTTTTAAAATACTGTATTTTTCTTTGTAAAATACTGCAATCTTTCAAGTTCAATAAAAGGTCACCCCCACTGTGTGATATTTGCAATATAATTGTTAAAAGTTCTTTGGAAAACAAGAACTAAAAAATATATCAGTCTTTGCATATCATTCATCATTATCACATAGCACATTTTTGTCTTTGAGTCTCACATATGTGTCGCACTCTAGAGTCAAACTGTCTCATTCGTACAATACTCGGGCCAATCGACAAAAGAAAATGGATGATCTCGAGGAAGAGAACAGAGAGCTGAGAGAAGAAATCAACGCCCTGAATGAGAGTTTGGAGTAACTCCACCATGACATGCAATCCCTGGCAGCAGCCCAGGAGCAACAGCATCAAAGGACTGTGATCTCAGAGATTACGTCTACACCAGCATTTGAGACACATGGCAATCATCCTCAGTACAACATGCCTAAAGGATTTCCCTGGGGCATGCCTCACAACTTCATACCTGAAGGATACATCCCACTGGTCACTGAAGACCCGAGAGTCGTAGCAAGAACAACCAAACTTGAAGGTTACAAACTTTAAGGAAATGAAGATGCAAGGGTTACGGAAGAAACCCCTGAAGGTTACAAACATCAGGTCACTGAAGCGCCAAAAGTCACTGCAATAATGACTATACCACAGCCAGTGGTACACACTGTCCTGGAAGGACAGATTCCGCAAACAATTTCTGGCGAAAACGAAGACGTATACGAAAGGATGAATGAGTTCCAGGAATAATTCTTGGAAATGTAAAAGGAACTGCATGCCATTCGCGGTCAAGACTTGTTCGGAAAAGACGCTGCCAACCTCTGTTTGGTCCCTAACATAAAGATACCATACAAATTCAAGGTGCCTGACTTTGAAAAATACAAAGACAACTCATGCCCTCAAAGTCATTTGGTGATGTACGCTCGAAAAGTGTCTACCCTGACAGAAAATCAACAGCTACTTATCCATTACTTCCAAGACAGTTTAACCGGTGCTGCACTCAAATGGTACATGGGTTTTAAACGCACAAAGATCAGTACTTTCAGAGATCTCGGGGCAGCCTTTGTTCAGCAGTATAAATACATTTTGGACATGGCACCGGATAGGGACCAACTCCGAGCAATGTCACAAAAGGACAAAGAAACCTTCAAAGAATATGCTCAGAGATGGCGTGAAATCGCCGCCCAGATCTGTCCTCCTCTCGAGGAAAAGGAAATGAAAAAGATCTTCCTAAAAACCTTAAGATCGTTTTATTATGACCGGATGGTTGCCAGTGCGCCCAGTGACTTCACTGAAATGGTGAACATGGGAGTACGCCTTGAAGAAGCAGTCCAAGAAGGACGATTGGTCAAAGATGCAGAGCCATCAAGCTGTACCAAAAGATACAGTAGTGCTTTCCAAAAGAAGAAAGAGCAAGATATCAGTAATATCTCTCTGGGAAAGCAAAGGCGAAGGTATCAACTGGTAGCAGTGGTAACTCCCGCTATAAACCCAATTCAACAACAGTATCAGCAAAGGCAGCAACAGTATCAGCAAAGGCAGCAACAACCTCTTCAGTAGGCTCGCGTGCAGTACAATAACAACAATCGTACTACACGACCATCAGAGTTCAACCCTATACCGATGTTAGATGCAGAACTATTTCCACTTCTACTGGCCAAGGGGCACGTTCAAACCAGAACTCCTCTCGCAGTACCAGAAAATCCACCTTTTTGGTTTAAAGCAGATCAGACTTGCCCTTACCATCAAGGAGGATCAGGACATGACATTGAGAATTGTATCAGCTTCAAGTCGGATGTACAGAAGCTTGTCAGGAACAGGATTTTATCTTTCAAAGATACTAATCCAAATGTTCAGACGAACCCATTACCGCAACATGAGAAGACCATAGTGAATTTGATAGAAGGAGAACTTGTCAACAGTTGTCAATTTAACAATGTATGCTTACTGGGATACATCTCAAAACTATTATTAGTGTGATATCTGCTCCAAGGACAATCAAGGATGTGCCATAGTACAAGCAGCTCTACAAGAACAAATGGATCTAGTCTGGATTCAGGATCAAAGGATTCGTGAAGTAAACATAGCCCATGCACATCCTGACATTGTTCAGAACCACGACATTCGTGCAATGAACGTAAATCTAGTGGCTTTACATTCAAGACAAAGTCATTATTATAACTTGCCACAACACGATTACAGCGCTTGTCTAATCTTCTCAACAGACAATCAGGGATGCTCATTTGTACAAGAGGCCCTCCAACGTCAAATGGATCTCGGATGGATCCAGGACTACCATGAAATAACTGATCATCAAGTCAATATGGTTCAAATCTTTGACATACGCTTAATGAATACCAGTCTAGTGGAGTTACATGCCAAACAGGTCAGACTCGGTTTTCTGGCCTCGCACAACTACCAAGATTGTAAAGAATGCTGCGAAAACGACCAAGGGTGTGCGCTTGTGCAAAGAACTCTTCAACATCTGTTAGACCACTGGTGGCTTCCGATTTACCTGGACGAAGATACACAACAGATTAGCATGACTGATGGGAATCCTGGTAGACATCAAAGTCGTGATGTTCGCTCAATAGAAATAGATCTAGTGAGGATGCATTGCATACAAAGTTGATATGGTCGGGTACCACCTCACAATTATGAACTCTGTGGAGTATGCTCGGAAAATAACCAAGGATGTTACCTAGTGAGAGCAGCCCTCCAGCATCAGCTAGACCGAAAGGAGATTCAACCATGTTCTAATCCTCAATCAATCAACATGATACAAGATTACCTCACTAGTCAAAGCAAAAACACTGTCATAATCTCCGATCATGGAATAACCAAGGATATTTGTGCCATAATTCCCCTGCTTAACTAGTCAAAAGTCTCTCTTGACAGTAAAAGAATTCTCAACCGATAACCAATTGAGGCTGCCTACGACGGTCAAAAGGCCCAAAAAGCCCCTGTGGTCATCTACTTGCCAGGTCCAATACCGTACAAGTCAGAAAAGGCTATCCCTTACAAGTACGATGCAACTACCGTAGAAAATGGAAAGAAACTCCGTTACCCTCCATTGTAAACATTGCTGACATCAGTCGAGTTACCCGGAGCGGTCAGATCTTCAACAGAGGAGTTGGAGAACCTACCAATGAAAAGGAACCTCAAGTCGAAGTTCCTAACAAACAAATTGGTCAGCCCAGCAATACAGAACCTGTAAAGAACAACGATGAGATGTTGAAGCTTATCCAGAAAAGCGAGTACAACATTGTGGATCAATTGTTGCAAACTCCGTCTTGAATCTCTGTATTATCTCTCCTGCTTAGTTCAGAAGCTCACAGAGAAGCTCTATAAAAGTTTTTAGAACAAGCCTTTATTGAACAGGACATGACCATAGGACAATTTGACAGCATCATCTCCAACATCACTTCCTGCAACAACTTGGGATTTAGTGATGAAGAACTGTCGGAAGAAGGCAAGAATCATAATATGGCACTTACCATTACAGTCAACTGCCACGACGATGCTTTAGCCAGCATACTGGTAGACACAGGATCATCTTTGAATGTTATGCCAAAATCAACTCTGGTACGACTGTCATTTCAAGGAGGTCCGATGAGAGACAGTGAGATCATGTCAAAGCCTTTAACAGATCTAGAAAAACAATTATCGGCGAAGTCGATCTTCCCATAATCATCGGTCCTCACACTTTCCAGGTCATTGACATCCGAGCGGCATACAACTGTTTATTAGGAAGACCTTGGATACACGAAGCTGGGGAAGTCACTTCGACACTTCACCAGAAGCTAAATTTCCTTAAGAATGACAAATTAGTCACAGTATATGGAGAGCAAGCCTTAATCGTGAGCAAATTATCATCATTCTCCTGTGTAGAACCCGAAGAGGTCGTTGGAACTTAGTTTCAAGCACTCTCAGTAAGCAATGAACATCAACAAGAAAAGGAACATCAATTTCCTCATACATGGACGCTCTCAAAGTAATGGGGAGTAATGACATAAAAGGATGGGGACAGCTTGTAATTCATACTGATAACAAGACAAGAAAAGGTCTTGGTTTCTCTCAGGCCTGTACCCAGACTACCAAGAAGGACGAAAGTTTTCGTCCCATTCAGGATTTCTTCCACAGCGGAGGTTTCCTCCACTCAGTATCTCAAGAAGTACACACCATCGATGGGAACGACTCCTCCGATATGGAAGATGAATGGAAGTCTTTTCTCAATGACGACGGTTATATATCTCCGGAAGAAACACATGTGCCATTCTATTCTCCAAAATAGAGCCCAAGATATATACAAAGATCAGACGTTAGAATGATCTATGGAGATTGTGATCCCGAAGGATGCTGTGCTCCACCCAACTCATTAGAGGAAGACAATCTGATGAAAGACAACTTTGACTATGATTATTATGATCCCCTGGATGACTTGCCTATCTGGAAGCCATACATGGAAGACTCGAGGAAAAAGAGTCAGCCAGATAATGCCTATCAACTGAGTAATCTTGAAAAGAATACCCATGTTCCCACAGAGTCATGGAATCCTTACTCAGAACATTCCGAGAATGTCCAACACCATGGTGATGAATTTGCAAAGACTGCAGGACAAGAATTCATTAACTATACATTTCCTGAGATCAACGTCATTGAGGAAGATGACTCCTCTATTCCCACAGAAACTTGGGATACCTTGGGGCAGCCAAGTGGCAAGTACGACTTTCTAGTCAAATACACCGCTCTCGAAAGCTCACGTATCAGATACGAGGACACCCAGCCAACTGGATGGGGAGATCCTCTTGAGAGTGAGAACACTATGGAAGATGCGACAAAATAGTCCTCTTATGATAACTCTGCATGGGAAGAAGACTCCAACGACCGTACTCCGCCAGAAATCAGTTCCATTTCAGAAGACAAACCAAGAAGGGAGGTACCAGACTTTGTGATTCACAGAGGAGTTCGTCGCCATTGGGTTGCAGTCGATGTCCCGAAAGTCGTCCATAAGTCGAAGTAATTACCATCTTTGTTTTAACCTTTCACCTTGCCCGGGTGAAATGAATGTTTTATAGGGTTTACTTTTCTGTAAATGTCCCTCTTCACTTCGCCCAAAGAGGTAGAGTTTTGTTTTATAGGGTTGTGTTTCAAGAATCGACAAATCATGAATAAATAATGTCATTATGAATTTCCGCATTTATTGTTATTTTCACTTTTTGCTTTTCAGAAAATGATAATCCTAAAAAACAAAACAAAATAAAAACAAGCGTTTTTAGAAAATACACTGCACACACTCTTGCATTCTTTCTGTCTTTTCTAAAAAAGGAATCATCACGTCATGCAGATTGCTTGTATAAAACCCCATTGAAACATACGATCAAATGCCTTCTCCCAACTTTGAATTCCCGGTATTTGAAGCTGAAGAAGAAGAGGACGAAGAAATTTCAGAAGAGATCTCCCGACTACTCAGGCAAGAGGAAAGGTCCATTGAACCTCACAAAGAGCCGTTGGAAATGGTCAATTTAGGTTCAAAAGAAGAAAAGAAAGAAGTTAAGATTGGAGCACTGCTCAGTTTAACTGTCAGAGAAGACTTGATAAAACTTTTCAAAGAGTTTCCCGATTTATTTGCTTGGTCCTATCAGGACATGCCAGGGTTGAATACCAGCATCGTGGAACATCACTTACCACTGAAATCAGAATGTCCTCCAGTAAAACAAAGACTGAGAAGGACTCATCCAGATATGGCCATCAAAATTAAGGAGGAAGTCCAGAAGCAGATCGACGCAGGCTTCCTTGCCACCTCTGAATATCCTCAATGGTTAGCCAACATAGTGCCAGTTCCGAAAAAGGACGAAAAAGTCAGGATGTGTGTAGACTACAGGGATCTGAACAAAGCAAGTCCAAAGGATGACTTCCCCTGCCACACATTGACTTGCTGGTAGATAGTACATCGAAATTCAAAGTCTTTTCCTTCATGGATGGATTCTCGGGCTATAATCAAATCAAAATGACACCGGAAGATATGGAGAAAACTTCATTCATCACCCCATGGGGCACCTTTTGTTACAAGGTAATGTCGTTCGGTCTAAAGAACGCAGGGGCAACCTATCAAAGGGCCATGACAACTCTGTTTCACGACATGATGCACAAAGAGATTGAAGTGTACGTCGATGACATGATTTCCAAATCTAAAACAGAAGAAAAGCATGTGGAGCATCTATCAAAGTTATTCAAGCATCTGAGATAGTACAAACTCCGCTTAAATCCCAACAAATGTACCTTCGGTGTTCGCTCAGGAAAACTCTTGGGATTCATCGTCAGCCAAAAGGAAATTGAGGTTGATCCCGACAAAGTTAAGGCCATTCAAGAAATGCCTTCACCGAAGACCGAAAAACAGGTCAGAGGATTTTTGGGACGTCCGAATTACATCTTAAGATTCATATCCCTCATGACCGCGACATGCGCGCCGATCTTCAAACTACTCAGAAAGAATCAAAGATGTGTATGGACAGAAGATTGCCAAAAAGCGTTCGACAGCATCAAGGAATATCTGTTGAAACCATCGATTATGTCTCCTCTAGTGGAAGGAAGACCACTGATCATATACTTAATAGTCTTGGAAGACTCCATGGGCTGTGTGCTTGGCCAACAAGACGTGGTGAAAAGAAAAGAATCTGCCATTTACTACTTAAGCAAGAAGTTCACGGATTGTGAAACTCGATACACTATGCTCGAGAAAACTTGTTGTGCTTTGGCTTGGGTAGCCAAAGGTCTTCGTTAGTACATGATTTGTCACACTACTTGGTTAATCTCCAAAATGGATCCAATCTAATACGTCTTTGAAAAACCTACTCTTACAGGAAAGATTGCCCGTTGGCAGATGTTGTTATCATAATACCACATCGAGTATTATGCTCAGAAAGTCCTCAAAGGGAGTATTTTAGACGATCATTTGGCTCATCAACTAATTGACGATCAGGAATCAGTCAAATTTGACTTCCTAGACGAAGATTTCATGTACTTGAAAATGAAAGATTGCGATGAACCGCTACCCAGCGAAGGGCCAGAACCAGGTTCCCAATGGGGACTAATTTTCGATGGAGCTGTCAACACTTATGGAAATGGAATTGGGGCAATCACGTAACACCTCAGGGTACCCATATTCCTTTCACTGCCAGATTGACATTCAAATGCACAAATAATGAGGTCGAATACGAAGCTTGTGTCATGGGTCTCGAAGAAGCTATTGACTTAAGGATAAAGAACTTGGATGTGTATGGAGACTCAGCCCTAGTTATCAATCAGATCAAAGGAGAGTGGAATACATACCAATCAGGATTGATTCGTTACAAAGACTACGCGAGAAGGTTGTTACCATTCTTCAACAGGATCGAGTTTCATCATATCTCTCGTGAAGAAAATCACATGAGTGATGCATTAGCCACCATATCCTCCATGATTAGTGTAAGTCAATGGAACGACGTACCTAAGATCGACATAATGCGCCTTGAAAGGCCTGCTTACATCTTCACAATTGAAGCAGTCATAGATGACAAACCATGGTATCATGATATCAAGTGCTTCCTTCAAAGACAAGAATACCCGCCTGGGGCATCAAGAAAAGATAGGAAGACTCTCAGAAGACTGGCTGGCAACTTCTTCCTGAACAGTGATACACTCTATAAGAGAAACTTCGACATGGTTTTGCTCAAATGCGTAGACAGAGAAGAAGTAAACATGTTAATGAAAGAGATTCATGAAGGATCTTTTGGAACTCATGCCAATGCACATATAATGGCAAGAAAAATTCCGAGAGCATGATATTATTGGCTGACAATGGAATCTGATTGCTACAAGTACATGAGAAGGTGTCACAAGTGCCAGATATATGCAGACAAAATCCATGTACCGCCAACGCATATTAAGGTTCTTTCTTATCCATGACCTTTTTCTATATGGGGAATCGACATGATTGGCATAATTAAACCCAGGGCTTCAAACAGACATCGGTTCATCCTAGTAGCCATTGATTACTTCACCAAATGGGTCGAAGCAGTGTCATACACCAATGTGACCCGACAGGTGGTGGTCCGATTTATCAAGAACAATCTCATCTGTCGTTATGGTGTTCCAAGCCAAATCATTAATGATAATGGATCCAACTTGAGCAACAAGATGATGAAAGAGTTATATGCTGAGTTCAAAATTAAACACCATAACTCATCTCCCTACTGACCGAAAATGAATGGAACGGTAGAGGCGGCTAACAAGAATATTAAGAAAATCATTCGGAAGATGGTTGTAACCTACAAAGACTGGAACGGGATACTACCCTTTGCTCTTCACGGTTATCGTACATCTGTCCGCACTTCAACAGGGGCAACCCCTTTCTCTCTAGTATATGGCATGGAAGCAGTGCTCCCTATAGAAGTAGAGATCTCATCAATAAGAATATTGATGGAAGCCAAGCTAACAGAAGCTGAATGGTGTCAAAGCTGGTACGATGAACTGAACCTAATCGAAGAAAAGAGAATGACGGCCTTATGCCATGGTCAGTTATATCAGTAAAGAATGAAAAAGGCGTTTGACAAAAAGTTCCGACCTCGTGTCTTCAGAGAAGGAGACCTCGTGCTCAAAAAGATACAATCATTTCTCACTAATTCTAGAGGCAAATGGACTCTGAATTACGACGACCCTTATGTTGTTAAGAAAACCTTCTCAGGCGGTGCCTTAAGACTCGCAACCTTGGTTGGAGAGGAGTTTACCTACCCCACGAATGTTGATGTAGTCAAGAAATACTTCGCCTAAAAAAAACGTCTCGGTGGATTGAAAACCTGAAAAGACGGTCCAGGAAAAAATTAGAGACATGAACAATGACCATCCCGATAGATTGAAAACTCGAAAGGGAAATCTAGGCAAAAGTTAGGGATTCATGGCAAGTAACTACATTCGACAAGATTGACTCCTCAGTAGTAATGTCATTTGTCGAGAAATCTTCAGTCAAGGTCATCTTCGACAGAAGTTCAGAATGGCCAGAATTCAAAGTTGGTGGAAGGATAACGGTCGTTATGTTTCAATGCAGCCCCTTTCCCTTTAAATTACCATTTTCTAAACTTTGTAATGCTCTATGGGATCACGCTCTTGGCTGATTACCATTCTATCAATAAAATTTGAGCCTGAGTGCCTTTTATTTGCAAATTCTCATTTATTTTGCTTTACAGAATGACATTTTTAATGTGATCAACGATTCTTGAAACGAAAAAATGAATTTTTTTCTTTTGTTTTCAAATTTACTTTTGCTTTCAAAACAAAGATGGTAATTTCCTTTCGATCAATGAGCACAAAAAGGAATATCGATTGCTTCTCTAGTAGTGATCAAAACTCAAAATACCGAATCAAAGTACTTTCGGAATAGAGGATCAACTATTTCAGACGAAATGATCCATCTATCATCCCCGACAGAGTTCTCACCTCTGAAAAACCAATTGATGGTTTTTTCCCCAGTAGGGCCCACCTCTGTAAAACAGGAACGGATTTACATGCATAGCAGGTTTGTACTCCCAGAAACCGGAACAAATGTTGGAATCCCGAGCAAAAGTACAACTTTCAGAATCTCCAGTGATACCCCCATCTCCCAGAGTGGCCGAATATCTAGTTGTATTCCTCACCAGTTTGTGTGTCGTGTCTATTTTGTCAGCATAAACATATATACATCATGCATAATTGATTTGTATTCATACACATGTTGCATCAATATCACTCTGGTTGTATTCATCCCCAAGTGTTAAACGTTTTCTCTCCGATAGAGTTGTCAGTTTTCCTTTCTGCGTCAGATAGGACAAAATCCCAGTCTAAGTTCTTTCCTTGTCAAGAAGACGTACCGTCAAAACAATCTCTCTCCAGTGTATTCCTGGATTAAAATTGGTCCTCGGCCACTTTGATAACTTGAACCTATGAAAGGCAAGAAGTTATTCAGATAGACACCTTTGGAACATCACTCTTCACCATTGAAGATGGTATTTTGCTTTCCTGGATTAAAGAAAATCCCTCAGAGAAAGCCTCTCAATAGAAGACTCTTGGCAATACGGTGGTTTCTCCCCAAAAAGTTTGTTGTCAATGAAGTCATCAGCACCTCAAAATTGGATTACATCACATGGCATTTCTCTGAAAAAAGTCTCAAAGAAAAGTATGATGTAATATCACCAAGAAACAAGCAATCTCTCAAGAGACTTGCTTTTCCCATTAGGTCGACAAATGGCATTTCCCACAGAGAAGTTTACACGCCTCTGCAGTTCAGACAATTGGTTCTCTCCAGCAAGTCTGACACCAAATCTTTTTCCATCAAATGGCGTCTCCCCAGTAAAACTCGACGAGAAGTTTGATGAAGACCGCTACAAATAGCATTCCTTGTCAAGAAAAGAACTCGATAAGAAGAAACAGAGACCAGTTCCATGGCTGAAGACCAGGATTGAGGGGAAGTTTATTTCAAAGGAAACTGAGACCAGTTCCATGGCTGAAGACCAAGATCGAGGGGAAGTTTATTTCAAAGGAAACTGAGACCAGTTCCATGGCTGAAGACCAGGATCGAGGGGAGGTTTATTTCAAAGAAACTAAGACCAGTTCCATGGCTGAAGACCAGGATCGAGGGGAAGTTTTACCCTTTTCTAAGTGACCTTACTTAGCAAAAGAAGATGGATGAGCAAACCACTACCATCCATAACCACAATCAAAATTTTGGGTATTCCAATATCTAATCCTCTTTTACCTTGAATGTCCGAATGTCTTCGCTATTCATACCTTCAGGACCAAGAAGATTAAATAGGGGCATCTGTCATACCCCAAATTTTGACCGCAAGTTTTCCCATCATTATGCAAATCACCGCCACAATATGGATGTACCTTCATGCCTCATCAATTCTCTCAAAGATTGTTGAGCATTCACTACAATCAAGGATTAGGGTTTTGAACCCTCTTAGAGTACTCAAACAAAGGATCAATCAAGAATGGACATGATCCTCAACTTGTCAAGTCTCTCAAACATCCATGAAGGATCAAGGGGTCTCCCACATCAAGAATCAAGCGCAAGAGTGCAACACTTCAGGCTAATCAAGCCTCAAGATCATCAGTGTCACCAAATTAGGGTTTTGGTCGACCAAGGCCTCCAGAGGGAAATATTTATTTGGGAATGAGCCAATACTTCAAAATATGATCCAAGAAGCTCAAAGGGACCTCATGGACCCAATCATAGAGTCAAAATAGCCTCAGGGGATGCATTAATAAAAAATCAGGAATTAGGGTTTCTTGACCTAATTCACCCCTAAGTTGACTTTTGGAGCAAGACATGAGCCAAGACCTCAAGAAATATTTTGAAGACCTCCAATGCATCATATTGATCCATTTACAAGATTGGAAGAACTTGGTTCATAAGCAATACAAAGATTCAAATTCATCTGGGCCAATTAGGGTTTCTTGATGAAAAGTTAACTGTACCTTTGACTTTTGACCAAGACATGATCCCAAACCTTAGGACATGATCCAAGACACTCTATAACACCTATGGAACCAATCCATTAGGTTTGAATTAGGTCTAGGACTTGATTTCATAGAGGATCAAAAAGTTTGAAATTCATCTGACAAAAAGTCAATTGTGCTAAAAACCAAGTTTGACTTTTTGAATTTCTTAACAAACAAGGCTTCCCTAAGTAAAAAAAAATGTTAACTTATGGTTTGGATCATCATCCATCAATAAAAATCAAGAAAAGTAGGGTTACTTGCAAAAGGGGCAATCTTAAGAAACTTTAAATTTCACTAAGTCATGGAAAAAAGTGATTTATACCCAACTTTGCAAGACCATAACTTGTGATCCAAGCAACCTTTTTCTTCCATCCAAATCTCAAGTGAAAGCTCTAATTATATACTTCAAGATTATCAACTACATTATATTCCAAATCCTCATGGATTTTGAGTTATGGATTGATCAAAATCACAAAAACATGAAAATGGCCATTTTTCCAACACTTAGAAAATTTTTGGATAGAATCTGTTTTGCATTTTCACCAACATTGAGGCCATTTTTCATTATGATTCAAGATGATTCAAGACCAAAGTTGGACATCAAAGTTAAAGTAGGATATACAAGCTTTCCAAAGATTACAAGAACTCCCATTAATTCAACTTGAGCAAGGAGTTATGGACCTCACAACATGCCTTGCTCAAACTGGTTTTTCAAGGCAGATTTGGTGCATTTCTTGTACAACACGGTTTCCATTTCAAATTTTGTCATCTTACATGCTTTTCCCTCATCCAAATTCAACAAGAATCTCAGTTAATCATGAAGAACCTGCAAACTTGAACCCTTAGGCAAGGATTCTATCCTTTGGCATGTGATCATTCAAGTTTCAAATCCAAAACTCCAACTTTGTCATTTGGCATTGATGTGGAATATAGAGCTGTCATGAACCAAGCCATATCAGTCCAATTGAGTCAAGATTGACTCAAAATTCAGAAGACCTAGAGCTACAAAGATCGGCATAAGTCAATGGCTAGAGGAGACTTGGTACCTTGGCATTTAAGAAAGTGATACATGGGCATATCCATTGGATAATAGAGTGAACCAGTTGCCATTCACTATTCCTTCAAAAAAAAACTTCCTCTACTATAAATAGAGGTCATTTCTGATGTTTCAAACCACACCAAAACAATACCAAATCCTTGTTTTCTCACTCTCCCTCTCTTACTTCAATTTCAAGTCACAATGGAGCAATTTGGGGATTCTTGAAACCAGAGCAAAAACCACTCAAATAACTATCGAAACACATCATAAATCATCTATTGGAGGTGTTCAAACATTCATCCTCATTGTACAACACCAAAATCAGAAAGTCAACCTCCAAAACCTCAAATTTTGACTTTTCTGCATTTTCAAGCCATGTCTTGATCCAATCACTTTAAAAACCAAGTAACCCTTCAAATACTCTCCAAATATCATCCTTAAGCTGTTCCAACAAGTGTCCCTCAACTGTAACACCATTTGAGTGAGTTACCATTTTGGTCACTTTTGACACTTTTGCAAGAAAGAGCCCGTTCTTGTTCCTGAGGTTTCCAGCTGGTTCTGATCACCCTAAAAGCTTCTAAGGGATCAATCAAGAGTGTCTAAGGCATTAGATTACTTTTGGCACAAGTATTTTGAAAGATAGCACAAGGAGCTTCAAGAGGTAAGTGCATAACAACTTGAGCTCTTTAAAATATGCATTGCTTTGATGTCCATTGATCATGAACATGTCATACATATCATATGTGTTGTGTTTGAACCAATTTACCATGCTATTATTGCTTGTATGATGTGGTAGCATAGAACTTACAGATTTTGGCCTATTTTGAAACCACTATCGGGGTTTAAAATGTAGGCATCTTTAGAAAATTCTGAAACCACCATTAGATTCCTCATGAAATTCTAGGTAGGATCCATCTAAATTTCATCCAATTTCATGGAGAAATGAGGGAGATATGATCCTTCTTGCATTTGAACCAAAACTTGAAAACTTGGGCAAGCCAGCCATGGCGCCCTTTTTGCTTGGCCTTGCCAGAAGGCATTCTAGCCTTATCAATTTATGGATGGGGGTGATACAATGGATGTATCACTACCCCAGTGGTAGCAGCGCATGTGTGTTTGGTTAGAGGGCGTGGATTCAACACCCACTCAGACCATTTTTGGTTCCTTATATTTTTTGCTATTTTTCTTATTTTTTATATTTTCTTAATTAATCTCAAAATTAATTTCTCCTTCAATTTTAATTATTTTTTATTGATTATTTTTTTCAAAATTCCCAAAAATATTGAAATATTTTATTCTACAAAAAAAATCAAATTTATATTATTTATTTAATATAGCTTGAATTTTTGTATTTAATTTCATTTTATTTGTTTTCAAACATTTTTAAAATGAGATTTCCACATTGAATTTTCAAATTCAATTGGATTCCAAGCTTCCATGTGATTAAACATGATTTTTCAAGACATTTTTCAAAATTTACAACTTGTTTTTAAATATATTTGATATTTTATATCATTTATTATTTATTTTTCTTTGAAAAATTATGTTTTAAAAGAAATTAGGGGTTTCACTTGATTTCAATATCATCAAAACACTTTTGGGCCTGTAATAGAGTGTAAGACACATCCCCTTTGTAAATAAACCATTTTTGGGCCTCAGTCATTGTATAAGTCCCGATACGATTTTCAAAATAACAGTGTGATCGCTGTTTTTCATCTGGGTAACTCCTTGAGTTGTAAGCTCCATCTCTTGTATAAAAATAACTTTTTGGGCCTCTAATAGAGTGTAAGACCCATCTTTTTATACATAAATAATTTTGGGCCTCAATCATTGTATAAGTCCCTCGGTGGTTTTCAAAATCACGGTTTAATCGTCGCCTTTTCAAATAAATCATCTGGGCCTCTCCTTGAGTATAAATCCCGTTGTTTCTTTCTTTACAAACACTTTTGGGCCTCTATTAGAGTATAAGACCCAACCCCTTTTTGTACAAAAACAATTTTTAGGCCTCTGCTATAGTATAAGCCCCACAACGTCTTTCGGTATCGCAGTGCGATCAATGTTTTCAAATAAATCATCGGACATCTCTTTGAGTTATAAGCCCCAAAAATTCTTTCAAACAAACTTTTCCTTAATTCAAGATTCAAGTTTCTTTAAAAACTTTCTTCAATTTCTTGAAACCCTAAAAGAGGCAATACAACTGTAGTCAATACAACAGATCACAATATGCTTGGGCTTATTCTCAGCAGGTAAGCCCCACCATCTTTTTCAATGCATATTTCTTATATATATATCTGTCAATATAAATTGTCTGTATATACTTGTGCATATCTTGCTTAGAGTTTTCCCCAACAGTTAGGTCTATGCTTAGGTCAAACCAGTGGTTACTTTACAACATAGTCAAAACTAGTTCCCCATAGGAAATTCCTTATACAGTCTTGCCTCCTCTTGGGCTTATACAATATGGAACAGAGAAAGGCATTATTCCTGATGAAACTTTTCTCAAGACTGTCAAACTTAGATATATATATATATATATATATATATATATATATATATATATATATATATATATATATATATATATATATATATATACAAGAAATTCATTTCCCAGAGAGGATTGATTCCCGGTGAAACCTCTTTTGAATTTCTTCAAACCTTAAAATTGTTCAACAAAGAAAGGATTATTCCCGGTGAAACTTTTCTTGAACTTTTCTTAGGCTTGGACCCACAGGCTTCCTAAAAGCATCCCCAGCCTCCTCTTGGGCTTAGTATAAGGACCAACAGGCTTCTTAAAAGTTCCTCAGCCTCCTCTTGGGCTTAATACAAGGACCCAAAGGCTTCCTAAAGGCATAGGACATAAATTAGTCATCTCTACTAGTTCAGTTCTCAGGAGAGTCAGAATTCCAAAACATCAAACCATTTTAGGGTTGATCTTCATCCCTTAAACCCTCAGCCTCCTCTTGGGCTTCATACATGCAGACTTGGACAGTCTCAGGCTCCTCTTGGGCATTATACAAAGATCATTCTCCAGCTAAGAGTCAACCTCTTCATTCAAGTAGACTTGGAAAGTCTCATTTCCTCTTAAATCTCACACAAACCCTTAAGTTTCCTAAAATCACAGGAAAAACCCATGATCATTTCATCAATACACTAAGTCTCCAGCAGAGTTGAAACCTCTAAGGTTTTCAAACTCAACTTTAAACTTTCCTGACCCCCCAACAAGGTGTAACATTCACCTTAAGAATCCCCAACCAGGGTCTATTTACCATCAACAAATCCCCAAGAGAATCAGAACCTCATGGCATTTGACATCTCAAACTCTTCCCTGATTCCCAATAAGAGTAAATCCCTTTGGATCCCCCAATACAATTTGGACCTGCTCCTGGATTTCCCCAAATCCTCAGCAAAGAGTTAGCCTCCTCTTAAGCTTCATATAAGAATTTCCCCATCCAGCCTCAATCTTGGACTTTGTACAAGACAAATAAGCTCTCCCCAGTGGAGTCATTCAGCCTCAATCTTGGGCTTTGTACAAGACAGATAAAACCCTCCAGTGGAGTCAGTTTCTTTTAGCTTCAACCTTGGGCTTTGATCAAGGCACACAAAAATCACCATCCCATCAGATGAGACCATGAGTCCACTCTGTCGGAGGACATTTCCTCTATACATCACAATTTAAAACAAACAATCAAAACCTTTTTCCAGATAATTGTTGTAAGTGGCACACTTGTTGATTCAAAATCCAAGCTGGAGTCCTTCCTTTATCATGGCTAAAATTCATCTTTCATCTAACTGCTGTAAGTGGCAAGCCTCTGGATTATTTACATCCAAGCCAATATCCCTCTCTTAGCATGAAAGATTCATAAGGAAAAAGTGGCATTGCTCTACACGGAGTTAAAGCTTTCTTCCTTCATCACCCTTATAAAGGAAATTATGGCATTGATGGATTCTATATAATCCCAGTTAAAGTAATTTCCCTTATAACCAATTAACAAACATCTGTAATGAATAGGTGAGATATCTCCCTTTAGAGATGACAAATTCTCTCTCAGTCACACCTTTTAGTTTCAATCTTGGGCTTTAAACAAGACACAAATACTCAGATAGCTTCAATCTTGGGCTTTGAACAAGACACCAAACATTTTCCTCCCATATAAATAGGAGGAACTACGACAAGGTTAGTTTTAGATATCTTCCCTTTCCTTTCTAGCTTCATAGGATAAATAAGAAATCAGAAAGTAGCACCCAATTCCAACCATTGCGGTAAGGTGGTCGCGTCACCGAAAAAAATCGAATGCTACAGGTGGGTCTAGAGATGCATCTTCGAAAATATGGGATATTTTTTACTTTTCGCCAAGGGTTTAAGAGAACCTATAAGGGTGGGAAAAGAAATTTCCTAAATCATTATCATCCACATTTCTCTTCATAAGTGCACTCAGTTCTTCTACAATCAAAACGACAAAGAAAGATGAGAGTTAATTCTCATGATTAAAGTCTCTTTGGATACTAATACAAACCATTATATTACCTAAATAGATATGCTTCTCGAGAAATCACTTGCACACATAGAAATAAACTTAATTTTTGTTGTCAATGTTGTTTTTTAGTCGTTATATTTTGCATTAAATAGTAAATAATCAGATATATCTTCGAAGACTTTAATCATTTATTTTAATTAGGGCACAAGTGGGTTTCTTAACTTGTGCCCTAGGAACTAAAGTTAGCATTACCCTTTTATTAATAGAGAATAAATGTATAAACGGCCTAATATGTTATAAAAAAATATAATATCATTATTAATTGATTACATAATATAATCCAAAATCCACTTAGAAGGACTTGACTGAGGTGGATATATAGCATTATATATTGGTAATCCAAATACTTATATATTTTAGGCTTAATTAATATTTCCAATTGCTCGATAAGTTTGATCAGGCTTCCAACCTACAGGGATCACATTATTAGTCACAAACCTTTTTCCATACTCAATTGTTGTTAGCCTAATAGAAAATGGCGCACTTAATGGCGCGCCTTTATTAATTTTCCAAACAACACCCGATGATTGTTGCATAGCTTCCCTAAGCTATCGAGTTTTCTTCTTTGAGTTAAACTATTTTGAGATTACCATCCCCATCCTCATATTCAATAACAATTGCAAAATAATATTGGGTATATTGCGGTGAGAATCGAATATCAAGATATTGAATTAACTTGAATCACAAATCTTTAAATATTCACCACCGAGCTATGATTTATCCAAAGGAAAGGGTAAAGATCGAAGAAAACCCTAAGTGCAATATGTAAAAATAAAGCTGAGAGAATCTAAGGTTCGGGGGTTGGTTATACCTAGAGAAGATGTTAGCATATTAAGTATCTGTAATACTCTACAGGAACTTCTTGTTAGTATTTGTGTTATGTTATTGTTTGCTTGCTAAGGAAAAGATGTTAAGGTAAAGACCTAGGGTATATACTAAGTATACTCGCCAAGACATCGCATCTCGTGCCTACGTATCCTAACTAGGACGGAATCAGAGCATTCATAGTTCACCTCACTATGGGTGAGTCTCAATCGCACTGGGGCGAGAGATAAGGGAGTTAGTTGTTAGTGAGCTCGCCAAGGATAAGGATCCTTGTGCCTACGTACCCTCATTAGGGAATGAGGAATCAGAGCGTCCGTAGTTCACCTAACTACGGGTGAGGAACTCTTGACTGTGGTCAAGGTTCCAAGGGGGAGTAAGTGTTCATAACCATGACATTTACATAGAGTGCGGCGACTCTAATCCTAAAGCTAGGATAAAAGGGATGAAAGGAGTATGCTAGGTTAAGCTATCCTAAACATGACATGGCAGTCAACTGGGAATCTTTTCCTTTAGAATGTAGACATAGGTAAACAACATCAATGGAATACAGAGAAAAGTCTTAAAGCATAGAAGATAATAATCATGAGTGAATGGTGATGAGCAAAAAATAATGAAAACAAAGATAGTCAGTGTAAGAATCAAGATTGTACAAATATAACCTAGTCTCCAAATGAAAATATCTGAACCGCAAATTCACAAAGTTAGTGGTTAAGCCGATTAAAGAAATTAGTTAACAGAAATTAAAGAAAATTTGAATGATTAAAGATTAAAAAAAACCTAAATACTTCATTTCTAAACACAAATTAAAATTAAAAGAAATAAAAAACAAAGATTAACTAAGAAGATATTTTGTTGGAGTTTTTTTTTATATTAATAATTAAACTAATAATATAATTAATTCTATTAATAAAATAAATATAAGAAAACATAATTAAAACGTTACTAAATTAAAATATATTCTTTACAAAAGAAGAAAAAAACCTTAAAAAATTAGTTAAAAGAAAATCTAAAAAAAAGAGAGAAATCTAAATAAATTTGAGCCAGGGGGTGTCATAGCTGGTGTGGTGTGAGTAATAATCTGATGGGCTTAGAGGCCCAGAGTGAAAATAACTTATGGCTAGAGGGAATGTGCAATTGTGTGCATGGGGGTACAGAAGGCGGATTGTCATGGGCCTAGCCCTAAACCACATAAGAAGCAAGTTAATAAGGGATTCAAAAAAAAAGGTACAACCTCAGCATCTGATTCGCACGAAGCCATACGCACCTCTTCCCCTCTTTCTCTTTCAAATTCATCACGCTTCTTCTCTCCTCAAATTCATCACGCTTCTTCTCTCCTCAAATTTATCACGCATCTGCTTCAATTACTTCCTCCGTCTTTCTCAACGTGGCTAGATGGTGGACGATGGGTATGTTGGGTGTTGTTCGGTGGAGGCCGGTGGGAAGTTTGAATGGGAAGAAGGTGGCACATAAGCTTTGCGATCTGACGATGGAGTTATTCCAGCGAGTTTTGGGGCGGTGATCCGTATTTGTTGTTTGATGTTCTTTGCCGGCGGTTCGCGATTTACAAGGTTGGAGTAATGAGGGTGGTGCGAACGGAGGGAATTTGTTGTTTTGGTTCAGAGTTTTTCACGGCGGATCCTCGTGTGTGCAGGTGTGTAACGGTGACACAATGGGTGATAAGTGGTGAATAACAGAAGCTGTTGTTGATGTTGTTACCTTGAGAGAAAATATCAAGATTCATAATGGAAGACATGGAACTCCATGGAAATAGCTTGAACAAAGCTTAACTAACAAGAAATGTGCATAAGGAAGAAGAGAATGAAGTGTAAATGTAGCATATATTCACTTAGCTTGTTTACAACAATGAGATGATCTTATATACTACAATAAGAGCTGCATCATAGCATACTAAAAACCTACTGCATATGATCACTTCTCAACAGTTAGTTATGGTTGTTACAAAGGGTAGTTAGATTACTTGTACAATAAGCTACTGCATTATCTCCTAATATTGCATCATTTAACACCCTCCCACAAGCTTGACCATGATAGATGTCTATCATTCCAAGCTTGGACACAAAGGCTTCAAACTTTGGTGGAGCCATAGGTTTTGTCAGAAAATCAGCAAGCTGTTCTTGTGTTGAAATTGGTAGGAGCTTCAAGATGTTTTGTTGGACTTTCTCTCTAACAAAGTGGCAATCAATTTCCAAATGCTTTATTCTTTCATGGAAAATAGGGTTTGAAGCAATGTGGATAGCACTTTGTGAGTCACAATAGAGAACAGGTTGTTTAGTGTTTTCAATACTCAGGTCATGCAGCAAGTATAAAATCCATTGCAATTCACAAGTGGCAGTGGATAAGGCACGATATTCAGCCTCTGAAGATGATCTAGAGATAGTTGGCTATTTCTTAGCTCTCCAAAAGACAAGGGAATTGCCAAGGAAAAAGAGAAAACCAGTTGTAGATCTTCTTGTATCATGACAACCATCCCAGTCTGCATCAACATAGCCTCTTATTTGTGCTTCTGAACTTCTAGGGAACATGAGACCTTTCCCAGGATTTTGTTTCAGGTGTCTAATCACCCTGCAAGCAGCCTTATAGTGGGTGGTGGTGGGAGAATTCAGAAACTGACTGAGTTGTTGAGTGGTAAGAATGATATCAGGTCTAGTGGTGTTTAAGTATAGGAGCTTGCCAATAATTCTCCTATAGGCTGAAATGTCTTCAAAAGGTGGACTGTTGTCTTGATGTAAATTCAAAGAAGGATCAAGAGGGGTTGAGGCTGGTTTTGAACTAAGGAGCCCTGATGATTCAAGAAGATCTAAACAGTACTTTCTTTGAGATATACATATGTCATCTTTAGAATGAGCCACTTCTAATCCCAAGAAGTACTTAAGGATGCCAAGGTCTTTAATTTTGAAGTTGTGATCAAGAATAGATTTGATTCTAGAAAATTCAGGAAGAGAATTTCCAGTGATGATTATGTCATCCACATAAACAAGGAGGGCAGTAAAATCAGATCCATGCTTGAGAGTGAATAAGGAATAGTCTGAAGTGGACTGATGATATCTTTGTTGTAACAAGAGAAGAATCAACTTCTCATACAATTTTCTACTTGCTTGTTTAAGACCATATAAGCTCTTTTGAAGCTTGCAAACAAGGCCTTGCTTAGCCACAACACCATCAGGAATGGACATGTAAACATCTTTCTGCAAGTCACCATGCAAGAAAGCATTGTTGACATCCATTTGATGGATGTGCCACTGCTTAAGAGAGGCAAGGGCTATGAGGGTTTTGACTGTAGTGAGTTTTGCCACAGGGGAGAATGTGTCAAAATAATCCAAACCTTCTATTTGGTTGTATCCTTTGGCTACCAACCTGGCCTTGTACCTTTCAACTGAGCCATCAGCTTTATATTTAACCTTGTAAACCCATCTGCTGCCTATAAGCTTCACATGAGGAGGTTTGACCACAAGTTGCCAAGTATTGTTAGCAGATAAAGCTGCTAACTCAGCTTTCATAGCTTGAATCCAACAATCATGCTGACAAGCTTCTTTGTAAGTCTTTGGCTCAACACACTTGGTAATAGATAGATCAAAAGATTTATGAACAGAAGATAAATTGTCAAAAGAGTGATAGGAGGAAATGGGATAGGGAGTACCTGAAGATGATGATCCTGAATGACTTGTAGAGGAACTGCAGACATAGTCATGTAGATAAGATGGAGCATGTTTTTGTCTAGCAGGTCTGGTGGTAGTAGGTTCAGTGTGAGCAATAGGAGGTGTGTTGGTGGTTGTAGGGTCAGAGGTAGGATTTTGTGGTTGGGATGTGTTCAAGGGATCATGTTCAGGTGGTAATGTATTATGTGTGTCATTTGTGTTAGAGGAGTTAGTTGGTGTATAATAGGTCCAGGTAGGTTTGGAAGTGGGAGAATGGTATGGAAAAATGTGTTCATGATGGGTGGTGTGTCTGGAAATAAACACTTTATTTATAGTTATATCTAAAAGTAAGGATCCTTTCATGCCAGCTTTATAGCCAAGAAAAATGCACTTTCTTGCTCGAGGGGCAAGTTTAGTTCTGTGAGCTTGCGATGTAGATGCATAGGCCAAAGAACCAAACATTTTGAGGTCATTCATGTCAGGGTTTTGGTTGTGCATAATGAAATAAGGAGATTTGTTGTCTAGAATGGGGGTAGGTAGTCTGCTCATGATAAAGGATGCATGTAATACTGCATAAGACCAGAATGGTTTAGGCAAGTTGGATTGGTATAGCAGGGCATGGGCAATATTCAGAATTTGTTGGTGTTTTCTCTCAACACGACCATTTTGTTGAGGAGATTCCACGCAACTAGTTTGATGTGTAATGCCATGGTTATTGTAAAAGGAAGGTATATTAAATTCTGGTCCATTATCAGTTCTTATGGCTTTAACTTTAAGGTTATATTGTGTAAGGATGAGGGAAATGAAATTGATGACATTTTGTCTGGCCTCACTTTTGTTTTTCATGAGTTTGAGCCAGGTAAATCTGCTGCAATCATCTATGGCAGTCAAGAAATAGGTATGGCCATGGATGAAGGGTATGGCAATTGGTCCCCAAATGTCAAAATGGATAAGATCAAAAGGTTGTAAGGCTTTATGTGTGCTATTTGAAAAGGGTAACTTTTTCTGTCTAGCAAAATGGCATACATCACATACAGATTTTGGATCAACTTTAATAAAAGGGAAAGCAGAATGTAATGTATTCATACATTGGTCAGATACATGTCCAAGTCTAAAATGCCAAATGGCTTGAGTTGGTAAGGAAATGGAATTTGAACTAGAGCTAGAGCTACATACTATCTTATTGTCCATGACTAAGTAATACAAATCCTGTACTTTGTCACCAGAACCAATCATCTTCTGTGTCCTCCTTTCCTGAATAAGACAATTAGAACCATTAAATTCAACTGTGCAGTCAAGTGAGTGGCATAGTTTAGAAAAAGAAATGAGATTTAAAGAGAAGGATGGAACATAAAGCACATTGGTCAAAATGAAGGCAGAAGAAAACTTAATAGTGCCAGCATGCTTTGCAATGGCAAATTGGCATGTAGGCATTCTAACCTGAATGGGGGGAATTTCAACATAAGAGTGAAACCAGTTTAGTGAACCACACATATGGTCACTAGCACCTGAGTCAATGATCCATGAACCCAAAGAGAAATTCTGGCATGAAATAGAATGAGACACAACAAAAAATTGTGGATTACCTGATTTAATACTCACTGAGTTAACTTGATTTGAAGAAGATGCCTGAGAAATGGTTGATTGTTGGAGCAATTGCATCAGTTGGTCATACTGCTCAGTGGTGATAGAAGGAGAGACAGTCTTGGCATCAGAAGCTTGTGGATCAGGTTCTGAATCAGGATCATTTGTAGATGAGTGGTTAGCATATTTCTTTTGCATATGAGGGGGATAGCCATGTTTAGCATAAATGTTATCAATGGTGTGGTTAGTTCTACCATAGTGAATACACACTCTATTATTGGTTTTGCCATAAGAGTGTGAAGCATGTGATTTACCCTTGTATATTTGTGAATCAGTGGCATTAACAAGGGAAGTGGGATCTTCAACAGGATGAAGATTACCTTGTCTTTCATGTTGAAGAACCATGGAAAAAATCTTGGTCATAGGAGGTAAAGGATCAAGAAAAAGGATTTGAGACTTAACTACATCAAATTGAGGGTTTAAACCAGTCAGAAATCTAATGGCATATAAAGTCAGGTGGTTCTTTCTAGCATTACGCATAGCTTGACATGAACATCTAATGCGACATGAACAATAAGGGATAAGAATATAAACCTCAAGCTCTTCCCATAGAACTTTAAGAGCAGAGTAAAATTCAGTGACAGATTTGGAATCTTGCTGCAGGCTATACACTTCTTGCATCAATTCAGAGATACGTACCAAATCTTCTTGAGAGAAACGTTCCTTGAGATCAATCCAAACATCAATGGCATTCTCCATGAAGATGATGGATTGGGCGATGGAATCAGAAACTGAGTTGATAATCCAAGATAAAACAAGCATGTTGCAGCGATTCCATGCGCGGTAAAGAGGATCAAAATTATCTGTAATGGGATCAATGGTGCCATCGATGAATTCAAGTTTCATCTTGCCACCAAGAGCACGACGCATGGAACGAGCCCAAGAATGGTAGTTGGTGCCATTAAGTTTTGGTGAAACAGTAACAGAAGAAGGTCCATCACTTGGATGAACAAAGAAAGGACTGGTTTGATCGAGTTGCAGATTGGTAGATTGTGAGCGTTTGGGTGGAGACATAAAGAAGGAAAAGGAAATGGATCGAAAGGCTCAAGATACCATGTTAAGATTCATAATGGAAGCCATGGAACTCCATGGAAATAGCTTGAACAAAGCTTAACTAACAAGAAATGTGCATAAGGAAGAAGAGAGTGAAGTGTAAATGTAGCGTATATTCACTTAACTTGTTTACAACAATGAGATGATCTTATATACTACAATAAGAGCTGCATCATAGCATACTATAAACCTACTGCATATGATCACTTCTCAACAGTTAGTTATGGTTGTTACAAAGGGTAGTTAGATTACTTGTACAATAAGCTACTGCATTATCTCCAAATATTGCATCATTTAACAACAAACAAGGGTGGTTCCAAAAGGTGGAAGGGTGATGTGAGGTAATGGTCGCGAATTTTTTTATCCGAAAGAAGGTGAGTTCCTTTTTTTTATGTATCCAGAATTTTCCTCCTTTTATGTATCCTTATTTTAATCACAAAACCTTGTTTATTTTGAAGTCTAAACTTGGTTGTGATCAATCACTTTCCATGGCAGGTTTTGGGAGATGTTATGGTGTATTGTCCTTGTTTTGGAGAAGAGTTGTAGGATGCTGCTATCTATTTTGATCGCAAGTTTTGTGTAGGGCACGGTTGTTCTATCATTTTCACTACAGACTGTGTTGTTTGTCTTGTTGTGTTTTTGGAGGTTCAATTGCTGCAGAATGGGTTGTTCAGTAGCATGAAGTAGTGGATGCAGGTTTTTGAATAGGTGTTTTGAGCTGTGTAAGTTTAGCAGGTGGTTTTATTTTGTAGTATGGTCAAAGTTGCAAGATGTGGTATTGGCATGTAGTGTAGAGTGTATGGTACGGATGGTGTAGGTTTTGGATAGGTGTTTTGTGAATTTTCCTTATTGTGATAACATGGATCAATGGGCTTTTGTATGATTTTTTTTATATAATGGACATTTATAAAAAAAATAATATGTGGGCCTAGTATAAAATAATAGTAAAATATGCTTTATTCACAAAAAGGTGAATCTTTTAAAGTTGAACATGTTTTTGTAATAAGCAAATGAGCTTTTGATATGGCAATTGAAAAGAATGAATGAATTGGATTTTTTTTATCAAAATGGATATAGATTGAACAATGATGAATTTGAAAAGTGGATATGGAAAATGATCAATTGAATAAAATTTGGACAATGGTTTGGATTGGCACAATGATTCTAAAGTGGATTAACAAGAATGGATGAGGGCTAACTTGATATTGAAAATGGTCAGGAGAATGAATTAAAGAAATAGATTATGGATAAAGCGGATAACAACATGGATTAGGATATAGACATAGTTATGCAAGTGGACAGTTGATTTTCAAAAGTGGATAGAATGAGTGATGAATTGAAGTGGATGTTATCATGAAAATGGTTATTGAAGTTTGACAACATCTTGAAGAAACACACTGAACATGGATACTCTGCAACTTGATTTCGTTTGATAACCTAAACCTGCACAAAACCCTGACGTGGACCCCCAAACACAAATCTCTTGAATTCAATCCACACTTGTCCTCAAAATAGCCCATGACACAGATGACCTGAGATATGAACTGGGGCGACTGCACCAAAACCCTAATTGAAAGTGAAATGGTTCTGATGATTATCCAACTTGTAACAACCGCCTTTGCCACGACCTGATAACTTGATACTAAAATAAACCAACCATTTGACCAAGGTTATGCCAAACTTCCACTGAATCTCAAACCACACCGCACACACCCTTGACCTGATAACCTTGCCTGTTCCTTGATTCAGCCTTACAAGACCTGAGCTTCGAAGAACTTGTGATGAAACCAAATTACACTGACTTATTGAAGAAGAGAGGTCTCATAAGAGTATGAGAAACTTGGTTGTCCTGAAGTCTCTTGAAGCAAACCTTAATTCCACGGGTGAGACAAAAAACAAAACCTGATAATTTGGTCAGTTATACAATATGGTTGACCTAAAATGTTATGCAAAAGATCAAAGAATCTAAGGGTAAAATTTAGAGTATGACAGGGTAGATCCAGATTCAACATGAAAAGTTATCGACACACCAAGGTAGTTGCATGTAACTCTGCACAAAAAACAGTCGAGAAAATAAAACAAACATATATAAAAATTGTTAAAAAGAAATAGATAGGGTACCTTTGATATTGGACAGGTACTTTTCCAGCATTTCTTAGCTTTTCACCTTGACCTGAAATTGCCATGGAACCAAAAGCTTTTCCACTCAAATAAAAATAACGATCACAATCAGGACACTCATCAGTAATAACTACACCCTCCGGTCACTATTATAAGCAAATTTACCTTTTTGTGGTACATTTGACTATTAATGTATCTAGTGCATATATAGACTAGATACATTAATAGTCAAATGTATCGCAAAAAGGTAAATTTTCTTATAATAGTGACCAGAGGGTGTACACTAATATGAGGGTTGCCTGAGCAAGTGGGATTTCCAATGCACTTCACTTGAAATTAAAATAATAAATGCCAATAAGTGAATTATTAATAAAAATATGGGTAAATATGTTTTTGGTCCCTATAAATATCTCACACTTAATTTTTAGTCCTTATAAAAAAAAACATATTTTGATCTCTACACAAATTTTATGCAAGCAATTTTAGTCCTTGCTATTTTCTAAAATTTTGAAAACTATTTTATTACCCTTAAACTTTTAAATTTTTTAATATTTTTTTTCATACGTGTTTAGAGTACTATATAATATTTCTTTACCAAATTATAAATTTTTTTAAAATGAGAAGAATTAAATATGAATTTTTTAAATTTCAAAAAATAATGATAAAAGTAATGAAATTTTCGACTTATAAATTACAATTTGAGTTTCTTTTTTATCGAAGAACTTTTTATAACATTCTAAACATATCAGCAAAATAATCATTCAAAAATACACATTGATTTAACAGTAGGGACTAAAACTACGTGCATAATTATTTTATAGGGACCAAAACACGCTATTTTTTTAATAGGGACCAAAAATTAAATTTGGTAATTTTATAGGGACCAAAAACATATTTAACCCATAAAAATATTTAATAACTTTCAAATAAGTTCAAAAATAAATACTAAGGGTCTGTCTGATTCTCTTTCCAAAAATAGTTTTTAATTTTTAAAAATTTAAAAATTAAAAATTTGTTTGAATATAAAATTTTGTAAAATAGTTTTCAAAAATTGTTTGCAATTTTGCTGTTTTAAAAACTAAAGGCTTAAATGTACTTTTGATCCCCCTGTTTTGGTTTTTTCACAGTTTTAGTCCCCTTATTACAAAACCTGCGATTTTGGTCCTTAAATTTTGATGGTCTTTGCAATTTTGTGGTCCCCTCCAATTTTGATCCAACTGTTCATGCACTGTTCATGTACGGTCATGCACTGTTCATGTACAGTTTTGGATCAAAATTGGAGGGGGACCACAAAATTGCAAAGACCATCAAAATTTAGGGACCAAAATCGCAGGTTTTGTAATAGGAGGACCAAAAGTGCAAAAAATCTAAACTAAGAGGACCAAAAGTGCATTTAAGCCAAAACTAAAATACTGAAACCCCAAAAATCACTTTTTGTTTGCAATTTTACTTTTTAATTTTGGAAAAACACATAGAAACATGCCACTTTTCATTAATGGCATAAACATAATAATTGTGAATTTAAAAATAATTAGAACATATATATGTCGTTGGATTAAAGTGTGGAGAATAACAAGATTCGAATTTTTTTTACTATCATTATTTATAAAAAGATTTCAGTGACTTTGAATAGTTTTTTCTTTTATTATTATTATTATTATTATTATTATTATTATTATTATTATTATTATTATTATTATTATTATTATTATTATTATCTTTTTCTTTTATTATTATTATTATTATTATTATTATTATTATTATTATTATTATTATTATTATTATTATTATCCTTTTCTTTTATTATAATAATATCCTTTCATTTTTATGAGGAAAATAGCTTTTTGTATTGATTAAAAATCTAACAAATTATAATAATGAGAAAAATATATATATATATATATATATATATATATATATATATATATATATATATATATATATATATATATATATATTATTTTAAAATATATTTTAAACAGTTAAACTTAGAGTCTCGTGAATTAATTAGCTCAAAAGATAATGACATAGTAACAAAAATAGACAATTTTATTATAAGAAAAAAGCCTAATTAAAATATATAATATGTTAAATTTATTAACATATTTTTATATGTTAAATATTAAGCCAAATTGCAGTTTTAGTCATTTGATTTTATCTGATTTATGAAATTGATTCCCTTATATTTTAATATAAATAATTTTGGTCCACCTCCCATACTTTTACCTTTTAAAATTAACGGTGGTTCTATTTTTAAATGATAAATTTCTTGTAAGACATGATAAATTATCATATATAAATTTATTGTAAAATTCATAAATAAAAATATTAGTTAAAAAACGAAATCTCATCAATTTTTAAAACAAAATCATTTTCAAATATAGAATCACCACCAAACAAATTTTTTATTTTCGCTTTTCTATATTTTCAAAAATTAAATTATCAAACAAACGTGAACCACAACCTTTGTCTAATTTATAGATGAAAGGGTTTCTGGCTGATATTATTGAGTTGAATGGAGGCAAACCAACAGCCTTTTCGTATCCACAAGCACCACCTACATAATTTTTTTTCTTCTAAAAGCCATTCATTGATAACAAAAGAACTTTATAAGTGACCCTTTACAACCCAGCTTGCCAATTACAGACAGAAAGCTCCACAAAGAAGCAAGCCAGAAAACAACCCAAAGGACACTCCAAAAAGAAATTCAACATCAACTCTAAACTCAAAAATTAATCTCCTAAAGGATACATACAAAAGGAGAAGAAATCAGAGTTGGGATAAGAAGTTCTCCCAAAGCAGGGCCATTTCCAAACCAGAAGTTTAATGGACCAGCAGGCGTCTTCGAAATTAAAAGAACCTTCCGAAAAAATTAAGTTGTTCCTAACCCCCCAAAAATGCCATATAATGATCAACCAAACATAACCATACTTCAATCTACCATCTTCCGTTTGACCGCAACCACACCAGTCCGAAAAGAACTGAATAATATCTCCTGAAAAGAAGCTACCTACACCTATCCAATCACCAATCCTCTTCCAAATAGCCTTCACATGTGCGCAATCGAAGAAAGAGTGCGCCAAATCCTCTTCTTGAGAATGACAAAACACACACAAAGGATCCGACACTACGCACCGTCTTCTAATTAACTCCTTCTTCGTAGCTAGCTTTGAACACAATACTTTCCAACCAAAGCATTTCAATTTCAAAGGAATTCTAATCTTCCAAAGGATGATGAACGCCTTTCTTAGCTGATAAGAAATCCCAATGTCATTACAAAATGGAACTAAAGACTGATACACATCCTTCACTGACAGAGTTACACTATTGCCTCCATACCACTCAACCATATCCGATCCTTCCAGAACAGGGCTGCTATCTCTCAAAAAAAGTTTCAACTCCTCTAATCTGCGACAATCAGTATCAGACTCCTGCTCAGAGAATCCCTTCAACTCCCAAAACCAACTTCTATTTGTCCATCTACCCATATCAAAGATAGCTACCTCTTTGATCTTGTTGCAGCTGTACAGGTCTGGAAATAAATCTGATAAAGACCCTCCCTTACACCAGTTAGCATGCCAGAAAGAAGTTTTCTTCCCATTCCCAATCACCACCCTCAACTTATCCTTCAAAATGAAACCTCTGCTAGCAGCATATTTCCCACACAACAGAATATCCTTCCACCACTGTGAAGCCTGGCCCTTAAGGATTTTGTTATCGTTGAGGACATGATCTTCTATAAATCTATATCTATCCACAAGAACAGATTTCCAAAGCGACTCCGATGATTTAAGAACCCTCCACCTCCATTTAGACAATAATGCTATGTTAAATTCTTCCAACCTTTTAATACCCAAGCCACCCTCTTCCTTAGGCAAATAGACCTTAGCCCATTTAACCCAATGAATCTTAGATTTCTCCTCAGAGCCTCCCCACAAAAACCTGCTTCTAATCTTATCAATCTCCCTCAGCACCCCCTTAGGCGCCCTATAAAATGACAACCAAAAAATAGGCAGAGAAGATAAAACAGAATTGACAAGAGAAAGCCTACTTGCCATGTTGAGCAACTTCCCTTTCCACCCTGCTAGCTTCTTCTTTATCCTATCAACCAATGGTTTCCAGCCTGCAACTCTTCTAGGATTAAAGCCCAGAGGGATACCCAGAAAATTGAAAGAAGAAGATTCCATCCTGCAAGAAAGGAACACAGCAGCCGCCTGAATAAAGTGAGGACTAAGGTTAATTCCTATGACCCTGCTCTTGGCAAAATTAACCTTGAGCCCTAAAACCAATTCAAAGCCCCTAAGCAAGGCTTTAATGCTCCATAAATTGTCCCACGTTCCTTCTCCGATGATCAATGTATCGTCTGCGAACTGTATCAGATCAGCTTGAGACTTCTTTCCAAAAATAAATCCTTTGAAAGATCCCCTAACCACTGCTGATCTCATCATACAAGCAAGACCCTCAGCCACAATGTCAAATAAAAAAGGAGAGCGCGGATCTCCTTGCCTTAAGCCTCTTTCCACTTTAAAATCCATCATCGGGCTCCCGTTAACCAAGATAGAAATGTGACTCGAGAATATAGTGGCCTCCATCCATCTGTTCCCAAACCCCATTTTTTTAAACATAAATCGTAAAAAGCTCCAACTTACGCAATTGTACGCCTTTTCGAATTCAACCTTGAAAAGAAGACACTCTTGCTTATCTCTAGTAGCCTTGTCTACCACTTCATTAGCAATAACCACGCCATTTAACAATTTCCTTCCAGGCACAAAACCTGATTGATTATCAGAAATAAGATTTCCAATCACCATCTTCAACCTCCCCGCCAAAACCTTAGCCAGAATTTTATACAAACTATTAACTAAACAAATCTGTCTATATTCACCCAAGGACAAAGGTATCTCAACTTTGGGAATTAAAGTGAGAAAGGAAGAGCAGACATCCTTAGGCAGGAAAGCAAACTCAAGGAAATCAGAGATAAGCTTAATGATATCTACCTTCAAAAAGTTCCAACATCTTTTAATGAAACAAAGACTAAACCCGTCAGGCCCCGGACTTTTGCTCCCTTTGCAACTCCACACTGCAGCTTTGATTTCCTCCTCAAGAAAAGGTCTCTCCAAACAAATAACCTTCTCCTGAGATAAGCAACCAAAAGTACAACCCTCTAAGATTGGTCTGTTAGCCTCTCTCTCAGTGAATTGCTCCTTAAAAAAACTTCTAACAGCTTCTTTAACTTCCCTAACCTCTTCCACAATACCGTTTTCCGTCGTAACTCTTCCTATAAACTTTCTTCTCAATCTCCCTTTTATCCAACTATGAAAAAATTTAGAGTTAGAATCACCTTCGTTCATCCACTTCAGGTTAGACTTCTGCCTCAGCATCTTTTCTTTATCGTTGATCTTCTTCCACAAATCTTTACACGCCTTAGCTCTTCTTTCAACCCATATAGGCACTTCCTCCTCAGACACCTCTGCCAACTGCCCATCAGCCATATTCAGAACGTCAATGTCTTCCTCCATCTTAAGATCAATCCATCCAAACACCTCCTTATTCCACCTTACCAACTTCTTCTTAAGGATCCTAAACTTTTCTTTCACAACAAAATCACTTCTCCCTCTAATCTCCATCTCTTTCCACTCCTTTTCCACAAAGCCTATAAAATCTGGATTGTCAAACCAGCAGTTGTTAGTCTTGAATGGTTTAGGTCCCCAATTGGATTCCTTTATACTCATCCAAATTGGAGCATGATCCGATATATCTCTTTTGCCTATCAACTGATTAGAAACTCCCCACTTCTGAACGATTTCTGCATCCACCAAAAACCTATCTAAACGGCTCATAGCAGCTCCACCTCCTCCAAACCAAGTAAATTTACCACCTACTACCGGCAGATCAATTAAACTCATCTCTGCAATAAACCCGTTGAAGCCATTCAACTCAGTATGATTGACCAAATTATTCCTTCCCCTTCTCTCTGAGACCAAGGCTGTGGCATTGAAATCTCCACCCACGATCCAAAGGCCACCAGATAAAGACTTCTTACACTCATAAAGATCTCTCCACAACTTCTTTTTAGCTCTCTGCAAACAACCAGAATACACATTCACCACCGTAAAGGAAATCTTCTGCCAGATCAAATTAACACCAAGAAAACCCTCACCTCTAAAAGAAAAAACCACTTGGATAACATCAGGATTCCAAATAGTAATTAACCCACCTGATTGCCCATTAGCTCCAACAAAAGACCATTCAACACTGTCCTGGCTCCACATACTTCTGATAGTATTATCTTCAACCTTTTCCATCTTGGATTCTTGTATACAAAAAATGTCAGCTTTTCCTCGACTAATAATGTCTTTGATCCTTCTTCTCTTTGCCGCAGATCCCCGCCTCTAATGTTAAGAGCTCCTATAATCATCGCTTCTTAACAGATTTCGCCTTCAAACCCTCCCATTTCCTTCTGTCTTCTGCCTCAAGTTCTTCCAACTTCTTAAAAATCTCTTCGACTTATCATTTGCCTTCACCCCCATCTCGTTCATAACTCCCGAAAGCTTCTCTCCCACATTAGAATCCAGCTTCTTCCAAAAATTCTTGTTGCAGATAATCATATCAGAATCCGATAATTGATCGCAGCATAAAATCGCTCCTCTAGAAAAATATTCAGAATCCTCTTCTAGACTTAGACGAGAATTAGGGTTCATGTTACCTCCACCATTAGATTTGGGAAATTTGTTGAGCACTCCAAAGTACAATGGTTGGGAAAACTCCTCAATAGGATCAACTGACTCCTCTTGGCCCACACTGTTCACCCGGCCCAAATTCCTCTTAATTTTTGCTTTGGGTCTTCTACGTACTGGCCCAATAATCTCAGATACCTTTTTCCACTTCTCTTTTTTGTTAACAGAAAAACCTCCTCTATTAAAGTGCTTCTTGCTACAACCTATAACCTCCTGACACCCTACTTCCTGCGCCGTCTCAGCTACTACCAATGAAACATCATTATCAACTGAACAATTTTCTAAGCCACCTGTCACTTTAGCATTTCTGACTCCTACGACAACCGTGTCGAAAAGGGAAAAGTTTCCCAATGCCTCTGCTTCCACTGCTGCACTCTGCAAAGGCCCCACCTTCACAGACGAATCAACATCACTACTGCCAAAAACCATTCTCACCCTATCCTCCGTTGACGTCAATCCCACCTGGGAACCTTCCTTCTCCGGCGAGCCCCCCTCTTCTACGTTGTCCGCTTCTGCGTCTTCGGACCAAACCGATCCCCCCTCCTCCTCCCCAAGCTGGCTCCAATTACACTCTGATTCTGAGGATGAGTTTAACACATTCGCTTCCTTGACATGCTTGTTGATAACAATTCTTAGCGGCCCATGATAATCTTCGCACATTTTAATCAAAAATTCCCTGCCATTTATCAAAACTCTGAAAGTTTCGTTGATAACTACAGCGCAGAAAGTTCTCACCATAAACCTTGCTACGTCCTTACACTCCCCCTTCAACGTATTCTCATACGAACACACATACCTCCCAACTGTCTTCGCCAAAACTTCAAAGAAATCGATATTCCAAGGGTGGCAAGGGATGCCGTAACAACGCAACCACGTTACCCTCTCTTTGTCCACCATCTCTTCTCTCCACTCTCTAATCTCCACGAACCATTGTTTCCACCACGTCTCTCCCTCACGAATCAAATCTCTAATCTCTCCCTCTTCTGATTCTTCAAGAAGACAAAGGTTGACCCCTAAAGGAGTTACTTTAATAGTAAAATTACCCTCCATCTCGAAATGAGTTCTGATGTTGTATGTCATCCCCGCTTCTCTAACGGTCCCGACGAAAGCCTTCCTGAGACTCCTCAATTCCTCCTCCTTTGCTTCGAACTTGAGATGGATCCTATCCTTTTGTTGTGTTACTCCTCCTCCCCTAGATCTTCCAGAGTTCACAATATCAGCGTAAGATTTAACTCCTCTAACGCTATCAAAATGAGCCTTCTTCCCTGGATCAAATGTAGCTTCATCGTTCCCATAACGCCCCTCACGTTGTTCGCCACACCCATAGTTCTTCTCTGCCCTGTTAAACCTCAGAATATTGGCATGTAATTTGACCCTATCAATGAAAATGTTATCCAACTTGATAGCCAATGTTCTAACATCAGCTACCTCCGTAAACCTCACAAACCCGAATCGTTTACCAATCTTGTTTCTCTTGGGTGGAATAACCACCTCCAAAGCCTTCCCATGCGCCATAAAGATATTGAATAGGTTCTTAGCTGAGACATTGTCTGGGAAATCAGAGATAAAGAAAGATTGAATCTCCTCTCCAATGAACTTGTTTAAACCTCCTTCTGGCTTGTAGATGTCCCAAGCTATGCTTCTTCTGCTTCTGGCGTTAACTTCCCTCCTCCTTGTGACCCTTACCCATTCAGCTCCCATGTTTATCCCGGTGAAGGCTGTTGATTATTTGTATCTTGCTCGTGCTCTTTTACAAAATATTGTTCTTACAAAATCAACCTAAGTTATTTTTCACTGAGATGTTTATTCCATATTCTACTTGGATTGTTAAGCCATCTGTTTATATCGAGTCACACCTACATAATTGATTAACATATCATTAAAACTATTTCAATCATTATTTTCACTAGGAAAAACTAAATGGGACAAAAATAAAAAGATACTTTTTATACCTTCACTCTCATCACCGTCTGGAGGTCCATACCAAGTAGATGAAAAATATGAATCTGATGAGAAGTTCGAAGTAACACTAACAAACTTTTTAGGCTTAAAATAAGACGAAGGGGTCACTAGGAATATTGAGAGTAAAGATGAGTATATGAGAAAAGCAGATAGTATGATGGAAAATAGTAAATGATATCAAATGATAAAGCAACTAAAATAGAAAAAAATGCAATATAAGGATTAACCCTCTTAGGAGATAGGAAAGTCTCTAGGAGAGTCGTTATTTTTCTGTAGCTCGGTTTTTGTGACGCGACCACTATCGCTTTTGGTGCTACTTTCTGATTTATGTATTCATCCTATGAAGCTTAAAAGGAAGGGAAAGATATCTCAAACTAACCTTGCGCGCAAGTGTTTTCCCTACAAATACGAAGAGATCTAGAATCAGGGGTGTAGCGTGCGATTTTTGTCGGTGACGCGACCACCTTACCGCAATTGGTTGAAATTGGGTGCTACTTTCTGATTTCTTATTTATCCTATGAAGCTGGAAAGGAAAGGGAAGATATCTAAAACTATACTTGCACGCAAATGTTTTCTTTAACAAATACTAAGAGATTGGGGGGTCCGGGGTCAGGTTATACAAAGGGGAGTTGTTAATTACCCAGTGTATATATGGTTATCCATAGATCTTGTGTGGCATGTTCTAATTCTTTCTGTTATTTACTGTTATAGGTTGGGAATGTTGAGAGAGTGTTTTTGTTGTTTTTGTGAAGGTACTGGACCTAAAGTTTTTGATATGTGTGCTCGCTAAGATTTCACAATCTTATGCCTACGTATTCCCGTAAAAATAACAGGGAAATCAGAGCAATCGTAGTTCCTCCTATTCTATGGGAGGAAAAAGATGTTTGGTGTCTTGTTTAAAGCCCAAGATTGAAGCTAAACACTACTACAAAACGCTAAAACAACAACGTCAGGCTTACAACGCATCCTTTTACGCCGTTGTAATAGGTTAAAAATTTCGCGCCCAGGCAAAAGCTTGGATATAAACAATCATTTAATGACGGCTGACTTGAACCACCGTAGTAATAAATAAAATGTAGCAAGCTTCGATTCCCTGCAACTACATTTTTTCCATTTTTAGAGTACATTTAGCGTGTGTCACTTAAGTCCATTATTTAAAAAATAAAATTGTAAATGATTTTACAATGGTTAAGATGAACAACCGTAGTAATAAATGAAATGTAACAAGCTTCGATTCCCTGCATCACATTTTTTCCATTTTTTAGGATACATTTAGCGTGTGTCACTTAAGATTCCACTACGATTTATTTCTCCAACCGAGATTAAAAGCTTTACTGATAAATTAAAACAAAACTTATTATGCATTTCTTTCATATGACGCCCTAATAAAAAAAGTGAGCCAGAGACGCTCTAACCTTTACCCTCTCCGTATCCATTCATTTGGAGCTCAAATATTGACCGTCTTCATTCATTTGCTTCTTCATCTTCAAAGTAAGGTACTCTTCAACATCTTCATTCCTTTTTTCTTGGTTTATGCTAAAAAATTGACCTTCTTCATTCATTTGCTTCTTCAGCTTCGAAGTAAGGTACTCTTCAACATCTTCATTCCTTTTTTCTTGGTTTATGCTCAAATATTGACCGTCTTCATTCATTTGCTTCTTCAGCTTCGAAGTACGGTACTCTTCAACATCTTCATTCCTTTTTTCTTGGTTTATGCTCAAATATTGACCGTCTTCGTTCATTTGATTCTTCAGCTTTGACGTACGGTACTCTTCAACATCTTCATTCCTTACGTTCATTTGATTACAACTTCGAAGTACGGTATTCTTCAATATCTTCATTCCTTTTTTCTTTGTTCATATTGTATATGCTCAAGTCAGAATGAGATGTTTCATATGCTTTACGTTTAGTATGAGAGTACATCTTCATTGATTTTTTTTTGTTCATATTGTATATGCATATGCTTGAGTTTTTGGATTAGATTTTGGTATGTCATTCACATTATTATACATGTATAAATTTCAGAAGTTGTAATGAATCGTAGTTGGATGAAAGCCAATAGATTAGGTCTGGTTTATGAGAACGGAGTTCGTGAATTCCTTGAATACGCTGATAAACATCTTCCCGGCAATAATGGTATCTTTTATTGTCCTTGTGTTGTTTGCGCGAATATCAAAAAGGGTACAAAGAAAGAAATACACAATCACCTTTGTTGTGATGGTATATGTCAAAGAGTGGATGAAAATGAATATATGGAAGATCAACTAGAGGATATGTTTCGTGATATTGGGGAATCTTCTTTTATGAATGCTCATATTTATGATAATACATGTAGTGACAAAGACACCCCTTTATATAAAGGATGCACAGAGCTCACACGATTGTCGGCAGTGTTAAAGTTGTTTAATCTGAAGGCAAAAATGGATGGTCGGATACAAGTTTCACGGAATTACTTGAATTGCTACAGTAAATGTTACCAGAAGATAACAAATTGCCGGATCGTTGCTATGAGGCCAAGAAGATATTGTGTCCAATGGGTCTGGAGTATATCAAGATACATGCTTTCCCTAATGATTGCATATTATATCGGAAAGAGTATGAAGACTTGGTTCAATGTCCGAAATGTGGTGTGTCGCGTTACAAGCTGAAGGCTAACAATGGTGATGACAATGATCACTATGACAATGTTAGTAGGAAGCATCCTCCTGCTAAAGTGTTATGGTACTTGCCAATAGTTTCACGATTAAAGAGACTTTTTTCTAATTTGAATGACGCAAAGAATCTTAGATAGCATGCAGAAGAAAGGATTTGTGATGGAAACATTCGCCATGTAGCTGATTCGTTGCAATGGAAGAAAATTAATTCGTTGTTTTTGGATTTTGGAGTCGAGCCAAGAAACCTTAGGCTTGGGCTTGCCACCGATGGAATGAACCCCTTTGGTAATCTGAGCACTAATCATACTTCGTGGTCTGTTCTTCTCACTATTTACAACCTATCTCCTTGGTTATGCATGAAGCGCAAGTATATATTGTTAAGTATGATGATTTCTGGACCACGACAACCTAGTAACGACATAGATGTTTATCTAAGTCCATTAATTGATGATTTACGACTCTTGTGTGATGAAGGCATTGAAGTTGATGATACATATTCTGGGGAAAAGTTTAATATGCGTGCAATGTTATTTTGCACAATTAACGACTTTCTGGCTTACGGTAACTTCACTGGATACAGTGTCAAAGGACATAAAGAGTGTCCTATATGTGAAGATGATACTTGTTATCACCAACTTGAGTTTGGAAAAAAGACCGTTTACCTTGGGCATCGAAAATTTCTAAAACCGGGTCATCCTTATCGTAGATTGCGAAAGGCTTTTAATGGAGAGCAAGAGTTTGGTGAGGCTCCTGAACCTTTAACCGGGGATGAAGTTTATCAACGGCAGGAACACATTAATGTTGTCTTTGGGAAGAGAGAAAAAGAAAAATTGGGAAGAGAGGAAAATAAAAAGGAGCAGTTGCGAAAAATATATGGAAAAAGAGGTTCATCTTCTTTGATCTTCCATATTGGTCAAGTCTTGACGTTAGACATTGTCTTGATGTGATGCACGTGGAGAAAAATGTGTATGATAGTTTCATTGGCACACTTCTAAACATTCCGGGCAAGACTAAAGATAGTAAGACTTCCCGTCTTGATATGGAGAAGATGGGTATACGAAAACAGTTGGCTCCAATAGAGAAAGGAAAAAGAACTTATCTGCCTCCAGCATGTCACACTCTATCTAAAAAGGAAAATAAGATGTTCTGCGAGTGTTTGCAAGGTATTAAAGTTCCACAAGGTTACTCATCAAACATCAAGAAACTTGTATTAATGAAAGATCTCAAGTTAATTGGTTTAAAATCTCATGATTGTCATGTATTGATGCAACAACTTCTACCAGTGGCTATCCGTGTGATCCTTCCAAAAAGTGTGAGAGTAACTATAATGAGACTGTGTTTATTCTTCAATGCCATATGTAATAAAGTTCTTGATTTCAAAAAATTGGATGAATTAGAAGATGATGCTGCCATAATCTTGTGTCAATTGGAGATGTATTTTCGGCCATCATTTTTTGACATTATGGTTCACTTACTTGTTCATCTCGTAAGAGAAATCAGAATTTGTGGTCCAGTTATTTAAGGTGGATGTATCCAATAGAGCGATATATGAAGATCTTTAAAGGATATACGAAGAATCATCACCGACCAAAAGCTTCGATTATTGAAAGGTACATCACAGAAGAAGCTGTTGAGTTTTGTACAAACTATTTGTCGGATGCATATTCTATAGGAATTCCAAAGTCTCGTCATGCTGACACAGACGGAAGAGGTATTCATGGTCTAAATGTTAGGTCAATGGCTTGGGATGTAGTTATTCAATCACATTTCTATATATTGAATAATATAGATGAGATTCAACCTTTCATAGATACTCACAAAAGACTTTTGAAGAAAAAATATCCCCGAATGAGTGACAAGTTATTATTGATAGAGCATAACAATATATTTATGGATTGGTTTAATAAAAGTGTATCTAATGATTGTAGTGCATCCGAGATACTTAAATGGTTGTCGTACGAGCCAAAATTTTGTGTCATTACCTGGAGTGCATACGACATTGGTCATTATACTTTTATACAAAATCAAAAGATGATCGTAGTATAATGCAAAATAGTGGGGTTATGGTTGAAGCCGAATCGATGTATTTCTCTAGTTCGAAAGATAAGAATTCGGTATTGGCAACTACCGCGTTTTATGGTGTCATTGATGAGATTTGGGAGATTGATTATGTTATTTTCAAAGTGGCTTTATTTAAATGCAAGTGGGTTCCCAATAATAGTAATGGTGTAGACATTGATGACTTAGGATTCACCCGGGTCGACCTTGGCAAGGAATATTTTAATACAGAACCATTCATCATGGCTTCTCAAGCAAAACAAGTTTTCTATGTTACCGATCCATCAGACATATCGGGGAAATGGTCAATCGTTCTCCAAGGAAAATACATTCCTCTTAGTGATGAAAGTCTTGATATTCCGTCCACACCTTCTTACACAACACAAGTTCCTACCCCATATGATGAAGTTGATGGAGAAGCCGTGCATGCTATACGACTCAATCATAAAGAAGGCATATGGGAAAATTAACAAGTACGTAATTTATTATTTATTCATAATATATTAATTGTATGTTATAGTTTAGAAGTATTTTTACTAACAAGTATAATTATTTGAAATCATAGGTATTTTGAGTCCAGACACCAGGCCAAGTGACAAGACACCAAGAGACAAGACACCAATACACCAAGTTACAATTATGTGAAGTTATGTAATGTGTGTAAACTGTAATATGGTATATGTGATATTTTATTTATGTAGGTTGTTTGTTCTGATAAACCGTAATGTGGTATATGTGATATTATGAATATGATACGATTAATATTATTATGAAAACTTTATCACAAAATGTGAATTGTATTTTTCTGTTGTGCTGTGATATGGAGAACAATAATACAGGTAAAAAAATGGGATTAATTATATAAGCAAGATCATATTTATTAATTTTGCAGAAACTTTAACGACGGTTATATTTCATAACCGTTATAATATCTGGCACGCTGTCTAGGAAAAAATAAATATCTAAACTGTGCTGCTCGGAATCGAACCGAGGACAATTATTTTTATTACAACGATGTATTGTAAAATACGTTGTGATAGTTAGTGCGCTTTCCAGTTTATTACAACGCCTACTACGCCGTGGTTGTAAGTATCATATATACAACGACAATCTACATAACAACGCCTTCGCCTGCGTCATTATATGTCATTCCCAACTGTTGTTAAATGGGTTTTTCGTAGTAGTGAAAGGTTTTGACTGATAGAGAATTTGTCATCTCTAAAGGGAGATATCTCACCTGTTCATCACAGTTGTTGGGTAAGTTATTTTAAAGGAGAATTACTTTAACTGGTATATGAGAATCCAGCAATGCCATAATTTCCTTTAGTAGGGTGACATCCTGAAGGAGGAAACTTTAACTCAATGTAGAGCAATGCCATTTTTCCTTAGGAGTCTTTCATGCTAAGAGAGGGACATGGGCTTGGATGTAAATAATCCAGAGGCGTGCCACTTACAGCAATTAGATGAAAGAAGGGTTTTACTAGGATAAAGAGGGACCACAGCTTGGATTTTTGAATCAATAAGTGTGCCACTTACAGCAGTTATCGGGGATTAGGGTTTGTTTGATTGTCTGTTTTGATGTGTGATTGTACAGAGAAATGCCTTCCTACAGAGAGAACTCTTGTTTTCCTCTGAGGGGATTTTGGTTTTTGTGTGCCTTGATCAAAGCCCAAGGTTGAAGCTAAAAGGTTGACTCTACTAGGGAGTTTTATATCTGTCTTGTACTAAGCCCAAGATTGAGGCTAAAAAGAGATTGACTCTTTTGGGGAAAGTTTTATCTGTCTTGTACAAACTCCAAGATTGAGGCTAAAAGAAACGACTCCACTGGGGAGGGGTTTTATCTGTCTTGTACAAAGCCCAAGATTGAGGCTAAAAGGAAAATTGACTCAACAAGAGAGTGTTTTATCTGTCTTGTACAAGGCCCAAGATTGAGGCTAAAAGTTAGTGACTCGGATGGAGATTATGATCTGTCTTGTACAAAGCCCAAGATTGAGGCTAAAACTGCTGAGGGAAAAATCATTATACAAAGCCTAAGAGGAGGCTGGTTGGGGAATTTCTTATATGAAGCCTAAGAGGAGGCTAGCTTCTGCTGAGGATTATTGAGATCCAGAGACAGGTCCAAATTGGGGAATTAACTCTTGATTAGGATTAAAGAAGAGTTGAAGTATCAGATGCCTTGAGGTTCTGATTTTTTAGGGGGTTTACTTGTGGTAATTTGACCTTAGCTGGAGAATTTAAACTGAAGGTTTAAAGGTTGAGTTTTAAAATCTCGGGAGGTTATAACTCTGCAGGAGATTGGTGAAATGATCAGGGTTTCTCCTTTTTCTTTAGGAAATTTGAGGGTTTCTATGAGATCCAAGAAAAGATGAGACTTTCCAAGTCTATGGGTAGGAAAAAGTTTATCTTTGTATGATGCCCAAGAGGAGGCTGATGTTTTAAGGGATGAGAAACAACCCTAAACAGGTCTGATGTTCAGACTCTCTGGAGGATTGAACTCGCAAAAGATGACTAAGTTCTGTCCTATACCTGTAGGAGGTCTTTGGGTCCTTGTATTAAGCCCAAGAGGAGACTGAGAACTTCTAAGAAGCCTCAGGGTCCTTGTACAAAGCCCAAGAGGAGGCTGGGGATGCTTTTAGGAAACCTGTGGGTCCAAGCCTAAGAAAAGTTTCACCGGGAATAATCCTTTCTTTAGTAAACAGTTCTAGGGTTTGGAGAAATTCAAGAGAGGTTTCACCGGGAATAATCCTCTCTGGGGAAATGAATTTCTTGTATAAATTTCTAAATAGTGACAGTCTTGAGAAAAGTTTCACCGGGAATAATGCCTTTCTCTGTTCCATATTGTATAAGCCCAAGAGGAGGCAAGACTGTATTTGGAATTTCCTATGGGGAACTAGTTTTGACTTTGTTAAAAGAGTAACCACTGGTTTGATCTAAAACCTAGACCTAATTGCTGGGAAAAATCTAAGCAAGTATATACAGACATACATATACAAATGAAATATATAAGCAAGTATGTAAAATAAAACAGTAGAACTTACAGGTGTGCAAGCTCCAGCATTGTAACCACAACTGTATGGTTAGTTATTCAAGAAATTGAAGAAATTTTTGATAAAACTTAGAATTTGAAATCTAAATCAAAAGGAAAGTTGTTTTGAAAAGAAGTTTGGGGCTCATACTCAAGGAGAGGCCCAGATAATCTCTTTTAAAAAGGTGACGATCGCGCCGTAGTTTTGAAAACCACAGAGGGAATTATACAATGACTGAGGCCCAAATTTATTGTATTTTACAAAAGAGGTGGGTCTTACACTCTATTAGAGGCCCAAAGGTTTATTTTTATATAAGAGATGGGGCTTACAACTCAGGGAGAGGCCCAAATGAAAAACAACGATCGCACCGTTATTTTGAAAATTGTACTAGGACTTATACAAATGAATGAGGCCCAAAATATTAATGTACAAAGAGGGGTTGGGTCTTACACTCTATTAGAGGCCCAAAAGTGTTTTTAGAAGAAGAAAAATGGGACTTACAACCAAATGGAGGCCAAGATGAAAATTGTTTTGAAAACGACAATCGCGCAGAGATTTTTTAAAACGTATCGGGACTTATACAATGACTGAGGCCCAAATGGTTTGTGAGTGACAAGGGATGGGTCTTACACTCTACTAGAGGCCCAAAAGTGTTTGAAAAATGTTTGTGAGGGTGATCAAAACCCTAATTTGATTTTAAAAATGTATTTTAATTGAATAAAAATTCAATTAAAATGATCAAAGTTATCAAACATGTGTGAAAAACAAGTTGTGATATTGGTTTAATGTTTGAAAAATCATGTTTCATTCATAGAATGATTTGAAAATCATTTGAATAAAGAAAATCAAGAGAAAGAAATATTTTTAAATGCCTAAAAAACAAATAAAAGTAATTCTTTACAAAAATATCAAATATATAAAATAAATAATAGTTTTTGTGAGATTTTTGTAGAATAAAATATTTTATCATTTTTGTGAATTTTCAAAAAAAGAACAAATAAAAAATATTTAAAATTGAGAGAGAAATTAATTTTGGAATTAATTAATAAAAACCATAAAAAATATGAAAAATAGCAAAATATAAGAGAAATAGCAAAATGGTCTGGGTGGGTCTTGAACCCATGACCCCTAACCAAACATAAGCGCGCCCTTACCACTGGGGTGGTGATACATCCATTGTATCACCCCCATTCATAAATTGATAAGGCTAAAATGCCTTCTGACCAGGCCAAGCAACAAGGGCGCCATGGCTGGCTTGCCCAAGTTTTCAAGTTTTGCAAGAGGGATCATATCTCCCTCATTTCTCCATGAAATTGGACAAAATTTAGATGGATCCTGCCTAGAATTTCATGAGGAATCCAATGGTGCTTTTAGAATTTTCTAAAGATGCCTCTATTTTAAAACCCGATAGTGGTTTCAAAATAAGCCAAGATTTGCAAGTTCTATGCTATCTTATCATTCAAGCAACAATAGCATGATAAATTGGTTCAAACACAACACATTGGATATATATGACATGTTTATGGTCAATGGACATTAAAGCAATGCATATTTTAAGAGGTCAAGTTGTGATGCACTTACCTCTTGAAGCTCCTTGTGCTAACTGTCAAGATTCTTGTGCCAGAAGTAATCCAATGCTTTAGACACTCTTGATTGATCCCTAAGAAGCTTTTAGGATGATCAAAACCAGTTGTAAACCTCAGGAACAAGAGTTGGCTCTTTCTTGCAAAAGTGGCAAAAATGACCAAAATGGTAACTCACTCAAATGGTGTTACAGTCGAGGGAAACCTATTGGGACAATTTGAGGATGATATTTGGAGTGTGTTTGAAGCTTTGTTTGGTTTTGAAAGTGACTGAATCAAGACATGGCTTGTAAAATGCAGAAAAGTCAAAATTTAAGGTTTTGGAGGTTGACTTTATGATTTTGAGGTTGTACAATGTGGATGAAGGTTTAAACACCTCCAATGGATGATTTATGATGTGTTAGGATGGTTATTTGAGTGGTTTTTTCTTTGGTTTCAAGAATTCCCAAATTGCTTCAATGTGACTTAAAATTGAAGTAAGAGAGAGAGAGAGTGAGAAAACAAGGCTTTGGTATTGTTTTGGTGTGGTTTGAAACATCAGAAATGACCTCTATTTATAGGAGAGGAGTTTTGTTTTTGAAGGAATAGTGTTGGATGAGGGATCACTCTATTATCCAATGGATATGCCCATGTATCACTTTCTTAAATGCCAAGGTACCAAGTGTTCACTTGGCCATTGACTGAGCTGATCTTTGTAGCTCTAGGTCTTCTGAGTTTTGAGTCAATCTTGACTCAATTGGACTGATATGGCTTGGTTCATGAAAACCCTATGCTCCACATCAATGGAAAATGACAAACTTGGAGTTTTGGATTTGAAACTTGAATGATCACATGCCAAAGGATATGATTCTTGCCTTAGGGTCTAAGCTTGTAGGTTTTTCATGATTGACTGAGATTCTTGTTAAATTTGGATGGGGATCAGTCTTGCATAGTCACCAAAATTGGACTCAAGAATCGTGTGCCACAAATAATGCACAATTCTGTCTTGGAAATCAGTTTCAGCAAGGCATGTTGTGAGGTTTATAACTCCTTGATTAAGTTGAATCAATGGGAGTTCTTATATTCTTTGGAAAGCTCTCATGCCATACTTTAACTTTGATGTTCACAAAGGGTCTTTGTTTAGCTTAGATCATAATTAAAAATGACCTCAAATTTGGTAAAAAAATGAAATAGATTCTGACTTCTCGAAAATTTCACTAAGTGTTGGAAAAAGTGGTCATTTTCACTTTTTGTGATTTTGATCAATCCATTACTTAAAATCCATGAGGATTTGGAATTTGATGTAGTTGACACTTTTGAAGTATGCCATGTGAATATTCATTTGAGCTTTGGATGGAAGAAAAAGGCCTTAAGGTTTGGGAGTTATGACCTTGCAAAGTTGGTACCAAACCTATTTTGTTCCATAACTTAGAAAATTTTAGGTTTCTCAAGGTAGCCCCTTTTGCAAGAAACCTCACTTTTTCTTGATTTTTCTTGATGAATGATGATCAAAACCATACATTAACATTGTTTTTGAATTAGGGGAGCCATATTTGTGAAAATTTTCAAAAAGTCAAACTTGATTTTAGGTACAGTTGACTTTTTGTCAAATGAATTTCAAACTGTGTGATCCTCTATGTAATCAAGTTCTTGCCCTAATTCAAACCTAATGGATGGATTCCATAGGTGTTTTAGAGTGTCTTGGATCATGTCCCAAGGTTTAGGAGCATGTCTTGGTCCAAAGTCAAAGGTACAGTTGACTTTTTCTTCAAAACCCTAATTGTGGTCCAAATGAATTTGAAACTTGTGAATTAAGCTTCTTGGATCAATCCATTGTTGTAAATGGATAAATGTGGTGTATTTGAGGCCCTCAAATCATGTCTTGAGACCTTGGCTTATGTCTTGCTTCAAAATTCAACTTAGGGGTGAATTAGGTCAAGAAACCCTAATTCCTGATTTTTGATGAATGCTTCCCCTGAGGTTGTTTTGACTTGATGATTGGGTCCATGAGGTCCCTTTGAGTATCTTGGTTCATGCTTTGAAGCACTGGCTCATGCCTAGATGAAAATTTCCATCTGGAGGCCTTGGTCGACCAAAACCCTAATTTGGTGATACTGGCGATCTTGAGGCTTGATCCACTTGGAATGTTGCAACCTTGTGCTTGATTCTTGATGTGGGAGTCCTCTTGATCCTTTATGGGTGTTTGAGAGGTTATACAAGTTGAAGATCATGTCATTTCTTGATTGATCCTTTGTCTAAGTGCTCTGAGTGGGCTCAAAACCCTAATTCTTGATTGTAGTGAATGCTCAACAATCATTGAGGAGATTAGTGAGGCATGAAGGTACATCCATATTGTGGTAATGATTTGCACAATGATGGGAAATCTTGTGGTCAAAATTTGAGGTATGACAGATGCCCCTATTTAATCTTCTTGGACCCAAAGGTGTGAATGGCGGAGATATTCGGACATTCAGGGTGCAAGAGGATTAAATATCAGAATACCCGAAATTTTGATGGTGGTTATGAATGACAGTTGTTTGCTCATCCATCTTCTTTTGCTAAGCAATGTTATTTAGAAATGCGTAAAAGTTCCCCTCAATCCTGGTTTTCAGCCACGGAACTGGTCTTAGTTTTCCTTTGAAATAAAACTTCCCCTTGATCCTGGCCTTCTGCCATGGAATTGGTCTTAGTTTTCTTGAAATAAAACTTCCCCTCGATCCTGATTTTCAGCCACGGAACTGGTCTAAGTTTCTTTTAAACTAAACTTCCCCTCGATCCTGGTTTTCAGCCACGGAACTGGTCTAAGTTTCTTTTGAACTAAACTTCCCCTCGATCCTGGTTTTCAGCCACAGAACTGGTCTAAGTTTCTTCTTGTTGAATTCCTTCCTCGACAAGGAACACTTGTAGTGGTCTTCATCAAACTTCTCGCTGAGTTTTACTGGGGAGACGCCATTTGATGGAAAAAGTTTGAGGTCAGACTCGCTGGGGACACCCATTTGTCTGAGCTATAGAGGTGTGCAAACTTCTCTGTTGGAGATGCCATTTGTTAACTTTACTGGGGAAAATGAGTCCCTTGAAAGACCGTTTTTTGCTTGAGGATATTACATCATACTTTTCTTCGAGATCCTTTCGGAGAAATGCCATGTGATGTTATCCAATTTTGAGGTGCTGATGACTTCATTAACATCGAATTTCTTGGGAGAAAAACCGATGTATTATCGAGAGTCTTCGATTAAGAGGCTTTCTCTGGGGATTTTTCTTAATCCAGGAAAGCGAAAATATCATCTTCAATGGTGAAGAGTGATGTTCCAAAGGTGTCAGTTGAACGTCTTCTCGCCTTTCAGAGGTTCAAGTTATCAAAGTGGTCGAGGACAGGCTCCAATCCAGAAATAAACTGGGGAGAGATTGCTCAGACGATACATTTCCGGATGAGGAAAGAACTTAGACCAGAATTTTGTCCTATCTAACATGGCAAGGAAGTCTGACAACTTTATCTGAGAGAGGATGTTTATCACTTTGGGATAAGAATGATCAGAGTGATATTAATGCAACATGAATGTGAATATGAATCAATCATGCATGATGTATGTATGTTTATACTGACAAAACAGACGCGGCTTACAGACTGGGTAATGAACACGACTGGATACTCGGCCACTGCGGGGGATAAAAAGTATCATTGGTTCAAGATATCAATCCTTTCCTATTTAGGAGGGGTAGACCCTACTGGGAAGAAAAACCATTAGTTGGTCTTCAGAGGTGAGAACTCTGCCGGGGATATCAGATGGGACATTACATCTGAAACGGTTGATCCTTCATTCAGGTGCACTGGTTTAGAAGGAGTACTTTGATTCGGCATTTAGAGGTTTAATCACTTCCGGAGAAGCCATCGATGTTATTTTTGATGTTTAAAGTCAAAAGGAATTGCCATCTTTTTTTTAAAAGAAGAAGAAAATTTGACAAGTAAAATTCATTTTTGTTTTGTTTCAAGAATCGTTGATCATGTTAAAAATGTCATTCTGTAAAGCAAAAATAAATGAGAGTTGCAAACAAAAGCACTAGGGCTAAAATTTTATTGATAGAATGGTAATCAGCCAAGCGCGTGATGCCATAGAGCATTAAAAAGTTTAGAAAATGGTAATTTAAGGGAAAAGGGGCTACATTGAAACATAACGACCGCTATCCTTCTACCAACTTTGAATTCTGGACATTCTGAGCTTCTGTCGAAGGTGACCTTGACTGAAGTCTTTTCGACGGATGGAGTTACCGTTGGGGATTTAACCTTGTCGGACATAGTTACTTGCCATGAATCCCTAACTTTTGCGTGGATTGTCTTTTGAGGTTTCCAATCCATCGGGATGATTTTTTTTACTTATGTCTCTAATTTTTGCCTAGACCGCCCTTTCAGGTTTTCAATCAACCGAGACGTTTTTTATATTTAGGCGAAGTATTTCTTGACTACATTAACATTCATGGGGTAGGTAAACTCCTCACCATCCATGGTTGCGAGTCTCAAGGCGCCGCCTGAAAAGGCTTTCTTGACCACATAGGGGCTGTCATAATTCGGAGTCCATTTGCCCCGGGAATCAGTGAGGAATGATTGTATCTTCTTGAGCACGAGATCTCTTTTTCTGAAGACACGGGGTCGGATTTTTTTGTCAAACGCTTTCTTCATTCTCTGCTGATACAACTGACCATGGTATAGGGCCGTTATTCGCTTTTCTTCGATTAGGTTTAGTTCATCGTGCCTGCTTTGGCACCATTCAACTTCTGTTAGCTTGGCTTTCATCAATACCCTGATTGATGGGATCTCTACTTCTATGGGGAGTACTGCCTCCATGCCATATACTAGAGAGAAAGGGGTTACCCCTGTTGAGGTGCGAACAGACGTGCGATAACCATGAAGAGCAAAGGGCAACATCTCGTTCCAGTCTTTGTAGGTTACAACCATCTTTTGCACGATCTTCTTGATATTTTTGTTAGCTTCTTCTACAGCTCCGTTCATATTAGGCCGGTAGGGAGATGAGTTATGGTGTTCGATCTTGAACTCAGCACACAACTCCTTCATCATCTTGTTGTTCAAGTTGGATCCATTATCCGTAATGATCTGGCTTGGAACACCATAACGGCAGATGAGATTGTTCTTGATAAATCAGACCACTACTTGTCGGGTTACATTGTAGTCAATGGCTACCAGGATGAACCGATGTCCGTTTGAAGCTTTAGGTTCAATCATGCCAATCATGTCGATTCTCCATATAGAAAAAGGCCATGGAGAAGAAAGAACTTTGAGATGCGTTGGCGGTACATGGATTTTGTCTGCGTATATCTGACACTTATGATACTTTCTCATGTACTTGTAGCAATCGAATTCCATTGTCAGCAATAATATCCTGCTCTCAGAATTTTTCTCTCCATTGTGTGTCCATTGGTGTGAGTGCCAAAGGATCCTTCGTGAATCTCTTTTATCAACATGTTTGCTTCTTGTCTGTCTACGCATCTGAGCAAAACCATGTCGAAGTTTCTCTTGTAGAGTGTATCACCGTTCAGGAAAAAGTTGCCTGCCAGTCTTCTGAGAGTCTTCCTATCTTTTCTCGATGCCCCAGGTGGGTATTCTCGTTTTTGAAGAAAGCACTTGATATCGTGATACCAAGGTTTGTCGTCGATGACTGCTTCGATCATGAAGATGTAAGCGGGCCTTTCAAGGCGCATTATGTCAATTTTAGGTACGTCGTTCCAATGATTTACAACAATCATGGAAGAGAGAGTGGCTAGTGCGTCAGCCATGTGATTTTCTTCACGAGGGATATGATGAAACTCGATTATGTTGAAGAATGGTAACAACCTTCTCGCCTAGTCTTTGTAAGGAATCAATCCTGGTTGATATGTGTTCCACTCTCCTTTGATCTGATTGATGGCCAGGGCTGAGTCGCCATACACATCCAAGTTCTTTATCCTTAAGTCAATTGCTTCTTCGAGACCCATGATACAAGCTTCGTATTCGGCCTCATTGTCTGTGCATTTGAATGTCAGTCTGGAAGGGAAAGGAATATGGGTACCCTGAGGTGTTATTATGATTGCCCCAATTCCGTTTCCATAAGTGTTGACAGCTTCGTCGAATATTAGTCCCCATTGGGAACCTGGTTCTGGCCCTTCACTGGGTAGTGGTTCATCGCAATCTTTCATTTTCAAGTACATGACATCTTCGTCTGGGAAGTCAAACCCGACTGATTCCTAATCGTCAATTGGTTGATGAGCCAAATGATCAGATAAAATACTCCCTTTGATGGCTTTCTGAGCATGGTACTCAATGTCGTATTCTGATAACAACATCTGCCAACGGGCAATCCTTCCCGTGAGAGAAGGTTTTTCAAAGACGTACTTGATCGAATTTATTTCGGAGATTAACCAAGTAGTGTGACAAATCATGTACTAGTGAAGGCGTTTGGCTGCCCAAGCCAGAGCACAACAAGTTTTCTCGAGCATAGTGTATCGAGTTTCACAGTCAGTGAATTGCTTGCTTAAGTATTAAATGGCATACTCTTTTCTTTTTCTTTTGTCTTGTTGGCCAAGTACACAACCCATAGAGTCTTCCAAGACTGTTAGGTAGATGATCAGGGTTCTTCCCTCCACCGGAGAAGACAAAATAGGTGGATTCAATAGATATTCCTTGATACTGTCGAAAGTTTTTGGCAGTCTTCTGTCCATACACAACTTTGATTCTTTCTGAGTAGTTTGAAGATCGGCGCGCATGTCGCGGACATGAGGGATATGAATCTGGAGATGTAATTGAGATGTCCCAAAAATCCTCTGACCTGTTTTTCAGTCTTTGGTGAAGGCATTTCTTGAATGGCCTTGACCTTGTCTGGCTGACGATGAATCCTAAAAGTTTTCCTGAGCGAACACCGAATGTGCACTTATTGGGATTCAAGCGGAGTTTGTATTTTCTCAGATGCTCGAATAACTTTGATAGGTGTGTCACATGCTCTTCTTCTGTTTTAGATTTGGCAATCATGTCATCGACATACACTTCAATTTCTTTGTGCATCATGTCGTGAAACAGAGTTATCATGGCCCTTTGATAGGTTGCCCCCGCGTTCTTTAGACTGAACGACATTACCTTGTAACAAAAGTTTCCCCATGGGGTAATGAATGAAGTTTTCTCCATATCTTCCGGCGCCATTTTGATTTGATTATAGCCCGAGAATCCATCCATGAAGGAGAAGACTTTGAATTTTGCTGTGCTGTCTACCAGCATGTCAATGTGTGGTAGGGGGAAGTCATCATTTGGACTTACTCTATTAAGATCCCTGTAGTCTATACACATTCTGACTTTTCCATCCTTTTTTGGAACTGGCACTATGTTTGCCAACCATTGAGGATATTCTGAGGTGGCGAGGAAACCTGCGTCGATCTGTTTCTGCACTTCCTCTTTAATTTTGATGGCCATATCAGGATGATTCCTTCTCAGTCTTTGTTTTACTGGCAGACATTTCGTTTTTAGTGGCAAGTGATGTTCCACGATGCTGGTATCTAACCCTGGCATGTCCTGATAGGACCAAGCTAATACATCTGGAAACTCTTTGAGAAGTTTTATTAAGTCTTCTCTGACAATTGGATTGAGCAGTGCCCCAACCTTAACTTCTTTCTTTTCTTCCGCTAAACCCAAATTGACCGTGTCCAACGACTCTTTGTGCGGCTCAATAGACCTTTCCTCTTGCTTGAGTAGTCAGGAGATCTCTTCTGGAATTTCTTCGTTCTCTTCTTCTTCAGCTTCAAATATCGGGAATTCAAAGTTGGGAGAAGGCATTGGATCGTATGTTTCAACGGGGTTTAAAACAAGCAATCTGCATGACGTGATGATTCATTTTTTAACAAAGACAGAGAGAATACAAGAGTGTGTGTAGTGTATTTTCTGAAAAATGCTTGTTTTTATTTTAGGTTGTTTTTTTTAGGATTACCATTTTCTGAAAAATGAAAAGTGAAAACAGCAATAAATGCGGGAATGAAAGAATGACATTATTTATTAATGATTTTGTCGATTCTTGAAATACAGCCCTATAAAACAAAACTCTGTCGCTTTGGGCGAAGCGAAGAGGGACATTTACAAAAAAGTAAGCCCTATAAAACATCCACTTCACCCGGGCAAGGTGAAAGGTTAAAACAAATATGGCAATTACCTAGACTTATGGATGATTTTCGGGACATCGACAGTAACCCAGTGGCGACGAACTCCTCTGTGAATCACAAAGTCTGGTACTTTCCTTCTTGGTTTGTCTTCAGAAATGACGCTGATTTCTGGCGGAGTAGGATCATTGGAGTCTTCCTCCTAGGCAGAGTTGTCATAAACGAACTCTTATGTTGTACCTTCCCTAGTATTTTCACTTGAGAGGATCTCCCCATCCAGTTGGCTGGATGTCCTCGTATCTGATGCGAGAGCTTTCAGGAGCGGTGTACTTTACTAGAAAGTCGTATTTGCCACTCGGCTGTCCCAAGGTGTCCCATACTTCTGTGGGAGTGGATGAGTCATATTCCTAAATGACGTTGACCTCAGGAAAAGCATAGTTGATGAACTCTTGTCCTACAATCTTGACAGATTCATTATCATGGCGTTGGTTATGTTCGAAATGTCCTGAGTAATGATCCCATGACTCGGTGGGGACGTGGGTATTCTTTTCAATATTACTCAGCTGATAAGCATCGTTTGGCAGACTCTTTTGCCCCAAGTCTTATGTGTACGGCTTCTAGATAGGCAAGTCATCCAGGGGATCATAATAGTCATAGTCGAAGTTGTCTCTTATTAGATCACCTTCTAATGAATTGGGTGGAGCACGACATCCTTCAGGATTACAATCTCCATAGATCATCCGGACGTCTGACCTCGGTATGTATCTCGGGCTCTACTTTGGAAAACAGAATGGCACGCGCGCTTTTTTCTGAGACATATAACCGTTATCGTTAAGATACAATTTCCACTCCTCATCCGTATCGGAGGAGTCGCTCTCATTGATGGTGTGTACTTCTTGAGACACTAGGTGGAGGAAACCTCCACTTCGGAATAAATCCTGAATGAGACAAAAACTTTCGTCTTTATTTGCAGTATGGGTACATGTGTAAGAGAAACCAAGACCTTTCTTTGTCTTGTTATCAGTAGGAATTACAAACTGTCCCCATCCTTTTGTGTCATTACTCTTGATTACATCGAGAGCATCTTTGTATGAGGAAATCGACGTCCCTTTTTCTAGTCGATTCTCATTGCTCACCGAGAGTGCTTGGAACTGAGTTCCAACAACCTCTCCCGGTTCTACACAGGAGAATGATGATAATTTGCTCAAGATTAAGGCTTGCTCTCCGCATACTGTGACTAACTTGTCATTCTTTACGAACTTCAGCTTTTGGTGAAGTGTCGAAGTGACCGCCCCAGCTTCGTGTATCCAAGGTCTTCCTAATAAACAGTTGTATGTTGCTCGGATGTCCATGATCTGGAAAGTAACTTGGAATGTGTGAGGACCGATGGTTATGGGAAGATTGACTTCGCCGATAACTATTTTTCTAGACCCGTCAAAGGCTTTGACGATGATCTCACTGCCCCTCATCGAGGCTCCTTAAAATGATAGTCGTATCCGAGTTAATTTTGGCATAACATTCATAGGTGATCCCGTGTCTACTAGTACGCTGGCTAAAGCATCGTCTTGGCAGTTGACTTTAATGTTAAGCGCCATGTTATGAGTTTTGCCTTCTTCCGGCAGTTCTTTATTACTGAATCCTAAGTTGTTGCAGAAAGTGATATTGGAATTGATGTTGCCAAATTGTCCTACTGTCACATCTTGTTCCATAAAGGCTTGCTCTAAGAATTTCTGCAGAGCTTCCCTGTGAGCTTCAGAACTAAGTAGAAGAGACAATACAGAGATTCGAGACGGAGTTTGCAATAATTGGTCTACAATGTTGTACTCGCTTTTCTGGATGAGCTTCAGCATCTCATTGTTGTTCTTTATAAGTTATGGATTACTGGATTGACTGACTTGTTGGTTAGGAACTTTTGTTTGAGGTTCATTTTCTTTGGTAGGTTCTCCAACTCCTCTGTTGAATATCCGGCTGCTCCGGGTAACTCGACTGATGTCAGCAATGTTCACGACGGAGGGTAATGGAGTTTCCTTTCCATTTTCGATGGTCATTGCACCGTACTTGTAAGGGTTAGTCTTATCTGATTTGTATGGTATTGGTCCTGGTAGGTAGATAACCACATGAGTTTTTTGGTTCTTCTGACCATTATAGGAAGCCTCAATTGGTTCGAGGTTGAGAACTTTTCTATCATCAAGAGGGATTCTTGATTCATTGAGTAGAGGAATTATGGCGCATACGTCCTTGGTCATTTCATGATCGGAGGTTATGACAGAGCTTTTGCTTTGACCAGGGAGATAATCTTGTATCATGTTAATCGACCCAAAACTCGAACATGGTCGAATCTCTTTCCGGTTCAACTGATTTTGGAGAGCTGCTCGTACTAGATAACACCCTTGGTTATTTTTCGAACATACTCTACATCGCTCATAGTTGTACAGTGGTACCCGACCACACCCGCTTTGTATGCAGTGCATCTTCACTAGATCTGTTTCTGTTGAGCGAATATCATGACTTTGATGTCTACTAGGTGACCCATCAGTCATGCTAATTCGTTATGTAGCTTCATCCAAGTAGATCGGAAGCCACCAGTGGTCCAACAGATCTTGAAGGGTTCTTTGTATGAGTACACACCCTTGGTCATTTTCACAGCATTCTTTACAGTCTAGAGAATCATGTGAAGCTAGAAAATCGAGCCTGACCTGCTTAACATGTAGTTCCATTAGACTGGTATTCATTAGGCGTATGTTAAAGATCTGAACCATATTGACTTGATGGTCATTTCTTTCATGGTAGTCTTGGATCCATCCGAGATCCATCTGATGTTGGAGGGCCTCTTGTACAAAAGAGGATCCCTGATTGTTTGTTGAGTATATTGGACAAGTGCTGTAATCGTGCCATGGTAGATTATAATACTGACTCTATCTTGAATGCATCGCCACCAAATTAACGTTCATTGCAAGAATGTCGTGGTTCTGAAAAATGTTGGGATGTGCATGGGCCATGATTACTTCACGAATCCTGTGATCCTGAATCCAGCCCAAATCCATTTGTTCTTGTATAGCCGCTTGCACTACGAAACACCCTTAATTGTTCTTTGAGCAAATATTACACTGCAGATAATTATGAGACAGCACATGACTGTACCCGCTCTATCTGCAATGCATCTTTACCAGATTGGTTCCTAATAGGAGTACATCGTGAATTTGATAACTGCGGCTAGGTTCTTCCTCTATTAAATTCACTGCAGTCTTCTCATGTTGCGGCAATGAGTTCGTCTGAACATTCAGATTAGTATCTTTGAAAGATAAGATCCTGTTCCTGACAAGCTTCTGTACGTTAGATTTGAAGCTGAGACAATTCTCAATGTTGTGCCCTGATCCTCCTTGATGGTAAGGGCATGTTTGATCTGCTTTAAACCAAAAAGGTGGATTTTCTGTTACTGCGAGAGGAGTCCTGGTTTGGATGTGCCCCTTGGCCAGTAGAAGTGGAAATAACTCTGTGTACAACATCGGTATAGGGTCGAACCCTGATGGTCGTGTAGTAAGATTGTTGTTATTGTACTGTAGACGAGCCTGTTGAAAAGGCTGTTGCGTCCTTTGCTGATACTGTTGTTGATTTGGTTGGCTATGAGCAACCTGAGGTTGATAAGTCGGAGCCGGCGCAGGGTTGATAGCGGGAGTTATCGCCGCTATTGGTTGATACCTTCGCCTTTGCTTTCCCAAAGAGATATTACTAATATCTTGCTCTTTTTTCTTTTGGAAAGCACTACCGTATCTCTTGGTACTATTAGATGGCTCTGTATCTTTGACCAATCGTCCTTCTCAGACTGCTTCTTCAAGGTGTATTCCTATGTTCACCATTTCAGTGAAGTCACTGGGCGCACTGGCGACCATTCGATCATAATAGAATGAGCTTAAGGTTTTCAAAAAGATCTTGGTCATCCCTTTTTCCTCAAGAGGGGGACAGATCTGAGTGGCAATTTCATGCCATCTCTGTGCATATTCTTTAAAAGTGTCTTTGTCCTTTTGCGACATTGCCCTGAGCTGATCCCTGTCTGGTGCCATGTCTAAATTGTATTTATACTGCTGAACAAAGGCAGCGCCGAGATCTCTAAAAGTACTGATCTTGGCGCGGTTTAAACCCATGTACCATTTGAGTGCGGCACCGATTAAACTGTCTTGGACGTAATGGATCAGTAGCTGTTGATTTTCTGTCTGAGTTGACATTTTTCGAGCGTACATCACCAGATGACTTTGAGGGCAAGAGTTGCCTTTGTATTTTTCAAAGTCAGGCACCTTGAATTTGTGCAGTATCTTTACATTAGGGGACCAAATAGAGGTCAGCGGCGTCCTTTCCGAATAAGTCTTCACCGCGAATGGCATGCAGTTCCTTCTGCATTTCCAAAAATTGTTCCTAGAACTCATTCATCCTTTCGTACATGTCTTTGTTTCCACCAGAAATTGCTTATGGAGTCTGTCCTTCTGGGACAGTGTGTACCACTTGTTGTGGTATAGACATTATAGCGGTGACTCTTGGCGCTTCCATACCCTGAAGTTTGTAACCTTCAGGAGTTGCTGTTGTAACCCTTGCATCCTCACTTTCCCGAAGTTTTTAACCTTCAGGTCCAGCGGTTCCTGCTACGGCTTCTGGGTCTTCGCTGACCGGCTGGATGTATCCTTCAGGTATAAAGTTGAGGGGCATGCCCCAGGGGTGACCTTTAGGCATGTTGTACCGAGGATGATTCTCATCTGTCTTCATTATAGTTGTAGATGTAATCTCTGAGATCACAGTCCTTTGACGTTGTTGCTTCTGAGCTGCTGCCAGGGATTGCATGTTGCTGTGAAGTTTTTCCAAACTTTCCTTCAGAGTGTCGATTTATTCTCTCAGCTCTCTATTCTCTTCCTCAAGATCGTCCATTTTTTTTTGTCGATTGGCCCGAGTATTGTCTAAGTGAGACAGTTTGACTCTAGAATTGTGACACATATGTGAGACTCAAAGATAAGAAAAATGTGTTATGTGAGAATGATGAATGATATGCAATGACATATTTTTTAGTTTTTGTTTTAATCAAAAAGAAACTTCAACAAATAGATTGCAAATATCATACAGCGGGGGAGACCCCTTTTATTGAATTCGAACGATTGCAGTATCTTACAAAGAAAAGTACAGTATTTTACAAAGTGCTATAAGGAAATGTCTAAGCTCATGGATCTCGAGTCCTCTCTGAAGAGAGCTCAGATGTCGGTTCCTGTATTTTCCTTTTCATCGATCGGGGTTCTTCAGCTGTTGTCAGGTTGTCAACTCTCTGCCAAGTGAAAGGAGCAAGCAAATTTCTTCGGTCTTCCTGACTTTCTATAGCATGCTGCTTTAATATCTCAATCAGGGCATCCTTCTCTTTTAACAGTTCCTGAATCTTGGTACACTCCAAATTGAGGATCGGGTATTTGTTCTTCCAAGAGCTTTTCTCACGTTGGACTTTGTTGAGAGTGACCTGGAGTTTTTCCGCATCAGACATGAAATAAAGAACATATTCCTTTAATGGAAAAAATTCTTGACGAGGGTAAGGCATCCTCGGCTTGAGGGCTCTAGTTTGCACCCAGTGGAGATAAGGTTCCATGGAGGTACAATTTGGTCTTCCCAGAGACTCTCTACCTTTCCTGTGAATATGTTGCCAGGCATGCACTATTTCCTTCTTTAGTGCCCTGTCATTTTCCCCTTCCTTAAAGAAAAGACCTTCCAGATGAACGTTATGTGGGATATTCTTCATCGGGTATCCGAGTTGACGGCGAGCTAAAATTGGATGATAGTTGATTCCCCATTTAGTTCCAATGAGGGGTATATTAGGGAAATTTCCACATCTGTCTATGATCTCTATCCCCTCGTAAATCCTATTATACCAATCTATGTCAGAGTTGGTAAGAGACATAATCCTTTGTGACCAACGTAGAGTACTCTTGTGATCCCAAAAAACAGCAGACTTGGGCAAATGGGAAATGAACCATTTGTAGAGTAAGGGTACACAGCATGTGATCATTCCTCCGCTGTACAAATTCCTTAAGTGTACAGAATGATAAGCATCTGCGAGCAAGGTTGGTACGAGGTTTCCTATCAAGAATATTTTAACAGCATTGGTATCGACGAAGTTGTCAATGTTGGAAAGAGGAATAACCCATATATGAGCAAAACAAAGACGTCTTCGAAAGCAGTTATGTTTCCTATACTAGCAAAGTATAGAGCTTTTTCCATCAGGAATTTAGTTGGTAAACCCTGGATTCCTCCTTTAGTGGTTATGTGAGTCTTAACTTCTGACTCGTCTAAAGAGATTGCTCTTGCAATGGTTTGATTCTATGGAATTTCTTCCAGTCCAGAAAATGGAGTTTGATCAGTGATAGGTAAATCAATTAGATGGGAGTACTCTTCCAGTGTTGGTGCCAGTTGGAAATCTGGGAAAGTGAAACAGTGGTAAATCGGATCGTAGAACTGAATAAGCATAGGCAAGATTCCTTCAACCACATTGACCTTTAACAGAGACAACAGTCGTCCGTGCTTAGCTCTGAAAGCCTCGGGATTGGTAATCATCCTTGCCAATTTCCTTAAGTCTTCTAGTTTCGGAGCCTTGAAGGTGAACTTGTACGTCTTTCTTCTACCGAAATCCATAACGCAACCTCTGATATTTGCAATTATTATTTTAGTTCTTTTTGGAAAAGAGATTTTTTTTGTTTGAAAAGAGTTTTTTTTAAATGAATGCATGAATGCAGCACACAAAAACATTTGAAAACATGGGTTCAAGGGTTCAACGTCACGAGCATGGAGTCATAGCTCTACCCATCCCCAAAGGTTGTACTATTTTGGTCAATTTTTGCACTTGTAGAACGGGTTCTAAGGTTCCTAAAGTCATTTACCCCTCCCAGGGATATTAACAGCAAGCTGATTCACTCGAGTGAGCTGTAATATCCTAGGGTGAATCTCATTTGAGTGTAGTATCGTGTATCAACTATTCCCGATTGTCACCGCACTACGAAATGGTCATATGGTTAATGTCTACTAAATCCTCTGGGTCATGGGTACCACACTGGGAAAGACAATGCTTTCACGACAATCGGTCGTTCAACATCGATACTTCTGCACGGGTACCTCGACTGATTCGGTGGACTGCCAGGTTGGCTTGGTCGGGATTCACTCCCTATAAGCGTTTCCTGGATATGCCACCACTTATCTTAATGTTCTCTCAAACTTTCCACATGTTTATCAATCGCATTCCCATTTGACAGAAAATTAAACACGGATATCAAATAATATGATAGCAGATGATATATATATGTAGCAAAAAAAATGAGAAAGCAAGTAAGATAGCAGAAAAAATAAATGCAAAGCAAGGCCTAGACCTATTAGAAACTCTAATCCTAAACTACCCAGCAGAGTCGCCATTTTTCAGTAGCATGCGATTTTTGTCGGTGACGCAACCACCTTACCGCAATTGGTTGGAATTGGGTGCTACTTTCTGATTTCTTATTTATCCTATGAAGCTGGAAAAGAAAGGGAAGATATCTAAAACTAACCTTGCACGCAAATGTTTTCTTTAACAAATGCTAAGAGATTGGGGGGGTGCGGGGTCAGGTTATACAAAGGGGAGTTGTTAATTACCCAGTGTATATATGGTTATCCATAAATCTTGTGTGGCATGTTCTAATACTTTCTGTTCTTTACTATTATAGGTTGGGAATGTTGAGAGAGTGTTTTTGTTGTTTTTGTGAAGGTACTGGACCTAAAGTTTTTGATATGTGTGCTCGATAAGATTTCGCAATCTTATGCCTACGTATTCTCATAAAGATAACAGGGAAATTAGAGCAATCACAGTTCCTCCTATTCTATGGGAGGAAAAAGATGTTTGGTGTCTTGTTTAAAGCCCAAGATTGAAGCTAAAGGTTTTGACTGAGAGAGAATTTGTCATCTCTAAAGGGAGATATCTCACCTGTTCATCACAGTTGTTGGGTAAGTGATTTTAAAGGAGAATTACTTTAACTGGTATATGAGAATCCAACAGTGCCATAATTTCCTTTAGAAGGGTGACGTCCTGAAGGAGGAAACTTTAACTCAATGTAGAGCAATGCCATTTTTCCTTAGGAATCTTTCATGCTAAGAGAGGGACATGGGCTTAGATGTAAATAATCCAGAGGCTTGCCACTTACAGCAATTAGATGAAAGAAGGGTTTTACCAGGATAAAGAGGGACCACAACTTGGATTTTTGAATCAACAAGTGTGCCACTCACAGCAGTTATTGGGGATTAGGGTTTGTTTGATTGTCTATTTTGATGTGTGATTGTACAGAGAAATGCATTCCTACAGAGAGAACTCTTGATTTCCTCTGAGGGGATTTTGGTTTTTGTGTGCCTTGATCAAAGCCCAAGGTTGAAGCTAAAAGGTTGACTCTACTAGGGAGTTTTATATCTGTCTTGTACTAAGCCCAAGATTGAGGCTAAAAAGAGATTGACTCTTTTGGGGAAAGTTTTATCTGTCTTGTACAAAGCCCAAGATTGAGGCTAAAAGAAATGACTCCATTGGGGAGGGGTTTTATTTGTCTTGTACAAAGCCCAAGATTGAGGCTAAAAGGAAAACTGACTCAACAAAAGAGTGTTTTATCTGTCTTGTACAAGGCCCAAGATTGAGGTTAAAAGTTATTGACTCAGTTGGAGATTATGATATGTCTTGTACAAACCCCAAGATTGAGGCTAAAACTACTGAGGGAAAATTCATTATACAAACCCTAAGAGGAGGATGGTTGGGGAATTTCTTATATGCAGCCTAAGAGGAGGCTAGCTTCTGCTGAGGATTATTGAGATCCAGAGACAGGTCCAAATTGGGGAATCAACTCTTGATGAGGCTTGAAGAAGAGTTGAAGTATCAGATGCCTTGAGGTTCTTATTTTTCAGGGGGTTTACTGGTGGTAATTTGACCTTAACTGGGAATTTAAACTGAAGGTTTAAAGGTTGAGTTTTAAAACCTCGAGAGGTTCTAACTCTGCTGGAGATGGGTGAAATGATCAGGGTTTCTCCTTTTCCTTTAGGAAATTTGAGGGTTTCTTTGAGATCCAAGAGGAGATGAGACTTTCCAAGTCTACTGGTAGGAAAAAGTTTATCTTTGTATGATGCCCAAGAGGAGGCTGATGTTTTAAGGGATGAGAAACAACCCTAAATTGGTCTGATGTTCTGACTCTCTGGAGGATTGAACTAGCAAAAGATGACTAAGTTCTATCCTATACCTGTAGGAGGTCTTTGGGTCCTTGTATTAAGCCCAAGAGGAGGCTGAGAACTTCTAAGAAGCCTGAGGGTCCTTGTACAAAGCCTAAGAGGAGGCTGGGGATGCTTTTAGGAAGCCTGTGGGTCCAAGCCTAAGAAAAGTTCAAGAAAAGTTTCACCGAGAATAATCCTTTATTTAGTAAACAGTTCTAGGGTTTGAAGAAATTCAAGAGAGGTTTCACCGGGAATAATCCTCTCTGGGGAAATGAATTTCTTGTACAAATTTCTAAATAGTGACAGTCTTGAGAAAAGTTTCACTAGGAATAAAGCCTTTCTCTGTTCCATATTGTATAAGCCCAAGAGGAGGCAAGACTGTATCTGGAATTTCCTATAGGGAACTAGTTTTGACTTCGTTAAACTATTAACCACATGTTTGATCTAAAACCTAGACCTAATTGCTGGGGAAAACTCTAAGAAAGTATATACAGGCATACATATACAGATGAAATATATAAGCAAGTATGTAAAATAAAATAGTAGAACTTACAGGTGTGCAAGCTCCAGCATTATAACCACAGCTGTATGGTTAGTTATTCAAGAAATTGAAGAAAGTTTTGATAAAACTTAGAATTTTAAATCTAAATCAAAAGGAAAGTTGTTTTGAAAAGAAGTTTGGGGCTCATACTCAAGGAGAGGCCCAAATAATCTCTTTTAAAAAGGCGACGATCGCGCCGTAGTTTTGAAAACCACAAAGGGACTTATACAATGAATGAGGCCTAAATCTATTGTATTTTACAAAAGAGGCGGGTCTTACACTCTATTAGAGGCCTAAAGGTTTATTTTTATACAAGAGATGGGGCTTACAACTCAGGGAGAGGCCCAGATGAAAAACAACGATCGCACAATTATTTTGAAAATTGTATTGGGACTTATACAAATGACTGAGGCCCAAAATATTTATGTACAAAGAGGGGTTGGGTCTTACTCTCTATTAGAGGCCCAAAACTGTTTTTACAAGAAGAAAAATGGGACTTACAACCAAAGGGAGGCCCAGATGAAAATTGTTTTGAAAACGGCGATCGCGCCGAGATTTTTTAAAACGTATCGGGACTTATACAATGATTGAGGCCCAAGTGGTTTGTATGTGACAAGGGATGGATATTACACTCTAATAGAGGCCCAAAAGTGTTTGAAAAATGTTTGTGAGGGTGAAAAATAATCAAAACCCTAATTTGATTTTAAAAATGTATTTTAATTGAATAAAAATTCAATTAAAATGATCAAAGTTATCAAACATGTGTGAAAAACAAGTTGTGATATTGGTTTAATGTTTGAAAAATCATATTTCATTCATAGAATGATTTGAAAATCATTTGAATAAAGAAAATCAAGAGAAAGAAATATTTTTAAATGCCTAAAAAACAAATAAAAATAATTCTTTACAAAAATATCAAATATATAAAATAAATAATATTTTTTGTGAGATTTTTGTAGAATAAAATATTTTATCATTTTTGTGAATTTTCAAAAAAAGTACCAATAAAAAATATTTAAAATCGAGAGAGAAATTAATTTTGGAATTAATTAATAAAAACCATAAAAAATATAAAAAATAGCAAAATATAAGAGAAATAGCAAAATGGTCTGGGTGGGTATTGAACCCACGACCTCTAACCAAACACAAGCGCGCCCTTTCCACTGGGGTGGTGATACATCCATTGTATCACCCCATTCATAAATTGATAAGGCTAAAATGCCTTCTGACCAGGCCAAGCAACAAGGGCGTCATGGCTGGCTTGCCCAAGTTTTCAAGTTTTGCAAGAGGGATCATATCTCCCTCATTTCTCCATGAAATTGGACAAAATTTAGATGGATCCTGCCTAGAATTTCATGAGGAATCCAATGGTGCTTTTAGAATTTTATAAAGATGTCTCTATTTTAAAACCCGATAGTGGTTTCAAAATAGGCCAAGATTTGCAAGTTCTATGCTATCTTATCATTCAAGCAACAATAGCATATGATAAATTGGTTCAAACACAACACATTGGATATATATGACATGTTTATGGTCAATGGACATCAAAGCAATGCATATTTTATGAGGTCAAGTTGCGATGCACTTACCTCTTGAAGCTCCTTATGCTAACTGTCAAGATCCTTGTGCCAGAAGTAATCCAATACTTTAGACATTCTTGATTGATCCCTTAGAAGCTTTTAGGATGATCAAAACCAGCTGTAAACCTCAGGAACAAGAGTTGACTCTTTCTTGCAAAAGTGGCAAAAGTGACCAAAATGGTAACTCATTTAAATGGTGTTACAGTTAAGGGAAACCTGTTGGGACAGTTTGAGGATGATATTTGGAGTGTGTTTGAAGCTTTGTTTGGTTTTGAAAGTGACTGAATCAAGACATGGCTTGTAAAATGCAGAAAAGTCAAAATTTGAGGTTTTGGAGGTTGACTTTCTGATTTTGAGGTTGTTCAATGTGGATGAAGGTTTGAACACCTTCAATGGATGATTTATGATGTGTTAGGATGGTTATTTGCGTGGTTTTTGCTCTAGTTTCAAAAATTCCCAAATTGCTTCAATGTGACTTAAAATTGAAGTAAGAGAGGGAGAGTGAGAAAACAAGGCTTTGGTATTGTTTTGGTGTGGTTTGAAACATCAGAAATGACCTCTATATATAAGAGAGGAGTTTTGTTTTTGAAGGAATAGTGTTGGATGAGGGATCACTCTATTATCCAATGGATATGCCCATGTATCACTTTCTTAAATGCCAAGGTACCAAGTGTTTACTTGGCCATTGACTGAGCTGATCTTTGTAGCTCTAGGTCTTCTGAGTTTTGAGTCAATCTTGACTCAATTGGACTGATATGGCTTGGTTCATGATAGCCCTATGCTCCACATCAATTCCAAATGACAAACTTGGAGTTTTGGATTTGAAACTTGAATGATCACATGCCAAAGGATATGATTCTTGCCTTAGGGTCCAAGCTTGTAGGTTTTTCATGATTGACTGAGATTCTTGTTGAATATGGATGGGGATCAGTCTTGCATAGTCACCAAAATAGGACTCAAGAAACGTGTGCCACAAATAATGAACAATTCTGTCTTGGAAATCAGTTTCAGCAAGGCATGTTGTGAGGTTTATAACTCCTTGATTAAGTTGAATCAATGGGAGTTCTTGTATTCTTTGGAAAGCTCTCTTGACATACTTTAACTTTGATGTTCACAAAGGGTATTGGTTTAACTTGGATCATAATGAAAAATGACCTCAAAGTTGGTAAAAAATGAAACAGATTCTGACTTCTTGAAAATTTTACTAAGTGTTGGAAAAAGTGGTCATTTTCACTTTTTGTGATTTTGATCAATCCATAACTTAAAATCCATGAGGATTTGTAATTTGATGTAGTTGACACTTTTGAAGTATGCCATGTGAACTTTCATTTGAGCTTTGGATGGAAGAAAAAGGCCTTAAGGTTTGGGAGTTATGACCTTGCAAAGTTGGTACCAAACCCATTTTGTTCCATAACTTAGAAAATTTTAAGTTTCTCAAGGTAGCCCCTTTTGCAAGAAACCTCACATTTTCTTGATTTTTCTTTATGAATGATGATCAAAACCATACATTAACATTGTTTTTTACTTAGGGGAGCCATATTTGTGAAAAATTCCAAAAAGTCAAACTTGATTTTAGGCACAGTTGACTTTTTGTCAGATGAATTTCAAACTGTGTGATCCTCTATGTAATCAAGTTCTTGCCCTAATTTAAACCTAATGGATGGATTCCATAGTTGTTTTAGGGTGTCTTGGATCATGTCCCAAGGTTTGGGAGCATGTCTTGGTCCAAAGTCAAAGGTACAGTTGACTTTTTCTTCAAAACCCTAATTGTTGTCCAGATGATTTTGAAACTTGTGAATCAAGCTTCTTGGATCAATCCATTGTTGTAAATGGATCAATGTGGTGTATTTGAGGCCAGCAAATCATGTCTTGAGGTCTTGGCTCATGTCTTTCCTCAAAAGTCAACTTAGGGGTGAATTAGTTCAAGAAACCCTAATTCCTGATTTTTGATGAATGCTTCCCCTGAGGTTGTTTTGACTTGATGATTGGGTCCATGAGGTCCATTTGAGTATCTTGGGTCATGCTTTGAAGTATTGGCTCATGCCCAAATCAAAATTTCCATCTGGAGGCCTTGGTCGAGCAAAACCCTAATTTGGTGATACTGGCGATCTTGAGGCTTGATCCACTTGGAATGTTGTAACCTTGTGCTTGATTCTTGATGTGGGAGTCCTCTTGATCCTTTATGGGTGTTTGAGAGGTTAGACAAGTTGAAGATCATGTCATTTCTTGATTGATCCTTTGTCTAAGTGCTCTGAGGGTGCTTAAAACCCTAATTCTTGATTGTAGTGAATGCTCAACAATCCTTAAGGAGATTGGTGAGGCATGATGGTACATCCATATTATGGTGATGATTTGTAAAATGATGGGAAATCTTGTGGTCAAAATTTGGGGTATGACAGGGGGTTGGTTACACAAAGGGAAACTGTTAACACCCAGTGTTTCTATAGTAATCTATAGGAGCCTTTATTTGCATGTGTTTCTACTGTTGTTTTGCTTAGTTGATTAAATCCATTTATTGTTGAATAGGGAAAGTTTCTCCCTTGTGAAGGCTGAGGAAATGTTTTTGTTGTTTTTGGGATTTCTATTGTTTTTGGGAAGGTACTGGACCTAAAGTTTTTTTTAGTGTGCTTGCTAAGATTTCACAATCTTATGCCTACGTATTCCCATAAAGAGATTCGGGGAAATCAGAGCGTTCGTAGTTCCTCCTATTCTATGGGAGGAAATTTGGTGGGGTCTTGTTCAAAGCCCAATATTGAAGCTAAAAGGGTATTAGTGTCTTGTTCAAAGCCCAAGATTGAAGCTAAAGGAATGTGTGTGTCTTGTTCAAAGCCCAAGATTGAAGCTAAAGGAGTGTTTCAGAGAGAATTTGTCATCTCTAAAGGGAGATATCTCACCTATTCATCACAAACTTTGAGGAATTGATTATAAGGGAAGTTGCTTTAACTGTGATATGTGGAATCCAGCAATGCCACATCTTCCTTTATAAGTCTCTACGTGCTAAGAGAGGGACATTGGCATGGATGTGTAGAATCCAGAGGCTTGCCACTTACATCACTTAGATGAAAGAGAAATTTTAACCAGGATAAAGGAGATACTCCAGCTTGGATTTTTAATCAACAAGTGTGCCACTTACAACAATTTATCTGGGGAAAAGTTTGATTGGTTGTCTATTTTTGAAATGTGTTGTATAGAAGGGATATCTTTCTACAGAGAGGACTCCTGGTCTCATCTGTGGGGATGATAGTTTTGTGCCTTGATCAAAGACCAAGGTTGAAGCTAAATAAATTGAAAACTGACTCAACTAGAGAGTATTATGTATGTCTTGTACAAAGCCCAAGTTTGAGGCTGACTGGGAAAATCATTATATGAAGCCTAAGAGGAGGCTGACTCTTGCTGAGGTTTATTCAAATCCAAGAGAGGGTCTAGACTGCTTTGAGGAATCCAAAGGGAAACTAACTCTTGCTGGGGATTGAAGAAGAGTTAACTTATCAGATGCCATGAGGTTCAGATATTTTTTGGGGACTTGTTGGTGATAACCTGATCCTGGCTTGGGATTTTAAAGATGAAAGCCACACCTAGTCGGGGATCAGGAGAGACTTAAATGAATAAGTATGAATGTCCTGTAGGTTTTGAATCTCTAGGGGACTAATGTATAGATGACTAGGATCTATCTTATGCTTTTAGGAAGCCTGAGGGTCCTTGTATGAAGCCCAAGAGAAGGCTAGGGATGCTTCTAGGAAGCCTGTGGGTCCTTGTATGAATCCCAAGAGGAGGATAGGGATGTTTCTAGGAAGCCTGTGGGTCCTTGTATGAAGCCCAAGAGGAGGCTATGGGGAACTTCTGAGAAGCCTATGGGTCCAAGCCTGAGAAAAGTTCAAGAAAGGTTTCACCGGGAAATAATCCTCTCTTTGTTAAGGTTTGAAGAAATTCAAAAGAGGTTTCACCGGGAATTAATCCTCTCTGGGGAAATGAATTTCTTTGTATAAGAATAAACTAGTTGATTGAACTGAACCATAAGTATCCTATGGTTTGACCTAAGTGTGAACTAAGGATCACCTTAACTGTTTAAGGGAACCCTAAATAGATAAGCACATGTATACGTATACAGGTATATGAACAAGCATATAAACAAGTATGGATTGAATTGAAAAGGTGGTGGGTCATTTTCTTTGGATAGAGGCCCAAGTGTATTGTGATTGAATGTATTGATTATCACTGTATGATTAAGGTTTTGAGAAATTGAAAAAAGTTTTGATTTAAATATGAGTTTTAATTTGAATTAAAAATAGGGTTTGGGGCTTATAACTCAAAGAGAGGCCCAAGTGGTCTAAGAGCAGTTTCACCGGGAATAATGCTCCTCTTAGTACCAGTGTATTTGATTTGAATTTTCTTCTTTTTATTATAAAAAGGAAAAAGGATGGGACTTAGACTCGGGGAGATAATGTATTTAAGAGGCCCAATATAATGCATTTTGAATGAAATAATGAAAGAATAGTATTGGGTCTTAGACTCGGGGAGAGGCCCAGTTGTTTTTAAGCAGTTCAAAACAGGCAGATGATTTTGAAAACAGAGGTATGGGGCTTACAACTCAAGGAGAGGCCCATGGAGGTTGTGTATTGTTTCAAAACAAAGTTTATGTACAAAAGATTGGGGCTTATACTCAAGGAGAGGCCCATATGATTTATTTGAAAACAGTGATCGCACTGCGATACCGAAAGACGTTGTGGGACTTATACTATAGTAGAGGCCCAAAATTTATTTATGTACATAGGGGGTTGGGTCTTACACTCTATTAGAGGCCCATGGGTGTTGAAATGAAGTTTTTTGAAAGATCAAATCAAAGAAAACCCTAATTTCATTTATTAAGATATTTTTCAAAGAAAAAATCAATTAAAAATGATAAAAAATATCAAAAATTCAATAAACATGTTATGAATTATGATTTAGGTTTTGAAAATGAGGTTTTATTCACATGATAATTTAAAATCAAATTGGTTTTGAAAAATCAAGAAAAAAGAAATTATTTAAAATGTTAAAAACAAATTAAAATAAAAATCTTTAAAATATTCAAAAATATATCAAATAAACATATTTTTTTGATTTTTTGTGGAATAAAATATTTAAATATGTGAAGGATTTATGTTTAAAAAATCATTTGAAAATGATTAAAATTGAGAGAGAAATTAATTTTTGAAGATAATTAAGAAAATAATTAAAAATTCAAAAAATTGAATTAAATTTGAAAAAATGCGCCAACGGTCATCTTCTTCCTCACGCGTGTCCTCCATGGCCGTTTTGCAAAACCTCACATATCTCTCTCAATACGTAATGATTTTGCACGATGTAAACATGAAATTTGTGTGTTTTTGAACAAGGATTTCAATGATACCAATTAATTGCATTTCTTTTAAGTGTAGAGTGAGATATCATGTGAAGAACAGATGAACCCTAATTTTTGCAAGACCACTATGAAATCCTATACATAATTGATACATAGCAATTGATTGAGGGAAAAAATTCTACATAAGTGCAGAAACATGTTGGTAACTTGAAAATAAGTTTATGATGCATGGATCATAGAGTTTGAGAAGTTCAGGCTTACTTGTGCAAGAGGAATTCGAATCCTCAGTTGTAGGTGTTACAGAAGTGTTTTGCTGATCTGGACAGCTTCCTTGGACCTCAAGTAGTGTGTTGAGATGCTTGGAATGGATTGAAAACCTCTGGATTGGTGGGCACGACTCCAACTGCAGATGGATTTGGGATGAGGTATGAGCTTGATGAATCCGGTGTTACAGATGTTTGTTCAAGTGTTTATATCACTCATATATGATGTATGTGAGGTGTTAGGACCATTGGTTTGAGCTAAATTGCTCTCTATCATAAAACACGATTCTCACTTCTTTGAAAATGGATTTTTGATGCACAAGAGGGAAATGGTGGAAAACATGTGTTGTGATGTTTTGGAGTGATTTGATCAACCAGAAATGACCTCTATTTATAATAGAGGAAGTTTTTTTTTGGAGGAATAATGAATAGATGAAGGATCACTCTATTATCCAATGGATATGGTCATGTAGCATGACTTGAATGCTAAGGTACCTCAAGTCTCCTCTAGCCATTGACTTGAGCTGAACTTGCAGGTTTTAGGTCCTTGGATTCTTAAATAAATCTTGACTCAATTGGACTGATATGTGCTAGTTCATGCCACCTCAATGCTCCACATCAATGCCAAATGACAAAGTTGGAGTTTCGGATTTGCAAATATAAAGATCACATGCCAAAGGATAATGTTCTTGACTTTTAGGTGCCTATGTTATGATTCCTCTGCAGATAGCAAGTGCATTGTATCTTAGATGTTTGTCTTACATGGTGACAAGGCTTGCAAAGCCATCAAAATGACAAAATTGTGTGGCATGTGCAAAACTGTCTTGGAAATATTAGTTGTGTGATGCTAGATTGTGAGGTCCATAACTCCTTGCTCAAGTTGAATTAATGGGGGGTTTTTGTACTCTTTGGAAAGCTTGTATATCATACTTCAACTTTGATGTTTGCATTTGGTATTGATTCATCTTGGATCATAATGAAAAATGCCTCCAAAGTTGGGCAAAACATGAGACAGATTCTGCCTAAAATTATTCTAAGTTTCAAAGTTCAAATCTTATGAAACCCTAACTTTATGGCTTTACAACTCAAAATCTAGGCATTATTTTACCATGGATCAGTAGGAAACTTTTGTAGTATGTAATGAGAGCTTTCATTTGAGCTTTGGATGGGAGAAAATGGTTGCTTGGTGAAGCTGGCTGGTTTATACTGTAACACCCCCAATCTATACCCCCAATTAATAAAGCGGTAAATAAAATTCAAAATTTCATCAGAGTATATTTAAAACATTCACAGCATAGACCGAGGGGTCACATCAATTTGAAATAAAATACACATAAACCTGCCCATAAAGATATGCAACAATCAGGTAGCAATTAACAGAGGAACTTAGTTCCTACTACCCACAATTCAGATACAGAATAAAAGCGGAAAAATCTGTGTGTCTGTCATATACAAAGTCACACAAGTACAATCCAAAACATGTGTATACATAATATAAATAATCACACTCGATCACCCCGACTACCCGGTGTCACATATCAGAGCCGACCGACAAAAGAATGAAGACCTAAGCTTCACAAAAGACCTCCAGCAATCTAATCTGCAATGCCTCATAGAGCATTATAAAACAGCAGAAGGGTAAGAAACACAATCATAATATAATTGCATATAATTATCTAATAACACAACATTACACACGTAAAATATTCTCACCACAACGCACAACAGAATCCAAATACAACACAACACAATATATATCTTAACTCATCAATTCCAATCACAATTCCACACGAAATCAATACATTCATGAATTATGCAAATGAACAGAGACCGACACAATGACTCTATGCAATGCATATGCGGTACCATCCACCATCATCTCAGCACTAGTTCACTCAGGAACTATTGGAACCATCACTCATTACTTAATGTAAATCCCCGTCGGGCATACAATGTTCCCCGTCGCTTTCGGTCCTCTTTGTATAAGGCTCACGACGTTTATTGATCGCTTTCGGTCCTCTTTGTATAAGGCTCACGATCCGATCGCTCACACCCCACACGGGCACACGATCGTCTATAATCATCGCTCACACCCCACACGGGCACAAGACGTTATAGCGGATTCCCTCTGGAATCGATTCGTTGCTCACACCCACTAGGGCACACGACATCACAACAATGCATATCATGATGCTTGGCATACAATGACTCATGACATTCAAATGTACACATACATGCAATCATCTCATTCAACATTAATCATGCTTTGTAATTCAATCCCAAAACAATGCATTTACACCATACAACAGCACGCAAATCATACCATATCCATATCAACAGCACATTGCATGATACACACTAATTACACACAATTATAACAACAAAAGTCGACAAAACGACACTATTCCAATTTCCTGACATAATTAAATCGGCTAACAATCTCAAAATTATTATCATAAGAAAGTACAATTCAATAGCTACTCAACGATACCAAGAATGTTAAAAACGGATAATCGGAACACAAGTTACGAACTAAACAAGAAAAGACATCGCGAAAAAACCACATTTTACACTCAAGCTGGCCATACGCGTATTGCCCTGAGCCATACGCGTATTGCCCAAAATCTTACGCGTACCATTACGCGTTTCAGCAGATGGCCGAGAAAAATGAAATCCATTACGTGTATTGCCCTCAAATACACCTCCCATACGCGTATTGCCCAAGCCAATACGCGTATGGACATGCCTGATACGCGTAACGGCAGTGGAAATCCAGAATTTTTTCTGCAGAATTTTGTTCTGCGTTTTCACCCCAAAATCAACCCAATTTCACCTATACACCAGAAAAATTACCAATACAATGCCTAACAACATGTATCTATCATGTATCAACAATAAGGAACACTAAAACATGATTTCAGAGACATTTGGACCAATTTCTAACACTTTCAACATTTATGGGTTTTACTCTATACTTTCATTTCAATCCAATAACAACCAAAAACAAACATACATAATCATACACAAGTATATAATAATCAAGTTTTGCACCCTTACCCGATTTAATCGTGTTTGGAAAGTCGGTTGTTTCGATTTCTAGATTTCCCAAGATTTTCTCTCTTTCTCCTTCCTTTCTCTTTTCTTCTCATTTTCCTTCTTCTCTTTTTCTTTCACTCTATTTTTCTCTCTTTCTATTTTCTATTTTCTTAACTTAAGAAAAATAAAGTGAAATGCCCAAAATACCCCTACACTCAAATATCTCGCAACCGTTCCCAAAACGCGATAAAATATCACAACATTGAAAAATAACATATTTCTAAATAAAAGTCGAAAATAAAATAATATAATAATAAAATAATCAAAACGACTAGATTAAATAAAAATACTAAAACTGGGGCGTTTTAACTCTCCCCCACTTAGAAATTTTCGTCCTCGAAAATATACCTAAGACGAACAACTCTGGATACGACTCCCGCATCCGACTCTCCAACTCCCAAGTCAAATTGCCCTCAGCAGCGCCTCCCCACGCTACTTTCACAAGTGCAATATCCTTGCCCCTTAACCGCTTCACCTCGCGATCCAAAATTCTAATGGGTAATGCCTCAACCGTAAGGTTCTCCCTTACCTCTACCTCATCCATCGGAATCACATGCGACGGATCCAGAACATACTTCTGAAGCTGTGAAACATGGAACACATCGTGCGAATTCGACAGATTCGGCGGTAACGCCACCCTATAAGCCACAACACCCACTCTCGCAGATATCTGGTAAGGACCAATAAACCGAGAAGTAAGTTTCTTCGACTTCAATGCACGACCCACACCCGTTACCGGTGTAACTCTCAAAAATACATGATCACCCTCTTGGAACTCAAGATCTTTTCTTCTCCGATCATGATAACTCTTTTGCCTACTCTGAGAAGCCTTCATTTTCTCACGAATAAGCTTCACTTTTTCCGTAGTCTATTGCACCAACTCTGGCCCAACCACCGAACTCTCACCAGATTCGTGCCAACACAACGGTGTTCGACATCTTCGTCCATACAGTGCTTCAAAAGGTGCCATTCCAATACTCGAATAGAAACTGTTATTATACGTGAATTCAATCAATGCAAGATAACTATCCCACGTACCACCTTGTTCAAGAACACAAGCCCGCAACAAATCTTCCAACGACTGAATCGTTCTCTCCGTCTGTCCATCCGTCTGCGGATGATAAGCGGAACTCAATCTCAATTTAGAACCCAACGCCTTCTGTAAACTTTCCCAAAATCTCGAGGTAAACCTCGGATCTCGATCCGAAACAATGCTCAACGGAACCCCATGCAACTTTACAATCACACTGATGTAAATCTCTGCCAACCTCTCCAAAGTAAAACTGATGTCAATCGGAATGAAATGAGCCGATTTAGTCAGCCTATCCACAACCACCCAAATAGCATTATGCCCTCGCTGTGTATTCGGCAACCCTGTCACAAAATCCATGGAGATGCTATCCCACTTCCACTCAGGAATATCCAACGGTTGCAACAAACCACTAGGCCTCAGATGTTCTACCTTTGATTTCTGACAAGTCAAACATGCATAAACAAACTGAGCCACATCTCTTTTCAATCCAGACCACCAGAAAATCTTCTTCAAATCTTGGTACATCTTATTCGCTCCCAGATGTATACTCAAATTACTCTGGTGTCCTTCCTCCAAAATCATCCTTTTCAACTCCGCATCATCCGGAATACAAATTCTACCTCGGAATCTCAAAACACCATTAATATCCACTTTAAAATCACTATTCGCATCTTTTTCTCCCACCAACATCAAATCCACAAATTTCACATCGAGCTTCTGTTTCTCACTAACCGTCATCAGAAAATCATTAGTAACCTTTAACATTCCAAGCCTCACGCTATCGGACGTCACCTCACACACCAAACTCAAGTCCCTAAAAGCTTCCAAAAGCTCCCACTCCTTAACCATTAAAGCGGACATATGTAACGATTTCCGACTCAACACATCGGCTACCACATTAGCTTTACCAGGATGGTAATTCAATCCAAAGTCGTAGTCCTTCAAAAATTCCAACCATCTCCGCTGCCTCATATTTAACTCTTTCTGATCAAACAAATATTTCAAACTTTTGTGATCACTAAAGACTTCAAACCTTGCACCATAGAGATAATGCCTCCAAATCTTCAACACAAAAACCGCAGCCGCTAATTCAAGATCATGTGTAGGATAATTTTTCTCATGTACTCTCAACTGCCTTGAAGCATAAGCCACGACCTTACCTCCTTGCATTAGAACACCACCTAGACCAATCAAAACGCATCACAATACACCACAAATGGTTCATTAGGATCCGGTAAAATCAAAATCAGAGCTGTTGTCAATCTTCTCTTCAGCTCATTAAAACATTCCTCGCACCGAATATCCCAAATGAACGCTTGCCCTTTACAAGTTAACTGGGTCAAAGGAAGTGCTAGCTTAGAAAAACCTTCAATAAACCTTCGATAATATCCGGCCAAACCCAAAAAGCTTCGAATTTCAGTAACGGATCTCGGAGCCTCCCATTGTAGAACTGCTTCTACTTTAGATGGATCCACAGAAATACCATTACCTGAAATCACGTGCCCAAGAAAACTCACCTCCGACAACCAGAACTCACACTTGGACAACTTGGCAAAAAGCTTTCTTTCTTTCAAAACCTGCAAAACAATACGCAAATGCTCCGCGTGCTCCTCCCGAGACTTAGAATAAATCAAAATGTCATCAATAAACAAAACTACAAAACGATCCAAATGCTCATGGAAAATACGATTCATGTACTCCATAAACACACCTGGCGCATTAGAAACCCCGAACGGCATCACAAAATATTCATAATGACCGTAACGTGTCCTAAAAGCCGTCTTCTGAATATCTTCATCTTTCACCCTAATCTGATGATACCCTGACCTCAAATCAATCTTACTAAACACACAAGCACCTACCAACTGATCCATCAGATCATCAATTCTTGGAAGAGGATACTTATTCTTAATCGTCACCTTATTCAACTGGCGATAATCAATACACAACCGCATACTTTCATCTTTCTTTTTCACCAATAAAACTGGAGCACCCCAAGACGACACACTTGGCCTCACAAACCTCTTTTCAAGCAATTCATTCAACTGTTTCTTTAACTCAACCAACTCAGATGCCGACATACGATAAGGTGCCATAGAAACAGGTCTAGTACCAGGAACTAGACCTATAGAAAACTCCACCTCTCTCTCTGGCGGCAAGTCTGAAATATCCTCGGGAAACACTTCCGGAAATTCACACACAACAGGAAACACATCAAGTGAAACTTGACTATCCACAATCAACGATGCAAACAACCCAAACAACTGAGCTTCATCCGTCAAAAGTTTCTTCAACTCTTTGGTAGATAAGACACTCGAGTCTTCGTCTTCCTCAAGAGAAGGAAACCTTACTAGCTTATGATAACCATCAATATGAACCCTATTGAACTGCAACCAATTCATTCCCAGAACCACATCTAAACCCTTCAACGGTAAACACACCAAATCCATCTCAAAGTCTTTACCATAAATGGTCAAAGGACAACTTAAATAAACCAAAGAAGTAGTTACTGACCCCATTGCTGGAGTATCAATAACCATCTCACCACCCATCGAAGACAACAAAAGATTCAAACGCTTCGCGTACTCAGACGAAATAAATGAATGAGTCGCTCCAGTATCAATAACAGCAACTAAAGGCATACTATTAATAAAACAAGTACCTCTGATCAGACGATCTGCACTTGAAGTCTGAGTTCCCGCCAAGGCAAAAAATTTCCCACCAGCTGGAGCTTGCTTTGGTTTCGGGCACTTCGTACTAATATGACCAGGTTCACCACAGTTGAAACACTTCACCACATTCTTCCTTGCACAATCAGCTGCGACATGTCCTAAACCTCCACAATTAGAACACTTCCTCAAATCCTTCCTACATTCAGACTAACGATGTCCCACATCACCACACCTATAACATCTCAGAGGACTAGATATTCCTCCTCCACTTGACCTTCGCTCAAAATTCCCCCTTTGTTTACCCTTATCAACTGGTGTTACATACGGACCACCACGGAACTGTTGCTTCCCTTTCCTCTCGCTCACACTCTTATAGTGAGTAGAACGAGCCTTACTATCCTCCTCATAAATCCTACAACAATCCACCAAATCAGAAAACCTCCAAATTCTTTGATAACCAATTGCCTGCTTTATCTCAGGACGTAATCCGTTCTCAAACTTTACATACTTAGAAAATTCCGCAGTCGCTTCAACATAATACGGATAAAACTGCACAAGCTCCATAAACTTAGCAGTATAATCAACAACAGACATATTACCTTGTTTTAATTCCAAGAACTCAATTTCCTTCTTTCCTCTTACATCTTTAGGAAAATACTTCCTCAGAAACTCAATGCTAAACACAGCCCAAGTGATCTCCTCCTCTGCAGCTTCCAACACATGACGTGTACTAACCCACCAATCATCAGCTTCTTCCAGTAACATGTGAGTACCCAGTCTCACCTTCTGATCCTCAGCACAATCCATCACTCGGAAGATTCTTTCAATCTCTTTCAGCCATATCTGAGCACCATCAGGATCATATCTTCCTTTGAAGACAGACGGTTTGTTCTTCCTGAACTCATCATTACCTGCAGCATTAGGTGCACCCTGCACAGCCCGAGCCATAGCTTGCATAGAAGCAGCTAAAGCAGCGTCATCCCTACCAGCCATATTCTATTCATTTTTAATAACAATAACTATGGTTAAAAAAACAGCTCATCCAAACACCAAGACCGACAAGGACTGACACGGACTGGTTCTGATACCACTTAATGTAACACCCCCAATCTATACCCCCAATTAATAAAGCGGTAAATAAAATTAAAAATTTCATCAGAGTATATTTAAAACATTCACAGCATAGACCGAGGGGTCACATCAATTTGAAACAAAATACACATAAACTTGCCCATAAAGATATGCAACAATCAGGTAGCAATTAACAGAGGAACTTAGTTCCTACTACCCACAATTCAGAGACAGAATAAAAGCGGAAAATCTGTACTGAAATCTCATATATATATATATATATATATATATATATATATATATATATATATACCATACAAAGTGTATCTGTCATATACAAAGTCACACAAGTACAATCCAAAACATGTGTATACATAATATAAATAATCACACTCGATCACCCCGACTACCCGGTGTCACATATCAGAGCCGACCGACAAAAGAATGAAGACCTAAGCTTCACAAAAGACCTCCAGAAATCTCATCTGCAATGCCTCATAGAGCATTATAAAATAGCAGAAGGGTGAGAAACACAATCATAATATAATTGCATATAATTATATAATAACACAATATTACACACGTAAAATATTCTCACCACAACGCACAACAGAATCCAAATACAACACAACATAATATATATCTTAACTCATCAATTCCAATCACAATTCCACACGAAATCAATACATTCATGAATTATGCAAATGCACAGAGACCGACACAACGACTCTATGCAATGCATATGCGGTACCATCCATCCATCATCTTAACACTAGTTCACTCAAGAACTATTGGAACCATCGCTCGTTACTTAATGTAACTCCCCGTCGGGCATACGATGTTCCCTGTCGCTTTCGGTCCTCTTTGTATAAGGCTCACGACGTTTATGGATCGCTTTCGGTCCTCTTTGTATAAGGATCACGATCCGATAGCTCACACCCCACACGGGCACACGATCGTCTATAATCATCGCTCACACCCCACACGGGCACACGATGTTATAGCGGATTCCCTCTGGAATCGATTCGTCGCTCACACCCACTAGGGCACACGACATCACAAGAATGCATATCATGATGCTTGGCATACAATGACTCATGACATTCAAATGCACACATACATGCAATCATCTCACTCAACATTAATCATGCTTTGCAATTCAAGCCCAAAACAATGTATTTACACCATACAACAGCACGCAAATCATACCATATCCATATCAACAGGATATTGCATGATACACACCAATTACACACAATTATAACGACAAAAGTCGACAAAACGACACTATTCCAATTTCCCGACATAATTAAATCGGCTAACAATCTCAAAATTATTATCATAAGAAAGTACAGTTCAATAGCTACTCAATGATACCAAGAATGTTAAAAACGGATAATCGGAACACAAGTTACAGACTAAACAAGAAAAGACATCGCGAAAAAACCACATTTTACACTCATGCTGGCCATACGCGTATTGCCCTGAGCCATACGCGTATCGCCCAAAATCTTACGCGTACCATTACGCATTTCAGCAGATGGCCGAGAAAAATGAAATTCATTACGCGTATTACCCTCAAATACACCTCCCATACGCGTATTGCCCAAGCCAATACGCGTATGGACATGCCTGATATGCGTAACGGCAGTGGAAATCCAGAATTTTTTCTGCAGAATTTTGTTCTGCGTTTTCACCCCAAAATCAACCCAATTTCACCTATACACCAGAAAAATTACCAATACAATGCCTAACAACATGTATCTATCATGTATCAACAATAAGGAACACTAAAACATGATTTCAGACACATTTGGATCAATTTCTAACACTTTCAACATTTATGGGTTTTACTCTATACTTTCATTTCAATCCAATAACAACCAAAACATACATACATAATCATACACAAGTATATAATAATCAAGTTTCGCACCCTTACCCGATTTAATCGTGTTTGGAAAGTCGGTTGTTTCGATTTCTAGATTTCCCAAGATTTTCTCTCTTTCTCCTTCCTTTCTCTTTTCTTCTCCTTTTCCTTCTTCTCTTTTTCTTTCTCTCTATTTTTCTCTCTTTCTATTTTCTATTTTCTTAACTTAAGAAAAATAAAGTGAAATGCCCAAAATACCCCTACACTCAAATATCTCGCAACCGTTCCCAAAACGCGATAAAATATCACAACATTGAAAAATAACATATTTCCAAATAAAAGTCGAAAATAAAATAAAATAAAATAATAATAAAATAATCAAAACGACTCGATTAAATAAAAATACTAAAACTGGGGCGTTACATATACCCGAGTGAATCGCACACTCAAAGATACAACAGAGTCTCCACCGAACTTTATTTAGTCCCAAAGGACAGGGAAAATATCGATAAAACCCAAGGGGAAGAGAAACGGGAACGGAGGTCGGTTATGCGAAAGGAAGGTACTAGCACCTAATGCATCCGTCGTACTCGACGGGAACCATTTCGTTTGCTTCTAGGCTTAGATGGGCTATCTATCTAAAGGCTTCTAACTAAAAGAAGAGGAGAGGGAGAAAGAAAGAAAGAAAGAAAGTGCTCGCTGAGGATTGGGGCCCTCGTGCCTACGTACCCTCATAGTGCAATGTGGAAATCAAAGCTTCGTAGTTCATGGAACCATGGAAAAGAAAAGAAAAGAATGAAAGAAAGTGGAAGGGTGGAAGTGTGCTCGCCAAGATCATCGCAATATCGTGCCTACGTATCATACATTCGAAAGAATACAGAATCAGAGCTTTCGTAGTTCGTGGAACCAAGACGGAAAACAAAGGAAAGAAAGGAAAGTGGTGTCAAAAGCAAGAGCAAAAGAGGTAAAAGGTAGATCCGCTGGGGATAACAAAGAGAATTGGTGTCGAAACCAAGAAAGAAGAAATGAAGAGAGATGATAGAGAAGACTCCACTGGGGAGGTAAAAGAACAAAGACAGTACTGGGGAACCAGAGGATAGTGATCCTACTGGGGAACAAAAGAATAAGGATTCGGTATTAACTGACTGGCAGTGGCTAACCAAAGAGGAAAAAGAGATCAAACTCTGATGGGGAAAAGAGAACTCTACTGGGGAAAACCCGAGCAGAAAGGTGATCGTGCTGGGAAAACGAAAGGAATGGTGTCAAAACCAAGAGACAGGACCCGGTAGGTTAACCGACTGGCAATTATTAACCGAAGAAAAAGAGATAATAACTCTGGAGGGGATAAAATACTTGGTGTCAACAGGCAGGCTGTGATGAACCAAAAAAATGGGTGTAGAACCAAACGAAGGTTGCGACCCAAAGAGGATGTTGATACTGACTGAACAAGCAGTACTTGATCAATAAAAGGGCTTTTGAACCAAAAGAGGTTACTAACCGCTGAAGAATCGGTGTTAACAGAGAAACTGTGACTAACCGAAAAGCAACGAGCGATTAACCAAGAGAAGGTGATTAACTCAAAAAAGGGTTCAGTGTTTTAACAAGCTGGCTGTGGTTAACTGAAGAAAAGGGTGATTAACCAAGAGAAGGTGATTAACCCAAAGGAAACTTAGTGTATTAACAGATAGACTATGGTTAACTGAGAAGACGTGCAAATTGGTGTTTTAACTGACAAGCAGTGATTAACCAATCAAAGAGAAGATCCAAGAGAAGGTTGCAAACTCTGGGGATACGGTTCTTAACAGAATGACTGTGTTTAACTGAAGAGAAGGAATTGAGACTCTTCAGGGGAATCAAAAGTAATGATCAACCACAGGAGAAGAGAACAGGGTATTGAAACAAGGAGAGTTTGTTAACCCAAAGAACAATGATCTTAACCAAGAATGGTGATTGATCAAAAGAGATTTAGAAGGAGATAGGAAAGATCAAGGATCGCCTTGACTAGGGAAGGAGATACATTACTGCCTGAGGATAGAGGTGACTACGCCAGGCACAGGGTCATTCGTCCCCTACCTGAAGTGGTCAGAATGAGAGTAGGAATTCTCCCTTCTCATTCCTTCTCTAACACACAGGGTGTAATGCATAAGTTGAAACAGACAACGTAACAACTCCGAGTTGTACAGTGCTCCAGTGTGTCATGCGGAACTCCAACTCAGCGGGGACTAAGAGAAATCAAGTTCTAAAGGAAGCCTAAAGAGAAGAGCAAAGGGAGAGATCAACTAATCGAAATGAGGTTTCAATTAATTAATCAAAGGGAATTGATATGCTAACAATTTTCCAAAGAGAATGAAAAATCATTAAAGCGAAAGGTGTGAATTATTGATTACGCAAGATTAAGCTTATTCTTTTGAGAACAAACTTAATGCAAAGGAATGAGAAAAAGTGCAAAACAGTACCAAAGGATACACAAAATGAAACACAAAATCATGTTATTGTGATCAAAGAAGGTGCAAGAAAGCATGTGTTCACATAAATGCCAAGAATGTGATCAAATTGAATAATCAAAATCATGCATCGAAAGTTCATGAATATGCTTCAAACAGAAGTTAAACGAAACTTAAATCATCCATAAAAATGAAACATATCAATCCATGGAAGTTAGAGGAAGAAAGAATGGCAAACATACTTGAAAAAGCAAGAAAATGGCCTTTTGGTTCAGTGGTAACCGGTTACTGCAAATAGAGTAACCGGTTACTTGCTTAAAAATTACAGTTTCTGGTGAAAAATACACTGAGTAATCGGTTACTCAATATAGGGTAACCGATTACTCTGCTGACAGAGGCAAAAATAGTTGCTCTAAAAGCACTTTCAGTCCTTAAATCACTTATTTGAGCTACCACATGCTATGGTATGAACTTGTGCACGAAAATTACAGGAATTAGGATTAATTAATCATCAATTGAAAGCATGAACATGTATATCAAAAATCAAACAATCACATGATTAATCGAAGCAAAAAAACTATTAAAACTACATATAACCGCGCAAAAGTGAATGAAGCGATAAATTAAGTGAGAATTGACCAACCTACAAGCTAGAGATTTGGCTTGGTGATTGTTGTGCATGAAATGTGATAAAGATAAGTAAAGAAAACCAGAGAATCCAACACTTGCACTTCGAACCGTAGAGAAACCGAGCAAATTTCGACGAAAACTCCGAAATGAGAATTATCACCAAAGAAGCTTGAATTAATCACTTGAGATGAATCCAAAAGCTACTGAATCTGCACAAAATACAGTAGAATGGAAAGATGATGAAGGTTAAGCTCAAGAAAAGCACTTCCAATGTGAAAGTAGCTTTTCTTCAATGGTGAAATAAGAGCTTTAGTGTGGTTTGGGAAAGAAAATGAAGATGAATGTGTAGAAGTTGCAGCAAAATGCAGAGAGAAATGAGAGAATTGAGAGCGAAGAAAGTGTGAATTTGTGTTAATGATTGTGGAGTTATTTGTGAAATGGTGGAGCTTTGTTTATATAGAGTTTAGCTTTGGAGTGTGAGAGGTTTGGAATTTGGTTTGAACTTAGCTTTGGGTGGTTTGGAATTAGGCTAGGAGTTAGTTACACTTGACTCACCGAGTCAAGCGGTTAACTCGGTTAGTTAGGATTAACTCAGTAACAATCCCAATGTGAGCTCCAACATCCAAAGGTCCACATACTTGGAAACCAAGAAACATGGTGCACTTAAATTAGAGTGATGCATTGAAATAAATACACTTGGAATGTCTTGAATAGTCTTGAAATGTCTAGAGATGTCTAGAATGTTCCCCATGCTGCTAGAATACTGTAGAACCAAAGACCAAAAAGTGTGCAAAGTTGCTGTCCAAAAAAATGCAGCAGAGGCTGCAAATTTGTACTGAGTAATCGGTTACCCTATATTGAGTAACCGGTTACTTCAGCCAATTTTGCGCAAATTTGCTTGGGAAGTGATGCTGAAGTGCCGGTTTCGATTTTCCATCTCTTGTTTTGATGAGTAGGCATCGAAACCTTTATTTTAAGCTTGTTTTGATGATGTAATGACCTTGTGAGGATGCAATTAATCAGCCTAAAAACCTGAAAATCCTGCAACAAGAAACACATAGAGAAAAGTGCGAATGCGCATGCCAGCGATGCGAATGCACGTGCTTATGCAAAAGGTGAAAGAGGGAGGTCAAATTTCGGGTTATGACAACTGCCCCTATTTAATCCACTTGGACCTGAATGTACGAATTGCGATAGCCTTTCGATGATTCGAGGTAAAAGGGGATTAAATAAAAGAGTAGCTCGAAAATTTGGCCGACGACGACCAAAGAAAAGGTGCAAGTGTAGAGAGTGTTTAAAGTTTGACTGAATATCTGCTGAGGAGATGAATCAGACCAAAAGAAAGGGAGCATGCTTGATGCATATGTTATGTATGCGTTCTACATGATGTTTGATATCATGCAATGCAAAGGTGCGGGTTGAGGTAATGTGCAAGAGTTAGGCTGAGATTGTAGCAAAACGACCTCGACATCCTCGGTCGGGGAGAGATCCCCCAGATGAGGACATGATCTGCTGAGGAACGGCCTCCAAAGGGGGATAACTCTGCTGCGGAAAAGCCCAAAAAATGGCGAAGACTCCGCTGGGGAAGAAACTGAGAAGTCTCTAATATCCAGACCATCACCATTGACACTACAGGGGATAAGAGAATCAGGCCAACCTTTCCATAATGACTTACTTTACCTGGGGAATGAAATCAGAAAACTCCGATTTCTAAGCTCCCACTGACTCCGTTGCAGGGAATTCACAAGGCTCAGAGGATCTTCTCTGCTTGGGGAAGACGAGGAACCAGATCGCACCGCTGCTGGTACTTGACAGTTGCGACATGCTGGGGATGATGCTCGACCCGTGCTGGGGAAAAGAACAACCATGTCTCTCCTTGGGGTACATCATTGCAGACTTACTGGGGACATTATGAATCTGTTGGGGAAATGGAAGGTAATCAACCTTTCCAGAGAAACACAATGGCGATTGCTAGGGGAATGATGGCTCCGCTGAGGAAACAACAACTTCTTCAAAGAACCATCACATTATTGATCGGGCATTCGGCTTGCCAACGGATATTACTGATTATCCCGCAGGAATTACCAGTAAAATATGCAATGCATAATGCTTTCCCGATTGATTTAACTTTTTATTGTTCTCAACATTTTATAGTATTATGTGATCACAAATACTTGTTTATTTTGTAAACAAAATACTGGAAAGAAAACAATTGAGAAAACAAATGATGTATTTTTATTGAATGTGAAAATATTGTACATAAGATGTGTACAAGGATGCAAAACCCTTGATGAGGAGATTTGCAATAAAATTGAGAAACAAATGTAAATGGCAAAGGGAAATCATGTTTTGCATTGATTACAACATTGGCTACCATCCACTGTAAGTCTAGGTTCCAACGCCTTGCACCAGTTGATGATGATTCGACTGCTCTGTTACTGTCTGATGTCCAGCTATGACGAAGAGAGGCTCAAGTGTTCACAGTCAAATGCCTTTATCCCTAATTTTTGCCTGGACATATTCCCATTTTTTTTCCACCGGGATACCCATTTTTGCCTAAGTCGCCCTTTCGGGATTTCAACTTAGCGGGCTGTTATTGTTTTCTTTTTTTCATTGTTCATAACTTTTGCATGGACATTTCTTTTTTTTGGTCCATCGGGACGCCCATTTTTGCCTAGATTGTCCTTGCGGATATCAATCTAGCGGGCTCTTATCCATTATTTTTCAGGCATAATATTTTTTGACTGTATCGGAGCTCACGGGCGATGGCAACTCCTCCCCATCCATGGTGGTGAGGATCAGGGCTTCGCCTGAGAAAGCCTTCTTGACAACAAAAGGTCCTTCGTAATTGGGAGTCCACTTGCCGCGAGGATCTGAGTAAACAGGTGAATATCTCTTGACCATGAGTTCGCCTTCGCAGAACGCCCGAGGGAGAAATTTCTTGTCAAAAGCTCGCTTAAGGCGTCTCTGATACAATTGACCATGACGCTGTAAGGCGCTTCTCTTCGATGAGGTTCAGCTGGTCGTATCTAGATTGGACCCATTCAGCTTCATCAAGACCTACTTCCATGAGAACTCTAAGCGAAGGAATCTCGACTTCAATGGATAGAACAACCTCCATAGCATACACAAGCGAATACAGAGTTTTCCCAGTAGAAGTGTGGGCTGAAGTTCTATAGCCATGTAGCGCAAAGGGAATCATTTCATGCCAATCCTTGTATGTCTTGACCATTTTCTGGATAATTCTCTTGATGTTTTTGTTTGCTGCTTTGACGACATCATTCATCTTGGGCCGATATGGTGAAGAGTTGTGGTGCTCGATCTTAAATTCTTGACACAACTCCTTCATCATATTGTTGTTTAGGTTGCTTGCATAGTCAGTGATAATGTTGCTAGGAATGCCATAACGACATACTATCTCTTTCTTGATAAATCTGGCAACCACTTGTCGTGTAACGTTTGCGTAAGAAGCAACTTCAACCCACTTGTTGAAGTAGTCGATAACAACTAGAATGAATCGATGGCCGTTGGAAGCCTTCGGTTCGATCATTCCAATCATATCTATACCCCACATGGAGAATGGCCAAGGTGAAGTGAATACATTCAATGGAGTGGGAGACACATGAATCTTGTCTCCGTAGATTTGGCACTTGTGACATCTTTTGGCAAAGTTGTAACAATCTACCTCCATTGTTGTCGAATAATACCCAGCCCGAAGGATCTTCTTGGCCATAGCAGGACCTTTAGCATGCACACCCTCGCAGCTCTCATGTATGGACTTTATGATTGTGTTTGCTTCGTGTCTATCCAAGCATCTGAGCAACACAGAATCATAATTCCTCTTGTATAGTACACCACCACTTAAGAAGAATTTAGCGCAGAGCTGCCTAAGAGCTTTCTTGTCAGTGATAGTAATACCCTCGGGATATTCCTGTTTTTCCAGATATCTCTCGATGTCGTAGAACCAAGGCTTGTCATCAGACTCGTCCTCGATTGCTAAACAGTGTGCTGGTTTGTCCAAATGATCAATACGGATATGAGGAGCTTCATTCTTCCACTTGACCTTGAACATGGATGCTAAAGTGGCAAGAGCATCAGCTAATTGATTTTCCTCTCTGGAAATATGATGAAAAGAGATCTCATCAAAGTAAGGAATCAATTTCGCTATGTGTTGTTGATACGGAACCAGGTTGGAATCCCGAGTCATAAAGTGCCCTCTGACTTGGCCGATAACTAAAGTAGAATCTCCATAGACCTCAAGAATCTTGATTCTCATGTCAATTGCCGCTTCAATACCGTAGATACATTCTTCGTATTCATCCATATTGTTGGTGCATGCAAAGCATAATCTGGCAGTGAAGGGAAGGTGAAAACCTGTTGGAGAGATGAGGATAGCACCGATTCCACGACCTTTAGAATTGAAGGCACCATCGAACACGAGCGTCCATCGCGCCCCTGGTTCTGGTCCTATTTCAGGGTCTGGAGTCTCATAGTCTTGATAAATAGAACATCCTCATCGGGGAAGTCAAATTTCATTTGTTGATAACCCTCTACAGGTTGATGAGAAAGGTAGTCAGACAAGACGCTCCCTTTTATTGCTTTCTGGCTAACACGTTGGATATCATACTCAGTTAACAACATCTGCCACCGAGAAATCCTTCCAAAGACAGCAGGCTTTTCAAATATGTACTTTATTAGATCCATTTTGGATATCAACAAAGTAGTATGGCAAATTATGTATTGTCTTAGGCGTCGAGCAGCCCAGACCAGAGCACAACAAGTTTTCTCCAGGAGTGAGTATCTGGTCTCCCAGTCAGTGAACTTCTTGCTCAGATAGTAAATAGCATGTTCTTTTCTGCCAGTGTCATCACGTTGACCCAATACACATCCCATCGATTCATCGAGAACAGTGAGATACATGATTAAAGGCCTACCAGGAACCGGCGGTACTAAGATCGGTGGTTCTTGCAAGTATTATTTTATTTTGTCAAATGCTTCTTGACAATCATTGTTCCATTCGACCGATTAATTTTTTCTTAGTAATTTGAACATCGGTTCACAGGTAGCCGTCAAGTGGGAAATGAACCTTGAGATGTAATTAAGTCTTCCTAGAAAGCCCCAAACTTCATTTTCTATTTTGGGAGGCGGCATGTTCTGAATTGCTCGAACCTTGTCAAGATCAACTTTAATGCCGTTCTAACTCACAATAAAGCCCAACAGTTTACCAGATCGAACTCCGAAGGTACACTTCGCAGGATTCAACCGCAATCTAAACTTTCGGAGTCTGTCAAACAGTTTCTTCAGATGAACCAGATGATCATCCTCAATTTTGGACTTGGCAATCATATTGTCCACGTAAACCTCGATCTCTCTATGGATCATATCGTGAAAGAGGGTTGTCATGGCACGTTGGTATGTTGCCCCTCCATTCTTTAAACCGAATGGCGTGACTTTATAACAATATGTACCCTAAGGCGTGATGAAAGTAGTCTTTTCCATATCAGCTGGGGACATTTTGATCTGATTATATCCTGAAAAACCGTCCATGAAGGAGAAGACAGAGAATTGTGTTGTGTTATCTACCAAGACATCAATATGAGGCAAAGGAAAATCATCTTTCGGGCTTGCCTTGTTGAGATCTCGATAATCCACGCACATTCTGACCTTGCCGTCTTCCTTTGGAACCGGGACGATGTTGGCAATCCATTCAAGATACTCGGAAGTGGCGAGGAACCCAGCATCAAGCTGTTTCTTTACCTCTTCTCTGATTTTAAGTGCCATGTCGGGTCTAGTCTTCCTGAGCTTCTGCTTGACAGGAGGACATCCGGGTTTGAGTGGCAAGTGATGTTCAACGATGTTGGTATCCAACCCAGGCATATCTTGATAGGACCAGGCGAATATATCAACATACTCTTTCAATAACTAGACTAACTCAGAGTGTACATGCTCTGCGAGGGATGCGCCAACCTTGACTTCTCTTCTGACCTCATCAGTACCAATATTGACAACTTCCACTAGCTCTTTGTGCGGCTGAATCTCTCTATGATCGTGCTCAAGGAGCCTTGCTAGTTCAGCCGGTAATTCACAATCTTCCTCACCATCTTCTTTGGCGTGGTTAATTAGAATCCCAGGATTACAACAGATGTTTTCCATGTTGTTATCAATGCATTTATTATTTCTGCATGTTTATGAATATGTTTAGAATGAGCTATTTAAAAAATGAAAAGCAAAAGAAACTTTTGCCATTTGTTTGTGAAAAAGTAAAATAAAGAAAGAAAATAGAGCACGAGTTTGAATGCAAAATTTTTTTTTTATTGATCATATAATATTGCAAAAACGTGAGGCCCTTTACAAGCTATCCATTTGTCTCGGGCGAGGACGAGGGAATGAGAAAGCAAAATGCATTACATGTTTGTTGGGAAAACCACAGGAATCACAATAGATGTCCAGTTGTTGAGCTTGAAACCCGGCGGGCACTTGCGCACAAAGCTTGAAGTCTGGGTACTAGGACCAATGCCATCAATAGCGGCCACGATGTCACCCATTTGAAAGCCCGCACTACAGAACTTGATCAAATTGCACTGCTTCTAACCATGTGAACTATATTGTCGACTAGGACGGTAACCCAATCCAAAACGGTCATGCTTTTCAACCACATCAATTACATGCCCCCAGCCTGGCAAGGCACCTTTCTCAATGGTCTCTTTAGCACTCTTGGCAGATGCTAAAGTCACTTGTGGTGTTCTACTTTGACTAGTTGAAGCAGAGCTGACATCTTCGAACTTGAGACACTACAACGGCACCTCAGCTATACCTTCTTCGGTCTCGATGTATCGGAAGGACGATAACTCACTCATAATCAGATCCTCTTCACCACAGACGATGACCAGCTGATTGTCAAACATGAGTTTCAACTTCTGATGTAAAGTGGATGTAACTGTGCCAGCAGCATGAATCCATGGTCGACCCAATAGGCAACTGTACGCGGGATTTATATCCATCACTTGGAAAGTAATGGTGAACAAATGCGGTCCTACTTTGATGGGTAAATCCACCTCTCCAATGACCTGCCTTCGAGAACCGTCAAAGGCTCTGACAACTAAGGCGCTTGGCCTCATCTCGCTTCCTTCTACCAGTAACTGACTCAATGTGCCCTTGGGCATCACATTGAGAGAGGAACCGGTGTCCACTAGAACACGAGATAAGAGGATGTCTGTATAGGTTACGGATATGTGCAATGCTTTGTTGTGGGCAGCTCCTTCAGGAGGAAATTCTGATTCATTAAAGCCCAAATACCGACTTACAGTTATATTTGCCACTACATCATCGAACTCGACAACAAATATATCATGCATAACATGAGCGGTGTTCAAGACTTTCAGTAAAGCTGATCTATGCGCAGGCGAGCTCATGAGTAAAGACAAGATTAAGATCCTTGAGGGAGTCTGCCCTAACTGATCCACAATTTTAAAGTCGCTTTTCTTGATCAACTTTAGGAACTCTTGATCATCAATAGTTTCCTTGCTCTTTGTAACATCCTCAGATGGAACAAATTGCACCGGTATTGCAGTAGATGCCCCTTATTGAACAACAGGGGTTATAGATGTAGACTTCTCTTTGGGAGGAACAACAGTTGGAACCTGAACGGGCTTTGTAGTGAGCTTTGGAGCGAACACTCGTCCACTACGAGTCATACCTCCAGCGGCTGTGACATTCACAATCTCAGATTCAACAAACCTTATCTCTTGACCTCCAGAAAACACAGTAGACCCATACCTCCAAGGTACCTCCTTAGAATTCTGATATGGAAATGACTTTGGCGGACTAACAACAATAGGTTGTACTTTCTTCTTAGGAGATTCAATAGGAACCTTCCTATAGACGATGGTTAATGGCTCGATAGCAGCAACCTCTTCAACAGGCTTAGATCCGGCAAATTGGACTTCACCTCGATTTATCAAAATTTGGACATAACCCTTCAGCTTTTGACTCTGGTTGGGATTATCGTCACAAATCTGACACTTACCATGTAGTCCTTTTAACAACCCATGTTCATTCAATCTCTTGAAAACCACAATCATCGGAGTCTTTACCTTGTCGACATCCATGATCAATTCAGCCCTTGAGTTATCCTCAACCATGTTCACCGCAGGTCCACCGTGATTAGGCAATGGATTATGTTGAATGTTAGGACCTTCTTCAGCGAAAGTCAAAATCTTCTGATCGATGACCTCCTGAACCTTGGTTTTGAAAACAAAACAATCCTCTGTCGCATGTCCTATGTATCCAGCATGATAGGCACATGACGCATTTGGATTATGCTTTGGATTGAATGGAGGAATTGCAGGTGCGATCTCTTTTGGAATAATTGCCCCTTGATGAACCAAATAAGGGAACAATTCAGTGTATGAAACCGGAATTCTGTCGAAATTCGGGTGCTTACAATTTCCCTAGTTGTTGTTGTTCTGACAATTTTGATTCTGCTAATTTTTGTTGTTCTGTTGGTTCTGTTATTGATGTTGCGGTTGTTGCTGATTCTGAGCATTCTGAACTGGTTGTTGTGGATGATACTGATATAGAGGTTATTGATATTGTGCAGCAGCAATGTACGGATACTGATAGTAAGGCATGGGACCCATGGGTGCTTGGTACTGAGGAGAAACTTGAGCTGTCACAGCGTTGGCTTCACCTTCTTTTTTCTTTGACTGATTATTCTGAGATTTTCTGTTGGCCGGCTGCTGAGAAGCAGCTCTAGGAATATTTCCAGTCTTCAAACCGTTCTCAATCTGTTCACCAATGGTTACAACATCAGCAAAGTTCGATGAAGAACTACGCACCATTTTCTCATAGTAGGATCTTTGCAATGTACCCATAAAGATATCAACCAACTCATTGTCAGAGAGAGCAGGTCACACACGAGATGCCATCTCACGCCATCTTTGTGCATACTCTTTGAATGTTTTAGCTGAGCACTGAGATTGATTTTGCAACTACAATCTAGTAGGCGCTAGATCAAGATTATATTTGTACTGTTTCAAGAATGCTTCAGACAGATCCCTCAAAATGAGGATTTTGCTGCGCTCTAAGCCCATGTACCAATCCAATGAAGCACCAGACAAACTATCTTGAAAATAATGGACTAGCAATTCATCATTATCAATATAGGATGTCATCTTCCTGCAGTACATATTGATGTGACTACGCGGGCAACTCAGACCTTTGTACTTTGGCAGCTCAGGTATCTTGAATTTCTGCGGCAATACAACATTCGAAACCAAACATAAGTCTTTGGCCTCTATGCCAAAAGCAGAAAAACCTTCAATAGCTCTAATACGGTCTTCCAACAACTTATAGTGAGCATGTCTATTCTAATTAGTAGGCCTTACAAGAATCTAAGGATTTGGCAACTGAGATGTGGCCGGTGAGAAGGATATACCAAACCTGGATTAACCATCTGACCAGCATTCTGACCCATCTGAACATAAAACGGATAATTCGGAGGCAGTACCACAGCGGATGAAGATGCCCCAGGGTAGAACATCCCAGGATGAACATTCTGAACAACAGTTAGAGCAGCTTAAGATGAAACCGAAACATGAATAAGAGGACCCCTATACACATGCTCTTCTTCATCAGGAGATTCAATATCAGTCATCACAGGAGTCTGACGAGTTTGAATATGAAGATTCTTGTGATCATCATTCACTACCGGAGGTGGAACTAGAGTAGGCATACCCCATGGATATGCAGCAGCATTCCCATTAGGCATGGGCACAACAAAAGGCTGATATGGTACGATGGCACTACCATTATTTGCAATCTGAGGAGTGTAATTCAGAGGCATGCCCCAAGGAAAAGCAGCAGGCATTTTGTTCAAACCAGATTGAGAACCTGATGGATGAATAGCAGTCTGATTCACTGGGTCGACTGGCACTTCAATAGTAGCAAGAGAAAGAACAGCAGGAATAACAGTAACAATAGGAGAGGCAGTCACAGCAGGAGTGACAACGGTTGGATCAGTGACAGTTGCAACAACAGAAGTAGCAGCAGAAGCGTCCCTTTGAGCACGAAGGAGTTCCATAATAACATCTATGTTTGTTTGAAACTGATCCATCCGACCTTGGAATTGAGCCAGCGTTTCCTTTTAAGCAGCATTCTCAGCTTCGAAGTCAGCCATGATTCTGGATTTCCTTGAACGAGTGAAATACCGATGTCGAGTCGTCGTCTTACTACAAGCGGAAGACGGACAGGGATGAACAACGGTTTCAGGTGAAGAGACGTGCATATGTGTGCAAATGAATGTATGCTATGTATGCAAAAATAAAGTTTTAAATTCTAGGAATTCTTAAACTTATCTTTGTTAAAAAAATCATAAAGCATACAAGTAAAGGTGCGAAAGATAAGATTGGCAGGAAACTTCCTTCATTCATTCAACAATAAAATGGAAGAAGTACAGGTCAAGTACAAATCAAACATCTGCCTTTTGGGCTACAATGAAATCAACATGGATCCTATCAAAGATCACCCTGTAAACAGACAAAAAGTGGAAAACAGCCCAAGGAAGCTGGTGTGGCAACACATCGGCATATGCATCTCTCAACAACCCAGGTAAGTCCTCCAGCGCGTGCTCAGCAAATCTGGCTAGACGGCCATGCCTCTCACCACACTACTTTGCATCCTTCATGAGGTTGCGTAGTAAGGAATGATTAGGTCCCTGAAGCATATCCTAAAAAAAGGCCTCTTTCTGATCCAAGAGGTTTTGCAGATGACGGCTTTGTTGCTCCCAATGAGTGCTCTCTATGTTGAGTTGACTAATCTTCTCTCGGCTCTGATGTGCTTGATCTTGCAACTTCTAAATCTCACCGAAGACTTTGTCTAGCTGGGCTTGGCAGTGAGAAAAGTCTTTTGCCAACTGATTAGCACGATCTTGCTCACTTTGCCACTTTGTCTTGAACTCAGATAATTTCCCTCGAAGCTCTTCAAGTTTCTTTTTGTAGCTCAACTCGTCCTTGTAGGCTTGATATTGGGTATCGGCGAGTTGTCTCTTCTTTGAAGCAAGTCCATCATATGTGCTCTTCAAAGCATCATCCACTTTTCGACGCTTGTTCTGTTCAACCTCCACCTCTTTGAGCACGCGCTCGCACTTCTGGTGGAGCTCAATCTGTAGGTTATCCTTCTCGGAAGTGACTTTAACAAGGTTGAGGCAAAAATCTGCATTCTCCTTCTTCAACTTTTCAATAGTCAGCTTGAGTTGGTCAACTTCAGATGGAGGAACAATGGCAAGTTCAGGAGGCTTAGCCTTCATGGAAGGCTAGAAAGAAAATGGCAACAGGATCTCTTTGACGTGCTCTTTGACCCAAAGTGTGTAAGCTTCCTTGGCTACGCAATTCTTCTTACCTAAATCGGCTCTTCCTTCAAAGTGAATCTGAGTCCAAGCGGCACCAAACCTCTTCAGGAATCCCATGTCATCAACCCCTTCGTGAAAGATGAATTCTTCCACTACCTTAGGATTTGGCTCAGCAACCATAGGATATCCCAACTGTCAGAAGGCAAGTCTCGGATTGTAGTTAATTCCACCCTTTGTACCCAAGAGAGGAACATTTAAGAATTTCCCATAATGAAGAATGATCACAGTATCGTCGAAGACTCGAGAATACCAAGAGATGTCATCAGCAGTAAGAGACATGATTCGTTGAGACCACTTGAGATTACCCTTATTCTCAACAAAGGGACTCTTCTGTGGAAGATGAGACATGAACCACCGGTACAGCAGAGGAGCACAACAGACAATAGTTCCCTTCTTCTTTTCATTCCTGGAATGAATAGAATGATAGGTATCAGCAAGGAGCGTCGGAACAGGGTTCTTGGACAAGAAGATACTGATGGCAGCCTGATCTACGAAATCCTCCATGTTCGGAAACAAGACAATTCCATATATCAGTAGAGTAAGAACGGCGTTGAAAGCCTTCCAGTTTCCATCCCTAGCAAAAGAAGTGGCCTTGTCAACCAAGAACTTTGAAGTAAACCCTCGAATACCCTTCCCTTTGGTCTTGAAATTATCCACCACATCCTTCTTACTAATGCAAAGTGCATCAGCAATAAGGGGAAACTTCGGAAAACCACTAGTGTAGACAAAAGGAACCCTCTTCTTGATCTCAACCCCCAGAATATAAGCATACTCCTCGAGTGTAGGTGCTAATTGATAATCCTGAAATGTGAAGCACCTAAGTGGCAGATCATAGAACTGAACCAGAGTATGAATAGCAGTGATGTTGACTTCAGTGTTGAGGATAGACAGCAGATTACCATAACTGGCCTTGAAAACCCCTCTGTTATCTTCAACTACACGGGATGCTAGACCTCTCAAAGTACCCAGCTTAGGCTCTACAAACTTATAGCTAAAGATGCCTCGACAACCAGTACTCATCTCTATGATAATGTCAACAAAGAATAAGTCTTCGAATACCTGGAAATGCACATGCGAAAATTAATTTACATGATGACAATGATATGCAACACAAACATCAAGAAGCCAACACAGTCTGAACAACCAAATCTGAACAATCTGGATATCTGCATATAATTCTGTGTCGGCGCCACATAATCTGATGTGTCGGTGCAAAATCTGACGTGTATGAGAACAAAGGTATGAAGTGGCTTGGTTTCTTGCAAAAACCCGCCCCCCTCACAGGTGTGATCTAGACACAACAAGGTGGTCCCTAGAAAGGTCGCCCAAACCATAGGACTCAGAATGAAAACACTCTGCCGTAGTGAATTCTCATAGGAAGGAAGCATCCTTAAGCGAATCACAATTTGGGATGTGGCCCTCGTGGTAACCCAACGCGTGAAACGCAGGCCTCACGACTATCCACGTTCTAGCCTATGTATATGCTAAGCCCGAGGTTAGGACTCTTCTCTCCAATAATATCTACCCATCCCAACAACAGCAGAATATAGCAGATATCCAGAATATGCAACATATGAATATTCAAAGCAGTAAAGAAATTCAGTAAATAAACGTAAAGCTAGAGCACGGTAAAGCATACAGATAAAGCTAGTAAAGCGCAAAAGATAAACACCCAAGCAAGCAAGAAAGAAAACAAAACTAGGCGAGACCCCAACTTGCAAGCGCAAGGACTCCCCAGCAGAGTCGCCAACTGAAGATGGCTGGTTTATACCTGAGTGAATCGCACACTCAAAGATACAACATAGTCACCACCAAACTTTATTTAGTCCCAAAGGACAGGGAAAATATCGATAAAACCCAAGGGGAAGAGAAACGGGAACGGGGGTCGGTTATGCGAAAGGAAGAGAAGGTGATTAACTCAAAAAGGGGTTCATTGTTTTAACAGGCTGACCGTGGTTAATTGAAGAAAAGGGTGATTAACCAAGAGAAGGTGATTAAACCAAAGGAAACTCAGCGTATTAACAGATAGACTGTTGTTAACTGAGAAGACATGCAAATTGGTGTTTTAACTCACAAGCAGTGATTAACCAATCAAAGAGAAGATCCAAGAGAAGGTTGCAAACTCCGGGGATACGGTTTTTAACAAGATGACTGTGTTTAACCGAAGAGAAGGAATTGAGACTCTTTAGGGGAATCAAAATCAATGATCGACCACAGGAGAAGAGAACAGGGTATTGAAACAAGGAGAGTTTGTTAACCCAAATAACAATGATCTTAACCAAGAATGGTGATTGATCAAAAGAGATTTAGAAAGAGATAGGAATGATCAAGAACCGCCTCGACTGGGGAAGGAGATACATTACCGCCTGAGGATAGAGGTGACTACGCCAGGCACAGGGTCATTCGTCCCCTACCTGAAGTGGTCAGAGTGAGAGTAGGAATTCTACCTTCTCATTCCTTCTCTAACACACAGGGTGTAATGCAGAAGTTGAAACGGACAGCGTAACAGCTCCAAAGTGTACAGTGCTCCAGTGCGTCGTGCGGAACTCCAACTCAGCGGGGACTAAGAGAAAGCAAGTTCTAAAGGAAGCCTAAAGAGAAGAGCAAAGGGAGAGATCAACTAATCGAAATGAGGTTTCGATTAATTAATCTAATGGAATTGATATGCTAACAATTTTCCAAAGAGAATGAAAAATCATTAAAGCGAAAGGTGTGAATTATTGATTACGCAAGATTAAGCTTATTCTTTTAAGAACAAACTTAATGCAAAGCAATGAGAAAAAGTGCAAAACAGTACCAAAGGATACACAAAATGCAACACAAAATCATGTTATTGTGATCAAAGAAGGTGCAAGAAAGCATGTGTTCACATAAATGCCAAGAATGTGATCAAATTGAATAATCGAAATCATGCATCGAAAGTTCATGAATATGCTTCAAATAGAAGTTAAACGACACTTAAAACATCCATAAAAATCAAACATATTAATCCATGGAAGTTAGAGGAAGAAAGAAAGGCAAACACACTTGAAAAAACAAGAAAACGACCTTTTGGTTCAGTGGTAACCGGTTACTGCAAATAGGGTAACCGGTTACTTGCTTAAAAATGATTGTTTCTGGCGAAAAATAGACTGAGTAACCGGTTACTCAATATAGGGTAACCGGTTACTCTGCTGACAGAGGCAAAAACAGCTGCTGAAAAAGCACTTCCAGTCCTTAAATCACTTATTTGAGCTACCACATGCTATGGTATGAAATTGTGCACGAAAATTACAGGAATTAGGATAAATTAATCATCAATTGAAAGCATGAACATGTATATCAAAAATCAAACAATCACATGATTAATCGAAGCAAAAAAATGTCGAAACTACATCGTAACCGCGCAATAGTGAACGAAACGATAAATTAAGTGAGAATTGACCAACCTACAAGCCGGAGATTTGGCTTGGTGATTATTGTGAATGAAATGTGATAAAGATAAGTGAAGAAAACCAGAGAAAACCAGAGAATCCTACACTTGCACTTCGAACCGTAGCGAAACCGAGGAAATTTCGACGAAAACTCCGAAATGAGAATTATCACCGAAGAAGCTTGAATTAATCACTTGAGATGAATCCAAAAGCTACTGAATCTCCACAAAATCCAGTAGAATGGAAAGATGATGAAGGTTAAGCTCAAGAAAAGCACTTACAATGTGAAAGTAACCTTTCTTCAATGGTGAAATAAGAGCTTTAGTGTGGTTTGAGAAAGAAAATGAAGATAAATGTGTAGAAATTGCAGCAAAATATAGAGAGAAATGAGAGAATTGAGAGTGAAGAAAGTGTGAATTTGTGTGAATGATTGTGGAAGGATTTGTGAAATGGTGGAGCTTTGTTTATATAGAGTTTAGCTTTGGAGTGTGAGAGATTTGGAATTTGGTTTGAACTTAGCTTTGGGTGGTTTGGAATTAGGCTAGGAGTTGGTTACACTTGATTCACCGGGTTAAGCGGTTAACTCGGTTAGTTAGGATCAACTTGGTACCAATCCCAATGTGAGCTCCAACATCCAAAGGTCCAAATACTTGGAAACCAAGAAACATGGTGCGCTTAAATTAGAGTGATGCATTGGAATAAATACACTTGGAATGTCTTGAATAGTCTTGAAATATCTAGAGATGTCTAGAATGTTCCCCATGCTGCTAGAATGCTGTAGAACCAAAGACCAAAGAGTGTGCAAAGTTGCTGTCCCAAAAATGCAGCAGAGGCTGCAAATTTGTACTGAGTAACCGGTTACCTTATATTGAGTAACTGGTTACTTCAGCCAATTTTGCCCAAATTTGCTTGGAAACTGATGCTGAAGTGACGGTTTTGATTTTCCACCTCTTGTTTTGATGAGTAGGCATGGAAACCTTTATTTTGAGCTTGTTTTGATGATGAAATGACCTTGTGAGGATGCGATTAATCGGCCTAAAAACCTGAAAAATCCTGCAACAAGAAACACATAGAGAAAAGTGCGAATGCGCATGCCAGCGATGTGAATGCACGTGCTTATGCAAAAGGCGAAAGAGGGAGGTCAAATTTATGGTTACGACACTTGGATCACAAGTTATGGCCTTGCAAAGTTGGGTAACAACCATTATTTTCCATAACTTAGTGAAATTTCAAGTTTCTCAAGGTTGCCCTTTTTGCAAGTAACCTCACCTGTCTTGATTTTTCTTGATTGATGATGATCCAAATCATAAGTTAACATTGTTCTTAGCTTGAAGAAGCCATGTTTGTCAAAAAAATCCAAAAGTCAAACTTAGTTTAGATCACAGTTGGCTTTTTGTATTAGATGAATTTTTAACTTTGTGATTCTTTATGAAATCAAGTCCTTGGTCTAGATTGAACCTAATGGATGGAATCCAAAGGTGTTTTTGAGTGTCTTGAATCATGTCCCAAGGTTTGAGGCCATGCTTTTCTCAAAAGTCAAAGGTATGGTTGACTTTTTCTCAAAAACCCTAATTTGTGGTCCAGATGAACTTGAATCCTCATATTGTTTATGAACCAAGTTCTTTGAATTAATCCAATCTTGTGAGAGGATCAATATGATGTATTTGAAGTCCTTAAAGCATATCTTGAGGTCTTGTCTCATACCTTGCTCCAAAAGTCAACTTAGGGACTGAATTAGGTCAAAACCCTATTTCTTGATTTTTTTTTATAGAGGTATCCCTTGAGGTTATGTTGAACTTATGAATGGACTCATAAGGTTCTTTTGAGCTTCTTGAATCATGTATTGAAGTAATGGCTCATTGTAGCGCAATTTTTGTGGTCCTGAGTCACGATCGCTTGGGGTACTACAGTTCGATTCATTTTTTATCCTATTGAGCTGATTAAGGAAGGGAAATAGATGTCTCCAATTAACCTTGCTTGCATACTGAGTTTGAACAGTGGTTTGTTAGGTCACAGATGCTTTGTGGATGTGGTGCCTTTCTTCGGTTTATTTGTTAAGATTCGGATGTCTGGATCATTTGCGAGGTTTTTGGTAAGATGTTTGGGTTCGGTGCTTTTGGGGTTGATATATGGTTTTTTGATTAGTATGCTCGCTAAGATTTTTGCAATCTTATGCCTACGTATTCCCGTTTAACGAAACAGGGAAATCAGAGCGATAGTAGTTCATCCTATTCTATGGGAGGAAAGAGGTTGTTTTGGTGTCTTGTTCAAAGCCCAAGACGTGAAGCTAAAGGGTTTTGGCTGAGAGAGAATTTGTCATCTCTAAAGAGGAGTTGTTGATGTTTGCATGTTGTGAGCAAGGCATGACTTTGATGCTAAAAGGTTGATTGACTCAATCGGGGTTTTCTTTATACAAAGCCTAAGAGGAGGCTATTGACCCAACGAGAGGGTGTTTATTATTTGTCTCGTACGAAGCCCGAGATAGAGGCTAAAAGGGTTGACTCAACAAGAGAGTACTAACAAGTGACAGACTCAACAAGAGAGTGCTTTTATCTGTCTTGTATAAAGCCCAAGATGGAGGCTAAAAAGGTTGACTCAACAAGAGAGTCTGAAGGTGATTGACTCAATAAGAGAGTCCTTCATACTCAACAAGAGAGTGTTTTGCTGTCTCGTACGAAGCTCGAGATAGAGGCTAAAAGGGGATCGACTCACCTAAGTGAGTCTTTTATACTCAACAAGAGAGTGATTTATAGGTGTCTTATATGAAGTCCAAGACGGAGGCTAAAAGTTTGACTCAATGAGAGAGTCTTTTATACTCAACAAGAGAGTGTTTTATATCTCGTACGAAGCCCGAGATGGAGGCTAAAAGTCTGACTCAACAAGAGAGTCTTTTATACTCAACAAGAGAGTGATTTATATCTCGTACGAAGCCTGAGATGGAGCCTAAGGGTGTTGACTCAACAAGAGAGTCTGAAAAGGTTAGCTCCATTGGGGAGAATCATTTGTACAAAGCCCAAGAGGAGGCTGTCTGTGCTGGTGAGTGTTTCAGTTTAGTGACAGGTCTAGTGCGTTGGATAAAAGAGAAAATCAGTTCTTATAAAAAGAAAGATTATAGGTAAGGTTGTGCTTTGGTATTGATCAGAGGATCAGGGTTATTTCCCGTTCTTTAAGGAAATGGGAAATCCAAAGGGTATTGAGACTGTCCAAGTCTACTGGTGTTTTGAGAAATCGATTCTCAGATAATGAATGCTCTTTGTATGATGCCCAAGAGAAGGCTAGTACGTTAAGGGATGAAGGTCAACCCATTAACTGGTCGGACACTTGACTCAGAAAGACAGCTCTAGCAAATTGATGACTAGGTTCTGTTCCTATACCTGTAGAGGTCTCTGGGTCCTTGTACTAAGGCCAAGAGAAGGCATGAGAGCTAATAAGAAGCCGAAGGGTCCTTGTACAACGCCCAAAAAGAGGCGGGGATGCTTTTAGGAAGCCTGTGGGTCCCTAAAACCCGAGAAGTTTAAGACAGGCTATTCACCGAGAATAGATCAAGCCAGGAAAGTCCGAGAATTTGGAAGAAACTCAAGAGATGCCATTCACGGAGAAAAGATCATCTCTGGGGAGTTAGAGTTTCTTTGACAATTTCTAAGGGTGACAGTCTGAGAAAGGGTTCACCGAGAATGCTGCCTTTGACGTCTCCATATTGTTTAACCCCAAGAAGAGGAAAGACTGTATCTGGAAATCCTACGGGGATCTAATTTTGTTTGTATTTAAGAGTGACCAATGTAACACCCCGTTTTGTCCGATTTATTTAATCGAGTCGATTTAATTATTTTTGTTTTTATATTATTTTATTCTTGACTTTTATTTGGCAATATAATACTTTTCATCGTTATTATGTTTTATCACGTTTTGAGAGCGTTTGCGAGATATTTGAGCTGAGGGGTATTTTGGTCTTTTTGCATGGTAAGATATTTTTATTTATATAAGAAATAGATATTTGAGAGAAAAAGAGAGAAAATATAGTAGAGAAGAGAATGAAAAACGTGGGAAAAGAGAGAAGAAGGGGAAGAAGAGAAAATCATCAAAACAAAGCTTGATCTTCGATTAATCGGGTAAGGGTGAGAAGTTTCGATTATATTTCGATTGTATATGTATATGTATGTGTTGTTTGTATTTGTTTGGTTGAAATATATACTTTTCCTTATTGGTTGGATTGAAGAACAAATGTGTGGGAATCGATGTTTTAACGGTTAGAATTTGGAATAGATCATGTAGAATAGTCGAGTAATGTTTGGGTTTAGTCGGGAATACTCGTTGGTATGATTTAGGGAGTTTTAGATTGAGTTATATAGTTTGTGAGAGTTAGGGAAATAATGATGAAATAGTGAGAAATTGATGTTTTCACGGTTGGAATGCGGAATAAGTTGTGTAGTATAGTCGGGTGAGGATAGGAATTAATCGGGAATGGTTGTTTGTGTGTTTTCGAGTGGTTTTGATCGAGTGTGGAGTTAGGATAAATTGATAAAATTATGTTTTAAAATATTTCAAAAATGGAAAATGTGTTGGATGACTTTTTAATGGTGAAAATACTGTAGTATGTTGAATTCTGAGACTGGGGCTTTTTACGGAATCGAAATCGGAGGTTCGGAAGTCATTTAACGATCGAAAACTGGTTTTTCAGCAAAATTTGCACATCGTGCGCTAACCCCCTGCAACTGTGCGTCGACTCATGATTTCATGCGCTGACCCGGGCAAAAGTTCCAGGTTTATGCACTGACCCCAAGCTTCATGCGTCGACTCATGATTACAAAATTTTCCAAAATGTCCGATTTTGTTTTCTTCATAACTTTTGAACCGTAAGTCCGTTTTGACCCCCATTCAAAGCGTTGGAAAGCTAATGAAATATTCTTTCTATTAAAAATGGTATGGAGGATAAAATATGATTTAATTAATTCGTGTTTTTGAGAAATAGTCGTGTTGTCGGGTTTCTATCGCGTTAAGCACGTGCAGTCGGTGTTTTACAGTGTGCGGTGCTATTGTTATATGATGTGGAGATTTTATGTGGTTTATATGATGTTGAAGCATGTGATAAGTTGTTGTAATTGTTGTGGCCTTATGGCAAAATACTTTTTTAAATTGAATACAAACGTATGGTATTAATGTATGTTGTTGTGAGTAGCCTTCGTGGCGTGAATCCTAGTGTTGTGAGTATCATTGTATGATTGCAGGATTGTTGTGGTTGATGGTGAGTAATTCTTGATGTGAATTGTTATGAGTGTATATGCTTAAGTGATAATTGTTGTGGTTTGTGGATTATGATGAAATGCATTGTTTAAATTGATTTCCAATGCATGAATAATGATGATGAGATAATCCATATTGTTGATTTGTGAAGATGCATTTGATTGTCATGAGTCCTTGTATGCCAAGCATAATGATATGCATCTTGTGATGTCATGTGCCCGTGTGGGGTGTGAGCGACGAATCGATTCCAGAGGGAATCTGCTATAATGTCGTGTGCCCGTGTGGGGTGCGAGCGATGATTATAGACGATCGTGTGCCCGTGTGGGGTGTGAGTAATCAGGTCGTGTGCCCATGTGGGGTGTGAGCGATCCATAAACGTCGTGTGTCCGTGTGGGGTGTGAGCGACGGGGAACATTGTATGCCCGACGGGGAGTTACATTAAGTAACGAGCGATGATTCCAATAGTTCCTGAGTGATTATGTGTGGAAATTGTGAATTGATTGAGTATGTGTTGAGATTTATGATTGGATTGGTGAATTGATGTGCATATGTGATAAATGCATTGGTTATGGATGATATGTGTTATGTATAGACATGTGTTATGTGATGTGGTGGTGTGTTTACATATGTCATAACTTTGATATGCATTATGTGTGAAATGTTATGTATCTGTGGCATGCTATATGTATTAATATGTGATGCTTGTGGTGAGAATAACTATGCATGTGAATTTTCAAGTGTTTGCATATTATTATGCAATCTTGATTTAGTTGTTATTTCTCACCCTTCTGCTGTGGTTTGTTGCTCTATGAGGCAATTGCAGATTTTGTGTCTCGGAGGCTTTTGTGAAGATTAGTTCTCCATTCTTTTGTCGGTCTTGGTGTCTGCTCTGATACGTAACACGGGAGTCGGGGAACGCTTTTGTTATATGTATACATTTGTAGGATCTATTTTGTATTACCTTTGTATGAATATTTTGATGTTATAAAACAATTTATTTTGTAAAACAAGTCAGTTATGGATCTTTCCGCTTTATTCCATAATTGAACTTTCCTTTTGTTGGAAAAAGTTTCCCTTTTATGTTTATTCCATTTTGTGTTATGTATCAAATTTATGAGCAGGAATTGTGTTTTCTTTCTTTAAATGTGGCATCCTTGTTTCTGTCTAAGAATAATAAATTTTTATTTACTCTGATTTATTTATGTATTATTTATTCGCGATGGGAATTGGGGTGTTACAACTAACAAGGCTTTACCTAGTGCTAAACGAAGTTGCAGGGGAAAACTATAAATAACTATACTAGTATTACACAGTAGATATTTGACAAGTATATAAAGGATGTTAAAGAAGACTTACAGTGAAGCCGCCCCACAATACAGTTATATACATATGGAAGCGGATAAAGAAAGCGGGTAAATACTTACTCGGTTGTAGAGCTTCCATGCTGTTTTGTTAGTTGTTCAACAAATAAAGCTTTGAAAACAATATTACATTCTAAATCAAAGGAGAAAGTGCTTTGAAAAGATGGTTGGGGCTTACAGCTCAAGGAAAGGCCCAAGGTTTATCAGTGATTGCACTGTTGTTTTGAATTTGTACAGGGACTTATACAAGTGACTGAGGCCCAAAAAAGGTTTTATGTACAAAGGGATGGGTCATACACTCTATTAGAGGCCCAAGGTATAAAGATGGGTCTTATAGCTCAAGGGGAAGCCCAGTTGATTTGTTTTTTGAACTGGCGATTGCGCCGAGATCTTTCTTTTAACGCAGAGGGACTTATACAATGTCTGAGGCCCAAAATGGTTTTGGTTAAAAGGGGATTGAGTCTTACAATCTATTAGAGGCCCAAGGTATAAAGACGGGTCTTATAGCTCAAGGAGAAGCCCAGTGTTATTTTTGTTAAAAAGGCGACGATCGTGCCGAGCTTTTTGATGGTATCGGGACTTATACAATACACTGAGGCCCAAAAAGGTTTTCTGTACAAATGGATGGGTCTTACACTCTATTAGAGGCCCAAATCATTTTGGTTTCAAAAAAGGGTTGGGTCTTACAATTTATTAGAGGCCCAAGGTATAAAGATGGGTCTTATAGATCAAGGAGAAGCCCAGTTGATTTGTTTTTGAACTGGCGATTGCGCCGAGATTTTTCTTTTAACGCAGAGGGACTTATACAATGGCTGAGGCCCAAAATGGTTTTTAAGAGGGGTTGGGTCTTATACTCTATTAGAGGCCCAAGGTATAAAGATAGGTCTTATAGCTCAAGGAGAAGCCCAGTGATTATTCGGAAAAGGCGACGATCGCGCCGTGGATTTTCAAAACACCGCGGGTCTTATACACTGACTGAGGCCCAACTACTTTGGTTTCAAAGAAGGATTGGGTCTTACACTCTATTAGAGGCCCAAAGTGTTTTGAAAATGATTTGTTTAGGGTGATTAAGATCAAAACCCTAAATTAATTTCAAAAATTGTATTTTAATTAAGTAAAAACTTAATTAAAATGATCAAAATTATCAAACATGTATAAAAAACAAGTTGTGATCTTGGATTAATGTTTGAAAAATCATGTTTTCATCCACAAAATGAATAGAAAACAATTAAGTTTGGAAAATCAAGAAGGAACAAATATTTCAAATGTTAAAAACAAATAAAACATTAATTCTTTGCAAAAATATCAAATATAAGAAATAAATAATATTTTTGGGAATTTTTGGCAAAATAAAATATTTTATCATTTTTGTGAATTATTAACAAAAAGAATCAACTCAAAATCATTAAAATTCAGAGAGAAATTAAGTTTTGAATCAATTAAATAAAATCACAAAATCCAAATATTTGAATTTTCAAAAAAGGCGCCAAGAACATGGCAAGAACACGCGCCACCCTCTGTTTCTGCAGATTTTCATTTTCTATCAAATCTCACTGAATACTTAATGATATCATGCAATCTACATATCAATCTGCTCGTTTTCACCTCACGATCATGTGTATGGTCTTTAATTTCATTTATTTTAAGCGTGGAATAAGAAATCAAAGAGAAACCTCAAGAACCCTAAAATTTGCATGAAGGCTCAGAAATTCCATACACGATTCAAACAAAGCAATTGATTGATGGTAAACAGTCTATGCATGATTATGGACATATGGCCAAATTATTGTGCAGCAAAAAATGCATGGATCATAGAGTTAGAAGAGCTCATGCTTACCACTTGCAGCTGGTGATCGTGTTTTGTGTTAGAGGTGTTGCAGGTTGGTTCCAACGATTTGCACAGCTTCCTTAGGTGCCAAGTGATGTGTCTGAATGCTTGGAGTGGTTTGAAACAAGCTGAAACTTGAGATGGTACCTCAACTGCACCTCTGTCAAGAACTTGAGCAGTTGGATGGTGATTCTGAGAAATCAGTGTTACAGTTGTTGTTTAAGTGTTTGGATCACTTCTATATGATGTTTATGAGGTGTGTGTGAGATTGGTTTGGTTGGAATTTCTCTCAAACTCAAAACCCGATAGTGACTTGCTTTGGAAGGCAAATTTGGAAGTGAGAAGGTGATTTTGAGGAAAGCATCTGTTTGATGGCTTTGGTGTACTCAAACTGATCACAATTGATGTCTATTTATAGTGCAACAAGTTTGTTTTGCAAGCAATAGTGAATGACAACTGCTGCAGAGGTTTGGCCAATGTTGATCAATGGGAATTCAAGTCTCCTCTAGCCATTGACTAGAGGTTATGGCACAGGCCGCTGGTTCCCTTGGTCTTGGATATGTCTTGACTGAATTCAGTTTGAAGAGGCTCAGTCCATGCCACCTTGGTGCATCCATTGAATGCTCCAAAACAAAATTGGAGTCTTGACCCCTCTTAAGGGATTTCTAGGTTTGGCATGCTATTTTTAGTTCCAAAGACTTGGGAGGCTTGGGATTAGTGTTTGTCCCTCCTTGGTCCCTCACTGAGGTGTTCAGATGGATAGACATGTTTGCTATTTGTACAAATTTGGCAAATCGAGCAAAATGCATAAATCTGCCTTGCCAAGACAGTTTGCAGCAAGGCATGTTGGCCTGGTCCTATCTCATGGCTCAAGTGGAATTTTATGGGGTTCTTGGCCATTTTGGAAAGCTCTTATATGATATAACATACGTGTGATCATAGTTTGTCTTGATAATTTTTGGATCCAAGTGAAAAATGCCCCTACATTTGAAAAAAAGGGAAGGCAGATTCTGACTTAGTGAAAATTTCACTAAGTGTTGGAAAAAAGTAACATTCTCACTTTTTGTGATTTTGTCTATTCCATAACTTGAAATCCATGGGGAATTGGAATGAGTGGTAGTTGAAGCTTTTGTAGAGGGCCATGAGAGCTATAAATCCAACTTTGAATGGGGAAAAATGGCCTTGTGGTTCAGGAGTTATGATCCTCCAAAGTTGGTACCCTAGCCACTTTGTTCCATAACTTAGAAAATTTCTAAGTTTTTATGGTTACCCCTTTTACAAGTTATCCCACTTTTCTTGATTTTTCTTGATGAATGATGATTCCAATCACACATTAACATCATTTTAGGGTCAAAGAACTATAATTGTGAAAAATCTCAAAAAGTCAAAGTTGACTTTTGTGCACAGTTGACTTTTTGTCTGATGAATTCCAAACTGTGTGATCCTTTGTGAAATCAAGTCCTTGACCTAAATCAAACTTTATGGACATGTTCCATGTGTGTTATAGGGTGTATTGAATCATGTCCCAAGGTTTGGGAGCATGCCTGGGTCAAAAGTCAAAGGCCCAGTTGACTTTTCCCGGGAAACCCTAATTGTGGTTCTGATGAATTTGAAACTTGTTGATCAAGCTTCTTGGGTCAATCCATTGTTGCAAATGGATCAATGTAGTGTGTTAGAGACCCTTAAATCCTCTCTTGAGGTCTTGGCTCATGTTTTGTCCCAAAAGTCAACTTAGGGGTGAATTAGGTCAAGAAACCCTAATTCCTGATTTTTGATGAATGCTTCCCTTGAGGCTAAATTGACTTGATAATTGGATCCATGATGTCCCTTGGAGTATCTTAGGTTATGCTTTGAAGCATTGGCTCATGCCCAGAGGAAAATTTCCATCTGGAGACCCTGGTCGACCAAAACCCTAATTTGGTGACACTGGCGATCTTGAGGCTTGATCCACTTGGAATGCTGCAACCTTGTGCTTGATTATTGATGTGGGAGTCCTCTTGATCCTTTATATGTGTTTCAGAGGTTAGACAAGTTGAAGATCATGTCATTCCTTGATTGATCCTTTGTCTAAGAGCTCTGAGAGGGTTTGAAACCCTAAATTTGATTGTAGTGGATGCTCACCCATCTTTGGGGAGACTATTGAGGTATGATGGTCCATCCATATTATGATTATGATTTACACAATGATGGGGGAATCTCATTGGTCAAAATTTGGGGTATGACAGATGCCCCTATTTAATCTTCTTGGACCCGAAGGTGTGAATGGAGAAGGTATTCGGGCATTCGGGGTGCAAGAGGATTAAATATTGGAATACCCAAAATTTTGATGGTGGTTATGAATGGCAGCTTGCGCCTTCATCTTCTTTTGGTAAGCGATGATGCTTAGAAAAGGTAAAACTTCCCCTCGATCATGGCCTTCAGCCAGGGAACTGGTCTCAGTTTCTGAAATAAACTTCCCCTCGATCCTGGTTTCCTACCAAGGAACTGGTCTCAGTTTCTGAAATAAACTTCCCCTCGATCCTGGTTTCCTACCAAGGAACTGGTCTCAGTGTCTGAAATAAACTTCCCCTCGATCCTGGTTTCCTACCAAGGAACTGGTCTTAGTTTCTAAAATAAACTTCCCCTCGATCCTGGTTTCCTACCAAGGAACTGGTCTCAGTTTCTGACGTAAACTTCCCCTCGATCCTGGTTTCCTACGCAGGAACTGGTCTCAGTTGCTGAAATAAACTTCCCATTGATCCTGGTTTCCTACCAAGGAACTGGTCTTAGTTGCTTTTGTCAATAAACTTTCTTGACAAGGGACGCTGTCTGCAGCGGTTTTCCTCAAACTTCTCGTCGAATTTCCCTGGAGAGATGTCATTTGACAGAAATAAGTTTCGATGTCAGACTTGCTAGGGACCCCATCTGTCTGAGTTGTAGAGGAACGTAAACTTCTCTGTTGGAGACGTTATTTGTTGACTCTACTAAGGGAGATAAGTCTCTTGAAAGACTGTTTCCTGCTTGGGGATATTACATCATACTTTTCCTCGGGATCTTCTCGGAGGAATGCCATATGATGTGATCCAACTTTGAGGTGCCGGTGACCTTTTCATCAGCGAATTTTTCAGAGAAAAACTGCCGTACTGCCGAATCTCTGATTAAGAGGCTTTCTCTGGGGATTTTCCTTAATCCGGGAAAGCGAAGATATAATCTTCAATGGCAAAAAGTGATATTGGCTGAAGGTTCTCTGGCCTTTCAGAGGTTCAAGTTATCAAAGTGGTCAAGGGACCCACTTCAATTCAGCAGCAAAGGGGAGGAGCGGTTATTCAGACGCCACCTTTCCTGATGAGGAAAGAACTGACAACTCGATTGAGAAGACGTTTATCACTAGGGGACAAGACCGACTAGAGTGATAGTGATGCAATATGAATATGAATGTAAATCAATAATGCATGATGTATGTATGTTTATGCTGACAAAACTGACGCGAAATACAGACTAATGGATGGACATGACTGGATACTCGGCCACTGCAGGGGACGAAGAGGTATCGCTGGTCTAAGAGTAGCAATTCCGCCTTGCTTAGGAGAGATAGTCCCTGTTTGGAGCTATGTTGGTCGGGCTTAGGAGGTAATAACTCTGTCGGGGATGTCATATGGAACATTCGCATCAGACACAGTTGATCCTTCATTCAGGTGCACTGGTTTAGAAGGAGTACTTTGATTCTGCACTTTGAGGTTCGATTACTTCTAGAGAAGTGATCGATGTTCTTTCAATGTTCAACAGTCAAAAGAAATTGCCATCTTTATTTTAAAAGCAGAAAAAGTTTGACAAGTAAATTCATTTTTGTTTTATTTCAAGAATCAGTAATCATGTTAAAATGTTGTTCTGTAAAGCTAAAACAAATAAGAATTATAAACAAAAGCACAAGGGCTCAAATTTTATTGATAGGATGGAAATCAGCCAAGCGCGTGATTCCATAGAGTATTTACAAAGTTTAGAAAATGGTAATTTAAGGGAAAAGGGCTTCATTAAAATATAACGACCGCTATCCTTCTACCAACTTTGAATTCTGGACATTTTGAGCTTCCGTCGAAGATGACCATGACTGGAGTTTTCCCGGATGGTGTAACTACTGCTGAGGATTTACCCGTGTCAGACATAGTTACTTTAATCCCTAACTTTTGCCTAGATTGTACTTTGAGATTTCCAATCCACCGGGATGATTTTTGATTATGTCTCTAATTTTTGCCTGAACCGCCCTTTCGGGTTTTCAATCCACCGAGACGTTTTTTTATTTTATTTAGGCGAGGTATTTCTTGACTACGTCAACATTTGTGGGGTAGGTAAACTTCACTCCATCCATGGTTGCGAGTCTCAAGGCGCCACCTGAGAAAGCTTTCTTGACCACATAGGGGCCGTTATAGTTCGGGGTCCATTTGCCCCGGGAATCAGTGAGAAATGATTGTATCTGCTTGAGCACGAGGTCTCCTTTCCTGAAGACGCGAGGTCAGACCTTTTTGTCAAACGCCTTCTTCATCCTTTGTTGATACAACCGACCATGGCATAGAGCCGTCATTCGCTTCTCTTCGATAAGATTTTGTTCGTCGTGTCGACTTTGACACCATTCAGCCTCTGTTAGCTTAGCTTCCATCAATACCCGGATTGATGGGATCTCTACTTCTATAGGGAGCACTGCCTCCATGCCATATACTAGAGAGAAAGGGGTTGCTCCTGTTGAAGTGCGGACATATGTGCGATAATCGTGGAGAGCAAAGGGTAGCATTTCATGCAAGTCTTTGTAGGTTACAACCATCTTCTGAATAATCTTCTTGATGTTCTTGTTAGCCACTTCTACCGCTCCGTTCATCTTGGGTCGGTAGGGAGATGAGTTATGGTGTTCGATCTTGAACTCAGCGCATAACTCTTTCATCATCTTATTGTTCAAGTTAGATCCATTATCAGTAATGATCTGGCTGGAAACACCATAACAGCAGATGAGATTGTTTTTGATAAATCGGACCACGACTTGTAGGGTTACATTGGCGTACGAGGCTGCTTCGACCCACTTGGTGAAGTAGTCAATGGCTACCAGGATGAACCGATGTCCGTTTGAAGCCTTGGGTTCGATCATGCCAATTATGTCGATTCCCCATATGGAAAAAGGCCACGGGGAAGAAAGAACTTTGAGATGTGTTGGCGGTACATGAATTGTGTCGGGGTATATCTGGCACTTGTGACACCTCCTCATATACCTGTAGCAGTCGGATTCTATTGTCAACCAATAGTACCCGGCTCTTAGAATTTTTCTCGCCGTTGTGTGTCCGTTGGCATGAGTGCCAAAGGATCCTTCATGAATTTCTTTTATCAGCATGTTTGCTTCTGGTCTGTCTATGCATCGGAGCAAGACCATGTCAAAGTTTCTCTTATAGAGTGTATCGCCGCTCTGGAAGAAGCTTCCAGCCAGTCTTCTGAGAGTCCTTCGGTCCTTTCTGGATGCCCCAGGAGGATACTCTTGTTTCTGAAGGAAGCAATTGATATCGTGATACCAAGATTTATCGTCTATGATTGCTTCGATTGTGAAGATGTAAGCAGGCCGTTCCAGGTGCATTATGTCGATCTTAGGTAAGTCATTCCATTGACCTACACTGATCATGGAAGAGAGAGTGGCTAAGGCATCAGCCATGTGATTAACTTCACGAGGGATATGATGAAACTCAATTCTGTTAAAGAAGGGTAACAACCTTCTTGCGTAATCTTTGTAAGGAACCAATCCTAATTGGTATGTGTTCCAATCTCCTTTGATCTGTTTGATAACCAGGGCTGAGTCGCCGTATACGTCCAAGTTCTTGATCCTTAAGTCGATCGCTTCTTCGAGACCCATGATACAAGCTTCATATTCGGCCTCGTTGTTTGTACACTTGAATGTCAGTCGGGCGGTGAAAGGAATGTGGGTACCATGAGGTGTTATGATGATTGCCCCAATTCCGTTTCCATGATGATTGACGGCTCCGTCAAAGATAAGTCCCCATTGGGAACCTGGTTCTGGTCCCTCACTGGGTAGCGGTTCATCGCAATCCTTCATTTTCAAATACATGACATCTTCGTCTGGGAAGTCAAACCCGACTGATTCTTGATCGTCAATCGGTTAATGAGCCAAATGATCGGCTAAAACATTTCCTTTAATGGCTTTCTGAGCATGGTACTCGATGTCGTATTCTGATAACAACATCTGCCAACGGGCAATCCTTCCTGTGAGAGCGGGCTTTTCAAAGACGTACTTGATTGGATCCATTTCGGAGATTAACCATGTAGTGTGATGAATCATGTATTGGCGGAGACGTTTGACTGCCCAAGCCAGAGCACAACAAGTTTTCTCAAGCATAGTGTACTGAGTCTCACAATCGGTGAATTTCTTGTTCAAATAGTAGATGGTAGACTCTTTCCTTTTTGTTTCATCTTGTTGGCCAAGTACACAACCCATTGAGTCTTCCAAGACTGTCAGGTAGATAATCAGTGGTCTTCCTTCCACTGGAGGTGATATAATCAGTGGGTTCAACAGGTATTCCTTGATACTGTCGAAGGCAGTTTGGCAGTCCTTTGTCCAAACGCATTCCTGATTATTTTTGAGTAATATGAAAATCGGTGCACATGTCGCGGTCATGAGGAATATAAATCTGGAAATGTAGTTCAGACGTCCCAAGAATCCTCTGACTTCTTTTTCAGTCTTTGGAGAAGGCATTTCTTGAATGGCCTTGACTTTGTCAGGATCAACTTCAATTCCTTTCTAGCTGACAATGAACCCTAAGAGTTTCCCTGAACGGACACCGAAGGTGCATTTGTTGGGATTCAAACGGAGTTTGTACTTTCTCAGCCGCTCGAATAGCTTTGATAGGTGGGTCACATGCTCCTCCTCTGTTCTAGATTTGGCAATCATGTCATCGACATATACCTCGATTTCCTTGTGTATCATGTCATGAAACAGAGTAGTCATGGCCCTTTGATAGGTTGCCCCAACGTTATTTAAACTGAACGGCATTACCTTGTAATAAAAAGTACCCCATAGGGTGATGAAGGAAGTTTTCTCCATGTGTTTCGGCGCCATTTTGATTTGATTATAGCCCGAGAATCCATCTATGAAGGAGAAAACTTTGAACTTTGTTGTACTGTCTACCGGCATGTCTATGTGTGGTAAAGGAAAGTCATCCATTGGACTAGCCTTGTTTAGATCTCTGTAATCTACACACATTCTGACATTTCCGTCCTTTTTCGGAACTGGTACTATGTTGGCTAACCATTGAGGATATTCTGATATGGCGAGGAAACCCGCGTCAATCTGCTTCTGTACTTCCTCTTTGATTTTGATGGCCATGTCTGGATGAGTCCGTCTCAACCTCTGTTTTACTGGCAGACATTCTGACCTCAACGATAGATGATGTTCTACGATGCTGGTATCCAACCCTGGCATATCCTGATAGGACCAAGTGAATACATCGAGAAATTCTTTGAGAAGCCTTGTCAAACTTTCTTTGACAGTTGAACTGAGCAGTGCCCCAATCTTGACTTCTTTTCTCTCTTCCTCTGAGCCTAAGTTGACCGTTTCCAACGGCTCTTTGTGAGGCTTAATGGACCTTTCCTCTTGTCTGAGTAATCAGGAGATCTCTTCTGGAATTTCGTCGTCATCTTCTTCTTCAGCCTCAAATACCGGGAATTCAAAGTTGGGAGAAGGCATCGGATCGTACGTTTCAATGGGGTTTAAAACAAGAAATCTGTATGACGTGTTAATTTGTGTTTAGAAGAGATAGAGAAAATGCAAGAGTGTGTGCAGTGTATTTTTTGATAACCGCTTGTTTTTATTATTTGTATTGTTTTTTAGGATTACCATTTTTAGAAAAAAGAAAAGAGAAAACAGCAAATAATGTGGAAATTACATAACGACGTTATTTTATTTATGATTTTGTCGATTCTTGAAACTACAGCCCTATAAAACAAAACTCTGTCGCTTTGGGCGAAGCGAAGAGGGATATTTACAGAAAGCGAGCCCTATCAAAATACCCGTTTCACCTGTAGACCTATGAACAATCTTCAGAACATCGACATCAACCCATTGGCGGCGAACTCCTCGGTGAATCACAAAGTCTGGTACCTTCCCTGATTTGTCTTCAGAAATAACACTGATTTCTGGTGGAGCAGGATCATTGGAATCTGTCTCCCAGGCAGAGTTGTCATAGGAGGATTCCTCAGTTGTATTTTGCATAGTATTTATGCTCTCAGGTGGATCTCCCCACCCAGTTGGCTGAATGTCTTCGAGCCTGATGCGAGAGCTTTCCGGAGCGGTGTACTTGACCATGAAGTTGAATTTTCCACTTGGTTGTCCTAGGGTGTCCCACACCTCTTTGGAACTGGAGGAGTCATCTCTTTCAATGACGTTGACCTCGGGAAAAGCATAGTTAATGAATTCTAGTCCTGCAAATTTTACAAATTCATCATCGTGCTGGATACTTTCTGAATGACCTGAGTGTTGATCCCATGACATGGTGGGGATGCAGGTATTCTTTTCAATGATGCTCAGCTGATTTTCATTGTTCGGCTGATTTTCTTGCACCAAGTCTCCTGGGTATGGCTGCTAGATAGGCAGGCCATCCATCGGGCCATAATAGTCGTGGTCAAAGTTGTACTTCATCAGAGTATCTCCTTCTAATGAATTTGGTGGAGCACGACATCCTTCCGGATCACAATCCCCGTATTTCGACATATGACCGTGGTATAAATCTCAGACCTTATGCGGGATAACAAAATGGCGTAGGCACCTCATCCTGAGACATATAACCGTCCTTGTTAAGATAGGACTCCCATTCTTCCTCTATGTCGGAGGGATCTCCCTCGTTGATGGTATGTACTTCTAGAGACACTGGGTGAAGGAAACCTCCACTGTGGAAGAAGTCCTGAATGGGATGAAGACTTTCATTGTTAGAAACAGTCTGGGTACAGGTTGAAGAAAAGCCAAGACCTTTCTTTGCTTTGTTGTTAGTAGGAATGACAAGCTCTCCCCATCCCTTTGCGCTATCACTCTCGATTACTTTGAGAGCATCTTTGTATGAGGATATTGATGTCCCTTTTTCTAGTTGATCCTCATTGCTCATCAAAAGTGCTTGGAACTGAGTTCCAACAACCTCCTCGAGTTCTACACAAGTGGATAATGAAAGGTTACTCACGATCAAGGCTTGCTCTCCACAGACCGTGACGAGTTGGTCGTTCTTGACAAACTTCAGTTTCTGGTGAAGTGTCGAAGTTACTGCCCCAGCCTGGTGTACCCAAGGTCTTTCTAATAAGCAACTGTATGCTGCCCGGATGTCCATGACCTGGAAAGTGACTAGGAAAATGTGAGGACCGATAGTTATGGGAAGGTCGACTTCGCCAATAACTATTTTTCTGGACCAGTCAAATGCTTTGACAATGACCTCACTGCCTCTCATCGGACGTCCTTTAAATGATAGTTGCATCAGAGTGGACTTTGGCATAACGTTGAGAGCCGATCTAGTATCTACCAGTACGCTGGATAAAGCATAGTCCTGGCAGTTGACTGTGATATTGAGCGCCATGTTGTGACTTTTGCCTTCATCTGGCAATTCCTCATCACTAAACCCCAAGTTGTTACAGGAAGTGATGTTAGAGACGATTCTATCGAACTGTCATATTGACACATCCTGTTCCATAAAGGCTTGATCTAAGACTTTCTGTAGAGCCTCTCTGTGAGCTTCAGAACTAAGTAAAAGTGATAGCACTGAAATTTTTGAAGGAGTTTGTAACAGCTGATCAACAATGTTGTATTCACTCCTTTGGATGAGCTTCAGCATCTCATCATCATTCTTTGAAAGGTCGGGATTACTGGATTGACCGACTGGTGGACTGAGAACTTCTGTTTGAGGTTCCTTTTCTCTGCTGGGTTCTCCAACTCCTATGATGAAGATTCTACCGCTCCGTGTTACTCGACTGATGTCTGCAATATTCACGAAGGGGGGTAATGGAATTTCCTTTCCATTCTCAACTGTTGTTGTACCATATTTGTAAGGGATAGCATGAGTTGATTCATTCGGTAGTGGTCCCGGCAGATAGATGACTACGGGAGCCTTCTGATTTTTCTGTCTGTCGTAAGTAACTTCAATCAATTCCTGGTTAAGAACCTTCAATTCGTCAAGTAGGGGGATGATGGTACAAACATCCTTGGTCCTTTCATGATCAGAGATTACAACCACATCTTTAATCTGATCAGCGAAATAGTCGGGCGTCCAACTGATAGACCCCGAAGCCGAATATTGGATTTCTTTGCGTTCTAACTGACTCTGAAGGGCTGCTCGCACGAGGTAACATCCTTGATTATTCTCCGAGCAAACTCTACAGCGCTCGTAATTATGTGGTGGCACCTGGCCACGTCCACTTTGAATGCAGTGTAACCTCACTAGATCTATTTCTGCAGATCGGACATCTTGACTTTGATGCCGAGTAGGGTTTCCATCAACCACACTGATTTGTTGCGTGTCTTCATCCATATAGATTGGAAGCCACCAGTGGTTTAACAAGTGTTACAAAGTTCTTTGAACGAGAGCGCACCCTTGGTTACTCTCACAACATATTTTACAGCTCAGATAATCATGCGAAGTGAGAAAATCGAGTTGGACTTGCTTGGCGTGTAACTCCACCAAGCTGGTATTCATCAAGCGAATATCGAAGATTCGAACCATGTTAATTTGATAAGGATTTCTATCATGGTAGTCCTGAATCCACCCAAGATCCATCTGACGCTGGAGGGCCTCCTGTACAAAAGAGCATCCCTGTTTGTTTACCGAGCAAGTCAGACAGGAATTGTAATCGTGCAGCGGTAGATTATGATACTGGCTTTGCCTTGAGTTCATTGCCACTAAGTTGACATTCATTGCACGGATGTCGTGGTTCTAAATGATGTTGGAACTCGTATAAGTCATGTTGACTCCACAAACTCGATGCTCCTGGATCCATCCGAGATCCAACTATTCCTATAGAGCTGCTTGCACCACAGAACATCCCTGATTGCTTTTAGAGTAGATATCACACTGGTGATAATTATGAGGTGGCACATGGCCGTATCCGCTCTATCTACAATGCATCTTGACCAAGTTGAACCTTAATAAGAGTACATCGTGAATTTGATAGCTGTTATTGGATTCTCCTTCTATCAAATTAACTGCGGCCTTCTCGTGTTGAGGCAGCGGGTTCGTGAGAACATTATGATTCGTATCTTTGAAAGATAAGACCCTGCTCCTAACAAACTTTTGCACATCGGATTTGAAACTGAGACAGTTTTCTATGTTATGCCCTGGTCCTTCTTGATGATAAGGGCAAGTCTGATCCGCTTTGAACCAAAAAGGAGGATTTTCCGGTACTATAAGAGGAGACCTAGTTTGGACGTGCCCCTTGACCAGTAATAACGGAAACAGTTATGTATACAACACCGGTATAGGGTCGAACCCTGGTGGTCGCGTTGTACGGTTGTTGTTATATGGAGGATGAGCTTGCTGAAGAGGTTGTTGTGTCCTTTGCTGAAATTGTTGTTAATTAGGTTGGCTCTGAGCAACCTGAGGTTGATACGTAGGAACAGGCACGAGATTGATAGCAGGAGTCACGACTGCTACTGGTTGATATCGTCGCCTTTGATTTTTGAGAGAGATATTCCCAATATCCTGCTCTTTTTTCTTAGGGAGAGCACTACCGTATTGTTTTGTATTACTTGATGATCCAGCGTCTTTAACTAAACGTCCTTCCCGGACCGCTTCCTCGAGACGAACTCCCATGCCCACCATCTCGGTGAAGTCATTGGGCGCACTGGCGACCATTCTGTCGTAGTAAAATGAGCTTAAGGTTTTCAAGAAGATCTTTGTCATCTCTTTTTCCTCAAGAGATGGACAAATTTGAGCGGCAATTTCATGCCATCTCTAAGCGTACTCCTTAAAGGTTTCCTTGTCCTTTTGTGACATTGATCTGAGTTAATCTCTGTCCGGTGCCATGTCCAAATTATATTTATATTGTTGAATGAAGGCAGCGCCAAGATCTCTGAAAGTGGCGATCTTAGTGCAGTTTAAACCCATGTACAATTTTAATGCGGCACCAGTTAAACTATCCTGAAAATAGTGGATCAGCAGCTCCTGGTTCTTTGTCTGAGCTGACATTCGTCGAGCATACATCACCAAATGGCTCTGAGGGCAAGAGTTACCCTTGTACTTTTCAATATCGGGCACCTGGAATTTTTGCAGGACTTTCACATTAGGGACCAAACAAAGGTCTGCGGAGTCCTTTCCAAATAAATCCTGACCGCGAAGGGCTTGCAGTTCTTTCTGCATTTCCAGGAATTGTTCTTGGAACTCATTCATTCTGTCGAACATCCTTTAGTTTCCACCAGAAGGTATCTGGGGAATCTGTCCTTCCGGGACAGTGTGTACCACGGGCGGTGGTATAGTCATTATGGCCGGGACTCTCGGTGCCTCCCGAAGTTTGTGACCTTCAGGAGTTGCTGTCATGCCCCTGGCATCTTCGCTTTCCCAAAGTTTGTAACCTTTAGGCCCAGCGGCTCCTGCTGAAGTTTCTGGATCCTCAGTGATCGGCGGGATATATCCTTCCGGGATATCATTAAAAGGCATGCCCCAGGGACGATCTTTCGGCATTTTATACCTAGGATCATACTTCTCCACTATGGGCGTTGATGCAATTTCTGAGATCACAGTCCTTTGTTGTTGCATCTGAGCTTCTGCTAGAGCTTGCATGTCATTATGAAGCTTTCTCAGATCCTCTTTTAGAGTGTCGATCTCTTCTCTCAACTCTCTGTTCTCTTCCTCGAGATCATCCATCTTTTTCTGACGATTGGCCTGAGTATTGTACGAATGAGATAGTTTGACTCTAGAATCGAGACACAAACGTAATATTCGCAGGGAAGAAGAGTGCATTATGTGAGAATGATGAATGAAATTATTATATTAATTGTACATTTTTTTTGTTTATTCAAAGTAAACTTCGACAATTGGATTGCAAATATCAAACAGTGGGGAAACCCCGTTTTATTGAATTCAAAGGATTGCAGAAATGGAAATACAGTAATTTACATAGTGCTTCGAAAGGAAATCTAAGTTAATGGATCCTGAGTCCTCTCTGAGGAGAGCTCAGGTGCTGGTTCTCGTACTTTCCTTTTCTTTGACCGGGGCTCTTCGGCTGTTGTCGGGTTGTCATTCCTTTGCCAAGTGAAAGGAGCGAGCAAATTCCTTTGGTCATCCTGATTTTCTACAGCATGTCACTCTAAAATCTCAATCAGGGCATCCTTTTCTCTTAACAGTTGCTGTATTTTCTTGCACTCCACATTGAGAATACGGTACTTGTTCCTCCAATACCTCTTCTCCTGTTGAACTTTGCTGAGAGTAACTTGAAGTTTTTCCGTCTCAGACATAAAATAAAGGGCAGAGTCCCTTAATGGAAGAACTTCCTGACGAGGGTAAGGCATCCTCAGCTTGAGAGCTCTAGTTTGTACCCAGTGGAGGTAAGGCTCCACCGAGACACGATCTGGTTTTCCTAGAGACTCTCTTCCTTTCGTATGAACGTGTTTCCAGGCATGCACTATTTCCGTCTTTAGTGCCCTGTCATTTTCTCCTTCCTTGAAGAAAAGACCTTCCAGATGAGCATTACGCGGATATGCCTCATCGGGTATCCAAATTGACGACAAACTAAAACTGGATGATAATTGATTCCTCCCTTGGTTCCTATAAGGGGTACATTTGGGAAATTTCCACAACGGTCGATGATTCTGATCCCGTCATAGATTCGATTGTACCAATCGATGTTAGAGTTGGTAAGAGACATGATTCTCTGCGACCAACGTAAAGTATTCTTTTGATCCCAAAATGTAGCAGACTTGGGCAAGTGGGAAATGAACCATTTGTACAGCAGGGGTACACAACAGGTGATCATTCCTCTGCTGTACAAATTCCTTAAGTGTACCGAATGATACGCATCTGCGAGTAAGGTCGGTACAGGGTTTCCAATCAGAAAAATCTTAATGGCGTTGATATCTACGAAGTTATCTATGTTGGGAAACAAAAATAACCCGTAGGTGAGCAAAACAAAGATGCTCTCGAAAGTGGCCACATTCCCTATACTAGCAAAGTATAGAGCTTTCTTTGTCAAGAACTGGGCTAGAAAACCCTGGATTCCACCCTTAGTGGTCATGTGAGTCCTGACTTCTGACTCGTCCAATAAATTGCCCTTGCAATGGTTTGATCCTATGGAATTTCTTCCAGTCCAAAAAATGGAGTTTGATCAGTAATGTGAAGATCAGTCAGGTAAGAGTACTCCTCCAGTGTTGGTGCAAGCTGGTAATCCAGGAATGTGAAACAGTGATAGACCGGATCATAAAACTTGATTAGCGTGGACTTACATGGACCCTTAACAAGGACAGCAGCCCTCCGTATTTAGCTCTGAAAGCCTCAGGGTTGGTGATCATTCTCGCCAGACCTCTTAAATCCTCTAGTTTTGGAACCTTGAAGGTGTACTTATGAGTTTTCCTTCTACCGAAATCCATTAGCGCAATCTTTTTATCTAACATTTGCAATCATTGTCTTAGTTTAATTTGAAAAAGAGAGACTAGAAGAGAAGATTTTTTTGTTTTAATGTTTTTTTAAATGAATGTATGAATGCGGCACACAAAAACATAGAAAAAACATGGGGTCAAAGGGTCGGTGTCATGAAGTCAAGGCTTTACCCCCCCAAAGGTTTATACAGGTGATTTTTTGTACCTGTCCACAAAATCATTGACCCCGCTTGGGATAACAACGGCAAGCGGATCGCCAGCGAGCTGATGTATCCTAGAGTGACCTCAGATGAGGGTAGTATCGCGTGACAACTATTTCCGATAGCTTCCGCACTACAAAATGGTTTCAGCCTACTAAAAACCTCAGCTTCTTAAATAACCCAGTCGACCACACTACTTTCAACAACCGAAGTCGTATAGGCAATGTATCTGCAAAGGGAGTCTCCACTGAGTTTCATGGTCGATCAGGGACTCTTAACTGGGATTCACTCCCTGCAAGATTACCTGCATTGCCATCACCTATCTTAGGTGTATACTCAATCTTTCCACATGCGGCATCACACGCATTCCCATTAGCATAAATATAAACACAAATATAAATTAGGAAAAGCAGTATATATATTTGTCTTAATCATCATAGACCTCTAGTCTTATGATCCTATACAGACAATGACTCCCCAGCAGAGTTGTCATTTCTGTGATATCTTGTTGAATTCAAGGTTTCCACCAAAAATTGTAAGAAAGAGAACTTGGTAACACGGTGGGCGCCATTTTTCTGTGGAAAATGGGGGCGACGATGACTAGATCTTACTTTGGCTAGCCCCACGGTGGGCGCCATTTTTCTGTAGCGCGAATTTTGTGGTCCTGAGTCACGATCGCTTTGGGTACTACAGTTTGATTCATTTTTTATTCTATTGAGCTGATTAAGGAAGGGAAATAGATGTCTCTAATTAACCCTGCTTGCATACTGAGTTTGAACAGCGGTCTGTTAGGTCACAGATGCTTTGTGGATATGGGGCCTTTCTTTAGTTTATTTTGTTAAGATTTGGATGTCTGGATCATTTGCGAGGTTTTTGGTAAGATGTCAGGATTCAGTGCTTTTGGGGTTGATATATGGTTTTTTGATTAGTATGCTCGCTAAGATTTTTGCAATCTTATGCCTACGTATTCCCGTTTAACGAAATAGGGAAATCAAAATGGGAGGAAAGAGGTTGTTTTAGTGTCTTGTTCAAAGCCCAAGACGTGAAGCTAAAGGGTTTGGGCTGAGAGAGAATTTGTCATCTCTAAAGAGGAGTTGTTGATGTTTGCAGGCTGTGAGCAAGGCATGACTTTGATGCTAAAAGGTTGATTGACTCAATCGGGGTTTTCTTTATACAAAGCCTAAGAGGAGGCTATTGACCCAACGAGAGGGTGTTTATTATTTTTCTCGTACGAAGCCCGAGATAAAGGCTAAAAGGGTTGACTCAACAAGAGAGTACTAACAAGTGACAGACTCAACAAGAGAGTGCTTTTATCTGTCCTGTATAAAGCCCAAGACGGAGGCTAAAAAGGTTGACTTAACAAGAGAGCCTAAAGGTGATTGACTCAACAAGAGAGTCCTTCATACTCAACAAGAGAGTGTTTTGTTGTCTCGTACGAAGCCCGAGATAGAGGCTAAAAGGGGATTGACTCACCTAAGTGAGTTTTTTATACTCAACAAAAGAGTGATTTATAGGTGTCTTGTATGAAGCCCAAGACGGAGGATACAAGTTTGACTCAATGAGAGAGTTTTTTATACTCAACAAGAGAGTGTTTTATAACTCGTACGAAGCCCGAGATGGAGGCTAAAAGTCTGACTCAACAAGAGAGTCTTTTATACTCAACAAGAAAGTGATTTATATCTCATACGAAGCTCGAGATGGAGGCTAAGGGTGTTAACCCAACAAGAGAGTCTGAAAAGGTTAGCTCCATTGGGGAGAATCATTTGTACAAAGCCCGAGAGGAGGCTGTCTGTGCTGGTGACTGTTTCAGTTTAGTGACAGGTCTAGTGCGTTGGATAAAAGAGAAAATCAGTTCTTATAAAAAGAAAGATTATAGGTAAGGTTGTGCTTTGGTATTGATCAGAGGATCAGGGTTATTTCCTGTTCTTTAAGGAAATGGGAAATCCAAAGGGTATTGAGACTGTCCAAGTCTACTGGTGTTTTGAGAAATCGATTCTCAGATAGTGAATGCTCTTTGTATGATGCCCAAGAGAAGGCTGGTATGTTAAGGGATGAAGGTCAACCCATTAACTGGTCGGACACTTGACTTAGAAAGATAGCTCTAGCAAATTGATGACTAGGTTTTGTTCCTATACCTGTAGAGGTCTCTGGGTCCTTGTACTAAGCCCAACAGAAGGAATGAGAGCTTGTAAGAAGCCGAAGGGTCCTTGTACAACGCCCAAGAGGAGGCGGGGATGGTTTTAGGAAGCCCGTGGGTCCCTAAACCCTGAGAAGTTCAAGACATGCTATTCACTGAGAATAGATCAAGCCAGGAAAGTCCGAGAATTTGGAAGAAACTCAAGAGATGCCATTCACGGAGAAAAGATCATCTCTGGGGAGTTAGAGTTTCTTTGACAATTTCTAAGGGCGACAGTCTGAGAAAGGGTTCACCGAGAATGCTGCCTTTCACGTCTCCATATTGTTTAACCCCAAGAGGAGGGAAAACTGTATCTAGAAATCCTACGGGGATCTAATTTTGTTTGTATTTAAGAGTGACCAACATGGCTTTACCTAGTGCTAGACATAGTTGCCGGGGAAAACTCTAAATAACTATACTAGTATTACACAGTGGATATTTGACAAGTATATAAAGGATGTGAAAGAAGACTTATAGTGAAGCAGCCCCACAATACAGTTATATACATATGGAAGCGGAAAAAGAAAGTGAGTAAATACTTACTCGGTTGTAGAGCTTCCATGCTTTTTTGTTAGTTGTTCAACAAAGAAAGCTTTGATAACAATATTACATTCTAAATCAAAGGAGGAAGTGCTTTGAAAAGATTGTTGGGGCTTACAGCTCAAGGAGAGGCCCAAGGTTTTATCAGTGATTGCACTGTTGTTTTGAATTTGTACAGGGGCTTATACAAGTGACTAAGGCCCAAAAAAGGTTTTATGTACAAAGGGATGGGTCTTACACTCTATTAGAGGCCCAAGGTATAAAGATGGGTCTTATAGCTCAAGGAAAAGCCCAGTTGATTTGTTTTTTGAAATGGCGATTGCGCCGAGATCTTTCTTTTAACGTAGAGGGACTTATACAATGTCTGAGGCCCAAAATGATTTTGGTTAAAAGGGGATTGGGTCTTACACTCTATTAGAGGCCCAAGGTATAAAGATGGGTCTTATAGCTCAAGGAGAAGCCCAGTGTTATTTTTATTAAAAAGGCGACGATCGTGCCGAGCTTTTTGATGGTATCGGGACTTATACAATACACTGAGGCCCAAAAAGGTTTTCTGTACAAATGGATGGGTCTTACACTCTATTAGAGGCCCAAATCATTTTGGTTTCAAAAAAGGGTTGGGTCTTACACTCTATTAGAGGCCCAAGGTATAAAGATGGGTCTTATAGCTCAAGGAGAAGCCCAGTTGATTTGTTTTTGAACTGGCGATTGCGCCGAGATTTTTCTTTTAATGCAGAGGGACTTATACAATGTCTGAGGCCCAAAATGGTTTTTAAGAGGGGTTGGGTCTTATACTCTATTAGAGGCCCAAGGTATAAAGATGGGTCTTATAGCTCAAGGAGAAGCCCAGTGATTATTTGGAAAAGGCGACGATCGCGCCGTGGGTTTTGAAAACACCGTGGGTCTTATACAATGACTGAGGCCCAACTACTTTGGTTTCAAAGAAGGATTGGGTCTTACACTCTATTAGAGGCCCAAAGTGTTTTGAAAATGATTTGTTTAGAGTGATTAAGATCAAAACCCTAAATTAATTTCAAAAAATGTATTTTAATTAAGTAAAAACTTAATTAAAATGATCAAAATTATCAAACATGTATAAAAAACAAGTTGTGATCTTGGATTAATGTTTGAAAAATCATGTTTTCATCCACAAAATGATTGGAAATCAATTAAGTTTGGAAAATCAAGAAGGAACAAATATTTCAAATGTTAAAAACAAATAAAACATTAATTCTTTGCAAAAATATCAAATATAAGAAATAAATAATGTTTTTGGGAATTTTTGGCAAAATAAAATATTTTAACATTTTTGTGAATTATTAAAAAAAAGAATCAACTCAAAATCATTAAAATTCAGAGAGAAATTAATTTTTGAATCAATTAAATAAAATCACAAAATTCAAATATTTGAATTTTCAAAAAAGGCGCCAAGAACATGGCAAGAACACGCGCCACCCTCTGTTTCTGCAGATTTGCATTTTCTATCCAATCTCACTGAATACTTGATGACATCATGCAATCTACATATCAATCTGCTCGTTTTCACCTCACGAGCATGTTTATGGTCTTTAATTTCATTTATTTTAAGCATGGAATAAGAAATCAAAGAGAAACCTCAAGAACCCTAAAATTTGCATGAAGGCTCAGAAATTCCATACACGATTCAAACAAAGCAATTGATTGAGGGTAAACACTTTATGCATGATTATGGACATCTGGCCAAATTATTGTGTAGCAAAAAATGCATGGATCATAGAGTTAGAAAAGCTCATGCTTACCTCTTGCAGCTGGTGATCGTGTTTTGTGTTAGAGGTGTTGTAAGCTAGTTCCAATGATTTGCACAGCTTCCTTAGGTGCCAAGTGATGTGTCTGAATGCTTGGAGTGGTTTGAAACAAGCTAAAACTTGAGGTGGTGCCTCAACTGCACCTCTGTCAAGAACTTGAGCAGTTGGATGGTGATTCTGAGAAATCAATGTTACAATTGTTGTTTAAGTGTTTGGATCACTTCTATATGATGTTTATGAGGTGTGTGTGTGATTGGTTTGGTTGGAATTACTCTCAAACTCAAAACCCGATAGTGACTTGCTTTAGAAGGCAAATTTGGAAGTGAGAAGGTGATTTTGAGGAAAGCATCTATTTGATGTCTTTGGTGTACTCAAAATGATCACAATTGATGTCTATTTATAGTGCAATAAGTTTGTTTTGCAAGCAATAGTGAATGGCAACTGCTGCAGAGGTTTGGCCAATGTTGATCAATGGGAATCCAAGTCTCCTCTAGCCATTGACTAGAGGTTAGGGCACAGGCTGCTGGTTCCCTTGGTCTTGGATATGTCTTGACTGAATTCAGTTGGAAGAGGCTCAGTCCATGCCACCTTGGTGCATCCATTGAATGCTCCAAAATTAAATTGGAGTCTTGTCCCCTCTTTAGGGATTTCTAGGTTTGGCATGCTATTTTTAGTTCCAAAGACTTGGGAGGCTTGAGATCAGTGTTTGTCCCTCCTTGGTCCCTCACTGAGGTGTTCAGATGGATAGACATGTTTGCCATTTGCACGAATTTGGCAAATCGAGCAAAATGCACAAATCTGCCTTGCCAAGACAGTTTGCAGCAAGGCATGTTAGACTGGTCCTATCTCATGGCTCAAGTGGAATTCTATAGGGTTCTTGGCCATTTTGGAAGGCTCTTATATGATAGAACATATGTGTGATCATAGTTTGTCTTGATACTTTTTGGATCCAAGTGAAAAATGCCCCTACATTTGGAGGGAAGGCTGATTCTGACTTAGTGAAAATTTCACTAAGTGTTGGAAAAAAGTGACATTTTCACTTTTTGTGATTTTGGCCATTCCATAACTTGAAATCCATGGGGAATTGGAATGAGTGGTAGTTGAAGCTTTTGTAGAGGGCCATGAGAGCTACAAATCCAGCTTTGAATGGGGAAAAATGGCCTTGTGGTTTAGGAGTTATGATCCTCCAAAGTTGGTACCCTAGCCACTTTGTTCCATAACTTAGAAAATTTCTAAGTTTTTATGGTTACCCCTTTTACAAGTTATCCCACTTTTCTTTATTTTTATTTATGAATGATGATTCCAATCACACATTAACATCATTTTAGGGTCAAAGAACCATAATTGTGAAAAATCTCAAAAAGTCAAAGTTGACTTTTGTGCATAGTTGACTTTTTGTCTGATGAATTCCAAACTGTGCAATCCTTTGTGAAATCAAGTCCTTGACCTAAATCAAACTTGATGGACATGTTCCATGGGTGTTATAGGGTGTATTAAATCATGCCCCAAGGTTTGGGAGCATGCCTGGGTCAAAAGTCAAAGGCCCAGTTGACTTTTCCCGTGAAACCCTAATTGTGGTTCTGATGAATTTGAAACTTGTTGATCAAGCTTCTTGGATCAATCCATTGTTGTAAATGGATAAATTTAGTGTGTTAGAGACACTCAAATCCTCTCTTGAGGACTTGGCTCATGTTTTGTCCCAAAAGTCAACTTAGGGGTGAATTAGGTCAAGAAACCCTAATTCCTGATTTTTGATGAATGCTTACCCTGAGGCTAAATTGACTTGATGATTGGGTCCATGATGTCCCTTGGAGCATCTTAGGTTATGATTTGAAGCATTGGCTCATGCCCAGAGGAAAATTTCCATCTGGAGGCCCTGGTCGACCAAAACCCTAATTTGGTGATACTAGCGATCTTGAGGCTTGATCCACTTGGAATGCTGCAACCTTGTGCTTGATTCTTGATGTGGGAGTCCTCTTGATCCTTTATAGGTGTTTGAGAGGTTAGAAAAGTTGAATATCATGTCATTCCTTGATTGATCCTTTGTCTAAGAGCTCTGAGAGGGCTTGAAACCCTAAATTTGATTGTAGTGGATGCTCACCCATCTTTGGGGAGACTATTGAGGTATGATGGTCCATCCATATTGTGATTATGATTTACACAATGATGGGGGAATCTCAGTGGTCAAAATTTTGGGTATGACACTCATGCCCAGATGAAAATTTCTCTCTGGAGGCCTTGGTCGACCAAAACCCTAATTTGGTGACACTGGTGATCTTGAGGCTTGATCTACTTGAAATGTTGCAATCTTGTGTTAGATTCTTGATGTTGGAGACCTCTTGATATTTCATGGATGTTTGAGAGGCTTAGCAAGTTGAAGATCATGTCAATTCTTGATTGATCATTTGCCTGAATGCTCTGAGAGGGCTCAAAAACCCTAATCCTTGGCTAGAGTGAACACTAAACAATCTTTGAAAGGATTGATGAGGTATGAAAATACATCCATATTGTGGTCATGATTTTCACAGTTATGTCAAGTCTTGTGGTTAAAATTTAGGGTATGACAGGAGGTACTTTGGATTAATGCATAAGTTTGTCCTACGTGTCATAAAAGATTGATTGATGTCATGGACCAATCTCCTTGCCTTAGTTCTTGATCCCTCCTTGGTTTTGACTTGTGTTACATGTTTTAGGAGTATGATATCTATCATATCTCTAACATGTATGGTACATAAATCGTTATTGACCGGCCTCCCATAGTACGATCTTCCTTATAGATTGTGCTAGGATTGCTTAACATAGCGCTAAATTTGTCCCGAATCGGATTATTAATTCTAACACTTGTACTAACCATCTAATTGTGCTAACATTTATCTTTATTCCATTTACTTTTATACACCTTTATCTTTATTGTCATTTACTTTCTTGCACCTTATATATTGCTATATTTGTTATCATTACATATCATTTGCTATTGTTTATGTTTATTCCTTTTTTCCATTGTCCACTTGGACTTTTCTTTTTCTTTTTCTTAAGACATTAATAAAGGTTAAACCATTAAAAGACTTAATGTTCCATTGGACTATTTGGTTATTATCCCTTGCTTGGATGATGGACTTATTGGACTTAGAATTAGGTTCTTTATCCCATGCTTTAGAGTTGTGACTTGAGATGTTGGAATTCATTTGGTACCTTGACCTTGGTTTGATCTTTGGAAGACTTGGCTCCGTTACCTCATCTTTGGCCTTGGTTTAAGTTCTCCTTTGTCAGATGCTTGGTTATTTCTCTGCTTATTTGGTTGGCAATTGCTTGAATCCAAAGGATGGGATAGCTTGGTATCTTTGTTAGATCTTTCCTTCCTTAGCTTTTACTTTATGCTTTAGGGTAGTCTCTTCATCTCCTCCCTTTCTTTAATTTTCAAAATATTTTCACTTTCTTAATAAAACTTGACTTTCTCAAGTAATTTTCAAACTCTTTTTCTTGAATAAAGTGTTAATCAACCTTAAGCATGTCAAGACCATTTTCATAAGACATAAAAATACTTAACTCATTCAATCTATTTTGTGTCCTTTGTGCACTTTTTCTTTTAAACTTTTTCTTAAGGTTTAGACATGAGTCAATTTTATAGTTGAGATGTAATTCTCCTATTTCCATAGTGATGATTAATGTTGATTATTTTCCTCTTGAGAGAGCTAGTGGCATACTTGATGATTTCAATCCAAGTTGGAGCCCTTCTCAATAGTGATGCAAAGGCCCATTTTCATATACTTATGGGTGACTAGTTGAGTGTTCTCCTTAAAATGACAACTTGTCTTTCCCATTTTAAAACCAATTAAAACAAATATATTTTTTTATTTTTACCACGAACTACGAGGTTTTGATCCTACATTGCACTTTGTGGGTACGTAGGCACGAGGCTTAGGAAGTCTTGTCAAACACAAAAACCCTAAAAAATATTTCTCTTCTCATCTCCAAAATCTCTTGCAAACAACACCTTTTAAGCCAAACATAAATTTTAAAGAGGTTCCTATAGAATACTATAGATGTTTTGGGTGCTAACACCTTCCCATTGCATAACCAACCCCTTACACTTGTCTCTGTTTTTTATTAGTTTTGTTTTAAAACTTCTTTGGGTTTTGTTCATTCTTTTTCCCATTCCTTTGGAAAAATAAAAGTGATGTGGTGACTCTTGCTTTATGATTTAAGTTAATCAATAGCTTAATCTCAAATTTCCCCGCTTCAATCCTGATTATGTCTATACCCCACATAAAGAAAGGCCATGGTGTAGTCATGATGTTTAATGGAGTTGGAGGGACATGAACTTTATCCACATAGATCTGGCATTTGTGGCACTTCTTGACGTACTTGAAGCAATCTGACTCCATAGTCAACAAGTAATACCCTGCTCCGAGAATCTTCTTAGCCATGGTGTGTCCATGTGCGTGAGTGCCAAAGACCCTTCATGAATTTCTTTGATAAGCATGTCTGCTTTATATCCATCCAGACACCTGAGCAAGACCATGTCGTGATTCCTTTTATAAAGTACATCCATATTGAGGAAGAATTGGTCGGCCAATCCTCTAAGCATTTCATTATCCCCACTTGAGGCATTTAAAAGATACTCTTGCTTCTGGAGGAACTGTTTGATGTCATGGAACCATGGTTTATTATCCGCTTCTGCCTTTACTACTACACAATAAGCTGGCTCATCTAGAATTGTTATAGACGGTGCTTCATTGTACCACTTGACCTTGAACATAGATTCTAAAGTTGCTAAACCGTTTGCTAGCTAATTCACTTCCCGAGGAATATAGTAAAACGTGATCTCATCGAAGTAGGTGATCACTTTCCGGACGTGGTATCAATACCGAATTAGTTTGGGATTATGTGTCCCCCACTCTCCCTTGATTTGATTAATGAAGATAGCAGAATCTCCGTACACTTCTAAGATCTTGATTCTTAGGTCAATGACTTCGTCAATTCCTAGGATACACGCCTCATACTCCGCCATGTTATTAGTACAGGTAAAGCATAACCTAGCTGTGAAGGGAATATGAAAACCCGTTGGAGAAGTAATAACAGCCCCGATCCCATGCCCTTCTGCGTTTGAGGCACCATCAAATATAAGATTCCATCGAGATCCGAGTTCAGGTGCTTCGTTTGGGCCTGGGGTTTCACAATCCTTTATAACCATGACGTCTTCGTCAGGGAAGTCAAACTACATAGGTTGATAATCTTCTGTTGGCTGATGAGCGAGATGGCCCGCTAGTACACTTCCTTTGATAGCTTTTTGAGTAACATACTAGATGTCATATTCGGTTAATAACATCTGCCACCAGGATATTCTCCTAGTTACTGCCGTCTTTTCAAATATGTACTTGATAGGATCCATTCTAGATATCAGTAAAGTCGTGTGGCACACCATGTATTGTCTTAGGCGTCTTGCGGCCCATTCTAGAGAACAAAATGTCTTCTCCAAGAGTGAATATTTGAATTCATAATTGGTGAAATTCTTGCTTAATTAATAGATTGCGTGGTTTTTTCTCCCTGTTTTATCGTGTTGCCCCAGTACATAGCCCATTGAATTATCCAGCACTGTTAGGTACATTATGAGTGGCCTCCCTGGAACTGGTGGTACTAATATAGATGGCTCTTGCAATTATTCTTTGATTTGGTCAAAGGCCTTTTGACAACCTTCATTTCACTTTATGGCTTGATCTTTTCTGAGTAGCTTGAAGATTGGCTCACAGGTAGCTCTAAGTTGCGAGATGAACCTAGCAATGTAATTTAGTCTTCCTAGAAATCCCCGAACTTATTTTTATGTCCTCGGAGCTGACATTTCTTGAATGGCTTTTACTTTTTTGGGATCGACTTCTATTCCCCTCTGGCTGACTATGAACCATAATAATTTCCCTGATCTGACTCCAAGAGTGCACTTTGTAGGATTTAGTCGTAGCTTGAACTTCCTTAGTCGATCAAATAGATTTTATAATTTTATTAAGTGATCTTATTCAATTTGTGATTTGGCAATCATATCATCGACGTAAACCTCTATTTCTTTGTGCATCATATCATGGAAGAGGGTCACTATGGCCCTTTTATAGGTTGCCCCAACATTCTTCAGTCCGAATGGCATTACCTTGTAACAAGAAGTACCCCAAGAAGTTATAAATGTGGTTTTCTCAATGTCTGAGGGAGCCATCTTGATCTGATTATAACCGAAGAATCCATCCATAAATGAGAAGACTGAAAACTAAGCAGTATTGTCTACCAAAATGTCAATGTGTGGTAGTGGAAAGTCGTCTTTAAGACTTGCTCTATTAAGGTCTTTGTAATCCATGCACATTCTGACTTTCCCATCTTTCTTTTGTATCGGCACAATGTTAGCTACCCATTCTGGATATTTTACAACGGCTAAGAACCCTACATCGAATTGCTTTCTAACCTCTTCCCTAATTTTGAGAGTCATGTCGGGTCTAGTCCTTCTTAATTTTTTATTGACCGGTGGGCATTCTGGCCTAAGCGGTATCTTGTGTTCAACGATGTTTGTATCTAGTCCAGTCATATCTTTATATGACCAGGCGAACATGTCTACATATTCACGTAGTAACCCAATCAATTTTTTCTTTATGTCCCCATCTAAAAAAGCGCCGACTTTGACATCTTTTTTGGCTTCTTAGGTTCCCTGATTGATCACATCCACTAGTTCCTGTATTACTTTGTTCTCTTGCTTTAACAGTCTGGCTAACTCTTCAGAAAGCTTACAATTGTCCTCATCACCGTCTTCCGCTTGGTTTATCAGGAACTCAAAGTTTTAAGGGATTATAGCAGTGTCATTTTCAATAGGTTCAGTTTTAAATTTGCACGAGGGAGATTTTCTTTTATTATTATGAAGTGCTGGGAATGAGAGTATTGAAAAGGTATTGCCATTTTTTGAAAATAGGAAATGAAAGAAAAAGGATCTTGATCGAAAACAAAATGCAATTTTATTAATAAAATAAGTTATTGAAACAAATAGAGGCCCTACAAAGCTTGTACATTTGCCTTGGGCAGAGAAAATGAATTATTATTTTTGAAAACAAAATAGTAAATTACTATGAAACAAAAATAATCTCAGGAATCTCGATGGCCTTCCAATTATTGAGAGTCGTATCTGATGAGCAATGACACACCAAGTTGGGTATCCCTTTGTCTTCCTTTTCAATTGCAGCCACTTAATCTTCATCTCGGAATCCAGCACTATGGAAAGTTTCTTGGAGAGTAGGAAGCTTCTTTTGATGAGTGTTCTGAACTACTTCATTATCTGGTTTGTAACCCAACCCGAACCGATCCTTCTTCTCAGGTATTTCTAGAAACTTGCCCCAGCCCCTTGTATCCCTATTCTTAATTAGATCTGTAACCTTTCCCCATGATGAGACTGATTTATCCTTCTGTAAAGCGACTTGGATATGACTGACTGCCGCGACTTCCAGAGCTTGAAAGGGTATTTCAATAGTTTTCGTGTCTACCTTTATGTATCTGAATGATGAAAGATGGTTGATAAACATTTCTTCCTTGCCCTCAATAATTATTAATTTGTCCCCTATTATAAACTTCAACTTTCAGTGAAGTGTAGAAGTGACAGCGCCTGCGGCGTGGATCCATGGTCGTCCCAGAAGGCAACTAAAGGAAGGTTTAATATCCATTACTTGTGAGGTAACCATGAAGGTACGTGGTCCCACAATTATTTGTATGTCAACTTCCCCAATTACTATTCTTTTTGAACCGTCGAAAGCCATAACAACCAATGACCTAGTCTTCATAAAGGTTCTCACGGAGGTTAGATTCATGAGAGTATTTTTGGACATGACATTTAAAGCTGAGCCCGTGTCTACTAGTACTCTTGAGAGAATACTATCTTGGAATTTAACAGATATGTGCAAGGTTTTATTCTAGGCTTGCCCTTCAGGAGGAAATTCATCACTGCTACAACCCAGACAACTTCTTGCAGTGATATTAGTGACTACTCCATCAAATTGGTCCACTATTATGTCCTTGGTGACATGTACCTCATTCAAGATCTTTAATAGGGCTTCCTTATAAGTGTCAGAACATAGTAGCAGAGATAGCATGGATATCTTGGAAGGTGTTTGGCTTAGATGGTCCACCACCTTATAGTGACTCTTTCTGATAAGCCTTAGGAATTCTTCGGCGTCCTCTTGGGTAGAGTATTTTTGGAGGTCCTTCCCCTGAACTTGCGGTCTCTTTTCCTTTTGAAATCTCTAGGATATTCTTCTTGGTTGATTTTTTAGAGGAGAACACTATTTCGCTATGGGTCATTCCACTGATACCAGCTATGTTGGTAACTGGTGGTGCTAGTACTATAGGCTTCTCTCCCACATATGCGGTAATATTATAATTCCAGGGTACGAACTTAGTAATTTAATAAGAAAATGGTACATGAACACGGAAGACAATAGGGACTTATGACTTTCCTGGCACTGGAATTTGAAACGGAATTGGAACTGGTATTTGAATTGGCGTCCGGGAGGGCATTGAAACAGGTATCTGGAATGATGTCGGAGCTTCCCTTCTTTGGTAAGGAATATCAAAAAGTACATGCCCCTAAGATTCTATAGTTGAAATATCATCCATCATCCTTGAGTATCCAATTTGAACTAAGCCTTGGTCCATCATTTGTTGAAGACACCTTCTCATCTTTTCACACTTGTTAGGATTGATTAGACAAGCCCCACAATCAGTGTGCAACTTTTCAAATGCCTCGTAGCCAATCAATATTTCCCTTATCTTGGTCATAGGGGTTTTTACTTGGTCAACCCTCTTAATCAGGACGTCATTTTATAACCCTTCAATTGCATTAACATTTGCCGCAGCGTGCCATGGTAATAGATTATCTCTCACATTTGGATTTTCCGGAGTGAAGGTGATAATCGTTTGATCGAGAAATTCTTGTACCTTGAATTTAAGGGCCAGGCATTTCACAGTGGTATGCCCCGATGAACCAGCATGAAAGTCACATCTAGCATTGGCATCATATCCTCAAGGAGGGGGTGTAAAAGGAGGTGCTAGAGGTTTAATCTCCACCAATCCCTTTGAAATAAGATAAGGAAGGATCTGAGTATTTGACGTAGACATGGGGTCAAACTCCATCCATTGCCTCTTTTGATCCCTAGGGGATACCTATTTTGTTGTTGTTGATTCTGCGAAGGTGGTGCCTCAAAATGTTGGATTTGAGGCATAGGATGCGCCTGTGGTGGGTACTGATTAGGAGCAACTGCATCCATATAAGGATTGTAGGGTGTCTGAGCATACCTATCAGTGGTGATAGAATTGGTCTCACCCTTCTTTGAATTATTGCCTGAGTACCTCTGATTGCTATGTTGACCAAACGAGGATGAGTTCCCAATCTTCCTAATTTTCAAACCATTCTCAATCCTTTCCCCAATTATTATCAGGTCAGCAAACCCGGTGGATACCGAACCAATCATCTTCTTATAATATGGGCTTTGCAAGGTACCCATAAACATGTCAACTAGTTTGCTTTCTAACAATGGAGGTTGCACGCGAGAAGCTAGTTCCCTCAATTGTTGAGCATATTCTTTGAAAGATTTGTTACCTTTTTAAGACATGTTTTGTAGTTGCATACGATTAGGCGCCATGTCCACATTATACTTGTATTTCCTTAGGAAGGCATTAGGAAGGTCTTCCAAGGTCTTGACATGAATTCTCTCCAACTGCATATACTAATCCTATGATACCTCACTTAGACTGTCTTTTAAGGTGTGCATCATCAGCTTCTCATTTGCAGCGTACGCAACCATCTTTTGAACAAACATCTGGAGGTGGCTTTTGGGACAACTGACGCCTTTATATTTTTCAAAATTCGGTGCCTTGAATTTAGGAGGTATGACCACATCAAGTACTGAGCACATTTCCGTGGCGTCGACTTCGAAAACATTGAATCCCTCAACAACCCTTAGTCTTATTTCCAGTACTTTATATTTGTTATCAGCCCTTCGTCCCTCCACAGCAGTAGTCGACTTGTTTTCAGGGATCACTTGTCTTCATCCTCATTTTGGAGGTTTCAGTCTACATAGTTTTCACGGGGGAACAAGTATTTGTGTAGGGCGGGATGTCCCATTAGTAATAGACGGAGGAACAGATCCTCTGGGAGGTTGGGCACTAGCTTTCTGTTTTGCGGCCTCAGCTTCCTCACGTTTAAGATCTACTACAAAGCCTAATAGAGGGTTAGTGTCCCCAGAATGAGGGGTAGGGGTTGGATCATTCCTCTTGTTGCTAGGCTCAGTCTCCCTAGCTATCAAGTTTTGGATGGCGCGAGTAAGCTAATCGATCTTGTCCTTCATCTCTTCCACATTCCCTTTGACACCATCAACGTCTCCTTTGAGAGCGTCTTGACTTTGTTCTAACTGCTTCATGGCCTTCTTTTGGTGAGCTCGAGTTTGAGTTTGGGAAGTCAGATTGTTACGTTTGATGATTTTGAGAAAAGATGATGAAAGGTGAAGGAGGCCCAAAAGGAAAGTAAAAAATGGGAAATATCATGGGAGTTAGATAAATGGGAACACCAAGAGAGGGAGGATGCGCTGGAAGATCGAATTTTCTCGCTTGAAAAATCACTTGCAGAGTCCCAAGCCACGTTTGCTAGAATACAACGACTTAGGGCGGAAGCTGAGCAAATTTTACCCGATAACTAGATGAGGACATACAAAGAGCTAATGAGGCTAAGAGAGCAAGTACACCTCCAAGACCAAGACCATGAAGATTTAAGAGCTCATATCCTACATTTAAAGGGAGAAGTCTAATACTTAAGGGATCTTGCCGATGCTGCCCAAGTTAAAGTTCAAGAACAAGGCAACAAGGGTGAAGCATGGAGAATAGAGTACTCAGATTTGGTAGAATTTGCTAACAACATGGTTAGGGACGTCCCTAGGATGCACAAGAGAGCCAACAATGTTATGAACTTTGACAACACCCCTCAAGAAGTCTTCGAGTTCATTAAGTTATGTGAGATTCTATTGAAGGAATTTAGGGCACGTTTGAAGAAGGCTATGGAGGTAACTATTTAGTTTATTATTTTCTATTTTTAAAAAAATTATTTTAATTTTGGATTCATTTTATATTGTTATCGTTATGGGATATCCCCTGTATGAACGTATTATCTTGGATTTATGAATAAAGTTGTTTTCATTTGCGCAATTTGTGTGGGTTTATTCTTTGAATGTGTTCATATTTCAAAAGTAAAACAATAAATTTTGGAATCCCCCTAAGTAAAAGAAAAAGTGAAATTATTTAGCATATAGCAACTCAATCCTTTATTCTCCCTCCATTTCGAAACCACATCACCACATCATCATCCATTCGCAACCTTTACAATTCCTTCTTCATCATCTTTTTTCAACCAGGATCCTAAAACTCTTCCAACAGTCATACCTTTCATCCATTACCATTAAGCTGCAAATCTCCCTGAAGCGAAACTGAGGCAACCCGGCACCTTTTACAAACCTCCACCAAATCGACGTCACAAATCAACCTCCATCATTAACCTTCTGCAAACAGGATCGCGAAAGTGAGAAACAGAGCGAGAGCAAGAAATCGAGAGAGAGGTGCGAGAAGAAGAATGAGGATTGCGCAACGGAGAGAGTGTACAACGGAGGAGAAGGTAGAGAACCAGGTTGTTTGTGCAAATTCCATTTCCCTTTAGCCGTTTTGTTCATTTGTACATTTCTGTTTGTGTAGCCGTTTCTGAGGAATGGATTTTAGAATTGCAACACGATAGCTGAGTTTACTTTTCTTTGTTTTAAAAGAGAAACCATATGTTTTGTTGCTGGGCTCCCAAAGCCCATGAATCATTTCCCTCACTCGCGTTTTCCCACCTCCCTGGCCCGTAATGTCTTTCTTAGTTTCATTTAGTTTGGTTTTGTTCATTTAGCTTAATCTTATTTAGTTTAATTAGTTTTTCTAATTAGAATTGAGTTTAGATAGACTTAATTTAGTTTGGTTTTAGTTATTAGTTTTTTAATTTAATTAGTAAGTTAGTTTTAATTAGATTCTATGTTATTTGTTAATTAATTTTTTTAACTAAATAGTTTTAGTTTAGAATTTAGTTCATTTTGTTGATAAGTTTTAAATTAGTTTTTAATTAGATTATTTTAATATTATTAGAATTTGTTATTAAGTAGATTTTTTAGTTAAGTTTTAGTTATTAGTTTTAATTAGATTTGGTTTTTCTTAATTTAATTAGACTTAATTTAATTAGTTTTAGTTACAAATTAGTTTAGTTAGTTTTTTGAATTAAAATTTTTGTTTAGTTAGAATTTTGTTTTTAATTAGAATTTAACCATTAATTAATTAATTTTAGAATTTTTTCAATTTGCTTTTTATTAAACTTTATTCTTTTTCTTTTTGTTTGTTTAGACTTTATTTATTTTCTAGAATTTATCTTGATATTTTCCTATTTTCATTTTAATTAATTCCTAATATTCATTTTTAATTTAAATCTTATTGCACTTGCTGTATATATTATTGTTCATTCTATTCTCGATACTTGAGGCTTCCTCTTTGTTTCTCTGTCTCTTATACCTCATTCCAAAGGAAATGGTCATTCCTGTTGACTGCCATGTCATTTAGGATAGTCTTTTTCATCATTTCCTTTAGGTTTAGAGTCGTTGTGCTCTATTTAGGTGTTCCGCCGTGGACACTTCTTTCCCTATTTACCGAGCCTGAAGTTTGGAGTCGCCGCACTCCATGTAGGTGTCTTGCCATAGACCCTACTTTCCCTTAGAACCTTGACCACAGTCAAGAGTTCCTCACCCCCGTTGAGGGGAACTACGGACGCTCTGATTTCTCAAGATCATCTTGAGAATACGTAGGCATAGGATTGCGAGATCCTAGCGAGCCACCTTTTCATTTTTCTACCTTTTTATTTCTCAACCTTTTCTTTGCACCCTTTTACCCTGTAGTGAGGGGAACTACGAATGGTCTGATTCCATTCCCGTCAGGATACATAGGCACGAGATGCGATGTCTTGGCGAGCATACTTAGTGTACATGCCGCTAGGTCTTTACCTTAGCACTTTTCCCTTAGCAAGCAAACTTTAGCATAACACAAATACTAACAAGAGGTTCCTGTAGAGTACTACAGATACTTAGGATGCTAACACCTTCCCTAGGTATAACCAACCCCCGAACCTTAGATCTCTGAGCTGTGTTCCCACATAGCGTACTTAGGGCTTTTCGATCTTTACCCTTTCCTTTGGATAAATCAAAGCTCGGTGGTGAATTTCATGTTTTGTGATTCAAGTTAATTAATAGCTTGATATCCAATTCTCACCGCTACAGTGATACCCTAAATTTTGACCACAAGACTTCACATCATTGTGCAATCAATCAGCATAATATGGATGTACTTTCATGCCACATCAATCCTCTCAAAGATTGTTGAGTGTTCACTCAAGCCCTCTCAGAGCATCTAGGAAAAGTATCAATCAAGAATTGACATGATCTTCAACTTGTCAAACCTATCAAACATCCATGAAGGATCAAGAGGTCTCCTACATCAAGAATCTAACACAAGAATGCAACATTTCAAGTTGATCAAGCCTCAAGATCATCAATGTCACCAAATTAGGGTTTTAATCGACCAAGGCCTCTAGGGAGAAATTTTCATCTGGGCATGAGCTAATACTTCAATATATGATTCAATAAGCTCAAAAGAACCTCAAAGGTCCATTCATAAGTTCAAACTAGTCTCAGGGGGTGTATCTATCAAAATTAGGAATTAGAGTTTTGACCTAATTCAGCCCTAACTTGACTTTTGGAACAAGTTTGAATTGATTCAAAGAACTTGGTTCATAAGCAATGCAAGGATTCAAATTCATCTAAACCACAAATTAGGGTGTCTGGGAAAAAGTCAACCATACCTTTGACTTTTGACCAAAACATGACCTCAAAACTTGGGACATGATTCAAGACACTAAAAAACACCTTTGGAATCCATCCATTAGGTTCAATTTAGCCCAAGGACTTGATTTCATAAAGGATCACAAAGTTCAAAATTCATCTGATATAAAAAGTCAACTGTGATCCAAACCAAGTTTGACTTTTGGAATTTTTTGACAAACATGGCCTCTTTAGGTCAAGAACAATGTTAAATTGTAATTTAGATTATGATCAATCAGGAAAAATCAAGCAAAGTGAGGTTACTTGCAAACGGGGAAACTTTGAGAAACTTGAAATTTCACTAAGTTATTGAAAAAATTGGTTTTTACCTAACTTTACAAGGCCATAACTTGTGATCCAAGCAACCTTTTTTTTTTCATCCAAAGCTCAAATGAAAGCTCTCATTACATACTACAAAGTATCCTACTGATCCATGGTAAAAAATGCCTAGATTTTGAGTTATAATGCCATAAAGTTAGGGTTTCATAAGATTTGAACTTTGACACTTGGAAAAATTTTAGGCATAATTTGTCTCATGTTATGTCCAACTTTGGAGGCATTTTTCATTATGATCTAAGAGGAATCAAGACCAAATGTAAACATTAAAGTTGAAGTATGATATACAAGCTTTCCAAAGAGTACAAGAACATCCATTGATTCCACTTGAGCAAGGAGTTAAGGACCTCACAACATGCCTTGATACAAACTAATTTTTGACAGCATTGGCACATAACTTGTATCCCACAATTTCTTGAGCCAATTTTGGACACTTGCATCATTGGATTTCTGTCCAATATCAATCTAAATGATGAGGAATCTGAACCATAAGGCCAATAAGTCAAGAACTCTATCCCTTTGGCATGTGATCATCAATCTTGCAAATCCAAAATCCAATTTTGTCATATGGCATTGAAAGGATGCATTGAGGTGGCATGAACCAGCTCATACCAGTCCAAATGAGTAAAGCCTTAGCCAAGAATTAGAAGACCTAAACCTGCAAAATTCAGCTCAAGTCAATGTCTAGAGGAAACTTTGAACACAAAGCCATATCCATTGGACAATAGGGTGATCCAGCCCCCAGCCCCCATTCACTATTCCTTGCAAAATAAACTTCCTCTACTATATATAGAGGTCCTTTTTGGTTTATCAAACAACCCCAAAACATCACAACACATGTTTTCCACCATTTCCCTCTTGTGCATCAAAAATCCATTTCCAAAGAAGTGAGAATCGTGTTTTGAAATAGAGAGCAATTCAACTCAAACCAATGGTCCTAACACCTCACGTACAACATATATGAGTGATCTAAACACTTGAACAACATCTTTAACACCAGATTCATCAAGTTCATACCTCATCCCAAAGCCATCTACAGTTGGAGTCGTGCCCACCAGTCCAGAGGTTTTCAATCCATTCCAAGCATCTCAACACACTGCTTGAGGTCCAAGGAAGCTGTCCAGATCATCAAAATATTTCTTTAACACCTACAATTGAGGATTCGATTTCCTCTTGCAAGGTAATCCTGAACTTCTCAAACTCCATGAAACATGCATCATTTTTGATATTTCAAGTTACCAACATGTTTCTGCACTTATGAAGAATGTTTTCCCTCAATCAATTGTTATGTATCAATTGTGTATAAGATTTCATAGTGTTCTTGCAAAAATTAGGGTTCATCTGTTCTTCACATGATACCTCACTCTACACTTAAAATAAATGAAATTAATTGGTACCATTGAAATCCTTGTTCAAAAACAAACAACTTTCATGTTTACATCGTGCCAAATCATTACGTATTGAGAGAGATATGAGAGATTTTGCAAAACGGCCATTGAGGACACGCGCGAGGAAGAAGATGACTGTTGGCGCCATAATTCAAATTTTATTCAAATGTTTGAATTTTATATTATTTTCTTTATTATTTTCAAAAATTAATTTCTGCTTCAATTTTAATCTTTTTCAAGTGATTTTTTAAACATAAATCCTTCATACATTTAAATATTTTATTCCCCCAAAAAATCAAAAAAATATTTTTTATTTGATATACTTTTTAATATTTTAAAGAATTTCATTTTAATTTGTTTTAAACATTTTAAATAATTTCTTTTTCTTGATTTTTTAAAACCAATTGGATTTTAAAACATCATGTGATTAAAACCACATTTTCTAAACCTTAATCATAATTCATAACATGTTTATTGAATTTTTTTGGTTTTTTTTATCATTTTTAATTGATTTTTCTTTGAAAAAATATCTTAAAAAATGAAATTAGGGTTTTCTTTGATTCAATCTTTCAAAACTTCAGTTCAAACATACTTGGGTCTCTATTAGAGTGTAAGACCCAACCCCCCTATGTGCATAAATAAATTTTTGGCCTCTGCTATAGTATAAGTCCCACAACGTCTTTTGGTATCGCGGTGCGATCACTGTTTTCAAATAAATCATCTGGACCTCTCCTTGAGTATAAGCCCCAATCTTTTGTAGATAAATTTTGTTTTAAAACAATACATAACCTCCATGGGGCTCTCCCTAAGTTGTAAGCCCCATACCTCTGTTTTTAAAATCATCTGTCTGTTTTAAACTGTTTGAAAACACCCGGGCCTCTCCCCGAGTATAAGACCCAATACTATTGTTTCATTCTTTCATTCAAAAATACATTAACTTGGGCCTCTTAATAGAGTGTAAGTCCCATCCTTTTTTCCTTTTTTATAATAAAAAGAAGATTCAAATTACACTGGTACTAAGAGGAGCATTATTCCTGGTGAAACTGCTCTTAGACCACTTGGGCCTCTCTTTGAGTTATAAGCCCCAAACTTTCTTTTCAATTCATTCAAATAAAAACAACATTCTTTTAATTCAAATTCAATTCAAAGTTTTCTTAAAACTTTCTTCAATTTCTTAAAACCCTAATCATACAGTGATAATCAATACAACCAATCACAATACACTTGGGCCTCTATCCAAAGAATAAGACCCACCACCTTTTCAATTCAATTTATACTTGTTTATATGCTTGTTCATATATCTATATATGTACACATGTGCTTATCTGTTTAGGGTTCCCTTAACAGTTAAGGTCATCCTCAGTTCACACTTAGGTCAAACAATAGGATACTTATACCTCAGTTCAATCAACTAGTTTATTCTTATACAAAAAAATTCATTTCCCCAGAGAGGATTAATTCCCGGTGAAACCTCTTTTGAATTTCTTCAAACCTTAGAATTGTTCAACAAAGAAAGGATTATTTCTCGGTGAAACCTTTCTTGAACTTTTCTTAGGCTTGGACCCACTGGCTTCTTAGAAGTTCCCCATAGCCTCCTCTTGGGTTTCATACAAGGACCCTCGGGCTTCCTAAAAGCATAGAATGAATCCTAATCATCTTTACCAATACATCAATTCCCAGGAGAGTTAAAAACTCTAAGGCATTCAAACTCATCTTTAAATTCCTTATAATTCCCAACAAGGCTTGACTTTCACCTTAAACTCCCCAGCCAGGGTCGGATCACAATCAATAAACCCCAGAAGAATTAAAGCCTTTGTGGCAGTTGATAAATTAACTCTCTTTTAAATCTCCCTCAAGATATTAGATCCCTTTATGACTCCCCAAGCAGTTTGAACCTTCTCTTAACATTCAGAATCCCTCAGCAAGAGTCCCTATCTCTTAAGGATTTCCCCCAGCCTCCTCTTAGGCTTCATATAAGAATCTTTTTAGTCAACCTCAATCTTGGGCTTTGTACAAGACAAATACAACACTACTCATTTATGTTAATCTTCTTTAAGATTATACTTAAACTCTTCAGCCTCAATCTTGGGATTTGTACAAGACATATATTAAACTCCACCCAGCATAATCAACCTCTTTTAGCTTCAACCTTCGGCTTTGATCAATGCACAAAATTAAACATCCCCTCAAATGAGACCATGAGTCCTATCTGTAGGAGGACATTTCCTCTATACATCACATATCAAAACAAACAATCAAAACCTTTTTCCATATAATTGATGTATGGCGCACTTGTTGATTCAAAATCCAAGTTGGAGTCCCTCCTTTATCATGGCTAAAATTTCTCTTTCATCGAACTGATGTAAGTGGCAACCCTCTGGATTCTACACATCCAAGCCAATGTCCCTCTCTTAGCATGCAAAGATTTATAAAGGAAGATATGGCATTGTAGGATTCCACACATCCCAGTTAAAGTAACTTCCCTTATAACCAATTACTCAATTTTTGTGATGAATAGGTGAGATATCTCCCTTTAGAGATGACAAATTCTCTCTCAGTCAACTTTTAGCTTCAATCTTGGGCTTTGAACAAGACATTAATACCCTGTTAGCTTCAATCTTGGGCTTTGAACAAGACACCAAACATTTTTCCTCCATAGAATAGGAGGAACTATGATTGCTCTGATTTCCCAAATCTCTTCACGAAAATACATAGGCATAAGATTGTGAAATCTTAGCGAGCACACAAATCAAAAATCTCAGGTCAAGCACCTTTCCAAAAACAATAGAAAAACCAAAAACAACAAAAACATTCCCTTAGCCCTCACAAAGGAAAAATGAAAGCTCTGCTGATTTGAGCAAATTTTTGGAAGAACAAAATGTTAAAAGATATGTTTAAACATGAAGAAGTCTGATGAAAGAAGGCTGGTCAGATATGATGTCCTAACGGATGTCTCGACATCTTGATCTGATATTGAATGATGTTTCTAAATCTGTTGCAAGAATTAAGGAGCATTCAAAACATGGATCAAGGAAGAAATAAACAGAAGATTAGAAGGCCTAAGATAGCAGAAGACTATAAATAGAAGACTTAGTTCTAGGGTTTAAGTATGTACCTTGAATGTAACAATTGTAACCTAGTTCTCTTGTGTAAAATTAAGGGTTTAGGGTTTGAGAGTCGTGCTCTAGGTTTGTAAGTCTCCCTCTGTATCGGTTTGATACACTGTGGAAGACATAGGTACCGCACATATCCATAAGCCTTGAGGTATTGGATTATGTATTGTTTTTGGATGAAGCTTTTAAGCAAATCCAAGTTAGCGTGTTAGTCAAGAAAGATTGACAGAATTCTGTATTGACAGGGATGATGTAAATATCACAGGTTGTGATTAAGGGAAGTGAGTGGTGTATCTCGTATCAAAGAGGATGTTCTTTGATAAAGTCTTCATAGGGTAGATATTAGGATATAAAGTTATAAACGGGGGAGTTTAGCTTTATGATAATTCTACAGATAATGAAGTCTTCTTCCTGGATTGGTATCCCCCAGATGTAGGTGAATTGCACTGAACTTGGTTAACAATTGCTGTGTCTTTTATCATTCTGCAGATTTAATTATTCTGTTAGTGTCCATGATAAACATGTTAGATTAGATGTCGTAACATCTGTGTTTCTGCAGTTCTGATATTCAAGGTATATGTCTGTTATTATGCCTCTGTGTTTAAATGTTTATGCAGAACAATGTCTTGACATGTGTTAGGACATCTGTTGTCTGCTATGGCAAAATTTTAATTGGTATCAGAGCAGGCATCCTGTCTGGTTCTGGATGAGATCTTTGGGAGATACTTTCTGGCGTTTAAACAAGGAGGAGTTTTAAAGATCAGATCAATCAACTCAGACATACTCAAGGGTATTAATGGATGGGATGGATGTTCTGGATCAAAGGTAAAGACCCGGTGGTTGTTCATGTTGCTGGGGAGGTTCTACAACAACTGCAGGAGAAGTGGCTAGTTCTCTTGTTGGGGTGTCTTATAAGATGTTCTGACATCTTATTAGGGCAAGCAGAATTTGTTCCTTGGTGGTTTCGCTACATATATTTCTGATGGAAGAGCTCTAGAATTATGGGATTCTGGAGTTGTTACTGAAGACAGATGATGGAAGATCTCAATCGTCAGCCTCTATATGTGAAGATATCTGCATCTTTTTATTCCAAAGTCGCGAGCGATGGAATGGAAAGAGTTGTTGAAAGATGTCTGTTATGGTGACTTGGTACTTGGAAGCATGGTTCCTTGGTGCAGTTTGAAGTCGGTTGAAGAGGAGAGAAATTGAGTATAGGTTTATCAAGTTCTTGCTCTGGGAGTTTGATAAATTATTGATCGGCTAGGTTGTCAAAGATACTTGAGAATTTTCTCAAGTCCACTCATAAAGGCGTCTCAGTCGTGCATATGGAGTCTTCTTATTATTCTTCTAACTAGAAGGTGTTTCTATGAAACACAACCTGAAGAAAGTAGAGGTGATTTATTTTCACTATCCAAAACAGCAAGGAAGGATTCATCTCTCTTAATCCTAAGGGTGGATCCAATCTGATAGGAGTTTTCAGAATTGTTGAGGTAAATAGGGTTCGTTCAGAGAGAATCTTAGTTACTTGAGTTAAGGGTGGCAGCCTTGGTATCTCAACATTTGTTGTCAAAGGAGATACTTGCAAAAGATTGAATACTTGATAAATGTTCATGAAGTGATCCACTGGAGCATAGCTACAACAGTGAAGAAGGATTATTGGACAAGGATTTAAGATCAATTGCTATTTGTGGAGTTCACAAGTATTTAATTGATTATCCTTGAAAGTCAAGATTGCTGATGTTCAACAAGATGTTGGAACATCTCATCATCAGAGTTTGTGCAGAATCATGGGAGGGGTAATGCATGAGCTTTAGCATCTGTTTTGGTTTTGGGTGTTGACCTAAGAATCGACTTCAGTCTGGTGTGATAGAAGTATGTGATCTTTGGAGAGTTTCTTGGCAAGAAACTGGTCTAGACAATGGTGCTGTTGAAGATGAAGATGAAGACATCATAATCTTGATGGATTGTTCTTGGATAAGTTTATTACTGATCTAAGAGTTTTGGAGTGCAACAGGTGTGTTCAAGTTGTTACTAGAAGTATCTGATGTTTATCTGGAAGGTTTCCTGGCAAGAGACCTCTCCAGAATAGAGTGTTGATGTTGGCATAGCTTGGATCAGTTTATTTCTGATCTAGGTACTGAGGAGCATAGGATCTTGCTCATTTTGAAGGTCAAGGCTAAGTGGCAGTTATCTCTGACTTTCTACAAACTGCTCTACTAAGGAAAGTGGCATTCTTTGTTATGGCTATGGTGTAGTCTAAGACTACTTTATCTTCTGAAGATTCAAACGTGGCAGGTGTGAAGTCTTTGGAGTTTCAAAGCAGTTATTCATCAAGGTGTGAGCTTGAAGGGAATATCTGTGATAAGCAGGATGAAGGTTGTTTACTCAAAATTGGTTGTTGAATCAAGTCTATGAGAACATGGAACTCTTGTTCTGTTAAAGGGAGGAGGTTCTTCTAAGTGGTAGAAGGAGGAGCTGAATTCAGCAGTTGGATGTCGTATCAGAATGTTCTGACATCTAGCTTAACATCAGAGTCTCAGCTGGTGATGTGGCACATCAGCTTAAGATAAGGTGATCTACATGAGAATGGAAGTTATGGATGCTTCAAAAAGTTCTATCTCATGCAGTTTGCGGGAGATGTGGATTGAGAAGATGTTACATGTCTAGAGGCTTGGTGGATCCAAGATGTCTTGCTATGTGTCGCTCCCAGGATTTTCATCCAGGTACAAACGCGAGAGTGGCGCGAAAAACAGAGTCGCCAGCTGTGTAAATTTATCCCAAGAGAGGGAAAGGGAACACCGCATAAACCTTAGGAAGGGGGAAAGGAATGGTCATCGCAACCATAACCTGGGTCCGGGAGTCGGTTACGCGAGGGAAAGGTGCTAGCACCCCACGCGTCCATCGTACTCGATGGGATCCACGCTTGTTGTCTATTCTAAGGGTGAGTTATACTATCATCTAGGGTTGTACTAAGACGGGGAAGGAAAGACAAAGACCGACTCGGTAGGACATCGACGTCCTAGTCCTATGTACCCCCTTTGTGCAATGGGGAATTCAGAGTCAACGTAGTTCGGACCAAGTTCTTTTTGTGTTTTTTACGAGCGACGTTAAGTTCGCGTCCGACAGTTAGGGTCGATGCCTGTTTGCGACTCAGACGGAAAGTAACGTGCCCTTTTTGAAAATAGCCTTTAAGTTGAAGGTCCCGAAGGACAAAAAGGTTTGAGGTTGGTTTGTGTTTTTTAGGACAGAAGTGGCTTAAGTTAGTTCCTAAGTTGCATTGCACCAAAGTCTAGGGCACAGGGGCGAATACTTAACGCATCGTCCCAAGACAGGACACTCGCTAAGCACTCTAGAAAGATGAGAGGAAGCCCCTCATTTCTCATTCCCCATACTTAAGGCTCGTGCGCAATACACCTTATTCTTATTAAGTGTTTTAAAGACATTTTGAGATGAGAAGAAAGAAGACACAAGGGTAACTCTAAAAGGAGACTATGAACCCTAAAGTCATCATGCATGGGTGACCTAGGGTTAGTGAGGTTTGAAGACAACCTAAATCCTAAAGGAAGAAGATAGGAGAGAAGAAAGGTAAGGGTAACCATGGATACTTATCCATACCCTTAAAGAACTTACCTCGATCCTGCATAAAAGGTTAGTGAGAAACAGACATGAATAAGAGAAATGAGGTGAAAGAAAATCACACAATGACAAACAATGATAATAATAATCCAAACATGAACTCAAAGAAACAAAGGACAGCCCCCAAAGCAAATGGCGCAAGTGCCTTTCAAGCAAGGCAATTAGATAGGATCAAAAATGCGCACACAAGAGAATCTCAAAAGAAAGCAAATCAAATAATTAGCAAAGTGATTCCTAAAATTCCCAAATTAATCATTAAAGTTCCTCAACCAGAGGCAAACAACATATAAAAGGTCCCTGCAAAAATCCAAAATGTTAGCCATTCAAATAATCATACAAATTCAAGTAAGGGATAGGTTTTAATTATGCTAGAGAGAAAGACCTAAATGCCACATAAAAAATATTTAAAGATGAAAGAAAAATATTTTTAAGTACCTTAGAATGTTAACGAATAAATGCAAAAAGAACGGATCAAAAATGCTTTGTAGATGAAGAGAATTAAAATAAAGAAATTTATGTGTGCATGCGATGTGTAATTAAAAAGGAGATTAGTGAAACAATTAATTTAAATGATAAAAATAAAATAAAAAATAAAAATAAAATTTGTAAAAATTTTATAAATTAATAAAGATGATGCATGAATTTTTTAGGATTTTTTTAGATGTAATTTACTATTTTAAAAAATAAAATATGAAAATGTAATGAATATAAAATAAATAGAAAGAAAATACATATGGGGGGTGCAAGGAGGAGCCCAAAGGCGTTGGGGTAATTGAAATGGGCCTGGTGGGGGGTGCGAACAGCGCGTGGTCCATCAGAAAACTAAAACAATAAAAAAATAAAATAAAGCCTGGGGGGTGCGTTAAGGAAAAAAGCATGCTAAAAAGAAGGTTGGGCCAGAGGTACACGGTACACGGTACACGCACCATGTGCCATGCACATGGCAATTTTAATGTGCTGGCTGGTTGAGATCCGTTTGATTCATCAGACGCGCATGCTTAAGTCACCAAGTCAACGGTCAATGAAAAGTAATCAAAACGGAATAACGTTAGTGGAGGCACACGGTAGCTGCTGTGGGTGAGTAAACATGGGATTACAAAATAAAAATCAGAAAAAAATAAACAAAAAACCACATGGCGCAATCTGAAGCGTTGGATTCAGGGATCGGACGGTTGTGGTGCCGTCTTCCTCCCCCAAGCCCTCGCCGGACTGGTTCGCCGGCCACCACCACCGGAGCTAGGGCTCCGCCTCCTTCTCCGGTAACCTGTAACAAAATGGCACCAAAATACACGCACGAGTACACTATCCCACCCAGATTTTCACAAGGATTACAATTATGCCATCAAAAACAACAAAAAACTAACACATGGTGAGATACGAAGAGAAAAAAGTTAGGGCACGAAACTTTACATGATCATAGCATGCCATACATGCATCCATAATTAAAAATGATTATATCAGAATGATCAGTGGGAGTCACACAATCTTATGCATATCAAAAAAGAGAGTTTCGTGATCATGCAAAAAATGGATAACCTGAGATGGCACGGTCTGAGTTCTTGCTTTTTGCTGCAAATGGAGGTTGATATGCACTCTATAGATTACCAAGAGAAGCTTTGTGGAAGAAGTTTGAAGAATCTCCTTGTGGATCGTGAGTTTTTGTGAGGAATCCCTTTTTTAGGTTTTTTTTTAGAGTTCTTCCAATTGCACGTGTATGAACCCTAACCAATGTATGAATGAGTTTTAAATACTTAGGGTTATTCTTCTGATGATGAGTTGGGCCTGGATAATCCATTGTTTAATTATTTTTGAATTATTTCATTTAATATTGAATTTTAATTGATTAAATCCAATAAAAATAAAATAAAATGAGGAAAAACCAAATATATGCTCTTTGGGTCGTGTATGGCTTTATGTTTGAGTTTGATTTAAGAAACTTATGGCCCATTTGTCAAAATTTGGATTTTAGGCATAGTTTGCTTTGTGCACCTCCTCAAAATTGCCCAACTTTGACTAAGCATAACGCCTTCAATTTTTAGCTCCTTAATGCAAACTAATACTTTTTATAAACCTCAAGATGTCCTCTAACCAACCCTTTTGGTCCCATGTCAATTTGATCTTCCATGTTCAAGTTATGAGCTTTTGAAAAAGGTTAACTTTTGTTGACTTTTAAAATGACCTATAATGTCTTGGCTCATATCTCCCAAATAAAGCATTTCTGGACTTGGCTTGTGAGACACAAAGTTGTAGGGAATTAAATTTCCTTCAAGATGCTCTTTGGTTGAGGAATTTTTGATGAAGTATGTGGAAGTTAGGCCTGGTCAAAGTACAGTTGACTTCTCCTACAAAAAACCCTAATTTAGTAACTCCTGATTCTTGATGATTCTGAGGTTTCCCTGATGAATCATGATCAACCCTTGATCAAATGATGAATTTCACCCCATAATCTTGATGTTGACCAAAAATCTTGAGGTTTGACTTTGTGTTGACCACCGTTGACTTTTTGACCAAGTTAACTGATTTTTAATCTTCTGATCAATTGAACTTCTCCTGAACCAAACTAATGGACAATCTTCCACTCCTAGATACTTAGGGACCCAACGAAGACCATAGAATCAAGTCTTGCCCAAAAAATCAGAAATAAACTGACTTTATAGCAAACCCTAGCTTTGGTACCCTCAGTCTAGGAGGAAATAACACAGTCTCCAAATCCAAATTCCTCTGAATATGATGTGTATCCTCTCCAAAAAAGATAAGATATGCCATCTGTTGATGATAAAAACCCAAGGAGCTTGCCCATTGGAGCAATAAACCCAAGAATTTCAAACCCTAATTCATGCACTGGTTAGGAGAGAGTGATCCACTTGAGATCCCTTGCCACTTGTGAACCCTTGATGATGTGATAGACCAGACAGGACCTTCTTGAACTGTTTCAGGCACCTTGACCCCATGCCAATGATATGCATACATGATAATGCAAAAAAAATGAAATGAAACATAAGCCAGTTAGTAAAAAAGTAAGGAGGGCAAATTTTGGGGTGCAACAGTTGCCCCTATTCAATCAACATGGTCCTGAGTGTATGATAGCGACAACTTTCAGATAATCAGGATACACGGAGATTGAATACCAAAGAACCCGGAAATTTGCAATCCTCTACTGAAAAATATTCATAAATGCCGGTATGCTGGGTATAAAGTGAAACAAATCTCCCGTGTTATGTTATCTCCGCTGATAAAGAGAACTGGCAAAAAAATCTCCAAAAGATTGTCGTTCTCTGCTGACAAAGAGAATCTAGCGAAACAGATGCCATCCCTGCTGACAAAGCGAAACTAACGAAAGAACACTCCAAAAGATTGCTGTCCTCTGCTGATAAAGAGAATCTAGCAAAATAGATGCCATCCCTGCTGACAAAGGGAAACTGACGAAAGAAAATCTTCAAAACATTGTCGTCCTCTGCTGATAAAGAGAATCTAGCAACATAAATGCCATCCCTGCTGACAAAGGGAAACTGACGAAAGAAAACATTGCCGTTCTCTGCTGATAAAGAGAATCTAGCAAAATAAGTGCCATCCCTGCTGACAAAGGGAAACTGACGAAAGAACACTCCAAAAGATTGCTGTCCTCTGCTGATAAAGAGAATCTAGCAACATAAAAGCCATCCCTGCTGATAAAGGGAAACTGACGAAAGAAAATCTCCAAAAGATTGATGTTCCCTACTGATAAAGAGAATCTAGCAAAATAAATGCCATCCCTGCCGACAAAGGGAAACTGACGAAAGAAAATCTCCAAAAGATTGTTGTTCCCTGCTGATAAAGAGAATCTAGCAAAATAGATGCCATCCCTGCTGACAAAGGGAAACTGACGAAAGAAAACATTGTCGTCCTCTGCTGATAAAGAGAATCTAGCAACATAAATGCCATCCCTGCTGATAAAGGGAAACTGACGAAAGAAAACATTGCCGTTCTCTGCTGATAAAGAGAATCTAGCAACATAAATGCCATCCCTGCTGATAAAGGGAAACTGACTGAAGAAAATCTTCAAAAGATTACCGTTCTCTGCTGATAAAGAGAATCGGGCAACATAAATGCCATCCCTACTGGCAAAGGGAAACTGACGAAGGAAAGTCTTCAAAACATTGTCGTCCTCTGCTGATAAAGAGAATCTAGCAACATAAATGCCATCCCTGCTGACAAAGGGAAACCGACGAAAGAAAATCTTCAAAACATTGCCGTCCTCTGCTGATAAAGAGAATCTAGCAACATAAATGACATCCCTGCTGACAAAGGGAAACTGACGAAAGAAAATCTTCAAAACATTGCTGTCCTCTGCTGATAAAGAGAATCTAGCAAAATAAATGCCATCCCTGCTGACAAAGGGAAACTGACGAAAGAAAACATTGTCGTCCTCTGCTGATAAATAGAATCTAGCAACATAAATGCCATCCCTGCTGACAAAGGGAAACTGACGAAAGAAAACATTGTCGTTCTCTGCTGATAAAGAGAAGCTAGCAACATAAATGCCATCCCTGCTGACAAAGGGAAACTGACGAAAGAAAACATTGCTGTTCTCTGTTGATAAAGATAATCTAGCAACATAAATGCCATCCCTGCTGACAAAGGGAAACTGACGAAAGAAAATCTTCAAAACATTGCCGTCCTCTGCTGATAAAGAGAATCTAGCAACATAAATGCCATCCCTGCTGACAAAGGGAAACTGACGAAAGAAAATCTTCAAAAGATTGTTGTTCTCTGCTGATAAAGAGAATCAACAAAATAAATGGCAACTTTGCTGGGGATAACGTGAAACGAAACTTCTGGTTTTAAACCACCTCGTTTCAAAATCTACTGGTAAGATGACTCCGTTGGGGAAGGAGAAGTCTAAATAAAAGACTCTGCCGGGGAGCACAAGTATGAGGAACGCATTTCTCCGAAAAATCTCCTGAGTTATGCCATCTCTGCTGAGAAAGAGAATTGGCAAAAAAAGTATCAAACCTGGCTTATGTTTCGAATGAAAATGCTATGCGTTTGATGCAATGCAAATGCTTATGATATGCAAAAGGGGTCCCTCCAGCAAAATAAATGCCGGAGAGAAAAGACTAATTTAGCTGGGGATGACAAAAATAAATTGTCCTCTGAACAGGAACTCTGCTGAGAAGGATCACTCCAACCGACTCTTTTCTGCTGGGGATGAAATTCCAAAAGAACGTCCTCTCTGCTGGGGATTATACATAACTCTTTGAAAAGGGAGGCCATGGCCTGAATCAGAAGAGTGCCAAATATCACTTGGACTTTAAAACTTGCTAGGGATGTCAACCCCAGTTGGACAAACCGTTGCGAGGATCACTACCAAACTCTGCTTGGGGGAACGGTAAATGCTGACATCCACCCTGCTAGCGGATAACATCAAGCTTACTTATCTGTTGAGGATCAGATTTCCTGACTGGTTGAGGAGAATAAGCGTTCAGACTCTGTGGGGAAATATGTCTTAATACGGAGAAAATACTTCTCAAGTCTCCTGCTGGGGGAGGTCTGCTCTGCTGAGGAGAGTGCAATCTCAATGCTGGGGAGAGCAAGCTGCTGGGGAAGTATGATCCTGTTGCCCTGCAAGTCAAATAACAACTAATAGAATACGCCACAACATGACTATCACCGTTAACGCCTAAGTAATTCCTACTGCTTTTCGTTATCCTCCGCAAAGCTCGAAGCTTTATATGCAATGTTTATAAAAAATATCGGACGTTTTTGCAAACAAAACAGTAAAAGCAAAAGTAAAATAAAACAATGGAAAGCTCTTTGAGTGAAATGAATATTTTATTGAGAAAAGTGGCCTGTAAATAGGCATTTACAATTGGAAGCAATTCCTAGAAAGAGGTAATTGCGCAAAAAGTAAAAGAAAATACAAATGTCGGCAATGTGGGGAACAGATATCCACCATGATTTGACTCAGCTATGACCCATATGACTTGCTTATCCACAAATGTCTTGACCTTCGAAGAGACTAACTGTACTGATTCCTTCCTTTCAGAATTTCCAAGTATCGAGAGTGCTCACAGATCGAACGCAGACCGTAGCCTTTCGCTTATAAATCCCTAACTTTTGCCTGGATCGCCCTTTTCGGGTTTTCAATCCACCGGGATACCCATTTTTGTCAAAGCCGCCTATTCAGATTTTCAACTTTGCGGGTTTACACGTTTCTTTTTACATTTTATCCCTAACTTTTGCCCGAACCTTTTCCTTTTTATGGTTCGCCGGGATGCCCCTTTTTTGCCTGGACTTTCTTTTTGTGTCCAGCGGGTCTCTTTCATGCGAAGTATTTTTTGACTACGTCTGCGTTCACAGGGGAAGTAAAATCTTCGCCATCCATTGTTGAAAGTAGTAAGGCTCCACCAGAGAAAACCTTTCTGACTACATACGGCCCTTCGTAGTTTGGAGTCCATTTGCCCCTGTGATCTGTCTGAGGAGGAAGGATCCTTTTCAAAACCAATTCGCCAGTCTGAAAACTCCGAGGACGCACTTTCTGATCAAAGGCGAGCTTCATCCTGCTCTGATACAACCGACCATGTGCGATGGCTGCCAATCTCTTTTCTTCGATAAGGTTCAACTGATCCAACCTGGAGCGCACCCATTCAGCTTCATCAAGCTTCACATCTGCCAGTACTCTCAAAGACGGGATCTCGACCTCCAAGGGTAAAACTGCCTCCATACCATATACCAATGAGAAAGGGGTTGCCCCAGTTGTCGTACGCACCGAAGTACGGTAATCATGTAGGGCGCAAGGTAATATCTCATGCCAGTCCTTATATGTTACCACCATCTTCTGCACAATCTTTTTGATATTCTTATTTGCCGCCTCAACAGCACCATTCATCTTCGGACGATACGGAGAAGAATTGTGATGCTCGATCTTGAAACTCTGACATAGTTCCTTTATCATCTTGTTGTTCAAATTCGAGCCATTATCAGTAATGATTCTCTCTGGGACCCCATAGCGACAGATGATGTCCTTCTTTATAAACCGGGCTACCACTTGCTTGGTGACGCTGGCGTATGAGGTTGCCTTCACCCACTTTGTGAAATAATCAATGGCAACCAAAATGAAACGATGCCCATTGGAAGCAGTAGGCTCAATCTTTCCAATCATATCTATACCCCACATTGCAAATGGCCAAGGAGATGACAACACATTTAGAGGCGTAGGCGGTACGTGTATCTTATCTGCATAAATCTGGCACTTATGGCACTTTCGGGCGTACTTGAAACAATCTGACTCCATAGTCATCCAATAATATCCTGCCCTCAACAACTTCCTAGCCATGGTGTGACAACTAGAATGAGTACCAAAAGAACCCTCGTGAACTTCCTCCATCAATGAGCTTGCCTCGTGTTCATCAACACAACGTAGCAAGACCATGTCGAAGTTCCTCTTATATAACACATCATCCTTGTTCAGAAAGAAATTTCCTGCCAACCTCCTCAGAGTCTTCTTATCTTTGGTGGAGGCACCCTCTGGATACTCTTGTCTCTTCAAAAAAACCTTAATATCATGGTACCATGGCTTGCCATCTGCCACATCTTCAATTGCAAACACAAAAGCCGGTCTGTCCAGACGTATAATTCTAATCGAAGGTGTTTCATTCCAACGGTTCACCTTGTACATGGACGCCAATGTTGCCAACGCATCAGCCATCTGATTCTCAGCTCGGGGCACATGATGAAAATCCACCCTATCAAAGAAAGGTAACAACCTTCTGGCATAGTTGTTATAAGGTACCAAATTTGCCTGACGAGTCTCCCATTCTCCTGTAATCTGATTAACCACCAACGCGGAATCACCATAGACATCGAGGTTCTTAATTCTCAGATCAATTGCCTCCTCTAACCCCATGATGCATGCTTCATACTCCGCCTCGTTGTTGGTACACATGAATGCTAACCGGGCAGTGAAAGGTATATGAGAACCCTTCAGAGTTGTAATGATTGCCCCAATTCCATTACCACATGAGTTGATAGCCCCATCAAAAATCATCTTCCACTGTGATCCAATCTCAGGTCCTTCGTCAGGAAGAGGTTCTTCACAATCCTTCATTTTTAGAAACATAACATGCTCATCCAGAAACTCAAACTTCATAGGATGATAATCCTCGACCGGTTGTTCAGCAAGATATTCTGACAGAACACTCCCCTTAATGGCCTTCTGGGAAACATACTGAATATCGTACTCTGTCAAAACCATCTGCCAACGGGCTATCCTTCCAGAAAGTGCTTGCTTCTCGAACACATACTTAATCGGATCCATCTTCGAAATCAACAAGGTTGTGTGATTTAACATATACTGCCTTAGGCGCTTGGCTGCCCAAGCGAGTGCACAACATGTCTTTTCCAACATAGAATATCTAGATTCGCAATCAGTGAACTTCTTACTCAGGTAGTAAATGGCATGCTCTTTCCTACCTGTCTCGTCGTGTTGACCGAGCACACAACCCATCGAATTCTCAAGAACCGTAAGATACATAATCAACGGTCTCCCGGACACTGGTGGCATTAGGACTGGAGGTTCCTGCAGATACGTCTTTATCCTTTCAAACGCCTCTCGACAATTTTCATTCCACTTGACCTCTTGATCTTTTCTCAACAACTTGAAAATAGGTTCACATGTAGCTGTCAGATGAGAGATAAACCTGGCAATATAATTCAACCTCCCCAAGAAACCACGAACCTCTTTCTCTGTCCTTGGCTCGGGCATCTCCTGTATGGCTCTTATCTTTGCAGGATCAACCTCTATACCTCTTTCACTAACAATGAAACCCAGCAATTTACCAGACCTCACACCGAAAGTACACTTGTTCGGATTCAATCTCAATCTAAACTTCCTCAACCTTTCAAACAATTTCTGAAGGTTCACCAAGTGTTCTTCCTCTGTCTGTTACTTCGCAATCATGTCATCAACATAGACTTCAATCTCCTTGTGAATCATATCATGAAAGAGAGTCACCATTGCCCGCTGATAGGTTGCCCCAGCATTCTTTAATCCAAAGGGCATTACCTTGTAGCAAAATGTTCCCCACGGTGTTATGAAAGTAGTCTTCTCCATGTCCTCTGGGGCCATTTTGATTTGGTTATACCCAGAGAAGCCATCAATGAAGGAAAACACAGAATATTGAGCAGTATTGTCCACTAACACGTCAATGTGGGGGAGCGGGAAATCATCCTTCGGGCTCGCCCTATTCAAATCTCGGTAATCCACACACATCCTGACCTTCCCATCCTTCTTAGGTACAGGTACAATATTAGCAACCCACGGAGGATAATTTGTCACGGAAAGAAATCCGGCGTCCAACTGTTTCTGAACCTCTTCCTTGATTTTGACAGACATCTCTGGTTTAGTCCTTCTCAATTTTTGCTTGACTGGAGTACAACCCTCTTTAAGCGGCAACCGGTGTGAAACAATGTCAGTGTCAAGCCCAGGCATGTCTTGGTAAGACCAGGCGAAGATATCCACATACTCTCGAAGTAACTCAACCAATCTCCTCTTAACAGTGTCTTCCAAAGCAGCCCCAACCTTTACTTCTCGTTTGACGTCATTGGTTCCCAGATTAACAGTCTCAACTTCCTCCTGATGAGGTAGAATAACCCTTTCCTCCTGCTTTAGTATCCTGGATAATTCTTCTGGTAAGTCATAGTCTTCGTCAGTCTCTTCTTCGGCTTGATAGATAGGATTGTCAAAGTCATATCGAGCCATAGCTAGGTCATGGGTGGAATCTAAACAAAGGAACCTGCATGATGGATGTTTTATGTTCATTATGAGTGCAACAAATAAGGGAACACATTGCCATTTTGATGTGGGTTAATGCAAAAAGTAAAGAAAAATAGAAAGACAGGGATCAAAATATTTGAATGAAAAACGTCCTTTATTGATGATAAAAATATCAAATAAACATCCAAGCCCTACAAATAAATATCACTACGTCTTGGGCAGAACGTAGGACTCAACATAACAGAAAAAAAAAGTAAATTACTCCGGGCGCGTCACTTGGATGACTTTCTCGGAGGACCAGTTGCCTAAACTCTGACCAGGAATGTAGGGACGAATCCATCCATCCATGTCACAATCACTATCTCCTTCATCCTCAATAGCATTGACTCTGTCGAAGAACACGCCGGCACTGGTGAAATGGACTGGACCATAGAACTTGGGAGGCTCTTCAGCACGTCTAGGTGGCTTGTACCCTAGCCCATAGGTATCCTGCTTCTTTTGAACATCAATGACACTGCCCCACTTCTGAGAACCACCAGCTTCAACTATAGCACGCGCCTCTCTGAAAGAGGACATTGGAACTTCTGGTTGTCTGATAATTTGTGGTTGGGCAACCACCTCAGGCTGACTGACTGCCTTTGGGGGTTCCCCGGGAATCTTCACAGCTTCGAAGGCTTGGCACAAAGTTTCTTGTACTTCACCATCCACCTCTACATACTTGAAGGTCGATAGGTGACTCACCATAATATCCTCTTCGCCACAAACAGCCACAACGTGGCCATCCACCATATATTTCAACTTTTGGTGCAGCGTAGAAGTTACTGCCCTAGCCCCATGGATCCAAGGGCGACCCAACAAACAACTATAGGCAGGCTGAATATCCATAATGTAAAAGGTGGTGTTGAAAACCTCAGGACCCACCTTGATCGGCAAGACTAACTCCCCGAAAACAGACCTCTTGGAGCCATCAAAAGCACGCACCACTAAGTCACTTGGTGTACAAATCAACCCACGAGTATCCAACTTCATCAAAGCCTTCTTTGGTAACACATTCAAAGATGACCCAGTATCAACCAATACATGCGACATTAAAGAACCACGACATTCCACTGAAATATGCAGAGCGTTGTTGTGATTCCTCCCGGCCGGAGTCAGATCCAAATCGGTGAAACCCAAACCATTACCAGCATTCACATGAGCCACAACCCCTTCTAACTGATTGACAGATATTTCCTGTGGTACATAAGCCATATTCAGAACCTTCAGTAATGCATTTCGGTGTGCCTCAGAGCACAATAGTAAGGATAGAATGGAAATCTTCGATGGAGTTTGGTGAAGTTGGTCAACAATCTTGTAATCACTTTTTCTGATCAACCTCATAAACTCTTCTACGTCTTCTGAGAAAGTGTCCCCGCCTGGTTTTGTCATAGAATTATTAGCTTCCTGCCCCTGTATAGACTCATCCAACACTTGGTTACCTCTGCTTTGACTTGAACTACCAGCCTGATTCTCAGACGGAATAAAGACTCTACCACTCCTAGTGATAGCCCCAGCTTCAGCAAGATTTCCAACCCCTGTATTCACAACTGATGTGTCTTCCAATTCATGCTTCTTACCATTAACAAACACCTCGGCCCCATAGTTCCATGGGATGGCCTTGGTAGTCTCATACGGGACTGGTCTAGGAACAGTGATAGTGACCGGCGCTGGTCTTGCCGGTGCTGATATAGTTATCATCTTGAACGGAATTGTTATCGTGGCAACCTCAACTTCTCTGTCAGTAACATTACTCTGCTTGCAGCCTCTGTCAAACTGTAATACCCCTTCGCTGATCATTCTCTGAATACCTGCTCTCAATAAATCACAACCGCCAGATTGCGACTCACATCCCACACAACCTTCATCACAGCCTGGAAATACCCCTCCTTTTAACAATCTTTCCTTCACCACACCCAAGGGAGTTTGGACTTCATTCACATCTGAAATCAAACTCAAGTCCTCACCGTCTTCAATAATAGCATTGATCTTCGGCCCACCGTGATTTGGCATCGGGTTCTGATTCACATTTGGAACGTCATTGGAGAAATTGATGGCTTTGGAATCCACCAAATCTTGAACCTTATGCTTAAAAGCTTTACAGTTCTCAATATGGTGTCCAGGTGCCCCAGAATGAAACTCACAGTGGGCGTTGGCGTCATAACCGGGAGGTGGATTACCAGTAGGTGGAGCCAGTGTTCTTGTCTGAATCATCTTCAGATTTAACAAATGCTGGAATAGCTGAGCGTAGGACATAGGTGGAGTATCAAAATGCCTATCCCGCTTATTCTGAGGCTGTGATCGGTAAGGAGTCTGACTTTGCTGTTGAGAGCCGCTGGCTGCTGAGGTGCTGCTGGGATGGTCACAGAAGCCACCTGTTGATTGAAATTCTAACGAGGACCTTCTCTACCATGATGTGATGACATAGAGTTTGCATCTCCCTCCTTCTTCTTATAACCACTGGCATAAGGCTTCTTACCTCCTCCAGATGAGGACCCATCACCGCCTGATATTTTCCCCGCCTTGATTCCGCTCTCTACCATCTCTCCTACCAATATCAAATCAGCAAATTTTCCCGACATACACGGTACCAACTTTTCAAAGTAATGACCCTGCAAGGTGGCCATAAACATAGTTATCATTTCACGTTCCAACATGGGAGGTTGAACCCTCGCCGCCAGTTCACGCCACCTCTGGGCGTACTCTTTGAAGCTCTCATTATTTTTCTGTGACAAATTCTGCAATTGCGTTCTGTTAGGAGCCATATCAGTGTTATATTGGTAATGTCTGATAAATGCCCCTGCCAGATCTCTCCAACTATGCACATCCCTCCTTTCCAGTTGCATGTACCACTCCAAGGATGCCCCAGATAGGCTATCCTGGAAGCAATGCATCATCAGCTTCTCATTTTTCGCATGCGCAACCATCTTATTTGCGTATGCTCTGACGTGGGTCCTTGGACAAGACATACCATTATATTTCTCGAAAGTGGGAGTCTGAAACTTGTGCGGGATCACAACGCCTGGAACCAGCCCCAAATCCTCTAAATCCATTCCCACAGAATCCTGGTTCATAACACCCCTCAGTTGTTCCTCAATCAACCTGATCCTCTGATCATTGTCAGCCTGGGGACCAGCATCCCCATCTGGCAGAGAAAATGCATCATCTTGAACATCATCATACTGACGGCCATGATTTGCGCCAGCACCATTACCTCCTCCCCCAGCCTTAGGAATCACAACACTTTCTCCTCCGCCCGGAGGAATCACAACACCAGAAACGGGAATACCCCCGCCAGCAAGGCCATTCTGATCATTATTACTGTTTTCCTCATTTCTTGCAATCAGTGGCTGAACGAGAGTCCTCAATTGCTCTTGGCCTTGAGCAACCCCTTGCATTAGTTCCATGAATTGATTCATGCGAGTCCGCATCTCAATGATCTCATTCTGTAGCTGATCCATGAGTCTCCTCTGATTCTGTCTGGTAGAATACCGGTGAATGTGCTGATCTATAATTCTGAGATGAGAACAAGATAAGAACTCTGAAGATAAACACCTGTCATGCAAAAATGATTATGCAAAATGATTATGCGTATGCAGATGCAAATGGACATGTTTGAAAATTCACAAGGCGATCTACCCCTTGATTCCGGTTTAATAACAAGATATAATGGAACTTCTGCTCATATATTAAGAAGACCAGAGAAAAGTCAAATGTCAACAATCGCGAATCTGAACGTAAAAACCGTAGGTCCTAACCAACAAGCCTGGTGGTGATCCACATACAATAAAAAAAGGAAGAAAACTAAGGCATGTCATCAAAGTTTACAAGAGTCAATCCCCCCATCCACTATGCTTTCTGCACCAGTCTTGAATTTCCTCGAACAACTTTCTGGTGTCGGGATGCTTCGGTCTCTGAATCAGTCCTTGAATAAGAAGGTCTCTCCTGTGTATGATTCCATCCAAGTATCGGCAATGTACCTCCCAAGCGTCTTCTCCAGGAACACCATCCATGTTAGGTCCCTCATGTCTAGGTTTCTTCACTTCAGCTTGGACTTTCAGTTCCTCTATGGAGGCTATAACTTCATTGAGTTGGCCTTGGACTGCTTGTCTCTTGAATATTCCTGATAAGATCTCGGCGTCTTTCTTCTTGAGCGTTGACTTCAACTGATCAATCTTAGCTAGGTAAGCGTCTTCCTTTCTTTTATTCTCAGCCATGGCAGTTTCTTGGTGATCATTGAACCTGTGAATCTTCAACAAAGCCTTGCCTAATTCCTCCTCCTTGGTCCTGAGAACGTTACTGATACCATCCAAAGCTTGTTTCATTCTTTCTCTGGATGCGACCATGTCAGCAAGCTCTTTTTCTGCTTTAGCAAGGAGTTCTGTCTTCAACTTGGCGGTATGGACAACTTCACCTCGCTCATGCTTCCACTGATAGATCTCTCTCTTTAGCTCACTATTTTCTTCTCGCAACCTTTCCCTTTCAGCCCATAACTTGTCATACTTCTCTATCTCAACTGTGGTAGGAGGCTCGATCACCAAAGGATACAAAGGTGGTTCCACCGGGAAAGGAAGAAGCTCTTCTTCTGCTCTCTTCTTGATCCACTCTTTATAGGGAGGAAAAGCCCGGTTATTACACTTTCCGAATGACATCTTACCCTTCTTGGTTACTTGTTTCCAAGCATTCACAACCTTCTTTATCATCCCTTGATCCTTAATACCATTGAAGAACAAGGACTCACGGACATCTCGCTCTTCGGGTGGACCTTTCAAAGGATAGCCAAATTGTCTGATAGCTAGGGAAGGATTATAGTTAATTCCACCTTTCCTCCCTATCAAGGGAACATTAGGGAATTCTCCGCACTTGTAAACAATATCCATTCCTAGCAAGTCATGATTAATCCAAACGATGTTATCTGCAGTCAAGCCCATAACCCTCTTAGACCACTTTAGAGAATCTTTCGTATCAATGAAAGCGCCAGATTCAGGGAGACGACTCAGAAACCAAGTAGCTAAGAGCGGTGCACAACAGCTCACAGTTTTTCCCCGCCTATTCTCATTCTTATAGTGGACTGAATGGTACACATCACCTAGCAAGGTAGATATAGGATTCTTCGAAATAAAGATTCTGACGGCATGCATATCTACCAGATCAGGAATATTCGGGAACAAAATAATCCCGTAGATACACATGGCCAAAATAGCTTGGAAAGCAGTCCAGTTCTTCTCTTTGACATGTATGTAAGCCTGATCAAACAAGAACTTCAACAAGAAACCCTTAACTCCTTGTTTTTCTGCAATGTTACCGTTAAGAGTGGATTCATCAATATGAAGAGCAACAACCATATCTTTCACCCCGGGGTGTTCTTCAGAAAAGAAAACTATATCATGACTGATAGGAATTCCCAAAATAAATGAGAACTCCTCCAACGTTGGAGCCAAGATGTAGTCTGGAAAGGTGAAGCAACGCAGAGACGGATCGTAGAACTGAAGAAGCGTGTGAATGACATCCTTCTCATACTGGGAGATATTATAGACGAATTTCAGAAGTCTTCCATACCTTCCACTGAACTCTGTACGAACTCCAGAACTAGCCATATTAATCAATTTATGAATCAGTGTCAAAGTCGGCTCTGGGAACAAATAGGCAACAGTCTTCTTTCTCTGAACATCCATGCTGAAGTAACCGGAATCAAGAGTAGGATGCAAACCCTGAAAAATGTCAAACATGTCAGAATGCAAAAAATGATATGCTCATGCAAACATGGGGTCAAGGCACACTGCTGGATGTGCTGTGCTGTTAGCTGAACGAGAAACCAGAAAACCAGAACTCTGACCCACTGAGGAACCCACATAATCAGACATTGATGAGAAATCCAGAATAAGGGTAGGTTGAAGGTCTCGGTTACCTGCAAACCTGCAAACACCCATCCCCTCTCATGTGTAGGTACTAGGATGTTCGGTATCCCGGGCTCTCAGGTCGAGAAATGATGATACGTTCACCATTTCTGGTTTGGCATCATCATCAATCGAGGAGGCCTCAACCGATTCTCCAAAGCGGAAGGTCCTCAGCTTTGGCACTGAGGTCGAGAAACAATAGTACATTCATCCTTCTAGGTATAGTACTAAAGTCAATCGAGGAGTGCCTCCACTGATTCTCTTCAAAACGTAGGGGCCATCCTATACGAGTTCCAAAGCGGGCCCTCGGGTGCGAATGGGTTTGCCACGGGATGTGGTCTGCCACTGTCACCACTAAAGAGGGATGTTTCCACTAAGGTCCTCAATGATCGGTCACCAGAGTCGACAGCTCTCTAGATTAACACCCCAACATGCGCAAGACACACACGTTAGAATGCGTCCCAAGATAGCCTCGTCTGATTGTGAATTTCGTGAACACACAAACGTACCAAGCGGGCACGTAGGTCCCACTACTTTCCACTCTAGTCCTAGGGTATTTTCAAGTCTTGGTATTGGGCTTATCTCTCAGACCCACCCAACCTGCAAAACAAAGACAGCCAGCACAGCACAGCAACATGACAGTAATAAAAAATGAAGTGCGGAAAATGAGGTAAAAATAAAATAAAATACAACACATAAAGCAAAACAAACACAAAACACCCAAAGAAAACAAAGACAGGCAAGCGTTAGGATTGACTCGCTTAGGGATGGACCAACATAGGTCAACCCTTATCCCCAGCAGAGTCGCCAGCTGTCGCTCCCGGGATTTTCATCCAGGTACAAACGCGAGAGTGGCGCGGAAAACAGAGTCGCCAGCCGTGTAAATTTATCCTACGAGAGGGAAAGGGAACACCGTATAAACCTTAGGAAGGGGGAAACGAATGGTCATCACAACCATAACCTGGGTTCGGGAGTCGGTTACGCGAGGGGAAGGTGCTAGCACCCCACGCGTCCATCGTACTCGATGGGATCCACGCTTGTTGTCTATTCTAAGGGTGAGTTATACTATCATCTAGGGCTGTACTAAGGCGGGGAAGGAAAGACAAAGACCGACTCGGTAGGACGTCGACGTCCTAGGCCTACGTACCCCCTTTGTGCAATGGGGAATTCAGAGTCAACGTAGTTCGGACCAAGTTCTTTTTGTGTTTTTTACGAGCGACGTTAAGTTCACGTCCGGCAGTTAGGGTCGATGCCTGTTTGCGACTCAAACGGAAAGTAACGTGCCCTTTTTGAAAATAGCCTTTAAGTTGAAGGTCCCGAAGGACAAAAAGGTTTGAGGTTGGTTTGTGTTTTTTAGGACAGAAGTGGCTTAAGTTAGTTCCTAAGTTGCATTGCACCAAGGGCACAGGGGCGAATACTTAACGCATCGTCCCAAGACAGGACGCTCGCTAAGCACTCTAGAAAGATGAGAGGAAGCCCCTCATTTCTCATTCCCCATACTTAAGGCTCGTGCGCAATACACCTTATTCTTATTAAGTGTTTTAAAGACATTTTGAGATGAGAAGAGAGAAGACACAAGGGTAACTCTAAAGGGAGACTATGAACCCTAAAGTCATCATGCATGGGTGACCTAGGGTTAGTGAGGTTTGAAGACAACCTAAATCCTAAAGGAAGAAGATAGGAGAGAAGAAAGGTAAGGGTAACCATGGATACTTATCCATACCCTTAAAGAACTTACCTCGATCCTGCATAAAAGGTTAGTGAGAAACAGACATGAATAAGAGAAATGAGGTGAAAGAAAATCACACAATGACAAACAATGATAATAATAATCCAAACATGAACTCAAAGAAACAAAGGACAGCCCCCAAAGCAAATGGCGCAAGTGCCTTTCAAGCAAGGCAATTAAATAGGATCAAAAATGCGCACACAAGAGAATCTCAAAAGAAAGCAAATCAAATAATTAGAAAAGTGATTCCTAAAATTCCCAAATTAATCATTAAAGTTCCTCAACCAGAGGCAAACAACATATAAAAGGTCCCTGCAAAAATCCAAAATGTTAGCCATTCAAATAATCATACAAATTCAAGTAAGGGATAGGTTTTAATTATGCCAGAGAGAAAGACCTAAATGCCACATAAAAAATATTTAAAGATGAAAGAAAAATATTTTTAAGTACCTTAGAATGTTAACGAATAAATGCAAAAAGAACGGATCAAAAATGCTTTGCAGATGAAGAGAATTAAAATAAAGAAATTTATGTGTGCACGCGATGTGTAATTAAAAAGGAGATTAGTGAAACAATTAATTTAAATGATAAAAATAAAATAAAAAATAAAAATAAATTTTGTAAAAATTTTATAAATTAATAAAGATGATGCATGAATTTTTTAGGATTTTTTTAGATGTAATTTACTATTTTAAAAAATAAAATATGAAAATGTAATGAATATAAAATAAATAGAAAGAAAATACATATGGGGGGTGCAAGGAGGAGCCCAAAGGCGTTGGGGTAATTGAAATGGGCCTGGAGGGGGGTGCGAACAGCACGTGGTCTATTAGAAAACTAAAACAATAAAAAAATAAAATAAAGCCTGGGGGTGCGTTAAGGAAAAAAGCATGCTAAAAAGAAGGTTGGGCCAGAGTTTGGGGGTGCGCATAGCAACCTTGGCCCAATTGACTGATCAGAAAACAAAAACAAAAAAAAGTCCACGGTACACGCACCATGTGCCATGCACATGGCAATTTTAATGTGCTGGCTGGTTGAGATCCGTTTGATTCATCAGACGCGCATGCTTAGGTCACCAAGTCAACGGTCAATGAAAAGTAATCAAAACGGAATAACGTTAGTGGAGGCACACGGTAGCTGCTGTGGGTGAGTAAACATGGGATTACAAAATAAAAATCAGAAAAAATAAACAAAAAACCACATGGCGCAATCTGAAGCGTTGGATTCAGGGATCGGACGGTTGTGGTGTCGTCTTCCTCCCCCAAGCCCTCGCCGGACTGGTTCGCCGGCCACCACCACCGGATCTAGGGCTCCGCCTCCTTCTCCGGTAACCTGTAACAAAATGGCACCAAAATACACGCACGAGTACACTATCCCACCCAGATTTTCACGAGGATTACAATTATGCCATCAAAAAACTAACACATGGTGAGATACGAAGAGAAAAAAGTTAGGGCACGAAACTTTACATGATAATAGCATGCCATACATGCATCCATAATTAAAAATGATTATATCAGAATGATCAGTGGGAGTCACACAATCTTATGCATATCAAAAAAGAGAGTTTCGTGATCATGCAAAAAATGGATAACCTGAGATGGCACGGTCTGAGTTCTTGCTTTTTGCTGCAAATGGAGGTTGATATGCACTCTATAGATTACCAAGAGAAGCTTTGTGGAAGAAGTTTGAAGAATCTCCTTGTGGATCGTGAGTTTTTGTGAGGAATCCCTTTTTAGGGTTTTTTTGAGAGTTCTTCCAATTGCACGTGTATAAACCCTAACCAATGCATGAATGGGTTTTAAATACTTAGGGTTATTCTTCTGATGATGAGTTGGGCCTGGATAATCCATTGTTTAATTATTTTTGAATTATTTCATTTAATATTGAATTTTAACTGATTAAATCCAATAAAAATAAAATAAAATGAGGAAAAACCAAATATATGCTCTTTGGGTTGTGCATGGCTTTATGTTTGTGTTTGATTTAAGAAACTTATGGCCCATTTGTCAAAATTTGGATTTTAGGCATAGTTTGCTTTGTGCACCTCCTCAAAATTGCCCAACTTTGACTAAGCATAACTCCTTCAATTTTTAGTTCCTTAATGCAAAATAATACTTTTTATAAACCTCAAGATGTCCTCTAACCAATCCTTTTGGTCCCATGTCAATTTGATCTTCCATGTTCAAGTTATGAGCTTTTGAAAAAGGTTGACTTTTGTTAACTTTTAAAATGACCTATAATGTCTTGGCTCATATCTCCCAAATAAAGCATTTCTGGACTTGGCTTGTGAGACACAAAGTTGTAGGGAATTAAATTTCCTTCAAGATGGGCTTTGGTTGAGGAATTTTTGATGAAGTATGTGGAAGTTAGGCCTGGTCAAAGTACAGTTGACTTCTCATACAAAAAACCCTAATTTAGTAACTCCTGATTCTTGATGATTCTGAGGTTTCCCGGATGAATCATGATCAACCCTTGATCAAATGATGAATTTCACCCCATAATCTTGATGTTGACCAAAAATCTTGAGGTTTGACTTTGTGTTGACCACCGTTGACTTTTTGACCAAGTTAACTGATTTTTAATCTTCTGATCAATTGAACTTCTCCTGAACCAAACTAATGGACAATCTTCCACTCCTAGATACTTAGGGACCCAAGGAAGACCATATAATCAAGTCTTGCCCAAAAAATTAGAAATAAACTGACTTTATAGCAAACCCTAGCTTTGGTACCCTCAGTCTAGGAGGAAATAACACAGTCTCCAAATCCAAATTCCTCTGAATATGATGTGTATCCTCTCCAACAAAGATAAGATATGCCATCTGTTGATGATAAAAACCCAAGGAGCTTGCCCATTAGAGCAATAAACCCAAGAATTTCAAACCCTAATTCATGCACTGGTTAGGAGAGAGTGATCCACTTGAGATCCCTTGCCACTTGTGAACCCTTGATGATGTGATAGACCAGACAGGACCTTCTTGAACTGTTTCAAGCACCTTGACCCCATGCCAATGATATGCATACATGATAATGCAAAAAAAATGAAATGAAACATAAGCCAGTTAGTAAAAAAGTAAGGAGGGCAAATTTTGGGGTGCAACACTATGGAGCAAGTAGTTCATGTAACTTAAAGATCAGATTTCATTGGTGGATCAGTCACTACTACGAAAAACCCATTTAACAACGGTTGGAAATGGCATATAATAACGGGGGCGAAGGCGTTGTTGTGTAGAGTGTTGTTGTATATGAGGTACGTACAATGACGGTCCAGGAAACGTTGTTGTATTGCAGTATGCGCGCACCATTTCACGACGGTTAGTTTAGTCAACCGTTGTGATATACTAAACTGTGACCTGGTTCGATTCTCAACAATAACATTTTTTATTTATATTAGCGTTTGACATACAACTACGGATAGGTTTATAACCGCTGCAAAAAATAGACTGTTTTAAATATAAAATTTATCTGCTTATCAAATTATTCCCATAATTTATCCTGTCAAAACAGCTTCTGTTTACATGCAAACACAATATGTGCATCAAACACAATTCTTCCTATATTTTATCCTTATAAATGAATCAGAGAATTTACATCAAAAGAAATTTACATCAAAAGCTAAATGAATCAGAGAATTAAACTGCTAATATTGTTTAAATCAAAATCCAATATTATTGATTTCATTATATGCATCAAAAGCCAAAACTATTGCTCACATTATGTGCATCAAAAGCAAAAAATATGTGCATAAAAAAATGTTGCCGATATATCATACAGCAGGAGCAGAACCCTTAAGCTCATTGTGGATATACGCCCAACGTTTATGAAGATCCACAAAGTCCTCAATGGGGAATGGGGTTTCGTCGTTAAACATCTAGATAAGAGCAAAAAATTGAAGATCATGCATGATAATAATTCAATAGTCAACTTATATATTAATATATGTAAACATTTTATGGCATATATTACCGTATCCCATGAATCAACAGTGCCGGCAAGGACGATGTTTAACATGTGTTTCATGATAAAATACCCACACTCGTAACTCCTGCGTTGTTTCCTCGTCTACAAATTACATGAATATAAAAACATGAATACAACCACACATGCATGAATGTAAATGAAATAAACAGGTAATCGGGCCACTTACTTTAGGAGCAAGGTATGTGGGCTTTTTTCTAACATTATTCAATATATTAACTTGCTCCACAATACTGCACATTGAAAATTGAATTAAACATATTACATGATAAAATAATTACAATTAATGCCAAAGAAAATGATATTAAACAAAGACACTTACGTTAATACAAGATGTTTCATTGGTTTGTGGAGTGGATCGTGCAAGGAACCCAGTAATGTCACCGTATTTGTCCTAAACGATATTACGATCAATTGCCAATGACCACTGAATGAACACGAGAATATATATATATATATATATATATATATATATATATATATATATATTATTAGTTGTTACTAAAACAAAACTAAATATAGAATATAGAAATAAATTACAACAATACTAACCTACATAGGAATGGTGCAAGGTAACATTCTTTTCCTCCGTCATTTAGCCGGCTTTTCAAGTACTTTTCTCTGATATTTTTATCATTATACGCCCAAGCAATAAAACTTGGGTCCAAGATTCCATAGGTACTTGATTTATTCAATTCTATACAAACACGGTGAATGTACCTAAATGGTCAAAGAAAATGAATAAATTAAGGGAGAAAATACAAAAAATTATAATGTTCTATAATGACATGTATATTCGACTATATACTTACGTGCACCAAACTTGCAAAATAGATATGTCAAGCCACTTATATCCTGCGAGAAAATCCCTCACATCTTCAGGAGTGTAATACACTAAATCCAATTTTGGGCAATGTTCTAGCGGGAGAGCTTGCGCAAGGTCTATTGTTGAAATGGAGTAGTATAAACTTGTTATTTCATTTGAACTAGGGTCCAATATCCCATTGCGGTTATCTACAGGTGGGGGAGGGGCTGTACAATTACTCCCTTTTGTAGAAGCGTGATTTACGACACTTCTACTTGGAGTTTGATCATCACCAACGCAACGACGATCTTCATTAGTTCGTTGTTCGAGGCTTTCACTTAATCTCTACATCATAACATTCAATTAGAACATAGAACAAAAATAAGCACAATATATTCAATTAGAACATACAATATATATCATACAAAAATAAGCGCGATTTACGACACATACCGAATACATCTCTTGTAACCTTTCCACTTCTTTCTCCCTTTTTTCCCTCTCCTCCTCAAACAGCCTCCTTTGCTCCACCAATTGCTTCTCAACATTATCAATCTTTTGTCGTTGAGCAAGAAATTCAGCGGTTTCGGTGCTTCTTCTTTGAGATCCAAAGTATGACCTCAAGCCGACACCATCTCCAACACCACAGACACGACCTCTATGCTCAGCTGTTCCGATAGCTTCGACTAATATGTCATGTCGTGCTTCCGGAACAAATGTGCCTTCATGGGCCGCCACAATCAAATTATCCTACACAACATGAGCAACTTACATATACAAACGCATTTAAATAACAACTCATGAGCAACTTACATAAGCAAGCGCATTTAAACAAAATATATACTTACAATTTTCTCAGCAACTACTCTTGAAGCCTCAGAGGTGTACTCTCCATTAGGTCTTAATCGAGCCCTCTTACATTTCTCATGTCTTGAAGGTGGAGATGGAATGTCACCATCTCTTCCTTCTTGTAGTTTTTCCTGCAGGATCCTCTTCTCAATTTTCCTGTAACCCCCACGAGACAATCTATGGGGGTACATGTTTTTCGCCTTGTTCTGAATTCCTACTTCGCTTTTAGCCTATTATTAACATAGTGAAAAATGTGTATGATTAGTATCTATAACTCATTAACATAACATTATAGGTTACATAAGACTAGTACTAACCTTGAATTCCTCAGAACGGTGTTTCTTCGCAAACTTGTGCCACACCTTCTTCAATAAAAAACTATACCGAATCCATGGAGGTTGGAGACCGCTCTTAGGCTTCGTAATGTAGTCAGCCGTGAGCCGTGACTTAAATCCCCTCCAACGAATACCGGCATCAGTTATCCACTTACTTTTCAATTTTGAGTCATCGGTAAACTCAAAATTCAACTACATTAAATCAATATATAAGTATGAATTAGAAACTATAGGTAGTGATATCAAATATATGAAAATTATAGTATGAATACCTTAACGTCTGTCCATATGCTGTCTTTGACATTAACATCCACTTCTCTCCAATCATCAATCAGTATACTGACTTTGCTATGTGCAAGGAACGCAACATAACTCCTAAAAGTAGTGTAATGTGGACAATCCACTAATCTGTAGTGCGAATCAAACTCGATCAGAATTTTTGCACCAGATGAGTTGCGGACTGATGTGAATTGGGGCATCATTGTGACACCTCTTTGTGATCTTTTTGTTTGACTTTCAGTTGTTTGAGTTTCATTGGCTAACCTTTCATTTGTTTGAGTTTCTTCGCTGGTTTCTGATGAAGAACTCGACAAGGTCGACATCTAAGTTCAAAAACAACAACAACAACATGAACAATAATGGCAAAAGAGTTTACTATAGATGCATGGGAAAAATATTTTACGTACCCTACATGTGACGACGAAGTAAACGATGTTGGTGTTGTTATTGTTGTTGTTGTCTTCCTTCCTTACGACAACAACGGTGTTGTTGTTATCTTCCTTCTCGACGGTGACGATGATGACGACGGTGTTGGTATGTGCGTAATCTTCTATTTTCTTCACGATCGTGACGATGATGAAGAAAATGACAACAAATGGATACTGTTGATGCAAGCTTTGGTGGAATCGTGTATTGTTTCACAGTATTGAACGTTAGGGTTTAGGGTTGAAATCGTGTAACGTTTTGTCTGGTTTCTATTTTCAATGGAAAAAAGGATACTGAAGAGACAATGAAACTAGCTAGGTTGGAGAATATTGAAAAGGTACTGCGACGGTCAAGAATTTACACCGATATGATATATTATTTACATAATGAAATTTCATATTAAAGCGCCAGAGTTATTTTTAGAATTAAAAATTAAAAAAACATACAAAATATATCACAACGGTGTATATAAACAACCGTAGTCATAACTTTTAATTTTTTTAATTAAAAGTAAATAAAAAAGTAAAGGCGCGCTTTAACATAAAAGGAATAATATATATAAATGCGTTGAGGTTCGAACACATGAAAGCTTGAATCCCTAAACCCATGTTTTCTAGTGATTGATTAATTATGCTATATTTAATCGGTAATTTGTGTTTTGTGAGTTGTGATTGGATCGAGTCGATCCTTGTGCATTATTTGCTAATTGTAGTGATAATGTTTAAAGTATGAGTACCTTGATTATGGAAATGTGATTGTGTGTACAATTGTGTGATAATTCAAGTGTGATGAATTATTGAAGATATACTATCTGTTTATCTGCTATACTTGTTTAAATTACTGTTATCTTGGAATGTGATTAATACACATGTGGTGAGTCCGAGAGCACATTTTAAGATAAGTGGTGGCAGACTCGGGAAGGCTTATAGGGACCGAGTCCCCACCAAGCTAACTTGAAAGTCCACCAAATCAGTGGAGGTACCTTTTTGGAATTACTGATGTTGAACGAGCAAGTCATGAAAACATTACTTTTTCCACTAGGCACCCTTGAAACTGAGGATTAGTAGACATTTAACCACCTGACCCTTGTTAGGACGTAGTGCAGTGACTATCAGGAATAGTTGATACGTGATACTACACTCAAATGAGATTCATCTTGAGGATATTACAACTCTTATGAGTCAGTCAGTTTGATGTTAATATTCTTAAGAGGGGTCAATGATTTTGGGAACCTTTGTTAGAACCCATTCAACAAGTACAAAATTGGACCCTAGTACACACCTTGGGGATGGGTGGATCCATGACTCCATGTTCGTGACGATGAACCCCTAAACCCATGTTTTCAAATATTTTTGTTTGTTGCATTCATGCATCCATGCATTTCATTCAAAAAAAATATATTAAATAAAAAATCTTTTTCTAAAAAAAAAACTAAAACAATTGTTGCAAATATCAGAAGTTGTGCTATGGATTTCGGTAGAATAAAAACGCACAAGTACACCTTCAAAATTCCAAAACTGGAATACCTAAGAAAATTGGGAAGGATGATTACTAATCCCGAAGCTTTCAGAGCTAAGCACGGAGGACTGTTGTCTCTTTTGAAGGTCAACATGGTGGAAGGAGTTCTATGATCCAATATACCATTGCTTCACATTTCTATATTATCAGCTTACACCGACTCTGGAAGAGTACTCTCATCTAATTGATTTACCTATCACTGATCAAGATCCATTTTCTGGACTGGAAGAAATTCCTAAAGATCAAGCCATTGCAAGAGCTACCTCTTTAGAAGAGTCAGATATCAAAACTCACATGACCACCAAGGGGGGAATCCAGGGTTTATCACCTAAATTCCTGATGGAGAAAGCCCTATATTTTGCCAGTATAGGAAACATAACTGCTTTCGAGGATGTCTTTGTTCTGCTCATATATGGGTTTTTGCTCTTTCCCAACATTGACAACTTCATTGATATTAACGCTTTCAAGATATTCTCAATTGGGAATTCAGTCCCAACCTTGCTCGCGGATGCTTATCATTCAGTACATTTAAGAAATTTGTACAGTGGAAGGATGATCACATGCTGTGTACCATTACTCTACAAATGGTTTATTTCCCACTTACCCAAGTCTACTGTTTTTTGGGATCTCAAGAGTGGTATACGATGGTCACAGAAGATTATGTCCCTCACTCATTCTGACATAGATTGGTACAATCGGATCTATGACGGAATAAAAATCATTGACAAATGTGGAATTTTCCCTAATGTACCCCTCATTGGTACTAAAGGAGGGATCAACTATCATCCAATTTTAGCTCATCGTCAACTTGGATACCCGATGAAGAATGTACCACATAACATTCATCTGGAAGGTCTTTTCTTCAAGGAAGGAGAAAATGACAAAGCACTAAAGAAAGAAATTGTGCACGCCTGGCAACATGTTTATAGGAAGGGAAAAGAGTCCTTAGGAAGGCCAAACTGCATCTCTGCAGAGCCTTACCTCCGATGGGTGCAAACTAGAGCCATCAAATTAAAGATGCCTTACCCTCGTCAGGAAGTTTTCCCCCTAAAAGAGTCTATTCTTTACTTCATGAATGACACGAAAAAACTTCAGGTCGCTTTCAACAAAGTCCAACGCGAGAAGAACTCTTGGAAGAACAAGTACCAGATTGTCAGCTGGAATGCACAAAGATCCAAGAACTATTGAAATAAAAGGATGCTCTGATTGAGATATTGGAGTAGCATGCTATAGAAAATTAAGAGGAACAAAGAAGTTTACTCTCTCCATTCACATGGCAGAGGATCATCGACCCGACAACGATTGAAGGGGCCCGATCAAAGAAGAGAAAAATTCAGCAACTAGCATCTGAACTATCTTCAGGAATACCTTTGGATCCATAGGCCTAATTTTCCTTCTCGCACTTTGTAAGATAATGTACTTTTCCTTGTAAGATACTGCAATCCTTTGAATTTAATAAAAAAGTTTCCATCGTTGAATGATATTTGCAACATAATTGTTAAAAGTTCTTTTGAAAACAAAACAAAACAAAAAGATCATTCTCTTTCTTTGCATATCATTCATCATTCTTACATTACACATCTTTGTCATTGAGTCTCACACATGTGTCGCACTTTAGAGTCAAACTGTCTCATTCGTACAATACTCGGGCCAATCGGCAAAAGAAAATGGACGATCTCGAGGAAGAGAATAGAGAACTAAGAGAGGAAATCAACACTCTAAAGGAGAGTTTGGGGAAACTCCACAACACGATTGAATCCCTGGCTGCAGCTCAGGATCAACCACCTCAAAGGACTGCACTCTCAGAAATTGTGTCTACACCAGCATTTGAGACACCTGGCAGCCATCCTCAGTACAACATGCCCAAAGGTTTTCCCTAGGGCATGCCTTTCAATTTTGTACCTGAAGGATATATACCTCCGGTAACCGAAGACCTAGAAGCCATAGCAGGAACCTCCAGACCTGAAGGTTACAAACTTCATGTAAATGAAGACGCAAGGGTTACAACGGAGACTCATGTACCTGAAGGTTACAAACTTTTGGTCACTGAAGCGCCAAGAGATGCCGTAGTAATGTCTATACCACAACCTGTGATACATAATATCCCAGAGGAATGGATTCTGCAGGCCATTTCTGGCAAAAATTAAGAAGTATATGAAAGGATGAATGAATTCCAAGAACGGTTCTTGGAAATGCAGAAAGAACTGCATGCCATTCGCGAACAAGACTTGTTTGGTAAGGACGCCGCTGACCTCTGTTTGGTCCCTAATGTAAAGATACCGCACGACTTTGAAAAATACAAAGGCAACGCTTGCCCTCAAAGTCACTTGGTAATGTACGCCCAGAAAATGTCTACCCAGATAGAAAACCAACAGCTACTAATCCACTACTTCTAAGACAGTTTAACTGGTGCCGTACTCAAATGGTACATGGGTTTAAACCGTAACAAGATCAGTACTTTCAGAGATCTTGGGGCAGCTTTTGTTCAGCAGTAGAAATATAATTTAGATATGGCACCCGACAGAGATCAACTCAGAGCAATGTCTCAGAAAGATAAATAAACCTTCACGGAGCATGCTCAAAGATGTTGTGAAATTGCCGCCCAGATCTGTCCACATCTCGAGGAGAAAGAAATGACAAAAATCTTCTTGAAAACCTTAAGCTCATTTTATTATGACTGAATGGTCTCCAGTGCGCCTAGTGATTTCACTGAAATGGTGAACATGGGGGTACGCCTTGAGAAACCAATCTGAGAAGGCCGGTTAGTCAAAGAGGCAGAGCCGTCCAGCAGTACTAAAAGGTACGAGAGTGGTTTCCAAAAGAAGAAAGAGTAAGATATCAGTAATATCTCTCAGGGTAAGCAAAGGCGAAGGTATCAACCTCGGCAGGTAGCAGCAGTAGCTCTTGTTATCAACCCAGCGCCAGCTCCGACATATCAACCACAGATTGCTCAGAGCCATCCAAATCAACAACAATATCAGCAAAGGTAGCAATATCCTCTTCAGCAGGCTCGCCCGCAATACAATAACAACAATCGTATCACACGATCGCTAGGTGTAGCGAGCGATTTTGGATGCGGTTCTTAAGCGCGGTCGCTCTCTGCGGTTGAGTTTACTACAGGTCGATTCATTTTTTATCCTATTAAAGCTGATGAAGGAAGGGAAATAGATGTCTCCAATTAACCCTGCTTTGCATACTGAGTTTAAACAGCGGTCTATTAGGTTACGAATGCTATCAACGTGGGGGGGCCTTTGTACTGGTTATTTGTATTTTCGCCAATACTGTTTTCTCTCTTTTTTGGGATTTTCTGCCGGGGAACAAGGATTAGGATGATAAGACTGATGCTTTTTGATAGATACATGAGAGTATGGGATTTTGGGTTTTTGTTTAGTGTGCTCGCTAAGATTTTTCTTTCAATCTTATGCCTACGTATTCCCGTTTACCGAAACCGGGAAATCAGAGCAATCGTAGTTCCTCCTATTCTATGGGAGGAAATGGTGTTTTTGGTGTCTTGTTCAAAGCCCAAGATGTGAAGCGAAAGGTGATTTGTATCTTGTTCAAAGCCCAAGATGTGAAGCTGAAAAGTTTATTTGTATCTTGTTCGAAGCCCAAGATGTGAAGCTAAAGGTATTGACTTTAGAGAGAATTTGTCACCTCTAAAGGGGGATTTGTCCGTCACAACTATTTATAAAGGAGAATTACTTTAACCGGGATATGTGAATCCGGCAATGCCATAATTTCCTTTATAGGGGATTTTAACCTAAAGGAGAAGACTTTAACTCAGTGTAGAGCAATTCTATCTTTCCTTAGGAATTTCTCATGCTAAAAGAGGGACAGTGGCATGGATGTAGATGATCCAAAGGCTTGCCGCTTACATCGATTAGATGAAGGGGAAAGAGTTGTTGATGTTTCTGTACTGTGAACGAGGCACAACTTTGATGCTCAAAGGTTAATTGGATCAACCAGTGGTTTTCTTATATAAAGCCTAAGAGGAGGCTATTATGTGTCTCGTACAAAGCCCGAGAGAGAGGCTAAAAGGTTTTGACTCGACGCTGGAATCTTTTGGTATCTCGTATAAAGCCCGAGATGAAGGCTAATTGACTCAACAAGAGAGTTTTTTGTATCTCGTACGAAGCCCGAGATGGAGGCTGTTGTTTGTTTGGCACAATAAGAACCTTTTTGTATCTCGTATAAAGCCCGAGATGGAGGCGAAATGGTGATTGACTCAACGAGGGAGTCTCTTATGTGTCTCGTACAAAGCCCGAGAGAGAGGCTAAACGTTGTTTGACTCCGCTGGGGAGAATCATTGTACAAAGCCCAAGATGAGGCTATGGTTGCTGTTTCAGTTAAGTGACAGGTCCAGTATGCTGATTTTGAAGAGAAAATCAGTTCTTATATGAGCAAAACTGTACTCAAGGATTTGTTTCAAGGATCCGGGTTATTCCTGTTCTTTAAGGAAGTGGGAAATATAAAGGGTATTGAGACTGTCCAAGTCTACGGGGTTCCTTCCTATTCTTGAAGGGGTGCTTGAGAATGTCTTTGAGACTCAAGGAGATTAGGCTGTCCAAGCCTGGAGTTTCATCTTTTGTACTATGCTTTGAGAAACAGTAGTAGACTCTTTGAAAGGACTGTTCTATGCAGATGATTAAGTTTTGTTCCTATACCTCTAGGAGGTCGTCGCGACAATTTGTAAGAAGCCCAAGAGGAGGATGGAAACTTTTAAGAAGCTGACGGGTCCTTGTATGAAGCCCAAGAGGAGGCTATAATTCCCGGAGGAATAGATCATTATACGAAGCCTAAGAGGAGGCTGTGAATACTTCTAAGAAGCCGTAGGGTCCTTGTATTAAGCCCAAGAGAAGGCGGGGGTTGCTTTTAGGAAGCCTGTGGGTCCTTGCACGATGCCTAAGAGGAGGCCGATGCTTTTAAGAAGCCGATGGGTCCCCAAACCCCGAGAAATTCAAGGCAAGATATTCACAAGGAATAGATCAAGTCAGGAAAGTTCGAGAATTTGGAAGAAACTCAAGAGATGCCATTCACGGAGAAATGATCATCTCTGGGGAGTAGAGTTTCTTGACAAGTGCTTTTAAGAAGCCTGTGGGTCCCCAAACCCCGAGAAGTTCAAGACATGCCATTCACCGAGAATAGATCAAGCCAGGAAAGTCCGAGAATTTGGAAGAAACTCAAGAGCTGCCATTCACGGAGAAAAGATCATCTCTGGGGAATAGAGTTTCTTTGACAACTTCTACGAGTGACAGTCTATGAAAGGGTTCACAGAGAATGTTGCCTTTCATGTTTCCATATTGTTTAACCCAAAGAGGAGGGAAGACTGTGTCTGGTAATTCTATGGGGATCTAGTTTAGACTATTTCTAAGAGTGATCAACGGGCTTAATGCTAGACGTAGTTGCCGGGGAAACTCTAAATATCTATACTATTATTACACAGTTGATATGAGTTTATGAAAGAAGACTTACAGTGAAACAGCCCCACAATACAGTTATATGTATATGAAAGCGGTAAATGAAAGCAATAACCACTTACTCGGTTGTAGAGCTTCCATGCTGTTTGGTTAGTTGTTCAACAAAGAAAGATTGAAAACAACAGTATATTCAAAATCAAAGGAGAAAGTGCTTTGAAAAAGAAAGATTTGGGGCTTACAGCTCAAGGAGAGGCCCAGGGTTTTATCAGTGAGCGCACTGTTGAATTTGTACAGAGGGACTTATACAAGTGACTGAGGCCAAAAAAAGGTTCTCTGTACAAAGGGATGGGTCTTACACTCTCTCAAGAGGCCCAAAAAGTTTAAAGAAAAAGAGTGGGGCTTATAACATGAGGGTAGGCCCAATTTGTTTTTCTGTTTAAAACGGCGATCGCGCCGAGATTTTCCTTTAACACGAAAGGGGCTTATACAATAAGTGAGGCCCAAAATGTTTTGGTTAAAAGGAGATTGGGTCTTACACTCTACTAGAGGCCCAAAATGAGTTTTAAGAAAAGAAATGGGTCTTACTACTCGAGGGTAGGCCCAGGTTTGTTTTTCAAAAGGCGACGATCGCGCCGTTTGTTTTTGACGGTATCAGGACTTATACAATACACTGAGGCCCAAAATGTTTTGGTCAAAAAAAAAGGATTGGGTCTTACACTCTATTAGAGGCCCATGAGTGTTTTGAAAATGATTTATGAGGGTTGAATTAATCCAAAAACCCTAATTTGTTTTCAAAATGTATTTTAATTGAATAAAAATTCAATTAAAGTGATCAAAATTGTTTTACATATGGAAAACAAATCATGATCTTGGATTAATGCTTCAAAAATTAAGTATTGACCTACAAAATAATTAGAAGGCATTAAAAATTGCAAAATCAATGTAGAAAAAATATTTAAAATGTCAAAAATAATTAAAATATTAATTCTTTGCAAAAATATCAATTATGTGAAATAAATAATATTTTTGGGATTTTTTGTTAAAATAAAATAATTTAACATTTTTGTGAATTATTAAAAAAAGAATCAACTCAAAATCATTAAAACTCAGAGAGAAATTAATTTTTGAATCAATTAAATAAAACCACAAAATTCAAATATTCAAATTTGGAAAAATGGCGCCAAGAACAAGCTGAAGAACACGCGCGTGTTATGAGATTCTCAAATTTGCATTTTCTCTCCAATCTCACTGAATACTTAATCATATCATGTAATCCACATATCATTACGCTCGTCTCAACCTCACGATCATGTCTATGTCAATTAATTTCATTTAAATTAAACATAAAACAAGAAATCAAAGAGAAACCTCAGGAACCCTAATTTTTGCATGAAGGCTCAGAAATTTCACACACGATTCAAACAATTTAATTTATTGAGGGGAAACATTCCATGCATGATTAAGAACATTTGGCCAAATTATTGTGCAGCAAAAAATGCATGGATCATAGAGTTAGAAGAGCTCATGCTTACCACTTGTAGCTGGTGATCGTGTTTGGTATTGGAGGTGTTACAGCTTGGTTCCAATGATGTGGACAGCTTCCCTAGGTACCAAGTGATGTGTCTGAGTGCTTGGAATGGATTGAAATGGTTTGGAATTGAGGATGGCACCTCAAGTGCAAAACTGTCAAGAACTTGAGCAATTGGCTACTGATTTTGTGAAATCAGTGTTCCAGATGTTATGCGAGTGTTTGGATCACTTCTATATGATGTATGTGAGGTGTGTGAGTGATTAGTTTGATTGGAAAAGCTCTCAAACTCAAAACCCGATAGTGACTTGCCTTAGAAGGCAAAATTGGAGTGAAAGAAGAGATTTTGAGGAAAGCATCTGTTTGATGGCTTTGGTGTACTCAAACTGATCACAATTGAGCTCTATTTATAGTAGAGCAAGTTTGTTTTGCAAGGAATAGTGAATGGCAACTGCTGAGTAGGTTTGTTCAATGTTGGCCAATGGAAGTTCAAGTCTCCTCTAGCCATTGACTAGAGGTTAGGGCACAGGCTGCTGGTTCCCTTGGTCTTGGATAAGTCTTGACTGAATTCAAATGAAAATGGCTCAGTCCATGCCACCTTGATGCTTCCATTGAATGCTCCAATCCAAATTTAGAGTCTTGTCCCTATTTTGGCAATTCTAGGTTCAACATGTTTTTTCTTGTTCCAAGGACTTTGGAGGCTTGGCTCAGTGATTGTCCCCTTTAGATTCAATCCTCAGATGTGTCCAAGTGGATAGGAGTGTTTGGATTTGCACAAATTTTGGTAAATCGAGCAAAAATGCAAATTCTACCTTGCCTTGACAGATTTCAACAAGGCAACTTGACAATGTCATAACTCATAGCCCAAATGGAATTTGGAAATGTTCTTGGCCATTTTGGAAAGCCCTTACATGATACAAAAACTGTTTGAACATGTTTGGTTTTGATCTCTTTTGAATCCAAGTGAAAAACCTCCCTACATTTGGAAAAAAATGAAGACAAATTTGGACTTAGTGAAAATTTCACTAAGTGTTGGAAAAAGTGACATTTTCATTTTTCAGCCATTTGGATCACTCCATAACTCAAAATCCTTAATGAATTGGACTTAGGTCTAGTTGAAGTTTTTGTAGAGGGTAATGAGGGCTACAAATCCATCTTTGGATGAGGAAAAATGGCTTTGTGGTTTAGGAGTTATGATCCTCCAAAGTTGGTACCCTAGCCACTTTATTTTTAACTTAGAAAAATTTTCTAAGTTTTTATGGTTACCCCTTTTACAAGTTATCCAACTTTTCTTGATTTTTCTTAATGAATGATGATTCAAATCATACATTAACATCATTTTAGGGTTAAAAATCCATTTTGGTGAAAAATCTCAAAAAGTCAAAGTTGACTTTTGTGCACAATTGACTTTTTATCAGATGAATTCCAAACTGTGCAATTCCTTAGGAAATCATGTCCTTGACCTAAATCAAACTTGATGGACATGTTCCATGGGTGTCATAGGGTATATTGAGGTATGTCCTAGGGTTTGGGAGCATGTCCTGGTCAAAAGTCAAAGTTACAGTTGACTTTCCTCGCGAAACCCTAATTGTGGTGCAGATGAAATTGAGACTTGTTGCTCAAGCTTCTTGGATTAATCCATTGTTCCAAATGGATAAATATAGTTCATTAGAGAGCCTCGAACCCTCTCTTGAGGTCTTGGTTCATGATTTGTCCCAAAAGTCAACTTAGGGGTGAATTAGGTCAAGAAACCCTAATTCCTGATTTTTGATGAATGCATCCCCTGAGGCAAAATTGACTTGATGATTGGGTCCATGAGGTTCCATGGAGTATATTAGGTTGTGTTTTGGATTATTAGCTCATGTCCAGAGGAAAATTTCCCTCTGGAGGCCCTGGTCGACCAAAACCCTAATTTGGTGACACTGTCGATCTTGAGACTTGATCCACCTAGAAGGGAGCAGCTTTGTGCTTAATCCTTGGAGTGGGAGTCCTTTTGATCATTTGTAGATGTTTAAGAGGTTAGACAAGTTAAATATCATGTCATTCCTTGATTGATCCTTTGTCTAAGGCCCTGAGAGGGCTTGAAACCCTAATTTGATTGTAGTGGATGCTCAACAATTCCTTGATGAGATTGATGAGGTAGGATGGTTCATCCATATTGTGATGATGATTTTCACAATGATGGGAAATCTTAGTTGTCAAAATTTGGGGAATGACAGATGCCCCTATTTAATCTTCTTGGACCTGAAGGTGTGAATGACGAAGGTATTCGGGCATTCGAGGTGCAAGAGGATTAAATATCGGAATACCCGAAATTTTGATGGTGGTTATGAATGGCAGCTTGCGCATTCATCCTCTTTTACTAAGCAATGATGCTTAGAAAAGGTAAACTTCCCCTCGATCCTGGTCTTCTACCAAGGAACTGGTCTTAGTTTCTAGAATAAACTTCCCCTCGATCCTGGTTTCCTACCAAGGAACTAGTCTAAGTTTCTGATATAAACTTCCCCTCGATCCTGGTTTCCTACCAAGGAACTGGTCTAAGTTGATGTTGTAAACTTCCCCTCGATCCTGGTTTCCTACCAAGGAACTGGTCTTAGTTTCTGATTTAAACTTCCCCTCGATCCTGGTTTCCTACCAAGGAACTGGTCTCAGTTTCTTTTGTCAATAAACTTCTTGATAAGGGACGCTGTTTGTAGCGGTTTTCCTTCAAACTTCTCGCCGAATTTTCCTTGGGAGATGCCATTTGACGAAAAAACTTTTGATGTCAGACTTGCTGGGGAACCCAGTCGTCTGAGTTGAAGAGGTGTACAAACTTCTCTGTTGGAGACGCCATTTGTTTTTACTGGGGGGAAAGCAGGTCTCTTGGGAGACTTCTGTCGCTTGGGATCTTACATCATACTTTTCTCGGGATCTTCCCAGAGAAATTCCATATGATGTGATCCAATGTTGAGGTGCCGATGACCTTTTCATCTGCGGTCTTTTTGGAGCGAAACTGGCATGCTGCCAAATCTCTGATTACGAGGCTTTCTCTGTGGATTTTCCTTAATCCGGGAAAGCAAGGATATCATCTTCAATGGCGAAGAGTGATGCCGACTGAAGGTTCCTCTGGTTTTTCAGAGGTTCAAGTTATCAAAGTGGTCAAGGGCCAATTTCAATCCAGAAATAGCTGGAGGCGAGATTGTTCAGACACAGTATTTCCTGACAAGGAAAGAACTGGGAACTCGATTGAGAGAACTCCTATCACTAAGGGACAAGACCGACTAGAGTGATAGTGATGCAATATGAAATGTGAACGCAAATCAATAATGCATGATGTATGTATGTATATGCTGACAAAACTGACGCGACACACAAACTAAGAGATGAACTTGACTGGATACTCGGCCATCGCGGGGTGAAGAAGTACCTTTGGTCCAAAAGTAGCAATTCTACCTTGCTTAGGAAAGATAGTCCCTGTTGGGAGCTACCTTTGGTCGGGCTTAGGAGGTAAGAACTCTGCCGTGGCATGTCAGACGAAACAAGGTCTCCGACACAGTTGATCCCTTCATTCAGGCGTACTGGCGTAGATGGAGTATTTTGATTCTGCACTTTGAGGTTTGATTACTTCTGGAGAAGCGACCGATGTTCTTCTGATGTTCAACAGTCAAAAGAAATTGCCGTCTTTATTAAAAAGCAGAAAAAGTTTTAAAAAGTAAATTCATTTTTGTTTTATTTCAAGAATCGTTAATCATGTTAACAACGTCGTTCTGTAAAGCTAAAGCAAATAAGAATTACAAACAAAAGCACAAGGGCTCAAATTTTATTGATAAGATGGAGATCAGCCAAACGCATGATTCCAAAGAGTATTTACAAAGTTAGAAAATGGTAATTTACAAGGAAAAGGGCTACGTTGAAACATAACGACCACTATCCTTCTACCAACTTTGAATTCGAGGCATCCTGAGCTTTTGTCGAAGATGACCTTGACTAGAGTTTTCCTCCGATGGATGATGTAACTGTTGTTGAGGGACTTGCCTCTGTTGAACATAGTTACTTGCCATTATCCCTAATTTTTTCCTGGATTGTACTTTGAGATTTCCAATCCATCGGGATGATTTTTTTCATGTCTCTAACTTTTGCCTGGACCGCCCTTTCGGGTTTTCAATCCACCGAGACGTGTTTTTTTTTTAGTTTAGGCGGAGTATTTCTTGACTACATCAACATTCGTGGGGTAGGGAAATTCCTCTCCGTCCATGGTTTCAAGTCTCAAGGCGCCGCCTAAGAAAGCTTTCATGACCACATAGGGGCCATCATAATTTGGGGTCCATTTACCCCGAGAATCAGTGAGAAATGATTGTATCTTCTTGAGCAGTTTAAAGATTGGCGAGCAGGTCGTGGTCATGAGGAATGTGAATCTGGAGATATAGTTCAAACGTCCCAGGAATCCTCTGACTTGTTTTTCAGTTTTTGGAGAAGGCATTTCTTGAATGGCCTTGACCTTGTCAGGATCAACCTCAATTCCTTTCTGGCTGACGATGAACCCTAGTAGTTTCCCTGAACGGACACCGAAGGTGCACTTGTTAGGATTCAAGCGGAGCTTGTATTTTCTCAGACGTTCGAACAATTTTGACAGATGTTCAACGTGTTCACTCTCTGTTTTTGATTTTGCAATCATATCATTGACATATACCTCGATTTCTTTCTGTATCATGTCATGAAACAGAGTAGTCATGGCCCTTTGATAGGTTTCCCCGACGTTCTTCAAACCGTACGACATTACCTTGTAACAAAAGGTACCCCATGGGGTAATGAACGAAGTTTTTTCCATGTCTTTCGGCGCCATTTTGATCTAGTTATAGCCCGAGAATCCATCCATGAAGGAGAAAACTTTGAACTTTGCTGTACTGTCTACCAGCATGTCAATGTGTGGTAACGGAAAGTCGTCCTTTGGACTAGCCTTGTTCAGATCCCTATAATCAACACACATTCTGACCTTTCCATCCTTTTTGGGAACGGGTACGATGTTGGCTAACCATTGAGGATATTCTAATGTGGCGAGGAAACCCGCGTCAATCTGTTTCTGTACCTCCTCTTTGATTTTGATGGCCATGTCCGGGTGAGTCCGTCTCAACCTTTGCTTTACCAGCGGACATTCCGATCTCAACGGTAAGTGATGTTCCACGATGCTGGTATCCAACCCTGGCATATCCTGATAGGACCAAGCGAATACGTCGGGAAATTCTCTGAGAAGCTTTATCAAACTCTCTTTGGCAGTTGGACTGAGCAGTGCCCCAATCCTGATTTCTTTTCTCTCTTTTTCTGAACCCAAGTTTACCGTTTCCAACGGTTCTTTGTGAGGTTCAATGGACCTTTCCTCTTGTCTGAGTAGTCGAGAGATCTCTTCTGGAATTTCGTTGTCAACTTCTTCTTCAGCCCAAAATACCGGGAACTCAAAGTTGGGAGAAGGCATTGGATCGTATGTTTCAACGGGGTTTAAAACAAGCAATCTGCATGACGTGATGATTCGTGTTTAGAAGAGATAGAGAAAATGCAAGTGTGTGCAGTGTTTTATTTTACTGCTTGTTTTTATTTTTGAATTGTTTTTTTTAGGATTACCATTTTCTGAAAAAGCAAAAAGAGAAAACAGCAATTAATACGGAGATTACAGAACGACATTATTTTATTAATGAACAAGTCGAATCTTGAAACTACAGCCCTATAAAACAAAACTCTGTCGCTCCGGGCAAAGAGAAGAGGGAAATTTATAGAAAGTGAGCCCTATCAAAAAATCCATTCCACCTGGACAGGGTGAAAGGTTAAAAGATGGCAATTACTTTGACTGGTGAACGACCTTCGAAACATCGACAGCAACCCATTGGCGGCGAACTCCTCGGTGAATCACAAAGTCTGGCACCTTCCTTGATTTGTCTTCAGAAATGACGCTGATTTCTGGTGGAGCAGGATCATTGGAATCTGTCTCCCAAGCAGAGTTGTCGTAGGAGGATTCCTCTGTTGCATTCTGCAGAGTATTGGTACTCTCAGGTACATCTTCCTATCCAGTAGGCTGGATATCTTCGAACCTGATACGAGAGCTTTCGGGAGCGGTGTACTTGACCATAAAGTCGTATTTTCCACTTGGTTGTCCCAAAGTGTCCCAAACTTCTTTGGAACTGGAGGAGTCATCCCTCTCGATGACGTTGACCTCGGGAAAAGCATAGTTGATGAATTCAAGTCCTGCAAATGTTGCGAATTCATCTTCATGTTGAGTAGTTCCTGAATGACCTGAGTGTTGATCCCATGACATGGTGGGGACACAGGTATTCTGTTCAATGATGCTCAGCTGATTTTCATCATTCGGCTGACTCTCTTGCCCCAAGTTTCCTGGATAAGGTTGCCACATTGGCAGACCATCCATTGGGCCATAGTAGTTGTAGTCAAAGTTGTCTTTCATCAGGGTGTCCTCCTCTAATGAATTTGGCGGAGCACGACATCCTTCCAGATCACAATCCCCGTATATCATTTCGACGTCTGACCTTGGTATAAATCTCGGACTCTGTACGGGATAGCAAAATGGTATAGGCACCTCTTCTTGAGACCTATAACCATCCTTGTTAAGGTAGGACTTCCATTCTATATCTGTGTCAGAGGGGTCTTCCTCATTGATAACATGTACTGCTTGAGACACTGGGTGAAGGAAACCTCCACTGTGGAAGAAGTTTTGAAGGGGATGAAGACTTTCATTGGTAGCAGCTATCTGGGTACAGGTTGCAGAAAAACCAAGACCCTTCTTTGTTTTATTGTCAATAGGAATGACAAGCTGTCCCCATCCTTTTGTATTGGTACTCTCGACCGCTTTGATAGCATCGTTGTATAAAGAAATGGAAGTTCCTTCTTTGAACTGTGTCCTTGCTCACCGATAGTGCTTGGAACTGCGTTCCAATAATCTCCTCGGGTTCTATACCAGTAAATGATGACAACTTGCTTACAAGCAAGGCTTGTTCCCCACAAACTGTGACAAGTTGATCGTTCTTGACGAACTTTAGCTTTTGGTGGAGGGTTGAAGTAACCGCCCCAGCCTGATGTATCCAAGGTCTTCCTAATAAACAACTGTACGTTGCCCGGATGTCCATGACCTGGAAAGTAACTTGGAAAGTGTGAGGACCAATAGTTATGGGAAGATCAACTTCGCCGATAACCGTTTTTCTGGATCCGTCGAATGCTTTGACGACAACCTCGCTGATTCTCATTGTAGGGCCTTTGAATGATAACTGCATCAAAGTGGACTTCGGCATAACATTCAGGGCTGACCCTGTGTCTACCAGTACGCTGGCTAAAGTATCGTCCTGACAGTTAACTGTGATATTAAGCGCCATGTTATGACGACGACCCTCTTCAGGTAATTCCTCATCACTAAATCCCAAATTATTGCAGGAAGTGATGTTAGAGACAATGCTATCGAACTGTCTGATTGTTACATCTTGTTCTATAAAGGCTTGCTCCAAGACTTTCTGTAGAGCCTCCCCGTGCGCTTCTGAACTGAGTAACATTGATAATACCGAGATCTTTGAAGGAGTTTGTAACAGCTGATCAACAATGTTATATTCACTGCTTTGGATGAGCTTCAGCATCTCATCATTATTTTTCGAAAGGTCGGGATTACTGGATTGACCGACTGATGGATTGGGAGCTTCTGTCTGAAGTTCCTTTTCCTTGTTAGGTTCTCCAACTCCTCGGTTGAAGATTCGACCGCTCCGTGTTACACGACTGATGTCTGCAATATTCACAACGGAGGGTAATGGAATTTCCTTTCCATTCTCAATTGTTGTAGCACCGTATTTGTAAGGGATAGCCTTAGTTGATTCATACGGTAATGGTCCTGGAAGATAGATGACTATGGGAGCCTTCTGATTTTTCTGACCATCATAAGTAATCTCGATCCGTTCCCGGTTGGGAACTTTAGATTCGTCAAGTAGAGGGATAATGGCAAAAACATCCCTGGTCCTGTGATGACCAGAGATTGTGACAACATCCTCGACTTGATTGGCAAGGTAATTCGACGTCCAGTTGATGGGTCCGGAACCCGGATATGGACGAATCTCTCCACGATCCACCTGACCCTGAAGAGCTGCTCTCACAAGGTAACAGCCTTGGTTACTTTCCGAACAGATGCTACAACGGTCATAATTGTGTGGTGGCACCTGGCCACGCCCTCTTTGAATACAATGTAACCTCACTAGGTTAGCTTCCACTGATCGGACATCCTGACTCTGACGTCGAGTAGGATTCCTGTTACTGATACTAATTTGCTGAGTATCTTCATCCATATAAATTGGCATCCACCAGTGATTTAACAAGTGCTGAAGTGCCTCCTGGACAAGGGTACAACCTCAATCATTTTTGCAACCCGCTTTACAGCTTTGATAGTCATGTGATATTAAGAATCCGAGTCGGACTTGTTCAGCATGTAACCCTACCAGGTTGGTATTCATCACGCGAATATCAAAGATTTGAACCATATTAATCTGATAAGGGTTCCTATCATGGTAGTCTTAGATCCATCCAAGATCCATCTGACGCTGGAGGGCTTCTTGTACAAAAGAGCAACCCTGTTTGTTTACCGACCAAGTCAGACAAGAACTGTAATCGTGCCGCGGCAGATTATGATACTGGCTTTGCCTTGAGTGCATCGCCACCAAGTTAACATTCATTACAAGGATGTCGTGGTTCTGAATGATGTTAGAATTCGTGTAGACCATGTTAACTCCACGAACTCGGTGCTCTTGGATCCATCTGAGATCCATTTGTTCCTGTAGAACTGTTTGCACCACAGAACATCCCTGGTTGTCTTTAGAGCAGATATCACACTGATGATAGTTATGAGGTGGCACATGGCCATATCCACTCTGTCTACAATGCATCTTGACCAGATTGGTTTTCAACAAGAGTACATCATGAATTTGATAGACGTTGTTAGTCTCTCCTTCTATCAAATTGACTGCAGCCTTGTAATGTTGAGGTTGCGGGTTCGTGTGAACATTAGGATTTATATCCTTGATGGATAAGACCCCGCTTCTAACAAGCTTTTGCACGTCGGACTTGAAATTGAGACAAGTCTCAATGTTATGCCCTGGACTTCCTTGATGATAAGGGCATGTTTGATCCACCTTAAACCAAAAAGGCAAATTTTCCGATACTGTAAGAGGAGACTTAGTCTGAATGTGCCCCTTGGCTAGCAGTAATGGAAACAGCTCTGCGTACGACACGGGTATAGGATTAAATCCTGGTGGCCATGTTGTACGATTGTTGTTATATGGAGGACGAGCCTACTGAAGAGGCTGTTGTGTCCTTTGCTGATCATGTTAGCTCTGCGCAACCTGAGGTTGATACGTAGGAATAGGTGCAGTGTTGATAGCAGGAGTCACAGCTGCTACTGGTTGATAACGTCGCCTTTGCTTTCCGAGAGAGATATTCCCAATATCTTACTCTTTTTTCTTAGGGAGAGCACTACCGTATTTTTTAGTACCGCTCGTCGATCCAGTGTCTTTTACCAAACGTCCTTCTCGGACGGCTTCCTCAAGACGTACGCCCATGCCCACCATCTTGGTGAAATCACTAGGCGCACTGGCAACCATTCGGTCATAGTAAAATGAGCTTAAGGTCTTTAAGAAGATCTTTGTCATCTCTTTTTCCTCAAGAGGCGGACAAATCTGAGCGGCAATTTCGCGCCACCTTTGAGCATACTCCTTAAAGGTTTCCTTGTCCTTTTGCGACATCGATCTGAGTTGATCTCTGTCGGGTGCCATGTCCAAATTGTATTTGTATTGTTGGACGAAGGCAATACCAAGATCTCTGAATGTGCTAATCGTAGCACGATTTAAACCCATGTACCATTTGAGTGCGGCACCGGTTAAACTATCCTGGAAGTAGTGAATCAGTAGGTCCTGATTCTCCATCTGAGATGACATCCGCCGAGCGTACATCACCCGATGGCTTTGAGGGCAAGAGTTACCCTTGTACTTTTCAAAGTCGGGCACTTGGAACTTGTGCGGGACTTTCACATTGGGGACCAAGCAGAGGTCTGCGGCGTCCTTTCCAAATAAATCCTGACCGCGGATGGCTTGCAGTTCTTTCTGCATTTCCAAGAACTGTTCCTGGAATTCATCCATTATATCGAACATAGTTTCCTTCTTGCTAGAAGGTATCAGTGGAATCTGTCCTTCCGGGACAGTGTGCACCACAGGGGGTGGTACCGTGACTACGGCAGCGAATCTTGGCGTTTCCAGAAGTTTTTAACCTTCAGGAGTCTTTAGTATGCCCCTGGCATCTCCGCTTTCCTGAAGTTTGTAACCTTCAGCACCAGCGGCTTCTGTTGTGATTCCCTGATCTTCAGTGATCGGCGGAACATATCCTTCTGGGATATAGTTAACAGGCATGCCCCAAGGACGATCTTTCGGCATTTGATACCTAGGATCATACTTCTCCACTATGGGCGTTGAGGTGATCTCTGAGATCACAGTTCTTTGTAGCTGAGCTTCTGCCATGGCTTGCATGTCGTTACGAAGCTTTCTCGTATCCTCTCTCAGAGTGTCGATCTCTTCTTTCAACTCTCTGTTTTCTTCCTCAAGATCATCCATCTTTTTCTGACGATTGGCCCGAGTAGTGTACGAATGAGACAGTTTGACTCTAGAACTGAGACACAAACGTGAGATTCCTAGGGAAGAAGAATACGTGATGTGAGAATGATGAATGCAATGATTATATTAATTATTTTTTTGGTTTAATCAAAATAAACTTCGACAATTAGATTGCAAATATCAAACAGTGGGGAAAACCCCTTTTTATTGAAATTCAAAGGATTACAGAAATGGAAATACAGTAGATTACAAGGTGCAGAAACAGAAACCTAAGCTAATGGGTCCCGAATCCTCTCTGAAGAGAAATCGGGTGCTGACTCTAGTACTTTCCTTTTCTTTGACCGGGGCTCTTGGGCCGTTGTCGGGTTGTCATTCCTTTGCCAAGTGAAAGGAGTGAGCAAATTCCTTTGGTCATCATGATTCTCTACAGCATGTTGCTCCAAAATTTCAATCAGAGCATCTTTCTCTTTTAGTAATTGTTGTATTTTGATGCACTCTACGTCGAGGGTGCGGTACTTGTTCTTCCAAGACCTTCTCTCCTTTTGAATTTTGTTGAGAGTAACCTGAAGTTTTTCAGTCTCGGTCATGAAGTACATGAGAGACTCCCTCGGTGGAAGAACTCCATGACGAGGATAAGGCATCTTTAGCTTGAGAGCTCTAGTTTGTACCCAGTGGAGATAAGGCTCCACCGAGACACAGTCCGGTTTTCCTAGAGACTCTTGTCCTTTCTTATGAACATGTTTCCAAGCGTGCACTATTTCCGTCTTAAGTGCTCTATCGTTTTCTCCTTCCTTGAAGAAAAGACCTTCCAGATGAACACTCCGTGGGACGTGTCTCATCGGGTATCCAAATTGACGACGAACGAGAACTGGATGGTAATTGATTCCTCCCATAGTTCCTATAAGGGGTACGTCGGGGAAGTTTCCACAACGATCAATGATTCTGATTCCATCATAGATCCTATTACACCAATCTATATCAGAGTTGGTGAGGGGCATGATCTTCTGCGGCCAACGTAAGGCACTCTTGCAATCCCAAAAAGCAGCAGACTTGGGCAAGTGGGATATAAACCAATTATAAAGCAAAGGTACACATCATGTGATCTCCCCTCCGGTGTATAAATTTCCCAAGTGTACAGAATGATACGTATCTGCGAGCAAAGTCGGTACAGGGTTTCCAATGAGAAAAACCTTAATGGAGTTAATATCGACGAAGTTATTGATGTTGGGAAACAAAAATAACCCATAGGCGAGCAAGACAAAGATGCTTTCAAAAGCAGTCACGTTCCCTATACTGGAAAAATACAGGGCTTTCTTTGTCAAGAACTGGGCTGGCAAACCTTGGATGCCACCCTTAGTGGTTATGTGAGTCCTGACCTCAGACTCTTCCAAATGAATAGCTCTTGCAATGGTCTGATTCTTTGGAATTTCTTCCAGTCCAGAAAATGGAGCTCGATCAGTGATATGTAGATCAATCAGATGAGAGTATTCCTCCAGCGTTGGTGCGAGCTGGTAATCCTGGAATGTGAAACAGTGATAAACCGGATCGTAAAACTGAATGAGTGCATCCATGATTCCCTCAATCACATGGACTCTTAACAGTGGTAGCAGACTTCCGTATTTGGCTCTGAAGGCCTCAGGGTTAGTGATCATCCTTGCTAACATTCTCAAATCCTCTAGTTTTGGAACCTTGAAGGTATACTGGTGAGTTCTCCTTCTACCGAAATCCATTAGCGCAATCCTTTTCTCTGATATTTGCAATCACAGTCTTAGTTTAATTTGAAAAACAGAGAGACTAGAAGAGAAATTTTTTGAATGTTTTAATATTTTTTAGATGAATGCATGAATGCAGCACACAAACACATAGAAAAAACATGGGGTCAAAGGGTCGTTGTCATGAAGTTAAGGCTCTACCCATCCCCGAAGGTTTATACTAAGGTGATTTTTGTACCTGTACTCATTATCATCAGCTCCTCCCAGGAAAGCAAAACAACAAGCGGATTGCCAGCGAGTTGTAGAGCAATCTTAGAGTAAGTGCCATTCACCGAGAATAGATCACCAGCCTCAAATGAGGGTAGTATCGCATAACAACTATTCCCGATAGTTTCCGCACTACGAAAGGGTTTGGCTCCTCAGCTTCTCAGACTTAACAATCGACCCATTGTCTAGATGAGAGAATGGGTTGCATTGGTCAGCCTCCACTGAGGTTGATGGTCGACCTCGTCGCCATCACTTATCTTAAGTGTATACTCAATCTTTCCACATGCGGCATCACACGCATTCCCATTAGCAGAAAAATAAACACGTATAGGAATTAGGAAAAGCAGTATATATATTTGTCCTAAACATCCTAGACCTTTAAAGCTATGAATCCTAAGTTCCTGACAGAAATGGGTTCCCCGGTGGAAGCCCCAATCTGTGGTATTCACACAAGAGATGAAAAGGAAGAAGGAAAACAGAGACTGCGCCCCACGGTGGGCGCCACTTTTCTGTAGCGAGCGATTTTGGACGCGGTTCTTAAGCGCGGTTGCTCTCTGCGGTTGAGTTTACTACAGGTCAATTCATTTTTTATCCTATTAAAGCTGATGAAGGAAGGGAAATAGATGTCTCCAATTAACCCTGCTTTGCATACTGAGTTTAAACAGCGGTCTGTTAGGTTACGAATGCTATCAATGTGGGGGGGCCTTTGTACTGGTTATTTGTATTTTCGCCAATACTGTTTTCTCTCTTTTTTGGGATTTTCTGGCGGGGAACAAGGATTAGGATGTTAGGACTGATGCTTTTTGATAGATACATGAGAGTATGGGATTTTGGGTTTTTGTTTAGTGTGCTCGCTAAGATTTTTCTTTCAATCTTATGCCTACGTATTCCCGTTTACCGAAACAGGGAAATCAGAGCAATCGTAGTTCCTCATATTCTATGGGAGGAAACGGTGTTTTTGGTGTCTTGTTCAAAGCCCAAGACGTGAAACGAAAGGTGATTTGTATCTTGTTCAAAGCCCAAGATGTGAAGCTGAAGAGTTTATTTGTATCTTGTTCGAAGCCCAAGATGTGAAGCTAAAGGTATTGACTTTAGAGAGAATTTGTCACCTCTAAAGGGGGGTTTGTCCGTCACAACTGTTTATAAAGGAGAATTACTTTAACCGGGATATGTGAATCCGGCAATGCCATAATTTCCTTTATAGGGGATTTTAACCTGAAGGAGAAGACTTTAACTCAGTGTAGAGCAATGCTATCTTTCTTTAGGAATTTCTCATGCTAAAAGAGGGACAGTGGCATGGATGTAGATGATCCAGAGGCTTGTCGCTTACAGCGATTAGATGAAGGGGAAAGAGTTGTTGATGTTTATGTACTGTGAACGAGGCACAACTTTGATGCTAAAAGGTTAATTGGATCAACCAGTGGTTTTCTTATATAAAGCCTAAGAGGAGGCTAATATGTGTCTCGTACAAAGCCCGAGAGAGAGGCTAAAAGGTTTTGACTCGACGCTGGAATCTTTTGGTATCTCATATAAAGCCCGAGATGAAGGCTAATTGACTCAACAAGAGAGATTTTTGTATCTCGTACGAAGCCCGAGATGGAGGCTGTTGTTTGTTTGGCTCAATAAGAACCTTTTTGTATCTCGTATAAAGCCGGAGATGGAGGCGAAAGGGTGATTGACTCAACGAGAGAGTCTCTTATGTGTCTCATACAAAGCCCGAGAGAGAGGCTAAACGTTGTTTGACTCCGCTGGGGAGAATCATTGTACAAAGCCCAAGAGGAGGCTATGTTGCTGTTTCAGTTAAGTGACAGGTCCAGTATGCTGATTTTGAAGAGAAAATCAGTTCTTATATGAGCAACACTGTACTCAAGGATTTGTTTCAAGGATCCGGGTTATTCCTGTTCTTTAAGGAAGCGGGAAATCCAAAGGGTATTGAGATTGTCCAAGTCTACGGGGTTCCTTCCTATTCTTGAAGGGGTGCTTGAGAATGTCTTTGAGACTCAAGGAGATTAGGCTGTCCAAGCCTGGAGTTTCATCTTTTGTACTATGCTTTGAGAAACATTAGTAGACTCTTTGAAAGGACTATTCTATGCAGATGATTAAGTTCTATTCCTATACCTCTAGGAGGTCGTCGGGACAATTTGTACGAAGCCCAAGAGGAGGCTGGAAACTTTTAAGAAGTCGACGGGTCCTTGTATGAAGCCCAAGAGGAGGCTATCATTCCTGGAGGAAGAGATCATTATACGAAGCCTAAGAGGAGGATGTGAATACTTCTAAGAAGCCATAGGGTCCTTGTATTAAGCCCAAGAGAAGGCGGGGGTTGCTTTTAGGAAGCCTGTGGGTCCTTGCACGATGTCCAAGAGGAGGCCGATGCTTTTAAGAAGCCGATGGGTCCCCAAACCCCAAGAAATTCAAGGCAAGCTATTCACAAGGAATAGATCAAGTCAGGAAAGTTCGAGAATTTGGAAGAAACTCAAGAGATGCCATTCACGGAGAAAAGATAATCTCTGGGGTGTAGAGTTTCTTGACAAGTGCTTTTAAGAAGCCTGTGGGTCCCCAAACCCCGAGAAGTTCAAGACATGCCATTCACCGAGAATAGATCAAGCCAGGAAAGTCCGAGAATTTGGAAGAAACTCAAGAGATGCCATTCACAGAGAAAAGATCATCTTTGGGGAATAGAGTTTCTTTGACAACTTCTATGAGTGACAGTCTATGAAAGGGTTCACAGAGAATGCTGCCTTTCATGTCTCCATATTGTTTAACCCCAAGAGGAGGGAAGACTGTGTCTGGTAATCCTATGGGGATCTAGTTTAGACTATTTCTAAGAGTGATCAACGAGCTTAATGCTAGACCTAGTTGCCGGGGAAACTCTAAATATCTATATTATTATTACACAGTTGATATGAGTTTATGAAAGAAAACTTACAGTGAAACAGCCCCACAATACAGTTATATGTATATGAAAGCGGTAAATGAAAGCAATAACCACTTACTCGGTTGTAGAGCTTCCATGCTGTTTGGTTAGTTGTTCAACAAAGAAAGATTGAAAACAATAGTATATTCAAAATCAAAGGAGAAAGTGCTTTGAAAAAGAAAGATTTGGGGCTTACAGCTCAAGGAGAGGCCCAGGGTTTTATCAGTGAGCGCACTGTTGAATTTGTACAGAGGGACTTATACAAGTGACTGAGGCCAAAAAAAGGTTCTCTGTACAAAGGGATGGGTCTTACACTCTCTCAAGAGGCCCAAAAAGTTTAAAGAAAAAGAGTGGGGCTTATAAAACGAGGGTAGGCCCAGTTTGTTTTTCTGTTTGAAACGGCGATCGCGCCGAGCTTTTCTTTTAACGCGAAAGGGGCTTATACAATAAGTGAGGCCCAAAATGTTTTGGTTAAAAGGGATTGGGTCTTACACTCTACTAGAGGCCCAAAATGAGTTTTAAGAAAAGAAATGGGTCTTACTACTCGAGGGTAGGCCCATGTTTGTCTTTCAAATGGCGACGATCGTGCCGTTTGTTTTTTACGGTATCGGGACTTATACAATACACTGAGGCCCAAAATGTTTTGGTAAAAAAAAAGGATTGGGTCTTACACTCTATTAGAGGCCCATGAGTGTTTTGAAAATGATTTATGAGGGTTGAATTAATCCAAAAACCCTAATTTGTTTTCAAAATGTATTTTAATTGGATAAAAATTCAATTAAAGTGATCAAAATTGTTTTACATATGGAAAACAAATCATGATCTTGGATTAATGCTTCAAAAATTAAGTATTGACTTACAAAATAATTAGAAGGCATTAAAAATTGCAAAATCAATGTAGAAAAAATATTTAAAATGTTAAAAACAATTAAAATATTAATTCTTTGCAAAAATATCAATTATATGAAATAAATAATATTTTTGGGATTTTTTGTTAAAATAAAATAATTTAACATTTTTGTGAATTATTAAAAAAAGAATCAACTCAAAATCATTAAAACTCAGAGAGAAATTAATTTTTGAATCAATTAAATAAAACCACAAAATTCAAATATTCAAATTTGGAAAAATAGCGCCAAGAACAAGCTGAAGAACACGCGCGTGTTCTGAGATTCTCAGATTTGCATTTTCTCTCCAATCTCACTGAATACTTAATCATATCATGTAATCCACATATCATTATGCTCGTCTCAACCTCACGATCATGTCTATGTCAATTAATTTCATTTAAATTAAACATAAAACAAGAAATCAAAGAGAAACCTCAAGAACCCTAATTTTTGCATGAAGGCTCAGAAATTTCACACACGATTCAAACAATGTAATTTATTGAGGGGAAACATTCCATGCATGATTAAGAACATATAGCCAAATTATTGTGCAGCAAAAAATGCATGGATCATAGAGTTAGAAGAGCTCATGCTTACCACTTGCAGCTGGTGATCGTGTTTGGTGTTGGAGGTGTTATAACTTGGTTCCAATGATGTGGATAGCTTCCCTAGGTGCCAAGTGATGTGTCTGAGTGCTTGGAATGGATTGAAATGGTTTGGAATTGAGGATGGCACCTTAACTGCAAAACTGTCAAGAACTTGAGCAATTGGCTAGTGATTTTGTGAAATTAGTGTTCCAGATGTTATGTGAGTGTTTGGATCACTTCTATATGATGTATGTGAGGTGTGTGAGTGATTGGTTTGATTGGAAAAGCTCTCAAACTCAAAACCCGATAGTGACTTGCCTTAGAAGGCAAAATTGGAGTGAAATAAGTGATTTTGAGGAAAGCATCTGTTTGATGGTTTTGGTGTACTCAAACTGATCACAATTGAGCTCTATTTATAGTAGAGCAAGTTTGTTTTGCAAGGAATAGTGAATGGCAACTGCTGAGTAGGTTTGTTCAATGTTGGCCAATGGAAGTTCAAGTCTCCTCTAGCCATTGACTAGAGGTTAGGGCACAGGCTGCTGGTTCCCTTGGTCTTGGATAAGTCTTGACTGAATTCAAATGAAAATGGCTCAGTCCATGCCACCTTGATGCTTCCATTGAATGCTCCAATCCAAATTTGGAGTCTTGTCTCTATTTTGGCAATTCTAGGTTCAACGTGCTTTTTCTTGTTCCAAGGACTTTGGAGGCTTGGCTCAGTGATTGTCCCCTTTAGATTCAATCCTCAGATGTGTCCAAGTGGATAGGAGTGTTTGGATTTGCACAATTTTGGCAAATCGAGCAAAAATGCAAATTCTGCCTTGCCTTGACAGATTTCAACTAGGCAACTTGACAATGTCATAACTCATAGCCCAAATGGAATTTGGCAATGTTCTTGGCCATTTTGGAAAGCCCTTACATGATACAACAACTGTTTGAACATGTTCGGTTTTGATCTCTTTTGAATCCAAGTGAAAAATCCCCCTACATTTGGAAAAAAATGAAGACAAATTTGGACTTAGTGAAAATTTCACTAAGTGTTGGAAAAAGTGACATTTTCATTTTTCAGCCATTTGGATCACTCCATAACTCAAAATCCTTAATGAATTGGACTTAGGTCTAGTTGAAGTTTTTGTAGAGGGTAATGAGGGCTACAATGCCATCTTTGGATGACGAAAAATGGCTTTGTGGTTTAGGAGTTATGATCCTCCAAAGTTGGTACCCTAGCCACTTTATTTTTAACTTAGAAAAATTTTCTAAGTTTTTATGGTTACCCCTTTTATAAGTTATCCAACTCTTCTTGATTTTTCTTGATAAATGATGATTCAAATCATACATTAACATCATTTTAGGGTTAAAAATCCATTTTGGTGAAAAATCTCAAAAAGTCAAAGTTGACTTTTGTGCACAGTTGACTTTTTATCAGATGAATTCCAAACTGTGCAATTCCTTAGGAAATCATGTCCTTGACCTAAATCAAACTTGATGGACATGTTCCATGGGTGTCATAGGGTATATTGAGGTATGTCCTAGGGTTTGGGAGCATGTCCTGGTCAAAAGTCAAAGTTACAGTTGACTTTCCTCGCGAAACCCTAATTGTGGTGCAGATGAAATTGAGACTTGTTGCTCAAGCTTATTGGATAAATCCATTGTTCCAAATGGATCAATATAGTTCATTAAAGACCCTCAAACCCTCTCTTGAGGTCTTGGTTCATGACTTGTCCCAAAAGTCAACTCACTACCACAAAAAGACCTTAGACAACGCTTTTTTTGCCCTTAGACAGCGCTTTTAAGCGCTGTATAAACCTGCGCTGCTATAGGTTTAGACAGCGCTTTGTGTAACACCCCATTTCTACCCGGCGGATAAGTAATAAAATCAGAGTTCAAAAAATTTTCAAACATAACACGGATGAGATGTCACATTTGCGACTTAACCAACATCGTTAAAATCTGTAATTCATTCAACATGGATACATAGCATTCGGAAAACCAAATTCAACTTAAACTTCATTCATATCTTTAATCAGTTATCATAACCTTTAAATCATAAACCGGTCAACAACTTTATTCAACTAAACTTTGTTCAATTTATACTGTTCAACAATTAGTAGGAACAACAATTAGAAATTCAACTACTAAGACAATAACAACACATAAACAACAATCGTTCATCCCCCCCGAGTGCTACGTATCAGAGCAAGACCAACTCGAGCTAACAGCATCTAAGACTTCACATTATACCTCAACTTCTGCAGCTATTCTTGAGTACCTGCTCAGTTACCCATAATAGGTAACATCATTACAGAAGGGGTGAGATATGGAATATTATAAACAAAATATGATAATTAATATGCTAGATTAGAATCATATAAATTCCACCGCTTCATACGACAATCATGCAACAACTAGAAATAAACAACTTAATAGCAACCCCAACTTGTAATTGACGGCAAATAACCATATATAACAACAACTTATATAAAAGATGCAAATTATAGTAAGAACAACATATATAACAACAGCTCACGACATCAGTAATTTATATCAAGCAACAAGACATAGCGATAACAACTTACAACAAGCAACAACTTCACAACAATGGCAACTTCACAACAACAGCAACTTCACCACAACAACGAATCAAGAACAACAGCAACCTCACAACGACTCAAAATGTGACACAACTATGCACATGCATGTGGTACCATCGGAGTAAAACTCCCAACTTAACCATATGCCAGGTTATCGAGGCATTTCAACAAGGCATAAGCCTTCAATGTGGTGCCATCAAGGCCAACTTAAACAGGTGCCAATCCAGGCCAACGTGGTGTGAGCAATGCTCCGACAAAAATGCAAATGCCATGATGCCACGACTCAACATAAAACGGCAACCAACTCCGAACAACATATAACAACCGCATAACAACTTTAATTCAAACGATTCAACTTTGGCCATAGGCCTACAACTTACATACATCAACGTTGGTCATACGACCTACAACTTTAACATCAACATAAACAACTCGATAACTTCCACAACATAATCAACTTAAACAACAAAGCAACTTTTCGACATAAGCAATTTATATCAACGTTGGCTTATCAAGCCTACAACCTAAAAATCGTCCGTGTATCGGAACGAAACAACAAAGTCAGCTGTACCTGAAATTCCACTTTTTCAACATAATTTCAACAAACAATTCAACAAAAGTCACCTACTAATTTACCTGACTTACCCCGACAATTTTCGTTAAATTCCGGACAACCAAGTTTCTCGCCTAAACCGGCTAAACCGACTAAAACTGTATTGTTTTTAACTTCTATTAATTACTACTGATTAATTTATTAATTCAGTTAAACCACTGCTGCAACATATTACTACAATTCCAGTTTTCTGTCAAAATTCTGTTTGATGTACAAAACCTGTTATTTTCATTTTCTGTTAAAACTTGTTATGAAAACTCCTAAAATCTGCCTCTGTCAAAACTTGCTAATTTCCTGATTTTCTGTCGAAATCTGTTAACTCAGTAGTGCAGCTATTTCCTCACAAATGCATCCAATTTTCTACTAAAACCTGTTTACTACCATTGTTTCATTTTTCTGTCACAAATTACCACTGCTACTGAAATGCATACTGCTACTAAATTAATTAAATTATTGGCTCTGCTAACTTTTGAACAACTCTGCTAAAATAAATACTGCACCTCCACTACTATCCACCTATATATATATATATATATATACAGCAACAAATGCTATTATCTGTCAAGACCAGAAGAACAGTATTCCAAATTAAATTATGCTAGTTTCGTAGATTCTGCTACCCTTTTCTTTTGGTGTTCATCACTAAGTCCAGGTCTCATTGTTAGTACTTCCATCCACAAATCCATTAATTACTAAGGTTATTTCTAATATGTGTATATATATTGAATACTAGTGCTACAAGTTCTCAATTCATCCTTGCCTGAACAAAGCCGTCCCAACATGGCCCACCTAACAAGGGAGGCGCCCACCCCCCTTCATTAGAGGCACTCGCCTCAAGCATACATATATATTTCTTTCTAATCAATTCATTATGCAGGTGTCAATTCCATTTTTATTATCACCTTATACCAATATATATTATATATATATAACCAGTAAATAAAACACAACAAAACAAATAAAACAAGTAGGTGACAAAAGCCAAAGGGCATTGGAGGCGCCCACCTTAACCCTTGGAGAAGACCGCCCCCTCCCCTTTATGCCAATGGAGGCGTCCGCCTCCCAACTTGTGGGGCCCTCCTCCTTCTCTTTCAATTACTTGAGACGGACGTCCTCATTATTTCCGGATTAAACTCACAACACCATTTTAACTTCAACCCAGATTTTCTTCATATTCGATTCATAGTTTCAATTCCCAGAGATTTACCATAAATGTCACGATTTATTTTCATCGTAAACGCAAAACTCACAGCACAATAAATCGATCGCAGAACAACAGAATTTCATAGCAATGATTTCAGAATTCTACACACAACAAACACATCTAGCAGCAATTTTAGACAATCCAAACCCCACATGTCAATCATCATAACCCGGTTATAATAGTCGAACCCACCCTTACCTGGATTTTAACGGCAGTTCGAATTCTCCGGTTCCGGCTGCGCACTTCTCGTAATTCCTCTTCTCCAATCTTGTGCTTCCAAACCCTCGTTCTGTCTCTGTAACTTCCCTTTTTCTCATTTTCTTACAGCCACTTCTTTTCTCTTTTCTTTACAACCCTTATTTTATAATAATAATACCAATTAATCTAACTAATCCATTGGGCTTACTATTCATACCTCCTTATTGCCACATACCACACCACAACTAACCCAAATAAATAATAATATTATTACTAATATTACTCCTTCAGCATAATCAACTTATTAATTTTTTGATTAACCGACTATTAATCCGACTTTAACTTAATAATTCCGATCGACATATCAAACCAATTAGCCTCTTAAAATAATACCGATAACACCCAATTACTATATTAATTCTCAAACTTCGTCTAAATCCAATAATAAAACCCTTCACTAATTTAATTAACTAATTAATTAAATTCGGGGCATTACACTTTGGGTAATACCAAAAGCGCTGTCTAAAGGGGGGTATATTTAATGAAAAGCACTGTCTATGGTACCTTTAGACAGCGTTTTTTGACATTATAAGGTACACCTTAGACAGCGCTTTTGGAAAAAGCGCTTTCTAAGCCTCACCTTTTTTGACATTTTTTTGGTATACCTTAGACAGCGCTTTCACCAAAAACCGCTGTCTAAGCCCTATCTTTTTTGACATTTTTTTGGTATACCTTAGACAGCGCTTTCACTAAAAGCGCTGTCTAAGGTCAACATTTTGAATTTTTCTAGGTATACTTTAGATAGCTCTTTTGTCAAAAGTGCTTTCTAAGACCTACCTTAGACAACGCTTTTGTCAAAAGCGCTGTCTAAGCCCTACCTTAGACAGCGCTTTCTCCAGAAGCGCTGTCTAAGGTATACGAAAAATTTTATATAAATTTTTTTAAACCACAATTTTTACCAGGTTTTTTCAACCAGAATTTTACCTATTTTTCAACCAGCAATTTTTTTCAGAAATTGGCAATTCAAACCATTGGCAATTTACACCAAAATTATATATGCAATTTTTTCTTATATCGAGACCTTGGCTGGAGACAATTTTTTCTTATATCATAGGAAAATACCATAAGACCTTGGCTAGAGACAATTTGTTCTTATATCGAGACAAACCGCATTTAGGGCACTCAGTTAACGATGCATATTCGTTTCGAAACAAAACGCAATCGTTTGGACAAGCATGTATCTTATCATAGCTCATGCCAATAGAACACAACATTTTTTTGGCCTCATAGGTTCGATTGGGAAGAACATTATCCTCCGGTAGCATTTCTCTCAAAAGGGCCAACAACTCTGTGAAACTTTTATCCGACCATCCATTGCCCGCCTTTAAGTTGTACAACTTCAATACCGCAGACAGTCTTGTGAATTTAGTGCAACCTTGATAGAGCGGTTTCTCTGCATCGCTTACCAACCTCTCAAACATTTCGGGACAATCATGAAGATCTTCTACAACTGCTTCTGCAATCTCTTCGACTCGATCACAATCGTATGTTTCCGTGTCTTTATCATCTGAAGCATAGGTCGTATTACTTTTCCCCGTCGGTTCAACATTCTCGTTAATTTTCTCCCCATGATGTATCCAACACTTATAACTTCGATAAATTCCATTCATCAGTAAATGCGATTTCAATCCATCTGCGTCAACCCTACCCACATAACAACAACCCAAGCAAGGACATTTTATTCGATTGAGCTCTTCAGCGTCAGCGTGTTGAACAGCAAACTTAACGAAATCCAATACCCCATTCTCGTACTCTTTGGACAATCGATCGGCATCCATCCATTTTTTATCCATGGTTTTCCTACTTATTAAGGTCAACAAAATAACATTAATTCAACCATATTAATCAAGAAATGAACAAGTTTGATAGTGTTTGAATGTAACTGGTTGAATTTCTTATGTTTTAGTGAAATGTTTATGTTCATTATATTTGTTTATTAACTCAACCATCTCAAATTCTAGAATTTTGAGGCTTCAAAAACAAGCTTTGAATTCTAAAATTTAGAGGACATTTCACTACAAAACTTCATTAATAAAACAGTCCAACATAACTTCATTAACAAAACTCATCAAAAATAATCATTCACTACAACATTGTAAAGCAACAAAACCCTACAACAACAATGTAAAGCAACAAAACCCTATTCTTCACAACAACGACGTACCTTTAACAACGACAATGCAAGAACGAAATGTATCAAAGAGCAGAAAGAGAAACGAACGACGACGGCAATGAGCAGAAACGAAAACGACGGCAGTGAGCAGAAATGGACGGACGGCAATGCAACGACGGCAACAACGAACGACAGCACGGTGGAGGACGGTTGACGGTGAAGGTTTTTCGTTCGCAAGGGTTTTGAGCTCTGTTCGCTAGCAGGGGAGAAGAAAGAGCGGAAATATGAAAATGAATACTGACTATTCATATATTTTAATTTAATTAGACCTTAGACAGCGCTTGTCATAAAAGCGCTTTCTAAGGTGGATCTTAGACAGGGCTTTTCAAAGCGCTTTCTAAGGTTGGCCTTAGACAGCGCTTTCGATTTTATTTTTTTTTAATTTTTAAGACCTTAGACAGCGCTTTTAATGAAAGCGCTGTCTAATATTTTCCTTTAATTTTTTTTTTTTAAATTAATAAAACTTTAGAAAGCGCTTTTTACGAAAGCGCTGTCTAAGGTCTTATATTTTCTGCGCTTTTATTTTTTTACATGTATAGATTCCTTGTTTTTAACTTATAGCAGCGCTTTTGTATTAAAGCGCTGTCTAAGGTGCGATGTTATAACTTACTTTTGTTGTAGTGACTTAGGGGTGAATTAGGTCAAGAAACCCTAATTCCTGATTTTTGATGAATGCATCCCCTGAGGCAAAATTGACTTGATGATTGGGTCCATGAGGTTCCATGGAGTATATTAGGTTGTGTTTTGGATTATTAACTCATGCCCAGAGGAAAATTTCCCTCTGGAGGCCCTGGTCGACCAAAACCCTAATTTGGTGACACTGTCGATCTTGAGACTTGATCCACCTAGAAGGGAGCAGCTTTGTGCTTAATCCTTAGAGTTGGAGTCCTTTTGATCCTTTGTAGATGTTTGAGAGGTTAGACAAGTTGAAGATCATGTCATTCCTTGATTGATCCTTTGTCTAAGGCCCTGAGAGGGCTTGAAACCCTAATTTGATTGTAGTGGATGCTCAATAATTCCTTGAGGAGATTGATGAGGTAGGATGGTTCATCCATATTGTGATGATGATTTTCACAATGATGGGAAATCTTAGTGGTCAAAATTTGGGGAATGACAGATGCCCCTATTTAATCTTCTTGGACCCGAAGGTGTGAATGACGAAGGTATTCGGGAATTCTAGGTGCAAGAGGATTAAATATCGGAATACCCGAAATTTTGATGGTGGTTATGAATGGCAGCTTGCGCATTCATCCTCTTTTACTAAGCAATGATGCTTAGAAAAGGTAAACTTCCCCTCGATCCTGGTCTTCTACCAAGGATCTGGTCTAAATTTCTGATATAAACTTCCCCTCGATCCTGGTTTCCTACCAAGGAACTGGTCTAAGTTGCTGTTGTAAACTTCCCCTCGATCCTAGTTTCCTACCAAGGATCTGGTCTTAGTTTCTGATTTAAACTTCCCCTCGATCCTGGTTTCCTACCAAGGAACTGGTCTCAGTTTCTTTTGTCAATAAACTTCTTGATAAGGGACGCTGTTCGTAGCGGTTTTCCTTCAAACTTCTCGCCGAATTTTCCTTGGGAGATGCCATTTGACGAAAAAAAATTTGATGTCAGACTTGCTGGGGAACCCAGTCGTCTGAGTTGAAGAGGTGTACAACCTTCTCTGTTGGAGACGCCATTTGTTTCTACTGGGGGGAAAGCAGGTCTCTTGGGAGACTGCTGTCGCTTGGGATCTTACATCATACTTTTCTCGGGATCTTCCCAGATAAATGCCATATGATGTGATCTAATTTTGAGGTACCGATGACCTTTTCATCCGCGGTCTTTTTGGAGCGAAACTGGCATGCTGCCGAATCTCTGATTACGAGGCTTTCTCTGTGGATTTTCCTTAATCCGGGAAAGCAAGGATATCATCTTCAATGGCGAAGAGTGATGCCGACTGAAGGTTCCTCTGGTTTTTCAGAGGTTCAAGTTATCAAAGTGGTCAAGGGCCAATTTCAATCCAGAAATAGCTGGAGGCGAGATTGTTCAGACACAGTATTTCCTGACAAGGAAAGAACTAGGAACTCGATTGAGAGAACTCCTATCACTAAGGGACAAGACCGACTAGAGTGATAGTGATGCAATATGAAATGTGAATGCAAATCAATAATGCATGATGTATGTATGTATATGCTGATAAAACTGACGCGACACACAAACTAAGAGATGAACCTGACTGGATACTCGGCCATCGCGGGGCGAAGAAGTACCGTTGGTCCAAAAGTAGCAATTCTACCTTGCTTAGGAAAGATAGTCCCTGTTGGGAGCTACCGTTGGTCGGGCTTAGGAGGTAAGAACTCTGTCGTGGCGTGTCAGACGAAACAAGGTCTCCGACACAGTTGATCCCTTCATTCAGGCGTACTGGCGTAGAAGGAGTACTTTGATTCTACACTTTGAGGTTCGATTACTTCTGGAGAAGCGACCGATGTTCTTCTGATGTTCAACAGTCAAAAGAAATTTTTGTCTTTATTAAAATGCAGAAAAAGTTTTAACAAGTAAATTCATTTTTGTTTTATTTCAAGAATCGTTAATCATGTTAACAACATCGTTCTGTAAAGCTAAAGCAAATAAGATGTACAAAAGCCGATCAATCTTGCCCTTACCATCAAGGAGGAACAGGACATAACATTGAGAATTGCCTCAGCTTTAGATCTGATGTTCAAAAGCTCGTCAGAAACGGGGTTCTATCTTTCAAAGATAAAAATCCGAATGTTCAAACAAATTCGTTGCCGCAACATGAGAAAACTCCAGTAAACTTGATAGAAGGAGAACCCGACAGCAGTTATCAAATTCACGATGTACGCCTACTTGGAACAAATATGGTAAAAATGCATTGCAGGAAAAGCGGGTATGGCCATGTACCGTCTCACAAATATCATCAATGTGATATCTGTTCCAAGAACAATCAAGGGTGTGTCATTGTACAAGCAGCTCTTCAAGAGCAGATGGATCTAGGCTGGATTCAGGATCACAAGATTCGTGAAGTAAATATGGCCTATGAACATCCAAATATTGTTCAAAATCATGACATCCACGCAATGAATGTCAATATAGTGGCAATGCATTCAAGACAAAGTCAGTATTACAATTTGTTACTGCACGACTACAACGCTTGTCCGATTTGCTCAAAAGACAATCAGGGATGCTCTTTTGCACAAGAGGCCCTCAAACGTCAAATGGATCTTGGATGGATCCAAGACTACCATGGAAGGAATAATCACCAGGTCAACATGGTTCAGATTTTCGACATTCGTTTAATGAATACCATTCTAGTAGAATTGCATGCCAAGCAAGTCAGACTCGGTTTTCTGTCCTCATATAATTATCAGGACTACAAAGGTTGCTCCGAAAACGATCAAGGTTGCGCACTTGTACAAAGAAATCTTCAACATCTGTTTGACCATTGGTGGCTCCCAGTCTACCAGGATGAAGACACACATCAAATTAGCATAACCAATGGAAATTCGGATAGACACCAAAGTTGTGACATCCGCTTGCTGGAAACAGATTTAGCAAAGATGCACTGCATACAGAGTGAGTACGGCTGGGTGCCACCTCACAATCATAAACGCTGTGGAAAATGTTCAGAAAATAGCCAAGGATGCTACCTCGTGCGAGCAGCTCTCCAGCATCAGGTAGACCAAGGGGAAACCCAACTACGCCTGAATTCTCAGTCAATCAACATGGTGCAAGGTTGCCTCCTTGTCCAAAATGAGATCCAAGGACTACTGGACAAAAGAACTATCACAGTCTCCAATAAAAGAGAACCTGTTGATTATGGAATTAACGAGGATGTTTTCACCAAAATTCCTTTACCCAAGGAACCAAAGCACTCGGGAATCCCTTTCGGCAGTAGAAAAGTTTCCAACATTCCCAATCTGGAACCGATTGAGGTTGCTTTTGACAGTCGAAAGACCCAAATAACCCATGTGGTCATCTACTTGCCGGGACCAATGCCATACAAGTCAGAAAAACTATTTCGTACAAGTACGATGCAACTATAATAGAAGATAGAAAATAAATTCCACTGCCATCCGTTGTCAACATTGCTGATATCAGTCGAGTCACCCGAAGCGGTCGAATCTTCATCAGAGGAGTTGGAGAACCTACAAAAGAAAAGGAACCTCAAGTTGAAGTTCCTAATCAACAAATTGGTCAATCCAACAGCATGAAGCTTGTGAAAAATAACGATGAAATGTTAAAACTCACACTACTATGAAAAACCCATTTAACGACGCCGGGTTTACAATAGATTCGTATCCCACCGTTGTAATAGGTTAAAAATTTTGCAGCTGATTAATAATGCCATATTTAACGACAGTCGTATTAAAAGACCATTGTAATACATGGTGTGTAACAAGCTTCGATTCTCAGCAACTACATTTTTTTGCATATTTTTACATTTTAAATACGCATGTATTAAAACACCGTTGTAATACATGACAAGTAAGATACCTGTGCTCCCGCACGGGTAAATTTATTTGATATTGTATAAAGTATATTTAAATGCATCTATAAATATATAAACAGGAAATGATAATCTTAATTCTATAAAGTTCAATGATCATATAAATTATATAAGAATAATCATACAAAAGGAAATTTGATTTTGATTGTACATTAAATATGATTTAATTATATGTCACTTAAAATTTGCTCAATACAATTTAACATAAATCTAATATTTATGACCTTTTTAATGAGGAATTGACAAGGACCCATTTGTTTTATCTTTAAAATAATAGGTTTTTTCGTTTATATTATCAAAACTAATTTTTATAAAAAATTTAAACAATTATAAAAAATTTAACTCGTCTTTGTTTTTTTATATTTAACAGTATATGTAAATAAATAATTACATGTAAACTTTTTAAAAAATTAATGATAGAATTTTTAAAATAAAAGTGTTATACTATAAGGGTCTTGATTAGGAATGCAAAGAGTATGATCATAGTTCAATACTTCTTATAACTATCTTCTATAGAGAATAAGTTACAACAACTTTAATAAAACGTTGAAATATTAATTCACATGTTATCCAATAATTACTCAATTGAAACACACACATGCAACTTGTACAATAGCAAGCATTCACTATTAGCTTTAATGTTTTAGATTTTTCCTGTACAATAAAGCTTCAACAACATCTCAATTTAAATGAATTTAGTGCAACATTAGTTTGTCAAAAGCTAAAGGAATAAGTAAATAAAACGCTCTCATATAATCCAAAATATTTTGGATACATAGTTCATATTTCTCTTAGTTCATGATAATTCAACAACTTGTAAAGTTTGCAAATATTATCCTATCAGCAAGGCATCAAATGCATGAACGTCTAGAAATATGAAACCGAAAAACATCCATGAGTGTTTTCTCTAATCAAAACATATACATACATACAAGCTAATAAGAGTAATTAATTTTCAACCTAGAACATAAAAGAACCATTCTTCAGTACCAAAGCATAAACAATGTTAAAGCTCAAGACATAATGCAGAAATGTGTGAGAGCCAAGTGCATTGAAGGAAGCCACTCAAATCACACAACCATATGTTAACCATTATTCTTAAACATTTCATGAATCTGTTACTTATTCTTCTTTTTTATTATCCATATGTTCTCCATGTTTGTGTTGTATTTGGTGGTATTTTTTACAATCTTTTTTTGCAGTTTTTTACAAACATTTCTGTCATTGAAATGTTAAGAGTGCTCCACATATTCCTTGGTATTGTTCCACAGCGACCTGTATCATACTCAGTTGCTTGTCGAATAGCCCTGACAAATGCTTTGAAGGTTGCTTCAATAATATGATGGGAATTTGTTCCGGTAAACGACAAACAGATGAATTTGAAATTGGAATAAAATATATATTTAAAAGAAAGCATAGACCTCGAAAAATGAGGCTGGAATATGTAATCAATGCATGAAAATGTAGAAAGAACATCTATCCCTAGTAAAACATCTATAACATTCAGTATGTTTACTTCATGAAGAAATCCGTAGATATAGTTACAAATGCAATGACAATGACAGGCTCTAACCTATATTCAATGTATTAGTACCTGTTGAATGTGAAGTCATACCAGATGTGTTCATCGGTGACTGGAAAAATTGCTCCACCAACTACAAGTATTGCTAGAGTAAATGAAAAGTACACTAATTACCAAAGAAACATGAACTAATGCTTCGTCAAGTGGAGCAGAGAAGTTACCAAACTGGTTAATACCCTTCCTATCACCAACAGTCTACAGCAAAGCCTGGAGATGAAGTAACATAAATCTAAGATTTGATTCAATGATAATAGATGCAAATTTACTAAAAAAAAACAAGGCTCTAAGCTAATTGAAATTTTACACCACATTGGCATTTCAATTTGAAGTGTTTCTGAACCTTCTTTTTCCAATTGCAAACAATATTTGTCAAATGTGTCTACACTAACCTGAAGTCTAAAATCTACCAAACAAAAAGCTCAATTCCAATTTGTTTAATTCTGATGTACTTACTCCTCCAACTTTAGCATATTAAGCATTGTTGAAGAATCTGCAACACCAAATAGAGAGCTATGTTAACATGTTGAACAAATAATGACAATGAAAGCTAATCAAAATGGCACTTACGCGTTGTCCATAAACTTTGCTGCTAGCATAATGGTGGTTATGAGAAGTCGGTGCACATTAAGTGACTTATAAGTGCTTAGAACAAAATTCAATAGAAGATGTAGCACCAATCACCAATGTTCCAGCAGAAGATGTAGTACCTCTAGCCAAGAAGCTAGAATGCTGAAATGAACCTTTATTCTTTTTGCCAACATAAAGTGACTTAGAATTGCTTAGAACAAAAATAAATTTTGCCTGTGAATTTGTGATGATTAAAAATAAAAGTGAATTAATATCACCATATTTGTCGGATTTGTATTCGCTATGGCATCAGACAGACAGTGATAATAATATTGGAATGCGAGATTGCAAATTTTCTTGTTTGAATATAATTGGTTGTGTCCTGTGTCAATACCATTATACATTAACATTTAAGAACACAATTAAGTTATGTGTAATTTAATGCTGACATCATGCCAAAACCATATTCTTCAACCTTATGTTCGTTCAATAGATTTTGATATTATTAAAATAATATATATACTTATCATTACGGTTCTTTTAGAAAACCGTTGTGAAATATTTACCTATATAAGGGAATTAACTTTCCCTTATTGACAGTAGCGCCGTTTCCTTCACAGCGAAACCCTAGCACCCATTTTTTCTCTACATTTTTGGAAGCAAACTTCATCTTTTTTTAGAATCCGCGAAAAGAAATACAAGAAGTATGAAGCTTTTGATTTAAGCTTCTTTCTCCTTGTATTTCTTCTTGTAGAGTCTAAAACTAGATGAACATGGTGATGATGCTGGCGGTAGCAAGCGTAATGTACATATTGTTTATGCAAAATAAGGTATTCTTCTACTTCAATCTTTTTGTTACATAGTTCCCATTATCTCGTTTGCTTCATGTTGTTTTTGTTGATTGTTCTCATTTTGTGCAGATTCGACGTCAAAGCTTCACAAGCAAGGTGAACTTCATTGTAATGGTACAGTCCCACTTCTTAGGGTTTTGTTTCAACTTTTGCTTGTTTTGTTTTGAATACTAACTAATTTTCTTCATTGCTTTCCACTTCTTAGGGTTTGTTTCACATGGTGATGATGATGTTGGTACATATATATGAATTCATTCTGATAAGGTACATATATATGAATTCATTCTGATATTGTAAATAAAATTTAGTTTATTATATACTATGTATATTGTTTGTTTCACTATCCTTTTATTGAAAATGCAATCAGTTAAATTGATATAGAAACTTATAATCTGAAAATTAAGATGTATTTGAAAACCAACCTTTATCATGTCAATGTTTTCCGAAATGGATGCAATTCGGAAAATAGTGGCGTGTTTAAGTTGGTTTTCAAGAACAGTTTAATTTTCAGATTATATAGTTCTTTACCAATTTTAATGGTTGTATTTATTTAATTAGGTGTATGGTAAAACAAACAATATACATTTGTATATAATAAACTAAGGGTACATTCCACAACGGTTGAGACTCATAACTGATGTGATAGTTAATATATATTACAACGGTTGAAATACCTAACCGTTGCAATAATATGCGCGCTTTCCAGAATACAACAACGGTCCCAGGTCCATCATAATAGGTAGCGTACTTACGACAACACTCTACTTAACAACGCCCTGATCTGCGTCATTATATGTAGTTTCCAACTGTTGTTAAATGGGTTTTTCGTAGTAGTGTCATCCAGAGAAGTGAATACAACATTGTGGATCAATTATTACAAACACCTTCTCGGATATCCGTGTTATCTCTCTTGCTCAGTTCAGAAGCTCACAGAGAAGCTCTACAGAAAGTCTTGGAACAAGCCTTTGTAGAACAAGATGTGACAGTGGGTCAGTTTGACAACATTATTTCCAACATCATTTCATGTAACAATTTGGGTTACAGCGATGAAGAACTTCCTGAGGAAAGCAAGAATCATAACATGGCACTCAATATCACAGTCAATTGCCAGGACGATGCTTTATCCAGCGTACTGGTGGACACAGGTTCATCCTTGAACGTCATGCCAAGGTCAACTTTGGTACGACTATCTTTTCAAGGTACTCCGATGAGAGGCAGTGAGATCATAGCCAAAGCTTTTGACGGATCCAGGAAGACAGGTATCGGTGAAGTCGACCTTCCTACAACTATTGGTCCTCACACTTTCCAATTCACTTTCCAAGTCATGGACATCCGAGCAGCATACAATTGTTTATTAGGGAGACCTTGGATACATGAAGCAGGGGCAGTCACTTCGACACTTCACCAGAAGCTGAAGTTTGTCAAGAACAACAAGTTGGTCACAGTATGTGGTGAACAGGCTTTAATTGTGAGCAACTTATCATCATTTTCATATTTAGAACCAGAGGAGGTTGTTAGAACTCAATTTCAAGCACTCTCGGTGAGCAATGAGAATCACCAAGAAAAAGGAACGTCAATTTCCTCATACAAAGATGCTCTCCAAGTAATGGGAAGCGACGACATAAAAGGATGAGGGCAAGTTGTGGTTCCTGTTGATAACAAGTCAAGAAAAGGTCTCAGTTTTTCTCCAGCACTTACCAAGACTACAAAAAAGGATGAAAGCTTTTGTCCCATTCAAGATTTATTCCCCAGTGGAGGCTTCCTACACCCAATATCTCAAGAAGTCCATACCATCGAGGAGAATAACTCTTCTGATACAGATGAAGAGTGGAAATCCTATTTCGACGATGAAGGATACATATCTCAGGAAGAAACATACATGCCATTTTGCTCTCCGAAGCAAAGTCCCAGATATATACCAAGATCATACGTCAAAATAATCTACGGAAATTGCGATCCCGAGGGATGCCGTGCTCAACCCAACTCATTGAAAGAAGATACTCTGATGAAAGACAACTTAGATTACAACTCATATGATCCCATGGATGATTTTCCCATTTGGAAACCTTACATGGAAGACTCAGGGCAAAAGAGTCAGCCATATAATGCATATCTGCTGAATGACCTTGAGAAAAGTACACATGTTCTCCCAGAGTCATGGAATCCTTACCCGGAACATTACGAAGATGTCAAATGCCATGTTGATGAGGTTGTAAGGATCGCAGGACAAGAATTTATCAACTTTACATTTCCTGAGGTCAATGTCATTGAAGAAGATGACTCATCTATCCCCTCAGAAACTTGGGATACTTTGGGGCAACCAAGCAGCAAGTACGACTTTCTAGTAAAGTACACTGCTCCTGAAAGCTCTCGCATCAGATATGAGGACATCCAGGCAACTGAATGGGGAGATCCTCTTGAGAATGAAAGTACTGTTGAAGATGCAACAGAAGAGTCCTCTTATGAAAACGCTGCATGGGAAGAAGACTTCAGTGATCCAACTCCGCTAGAAATCAGTGTCATTACTGAAGACCATCCTAGAAGTAAAGTACCAGATTTTGTGATCCACAGACGAGTTCGTTGTAACTGGGTCGCGGTCGATGTCCCGAATATCATTCATAAATCAAAGTAATTGTCTCATCTTTGTTTTGACCTTTCACTTTGCCCGGGTGAAAATGATGTTTTATAGGGCTTGCTTTTCTGTAAATATCCCTCTTCGCTTCGCCCAGAGCGAAAGAGTTTTGTTTTATAGGGTTGTGTTTCAAGAATCGACAAATCATAAATAAAGAATGTCATTCTGAATTCCTGCATCTTATTGCTATTTTCACTTTTTGCTTTTTTTCAGAAAAAGGTAATCCTAAAAAACAACCCAAAATAAAAATAATTGTTTTTAAAAAAAAAATACACTGCACACACTCTTGCATTCTCTCTCTCTTTTCTAAAAAAAGAATCATCACGTTATGCAGATTATTTGTTTTAAACCCCATTGAAACATACGATCCAATGCCTTCTCCCAACTTTGAGTTCCCGATATTTGAAGCCGAAGAAGAAAAGGGCAAAGAAATTCCATATGAGATCTCTCGACTACTCAGACATGAGGAACAGTCCATTCAACCTTACAAAGAATCGTTGGAAACAGTCAACTTGGGTTCAGAAGAGGAGAGAAAAGAAGTTAAAATTGGAGCACTACTCAGTCCAATTGTCAAAGAAGGCCTGATAGAACTGCTCAAAGAATTTCCAGATGTGTTTGCTTGGTCCTACCAAGACATGCCAGGGTTGGATACCGACATCGTGGAACATCACTTGCCACTAAAGCCAGAATGTCCTCCGGTCAACAAAAATTGAGAATAACTCACCCTAATATGTCAATCAAAATTAAGGAAGAAGTGCAGAAACAGATTGATGCCAGTTTCCTTGCCACCTCAGAATATCCTCAATGGCTAGCCAACATAGTGCCACTTCCCAAGAAAGACAGAAAAGTCAGAATGTCTGTGGACTACAGGGATTTAAACAAAGCAAGTCCAAAGGATGATTTTTCCCTACCACACATTGACATGCTAGTTGACAGCACAACAAAATTCAAAGTATTCTCCTTCATGGATGGATTCTCGAGCTATAATCTAATCAAAATGGCGCCAAAACACATGGAGAAAACTTCATTCATAACTCCGTGGGGCACCTTATGCTACAAAGTAATGTTGTTTGGTCTAAAGAACGCAGGAGCAACTTATCAAAGGGCTATGACAACTCTGTTTCACGACATGATGCACAAAGAAATTGAAGTGTACGTCGATAACATGATTGCCAAATCTAAAACAGAAGAAGAACATGTGGAGAATTTGTCAAAACTATTCGAGCGTCTGAGAAAATACAAACTCCACTTGAATCCCAACAAGTGTACATTCGATGTTCGTTCAGGAAAACTCTTGGGATTCATTGTCAACTAAAAAGGAATTGAGGTTGATCCTGACAAAGTCAAGGCCATTCAAGAAATGCCTTCTCCAAAAACTGAAAAATAGGTAAGAGGAGTTTTGGAACGTCTCAATTACATCTCAAGATTCATATCCCTCATGACCGTGACATGCGCGCCAATCTTCAAACTACTCAGAAAGAACCAAAGCTGTATATGGACAGAAGACTGCCAAAAGGCTTTCAACAGCATCAAAGAATATTTGTTGAATCCCCCTATTTTGTCCCCTCCAGTAGAAGGAAGACCACTGATCATCTACTTAACAGTCTTGGAAGACTTCATGAGTTGTGTGCTTGGCCAACAAGGCGAAACAAAAAGAAAAGAGTCTGCCATTTAATACTTAAGCAAGAAGTTCACGGACTATGAAACTCGATACATTATGCTCGAGAAAACTTGCTGCGCTCTAGCTTGGGCAGCTAAACGTCTTCGCCAGTACATGATTTGTCACACTACTTGGTTAATCTTCGAAATAGATCCAATCAATTACGTCTTTGAAAAGCCTGCTTTAACGGGAAGGATTGCCCGTTGGCAGATGTTGTTGTCAGAATACGACATCGAGTACCATGCTCAGAAAGCCGTCAAAGGAAGTATTCTAGCCGATCATTTGGCTCATCAACTGATTGACGATTAGGAATCAATCAAATTTGACTTCCCAGACGAAGATGTAATGTACCTAAAAATGAAAGATTACGATGAACCGCTACCAAACGAAGGGCTAGAGCCAGGATCCCAATGGGGACTAATATTCGATGGAGTTGTCAACGCTTATGGAAATGGAATTGGGGCAATCATTGTTACACCATAGGGTACCCATATTCCTTTGACTTCCAGATTGGCATTTAAATGTACAAACAATGAGGCCGAATATGAAGCTTGCATCATGGGTCTCGAAGAAGCTATCGATTTAAGAATAAATAATTTGGATGTGTATGGAGACTCAGCCTTGGTTATAAATCAGATCAAAGGAGAGTGGAACACATATGAATTGGGACTGATTCCTTATAAAGACTACACAAGTAGGTTGTTACCCTTCTTCAACAAGATTGATTTTCATCACATCCCTCGTGAAGAGAACAACATGGCTGATGCACTAGCTATTCTATCCTCAATGATTACTGTAAGTCGATGGAACGACGTACCCAAGATTGACATAATACGCCTTGATAGGCCCGCTTACATATTTGCAGTGGAAGCAGTCATCGACGACAAGCCATGGTATCATGATATCAAGTACTTCCTTCAAAGACAAGAATACCCGCCTGGGGCATCAAGACAAGATAGGAAGACTCTCAGAAGACTGGCTGGAAACTTCTTCCTGAACAATGATGTGGTCTACAAGAGAAACTTCGACATGGTTTTGCTCAAATGCGTAGACAGACACGAAGCAAACATGCTGATGAAAGAGATTCATGAAGGCTCCTTTGGCACTCATGCCAATGGACATACAATGGCAAGAAAAATTTTGAGAGCAGGATATTATTGGCTGACAATGGAATTTGATAGCTACACGTACATGAGGAAGTGTCATAAGTGTCAAATATACGCCGACAAAATCCATGTACCACCAACGTGTCTCAAAGTTCTTTCTTCTCCATGGCCTTTTTATATATAGGGAATCGACATGATTGGCATGATCGAACCCAAAGCCTTAAATGGGCATCGGTTCATTCTGGTAGACATTGATTAATTCACTAATTGGGTTGAAGCAGTATCATACACCAATGTGACCAGGCAAGTAGTGGTCTAATTCATCAAGAACAATCTCATTTGCCGTTATGGTGTCCCTAGCCAGATCATTACGAATAATGGATCGAGCCTGAATAACAAGATGATGAAAGAATTGTGTGCTGAGTTCAAGATTGAACACCATAACTCATCTCCCTACCGACCTAAAATGAATGGAGCGGTAGAACAACCAACAAAAATATCAAGAAGATCATTCAGAAGATGGTCGTAACGTACAAGGATTGGCATGAGATGCTACCATTTTCTCTTCACAGTTATCGCACATCTTTCCGCACTTCAATAGAGGCAACCCCTTTCTCTCCAGTATATGGCATGGAAGTAGTGCTCCCCATAGAAGTAGAGATCCCATCAATGAGAGTATTGATGGAAGCCAAGCTAACAGAAGCTGAATGGTGTCAAAATAGATACGATGAACTGAACCTAATCGAAGAAAAGAGAATGATGGCTTTATGCCATAGTCAGTTATATCAGCAAAGAATGAAGAAAGCATTTGACAAAAAGGTCCGACCTCGTGTCTTCAGAGAAGGAGACCTCGTACTCAAGAAGATACAATCATTTCTCCCTGATTCCAGGGGCAAATGGACTCCAAATTATGATGGCCCCTATGTTGTTAAGAAAGCCTTCTCAGGCGGTGCCTTAAAACTCATAACCATGGATGGAGAGGAGTTTACTTATCCCTCAAATGTTGAGGTAGTCAAGAAATACTTCTCCTAAATAATAATAAAAAAACACACCTCGCTAAGTTGAAAAACTGAAAGGGCGACTTAGGCAAAAAAGAGCGTCTCGGTGGACTGAAAACCCGAAAGGGCAGTCCAGGAAAAAATTAGAGACATACAAAAAAAATATAATCATCCTGATGGATTGGAAACTTGAAAAGGAAATCTAGGCGAAAATTAGGAATTTATGGCAAGTAACTGCAGCCGACAAGATTGGATCCTCAGAGGCAACGTCATCTGTCAGGAAAACCTCAATCAAGGTCACCTTCAGCAGAAGCTCAAGAATATCCATAATTCAAAGTTGGTGGAAGGACAGTGGTCATTATGTTTCAATGTAGCCCCTTTCCCTTTAAATTACCATTTTCTAAACTTTGTAATACACCATGGAATCACGCATTCGGCTGATTATAATTCTATCAATAAAATTTGAGCCCTTGTACCTTTTGTTTGCAATTCTCATTTATTCTGCTTTGCAAAATGACATATGATATGATTAACATTCTTGAAACACAAAAATGAATTTACTTTTATTCTCAAATTTACTTCTTCTTTCAAAATAAAGACGGCAATTTCCTTTTGATTAATGAACACAAAAAGGAACATCGACGACTTCTCCGAAAGTAATCAAACTTCAAAATGCAGAATCAAAATATTCCTTGTGATCAGTATACCCCGAATGAAGGATCAATTACTTCAGATGGAGCATCACATCGGTCATCCCCAGTAGGGTTTCTATCCCCAAGAATAAAGATAGGAACATGATTTCCTTCCTCCGACAAGCTGCTACCTTCAGAAAACGCCGGTAGAAGTTTTCACTCCTCAAAAGTCGCATCTTGTTACTACCAAAAGTAATTGAAGATCAGCCACAGAACTTTGTGTCCCTCAATACTCGTCACCATTGATACTTTTTGTCCCCCCACAATGGCCAAGTATCCAATTGTGTTCATCACCATTCCATATGTCGTGTCTGTCTTGTCAGCATAAGCATTCATTCATACATACATCATGCATATTCGATTTATTTTCATATTCATATTCATAATGCATAAGTTACATCATTCGCTCTGGTTGTGATACATGTCCTCTCTTGGTTAGAGTCGTCAACCTTAGGCAGAAAGGATGTACCTTTTTTCTAAATCCCCACCGAGTTTGATCCTCGTGGAAGACTTTTCTTCAGTTTCCTTTCCACATTTGGATAGGACAATACCCCTAGTTTGAGTTCATTCCTTATCATGAAATTTCTTGATTAGACGATCTCTCTCCAGTTCATTCCTGGATTGAAGTAAGTCCTCGGTCACTTTAATAACTTGAACCTCTGGAAGACGGAAAGGCATTAGGTTATACACCTTTGAAGATTAACTCTTCATCATTGAAGATGATATTTTGCTTTCCCGTATTAAAGAAAATCCCCCACAGAAGCTTCTCAACCAAAGACTCTTGGCAACATGAACATCACATCCTCCAAGAAATGTCTACCGATCGGCAAACAAAGAAGTCTTTCTTTGCCCCATAAATTCCCGATAAAGTCGACAAATGACAGTCTCTCCCCGAGAAGTTTGTCTTGCTTTCAAGGAAGTCATCAGCGCCTCAAAATTAGATTACATCACATGGCATCTCTCCGACAAAGTCTCGAAGGGAAGTATGATGTAACCTCTCCAAGAAAATGGCATCTCCAAACAAGAGAATTTTGCACACCTCTGCAGTTCAGACAAATGTTTCTCCCCAGGAAGTCTGACATCAAATCTTTTTCCATCAAATGGCATCTCACCAGTAAATCTCGGCAAGAAGTTTGATAAAAATCCTCACAGATAGCATTAATTGTCAAGAGAAGAACTCGACAAGAAGAAACTAAGACCAGTTCTATGGCTGAAGACCAGTGTCATACCCAAAATTTTGACCACTAAGATTCCCATCATTGTGCAAATCATCATCACAATTTGGATGAGCCATCATACCTCATTAGTCTCCCTAAAGATGGGTGAGCATCCACTACAATCAAACTTAGGGTTTCAAGCCCTCTCAGAGTTCTTAGACAAAGGATCAATAAAGAAATGACATGATCTTCAACTTGTCTAACCTCTTAAACACCTCTAAAGGATCAAGAGGACTCCAACCTCAAGAATCAAGCACAATGTTGCAGCATTCCAAGTGGATTAAGCCTCAAGATCTCCAGTGTAACCAAATTAGGGTTTTGGTCGACCAAGGCCTCCAAATGGAAATTTTCCTCTGGGCATGAGCCAATGCTTCAGAGCACAACCTAAGATGCTCCAAGGGATATCATGAACCGAATCATCAAGTCAATTTTTCTTCAGGGGATGCATTCACCAAAAATCAGGAATTAAGGTTTCTTGACCTAATTCACCCCTAAGTTGACTTTTGAGACAAAATGATGTTAATGTGTGATTGGAATCATCATTCATCAAGTCAATTTTGCCTCAAGACATGATTTGAGGGTCTCTAATAAACTACATTGATCCATTTAAAACAATGGATTGATCTAATAAGCTTGGTACACAAGTTTCAAATTCATCAGAGCCACAATTAGGGTTTCGCGGGAAAAGTCAACTGTGCTTTTGACTTTTGACCCAGGCATACTCCCAAACCTTGGGACATGATTCAATACACCCCATAACACCCATGGAACATGTACATCAAGTTTGATTTAGGTCAAGGACTTGATTTCATAGAGGATCGCACAGTTTGGAATTCATCTGACAAAAAGTCAACTGGGCACAAAAGTCAACTTTGACTTTTTGAGATTTTTCACAATTATGGTTCTTTGACCCTAAAATGATGTTAATGTGTGATTGGAATCATCATTCATCAAGAAAAATCAAGAAAAGTGGGATAACTTGTAAAAGGGGTAACCATAAAAAAACTTAGAAATTTTCTAAGTTATGGAACAAAGTCGCTAGGGTACCAACTTCCAAGGATCATAACCTGAGATCCAAGCAACCATTCGAGCTGATCCAAAGATGGATTTGTAGCTCTCATGGCATACTTTAAAAGTGTCAACTACACCTCATTCCAATTCATCATGGATTTTGAGTTATGGTTGGATCAAAATCACAAAAACATGAAATGTCACTTTTTTCCAACACTTAGTGAAATTTTCACTAAGTCAGAATCTGTTTCACTTTTTCCAAAATGTAGGGGCATTTTTCACTTGGATCCAAAAAGTTTCAAAATAAACTATGATCACACATATGTTGTATCATATGAGAGCTTTCCAAAATAGCCAAGAACCCCATCAACTCAACCTGAGCTAAGAGTTATGACAGTGGCAACATGCCTTGCTGCAGCTATCATAACAAGGCAGATTTGTGCATTTTGCTCGATTTGGGCAATTTGTGAAAATGACAAACAAGTCTATCCAAACTTCTGCAGCAGTTGCCATTCCCTATTCCTTGCAAAACAAACTTGCTCTACTATAAATAGAGCTCATTTGTGATCAGTTTGAGTACACCAAAGCCATCAAACAGATGCTTTCCTCAAAATCACCTTCTCACTTTCAAATTTACCTTCCAAAGCAAGTCACTATCGGGTTTTGAGTTTGAGAGAAATTCCAACCAAACCAATCACACACACCTCATAAACATCATATAGAAGTGATCCAAACACTTAAACAACAACTGTAACACTGATTTCTCAGAATCACCATCCAACTGCTCAAGTTCTTGACAGAGGTGCAGTTGAGGTACCACCTCAAGTTTCAGCTTGTTTCAAACCACTCCAAGCATTCAGACACATCACTTGGCACCTAAGGAAGCTGTACAAATCATTGAAACCAGCCTGCAACACCTCTAACACAAAACACGATCACCAGCTGCAAGAGGTAAGCATGAGCTCTTCTAACTCTATGATCCATGCATTTTTTGCTGCACAATAATTTGCCATATGTCCATAATCATGCATAGAGTGTTTACCCTCAATCAATTGCTTTGTTTGAATCGTGTATGGAATTTCTGAGCCTTCATGCAAATTTTACGGTTCTTGAGGTTTCTCTTTGATTTCTTAATCCATGCTTAAAATAAATGAAATTAAAGACCATAGACATGATCGTGAGGTGAAAACGAGCAGATTGATATGTAGATTGCATGATATCATCAAGTATTTAGTGAGATTGGATAGAAAAGGCAAATCTGCAGAAACAGAGCATGGCGCGTGTTCTTTCCATGTTCTTGGCGCCTTTTTTGAAAATTCAAATATTTGAATTTTGTGATTTTATTTTATTGATTCAAAAATTAATTTCTCTCTGAATTTTAATGAATTTGAGTTGATTCTTTTTTTAATAATTCACAAAAATGTTAAAATATTTTATTTTGCCAAAAATTCCCAAAAATAATATTTATTTCTTATATTTGATATTTTTGCAAAGAATTAATGTTTTATTTGTTTTTAACATTTGAAATATTTTTTCCTTCTTGATTTTCCAAACTTAATTGATTTCCAATCATTTTGTGGATGAAAACATGATTTTTCAAACATTAATCCAAGATCAAAACTTGTTTTTTATACATGTTTGATAATTTTGATCATTTTAATTAAGTTTTTACTTAATTAAAATACATTTTTTGAAATTAATTTAGGGTTCTTATCTTAATCACCCTAAACAAATCATTTTCAAAACACTTTGGGCCTCTAATAGAGTGTAAGACCCAATCCTTCTTTGAAACCAAAGTAGTTGGGCCTCAGTCATTGTATAAGACCCACGGTGTTTTCAAAACCCATGGCGCGATTGTCACCTTTTCCGAATAATTACTGGGTTTCTCCTTGAGCTATAAGACTCGTATTTATACCTTGGGCCTCTAATAGAGTGTAAGACCAAATCCCCTTTTAACCAAAACTATTTTGGGCCTCAGACATTGTATAAGTCCCTCTGCGTTAAAAGAAAAATCTCGGCGTAATCGCCAGATCAAAAAACAAATCAACTGGGCTTTTCCTTGAGCTATAAGACCCATCTTTATACTTTGGGCCTCTAATAGAGTGTAAGACCCAATCCCCTTTTAACCAAAATCATTTTGGGCCTCAGACATTGTATAAGTCCCTCTGCGTTAAAAGAAAAATCTCGGCGCAATAGCTAGTTCAAAAACAAATCAACTGGGCTTCTCCTTGAGCTATAAGACCCATATTTATACCTTGGGCCTCTAATAGAGTGTAAGACCCAACCCTTTTTTGAAACCAAAATGATTTGGGCCTCTAATAGAGTGTAAGACCCATCCCTTTGTACATAAAAACTTTTTGGGCCTTAGTCACTTGTATAAGTCCCTGTACAAATTCAAAATAACAGTGCAATCACTGATAGAACCTTGGGCCTCTCCTTGAGCTGTAAGCCCCAACAATATTTTCAAAGCACTTTCTCCTTTGATTTAGAATGTAATATTGTTATTAAAGCTTTCTTTGTTGAACAACTAACAAAACAGCATGGAAGCTCTACAACCGAGTAAGTATTTACCCGCTTTCTTTATCCGCTTTCATATGTATATAACTGTATTGTGGGGCTGCTTCACTGTAAGTCTTATTTCACATCCTTTATATACTTGTCAAATATCCACAGTGTAATACTAGTATAGTTATTTAGAGTTTTCCCCAGCAACTACGTCTAGCACTAGGTAAAGGCCTGTTGGCCACTCTTAAATACAAACAAAACTAGATCCCCATAGGGTTTCCAGATACAGTCTTCCCTCCTCTTGGGGTTAAACAATATGGAGACGTGAAAGGCAGCATTCTCGGTGAACCCTTTCTCAGACTGTCACCCTTAGAAATTTTCAAAGAAACTCTAACTCCCCAGAGATGATCTTTTCTCTGTGAATGGCATCTTTTGAGTTTCTTCCAAATTCTCGAACTTTCCTGGCTTAATCTATTCTCGGTGAATAGCATGTCTTGAACTTCTCGGGGTTTGGGGACCCACAGGCTTCCTAAAAGCATCCCCACCTCCTCTTGGGCGTTGTACAAGGACCATTCGGCTTCTTACAAGCTCTCATGCCTTCTCTTGGGCTTAGTACAAGGACCCAGAGACCTCTACAGGTATAGGAACAAAACCTAGTTAACAATTTGCTAGAGCTATCTTTCTGAGTCAAGTGTCAGACCAGTTAATGGGTTGACCTTCATCCTTTAACATACCAGCCTTCTCTTGGGCATCATACAAAGAGCATTCACTATCTGAGAATCAATTTCTCAAAACACCAGTAGACTTAGACAATCTCAATACCCTTGGGATTTCCCATTTCCTTAAAGAACAGGAAATAACCCCGATCCTTTGATCAATACCAAAGCACAACCTTACCAATAATCTTTCTCTTTATTAGAACTGATTTTCTCTTTTATCCAACACACTGGACCTGTCACTAAACTGAAACAGTCAGCAGCACAGACAACCTCCTCTTGGGCTTTGTACAAATGATTCTCCGGAGCTAACCTTTTCAGACTCTCTTGTTGAGTCAACACCTTTTTTAGCCTCCATCTCGGGCTTCGTACGAGATATAAAACACTCTCTTGTTGAGTATAAAAGACTCTCTTGTTGAGTCAAACCCTTAGCCTCCATCCCGGGCTTCGTACGAGATATAAATCACTCTCTTATTGAGCATAAAAGACTCTCTTGTTGAGTCAGACTTTTAGCCTCCATCTCGGGCTTCGTACGAGATATAAAACACTCTCTTGTTGAGTATAAAAGACTCTCTCGTTGAGTCAAACTTTTAGCCTCCGTCTTGGGCTTCATACAAGACACCTATAAATCACTCTCTTGTTGAATATAAAAGACTCACTTAGGTGAGTCAATCCCCTTTTAGCCTCTATCTCGGGCTTCGTACGAGACAACAAAACACTCTCTTGTTGAGTATGAAAGAGTCACTTGTTGAGTCAATCACCTTCAGACTCTCTTGTTGAGTCAACCTTTTTAGCCTCTGTCTTGGGCTTTATACAGGACAGATAAAATCACTCTCTTATTGAGTCTGTCACTTGTTAGTACTCTCTTGTTGAGTCAACCCTTTTAGCCTCTATCTCGGGCTTCGTACGAGACAAATAATAAACACCCTCTCGTTGGGTCAATAGCCTCCTCTTAGGCTTTGTATAAAGAAAACCCCGGTTGAGTCAATCAACCTTTTAGCATGAAAGTCATGCCTTGCTGACAGCATACAAACATCAACAACTCCTCTTTAGAGATGACAAATTCTCTCTCAGCCAAAACCCTTTAGCTTCACATCTTGGGCTTTGAACAAGATACAAACCACCCTTTAGCTTCACTTCTTGGGCTTTGAACAAGACACCAAAACAACCTCTTTCCTCCCATAGAATAGGAGGAACTACGATCACTCTGATTTCCATGTTTCGTTAAACGGGAATACGTAGGCATAAGATTGCAAAAATCTTAGCGAGCATACTAATAAAAAAACCATATATCAACCCCAAAAGCACTGAATCCTAACATCTTACCAAAAACCTCGTAAATGATCCAGACATCCGAATCTTAACAAAATAAACCGAAGAAAGGCCCCACATCCACAAAGCATCTGTGACCTAACAGACCGCTGTTCAAACTCAGTATGGAAGCAGGGTTAATTGGAGACATCTATTTCCCTTCCTTAATCAACTCAATAGGATAAAAAATGAATCAAACTGTAGTACCCCAAGTAATCATGACTCAAGACCACAAAAATCGCGCTACAGAAAAATGGCGCCCACCGTGGGGCCAGCCAAAGTAAGATCTAGTCATCGTCGTCCCCATTTTCCACAGAAAAATGGCGCCCACCGTGGGGCCAAGTTCTCTTTCTTACATTTTTCGATGGAAACCTTAAATTCAACAAGATATCACAGAAATGACAACTCTGCTGGGGATTCATCGTCTGTATGGGATCATAAGACTAGAGGTCTAGCATGATTAAGACAAATATATATACTGCTTTTCCTAATTGATATCTGTGTTTATATTTCTGCTAATGGGAATGCGTGTGATGCCGCATGTGGAAAGATGAGTATACACCTAAGATAGGTGATGGCAATGTGGGTAATCTTGCAGGGAGTGAATCCTAGTTAAGAGAACCCGATCGACCATCAAACTCAGTGGAGACTCCCTTTGCAGATACATTGCCTATACGACTTCGGTTGTTGAAAGTAGTGTGGTCGACTGGGTTATCTGAGAAGTTGAGGTTTTTAGTAGGTTGAAACCATTTTGTAGTGCGGAAGCTATCAGAAATAGTTGTCACGCGATACTACCCTCATCTGAGGTCACTCTAGGATACATCAGCTCGCTGGCGATCCGCTTGCTGTTGTTATCCCAAGAGCGGTCAATGATTTTGCGGACAGGTACAAAAAATCACCAGTATAAACCTTTGGGGGGGGTAGAGCCTTGATTTCATGATACTGACCCTTTGACCCCATGTTTTTTCTATGTTTTTGTGTGTTGCATTCATACATTCATTTAAAAAACATTAAAACAAAAAATCTTCTCTTCTAGTCTCTCTTTTTCAAATTAAACTAAGACAATGATTACAAATGTCAGATAAAAAGATTGCGCTAATGGATTTCGGTAGAAGTAAAACTCATAAGTACACCTTCAAGGTTCCAAAACTAGAGGATTTAAGAGGTCTGGAGAGAATGATCACCAACCCTGATGCTTTCAGAGCTAAATACGGAGGGTTGCTGTCCTTGTTAAGGGTCCATGTAATTGAAGGAATCCTGTCCACGCTAATCCAGTTTTACGATCCGGTCTATCACTGTTTCACATTCCTGGATTACGAGCTTCCACCAACACTGGAGGAGTACTCTCACCTGACTGATCTTCACATTACTGATCAAGCTCCATTTTCTGGACTGGATGAAATTCCAAAGGATCAGACCATTGCAAGGGCAATTTATTTTGACGAGTCAGAAGTCAGGACTCACATGACCACTAAGGGTGGAATCCAGGGTTTGCCAGCCCAGTTCTTGACAAAGAAAGCTCTATACTTTGCTAGTATAGGGAACGTGGCCGCTTTCAAGAGTATCTTTGTTTTGCTCACCTACGGGTTATTTCTGTTTCCCAACATTGATAACTTTGTAGATATCAACGCCATTAAGATTTTTCTGATTGGAAACCCTGTACCGACTTTGCTCGCAGATGCTTATTATTCGGTACACTTAAGGAATTTGTATAGCGGATGAATGATCACGTGTTATGTACCCATGCTGTACAAATGGTTCACTTCCCACTTGCCCAAGTCTGCTGCATTTTGGGATCAAAAGAATACTTTACGTTGGTCGCAGAGAATCATGTCTCTTACCAACTCTGACATCGATTGGTACAATAGAATCTATGACAGGATCAGAATCATCGACCATTGTGAAAATTTCCCAAATGTACCCCTTATAGGAACTAAGGGAGGAATCAATTATCATCTAGTTTTAGTTCGTCGTCAATTTGGATACCCGATGAGGCATATCCCACGTAATGCTCATCTGGAAGGTCTTTTCTTCAAGGAAGGAGAAAATGACAGGGCACTAAAGACAGAAATAGTGCATGCCTGGAAACACATTCATAGGAAAGGAAGAGAGTCTCTAGGAAAACTAAACTATGTCTCGGTGAAGCCTTACCTCCACTGGGTACAAACTAGAGCTCTCAAGCTAAGGATGCCTTACCCTCGTCGGGAAGTTCTTCCATTAAGGGACTCTGCCCTTTATTTTATGTCTGAGACAGAAAAACTTCAGGTTACTCTCAGCAAAGTTCAATAGGAGAAGAGTTCTTGGAGGAACAAGTACCGTATTCTCAATGTGGAGTGCAAGATAATACAACAACTGTTAAGAGAAAAGGATGCTCTGATTAAGATTTTAGAGCAACATGCTGTAGAAAATTAGGATGACCAAAGGAATTTACTCGCTCCTTTCATTTGGCAAAGGAATGACAACCCGACAACGGCCGAAGAGCCCCGGTCAAAGAAAAGGAAAGTACCAGAACCAGCACCTGAGCTCTCCTCAGAGAGGACTCAGGATCCATTAGCTTAGATATCCTTTCGCAACACTATGTAAATTACTGTATTTCCATTTCCGCAATCCTTTGAATTCAATAAAATGGGGTTTCCCCACTGTTTGATATTTGCAATCCAATTGTCGAAGTTTACTTTGAATAAACAAAAAAATGTACAATTAATATAATCATTGCATTCATCATTCTCACATAACGCACTCTTCTTCCCTGCGAATCTTACGTTTGTGTCTCGATTCTAGAGTCAAACTGTCTCATTCATACAATACTCGGGCCAATCGTCAGAAAAAGACAGATGATCTCGAGGAAGAGAACAAAGAGTTGAGAGAAGAGATCGACACTCTAAAAGAGGATCTGAGAAAGCTTCATAATGACATGTAAGCTCTAGCAGAAGCTCAGATGCAACAACAAAGGACTGTGATCTCAGAAATCGCATCAACGCCCATAGTGGAGAAGTATGATCCTAGGTACAAAATGCCGAAAGATCATCCCTGGGGCATGCCTGTTAACTATATCCCATAAAGATATATCCCGCTGATCACTGAGGATCTGGAAACTTTAGCAGGAGCCGCTGGGCCTGAAGGTTACAAACTTTGGGAAAGCGAAGATGCCAGGGGCATGACAGTAACTCATAAAGGTTACAAACTTCGGGAGGCACCGAGAGTCTCGGCCATAATGACTATACCACCGCCCGTGGTACACACTGTCCCGGAAGGACAGATTTCCCAGATACCTTCTGGTGGAAACGAAAGGATGTTCGACAGAATGAATGAGTTCCAGGAACAATTCTTGGAAATGCAGAAAGAACTGCAAGCCCTTCGCGGTCAGGATTTATTTGGAAAGGACGCCGCAGACCTTTGTTTGGTCCCTAATGTGAAAGTCCCGCACAAATTCTAGGTGCCCGATTTTGAAAAGTACAAGGGTAACTCTTGCCCTCAGAGCCATTTGATGATGTACACCCGACGAATGTCAGTTCAGACAAAGTACCAGAAGCTGCTGATCCACTATTTTTAGGATAGTTTAATCGGTGCCGCATTAAAATGGTTCATGGGTTTAAACCGCTCTAAGATTGCCACTTTCAGAGATCTTGGCACTGCCTTCGTTCAACAATATAAATACAATTTGGGCATGGCACCGGACAGAGATCAACTCCGATCGATGTCACAAAATGACAAGGAAACCTTTAAGGAGTACGCTCAGAGATGGCGTGAAATTGACGCTCAGATTTGTCCACCTCTTGAGGAAAAAGAGATGACAAAGATCTTCTTGAAAACCTTAAGCTCATTTTACTACGACAGAATGGTCGCCAGTGTGCCCAGTGACTTCACCGAGATGGTGGGCATGGGATTTCGTCTTGAGGAAGTAGTCCGGTAAGGACATTTAGTTAAAGACGCTGGATCATCAAGTAATAAAAAATGATACGGTAGTGCTCTCCCTAAGAAAAAAGAGCAGGATATTGGGAATATCTCTCTCGGAAAGCAAAGGCGACGATATCAACTAGTAGCAGCCGTGACTCCTGCTATCAATCCCGCGCCTGTTCCTACATATCAACCTCAGGTTGCTCAGAGCCATCCTAATCAACAACAATTTCAGCAAAGGACACAACAGCCTCTTCAGCCGGCTCGTCCTCCATATAACAACAACTGTACAACACGACCACATGGGTTCAACCCTATACCGGTGTTGTACACAGAACTGTTTCTGTTATTACTGGTCAAGGGGCACGTCCAAACCAGGTCTCCTCTTACAGTACCAGAAAATTTGCCTTTTTGGTTCAAAGCGGATTAGACTTGCCCTTATCATCAATGAGGACCAGGGCATAACATAGAAAACTATCTCAGTTTCAAATCCGATGTGCAAAAGCTTGTTAGGAGCGGGGTCTTATCTTTCAAAGATATGAATCCTAATGTTCTCACGAACCCGCTGCCTCAACACGAGAAGGCCGCAGTTAATTTGATAGAAGGAGAATCCAATAACAACTATCTAATTCATGATGTACTCTTATTAAGGGCCAACTTGGTCAAGATGCATTGTAGACAGAGCGGATACGACCATGTGCCACCTCATAATTATCACCAGTGTGATATCTGCTCTAAAAGCAATTAGGGATGTTCTGTGGTGCAAGCAGCTCTATAGGAACAGTTGGATCTCGGAAGGATCTACGAGCATCGAGTTCGTGGAGTTAACATGACTTATACGAGTTCCAACATCATTCAGAACCACGACATCCGTGCAATGAATGTCAACTTAGTGGTAATGCACTCAAGGCAAAGCCAGTATCATAATCTGCCGTGGCACGATTACAATTCTGTCTGACTTGCTCGGTAAACAAACAGGGATGCTCTTTTGTACAAGAGGCCTTCCAGCGTCAGATGAATCTTGGGTGGATCCAGGACTACCATGATAGAAATCCTTATCAGATTAACATCGTTCGAATCTTCGATATTCGTTTGATGAATACCAGCTTGGTGGAGTTACACGCCAAGCAAGTCCAACTCGGTTTTCTCACTTCGCATGATTATCTGAGCTGTAAAATATGTTGTGAGAGTAACCAAGGGTGCGCTCTCATTCAAAGAAATTTGCAACACTTGTTAAACCACTGGTGGCTTCCAATCTATATGGATGAAGACACGCAACAAATCAGTGTGGTTGATGGGAACCCTACTCGGCATCAAAGTCAGGATGTCTGATCTGCGGAAGCAGATCTAGTGAGGTTACACTACATTCAAAGCGGACGTGGCCAGGTGCCACCACATAATTACGAGCACTGTAGAGTTTGCTCGGAGAATAATCAAGGATGTTACCTCGTGCGAGCAGCCCTTCAGAGTCAGTTGGAACGCAAAGAAATCCAACAATATTCGGCTTCGGGGTCTATCAGCTGGACGCCCAACTATTTCACTGATCAGATTAAAGATGTGGTTGTAATCTCTGATCATGAAAGGACCAAGGATGTTTGTACCATCATCCCCCTACTTGACGAATCGAAGGTTCTTAACCAGGAATTAATTGAAGTTACTTACGACAGTCAGAAAAATCAGAAGGCTCCCGTAGGCATCTATCTGCCGGGACCACTACCGTATGAATCAACTAAGGCTATCCCTTACAAATACGGTGCAACAACAGTTGAGAATGGAAAGGAAATTCCATTACCCTCCGTCGTGAATATTGCAGACATCAGTTGAGTAACACGGAGCGGTAGAATCTTCAACAGAGGAGTTGGAGAACCCAGCAGAAAAAAGGAACCTCAAACAGAAGTTCCTAGTCCACCAGCCGGTCAATCCAGTAATCCCGACCTTTCAAAGAACGATGATGAGATGCTGAAGCTCATCCAAAGGAGTGAATACAACATTGTTGATCAGCTGTTACAAACTCCTTAAAAAATTTCAGTGCTATCACTTTTACTCAGTTTTGAAGCTTACAGAGAGGCTCTACAGAAAGTCTTAGAGCAGGCCTTTGTGGAACAGGATGTGTCAATACAACAGTTCGATAGCATCGTCTCTAACATCACTTCCTGCAACAACTTGGGGTATGAGGAATTGCCAGATGAAGGCAAAAGTCACAACATGGCGCTAAATATCACAGTCAACTTCCAGCACGATGCTTTAGCCAGCGTACTGGTAGATACCGGATCGACTCTCAACGTTATGCCAAAGTCCACTCTGATGCAACTATCATTTAAAGGACCTCCGATGAGAGGCAGTGAGGTCGTCGTCAAAGCATTTGATGGGTCTAGAAAAACAGTTATTGGCGAAGTTGACCTTCCCATAACTATCGGTCCTCACACTTTCCTAGTCACTTTCCAGGTCACGGACATCCGGGCAACATACAGTTGCTTAATAGGAAGACCTTGGATACACCAGGCTGGGGCAGTAACTTCGACACTTCACCAGAAACTGAAGTTTGTCAAGAACGACCAACTCATCACGGTCTATGGAGAGCAAGCCTTGATCGTGAGTAACCTTTCATTATCCACTTGTGTAGAACTCGAGGAGGTTGTTGGAACTTAGTTCCAAGCGCTTTCGGTGAGCAATGAGGATCAACTAGAAAAAGGGACATCAATATCCTCGTACAAAGATGCTCTCAAAGTAATCGAGAGTGATAGCACAAAAGGATGGGGACAGCTTGTCATTCCTACTAATAACAAAGTGAAGAAAGGTCTTGGCTTTTCTTTAACCTGTACCTAGACTGCTTCTAACAATGAAAGTCTCCATCCCATTCAGAACTTCTTCCATAGTGGAGGTTTCCTTCACCCAGTGTCTCAAGAAGTGCATACCATCAACAAGGGAGATCCCTCCGACATGGAGGAAGAATGGAAGTCCTATCTTAACAAGGACGATTATATGTCTCAGGAAGAGGTGCCTACGCCATTTTGCTATCCCGCACAAGGTCCGAGATTTATACCACGGTCAGATGTCGAAATGATATACAGAGATTGTGATCCGGAAGGATGTCGTGCTCCACCAAACTCATTGGAGGAGGACACTCCGATGAAGTACAACTTTGACCACGACTATTATGGCTCGATGGATGGCCTGCCTATCTGGAAGCCGTACCCAGGATACTTAGTCCAAGAAAATCAGCCGAACAATGAAAATCAGCTGAGCATCATTGAAAAGAATACTTACATCCCCACCATGTCATGGGATCAACACTCAGGTCATTCAGAAAGTATCCAGCACGACGATGAATTTGCAAAATTTGCAGGACTAGAATTCATTAACTATGCTTTTCCCGAGGTCAACGTCATTGAAAGAGATGACTCCTCCAGTTGCAAAGAGGTGTGGGACACCCTTGGACAACCAAGTGGAAAATTCGACTTCATGGTCAAGTACACCGCTCCGGAAAGCTCTCGCATCAGGCCCGAAGACATTCAGCCAACTGGGTGGGGAGATCCACCTGGGAGCACAAATACTATGCAAAATACAACTGAGGAATCCTCCTATGACAACTCTGCCTGGGAGACAGATTCCAATGATCCTGCTCCACCAGAAATCAGCGTTATTTTTGAAGACAAATCAGGGAAGGTACCAGACTTTGTGATTCACCGAGGAGTTCGCCGCCAATGGGTTGCTGTTGATGTTTCGAAGATTGTTCATTGGTCTAAGTAATTGTCGTCTTAACCTTTCACCCTGCCCAGGTGAAACGGGTGTTTTGATATGGCTCGCTTTCTGTAAATATCCCTCTTCGCTTCGCCCAAAGCGACAGAGTTTTGTTTTATAGGGCTGTAGTTTCAAGAATCGACAAAATCATAAATAAAATAATGTCGTTCTGTAATTTCCGCATTATTTGCTGTTTTCTCTTTTCTTTTTTCAGAAAATGGTAATCCTAAAAAATAATACAAATAATAAAAACAAGCAGTTATCAAAAAATACACTGCACACACTCTTGCATTTTCTCTATCTCTTCTAAACACAAATCAACACGTAATGCAGATTGCTTGTTTTAAACCCCATTGAAATGTACGATCCGTTGCCTTCTCCCAACTTTGAATTCACGATATTTGAGGCTGAAGAAGAAGATGACGACGAAATTCCAGAAGAGATCTCCCGATTACTCAGACAAGAGGAAAGGTCCATTAAGCCTCACAACGAGCCATTAGAAACGGTCAACTTAGGCTCAGAGGAAGAGAGAAAAGAAGTCAAGATTGGGGCACTGCTCAGTTCAACTGTCAAAGAAAGTTTGACAAGGCTTCTCAAAGAATTTCCCGATGTATTCGCTTGGTCCTATCAGGATATGCCAGGGTTGGATACCAGCATCGTGGAACATCATCTACCGTTGAGGTCAGAATGTCTGTCAGTAAAACAGAGGTTGAGACGGACTCATCCAGACATGGCCATCAAAATCAAAGAGGAAGTACAGAAGCAGATTGACGCGGGTTTCCTCGCCACATCAGAATATCCACAATGGTTAGCCAACATAGTACCAGTCCGAAAAAGGACGGAAATTTCAGAATGTGTGTAGACTACAGGGATCTAAACAAAGCCAGTCCGAAGGATGACTTTCCCTTACCGTACATTGACATGCTGGTAGACAGTACATCAGAGTTCAAAGTCTTCTCCTTCATGGATGGATTCTCGGGCTATAATCAGATAAAAATGGCACCGAAAGACATGGAGAAGACTTCCTTCATCACCCCATGGGGTACTTTTTGTTACAAGGTAATGTCTTTTCGGTTTAAAGAACGACGGGGCAACCTATCAAAGGGTCATGACTACTCTGTTCCATGACATGATACACAAGGAAATTGAGGTATATGTCGATGGCATGATTGCCAAATCTAGAACAGAGGAGGAGCATGTGACCCACCTGTCAAAGCTATTCGAGGGGCTGAGAAAGGACAAACTCTGCTTGAATCCCAACAAATGCACCTTCGGTGTCCGTTCTGGGAAACTCTTAGGGTTCATCGTCAGCTAGAAAGGAATTGAAGTTGATCCTGACAAAGTCAAGGCCATTCAAGAAATGCCTTCTCCAAAGACTGAAAAACAAGTCAGAGGATTCTTGGGACGTCTGAACTACATTTCCAGATTTATATTCCTCATGACCACGACATGTGCGCCGATTTTCAAATTACTCAAAAAGAATCAGGACTGTGTTTGGGCAAAGGACTGCCAAACCGCCTTCGACAGTATTAAGGAATACCTGTTGAACCCATCGATTCTATCACCTCCAGTGGAAGAAAGACCACTGATTATCTACTTAACAGTCTTGGAAGACTCCATGCGTTGTGTACTTGGCCAACAAGACGAAACCAAAAGGAAAGAGTCTGGCATTTACTATTTGAGCAAGAAATTCACTGACTGCGAGACTCGGTACACTATGCTTGAGAAAACTTGTTGTGCTCTGGCTTGGGAAGCCAAATGTCTCCGCCAATATATGATTCGTCACACTACTTGGTTAATCTCCAAAATGCATCCAATCAAGTTCGTCTTTGAAAAGCCTGCTCTCACAGGAAGGATTGCCCGTTGGCAGATGTTGTTACCAGAATACGACATCGAGTACCATGCTCAGAAAGCCGTTAAAGGAAATGTTTTAGCCGATCATTTGGCTCATCAACCGATTGATGATCAAGAATCAGTCAGGTTTGACTTCCCAGATGAAGATGTCATGTATTTGAAAATGAAATATTGCGATGAACCGCTACCCAGGGAGGGGCCAGAACCAGGTTCCCAATGGGGACTAATCTTTGACGGAGCCGTCAATCATCATGGAAATGGAATTGGTCCAATCATCATAACACCTCAGGGTACCTACATTCCTTTCACCGCCCGACTGAAATTCAAGTATACAAACAACGAGGCCGGATACGAAGCTTGTATCATGGGTCTCGAAGAAGCGATCGACTTAAGGATCAAGAACTTGGATGTATATGGCGACTCAGTCCTGGTTATCAATCACATCAAAGAATATTGGAACACATACCAATCAGGATTGATTCCTTACAAAGATTACGTAAGAAGGTTGTTACCCTTCTTCAACAGAGTCGAGTTTCATCATATCCCTCGTGAAGAGAATCACATGGCTGATGCATTAGCCACTTTCTCTTCCATGATCAGTGTAGGTCAATGGAATGACTTACCTAAGATCGACATAATGCGCCTGGAACGGCTTGCTTACATCTTCACAATCGAGGCAATCATAGACGATAAACCTTGGTATCACGATATCAAGTGTTTCCTTCAGAAACAAGAGTACCCTCCTGGGGCATCCAAAAAGGACCGAAAGACTCTCAGAAGATTGCTGGAAGCTTCTTCCTGAGCAGAGATACACTTTATAAGAGAAACTTTAACATGGTTTTGCTCCGATGCGTAGAAAAACCAGAAGCAAACATGCTGATAAAAGAAATTCATGAAGGATCCTTTGGCACTCATGCCAATGGACACACAATGGCGAGAAAAATTCTAAGAGCCGGGTACTATTGGTTGACCATGGAATCCGATTGCTGCAAGTACATGAGAACGTGTCACAAGTGTCAGATATACGCTGACAAAATCCATGTACCGCCAGCGCATCTCAAAGTTCTTTCTTCCCCGTGGCCTTTTTCCATATGGGGAATCGACATGATTGGCATGATTGAACCCAGAGCTTCAAACGGACATCGGTTCATTCTAGTAGCCATTGACTACTTCACCAAGTGGGTCGAAGCAGCGTCATACGCCAATGTAACTCGACAAGTGGTGGTCCGATTTATCAAAAACAATCTCATCTGCCGTTATGGTGTTCCAAGCTGGATCATTACTGATAATGGATCCAACTTGAACAATAAGATGATGAAAGAGTTGTGCGCTGAGTTCAAGATCGAACACCATAACCCATCTCCCTACCGACCTAAGATGAACGGAGCGGTAGAAGCGGCTAACAAGAACATCAAGAAGATTGTTCAAAAGATGGTTGTAACCTACAAAGACTAGCATGAAATGCTACCCTTTGCTCTTCACGGGTATCACACGTCTGTCTGCACCTCAACAGGGCAACCCCTTTCTCTCTAGTATATGGCATGGAGGCAGGGCTCCCCATAGAAGTAGAGATCCCATCAATCCGAGTATTGATGAAAGCTAAGCTAATAGAGGCTGAATGGTGTCAAAGTCTTCACGACGAACTAAATCTGATCGAAGAGAAGCGAATGACGGCTCTATGTCATGGTCAGTTGTATTAACAAAGGATGAAGAAGGCGTTTGACAAAAAGGTCCGACCTCGCGTCTTCAGGAAAGGAGACCTCGTGCTCAAGAAGATACAATCATTTCTCACTGATTCCCGGGGCAAATGGACCCCGAACTATGACGGCCCCTATGTGGTCAAGAAAGCTTTCTCAGGCAGCGCCTTGAGACTCGCAACCATGGATGGAGTGGAGTTTACCTACCCCACGAATGTTGACGTAGTCAAGAAATACTTCTCCTAAATAAAAAAAACGTCTCGGTGGATTGAAAACCCGAAAGGGCGGTCCAGGAAAAATTAGAGACATAATAAAAAATCATCCCGGTGGATTGGAAATCTCAAAGTACAATCCAGGTAAAAGTTAGGGATTCATGGAAAGTAACTACATCTGACACAGGTAAATCCTCAGCAGCAGTTACACCATTCGGGAAAACTCCAGTCACGGTCATCTTCGACGGAAGCTCAGGATGTCCAGAATTCAAAGTTGGTAGAAGGATAACGGACGTTATGTTTTAATGAAGCCCTTTTCCCTTAAATTACCATTTTCTAAACTTTGTAAATACTCTATGGAATCACGTGCTTGGCTGATTTCCATCCTATCAATAAAATTTGAGCCCTTGTGCTTTTGCTTATAATTCTTGTTTGTTTTAGCTTTACAGAACGACATTTTAACATGATTACTGATTCTTGAAATAAAACAAAAATGAATTTACTTGTCAAACTTTTTCTGCTTTTAAAATAAAGATGGCAATTTCTTTTGATTGTTGAACATCGAAAGAACATCGATCACTTCTCCAGAAGTAATCGAACCTCAAAGTGCATAATCAAAGTACTCCTTCTAAACTAGTGCACCTGAATAAAGGATCAACTGTGTCTGATGTGAATGTTCCATCTGACATCTCCGGCAGAGTTCTTACCTCCTAAGCCCTACCAACGTAGCTCCCAACAGGGACTATCTCTCCTAAGCAAGGCATAATTGCTATCGTGAACCCGTGATACTTTTTATCTCCCGCTGTGGCCGAGTATCTAGTCGTGTTCATCCAGGAGTCTGTATATCGCGTCAGTTTTGTCAGCATATACATATATACATCATGCATTATTGATTTACATTCATAGTCATATTGCATCACTATCACTCTAGTCGGTCTTGTTCCCTAGTGATAAGCGTCTTCTCAATCGAGTCGTCAGTTCTTTCCTCCTCGGGAAAGGGGGCGTCTGAACAATCTCTCCTCCAGTTTATTTTTGGATTGGAGACGGTCCCTTGACCACTTTGATAACTTGAACCTCTGAAAAGCCAGAGACCTTCAACAAATATCACTCTTCGCCATCGGAGATGATATCTTCGCTTTCCCAGATTACAGAAAATCCCCAGAGAAAGCCTCTTAATCAAAGATTCGGCAATACAGCAGTTTTTCTCTGAAAATTTCGCTGACGAAAAGGTCATCGGCACCTCAAAATTGGATCACATCATATGGTATTTTTCCGAGAAGATCCCGAGAAAAGTATAATGTAATATCCCCAAGCAGAAAATAGTCTTTCAAGAGACTCATTTTTCCCAGTAGAATCCATAAATGGCGTCTCCGAACAGAGAAGTTTGCGTGCCTCTACAACTCAGATGAATGGGTTTTCCCAGCAACTCTGACGTCAAAACTTTTTTCCATTAAATGACATCTCCCCAGGAAAATTCGGCGAGAAGTTTGAAGAAAATCGCTACGAACAGCGTCCCTTGTCAAGAAGGTTTATTGACAAAAGAAACTAAGACCAGTTCCTTGGTAGGAAACCAGGATCGAGGGGAAGTTTATTTCGGAAACTGAGACAAGTTCATTGGTAGGAAACCAGGATCGAGGGGAAGTTTATTTCAATAACTAAGACCAGTTCCTTGGTAGGAAACCAGGATCGCAGGGAAGTTCATTTCAGAAACTAAGACCAGTTCCTTGGTAGGAAACCAGGATCGAGGGGAAGTTTTCACCTTTTTCTAAGCATCATCGCTTAGCAAAAGAAGATGAATGCATAAACTACCATTCCTAACCACCATCAAAATTTCGGGTATTCCGATATTTAATCCTCTTGCACCCCGAATGCACGAATACCATCGCCATTCACACCTTCGGGTCCAAGAAGATTAAATAGGGGCATCTGTCATACCCCAAATTTTGACCACTAAGATTCCCATCATTGTGCAAATCATCATCACAATATGGATGAACCATCATACCTCATTAGTCTTCCCAAAGATGGGTGAGCATCCACTACAATCAAACTTAGGGTTTCAAGCCCTCTCAGAGCTCTTAGACAAAGGATCAATCAAGAAATGACATGATCTTCAACTTGTCTAACCTCTTAAATACCTATAAAGGATCAAGAGGACTCCCACCTCAAGAATCAAGCACAATGTTGCAGCATTCCAAGTGGATTAAGCCTCAAGATCGCTAGTGTCACCAAATTAGGGTTTTGGTCGACCAAGGCCTCCAGATGGAAATTTTCCTCCGGGCATGAGCCAATGATTCAGAGAACAACCTAAGATGCTCCCAGGGATATCATGAACCCAATCATCAAGTCAATTTTGCCTCAGGGGATACATTCACCAAAAATCAGGTATTAGGGTTTCTTGACCTAATTCACCCCTAAGTTGACTTTTGGGACAAAACAGGAGCCAAGATCTCAAGACATGATTTGAGAGTCTCTAATACACTACATTGATCCATTTGCAATAATGAATATATCTAAGAAGCTTGGTACACAAGTTTCAAATTCATCAGAGCCACAATTAGGGTTTCGCGGGAAAAGTCAACTGTGCTTTTGACTTTTAACCCATGCATGCTCCCAAACCTCGGGACATGATTCAATACACCCTATAACACCCATGGAACATGTCCATCAAGTTTGATTTAGGTCAAGGACTTGATTTCGTAGAGGATTGCACAGTTTGGAATTCATCTGACAAAAAGTCAACTGTGCACAAAAGTCAACTTTGACTTTTTGGGATTTTTCACAATTATGGTTCTTTGACCCTAAAATGATGTTAATGTGTGATTAGAATCATCATTCATCAAGAAAAATCAAGAAAATTGGGATAACTTGTAAAAGGGGTAACCATAAAAAACTTAGAAATTTTCTAAGTTATGGAACAAAGTGGCTAGGGTACCAACTTCCAAGGATCATAACTTGAGATCCAAGCAACCATTTGGGCTGATCCAAAGATGGATTTATAGCTCTCATGGCATACTTTAAAAGTGTCAACTACACCTCATTCCAATTCATCATGGATTTTGAGTTATGGTTGGATCAAAATCACAAAAACATGAAATGTCACTTTTTTCCAACAATTAGTGAAATTTTCACTAAGTCAGAATCTGTTTCACTTTTTCCAAAATGTAGGGGCATTTTTCACTTGGATCCAGAAAATTTTAAAACAAACTATGATCACACATATGTTGTATCATATGAGAGCTTTCCAAAATGGCCAAGAACCCCATCAAACTCAACCTGAGCTAAGAGTTATGACAGTGGCAACATGCCTTGCTGCAACTGTCATAACAAGGCAGATTTGTGCATTTTGCTCGATTTGGGCAATTTGTGAAAATGACAAACAAGTCTATCTATCTGAACACCTCAGGGGGAGACCAAGGAGGGACAAACACTGATCCATCAGCCTCCCAAGTCCTTGGAACCAAAAGTAGCATGCCAAACCTAGAAATGCCTAAAAGAGGGACAAGACTCCAATTTTGGTTTGGAGCATTTAATGGATGCACCAAGGTGGCATGGACTGAGCCCTTTCCAACTGAATTCAGTTAAGACTTATCCAAGAACTAGGGAACCAGCAACCTGTGCTCTAACCTCTAGCCATTGACTAGAGGAGACTTGGACTCCTATTGATCAACATTTGCCAAACTTCTGTAGCAGTTGCCATTCCCTATTCCTTGCAAAACAAAGTTGCTCTACTATAAATAGAGCTCATTTGTGATCAGTTTGAGTACACCAAAGCCATCAAATAGATGCTTTCCTCAAAATCACCTTCCTACTTCCAAATTTGCCTTCCAAAGCAAGTCACTATCGGGTTTTGAGTTTGAGAGCAATTCCAACCAAACCAATCACACACACACACACCTCATAAACATCATATAGAAGTGATCCAAACAGTTAAACAACAACTGTAACACTGATTTCTCAGAATCACCATCCAACTGCTCAAGTTCTTGACAGAGGTGCAGTTGAGGTACCACCTCAAGTTTCATCTTGTTTCAAACCACTCCAAGCATTCAGACACATCACTTGGCACCTAAGGAAGCTGTGCAAATCATTGGAACCGGCCTAAAACACCTCTAACAAAAAACACGATCACCGGCTGCAAGAGGTAAGCATGAGCTCTTCTAACACTATGATCCATGCATTTTTTGATGCACAATAATTTGGCCATATGTCCATAATCATGCATAAAGTGTTTACCCTCAATCAATTACTTTGTTTGAATCGTGTATGGAATTTCTGAGCCTTCATGCAAAATTTAGGGTTCTTGAGGTTCTCTTTGATTTCTTATTCCATGCTTAAAATAAATGAAATTAAAGACCATAGACATGATCGTGAGGTGAAAACGAGCAGATTGATATGTAGATTGCATGATATCATCAAGTATTCAGTGAGAATGGATAAAAAATGCAAATATGCAGAAATAGAGGGTGGCGCGTGTTCTTGCCATGTTCTTGGCGCCTTTTTTGAAAATTCAAATATTTGAATTTTGTGATTTTATTTAATTGATTCAAAAATTAATTTCTCTCTGAATTTTAATGATTTTGAGTTGATTCTTTTTTTAATAATTCACAAAAAATGTTAAAATATTTTATTTTACCAAAAATTCCCAAAAATATTATTTATTTCTTATATTTGATATTTTTGCAAAGAATTAATGTTTTATTTGTTTTTAACATTTGAAATATTTGTTCCTTCTTGATTTTCCAAACTTAATTGATTTCCAATCATTTTGTGGATGAAAACACAATTTTTCAAATATTAATCCAAGATCACAACTTGTTTTTTATACATGTTTGATAATTTTGATCATTTTAATTAAGTTTTTACTTAATTAAAATATATTTTTTGAAATTAATTTAGGGTTTTGATCTTAATCACCCTAAATATATCATTTTCAAAACACTTTGGGCCTCTAATAGAGTGTAAGACCCAATCCTTCTTTGAAACCAAAGTAGTTGGGCCTCATTCATTGTATAAGACCCACGGTGTTTTCAAAACCCACGGCGCGATCGTCGCCTTTTTCGAATAATCACTGGGCTTCTCCTTGAGCTATAAGACCCATCTTTATACCTTGGGCCTCTAATAGAGTGTAAGACCCAATCCCCTTTTAATAAAAACCATTTTGGGCCTCAGACATTGTATAAGTCCCTCTGCGTTAAAAGAAAAATCTCGGCGCAATCGCCAGTTAAAAAAACAAATCAACTGGGCTTCTCCTTGAGCTATAAGACCCATCTTTTTACTTTGGGCCTCTAATAGAGTGTAAGACCCAATCCACTTTTAACCAAAACCATTTTGGGCCTCAAACATTGTATAAGTCCCTCTGCGTTAAAAGAAAGATCTCGGTGCAATCGTCAGTTCAAAAAACAAATCAAATGGGCTTCTCCTTGAGCTATAAGACCCATCTTTATACTTTGGGCCTCTAATAGAGTGTAAGACCCAATCCCCTTTTAACCAAAACCATTTTGGGCCTCATACATTGTATAAGTCCCTCTGCGTTAAAAGAAAAATCTCGGCGCAATCGCCAGTTCAAAAACAAATCAAATGGGCTTCTCCTTGAGCTATAAGACCCATCTTTATACCTTGGGCCTCTAATAGAGTGTAAGACCCAACCCTTGTTGAAACTAAAATGATTTTGGCCTCTAATAGAGTATAAGACCCATCCCTTTGTACAGGAAACCTTTTTGGGCCTCAGTCACTTATATAAGTCCCTGTACAAATTCAAAACAACAGTGCAATCACTGATAGAACCTTTGGCCTCTCCTTGAGCTGTAAGCCCCAACAATCTTTTCCAAGCACTTTCTCCTTTGATTTAGAATGTAATATTGTTATCAAAGCTTTCTTTATTGAACTACTAACAAAACAGCATGGAAGCTCTACAACCGAGTAAGTATTTACCCGCTTTCTTTATCCGCTTCCATATGTATATAACTGTATTGTGGGGCTGCTTCACTGTAAGTCTTCTTTCAAATCCTTTATATACTTGTCAAATATCCACTGTGTCATACTAGTATAGTTATTTAGAGTTTTCCCCGGCAACTACGTCAAGCATTAGGTAAAGCCCTGTTGGTCACTCTTAAATACAAACAAAACTAGATCCCCGTAGGATTTCCAGATACAGTCTTCCCTCCTCTTGGGGTTAAACAATATGGAGACGTGAAAGGCAGCATTCTCAGTGAACCCTTTCTCAGACTGTCACCCTTAGAAATTGTCAAAGAAACTCTAACTCCCCAGAGCTGATCTTTTCTCCGTGAATGGCATCTCTTGAGTTTCTTCAAAATTCTCGGACTTTCTTGGCTTGATCTATTCTCGGTGAATAGCATGTCTTTAACTTCTCCGGGTTTGGGGACCCACAGGCTTCCTAAAAGCATCCCCGCCTCCTCTTGGGCGTTGTATAAGGACCCTTCGGCTTCTTACAAGCTCTCATGCCTTCTCTTGGGCTTAGTACAAGGACCCAGAGACCTCTACAGGTATAGGAACAGAACCTAGTCATCAATTTGCTAGAGCTGTCTTTCAGAGTCAAGTGTCAGACCAGTAAATCGGTTGACCTTCATCCCTTTACATACCAGCCTTCTCTTGTGCATCTTACAAAGAGCATTCACTATCTGAGAATCGATTTCTCAAAACACCAATAGACTTGGACAGTCTCAATACCCTTGGGATTTCCCATTTCCTTAAAGAATAGGAAATAACCCTGATCCTCTGATCAATACCAAAGCACAACCTTACCAATAATCTTTCTCTTTATAAGAACTGATTTTCTCTTTTATCCAACACACTTGACCTGTCACTAAACTGAATCAGTCACCAACACAGACAACCTCCTCTTGGGCTTTGTACAAATGATTCTCTCCAATGGAGCTAACCTTTTCAGACTCTCTTGTTGAGTCAACGCCTTTTTTAGCCTCCATCTCGGGCTTCGTACGAGATATAAAACACTCTCTTGTTGAGTATAAAAGACTCTCTTGTTGAGTCAAACCCTTAGCCTCCATCCTGGGCTTCGTACGAGATATAAATCACTATCTTGTTGAGTATAAAAGACTCTCTTGTTGAGTCAGACTTTTAGTCTCTATCTCGGGCTTCGTACGAGATATAAAACACTCTCTTGTTGAGTATAAAAGACTCTCTCGTTGAGTCAAAATTTTAGCCTCCGTCTTGGGCTTCATACAAGACACCTATAAATCACTCTCTTGTTGAGTATAAAAGACTCACTTAGGTGAGTCAATCCCCTTTTAGCCTCTATCTCAGGCTTCGTACGAGACAACAAAACACTCTCTTGTTGAGTATGAAAGACTCTCTTGTTGAGTCAATCACCTTCAGACTCTCTTGTTGAGTCAACCTTTTTAGCCTCCGTCTTGGGCTTTATACAGGACAGATAAAAGCACTATCTTGTTGAGTTCGTCACTTGTTAGTACTCTCTTGTTGAGTCAACCTTTTTAGCCTCTATCTCGGGCTTCGTACGAGACAAATAATAAACACCCTCTCGTTGGGTCAATAGCCTCCTCTTAGGCTTTGTATAAAGAAAACCCCGGTTGAGTCAATCAACCTTTTAGCATCAAAGTCATGCCTTGCTCACAGCATACAAACATCAACAACTCCTCTTTAGAGATGACAAATTCTCTCTCAGCCAAAACCCTTTAGCTTCACATCTTGGGCTTTGAACAAGATACAAACCACCCTTTAGCTTTACTTCTTGGGCTTTGAACAAGACACCAAAACAACCTCTTTCCTCCCATTGAACTACGATCACTCTGATTTCCCTGTTTCGTTAAATGGGAATACGTAGACATAAGATTGCAAAAATCTTAGCGAGCATACTAATCAAAAAACCATATATCAACCCCAAAAGCACCGAATCCTAACATCTTACCAAAAACCTCGCAAATGATCTAGCCATCCGAATCTTAACAAAATAAACCGAAGAAAGGCCCCACATCCATAAAGCATCTGTGACCTAACTGACCGCTGTTCAAACTCAGTATGCAAGTAGGGTTAATTGGAGACATCTTGAAATTCTGGCCTATATATATATATCAGATGTCCTATCGAGATTTCGTGACACTGATATATAACAACAGTGAACAAGTTCAAAATAAAAGTGTGCATAAAATGTAAAGAACACCAGGAATTGTTAACCCAGTTCGGATCTAACTATCCTACATCTGGGGGCTACCAAGCCAGGGATGAAATCAATATTCGATAGTATCAATTCACTGATAACCACACTCGGTTCAATCAGCTCACTTAATCACTACCCTTCCTATGACTTCTACCTAAGACTCCCCTAGGTATGAGGCCCTCCTCAAATCCCTCTTCAATCACAACCCGTGACTGGTTCCTTACAAGATAAGTAACAATGGTCGAAACACAAATTCTCAATACTTCACAGCTTATGAGAATTAACACTCAGCTACTCAATGCTTAAAAGCTTATGAGCAACCTTACACAACTTACACTACAGTCCTTGTACTGTTATCATAAGATACCAGTTAGGCTCACAAAACACAAGCACACAACCCTAAAAATACATGTAAGTTCGACACCTAAAACTAGGTTTACATCAGTCTATTTATAGCTTGAAATCTGGACTGAATTGGGCTTCAAAAACGCAGCAATTAGGCTGCTCACAAATCTGCAAAATTAACTCCAATAAAATAGGTCTTCAATCCAAAGTTTCCTATTATGTCTCCATAATTAGAAACAGCAGCAAATCCGAAAACCAACAAGTAACCCAAATCCAAAAATGCTTTGGATGCCACATAGGATAACCAAATATTCACAGAATATTCAGTTACAAATCATTGTAACAGAATCTGCAATAAATCCTGACTTCACAGAGCGATGTCCTATGAGCAGTCATGGAACATCTTCATACGACATGTTGAACAAAGAGTAGTGAAACATATTTTTAGACATCTTCATTCAACATCTGCTGCTACATGAGTTTTAGCAAAATAATGCCAACCATAAAACCAAGGAAATAACAATCTCCCCCTTTGGCTTATTTTTGGCTAAAACTCCACACACACTTAAACACCATCAATATCAGCAGCGGAAAAAACACTCAAACACCATCAGTATCAACAAAAAAACCACAAACCAAACCAGCATAGCAGCACTCCCCTTCAACTGCAAAAAAAAAACACACACCGTACCACAAGAACACTCATCATAGTAAACAAACTCCCCCTCAACAGCAGCAACATTTCACATCATATTCTCCCCTTCAGCAACTGCAGCACCACAAACATAATCTACCTGCAGCACACACACTCTACCTGCAACAGCACAAGCACACATAATCTACCTGCAACACTCCCCCTCACACTTACTACTCCCCCTTTTTAGCCACAAATATGACAAAGAGAGGTCATAGACAAATGTAACCAAATCACATAGCAGTATATTGTTCAAAACCAAAAAGAATTAAGTTGTCCTAAAATAAAACAAACAAAAACCAGAAAGTAAACTTGCAGATAGCCTCTAGCTATTCAGCACTGTCCTCTTCAGCCTCCTCATCACTTTCACCTGCAGATTCACATTGTCCATCATCTTCAGTCAACTCTTGCTCTTTAGCAGCATTTCTCTTTTCATTCACACACTGCACTACCAGAACCTCCTTTAGTCTTTTTAGTCTGGCAGCCAGAAAGCACATTGATTGCTATAGGTCTTCATGAATGTACATCCCAAGTCTGCTCCTCAGGTTTTCAAACTTAACTGCATCCAGAGCCTTGGTAAATATGTCAGCAAGCTGATTTTCTGTGCTCACATGCTCAAGTGTTATGACTTTGTCCTCCACAAGTTCTCTGATGAAGTGATGTCTGATGTCAATGTGCTTTGTCCTGCTATGTTGGATGGGATTTTTGGAAATATTAATAGCACTCAGGTTGTCACAAAATAGTGTCATGACATCTTGTGTGACATTATACTCTGACAACATGTGCTTCATCCATACCAGTTGCGCACAACTACTACCAGCTGCTATGTACTCAGCTTCAGCAGTAGAGAGGGATACTGAATTCTGCTTCTTGCTAAACCATGAAATAAGATTATTTCCTAGAAAGAAGCATCCACCTGAAGTGCTTTTCCTATCATCTGCACTTCCAGCCCAATCAGCATCACAGTATCCTTTTAAATCAGTCCCAGAATCATGGCTATATAGCATCCCATGGTCACTTGTGCCATTCACATATTTCAGAATCCTCTTCACTTTATTCAAGTGACTCACTTTAGGATCATATTGATATCTGACACACACTCCAATAGCAAAGGAAATGTCAGGTCTGCTTGCTGTGAGATACAGTAGACTTCCAATCATACTTCTGTACAAGCTGTGGTCCACACTTACTCCATTCTCATCCTTGGATAACTTCAAATGGGTGGGAGCAGGTGTCCTTTTGTGATTGGCATTATCCAGGCCAAATTTCTTTACTATGCTCTTAGCATATTTGCTTTGAGAAATAAAGATAGAATCCTCCATTTGTCTGACTTGTAATCCAAGAAAGTAGCTAAGTTCTCCAACCAAACTCATTTCAAATTCTGATTGCATTTGTTGAACAAACTGTTTCACCATAACTTCTGTCATTCCCCCAAATACAATGTCATCCACATAAATTTGGGCTATCATTAATTTTCCTCCTTCTTCCTTGACAAACAAAGTTTTGTCAATGCCTCCTTTTCTATAACCATTTGCTACTAAGAATTCTGTCAGCCTCTCATACCAGGCCCTTGGAGCTTGTTTCAAGCCATACAGCGCTTTCCTCAGTTTGTACACATGATTGGGGAAGTTTGGATCAGTGAATCCTTTAGGTTGATCTACATAGACTTCTTCATTCAGATAGCCATTCAGAAAAGACCTCTTCACATCCATTTGGAACAGCTTGAATTTTAGATTACAAGCCATCCCTAAGAGTAGTCTGATGGATTCTAATCTAGCCACTGGAGCAAAAGTCTCATCAAAGTTAACTCCCTCAACTTGAGTATAACCTTGTACAACAAGTCTCGCTTTGTTTCTTGTAACCACTCCAAGCTCGTCAGACTTGTTTTTGTAGATCCACTTTGTTCCAATAACATTCACCCCTTCTGGTCTTGGTACAAGATGCCAGACATCATTTCTTCTGAACTGCTCTAGTTCTTCTTGCATAGCATTTATCCAAAACTCATCTGTCAGAGCTTCCTTGACATTCTTTGGCTCGATCTTTGACACAAAGCAAGCATTTGACACAGTCTCCCTTCTTCTGGTTCTCACACCTTCATTCAGATCTCCAATAATTAATTCCCTAGGGTGATCCTTCTGAATCCTTATAGAGGGTCCCCTGTTAGCTTCCTCTACCTCTTCATTCTCAGGTCTGGTGTTGATTTCTTGAGCACTATCTTCTACAGACTCAAGGCCTGGAGAGTTTTCATTGTTCATGGGAAGACATGCTCCAACATCATCTGGAACATCTTCATCGTTGCCAGAATCATCAACCACCACATTTATGGATTCCTTCATCACCTGAGTTTTGGAATTGAACACCCTATATGCTTTGCTATTTGAACAGTAACCCAAAAATATTCCTTCCTCACTCTTAGGATCCATCTTTCGCCTTTGCTCACGATCCGCTAAGATATAGCACTTACTACCAAACACATGGAAATACTTCACGTTTGGCTTTCTACCTTTCCATAGCTCATAAAGAGTGACAGAGGTACCTGATCTGATAGTCACCCTATTGTGTATATAGCAAGCAGTATTCATGGCTTCAGCCCAAAAATGATATGGTAGTTTTTTGGCATGAATCATGACTCTTGCACATTCTTGTATGGTCCGGTTCTTGCGTTCCACCACACCATTCTGCTGAGGAGTAATCGGTGACGAGAATTCATGAGTGATTCCCTCAGATAAGCAGAACTCTTCAAACTTGCTGTTTTCGAATTCTTTCCCATGATCACTTCTAATTTGAACAACACCACAATCCTTTTCCCGTTGAATTCTTTGACACAATTCTTTAAATGCTGTAAACACTTCGGACTTTTCTCTGATAAAACTTATCCACGTGAATCTGGAGTAGTCATCTACGATAACATAGGCATACTTCTTCCCACCAAGGTTTTCAACCTGCATAGGTCCCATTAAGTCCATGTGAAGTAGTTCTAGAACTCTAGAAGTTGTGGTAAGATGTTGAAGCTTCTTGTGTGACCCCCTTGTTTGCTTCCCAACTTGACATTCACCACATATTTTGTCCTCATCAATCTTCAACTTGGGAATACCTCTAACAGCTTCACTTGACATGACCTTCTTCATCCCTTTCAGGTGTAAGTGGCCCAATTTCTGATGCCACAGTTTGGTTTCATCTTCCTTTGTCATCAAGCAGGTGGACATGTTTTCAGGTTCTAGATGATTCCAAAGATAGCAGTTATCTTTAGACCTGGTGCCCTTCATAACAACTTCATCTTTCTCATTGGTTACTAGACACTCAGACTTGGTGAAATTTACCTTGAGCCCTACATCACACAATTGGCTTATACTGATTAAGTTTGCAGCTAGTCCTTTGTCAAATAACACACGATCCAGATTTGGTTGTCCTGTGTAGTCCAACTTTCCAACACCTTTTATCTCACCCTTCGATCCATCCCCAAAGGTGACATAATTGGTGGAGTGAGGCTTAATCTTTGACAAGAATTTCTTCACACCAGTCATGTGTCTTGAACAACCACTATCAAAGTACCAATCTTCTCTAGCAGATGCCCTAAGAGAAGTATGTGCTATGAGACCAGCCATCATTTGTCTAGGAATCCATCTTCTCTTCACTTTACCCCAACTCTGTTCTTTATATTGTTGCTGAACACTTTTGGGATAGCCGTGTAGCTTGTAGCAAAAGGCCTTTAAGTGACCAATCTTGCCACAGTAATGGCATCTCCATGGTTTATACTTTGATCTACAAACTCCTTTCTGACGGTTCATCTGATGTTGAAACATGTGATTTGACATCCTCACTTCTTGCTTTATTTTTTGAGGAGCAAACTTCAATACAGTCTTCTTAGAAGTCTCGGCTTGATTGTTAAAACCAAGGCCTTGCACATTACCAGCTTCTTTCCCATTCTGAAGGATCTCATCCAACTGCGTGGTACCATTGTTCAACATTCTTATAGATTTGGTCATATTGGCAAGTTTTGACTTTTTCCATTCAACCTCCTCCTTCAGATCAACAATGGTTGATAGATGTTCTTCCTTCTCAGCTTCCAGTTGAGCTATCAAGATCTTCTGCTCCAATATAATCTGGCACCTTTCTTCGTTCTTGATACACAATTCTGAAAACCCTGAGAATACTTCTTCCTTAGTGAGTTCTCCAACATAGGATTCTTTGTCAGAGTCAGATTCACAAGAAGTCTCTCCATCAGCCTTACAGATTCCAGCCAAGGCTGTCACCAATTTTGCTGATTCTTCTTCAACACCACTCTCAGGCTCTCCTTCTGACCAAGACACGGATAGGCCCTTGTTCTACCTTTTGAGATACGTGGGACACTCGGTCTTTATGTGCCTAAATCCCTCACATTCAAAGCACTGAACTCTCTTCCCTTGATTGAAGTCTTCTTCAGTTCTGGATCTTCTTCCTCCATCTTGGTTCTAACTGATGTCGAGTGACTTGTTCTGAGCATTTGCTCTTGACTTCCAGTCAATCCTTTTCAACACTTTGTTAAATTGTTTACCAAGTAATACCAGATCTTTAGACACATCTTCTTCATCATCTGAGTCATCAGCATTCGACACAAATTCTATACTCTTCTTCTTTTCAGCTTTTTCACTGAATCCTAACTCAAAAGTTTGGAGTGATCCCATAAGTTCATCCACTTTCATCTTGTCAATGTCCTGAGCTTCCTCTATAGCAGTGACCTTCATATCAAATCTCTTAGGTAGAGACCTGAGAATCTTCCTGACCAGCTTGCTGTCAGACATCTTTTCTCCTAAAGCACTAGAGGCATTAGCTATCTCAATAATGTTCATATGAAAATCATGAATGTTCTCATCCTCTTTCATCTTCAAACTCTCAAACTTGCTAGTGAGAAGCTGAAGCTTTGACATTTTCACCTTTGAGGTCCCTTCATGAGCAACTTTCAAGACCTGCCAAGCCTCTTTGGCAATAGTACAATGCTCAATTAGCCTGAAGATATTTCTGTTGACACCATTGAACAATGCATTCATGGCTTTAGAATTTCCAACAGATCCTTTGTAGTCAGCATCATCCCAGTCCTCTTCTTCCTTTAGAACATCAGTAAGATTTCCTTCTCCATCTCTTACCTTTGGAGGCTCCCAACCTTTGATAACCGCTTTCCATGCTTGATCGTCCATGGACTTGATGAAGGCTATCATCCTAGGTTTCCAATACTCATAGTTAGAGCCATCCAGCAAAGGTGGTTTATTCAGAGCTCCTCCATCCTTGTCCATTATACCAGAAAGTGCCTTCCCTGAATCTCACCCAGAAACAACAAAGGGTGCACGCTTTGATACCAATTGAAATTCTGGCCTATATATATCAGATGTCCTATCGAGATGTCGTGACACTGATATACAACAACAATGAACAAGTTCAAAATAAAAGTGTGCATAAAATGTAAAGAACACCAGGAATTGTTAACCCAGTTCGGATCTAACTATCCTACATCTGGGGGCTACCAAGCCAGGGATGAAATCAATATTCGATAGTATCAATTCACTGATAACCACACTCGGTTCAATCAGCTCACTTAATCACTACCCTTCCTATGACTTCTACCTAAGACTCCCCTAGGTATGAGGCCCTCCTCAAATCCCTCTTCAATCACAACCCGTGACTGGTTCCTTACAAGATAAGTAACAATGGTCGAAACACAAATTCTCAATACTTCACAGCTTATGAGAATTAACACTCAGCTACTCAATGCTTAAAAGCTTATGAGTAACCTTACACAACTTACACTACAGTCCTTGTACTGTTATCATAAGATACCAGTTAGGCTCACAAAACACAAGCACATAACCCTAAAAATACATGTAAGTTCGACACCTAAAACTAGGTTTACATCAGTCTATTTATAGCTTGAAATCTGGACTGAATTGGGCTTCAAAAACGCAGCAATTAGGCTGCTCACAAATCTGCAAAATTAACTCCAATAAAATAGGTCTTCAATCCAAAGTTTCCTATTATGTCTCCATAATTAGAAACAGCAGCAAATCCGAAAACCAACAAGTAACCCTAATCCAAAAATGCTTTGGATGCCACATAGGATAACCAAATATTCACAGAATATTCAGTTACAAATCATTGTAACAGAATCTGCAATAAATCCTAACTTCACAGCGCGATGTCTTATGAGCAGTCATGGAACATCTTCATACGACATGTTGAACAAAGAGTAGTGAAACATATTTTTAGACATCTTCATTCAACATCTGCTGCTACATGAGTTTTAGCAAAATAATGCCAACCATAAAACCAAGGAAATAACATATCTATTTCCCTTCCTTAATCAGCTCAATAGGATAAAAAATGAATCGAACTGTAGTACCCCAAGCGATCGTGACTCAGGACCAAAAAATTCGCGCTACAACCAGGATCGAGAGGAGGTTTATTTCAAAAAAAAAGAAACCGAGACCAGTTCCATGGATGAAGACCAGGATCGAGGGGAGGTTTATTTCAAAGAAACTGAGACCAGTTCCATGGATGAATACTAGGATCGAGGGGAGGTTTATTTCAAAAGAAACTGAGACCAGTTTCGTGACTGAAGACCAGGATCAAGGCAATTTTTACCCTTTTCTAAGTAGAATTACTTTGCAAAAGAAGATGGATGAGCAAATCAGCTACCATTCGCAACCACAATCAAAATTTTGGGTATTCTGATATTTAATCCTCTTTTACCTTGAATGTCCGAATGTCTTCGTCATTCACACCTTCAGGTCCAAGAAGATTAAATAGGGGCATCTGTCATACCCTAAAGTTTGACCACAAGACTTCATATCATTGTGCAATCAATATCCACAATATGGATGTACTTTCATGCCTCATCAATCCTTTCAAAGATTGTTGAGTGTTCACTCAAGCCCTCTCAAAGCATCCAGACAAAGGATCAATCAAGAATTGACATGATTTTCAACTTTTCAAACCTCTCAAACATCCATGAATGATCAATATGTCTCCCACATCAATAATCTAACACAAGAATGCAACATTTCAAGTTGATCAAGCCTCAAGATCACCAGTGTCACCAAATTAGGGTTTTAATCGACCAAGGCCTCCAGGGAGAAATTTTCATCTGGGCATGAGCTAATAGTTCAATATATGATTCAAGAAGCTCAAAAGAACCTCAAAGGTCCATTCATAAGTTCAAACTAGTCTTGGGGGTGCATCTATCAAAAATCAAGAATTAGGGTTTTGACCTAATTCAGCCCTAAGTTGACTTTTGGAGCAACGCATGAGCCAAGACCTCAAGATATGATTTAAGGACCTCAAATCCATCACATTTATCCATTCACAAGTTTTAATTGATTCAAAGAACTTGGTTCATAAGCAATGCAAGGATTCAAATTCATCTGAACCACAAATTAGGGTTTCTGGGAAAAAGTCAACCATACCTTTGACTTTTGACCAAAACATGACCTCAAACCTTGGGACATGATTCAAGACACTCAAAAACACCTTTGGAATCCATCCATTAGGTTCAATTTAGCTCAAGGACTTGATTTCATAAAGGATCACAAAGTTCAAAATTCATCTGATACAAAAGGTTAATTGTGATCCAAACCAAGTTTGACTTTTGGGATTTTTTGACAAACATGGCCTCTTTAGATCAACAACAATGTTAACTTGTGATTTGGATCATGATCAATCAAGAAAAATCAAGAAAAGTGAGGTTACTTGCAAAAGGGGCAACTTTGAGAAACTTGAAGTGATTTTTACCCAACTTTGCAAGGCCATAACTTGTGATCCAAGCAACCATTTTTTTTCATCCAAAGCTCAAATAAAAGCTCTCATTACATACAACAAAAGTGTCATACTGATCCATGGGAAAAAAATGCCTAGATTTTGAGTTATAATGCCATAAAGTTAGGGTTTTATAAGATTTGAACTTTGACACTTAGAAAAGTTTTAGGCAGAATCTGTCTCATGTTTTGTCCAACTTTGGAGGCATTTTTCATTATGATCAAAGAGGAATCAAGACCAACTATAAACATCAAAGTTGAAGTATGATATACAAGCTTTCCAAAGAGTATAAGAACATCCATTGATTCCACTTGAGAAAGGAGTTATGGACCTCACAACATGCCTTGATACTAACTGATTTTTGACAGCATTGGCACATAACTTGTATCCCACGATTTCTTGAGCCAATTTTGGACTCTTGCATCATTGAATTTCTATCCAATATCAATCTAAATGATGAGGAATCTGAACCATAAGGCCAATAAGTCAAGAACCCTATCCCTTTGGCATGTGATCATCAATGTTGCAAATCCAAAATCCAATTTTGTGATATGGCATTGAAAGGATGCATTGAGGTGGCATGAACGAGCTCATACCAGTCCAAATGAGTCAAGCCTTAGCCAAGAATCAAAAGACCTAAACCTGCAAACTTTAGCTCAAGTCAATGGCAAGAGGAGACTTTGAACACATAGTCATATACCTATTGGACAATAGGGTGATCCAGCCCCCATTCACTATTCCTTACAAAACAAACTTCCTATACCATAAATAGAGTTCATTTCTGATTGATCAAACCACCCCATAACATCACAACACATGTTTTCCACCATTTCCCTCTTGTGCATCAAAAATCCATTTCCAAAGAAGTGAGAATCATGTTTTGAAATAGAGAGCAATTCAACTCAAACCAATGGTTCTAACACCTCACATACATCATATATGAGTGATCTAAACACTTGAACAACATCTGTAACACCAGATTCATCAAGTTCATACCTCATCCCAAAGCCATCTACAGTTGGAGTCGTGCCCACCAATCCTAAGGTTTTCAATCCATTCCAAGCATCTCAACACACTACTTGAGGTCCAAGGAAGTTGTCCAGATCATCAAAATATTTCTTTAACACCTATAACTGAGGATTCGATTTCCTCTTGCAAGGTAAGCCTGAACTTCTCAAACTCCATGAAACATGCATCATTTTTTGATATTTCAAGTTACCAACATGTTTCTGCACTTATGAAGAATGTTTTCCCTCAATCAATTGCTATGTATCAATCGTGTATAGGATTCATAGTGTTCTTGCAAAAATTAGGGTTCATCGGTTCTTCACATGATATCTAACTCTACACTTAAAAGAAATGAAATTAATGGGTACCATTGAAATCCTTGTTCAAAAACAAACAACTTTCAAGTTTACATCGTGCCAAATCAATACGTATTGAGAGAGATATGAGAGATTTTGTAAATCGTCCATCGAGGACACACGCGAGGAAGAAGATGACCGTTGGCGCCATAATTCAAATTTTTGAATTTTTAATTATTTTCAAAAATTAATTTCTCCTTCAATTTTAATCTATTTCAAGTGATTTTTTAAACATATATCCTTCATACATTTAAATATTTTATTCCCCAAAAAAATATGTTTTATTTGACTTATTTTTGAATATTTTAAAGAATTTTATTTTAATTCGTTTAAAACATTTTAAATAATTTCTTTTTCTTGATTTTTCAAAACCAATTGGATCTTAAATCATCATGTGAATAAAACCTCATTTTCTAAACCTTAATCATAATTCATAACATGTTTATTGGATTTTTTTAAATCATTTTTAATTGATTTTTCTTTGAAAAAATATCTTAAAAATGAAATTAGGGTTTTTTTTTATTCAATCTTTCAAAACTTCATTTCAAACACACTTGGGTCTCTATTAGAGTGTAAGACCCAACCCCCCTACGTACATAAATAAATTTCGGGCCTCTGCTATAGTATAAGCCCCAATCTTTTGTACATAAACTTTGTTTAAAAATAATACATAACCTCCATGGGCCTTTCCCTGAGTTGTAAGCCCCATACCTCTGTTTTCAAAATCACATGTCTATTTTAAACTGTTTAAAAACACCTGGGCCTCTCCCCGAGTATACGACCCAATATTATTCTTTCATTCTTTCATTCAAAAATACATTAACTTGGGCCTCTTAATAGAGTGTGAGTCCCATCCTTTTTCCTTTTTTTATAATAAAAAGAATATTCAAATTATACTGGTAATAAGAGGAGCATTATTCCAGATGAAACTGCTCTTAGACCACTTGGGCCTCTCTTTGAGTTATAAGCCCCAAACTTTCTTTTCAATTCATTCAAATAACAACAACATTCTTTTAATTCAAATTCAATTCAAAGTTTTCTCAAAACTTTCTTCAATTTCTTAAAACCCTAATCATAGAGTGATAATCAATACAACCAATCACAATACACTTGGGCCTCTATCCAAAGAATAAGACCCACCACCTTTTTAATTCAATTCATACTTGTTTATATGCTTGTTCATATATCTGTATATGTATACCTGTGCTTATCTGTTGAGGGTTCCCTTAATAGTCAAGGTCATCCTCAGTTCACACTTAGGTCAAACAATAGGATACTTATAACTCAGTTCAATCAACTAGTTTATTCTTATACAAAGAAATTCATTTCCCCGGAGAGGATTAATTCCCGGTGAAACCTCCTTTGAATTTCTTCAAAACTTAGAAGTGTTCAACAAAGAAAGGATTATTTCCCGGTGAAACCTTTCTTGAACTTTTCTTAGGCTTGGACCCACAGGCTTCTTAGAAGTTCCCCATAGCCTCCTCTTGGGCTTCATACAAGGACCCTCAGGCTTCCTAAAAGCATAGTATAAATCCTAATCATCTTTACCAATACATCAATTCCCAGGAGAGTTAAAAACTCTAAGGCATTCAAACTCATCTTTAAATCCCTTCTGATTCACAACAAGGCTTGACTTTCACCTTAAAATCCCCAGCCAGGGTCAGATCACAATCAATAAACCCCAGAAGAATCAAAGACTTTGTGGAAGTTGATAAATTAACTCTCTTCTAAATCTCCATCAAGAGATTAGATCCCTTCCTGAATCCCCAAGCAGTTTGAACCTTCTCTTAAGATTCAAAATCCCTCAGCAAGAGTCCTCTCTCTTCAGGATTCCCCCAGCCTCCTCTTAGGCTTCATATAAGAATCTATTTTAGTCAGCCTCAATCTTGGGCTTTGTACAAGAAAGATATAAAACTCCACCAAGTGGAATCAACCTCTATTAGCTTCAACTTTGGGCTTTGATCAAGGCACAAAATTAAACATCCCCTCAGATGAGACCATGAGTCCTCTCTGTAGGAGGACATTTCCTCTATACATCACATATTAAAACAAACAATCAAAACCTTTTTCCATATAATTGATGTAAGTGGCACACTTGTTGATTCAAAATCCTAGCTGGCGTCCCTCCTTTATCATGGCTAAAATTTCTCTTTCATCTAAATGATGTAAGTGGCGAGCCTCTGGATTCTACACATCCAAGCTAATGTCCCTCTCTTAGCATGCAAAGATTTATAAAGGAAGATATGGCATTGCTGGATTCCACACATTCCAGTTAATGTAACTTCCCTTATAACCAATTACTCAATGTTTGTGATGAATAGGTGAGATATCTCCTTTTATATATGACAAATTCTCTCTCAGTCAACTTTTAGCTTCAATCTTGGGCTTTGAACAAGACATTAATACCCTGTTAGCTTCAATCTTGGGCTTTGAACAAGACACCAAACATTTTTCCTCCATAGAATAGGAGGAACTATGATTGCTCTGATTTCCCAAATCTCTTCACGAAAATACGTAGGCATAAGATTGTGAAATCTTAGCAAGCACACAAATCAAAAATCTCAGGTCAAGCACCTTTCCAAAAACAATAGAAAAACCAAAAACAACAAAAACATTCCCTTAGCCCTCATAAAGGAAAAATGAAAGCTCTGCTGATTTGAGCAAATTTTTGGAAGAACCAAATGTTAAAAGATATGTTTAAACATGAAGAAGTCTGATGAAAGAAGGCTGGTCAGATATGATGTCCTAACGGATGTCTCGACATCTTGATCTGATATTGAATGATGTTTCTAAATCTGTTGCAAGAATTAAGGAGCATTCAAAACATGGATCAAGGAAGAAATAAACAGAAGATTAGAAGGCCTAAGATAGCAGAAGACTATAAATAGAACACTTAGGTCTAGGGTTTAAGTATGTACCTTGAATGTAACAATTGTAACCTAGTTCTCTTGTGTAAAAATAAGGGTTTAGGGTTTGAGAGTCGTGCTCTAGGTTTGTAAGTCTCCCTCTGTATCGGTTTGATACACTGTGGAAGACATAGGTACCGGACATATCCATAAGCCTTGAGGTATTGGATTGTGTATTGTTTTTGGATGAAGCTTTTAAGCAAATCCAAGTTAGCGTGTTAGTCAAGAAAGATTGACAGAATTCTGTATTGACAGGGATGATGTAAATATCACAGGTTGTGATTAAGGGAAGTGAGTGGTGTATCTCGTATCAAAGAGGATGTTCTTTGATAAAGTCTTCATAGGGTAGATATTAGGATATAAAGTTATAAACGGGGGAGTTTAGCTTTATGATAATTCTACAGATAATGAAGTCTTCTTCCTGGATTGGTATCCCCCAGATGTAGGTGAATTGTACTGAACTTGGTTAACAATTACTGTGTCTTTTATCATTCTTCAGATTTAATTATTCTGTTAGTGTCCATGATAAACATGTTAGATCATATGTCGTAACATCTGTGTTTCTGCAGTTCTGATATTCAAGGTATCTGTCTGTTATTATGCCTCTGTGTTTAAATGTTTATGCAGAACAATGTCTTGACATGTGTTAGGACATCTGTTGTCTGCTATGGCAAAATTTTAATTGGTATCAGAGCAGGCATCCTGTCTGGTTCTGGATGAGATCTTTGGGAGATACTTTCTGGCGTTTAAACAAGGAGGAGTTTTGAAGATCAGATCAATCAACTCAGACATACTCAAGGGTATTAATGGATGGCATGGATGTTCTGGATCAAAGGTAAAGACCCGGTGGTTGTTCATGTTGCTGGGGAGGTTCTACAATAACTGCAGGAGAAGTGGCTAGTTCTCTTGTTGGGGTGTCTTATAAGATGTTCTGACATCTTATTAGGGCAAGCAGAATTTGTTCCTTGGTGGTTTCGCTACATATATTTCTGATGGAAGAGCTCTAGAATTATGGGATTCTGGAGTTGTTACTGAAGACAGATGATGGAAGATCTCAATCGTCAGCCTCTATATGTGAAGATATCTGCATCTTTTTATTCCAAAGTCGGGAGCGATGGAATGGAAAGAGTTGTTGAAAGATGTCTGTTATGGTGACTTGGTACTTGGAAGCATGGTTCCTTGGTGCAGTTTGAAGTCGGTTGAAGAGGAGAGAAATTGAGTATAGGTTTATCAAGTTCTTGCTCTGGGAGTTTGATAAATTATTGATCGGCTAGGTTGTCAAAGATACTTGAGAATTTTCTCAAGTCCACTCATAAAGGTGTCTCAGTCGTGCATATGGAGTCTTCTTGTTATTCTTCTGACTAGAAGGTGTTTCTATGAAACACAAGCTGAAGAAAGTGGAGGTGATTTATTTTCACTATCCAAAACAGCAAGGAAGGATTCATCTCTCTTAATCCTAAGGGTGGATCCAATCTGATAGGAGTTTTCAGAATTGTTGAGGTAAATAGGGTTCGTTCAGAGAGAATCTTAGTTACTTGAGTCAAGGGTGGCAGCCTTGGTATCTCAACATTTGTTGTCAAAGAAGATACTTACAAAAGATTGAATACTTGATAAATGTTCATGAAGTGATCCACTGGAGCATAGCTACAACAGTGAAGAAGGATTATTGGACAAGGATTTAAGATCAATTGCTATTTGTGGAGTCACAAGTATTTAATTGATTATACTTGAAAGTCAAGATTGCTGATGTTCAACAAGATGTTGGAACATCTCATCATCAGAGTTTGTGCAGAATCATGGGAGGGGTAATGCATGAGCTTTAGCATCTATTTTGGTTTTGGGTGTTGACCTAAGAATCGACTTCAGTCTGGTGTGATAGAAGTATGTGATCTCTGGAGAGTTTCTTGGCAAGAAACTGGTCTAGACAATGGTGCTGTTGAAGATGAAGATGAAGACATCATAATCTTGATGGATTGTTCTTGGATCCGTTTATTACTGATCTAAGAGTTTTGGAGTGCAACAGGTGTGTTCAAGTTGTTACTAGAAGTATCTGATGTTTATCTGGAAGGTTTCCTGGCAAGAGACCTGTCCAGAATGGAGTGTTGATGTTGGCATAGCTTGGATCAGTTTATTTCTGATCTAGGTACTGAGGAGCATGGGATCTTGCTCATTTTGAAGGTCAAGGCTAAGTGGCAGTTATCTCTGACTTTCTACAGACTACTCTACTAAGGAAAGTGGCATTCTTTGTTATGGCTATGGTGTAGTCTAAGACTACTTTATCTTCTGAAGATTCAAACGTGGCAGGTGTGAAGTCTTTGGAGTTTCAAAGCAGTTATTCATCAAGGTGTGAGCTTGAAGGGAATATCTGTGATAAGCAGGATGAATGTTGTCTACTCAAAATTGGTTGTTGAATCAAGTCTATGAGAACATGGAACTCTTGTTCTGTTAAAGGGAGGAGGTTCTTCTAAGTGGTAGAAGGAGGAGCTGAATTCAGCAGTTGGATGTCGTATCAGAATGTTCTGACATCTAGCTTAACATCAGAGTCTCAGCTGGTGATGTGGCACATCAGCTTAAGATAAGGTGATCTACATGAGAATGGAAGTTATGGATGCTTCAAAAAGTTCTATCTCATGCAGTTTGCGGGAGATGTGGATTGAGAAGATGTTACATGTCTAGAGGCTTGGTGGATCCAAGATGTCTTGCTATGGAGCAAGTAGTTCATGTAACTTAAAGATCAGATTTCATTGGTGGATCAGTCACTACTACGAAAAACCCATTTAACAATGGTTGGAAATGACATATAATAACGGGGGCGAAGGCGTTGTTGTGTAGAGTGTTGTTGTATATGAGGTACGTACAATGACGGTCCGGGAAACGTTGTTGTATTGCAGTATGCGCGCACCATTTCACGACGGTTAGTTTAGTCAACCGTTGTGATATACTAAACTGTGACCTGGTTCGATTCTCAACAACAACATTTTTTATTTATATTAGCGTTTGACATACAACTACGGATAGGTTTATAACCGCTGCAAAAAACAGACTGTTTTAAATATAAAATTTATCTACTTATCAAATTATTCCCATAATTTATCCTGTCAAAACAGCTTCTGTTTACATGCAAACACAATATGTGCATCAAACACAATTCTTCCTATATTTTATCCTTATAAATGAATCAGAGAATTTACATCAAAAGAATTTACATCAAAAGCTAAATGAATCAGAGAATTAAACTGCTAATATTGTTTAAATCAAAATCCAATATTATTGATTTCATTATGTGCATCAAAAGCCAAAACTATTGCTCACATTATGTGCATCAAAAGCAAAAAATATGTGCATCAAAAAATGTTGCCGATATATCATACAGCAGGAGCAGAACCCTTAAGCTCATTGTGGATATACGTCCAACGTTTATGAAGATCCACAAAGTCCTCAATGGGGAATGGGGTTTCGTCGTTAAACATCTAGATAAGAGCAAAAAATTGAAGATCATGCATGATAATAATTCAATAGTCAACTTATATATTAATATATGTAAACATTTTATGGCATATATTACCGTATCCCATGAATCAACAGTGCCGGCAAGGACGATGTTTAACATGTGTTTCATGATAAAATACCCACACTCGTAACTCCCGCGTTGTTTCCTCGTCTACAAATTACATGAATATAAAAACATGAATACAACCACACATGCATGAATGTAAATGAAATAAACAGGTAATCGGGCCACTTACTTTAGGAGCAAGGTATGTGGGCTTTTTTCTAACATTATTCAATATATTAACTTGCTCCACAATACTGCACATTGAAAATTGAATTAAACATATTACATGATAAAATAATTACAATTAATGCCAAAGAAAATGATATTAAACAAAGACACTTACGTTAATACAAGATGTTTCATTGGTTTGTGGAGTGGATCGTGCAAGGAACACAGTAATGTCACCGTATTTGTCCTAAACGATATTACGATTAATTGCCAATGACCACTGAATGAACACGAGAATATATATATATATATATATATATATATATATATATATATATATATATATTATTAGTTGTTACTAAAACAAAACTAAATATAGAATATAGAAATAAATTACAACAATACTAACCTACATAGGAATGGTGCAAGGTAACATTCTTTTCCTCCGTCATTTAGCCGGATTTTCAAGTACTTTTCTCTGATATTTTTATCATTATACGCCCAAGCAATAAAACTTGGGTCCAAGATTCCATAGGTACTTGATTTATTCAATTCTATACAAACACGGTGAATGTACCTAAATGGTCAAAGAAAATGAATAAATTAAGGGAGAAAATACAAAAAATTATAATGTTCTATAATGACATGTATATTCGACTATATACTTACGTGCACCAAACTTGCAAAATAGATATGTCAAGCCACTTATATCCTGCGAGAAAATCCCTCACATCTTCAGGAGTGTAATACACTAAATCCAATTTTGGGCAATGTTCTAGCGGGAGAGCTTGCGCAAGGTCTGTTGTTGAAATGGAGTAGTATAAACTTGTTATTTCATTTGAACTAGGGTCCAATATCCCATTGCGGTTATCTACAGGTGGGGGAGGGGCTGTACAATTACTCCCTTTTGTAGAAGCGTGATTTACGACACTTCTACTTGGAGTTTGATCATCACCAACGCAACGACGATCTTCATTAGTTCGTTGTTCGAGGCTTTCACTTAATCTCTACATCATAACATTCAATTAGAACATAGAACAAAAATAAGCACAATATATTCAATTAGAACATACAATATATATCATACAAAAATAAGCGCGATTTACGACACATACCGAATACATCTCTTGTAACCTTTCCACTTCTTTCTCCCTTTTTTCCCTCTCCTCCTCAAACAGCCTCCTTTGCTCCACCAATTGCTTCTCAACATTATCAATCTTTTGTCGTTGAGCAAGAAATTCAGCGGTTTCGGTGCTTCTTCTTTGAGATCCAAAGTATGACCTCAAGCCGACACCATCTCCAACACCACAGACACGACCTCCATGCTCAGCTGTTCCGATAGCTTCGACTAATATGTCATGTCGTGCTTCCGGAACAAATGTGCCTTCATGGGCCGCCACAACCAAATTATCCTACACAACATGAGCAACTTACATATGCAAACGCATTAAAATAACAACTCATGAGCAACTTACATAAGCAAGCGCATTTAAACAAAACATATACTTACAATTTTCTCAGCAACTACTCTTGAAGCCTCAGAGGTGTACTCTCCATTAGGTCTTAATCGAGCCCTCTTCCATTTCTCATGTCTTGAAGGTGGAGATGGAATGTCACCATCTCTTCCTTCTTGTAGTTTTTCCTGCAGGATCCTCTTCTCAAGTTTCCTGTAACACGAGATAATCTATGGGGGTACATGTTTTTCGCCTTGTTCTGAATTCCTACTTCGCTTTTAGCCTATTATTAACATAGTGAAAAATGTGTATGATTAGTATCTATAACTCATTAACATAACATTATAGGTTACATAAGACTAGTACTAACCTTGAATTCCTCAGAACGGCGTTTCTTCGCAAACTTGTGCCACACCTTCTTCGATAAAAAACTATACCGAATCCATGGAGGTTGAAGACCGCTCTTAGGCTTCGTAATGTAGTCAGCCGTGAGCCGTGACTTAAATCCCCTCCAATGAATACCGGTATAAGTTATCCACTTACTTTTCAATTTTGAGTCATCGGTAAACTCAAAATTCAACTACATTAAATCAATATATAAGTATGAATTAGAAATTATAGGTAGTGATATCAAATATATGAAAATTATAGTATGAATACTTTAACGTCTGTCCATATGCTGTCTTTGACATTAACATCCACTTCTCTCCAATCATCAATCAGTATACTGACTTTGCTACGTGCAAGGAACGCAACATAACTCCTAAAAGTAGTGTAATGTGGACAATCCACTAATCTGTAGTGCGAATCAAACTCGATCAGAATTTTTGCACCAGATGAGTTGCAGACTGATGTGAATTGGGGCATCATTGTGACACCCCTTTGTGATATTTTTGTTTGACTTTCAGTTGTTTGAGTTTCATTGGCTAACCTTTCATTTGTTTGAGTTTCTTCGCTGGTTTCTGATGAAGAACTCGACAAGGTCGACATCTAAGTTCAAAAACAACAACAACAACATGAACAATAATGGCAAAAGAGTTTACTGTAGATGCATGGGGAAAATATTTTACGTACCCTAAATGTGACGACGAAGTAAACGATGTTGGTGTTGGTGTTGTTGTTGTCTTCCTTCCTTACGACAACGACGGTGTTGTTGTTATCTTCCTTCTCGACGGTGACGATGATGACGACGGTGTTGGTATGTGCGTAATCTTCTATTTTCTTCACGATCGTGACGATGATGACGAAAATGACAACAAATGGATACTGATGATGCAAGCTTTGGTGGAATCGTGTATTGTTTCACAGTATTGAACGTTAGGGTTTAGGGTTGAAATCGTGTAACGTTTTGTCTGGTTTCTATTTTCAATGGAAAAAAGGATACTGAAGAGACAATGAAACTAGCTAGGTTGGAGAATATTGAAAAGCTACTGCGACGGTCAAGAATTTACACCGATATGATATATTATTTACATAATGAAATTTCATATTAAAGCGCCAGAGTTATTTTTAGAATTAAAAATTAAAAAAACATACAAAATATATCACAACGGTGTATATAAACAACCGTAGTCATAACTTTTAATTTTTTTAATTAAAAGTAAATAAAAAAGTAAAGGCGCGCTTTAACATAAAAGGAATAATATCTATAAATGCGCTGAGGTTCGAACACATGAAAGCTTGAAGGTATCACCACGGTTGATTTATCAACCGTTGTTATATACAGATAATCACCACGGTTGGTTTAACAACCGTTGTTATATACAGATAAGTTTTATTCAATAAACAAATAAAATACAACCGCGCCTTAGTTTAGATATGTCACAACGGTGTAGGGATGAAGCGTTGTGAGCATGGCGTCGTTGTTTACGCATTTTGTAGTAGTGAGTGTATCTTGTGGGAGTTCTGAAGAAGAGTGAGATCAATCAAAAGGTGGCATTTGGTTGGTTTCATAGTGTGCATTCAAGCAAGGTGCTTGGAACTAATTACTCTTGGGCATAAGGGTAGTTGGTTGAAAATGTAAGGAGGATTTGGTTCATCTTGGAGCTTGTGGTAGAATTTCTAGGTTGAGGATGAAATAATACCTTCTTTTGGTGGATGAGAGTTTATTTCTCTCTTTGGTTATCTGGAGTTCTTATTGATCAAGCTGGTGGCGCAGTGTTGTTTGAAGATCTTCAGTTGGACTACTATGCATATAGTAAGTCCAGTGGTGGAGCATATCAAGAACCATGGTGTGTGGTGTCTGTGATGTGTGAAGAATGTCCTAACAGATGTTAGAACATTTTCTGGGTTGGTTATCCTTAGAGTAGGATACTAAGTTCTGAGTGTAGAACTTGACACTCACATCTTGTCTAAGAGGTGTTTATCTTATTATACGGGAGAATGATGGGTAAAGGATTATCTTGGAAGTCTGATGCGAATGGGACATGCTAGAAATAGATCAGTTGGTGCTTGTGGAGCAAATTGGCTGAAGATTTCTAGAGCATGTATACAATATCTGACATCGTTAAGAAGATAACAAACTAAGAGGTATGGTATCTCTTTGAGGAATGTGGATCATTCCAGATCAATTGGATTTTATCTCAAGGAACATGGAGGTCTATACATGAGAATTCAAGAGGAATTCGTGTGGTGTATAGATGGGTTCAAGAAGAGGAGGATCAATGGAGCTTTGATCTTAATCCAAGAGTTTGTTAATTTAGGATGGTGTTCCTAATGTGACCTCACGGGAAATATGATGGTGTTCATGTGTGAGTGATTATTGGTTCTTGTAAGAAGAAGCAATAAGTGGAGTTTATGATTGTGTTCAGCAGGTAGGTTGGACAGAGGGTGCGATCTTGAAGACATGAAGATGCGTCTTATGTTTTCCATTCATCAACATAAGTGTTCATTGGAGAAGCCCTGGTTATCTTAGATATGGGGAGTTGCTCCTTGATTTAAGAGGTATTTCTGCAGGGGTGCAGTTATGAATCCAGGTTGTTTGGAGGACAAGCAAGATGTGATAAGGTGTCAAGAAGGATGTCTTGAAATTATTGTTGCAAGGTCGTGGGGGACTTAACAGTATAAAGTAAATTCCATCATTAAAGTGTCAATACAAGTATCTTGGGTGCTAACTGGGAGATGTTTAAAGAAATGTCTTAACATCTTGGTCGGTTATATTTCTCTTATGTTTAAAAGGATTATTCTTGGGACTTATCAAAAGGATGGTGACTATGATTCAGATGGACTGAACAAGGCTGACAAAATCTAAGGACATTATTTAAGGCCTGAGGGTGGGTCCTAACTGGCTGTTTTGAACGGTGGAGAGTGCTTCCTAGAGAAGGCATGGGTAACATGTGTCTTGAAACAGTCTTATCCTAGTTGGGCGGTGCACATTTATTAATGTTAAATTTACCTACCTAAATTTATTTCTCCTTTGAATTGTTCAGCGGTAACTTCTTTGGACCGTGGATCTCTAGAGAAACCGTTTAGGTATTTAAAGAGTGCATCTGTTTGTGGAATTCCAGGTTGTGGGTTGGTTCATCATGTATTTCATTTGTGTTTTGATAAGTAACATATGGATATGGAACTGTATTGCTACTTTTGTCAATTTTTGGCTAAAAAGGGGGAGAATGGTTGTGTGGGGATGGGTTTTTCAACACATATCTGGTGCATCCTTGCAGTTGTTTTGCAAGGATATTGGAGAGGATGTTCTAACATTCTATCTGAGTCTTTCCCTTTGTGCCTTGTGATCTGAGTTAGGAAGCAGGTTGTGTCTTGTGACCTGAGTTACATGCTCTATGGACTCAATGTTACGCACGATACAATTGGACCTTCTTATGGGCTCTCTTATGCCCCTTAAGAGGAAGATTTATCCCTCCGTGGCAAGTACTGGTTTGAGGGGGAGTGGGTTATGTACTCTTCCTCTTGTACACCAACATACAGCTAGGAATTTCAGGGGTAAGAAAGAGTGCCAGAAGTGTTCCAATCATATCTACCAAACGCCGAACTTTCTTTTTCTGGCCAAGGGAGTTTTAACCAAAAAAATTTCAGAAGGGGGAGATTGAAAGCTCTACTGATTTGAGAAATTTTTTGGAAGAACAGAATGTCAAAAGATATGTTTAAACATGAAGAAGTCTGATGAAAGAAGACTGGTCAGATATGATGCCCTAATGGATGTCTCGACATCTTGATCTGATATTGAAGGATGTTTCTAAATCTGTTGCAAGAATTCGGGAGCAATCAAAACATGGATCAAGGAATAAATAAACAGAAGATTAGAAGGTCCAAGATAGCAGAAGACTATAAATAGAAGACTTAGGTCTAGGGTTTAAGTTGTAGCGTGCGATATTTGTCGGTGACGCGACCACATTATCGCCATTTGGTTGGAATTGGGTGCTACTTTCTGATTTCTTATTTATCCTATGAAGCTGGAAAGGAAAGGGAAGCTATCTAAAACTAACCTTGGACGCAAATGTTTTTTTAAGAAATGCTAAGAGATTGGGGGTCCGGGGTCAGGTTATACAATGGGGAGTTGTCAATTACCCATCCTATATATGGTTATCCATAGATCGTTTAGCAAGTTCTACTGTTATCTACTTGCAGGTGTTTATCTGTCATGGATTGGGAAAGTTTCTTCTTTGAGAATGTTTGAGAGAGAGTTTTTGTTGATTTCGGGTTTTTCGATGTTTTTGGTAAGGTACTGGACCTAAGGTTTTTGATATGTGTGCTCGCTAAGATTTCGCAATCTTATACCTACGTATTCCCGTAAAAGAAAACAGGGAAATTAGAGCAATCATAGTTCCTCCTATCTTATGGGAGGAAAGAGATGTTTTGGTGTCTTGTTCATAGCCCAAGATTGAAGCTAAAAGGTTTGACTGAGAGAGAATTTGTCCTCTCTAAGGGAGATATCTCCTCTGTTTATTACAGTTGTTGGGTGAATGATTATAAAGGAGAATTACTTTAACTGGAATACATGGAATCCAGCAATGCCATAATTTCATTTATAAGGGATTTGTCTTGAAGGAGAAAACTTTAACTCAGTGTTGAGCAATGCCATTTTTCCTTAGGAGTCTTTCATGCTAAGAGAGGGACATTGGCTTGGATGTAAATAATCCAGAGGCTTACCACTTGTAGCAATTAGATGAAAGAGGGTTTTACCAAGATAAAGAGGGACTACAACTTGGATTTTTAAATCAACAACTGTGCCACTTACAGCAGTTATCTGGGATTAGGGTTTGTTTGATTGTCTGTTTTGATGTGTGATGTACAGAGAAATGTCTTCCTACAGAGAGATTTTTTTATTTCCTCTAAGGGGATGTTGATTTTTGTGTGCCTTGATAAAAGCCCAAGGTTGAAGCTAAAAGTTTGACTATACTAGGGAGTTTTATATCTGTCTTGTACAAAACCCAAGATTGAGGCTGAAAAGAGATTGACTCTTTTGGGGAGATCATTATACAAAGCCTAAGAGGAGGCTGGAAGGAATTGACTCTTCCGGGGAAATATTTTGTCTGTCTTGTACAAAGCCCAAGATTAAGGCTAAAAGGGATTGACTCTACTGGTGATAGGTTTTATTTATCTTGTACAAAGCCCAAGATTGAGGCTAAAAGAGGATTGACTCTGTTATTTCTTTGATTTTGCGGTTGGCATTTATTTTGCTAAAACTATTCTAGCAGCAAGATGTTGAAACAAGATGTTCTAATATTCTGCATTAAACATGTCGGATAAAGATGTCCCATCCTGGATCATAGGACATCGCGTCTAATTTTGGTTTAAAAGGAAGATTCTGTTGTTGGTATTTGTTACTGAATATTCTGTTATCCTATGTGGCATCCAAAGTATTTTGGGTTGAGTTTTTGTGTGTTGGTTTTCGGATTTTCAACATTTTCTAAATATGGAGACATATTAGGAAACTTTAGATTGAAGACCTATTTTCTTGGAGTTTTTATTGCAGAATTGTGTGCAGTCTCTTTGTTGCATTTTGAAGCCCAATCTAGTCCAGATTTAATGCTATATATTGGCTGGTGTAAACCTAGTTTAGGTGTGGAACTTACGTGTGTTTTGTTAGGGTTTTTGAGTGTTATTTGTGAGCCAAACTGGTATCATTCTGATAACAGTACAAGGACTAGTTTTGTGTTGTAAGTTCTGTCAGTTACTCATAAGCTTTTAAGCATTGAGTTTCTTGTGTGTCAATTCTCATAAGCTTTGAAGTATTGAGAATTGTGTGTTTTGAAAGTGTGGCTTTCGTTTTGTTACTTGTGTTGAAAGGAACCAGTCACGGTTTGTGATTGAAGAGGGATTTGAGGAGGGCCTCATACCTAGGTGAGTCTTAGGTAGAAGTCGCAGAAAGGGTAGTGATTAAGTGAGCGGATTATAATCGGGTGTGGTTGCTGTATGATCTGTGAATTGATACTATCGTATATTGATTTCATCCCTGGCTTGGTAGCCCCCAGAGTAGGATTGTTGATCCGAACTGGGTAAATATATCACTATGTTCTTTACTTTCTGCACTGTTATTATTATTGTTAACTTGTTCATTGTGTTGGATATCAGTGTCTCAACATCTGTGTAGGACATCTGATATCTGTGCCAGAATTTCAATTGGCATCAAGAGCTTGCACCCTTGTTTGGTTCTGGGTGAGATTTAGGGAAGGTACTTTCTGGTGCAATGGACAAGGATGAAGGATTTTTGAACAAACCACCTCTGCTTGATGGTTCCAACTATGACTACTGGAAACCAAGGATGGTAGCATTCATCAAATCCATGGATGATCAAGCATGGAAAGCTGTTATCAAAGGATGGGAACCCCCAAAGGTTAGAGATGGAGAAGGTAATCCTACTGATGTGGTGAAGGAAGAGGAAGACTAGGATGATGCAGACTACAAAGGGTCCTTGGGAAATTCCAAAGCCATGAATGCACTGTTTAATGGTGTTAATAAGAATATCTTCAAGTTAATTGAACATTGCACCATTGCAAAAGAGACGTGGCAGGTCTTGAAGGTTGCTCATGAAGGGAATTCAAAGGTGAAGATGTCAAAACTTCAGCTTCTCACTACCAAGTTTGAGAATTTGAAGATGAAGGAAGATGAGAGCATTCATGATTTTCACATGAACATTATTGAGATAGCTAATGCTTCAAGTGCCTTAGGTGAAAAGATGTCTGATAGCAAACTGGTCAGAAAAATCCTCAGATCTCTACCTAAGAGATTTGACATGAAAGTAACTGCTATAGAGGAAGCTCAGGACATAGATAAGATGAAAATAGATGAACTTGTGGGATCACTTCAAACATTTAAATTAGGGATCAGTGAAAGGTCTGAAAAGAAGAAGAGTATAGCCTTTGTGTCAAATGTCGGTGATTTAAACGATGAAGGTAACCTGGTCAGAGATGAAGGGGTGTCTAAAGATCTGGTATTGCTTGGAAAACAATTTAACAAAGTGTTGAAAAGGATGGACTGGAAGTCAAGAGCAAATGTTCAAAACAAGTCACTCGACATCAGTAAAAACCAGGATGGAGGCAGAAGGTCCAGAACTGAAGAAGACTCCAATCAAGGGAAGGGAGTTCAGTGTTTTGGATGTGAGGGATTTGGGCACATAAAAACTGAGTGTCCCACGTATCTCAAAAGGCAGAAGAAGGGCTTATCTGGGTCTTGGTCAGAAGGAGAGTCTGAGAGTGATCTTGAAGAAGAATCAGCAAAATTGTTTACAGCCTTGACTGGAATCTGTAAATCTGATGGAGAAACAACTTGTGAGTCTGATTCTGACAAAGAATCTTATATTGGAGAACTCACTAAGCAGGAAGTTATCACTGGGTTCTCAGAGTTGTGTATCAAGAATGAAGAGATGTGCCAGATAATATTAGAACAGAAGGTTCTGATAGCTGAACTAGAAGCTGAGAAGGAAGAACATCTATCAAACATTGCTGATCTTAAAGAGGAAGTTGTATGGCAAAAGTCAAAACTTGACAATATGAACAAATCTATAAGAATGCTGAACAATGGTTCCACGCAGCTGGATGAGATTCTTCAGACTGGGAAAAATGCTGGAAATGTACAAGGTCTTGGTTTTAACAATCAAGCAGAGAACTACAAGAAGTCTGTATTAAAGTTTGTTCCTCAGAAAATAAAGCAAGAGGAGGAGATGTCAAATCACATGTTTCAACATCAGATGAAACACAGAAAATAGTATGTAGTTCAAAGTATAAACCATGGAGATGTCATTACTGTGGAAAGATTGGTCACTTAAAGTCCTTTTGCTACAATTTGCATGGTTATCCCAAAACTGCTCATCAACAAAATAAAGGATAGAATTGGGCTAAAGTAAAGAAAAGATGGACTCCTAGAAATATGATGGCTGGTTTCATAGCACATACCTCTCTCAGAGCATCTGCAAGGGAAGATTGGTACTTTGACAGTGGTTGTTCAAGACACATGACTGGTGTGAAGAAATTTTTGTCAGATATCAAGCCTCACTCTACCAATTATGTCACTTTTGGGGATGGATCAAAAGGTGAAATAAAAGGTGTTGGAAAGCTGGACTACACAAGACAACCAAATATGGATCGTGTTCTATTTGTCAAAGGGCTGACTGCAAACTTGATCAGTATAAGCCAACTGTGTGATCTAGGACTCAAAGTAAATTTCACAAAATCTGAATGCCTAGTAACCAATGAAGAAAATAAAGTTGTCATGAAGGGAACCAGGTCTAAGGATAACTGCTATCTGTGGAATCCTCAAGAATCAGAAAGTCTGTCTGCCTGTTTGATGTCAAAGGAGGATGAAACCAAACTGTGGCATCAGAAATTGGGTCACTTACATTTGAAAGGGATGAAGAAAGTTCTGTCAAGTGAGGCTGTTAGAGGTATTCCCAAGCTGAAGATTGATGAGGATAGAATATGTGGTGAATGTCAAGTTGGGAAGCAAACAAGGATGTCACACAAAAAGCTTCAACATCTTACCACAACTTCTAGAGTTCTGGAGCTGCTTCACATGGACTTAATGGGACCTATGCAGGTTGAAAGTCTTGGTGGGAAGAAGTATGCCTATGTTGTCGTTGATGATTACTCCAGATTCACCTGGATAAGCTTTATCAGAGAGAAGTCTGAAGTATTTGCAGCTTTCAAAGAATTGTGTCAAAGGATTCAACGAGAAAAGGATTGTGGTGTTGTACGAATCAGAAGTGACCATGGGAAAGAATTTGAAAATAGCAGGTTTGAAGAGTTTTGTTTATCTGAAGGAATCACTCATGAATTCTCATCACCAATCACTCATCACCAAAATGGTGTGGTGTGTAGCGAGTGATTTTTGGATGTGGTTGCGAAGCACAATCGCTCTGGTACTACAGCTCGATTCATTTTTTTATCCTATTGAAGCTGATGAAGGAAGGGAAATAGATGTCTCCAACTAACCCTGCTTGCATACTGAGGTTAAACAGTCAAAACTGTTGGTTTACAGATGCTACAAAGATTCGGGTCTCTCTTAGGTTATTTTGTTAAAATAGCGTTCAGTTGATTGGTGGGAGGTATAGGACTTTGGGTTTTTGTTTAGTGTGCTCGCTAAGATTTTTCTTTAAATCTTATGCCTACGTATTCCCGTTTACCGAAATAGGGAAATCAGAGCGTTCATAGTTCCTCCTATTCTATGGGAGGAAATGGGTGTTTTTGGTGTCTTGTTCAAAGCCCAAGACGTGAAGCTAAAGAGTGTTGACCTTAGAGAGAATTTGTCATCTTTAAAGGGGTCTGTTTGTCACAACTGTTGGGTGACTGACTGTAAAGGAGGATTACTTTAACCGGGATACGCGGATCCTAGCAATGCCATAATTTCCGTTATAGGGGGTTTTAACCTAAAGGAGAAGACTTTAACTCAGTGTAGAGCAATGCCATCTTTCCTTAGGAATTTCTCATGCTAAAAGAGGGACAGTGGCGTGGATATAAATAATCCAGAGGCTTGCCGCTTACATCGATTAGATGGAAGGAGTTGTTGATGTTTGTGTACTGTGAACGAGGCACGGCTTTGATGCTAAAAGGTTGATCGGATCAACCAGTGGTTTTCTTATACAATGCCTAAGAGGAGGCTAATATGTGTCTCGTACAAAGCCTGAGAGGAAGGCTAAAAGGTTTTGACTCTACAGGGGAATCTTTTATACTCAACAAGAGAGTGATTTTGTATCTCGTACGAAGCCCGAGATGGAGGCTACTATGTGTCTCGTACAAAGCCCGGGAGAGAGGCTAAAGGGTTTTGACTCAACGAGGGAGTCTTTTGTATCTCGTACGAAGCCTGAGATGAAGGCTATTTGACTCAACAAGAGAGTTTATTTTGTATCCCGTACGAAGCCCGAGATGGAGGATAAAATTGTTAACTCCGCTGGGGAGAATCATTGTACAAAGCCCAAGAGGAGGCTATGGTGCTGTTTCAGTTGAGTGACAGGTCCAGTATGCTGATTTAAAGAGAAAATCAGTTCTTATATGAGTAATGTTTTCACTCAGGGATTTGATTCAAGGATCAAGGTTGTTTCCTGTTCTTTAAGGAAATGGGAAATCCAAGGGTATTGAGACTTTCCGAGTCTACGGGGTTCATTCCTATTCTTGAAGGGTGTTTGAGAATGTCTTGGAGACTCAAGGATATTAGACTGTCCAAGTCTAGAGTGTCATCTTTTGTACTAGGCTTTGAGAAACAGTAGTAGTGTTCGTGGTTGAAAGATCTAGACTATGTGAGAGGTTATTCTATTAAGATGACTAATATCTGTTCCTATACCTCTAGGAGGTCATCGGGACAATTTGTACAAAGCCCAAGAGGAGGCTAGAAACTTTTAAGAAGCCGATCGATCCTTGTATGAAGCCCAAGAGGAGGCTATCATTCCCAGAGGAAGAATCATTATACTAAGCCTAAGAGGAGGCTGATGCTTTTAAGAAGCCGATGGGTCCCCAAACCACGAGAAGTTCAAGACATGTCAGTCACTGAGAATAGATCAAGCTAGGAAAGTCCGAGAATTTGGAAGAAACTCAAGAAATGCCATTCACGGAGAAAAGATCGTCTCTGGGGAATAGAGTTTCTTGACAAGTGCTTTTAAGAAGCCTGTGGGTCCCCAAACCCCGAGAAATTCAAGGCAAGCTATTCACAAGGAATAGATCAAGTCAGGAAAGTTTGAGAATTTGGAAGAAACTCAAGAGATGCCATTCACGGAGAAAAGATCATCTCTGGGGAACAGAGTTTCTTTGACAACTTCTAAAGGTGACAGTCTATGAAAGGGTTCACCGAGAATGCTGCCTTTCATGTCTCCATATTGTTTAACCCTGAGAGGAGGGAAGACTGTGTCTGGTAATCCTATGGGGATCTAGTATTGACAATTTCTAAGAGTGATCGAGACGGCTTTACCTAGTGCTAGACGTAGTTGCCGGGGAAACTCTAAATATCTATACTATTATTACACAGTTGATATAAGTTTATGAAAAAAGACTTACAGCGAAACATCCCCACAATACAGTTATATGTATATGAAAGTGGTAAATGAAAGCGTGTAACCACTTACTCGGTTGTAGAGCTTCCATGCTGTTTGGTTAGTTATTCAACAAAGAAAGATTGAAAACAATAGTATATTTCAAAATCAAAGGAGAAAGTGCTTTGAAAAAGAAAGATTTGGGGCTTACAGCTCAAGGAGAGGCCCAGGGTTTTATCAGTGAGCGCACTGTTTGAATTTGTACAGAGGGACTTATACAAGTGATTAAGGCCCAAAAGAATGGTTTTTTGTACAAAAGGATGGGTCTTACACTCTCTCAAGAGGCCCAAAAAATTTTAAACAAGTGAGAGAAGGGCTTATAACACGAGGGTAAGCCCAGTTGACTTTTCGTTTGAAATGGCGATCGTGCAGAGGTTTCCTTTTAACGCAGAGGGACTTATACAATAAGTGAGGCCCAAAAGGTTTTGGTTAAAAGGGGATTGGGTCTTACACTCTAATAGAGGCCCAAAAGTTTTGAATGGGTCTTATAGCTCAATGAGAGCCCCAAATTGTTTTAAAAATGATTTATGAGGGTTGAATTAATCCTAAAACCCTATTTTGTTTTCAAAAATGTATTTAATTGAATAAAAATTCAATTAAAATGATCAAAATTATTTAAAATATGGAAAACAAATTGTGATCTTGGATTAATGCTTCAAAAATTAAGTATTGACCTACAAAATAATTAGAAGGCATTAAAAGTTGCAAAATCAAATTGGAAAAAATATTTAAAATGTCAAAAACAATTAAAACATTAATTCTTTGCAAAAATATCAATTATATGAAATAAATAATATTTTTGGGATTTTTTTGTTAAAATAAAATATTTTAACATTTTTGTGAATTATTAAAAAAAGAATCAATTCAAAATCATTAAAACTCAGAGAGAAATTAATTTTTGAATCAATTAAATAAAACCACAAAATTCAAATATTCAAATATTCAAAAAATGGCGCCAAGAACACCCAAGAACACACGCGTGTTTTGGGTTTGCCCAGATTTGCATTTTCTCTCCAATCTCACTGAATACTTAATCATATCATGCAATCCACATACCAATCAACTCGTTTCAACCTCACGATCATGTCTATGGCATTTAATTTGATTTAAATTAAACATATAACAAGAAATCACGAAAAATCCTCAAGAACCCTAGATTCTGCATGAAGGCTGGGATTTTTGATACACGATTCAAACAATGCAATTAATTGAGGGGAAACATTCCATGCATGATTATGAACATTTGGAAAAATTGTTGTGCGAGGAAATATGCATAGATTGAGTGATGACCAAGTTTAGGCATACCTCTAGGCCGTGACAGCAAGTGCAATGTGATTTTTGATTTGGAGGTGTTACAGATGAGTGGTGATGATCTGAACAGCTTCCCTACACCCTATGGAGTGTGTTTGAATGCTTGGACTTGATTGAAATTGGCTGGATCACTTCATGGCATCTCAACTGCGTTTTGGTTAAAACCTTGAGCAGTTGACTGGTGATTCTGAGAAATCAATGTTCCAGTTGTTGTTTAAGTGTTTGATCAGCTCATATGTGATGTATATAAGGTGTGTGAGTGATTGGTTTGATTGGAAAAGCTCTCAAACTCAAAACCCGATAGTGACTTGCCTTAGAAGGCAAAATTGGAGTGAAAGAAGAGATTTTGAGGAAAGCATCTGTTTGATGGCTTTGGTGTACTTAAACTGATCACAATTGAGCTCTATTTATAGTAGAGCAAGTTTGTTTTGCAAGGAATAGTGAATGGCAACTGCTGAGTAGGTTTGGCCAATGTTTGCAAATGAAAATCCAAGTCTCCTCTAGCCATTGACTAGAGGTTAGGGCACAGGCTGCTGGTTCCCTTGGTCTTGGATAAGTCTTGACTGAATTCAGTTGCAAATGGCTCAGTCCATGCCACCTTGATGCTTCCATTGAATGCTCCAATCCAAAATTGGAGTCTTGTCCCTATTTTGGCAATTCTAGGTTCAACATGCTATTTCTTGTTCCAAAGACTTTGGAGGCTTGGCTCAGTGATTGTCCCCTTTAGATTCAATCCTCAGATGTGTCCAAGTGGATAGGAGTGTTTGAATTTGCACAATTTTGGCAAATCGAGCAAAAATGCAAATTCTGCCTTGCCAATGTCATATCTCATGACTCAAATTGAATTTGGTAATGTTCTTGACCATTTTGGAAAGCCCTTACATGATACAACAACTGTTTGAACATGTTTGGTTTTGATCTCTTTTGAATCCAAGTGAAAAATCCCCCTACATTTGGGAAAAAGTAAGGCAAAATCTGACTTAGTGAAATTTTCACTAAGTGTTGGAACAATGTGACTTTTCTTGATTTTGATCACTCCATAACTCAAAATCCATGAGGAATTTGGACATAGGTCAGTATGAATATTTTGTAGAGGGAAATGAGATCTACAAATCAAGCTTTGAATGGGGAACAATGGCCTTGTGGTTTAGGAGTTATGGTCCTCCAAAGTTGGCACATTAGTGTCACTTTTTCCATAACTTAGAAATTTTTCTAAGTTTTTATGGTTACCCCTTTTACAAGTTATCCCACTTTATTTGATTTTTCTTGATGAATGATGATTCAAATCATACATTAACATCATTTTAGGGTTAAAAATCCATTTTGGTGAAAAATCTCAAAAAGTCAAAGTTGACTTTTTATCAGATGAATTCCAAACTGTGCAATCCTTTATGAAATCATGTCCTTGACCTAAATCAAACTTGATGGAAATGTTCCATGGGTGTCATAGGGTATATTGATTCATGTCCTAGGGCTTGGGAGCATGTCCAGGTCAAAAGTCAAAGACACAGTTGACTTTTTTCGCGAAACCCTAATTGTGGTGCAGATGAAATTGAGACTTGTTGCTCAAACTTCTTGGAATAATCCATTGTTCCAAATGGATCAATATAGTTCATTAGAGACCCTCAAACCCTCTCTTGAGGTCTTGGCTCATGATTTTCCCTAAAAGTCAACTTAGGGGTGAATTAGGTCAAGAACCCTAATTCCTGATTTTTGATGAATGCATCCCCTGAGGCAAAATCGACATGATTGTTGGGTCCATGAGGTCCCATGGAGTATATTAGGTTGTGTTTTGGATCCTTGGCTCATGCCCAGAGGAAAATTTCCCTTTGGAGGCCCTGATCGACCAAAACCCTAATTTGGTGATACTGGCGATCTTGAGGCTTGATCCACCTAGAAGGGAGCAGCTTTGTGCTTAATCCTTGGAGTGGGAGTCCTTTTGATCCTTTGTAGCTACTTGAGAGGTTAAACAAGTTGAAGATCAAGTCATTCCTTGATTGATCCTTTGTCTAAAAGCTCTGAGAGGGCTTGAAACCCTAAATTTGATTGCAGTGGGTGCTCACCCATCTTTGGGGAGACTAATGAGGCAAGATGGTTCCCCCATATTGTGATGATGATTTTCACAATGATGGGAAATCTTAGTGGTCAAAATTTGGGGTATGACAGATGCCCCTATTTAATCTTCTTGGACCTGAAGGTGCGAATGACGAAGGTATTCAGGCATTCGGGGTGCAAGAGGATTAAATATCGGAATATCCAAAATTTTGACGGCTATGAATGGCAACTTGCGCATTCATCTTCTTTTGCTAAGCAATGATGCTTAGAAAAGGTAAACTTCCCCTCGATCCTGGTTTCCTACCAAGGAACTGGTCTTAGTTTCTGTTGTAAACTTCCCCTCGATCCTGGTTTCCTACCAAGGAACTGGTATCAGTTTCTGAAATAAACTTCCCCTCAATCCTGGTTTCCTACCAAGGAACTGGTCTAAGTTTCTTTTGTCAATAAACCTTATTGACAAGTGACGCTATTCGTAGCGGTTTTCCTCAAACTTCTCGTCGAATTTTCCTGGGGAGATGCCATTTGACGGAAAAAGTTTTGACGTCAGGCTTGCTGGGGAACCCAGTCGTCTGAGTTGTAGAGTTGCACAAACTTCTCTATTGGAGACGCCATTTGTTTCTACTGGGGGAAAGCAGGTCTCTTGAGATACTGCTGCGCTTGGGGATATTACATCATACTTTTCTCGGGATCTTCCTGGAGAAATTCCATATGATGGGAGCCAATTTAAGGTGCCGATGACCTTTTCATCAGTGGTTTTTTCGGAGCGAAACTGACATGCTGCCGAATCTCTAATTACGAGGCTTTCTCTGTGGATTTTCCTTAATCCGGGAAAGCAAGGATATCATCTTCAATGGCGAAGAGTGATGTTAGTTGAACGTTTTCTCTGGTCTTTCAGAGGTTCAAGTTATCAAAGTGGTCGAGGAGCCAACTTCGTTCCAGAAATAAACTGGAGGAGAGAGATTGTTTAGACGCAACATTTCCTGACGAGGAAATAACTGACGACTCGATTGAGAGGACTTTTATCACTAGGGGACTACACCGACTGGAGTGATAGTGATGCAATATGAAATGTGAATGAAAATCGATAATGCATGATGTATGTATGTATATGCTGACAAAACTGACGCGACATACAAACTAAAAGATGAACATGATGGGATACTCGGCCACTGCAGGGGATGAAAGGTATTACTGGTTCAAAATAGCAATTCTACCTTGCTTAGGAGAGATAGTCTCTATTGGGAGCTATGTTGGTCAGGCTTAGGAGATAAGAACTCGGCCGAGGTGTGTCAGATGAAACAAGGTCTCTGACACAGTTGATCCTTCATTCAGGCGTACTGGCTTTTTAGAAGGAGTACTTTGATTCCGCACTTTGAGGTTCGATTACTTCTGGAGAAGCGACCGATGTTCTTCTGATGTTCAACAGTCAAAAGAAATTGCCGTCTTTATTAAAAAGCAGAAAAAGTTTTAACAAGTAAATTCATTTTTGTTTTATTTCAAGAATCGTTAATCATGTTAACAACGTCGTTCTATAAAGCTAAAATAAATGAGAATTACAAACAAAAGCACAAGGGCTCAAATTTTATTGATAGGGTGGAGATCAGCCAAACGCGTGATTCCAATGAGTATTTACAAAGTTAGAAAATGGTAATTTACAGGGAAAAAGGCTACGTTGAAACATAACGACCACTATCCTTCTACCAACTTTGAATTCGGGACATCCTGAGCTTCTGTCGAAGATGACCTTGACTGGAGTTTTCCTCCAGATGATGTAACTGCTGCTGCTGAGGGACTTGCTTCTGTTGAATATAGTTACTTGCCATTATCCCTAACTTTTACCTGGATTGTACTTTGATGTTTCCAATCCAACGGGATGATTTTTTTTTTCATGTCTATAATTTTTGCCTGGACCTCCCTTTCGGGTTTTCAATCCACCGAGACTTTTTTTTTTTAGTTTAGGCGAAGTATTTCTTGACTACATCAACATTCGTGGGGTAGGCAAATTCCTCTCCGTCTATGGTTGCAAGTCTCAAGGCGCCGCCTGAGAAAGCTTTCGTGACCACATAGGGGCCGTCGTAATTCGGAGTCCACTTGCCCCGAGAATCAGTGAGAAATAATTGTATTTTCTTGAGCACGAGATCTCATTTCCTGAAGATGCGAGGTCGGACCTTTTTGTCGAACGCCTTCTTCATTCTCTGTTGATACAGCTGACCATGGCATAATGCCATGATTCACTTCTCCTCTATCAGATTTAATTCGTCGTGTCGGCTTTGACACCATTCAGCTTCGGTGAGCTTAGCTTCCATCAATACTCGGATTGACGGGATCTCTACTTCTATGGGGAGCACTGCTTCCATGCCATACACTAGAGAGAAAGGGGTTGCCCCTGTTGAAGTGTGAACAGATGTGCGATAACCATGAAGAGCAAAGGGTAACATCTCGTGCCAGTCTTTGTAGGTTACAACCATCTTTTGAACGATCTTCTTGATGTTCTTATTGGCCGCTTCTACTGCTCTGTTCATCTTGGGTCGGTAGGGAGATGAGTTATGGTGTTCAATCTTGAACTCAGCGCACAACTCTTTCATCATCTTATTATTCAAGTTAGATCCATTATCAGTAATGATCTGGCTCGGAACATCATAACGGCAAATGATATTGTTTTTGATAAATCGGACCACCACTTGTCGGGTTACATTTGCATATGATGCTGCTTCGACCCACTTGGTGAAGTAATCAATGGCTACCAGGATGAACCGATGTCCGTTTGAAGCCTTGGGCTCAATCATGCCAATCATGTCAATTCCCCATATGGAAAATGGCCATGGGGAAGAGAGAACTTTGAGATGCGTTGGCGGTACATGGATTTTGTTAGAGTATATCTGACACTTGTGACACCTCCTCATGTACTTGTAGCAGTCGGATTCCATTGTCAACCAATAGTACCCTGCTCTTAGAATTTTTCTCGCCATCGTATGTCCGTTGGCATGAGTGCCAAAGGATCCTTCATGAATTTCTTTCATCAGTATTTCTGCTTCTCATCTATCTACGCATCAGAGCAAGACCATGTCAAAATTTCTCTTATAGAGAGTGTCACCGCTCAGGAAGAAGTTTCCAGCCAATCTTCTGAGGGTCTTTCTATCTTTCTTGGATGCCCCAGGTGGGTACTCTTGTTTCTGAAGGAAGCGTTTGATATCGTGATACCAAGGTTTGTCGTCTATGACTGCTTCAATCGTGAAGATGTAAGCGGGCCGTTCAAGGCGCATTATGTCGATCTTAGGTATGTCGTTCCAATGACCTACACTAATCATGGAAGAGATAGTGGCTAATGCATCAGCCATGTGATTCTCATCACGAGGGATGTGATGAAACTCGACTATGTTGAAGAAAGGTAGCAACCTTCTTGCGTAGTCTTTATAAGGAATCAATCCTAATTGGTATATGTTCCAATCTCCTTTTATCTGATTGATAACCAGGGCTGAGTCTCCATATACGTCCAAGTTTTTGATCCTTAAATCAATCGCTTCTTTGAGACCCATAATACAAGCTTTGTATTCGACCTCTTTGTTCGTACATTTGAACGTAGGTCTGGCGGCGAAAGGAATGTGGGTACCCTGAGGGGTAACAATGATTGCCCCAATTCCGTTTCCATAATGATTAACTGCTCCGTCAAAGATAAGTCCACATTGGGAACCTGCTTCTGGCCCTTCATTGGGTAGCAGTTCATCGCAGTCTTTCATTTTTAAATACATGACATCTTCATCTGGGAAGTCGAACCCGATTGATTCTTGATTGTCAATCGGTTGATGAGCCAAATGATCGGCTAAAATACTTCCTTTAACGGCTTTTTGAGCGTGGTACTCTATGTCATATTCTGATAGCAACATCTGCCAACGGGAAATCCTTCCCGTAAGAGCAGAGTTTTCGAAAACGTACTTGATTGGATCCATTTTGGAGACCAACCAAGTAGTGTGACGAATCATGTACTGGCGCAGACGTTTGGCTGCCCAAGCCAAAGCACAGCAAGTTTTCTCGAGCATCGTGTACCGAGTTTCACAGTCGGTGAACTTCTTGCTCAAATAGTAAATGGCAGACTCTTTCCGATTGGTTTCGTCTTGTTGGCCAAGTAAACACCCCATTGAGTCTTCCAAGACTATGAGGTTGATGATCAGTGGTCTTCCTTCCATTGGAGGTGATAGAATCGGAGGATTCAACAGATATTCCTTAATACTGTCGAAGGCAGTTTGGCAATCTTCTGTCCAAACGCAATCCTGGTTCTTTTTGAGTAATTTGAAAATCGGCGCACAGGTCGCGGTCATAAGGAATATGAATCTGGAGATGTAGTTCAAACGTCCCAGGAATCCTCTGACTTGTTTTTCAGTTTTCAGAGAAGGCATTTCTCGAATGGCCTTGACCTTGTCAGGATCAACCTCAATTCCTTTCTGGCTGACGATGAACCCTAGTAGTTTCCCTGAACGGACATCGAAGGTGCACTTGTTAGGATTCAAGCGAAGCTTGAATTTTCTTAGACGTTCGAACAATTTTGACAGATGTTCAACGTGCTCACTCTCTGTTTTTGATTTTGCAATCATATCATCGACATATACCTCGATTTCTTTATGTATCATGTCATGAAGCAGAGTAGTCATGGCCTTTTGATAGGTTGCCCCGACGTTCTTCAAACCGAACGGCATTACCTTGTAACAAAAGGTGCCCCATGGGGTGATGAATGAAGTTTTCTCCATGTCTTTTGGCGCCATTTTGATCTGGTTATAGCCCGAGAAAACTTTGAACATTGTTGTACTGTCTACCAGCATGTCAATGTGTGGTAAAGGAAAGTCGACCTTTGGACTTGCCTTGTTCAGATCTCTGTAGTCGACACACATTCTAACCTTTCCGTCCTTTTTTGGAACGGGTACGATATTGGCTAACCATTGAGGATATTCTGATGTGGCGAGGAAACCCGCGTCAATCTGTTTCTGTACTTCCTCCTTGATTTTGATGGCCATGTCCGGGTGAGTGCGTCTCAACCTTTTCTTTACTGGCGGACATTCCGATCTTAACGGTAGGTGGTGTCCCACGATGCTGGTATCCAACCCTGGCATATCCTGATAGGACCAAGCGAATACATCAGGGAATTCTCTGAGAAGCTTCGTCAAACCCTCTCTGGTAGTTGGACTGAGCAGTGCCCAACCCTGATTTCTTTTCTCTCTTTTTCTGAACCGAAGTTTACCGTTTCCAACGGCTCTTTGTGAGGTTCAATGGACCTTTCCTCTTGTCTGAGTAGTCGGGAGATCTCTTCTGGAATTTCGTTGTCAACTTCTTCTTCAGCCCCGAATACCGGGAACTCAAAGTTGGGAGAAGGCATCGGATCGTATGTTTCAACGGGGTTTAAAACAAGCAATCTGCATGACGTGATGATTTGTGTTTAGAAGAGATAGAGAAAATGCAAGAGTGTGTGCAGTGTTTTATTTTATTACTGCTTGTTTTTATTATTTGAGACGTTTTTTAGGATTACCATTTTCTGAAAAAGCAAAAAGAGAAAACAACAATTAATGCAGAAATTACAGAACGACGTTATTTTATTTATGAACAAGTCGAATCTTGAAACTACAGCCCTATAAAACAAAACTTTGTCGCTTTGGGCGAAGCGAAGAGGGAAAATTTACAGAAAGCGAGCCCTATCAAAACATCCGTTTCTCCTAGGCAGGGTGAAAGGTTAAAGATGGCAATTACTTTGACTGATGAACGACCTTCGGAACATCGACAGCAACCCATTGGCGGTGAACTCCTTGGTGAATCACAAAGTCTGACACCTTTATTGATTTGTCTTCAAAAATGACACTGATTTCTAGTGGAGTAGGATCATTGGAATCTGTCTCCCAGGCAGAGTTGTCGTAGGAGGATCCCTCTGTTGCATTTTGCATAGCATTTGTGCTCTCAAGTAGATCTCCCCATCCAGTTGGATGGATATCTTCGAGCCTGATATGAGGGCTTTCGGGAGCGGTATACTTGACCATATAGTCGAATTTTCCACTTGGTTCTCCCAGAGTGTCCCAAACTTCTTTTGAACTGGAGGAGTCATCTCTCTCGATGACGTTGACCTCGGGAAAAGCATAGTTGATGAACTCAAGTCCCGCAAACGTTGCGAATTCATCTTCATGTTGAGTAGTTTCTGAATGACCTGAGTGTTGATCCCATGACATGGTGGGGACACAGGTATTCTGTTCAATGATGCTCAGTTGATTTTCGTTGTTCGGCTGACTTTCTTGCCCCAAATCTCCTGGATGAGGTTGCCACATTGGCGGACCATCCATTGGGCCATAGTAGTTATAGTCAAATTGGTCTTTCATCAGAGTGTCCTCCTCTAATGAGTTTGGCGGAGCACGGCATCCTTCTGGATCACAACCTCCGTACATCATTTCGACATCTGACCGTGGTATAAATCTCAGACTCTGTGTAGGAAATTAAAAAGGCGTAGGCACCTCTTCCTGAGACATATAACCGTCCTCGTTAAGATAGGACTTCCATTCTTCATCCATGTCGGAGGGATCCTCCTCATTGATAGCATGGACTATTTGAGACACTGGGTGAAGGAAACCTCCACTGTGGAAGAAGTTTTGAAGGGGATGAAGACTTTCATCATTGGCAACTGTCTGGGTACAGGTTGCAAAAAACCAAGACCCTTCTTTGTTGTAATGCTAGTAGGGATGACAAGCTGTCCCCATCCTATTGTATTGGTACTCTCGACCGCTTTGATAGCATCGTTGTATGAAGAAATGGAAGTTCCTTCTTTGAACTGATTGTCCTTGCTTACCGACAGTGCTTGGAACTACGTTCCAATAACCTGCTCGGGTTCTACACTAGCAGATGATGACAAGTTACTCACAAGCAAGATCTGTTCCCCATAAACTGTGACAAGTTGATCGTTCTTGACGAACTTTAGCTTTTGGTGGAGGGTGGAAGTAACCGTCCCAGCCTGATGTATCCAAGGTCTTCCTAATAAACAACTGTACGTTGCCCGGATGTACATGACCTAGAAAGTGACTTGGAAAGTGTGAGGACCAATAGTTATGGGAAGATCAACTTCGTCGATAACCGCTTTTCTGGATCCGTTGAATGCTTTGACGACAACCTCGCTGATTCTCATCGGAGGGCCTTTGAATGATAATTGCATCAAAGTGGACTTCGGCATAACATTCAGGGCTGACCCTGTTTCTACCAGTACGCTGGCTAAAGCATCGTCCTGGCAGTTAACTGTGATATTGAGTGCCATGTTATGACGGCGACCCTCTTCAGGTAATTCCTCATCACTAAATCCCAAATTGTTGCAGGAAGTGATGTTAGAGACAATACTATCGAATTGCCTGATTGTTACATCCTGTTCCACAAAGGCTTGCTCCAAGACCTTCTGTAGAGCCTCCCTATGCGCTTCTGAACTGAGTAACAGTGATAATACCGAGATCTTTGAAGGAGTTTGTAACAGTTGATCGACAATGTTGTATTCACTCCTTTGGATGAGCTTCAGCATCTCATCATCGTTTTTCGAAAGGTCGGGATTACTGGATTGACCGACTGGTAGATCAGGAGCTTCCGTCTGAAGTTCCTTTTCTTTGTTAAGTTCCCCAACCCCTCGGTTGAAGATTCTACCACTCCATGTTACTTGACTGATGTTTGCAATGTTCACGACGGAGGGTAATGGAATTTCTTTTCCATTTTCAATGGTTGTCGCACCATATTTGTAAGGGATTGCCTTAGCTGATTCATACAGTAATGGTCTCGGCAGATAGATGACTACGGGAACCTTTTAGTTTTTTTGACCATCATAAGTAATCTCGATCCGTTCCCGGTTAGGAACCTTAGATTCGTCAAGTAGAGGGATAATGGCAAAAACATCCCTGGACCTATGATGACCAGAGATTGTGACAACGTCCTCGACTTGATCGGCAAGGTAGTTTGGCGACCAATTAATGGGTTCGGAACCTGGATATAGACGAATTTCTCCATGATCCACCTGACCCTGAAGAGCTGCTCTCACAAGGTAACACCCTTGGTTACTTTCCGAACAGACGCTACAATGGTCATAATTGTGTGGTGGCACCTGGCCACGCCCACTTTGAATACAATGTAACCTCACTAGGTTAGCTTCCACGAATCAGACATCCTGACTCTAACGCCGAGTAGGATTCCTGTTACTGATACTAATTTGCTGAGTATCTTCATCCATATAGATTGGCATCCACCAGTGATTTAACAAGTGCTGAAGTGCCTCCTGGACAAGGGTACAACCTCGATCATTTTCGTAACCCGCTTTACAGCTTTGATAGTCATGTGATATCAGGTATCCGAGTCGGACCTGTTCAGCATGTAACTCTACTAAGTTGGTATTCATCACGCGAATATCAAAGATCTGAACCATGTTAATTTGATAGGAATTCCTATCATGGTAGTCTTGGATCCATCCAAGATCCATCTGACGCTGGAGGGCCTCCTATATGAAAGAGCATCCATGTTTGTTTACCGAGCAAGTCAGACAAGAACTGTAATTGTGCCGCGGCAGATTATGATACTGGCTTTGCCTTGAGTGCATCGCCACTAGGTTGACATTCATTGCACGTATATCGTGGTTCTGAATGATGTTAGAATTCGTGTAGACCATGTTAACTCCACGAACTCAGTGCTCTTGGATCCATCCGAGATCCATTTGTTCCTGTAGAGTTGTTTGCACCACAGAACATCCCTGGTTGTCTTTAGAACAGATATCACACTGATGATAGTTATGAGGTGGCACATGGCCATATCCACTCTGTCTACAATGCATCTTAACCAGATTGGTCTTCAACAAGAGTACATCATGAATTTGATAGACATTGTTAGTCTCTCCTTCTATTAGGTTGACGGCAGCCTTGTCATGTTGAGGCAGCGGGTTCTTGAGAACATTAGGATTTGTATCCTTGAAGGATAGGACCCCGCTCCTAACAAGCTTTTGCACGTCGGACTTGAAATTGAGACAAGTCTCGATGTTATGCCCTAGACCTCCTTGATGATAAGGGCATGTCTGATCCACCTTAAACTAAAAAGGCGGATTTTCTGGTACTGTAGGAGGGGACTTAGTCTGAATGTGCCCCTTGGCTAGCAGTAATGGAAACAGCTCTGTGTACGATATGGGTATAGGATCAAATCCTGGTGGCCGTGTTGTACGATTCTTGTTGTATTGGGGACGAGCCTGCTGAAGAGGCTGTTGTGTCCTTTGCTAATCGGGTTGGCTTTGCGCAACCTGAGGTTGATAAGTAGGAATAGGCGCAGGGCTGATAGTAGGAGTTACAGCTGCTACTGGTTGATATCGACGCCTTTGCTTTCTGAGAGAGATATTCCCAATATCTTGCTCTTTTTTCTTAGGGAGAGCACTACCGTATTTTTTACTACCGCTCGTCGATCAAGTGTCTTTTACCAAACGTCCTTCTCGGACGGCTTCCTCAAGACGTATGCCCATACCGACCATTTCGGTGAAGTCACTGGGCGCACTGGCAACCATTCGGTCATAGTAAAATGAGCTTAAGGTCTTTAAGAAGATCTTTGTCATCTCTTTTTCCTCAAGAGGCGGACAAATTTGAGCGGCAATTTCACGCCACCTTTGAGCATACTCCTTAAAGGTTTCCTTGTCCTTTTGCGACATCGATCTGAGTTGATCTTTGTCGGGTGCCATGTCTAAATTGTATTTATATTGTTGGACGAAGGCAGTACCAAGATCTCTGAATGTACTGATCGTAGTACGATTTAAACCCATGTATCATTTGAGTGCGACACCGGTTAAACTATCCTGAAAGTAGTGAATCAGTAGGTCCTGATTCTTCGTCTGAGCTGACATCTGCCGAGCGTACATCACCAGATGGCTTTGAGGGCAAGAGTTACCCTTGTATTTTTCAAAGTCGGGCACTTGAAACTTGTGCAGAACTTTCACATTGGGGACCAAGAAGAGGTCTGCGGCGTCCTTTCCAAATAAATCCTGACTGCGGATGTCTTGCAGTTCCTTCTGCATTTCCAGGAACTGCTTCTGGAATTCATCCATTCTGTCAAACAAAGTTTCCTTTTTACCAGCAGGTATTGGCGGAATCTGTCCTTCCGGAATAGTGTGCACCACAGGGGGTGGTACCGTGACTACGGCAGTGAATCTTGGCGTTTCCCGAAGTTTGTAACCTTCAGGAGTCTTCAGTATGCCCCTGGCATCTTCCTTTTCCCGAAGTTTGTAACCTTTAGGCCCAGCGGCTTCTGTTGTGATTCCCTGATCTTCAGTGATCGGCGAAACATATCCTTCTGGGATATAGTTAACAGGCATACCCCAAGGACGATCTTCAGCATTTGATACCTAGGATCATACTTCTCCACTATAGGCGTTGAGGTGATCTCTGAGATCACAGTTCTTTGTAGCAGAGCGTCGATCTCTTCTTTCAACTCTCTGTTTTCTTCCTCAAGATCATCATTTTTTTCTGACGATTGGCCCGAGTATTGTACGAATGAGACAGTTTGACTCTAGAATCGAGACACAAACGTGAGATTCGTAGGTAAGAAGAATACGCGATGTGAGAATGATGAATGCAATGATTATATTAATTATTTTTTGGTTTAATCAAAATAAACTTCGACAATTAGATTGCAAATATCAAACTGTGGGGAAACCCCTTTTATTGAATTTCAAAGGATTGCGGAAATGAAATACAGTAGATTACAAGGTGCGGAAATAGAAACCTAAGCTAATGGGTCCCGAGTCCTTTCTGAAGAGAAATTGGGTGCTGACTCTGGTATTTTCCTTTTCTTTGACCGGGGCTCTTGGGCCGTTGTCGGGTTGTCATTCCTTTTCCAGGTGAAAGGAGTGAGCAAATTCCTTTGGTCATCTTGATTCTCTACAGCATATTGCTCCAAAATTTCAATCAGAGCATCCTTATCTTTCAGTAATTGCTGTATTTTGATGCACTCCACGTTGAGGGTGCGGTACTTGTTCTTCCAAGACCTTCTCTCCTTTTGAACTTTGTTGAGAGTAACCTGAAGCTTTTCCGTTTCAGTCATGAAGTACATGACATATTCCTTTGGCGGAAGAATTCCGTGACGCGGATAAGGCCTCTTTAGTTTGAGAGCTCTAGTTTGTACCCAGTGGAGATAAGGCTCCACCGAGACACAGTCTGGTTTTCCCTGAGACTCTCATCCTTTCTTATGAACATGCTTCCAGACTTGCACTATTTCCATCTTTAGTGCTCTGTCACTTTCTCCTTCCTTGAAGAAAAGACCTTCTAGATGAGCATTAAGTGGGACATGCCTCATTGGGTATCCAAATTGACGATGAACCAATACCGGATGGTAGTTGATTCCTCCTTTAGTTCCTATGAGGGGTACGTTGGGGAAGTTTCCACAACGATCAATGATTCTGATCCCATCATAGATCCTATTACACCAATCTATATCAGAGTTGGTAAGAGACATGATCTTCTGTGACCAACGTAAGGCACTCTTACAATCCCAAAAAGCAGCAGACTTAGGAAAATGGGAAGTAAACCATTTATATAGCAGGGGTACACAACATGTGATCTCCCCTCCGCTGTATAAATTTCCTAAGTGTACAGAATTATACGCATCTGCGAGCAAAGTCGGCACAGGATTTCCGATGAGAAAAACCTTAATGGCGTTGATATCAACAAAGTTATGGATGTTGGGAAACAAAAATAACCCGTAGGTGAGCAAGACAAAGATGCTTTCAAAAGCAATCACGTTCCCGATACTGGCGAAGTACAGGGCTTTCTTTGTCAAGAACTGGGTAGGCAAACCTTGTATGCCACCCTTAGTGGTCAGGTGAGTCTTGACCTCAGACTCGTCCAAATGAATTGCTCTCGCAATGATCTGATTCTTTGGAATTTCTTTCAGTCCAAAAAATGGAGCTTGATCAGTAATGTGTAGATCAATCAGATGAGAATACTCCTCCAGCGTTGGTGCGAGCTGGTAATCCGGGAATGTGAAACAATGATAGACCGGATCGTAGAATTGAATGAGTGCATCCATGATTCCCTCAATCACATGGACTCTTAGCAGCGATAGCAAACCTCCGTACTTGGCTCTGAAAGCCTCTTGGTTTGTGATCATCCTCGCTAACCTTCTCAAATCCTCTAGCTTTGGAATCCTGAAGGTGTACCTATGGGTTCTCCTTCTACCGAAATCCATTAGCGTAATACTTTTCTCTGATATTTGCAATCACAGTCTTAGTTTATTTTGAAAAGACAGAGAGACTAGAAGAGAAATTTTTTGAATGTTTTAATGTTTTTTAAATGAATGCATGAATGCAGCACACAAAAACATAGAAAAAACATGGGGTCGAAGGGTCGTTGTCATGAAGTCAAGGCTCTACCCATCCCCAAAGGTTTATACTAGGGTGATTTTTGTACCTGTACTCAAAATCATCAGCTCCTCCCAGGATAACAAACAACAAGCGGATCGACAACGAGCTGTATGAAATCTTAGCGTAAGTGCCATCACCGAGAATAGATCACCAGCCTCAAATGAGGGTAGTATCGCGAATAACTATTTCCGATAGTTTCTGCACTACAAAAGGGTTTGGCTCCTCAGCTTCTCAGACATCACAATCGGCCCATTACCTAAGAGAGGGAATGGGTTGCATTGGCTAGCCTCCACTGAGGTTGATGGTCGACCTCGTCGCCATCACTTATCTTAGGTGTATACTCAAACTTTCCACATGCGGCATCACACGCATTCCCATTAGCAGAAAAATAAAAAGGTATAGCAATTAGGAAAAATGGTATATCTATTCGTCCTAAAGTCCTAGACTTTAAAGAGCTATGAATCCTATGTTCCTGACAAAAATGGCTCCCCGGCGGAGTCACAATTCTGTGGTTCCTTCCCTATTTAAAGGTTTTTGACCTAACATCCTAGTGAAGTCAACAAAGAGTCTTATCCCAGAAAAGAAAGAAATTTTAAGGCTTCTACCTAGGAGATGTGAAGAGAACAAGACCTCTATTCTCCCCAGCAGAGTCGCCATTTTTCTGTAGCGAGTGATTTTTGGATGTGGTTGCGAAGCACAATCGCTCTGGTACTACAGCTCGATTCATTTTTTATCCTATTGATGCTGATGAAGGAAGGGAAATAGATGTCTCCAACTAACCCTGCTTGCATACTGAGGTTAAACAGTCAAAACTGTTGGTTTACAGATGCTACAAAGATTCGGGGTCTCTCTTAGGTTATTTTGTTAAAATAGCGTTCAGTCGATTGGTGGGAGGTATAGGACTTTGGGTTTTTGTTTAGTGTGCTCGCTAAGATTTTTCTTTCAATCTTATGCCTACGTATTCCCTTTAACTGAAATAGGGAAATCAGAGCGTTCGTAGTTCCTCGTATTCTATGGGAGGAAATGGGTGTTTTTGGTGTCTTGTTCAAAGCCCAAGACGTGAAGCTAAAGAGTGTTGACCTTAGAGAGAATTTGTCATCTCTAAAGGGGTCTGTTTGTCACAACTGTTGGGTGACTGACTATAAAGGAGGATTACTTTAACCGGGATACGCGGATCCTAGCAATGCCATAATTTCCTTTATAGGGGGTTTTAACCTGAAGGAGAAGACTTTAACTCAGTGTAGAGCAATGCCATCTTTCCTTAGGAATTTCTCATGCTAAAAGAGGGACAGTGGCGTAGATGTAAATAATCCAGAGGCTTGCCGCTTACAGCGATTAGATGGAAGGAGTTGTTGATGTTTGTGTACTGTGAACGAGGTACAACTTTGATGCTAAAAGGTTGATCGGATCAACCAGTGGTTTTCTTATACAAAGCCTAAGAGGAGGCTAATATGTGTCTCTTACAAAGCCCGAGAGGAAGGCTAAAAGGTTTTGACTCTACAGGGGAATCTTTTATACTCAACAAGAGAGTGATTTTGTATCTCGTACGAAACCCGAGATAGAGGCTACTATGTGTCTCGTGCAAAGCCCGAGAGAGAGGCTAAAGGGTTTTGACTCAACGAGGGAGTCTTTTGTATCTCGTACGAAGCCTGAGATGAAGGCTATTTGACTCAACAAGAGAGTTTTTTTTGTATCCCGTACGAAGCCCGAGATGGAGGCTAAAATTGTTAGCTCCGCTGGGGAGAATCATAGTACAAAGCCCACAAGAGGAGGCTATGCTGCTGTTTCAGTTGAGTGGCAGGTCCAGTATGCTGATTTAAAGAGAAAATCAGTTCTTATATGAGTAATGTTTGCACTCAGGGATTTGATTCAAGGATCAAGGTTGTTTCCTGTTCTTTAAGGAAATGGGAAATCCAAGGGTATTGAGACTGTCAGAGTCTACGGGGTTTCTTCCTATTCTTGAAGGGTGTTTGAGAATGTCTTGGAGACTCAAGGATATTAGACTGTCCAAGTCTAGAGTGTCATCTTTTGTACTAGGCTTTGAGAAACAGTAGTAGTGTTCGTGGTAGAAAGATCTAGACTCTGTGAGAGACTGTTCTATTAAGATGACTAATATCTATTCCTATACCTCTAGGAGGTCGTCTGGACAATTTGTACAAAGCCCAAGAAGAGTCTGGAAACTTTTAAGAAGCCGATCGGTCCTTGTATGAAGCCCAAGAGGAGGCTATCATTCCCGGAGGAAGAATCATTATACGAAGCCTAAGAGGAGGCTGATGCTTTTAAGAAGCCGATGGGTCCCCAAACCCCGAGAAGTTCAAGACATGTCATTCACCGAGAATAGATCAAGCCAGGAAAGTCTGAGAATTTGGAATAAACTCAAGAGATGCCATTCATGGAGAAAAGATCATCTCTGGGGAATATAGTTTCTTGACAAGTGCTTTTAAGAAGCCTGTGGGTCCCCAAACCCCGAGAAATTCAAGGCAAGCTATTCACAAGGAATAGATCAAGTCAGGAAAGTTCGAGAATTTGGAAGAAACTCAAGAGATGCCATTCACGGAGAAAAGATCATCTCTGGGGACTAGAGTTTCTTTGACAACTTCTAAAGGTGACAGTCTATGAAAGGGTTCACCGAGAATGTCGTCTTTCATGTCTCCATATTGTTTAACCCCAAGAGGAGGGAAGACTGTGTCTGGTAATCCTATGGGGATCTAGTATTGACTATTTCTAAGAGTGATCGAGACGGCTTTACCTAGTGCTAGACGTAGTTGCCGGGGAAACTCTAAATATCTATACTACTATTACACAGTTGATATGAGTTTATGAAAGAAGACTTACAGCGAAACAACCCCACAATACAGTTATATGTATATGAAAGCGATAAATGAAAGCGTGTAACCACTTACTCGGTTGTAGAGCTTCTATGCTGTTTGGTTAGTTGTTCAACAAAGAAAGATTGAAAACAACAGTATATTTCAAAATCAAAGGAGAAAGTGCTTTGAAAAAGAAAGATTTGGGGCTTACAGCTCAAGGAGAGGCCCAGGGTTTTATCAGTGAGCGCACTCTTTGAATTTGTACAGAGGGACTTATACAAGTGACTGAGGCCCAAAAGAATGATTTTTTTGTACAAAGGGATGGGTCTTACACTCTCTCAAAAGGCCCAAAAAGTTTTAAACAAGTGAGAGTGGGGCTTATAACACGAGGGTAGGCCCAGTTGACTTTTCGTTTGAAATGGCGATCACGCAGAGGGACTTATACAATAAGTGAGGCCCAAAAGGTTTTGGTTAAAAGGGGGTTTGGGTCTTACACTCTAATAGAGGCCCAAAAGTTTTAAATGGGTCTTATAGCTCAAGGAGAGGCCCAAAGTGTTTTGAAAATGATTAATTGAATAAAAATTCAATTAAAATGATCAAAATTGAGCTTGGAGTAATGCTAAAACCCTAATTTGTTTTCAAAAATGTATTTAATTGAATAAAAATTCAATTAAAATGATCAAAATTGTTTAACATATGGAAAACAAATTGTGATCTTGGATTAATGCTTCAAAAATTAAGTATTGACCCACAAAATAATTAGAAGGCATTAAAAGTTGCAAAATCAAGGTGGAAAAAATATTTAAAATGTCAAAAACAATTTAAACATTAATTCTTTGCAAAAATATCAATTATATGAAATAAATAATATTTTTGGGATTTTTTTTGTTAAAATAAAATATTTTAAAATTTTTGTGAATTATTAAAAAAAGAATCAATTCAAAATCATTAAAACTCAGAGAGAAATTAATTTTTGAATCAATTAAATACAACCACAAAATTCAAAAATTCAAATATTCAAAAAATGGCGCCAAGAACACGCGCGTGTTCTGGGTTTGCCCAGATTTGCATTTTCTCTCTAATCTCACTAAATAGTTAATCATATCATGCAATCCACATACCAATCAACTCGTTTCAACCTCACGATCATGTCTATGGCATTTAATTTCATTTAAATTAAACATATAACATGAAATTACGAAAAATCCTCAAGAACCCTAGATTCTGCATAAAGGCTGGGATGTTTGATACACGATTCAAACAATGCAATTAATTGAGGGGAAACATTCCTTGCATGATTATGAACATTTGGCAAAATTATAGTGCGAGGAAATATGCATAGATTGAGAGATGACCAAGTTTAGGCATACCTCTAGGCCGTGACAGCAAGTACAATGTGATTTTTGATTTGGAGGTGTTACAGATGAGTGGTGATGATCTGAACAGCTTCCCTACACCCTATGGAGTGTGTTTGAATGCTTGGACTTGATTGAAATTGGCTGGATCACTTCATGGCATCTCAACTGCATTTTGGTTAAAACCTTGAGCAATTGACTGGTGATTTTGAGAAATCAGTGTTCCAGTTGTTGTTTAAGTGTTTGATCAGCTCATATGTGATGTATATGAGGTGTGTGTGATTGGTTTGAATGGAAAAGCTCTCAAACTCAAAACCCGATAGTGACTTGCCTTAGAAGGCAAAATTAGAGTGAAAGAAGAGATTTTGAGGAAAGCATCTGTTTGATGGCTTTGGTGTACTTAAACTAATCACAATTGAGCTCTATTTATAGTAGAGCAAGTTTGTTTTGCAAGGAATAGTGAATGGCAACTGTTTAGTAGGTTTAGCCAATGTTGGCAAATGAAAATCCAAGTCTTCTCTAGCCATTGACTAGAGGTTAGGGCACAGGCTGCTGGTTCCCTTGGTCTTGGATAAGTCTTGACTGAATTCAGTTGCAAATGGCTCAGTCCATGCCACCTTGATGCTTCCATTGAATGCTCCAATCCAAAATTGGAGTCTTGTCCCTATTTTGGCAATTCTAGGTTCAACATGCTATTTCTTGTTCCAAAGACTTTGGAGGCTTGGCTCAGTGATTGTCCCCTTTATATTCAATCCTCACATGTGTCCAAGTGGATAGGAGTGTTTGGATTTGCACAATTTTGGCAAATCGAGCAAAAATGCAAATTCTGCCCTGCCTTGACAAATTTCAACAAGGCAACTTGCCAATGTCATATCTCATGACTCAAATTGAATTTGGTAATGTTCTTGGCCATTTTGGAAAGCCCTTACATGATACAACAACTGTTTGAACATGTTTGGTTTTGATCTCTTTTGAATCCAAGTGAAAAATCCCCCTACATATGGGAAAAAGTAAGGCAAAATCTGACTTAGTGAAATTTTCACCAAGTGTTGGAACAAAGTGACTTTTCTTGATTTTGATCACTCCATAACTCAAAATCCATGAGGAATTTGGACATAGGTCAGTGTGAAGCTTTTGTAGAGGGCAATGAGATCTACAAATCAAGCTTTGAATGGGGAACAATGGCCTTGTGGTTTAGGAGTTATGGTCCTCCAAAGTTGGCACATTAGTGTCACTTTTTCCATAACTTAGAAAATTTTCTAAGTTTTTATGGTTACCCCTTTTACAAGTTATCCCACTTTCTTTGATTTTTCTTGATGAATGATGATTCAAATCATACATTAACATCATTTTAGGGTTAAAAATCCATTTTGGTGAAAAATCTCAAAAAGTCAAAGTTGACTTTTGTGCACAGTTGACTTTTTATCAGATGAATTCCAAACTGTGTAATCCTTTATGAAATCATGTCCTTGACCTAAATCAAACTTTATGGACATGTTCCATGGATGTCATAGGGTATATTGATTCATGTCCTAGGGCTTGGGAGCATGTCCAGGTGAAAAGTCAAAGGCACATTTGACTTTTCCCGCGAAACCCTAATTGTGGTGCAGATGAAATTGAGACTTGTTGCTCAAACTTCTTGGAATAATCCATTGTTCCAAATGGATCAATATAGTTCATTAGAGACCCTCAAACCCTCTCTTGAGGTCTTGGCTCATGATTTGCCCTAAAAGTCAACTTAGGGGTGAATTAGGTCAAGAACCCTAATTCCTGATTTTTGATGAATGCATCCCCTGAGGAAAAATTGACTTGATGGTTGGGTCCATGAGGTCCCATGGAGTATATTAGGTTGTGTTTTGGATCCTTGCCTCATGCCCAGAGGAAAATTTCCCTTTGGAGGCCCTGATCGACCAAAACCCTAATTTGGTGATACTGGCGATCTTGAGGCTTGATCCACCTAGAAGGGAGCAGCTTTGTGCTTAATCCTTGGAGTGGGAGTCCTTTTGATCCTTTGTAGCTACTTGAGAGGTTAAACAAGTTGAAGATCAAGTCATTCCTTGATTGATCCTTTGTTTAAGAGCTCTGAGAGGGCTTGAAACCCTAAATTTGATTGCAATGGGTGCTCACCCATCTTTGGGGAGACTAATGAGGCAAGATGGTTCCCCCATATTGTGATGATGATTTTCACAATGATGGGAAATCTTAGTGGTCAAAATTTGGGGTATGACATGGTGGAACGCAAGAATATGACTATTCAAGATTGTGCAAGGGTCACGATTCATGCCAAAAAGCTTCCATATCATTTTTGGGCTGAAGCCATGAATACAGCTTGCTATATACATAATAGGGTGACTATCAGATCAGGTACTTCTGTTACTCTTTATGAGCTATGGAAAGGTAGAAAGCCAAATGTGAAATATTTCCATGTTTTTGGGAGTAAGTGCTATATCTTGGCGGATCGTGAGCAGAGGCGAAAGATGGATCCTAAGAGTGAGGAAGGGATATTTTTGGGATACTCTACAAACAGTAAAGCATATAGGGTATTTAATTCCAGAACTAAGGTGATGATGGAATCCATAAATGTGGTGGTTGATGACTCTGGCAAAGACGAAGATGTCCCAGATGATGTTGGAACATGCTTTCCCATGAACAATGAAATCTCACAAGACACTGAGTCCATAGAAGATAATGCTCAAGAGACCGACACTAGAACTGAGAATGAAGAGGTAGAGGATGCCAACAGGGGACCCTCTATAAGGGTTCAGAAGGATCACCCTAAGGATTTGATTATTGGAAATCTGAATGAAGGTGTAAGAACCAGATCGAGGGAGGCTGTGTCAAATGCGTGTTTTGTTTCAAAGCTTGAACCAAAGAATGTTAAAGAGGCTTTGACAGATGAGTTCTGGATAAGTGCTATGCAGGATGAGCTTTGTCAATTCAAGAGGAATGAAGTCTGGGAATTGGTACCACGACCAGCGGGAACAAATGTGATTGGAACAAAGTGGGTTTATAAGAATAAGTCTGATGAACAAGGAGTTGTTACCAGAAACAAAGCCAGACTAGTTGCTCAAGGATACACACAGATTGAAGGAGTAGATTTTGATGAAAAATTTGCTTCTGTGGTTCGATTGGAATCCATCAGATTGTTGCTAGGAGTGGCATGTTTTTTGAAATTCAAATTGTTTCAAATGGATGTCAAGAGTGCCTTTCAGAATGGCTATCTTAATGAGGAAGTTTATGTTGAGCAGCCTAAAGGGTTTGTGGATCCAAATTTTCCTGATCATGTCTACAAGCTAAAGAAGGCTCTGTATGGTTTGAAACAAGCTCCAAGAGCTTGGTATGAAAGGCTGACTGAGTTCTTAGTCAAACATGGATACAGGAAAGGTGGTATTGATAAAACACTCTTTGTCAAGGAGAAGGATGGGAAACTAATGATTGCTCAGATTTATGTAGATGATATTGTGTTTGGTGGGATGTCGGATGAAATGGTCCAACATTTTGTCAACCAAATGCAATTTGAATTTGAAATGAGCTTGGTAGGTGAATTGACTTACTTCCTTGGATTGCAAGTCAAGTAGATGGAAGATTCCATTTTTATTTGTCAGAGCAAATATGCAAGGAATATTGTGAAGAAGTTTGGATTGGATAATGCCAAGCACAAGATAACTCCTGCTCCTACTCACTTGAAGTTATCCAAAGATGAAAAGGGAGTGAATGTTGAACAGAGTTTATACAGAACCATGATTGGCAGTCTGCTGTATCTCACAGCAAGTAGGCCAGACATAACCTTTGCAGTTGGTGTATGTGCAAGATACCAAGCAGAACCCAAGGTCATCACATCAATCAAGTTAAGATAATTCTTAAGTATGTGAGTGGTACATGTGATTATGGGTTGTTGTACTCCCATGACTCAAGTTCCATTTTAGTAGGATACTGTGATACTGATTGGGCTGGAAGTGCTGATGATAGGAAAAGTACCTTGGAGGTTGTTTCTTTTTGGGAAATAATCTTATTTCATGGTTTAGTAAGAAGCAGAATTCTGTATCTCTTTCTACTGCTGAAGCTGAGTACATAGCAGCTGGAAGTAGTTGTGCTCAACTGGTGTGGATGAAGCAAATGCTATCTGAGTATAATGTCACACAAGATGTCATGACATTATTTTGTGACAACCTGAGTGCTATTAATATTTCTAAAAATCCTATTCAACATAGCAGGACTAAGCACATTGATATCAGGCATCACTTCATCAGAGAACTTGTGGAGGACAAAGTCATAACTCTTGAACATGTTAGCACAGAAAATCAGCTTGCTGACATATTTACCAAGGCTCTGGATGCAGTTCAGTTTGAAAACCTGAGGAGTATACTTGGGGTTTGTATTCATGAAGAACTATAGCAATTAATGTTCTTTCTGGCTGCCAGACTAAAAAGAATAAAGGTAATTCTGGTAGTGCAGCTTGTGTAGGTGTTTATGAAGGGAAAGATGCTGACGTTTGTGCATGACATTTGGTCATGTGATGTTGTGTGCATCTACTTTCTGATGCTGTTTATTCTGGTTTATGACTTGACCATTTCTCAAAATTAATAATTGTTCTACTTGCCTTTGTCATATTTATGGCTAAAAAGGGGGAGTAGTGTGCTTGTGGTGTGCTTGTGTTGCTGCAGTTGAGGGGGAGAATGTTGAATGTTGTTGTGTTGCTGCAGTTGAGGGGGAGAATGTTGAATGCAGTTGTGTTGCTGCAGTTGAGGGGGAGTTTTTTTTTGGTGTGAATTTTTTGCTGTCTTGTTGTGTTTTGTGTTGGTGGTATGGTGTATTTTTCGCTGCTGTCTCTGATATTGTTGTTTTGCTTGTGTTATCTTTGCAAGATTGTTTGGTGTGTAGTTTTAGCCAAAATAAGCCAAAGGGGAAGATTGTTATTTCTATGATTTTGTGGTTGGCATTTATTTTGCTAAAACTATTCTAGCAGCAAGATGTTGAAACAAGATGTTCTAATATTTTGCATTAAACATGTCGGATAAAGATGTCCCATCCTGGATCATAGGACATCACGTCTGATTTTGGTTTAAAAGGAAAATTCTGTTGTTGGTATTTGTTACTGAATATTCTGTTATCCTATGTGGCATCCAAAGTATTTTGGGTTGAGTTTTTGTGTGTTGGTTTTCGGATTTTCAACATTTTCTAAATATGGAGACTTATTAAGAAACTTTAGATTGAAGACCTATTTTCTTGGAGTTTTTATTGCAGAATTGTGTGCAGACTCTTTGCTGTGTTTTGAAGCCCAATCCAGTCCAGATTTAATGCTATATATTGACTGGTGTAAACCTAGTTTAGGTGTGGAACTTACGTGTGTTTTGTTAGGGTTTTTGAGTGTTATTTGTGAGCCTAACTGGTATCATTCTGATAACACTACAAGGAATGGTTTTGTGTTGTAAGTTCTGTCAGTTACTCATAAGCTTTTAAGCATTGAGTTTCTTGTGTGTCAATTCTCATAAGCTTTGAAGTATTGAGAATTGTGTGTTTTGAAAGTGTGGCTTTCGTTTTGTTACTTGTGTTGAAAGAAACCAGTCACGGTTTGTGATTGAAGAGGGATTTGAGGAGGGCCTCATACCTAGGTGAGTCTTAGGTAGAAGTCACAGGAAGGGTAGTGATTAAGTGAGCGGATTGTAATCGGGTGTGGTTGTTGTATGATCTGTGAATTGATACTATCGTATATTGATTTCGTCCCTGGCTTGGTAGCCCCCAGAGTAGGATTGTTGATCCGAACTGGGTAAACATATCACTGTGTTCTTTACTTTCTGCATTGTTATTATTATTGTTAACTTGTTCATTGTGTTGGATATCAGTGTCTCAACATCTGTGTAGGACATCTGATATCTGTGCCATAATTTCAGACTCCACTAGGGAGGTTCCATATGTGTCTTGTATAAAGCCCAAGATTGAGGCTAAAAGAGGTTAACTGACTCAACTAGAGAATGTTTATGGGTGTCTTGTACAAAGCCCAAGATTGAGGCTAAAAGGTGCTGAGGGATGATCATTATACAAAGCCTAAGAGGAGGCTGGTTGGGGAATTTCTTATATAAAGCCTAAGAGGAGGCTAACTTCTGCTGAGGATTAGTGAGATCCATAGACAGGTCCAAAGTGGGGAATCAACTCTTGCTGAGGATGATAGAAGAGTTGAAATATCAAAAGCCTTGAGGTTCTGATTGAGGTTTATTGATAGTGATTTGGCCCTAGCTGGGGAAATTTTAAAGTGAGAGTTTAAAGATTGAGTTTTAAAACCTATAGAGGTTTTCACTCTGTTGATGATTGATGAAATGATTAGGGGTTATCCTGTGTTTTTAGGAAACTTAAGGGTTTCTTGAGATCCAAAAAGAGATGAGACTGTCCAAGTCTACTGGCATGAAAAGGTTTATCTTTGTATGATGCCCAAGAGGAGGCTGATGTTTTTAGGGATGAGAATCAACCCTAAACTAGTCTGATGTTTTGAGATTCTGACTCTCTGGAGGATTGAACTATCAAAGAATGACTAAGTTTTGTCCTATACCTGTAGAAGGTCTTTGGGTCCTAGTACTAAGCCCAAGAGAAGGCTGAGAACTTCTATGAAGCCTGAGGGTCCTTGTACAAAGCCCAAGAGGAGGCTGGGGATGCTTTTAGGATGCCTGTTGGTCCAAACCTAAGAAAAGTTCAAGAAAGGTTTCACCGGGAATAATCCTTTCTTTAGTGAACAGTTCTAGGGTTTGAAGAAATTCAAGAGAGGTTTCACTGGGAATTAATCCTCTCTCGGGAAATGAATTTCTTAGACAAATTTCTAGTAGTGACAGTCTTGAGAAAAGTTTCACCGGGAATAATTCCTTTCTCTGTTCCATATTGCATAAGCCCAAGAGGAGGCAAGACTGTATCTGGAATTTTCAATGGGGAACTAGTTTTGACAGTGTTGAAAGAGTGACCACTAGTTTGATCTAATCCTAGACCTAGTTGCCGGGGAAAACTCTAAGCAAGATAATATACAGGCATATATATATATATATATACAGATGAAATATATACAAGTATGTAAAAGAAAGCTGATAGAACTTACAGGTGAGCAAGCTTCCAGTACTACAGCTGTATGGTTAGTTATTCAAGAAATTAAAGAAAGTTTTGATAACAACTATGAATTTGAACCTAAATCAAAAGGGAAGTTGTTTTGAAAGAAGATTGGGGCTTATACTCAAGGAGAGACCCAGAAATAACAGTGATTGCACCGTTGTTTTGAAAATTGTATCGGGACTTATACAATGACTGAGGCCCAAAAATTGTATTTACAAAAGAGGTTGGGTCTTACACTCTATTAGAGGCCCAAAGTTTATTTTTATACAAGAGATGGGGCTTACAACTCAGGGAGAGGCCCAGAAATAACAGTGATCGCACCGTCGTTTTTTGAAAATCGTATCGGAACTTATACAATGACTAAGGCCCAAAAATATTTTGTACAACAACGGATGGGTCTTACACTCTATTAGAGGCCCAAAAAAGTTTGTGTGAAGTTTAAAAAATCAAAATTTAGAGAAAACCCTAATTTTGAATTTAAAAGATATAATTTTCAAAGGAAATTAAATAAAAAATGATATAAAATATCAAATATATTCAAAAACAAGTTATCAAATTTGAAAAATATTTTGAAATATCATGTTTAATCACATGAAAGCTTGAAATTCATTTGGAATGAAAATATCAAAGTGAGAATTTTATTTAAAAATGTTTGAAAACAAATAAAAATGAAATAAATTACAAAAATTCTAAATATATTAAATAAATAATATAAATTGGATTTTTTTGGTAAATTAAAATAATTTAACATTTTTGTGACTTTTTAAAAAAAGAACCAATCAAAAATGATAAAAAATGAGAGAGAAATTAATTTTTGAAATCAATTAAATAAAATATCAAAAATTCAAATATTAAAAAATTTGAAAAAGGGCGCCAAGAACACTTGGTTCTTGCCCGCGTCCCCTGTTTTCCCCAGATTTGCATTTTCTCACTTTTCTCTCTGATTACTCAATGGTTTTGCACGATTCAAACATCAATCCCACTCGTTTTTTAACAAGGATCACAACCATATAGATTAATTGCATTTATATTAAGTGCGGAGTGAGAAATCAAAGAATAACCTCAAGAACCCTAGTTTCAGCATGAACATAATGAAATTCTATACACGATTGATTCATGGTAATTGATTGAGGGTTATTACTCAGCATACATGCAGAAACAAGATGCTAACTCAAAAATTCATTTATAATGCATGTAATATGGAGTTTGAAGGCTTCAGGCTTACCTCTTGCAGCTGGTGATTGAGCTTGATGATGGAGATGTTACAGATGTGTTGTAAGGACCTGGACAACTTCACTATACCATATGGAGTGTGTTGAGATGCTTAGCCTTGATTGGAGATGCTTGGATCACCTTGTGGTACCTCAACTGTAACCTTGTCAAAAGCTTGAGCAATTGACTGGTGATATTGTGATTCAGGTGTTTCAGATGTGTTTCAAGGCCATGGATCACTCATATATGATGTATATGAGGTGCTGGCATGATTGGTTTAGTTTAAATCACTTCCAATTTCAAAACCCGATAGTGACTTGAAATGGAAGGCAAATTTGGAGTGAAAGAGAGATTTTCAGTAAAGTATCAGTTTGGGTGCTTTGGTGTACTCAAACTGATCACAATTGATGCCTATTTATAGTGCAACAAGTTTGTTTTGGCATCAATAGTGAATGGCAACTGGTACAGGTTTGTGGCCAATGGTTACCAAATGGAATCTCAAGTCTCCTCTAGCCATTGACTTGAGATTACGGAGCATGCCTATGATCCTCTGTTGCATGAGTTTATCTTAACTCATTTGGTTGATCATGGACTGATACATGCCAGCTCTATGCATCCTTTAAATGCTCCATGACAAATTTGAAAGTTTTGGATTTTGAACTTTGAATGCTACTTGCCAAATGATGAGGTTTTTGACTTGCAAGGCTCTATGGTGTTGTAGCTCTGCAGAGATCATGTTCATTGCACTTCTGAAACTTGTCTTGTATGGTGACAAGGCTTGCCAAGTCATGAAAATGCCAAAATCGTGTGGCATGTATAAAGTTGTCTTGTGAAAAACAGTTTTGGAGGTATCATGTTTCCATGCTTCTAACTCCATACTCAAGTTGAATTAGGATGAGTTCTGGTACATTTTGGAAAGCTTGCATGATGTACTTTAACTTTGTTGTTCACCAATGGACCTGGTTCAACTTGGATCAAGGTGAAAAATGTCCTCAAAGTTTGGAAAAAGTGAAACAGATTCTGACTTGTTTAAAATTTCACTAAGTGTTGGAAAAAATGGCCATTTCCCATTTTTGTGATTTTGATCAATCCATAACTCAAAATTCATGAGGATTTGAAATCTCTTGTAGTTGAAACTTTTAAAGTATGTAAGATGAACTTATGGTTTAGGAGCTATGACCTTGCAAAGTTGGTACAAAATCACTTTTGTTCCATAACTTAGAAAAAATTTGGTTTCTCAAGGTTGCCCCTTTTGAAAGAAACCTCACTTTTCTTGATTTTTATTGATGAATGATGATCAATACCATACATTAACATTGTTTTTGACTTAGGGAAACCATATTTGTGAAAAATTCCAAAAAGTCAAACTTGATTTCGGGCACAGTTGACTTTTTGTCAGATGAAATCCAAACTGTGTGATTCTTTGTGCAATCAAGTTCTTGACCTAATTCAAACCTAGTGGATGGATTCTATAGGTGTTGTAGGGTGTCTTGAATCATGTCCCAAGGTTTGGGAGCATGTCTTGGTCAAAAGTCAAAGATACAGTTGACTTTTTCTTCAAAATCCTAATTGTGGCCTAGATGAAATTGAAACTTGTGAATCAAGCTTCTTGGATCAATCCATTGTTGCAAATGGGTCAATGTAGTGTATTTGAGGCCCTCAAATCATGTCATGTGGTCTTGGCTCATGTTTTGCTCCAAAAGTTAACTTAGGGGTGAATTAGGTCAAGAAACCCTAATTCCTGATTTTTTATGAATGCTTCCCCTGAGGTTGATTTGACTTGATGATTGGATCCATGAGGTCCCTTAGAGCATTTTGGGTCATGATTTGAAGCATTGGCTCATGCCCAGAGGAAAAATTTCATCTGGAGGCCTTGGTCGATCAAAACCCTAATTTGGTGACACTGGCAATCTTAAGGCTTAATCCACTTGGAATGTTGCACTCCTTGATGGCTCGATTTTGTATCGTACATTTTGATTCATTTCACGCATTTCTACTTATCATTTTATCGAGTCTTTATCATTTTCGTTGCTATTTACTCATGTTTTCCTTTGTTTTCCCTTGATAGGTGTTCTATCAGCAATGTAGAAGAAAAGAACGAAAGTTGAGCTGAAGATTGAAGGAAAAGCAGCAAAAAGTGCAGTTCTAGCCTCCTCAAAGGAATGGCGCTCGCCAAGCCCTGAGGAAGGCGAACGCCATGCCCAAAAAGGAGGGAATCCTCATTTTGAAGCAATGGCGGTCGTTGTTTGTGGCAGGAGCAGTTTTCCTGCAGCAGTTTGGCAGTTTTGTTCAGTTCAAATTCAAATTCGAACCAGGTCTTTTGGAGCCAGAATTTTTCTATATATAAACTCTTCTGGAGGGCAGTTTGAGAATCCAAGAACCCCGCGGAAGCGCTGCCGAATTCTCTCTATCCTAACTATCATATTTACCGTCCAAAGTAGCAATTGCTCACACTGAGTAGTTGTTGCACTATTGTAATCCTTTACATTATCGCTGATTGTACGCTTGGATCGAATTGTCATTCAATAGAAGTTTTTAATTCTAGTATATTTCAGGTTGTTTATTTTTCCGTCTTTACTGCATTGTTTAGTATACATGTTTGCAACATAACTTAATTTCTATAAAAAACCTAAATCCGTATTTTTGTTAAAATCAACCAATATGTATGATTTAATCTCCAGCACTGTTAACATGTTAAATTTAGGATTTAATATGTTAGGCTAAATTTGTTAGAGCCCGTAGTTTGAGGACCGTCGTTTCGACGAGACTCTATAGAAACCATAGGTGTAAAACATATTTGTTCAAGAATCTGGTTTTAGTGTCTAATTTTAATTTAAGTTGCTTTGTCGTAAGAGCGAGGGGCTGCTTAACAGCGTTTTGTCACGAGAGTGAGAAATGCACTAAGGTGTGTCCGATAGAACGAGAGTTTAAGGTAAGCAATGGATAGTAGACACTGAGCACTGAACCTAAACACAGCGAGAGCGCTTTAGGCTTCATTTAGGTTTTGTTGGTTTTCAAAATGCATCTTTTAATTACCGAGCGAGCGAGAGCAAAATCTTGGGGTCATTAGGTGTGGCTTGGTCAATAGCACGAAAGTGTGAGATTGAGTCTTTAAATCGATATTTCCTACAGAATAAAATTGAGATCTTTGTTAACACCCAGAATTTACGGAGTCCCTTAGGAGCACGGAAATCATTCTTCGGTCTCATTTCGTTGTTTGTTTTCAATTACCATTAGAATTAAGATCCTTTTACTTCCAATTCAAGTCTTAGCTTTGCACCGCAATAATTGATCACTTTAGGTTGATTATTAGTCCTTGTGGGTTCGACAATCTTTTAAAACTACACGATAAGCTATATACTTGCAGTAGTAATCCGACCAATACGCAAAGTCGCGATCAAGTTTTTGGCGCTGTTGCCGGGGACTAATTTAGTCAATATTGTGATACTTTTGTTGCACAGTATAGACTAAGGCAACTTTTTATTTTCCTTTGCAATTTGTCGATTGTATGCTAAACACTCTCTCACAAGGTGAAGATTTGGAGCAACCAATCAATGAAATCAAACGTTACATAACTCTGAGACGTCGAATTGATGAATTCCTTCTTAGATATAACATCCTAGATCCTCTTATTCCCTACTCAAACTCGGAAACCGAATCTGAACCAGAACGAAACATGGCCGAAGGACCAAGAAACCGTCCTCTGAAGTATTATGTTGTTCCATCACAAGAAGAACCACATAACAGCATTGCTGCCCCAGCTATTAACCGTAAAAATTTCGAGTTGAAACCTTCGCTAATAACAGCAGTTCAATAAAACCAATTCTCAGGTAATGCTACGAATGACCCGAACCTTCATATATCAATATTCGTGCAATATACAGACACTGTAAAAGACAATGGAGTCAGTCAAGAAGCAATAAGACTAATACTTTTTCTGTTCTCATTGAGGGATAGAGCTAGAGCTTAGCTCCAGTCTCTACCATCCCATTCAGTGACAACGTGGGACGAGTTGAAGAAAGTCTTCTTAGCCAGATATTTCCCACCAAGCAAGACAGCTATGCTGAGAGCCCAAATTAATGGATTTAAGCAAAAAGATAATGAATCTTTATTCGATGCTTGGGAGAGATACAAGGACATGTTGAGGATATGCCCACACCATGGACTTGAAGAATGGGTGATAATGCATACCTTTTACGGCAGGCTATTGAACAATACCAAAATGAACCTATTCGCTGCCGCAGGCGGTGCTCTAATGGATAAACTGTATGCAGAAGCTTATGAACTCATAGAGACTATGGCTCAAAACCATTTCCAATGGGGAGGTGAACGCACTGGTGTAGAGAAACCAACTTCGAAAGGAGGAATACACGAACTTAACGGTATAGACCGAGTCAATGCTAAAGTGGACGCACTCGCTCAAAAGATCGAAAGTTTAGCAATAGCACCACCAGCAGTTGCAGCAACTGCGGTGACACCAAATTGTGAAATATACAGAAACCATGGGCATACAAACACTGAATGTCAAGTGTTGGCTAGTACTCCTACCGACCAAGTGAACTACACTCAAGGGAACCCATATTCAAACACTTACAATCCTGGATGGAGATATCCGCTCCACCACCGACTAAAAAGTCAATTTTGGAAATCATGATGGAAAACTTTATGAATGCTTAAGCTCAGCAAAACAGGGACTTCGCAAATCAAAACACTCACACGAGCGAATTGATGAAACAATTGTCAAGCAAGCTTGATGCTATGGCTACTCATAACAAGATGTTAGAAACCTAAATCACTCAAGTAGCCCAACAACAATCAACTATAGCAGCCCCCACTGGAGCATTTCCTGGCCAACCACAACCAAATCCAAAAGGTCATGCTAACGCTATTACTTTGCCAAGCGGAATAGAATACGATGGACCCGTTGACTCGAGACTCCAAAATTCAGCCATGCACCAAAATTTAACAAAGGGAACCGAGAAAGTAAAAGAACCAAATACGGAGAAGGAAGATGAAAGCGGAAAGGCCGCAGAGAAAAAAAACCCTATGTGCCTCCGCCACCATATAAACCACTAGTACCTTATCTTGGAAGACTAGCTAAATCCAAAAACGAAGGACAATTCAAGAAATTCGTAGAGCTTCTAAAGTAACTGAATATAACCATACCATTCACAGAAACTATTACGCAGATGCCTTCATATGCCAAATTTCTTAAAGAGATCCTATCAAATAAGAAAAAGATAGAAGATAACGAAACCGTTATGCTCACTGCCGAGTGTAGCACTATACTTCAAAATAACATGCCTCCTAAACTAAAAGATCCAGGTAGCTTTCCCATACCCTGTGTAATCGGAAAGTCTGTCATAGACAAAGCGTTATGTGACTTAGGAGCCAGTGTTAGCCTAATGCCCTTATCCACATGTAAGAAACTTGACTTAGGAGAACTGAGACCAACGAAAATGTCTCTACAACTAGGTATGATAGAAAACGTGTCAGTTCGTATAGGTCAGTCCTATATTCCGACAGATTTCGTGATAATGGACATTAAGGAAGACTCTGATATACCAATCATCTTAGGTAGACCGTTCTTAGCAACAGTCGGAGATATAATAGATGTTAAGAAAGGAAAATTAACCTTCAAAGTAGGGGAAGAAAAAGTAGGATTCATCTTAGCCCAATTCCTAAAAGCCCCAGCTTTAGAGGATTCATGCTGTTTTCTAGACGTTATCGACGAATGCGTCAGAGAGATGGAGAAGGAACTGACAAGGTACATGGATGTACTAAAGATTCCAGCCCCTCCAATATTCAAAGACGATAACTGGCATGAGCCATACGAAGATGACTGTCTAAGAGAATGCCTAGCACTAACATCCAATCCAATGCCTTGCCCAAAGAAACCATCTGTGGAACTTAAAACACTACCCAAAGATTTAAGATACGTCCTAGACACTGAACTTGAAAAACCCGTAATAGTTAATGCCGATTTAGGACAAATTGAAACTGAGAAACTATTGGAAGTCTTAAGAAAATATCCCACAGCTCTTGGATACAACATCTCCGATCTAAAGGGGATAAGTCCCTCTATATGTATGCATCGCATCATGATGGAGGAAGACTGTAAGACATCCAGAGAATATCAGAGACGATTGAACCCTGTCCTAAGCGATGTAGTCAAGAAAGAAGTGCAAAAACTATTAGAAGCAGGAATCATATACCCGATACCAAAGAAGGGCGGTGTTACGGTTGTAACTAACGAAAAAGGCGAGTCCGTAGCAAAACGAACTCAAACTGGATGGAGGATGTGCATAGACTATAGGAAGCTGAATAAGGCTACTAGAAAAGATCATTTTCCTTTGCCCTTCATAGACCAAATGCTTGAACGGCTAGCCAAACATTCACATTTCTGTTACTTAGACGGATACTCAGGATTTTTCCAGATACCTATTCATCCTGATGACTAAGAGAAGACCATATTTACCTGCCCCTACGACACATTTGCCTATCAACGAATGTCGTTTGGACTGTGTAATGCTCCCGCAACCTTTCAGAGATGCATGATGTCGATATTTGCAGATTTCATAGACGACATAATGGAAGTGTTTATGGACGATTTCTCTACATGTGGGGGAAGTTTCAAAAATTGTCTGTCAAACCTTGAGATGGTACTTGAACGATGCATTAAAGTGAACCTTGTGTTAAATTGGGAGAAATGCCACTCCACGGTGCGACAAGGAATAGTTCTTGGACATGTAGTATCTGATAGAGGTATTGAAGTAGACAAAGCAAAGATAGAAGTCATAGAAAACCTTCAACCTCCAAAGACAGTTAGAAAGGTACGAAGCTTTCTGGGACATGCCGGTTTTTACCGACGATTCATTAAAGACTTCTCTAAGATTACAAAACCACTGACTGGACTATTAATGAAAGAAGCCGAATTCATATTCGATGAAGAATACTTGAAAGCATTTGAACATCTGAAGAATGCTCTTATTTTTATTTTTTGGAAATCTTGGTATCCGTCCTTGCGAGCTACTAATCCAAGAGGGACCAATCCCACCGTCCACTAGCGGGGGCCCCATTTCAAGCCAGAGCAAAGCTCCGTATGGACTTGCCCACACAAGGGTTGATTGCACCTAGTAGGATTCGAACCTATGACCTTGAGAGGAGCACACTTTCAAGAACCAAGCCTCCACCTTGGAAGAATGCTCTTATTAACACACCCATTATGCAACCACCTGATTGGAGTTTACCATTTTGAATAATGTGCGACGCTAGAGATTACGCTGTAGGCACTGTCTTAGGACAAAGAAAAGATAAAAAGCTTCATGCTATTTACTACGCAAGCAAAACCTTGGACAACACACAGATGAACTATGCAACCACAGAAAAGGAACTCCTGGCTGTTGTATTCACCTTAGATAAATTTCGTTCCTATCTAGTTGGAGCAAAAATCATTATCTATACCGATCATGCCGCGATTAGGTACTTGTGGACTAAGAAGGATGCCAAACCAAGACTCTTGAGATGGATCTTGCTTTTGCAAGAATTCGATTTAGAAATTAAGGATAAGAAAGGTACAGAAAACTTGATAGTAGATCATCTCTCTAGGATTGAGGATCTAAAGCCCGAAGAAGTGTTTATAAATGATGAATTCCCTTATGACAGACTAGTAGCTCAGTTAGAAAGCGAAAGCGAGACTATAGAATATTCCTTGTTATTTAACGATGCAGAAACAAATGAAGTAGTAGAAGCAATCTGTACTGAAATCGCATTGCCATGGTACGCTGACTTTGTTAACTAACTAGCAGCCAAGGTACTTCCCCCAGATCTAACATACCAACAGAAGAATAAGTTTTTCCATGATCTTAAACAGTACTATTGGGATGAACCCCTACTATTCAAAAGATGCGCCGATGGAATATTTTGTCGATGTGTCCCTGAATCGGAAGTAGTGGATGTCATATCCCGTTGCCATGTTGCACCATATGGAGGACATGCCAGTACATCAAAGACATGCACAAAGATATTACAATCTGGCCTCTTTTAGCCAAACCTTTGGAAGGACGTCCACATCGCTGTTATGAACTGCGACCGGTGTCAACGCACTGGAAATATTTCTAGACGCGATGAGATGCTGCAAAAGGGAATTTTAGAAGTTGAAGTCTTTGACGTATGGGGCATTGATTTCATGGGACCTTTTCCACCTTCTTTTGGAAACAAATACATACTCGTCGTAGTTGATTATGTATCAAAGTGGATTGAGGCGATTGCTTCTCCTACAAATGATACACGAGTGGTGGTAAAACTCTTCAAAAACATAATCTTTCCCAGATTCGGTGTACCAATAATTGTCATTAGTGATGGCGGTTCCCATTTCATTTCAAATGTCTTCGGGAAGCTATTGCTTAAATACGACGTACAACACCGAGTAGTAACACCCTATCACCCTCAAACAAGCGGAAACTTCATGAAGTTCTGTGGGCTTACAGAACAGCCTACAAGACCCCTATAGGAACCACACCATACAAACTAGTTTATGGAAAATCATGCCATCTGCCTGTGGAACTTGAGCACAAAGCTTATTGGGCTATTAAGACCCTGAATATGAACTATAAGGCAGAAGGCGAGAAAAGGATTCTAGATATCCATGAACTAGAGGAACTAAGACTTGATGCTTATGAAAATGCCCGGATATACAAAGAAAAAACCAAAAAATGGCATGACAAAAGGATAGCAAAGAAAGAGTTCAACGAAGGAGATATAGTTCTTCTCTTTAACTCTAGACTTAAACTTTTCCCTGGGAAGTTACATTCTAGATGGTCTGGTCCTTTCGAAGTTACGAAAGTTCTGCAAAGTGGAGCAGTTGAAATTAGAGGAAAGTCGAATGAGACATTCATTGTGAATGGCCAGAGACTCAAGCACTACCATCTAGTGGAAAACAAGGAATTCTGCACAAATTACAAGTTGGAAGAGCTTCCCGCTCCTCCTGACGAATGATGCCCTTTTTCAGTTCTAATGTCGAGCTTCCGACATTAAACAAAGCGCTCCGTGGGAGCTAAACCACGATCTTTAGTTCTTATTATTTATTTGTTAGTTTTAAGACATTGCATGCATGTTAAGTATTAAATCATTTTTATATGCATTACCATTTTGTTGCATTTCATTATTGTTACTGTTATTGTTATTATTATTATTATTATTATTATTATTATTATTATTATTATTATTATTATTATTACTATTTTTATCTTAATTATACTAACACGTAATTATAATATTGTTTCCCTAATAGTGCAATATTTTCAATTTTCAAGATAACCTTCTCTAGGATACCTTTGACCTGTGACCATGCAGGCATTCGAAAACCATACAGTTGTCTTCAGGAATGATGTCTAGAGACGTCGATTTGAGGCTTTGTCTCAAAGAGATTTTGATCTGTCTATCTACCATGATGACTCTGGTATGCAAACCCTTAGTATCTGGGACAGCGTTGTTTACCTTCTGAACCAGATAGGTTGGACTCACTTTTCCTTAGAAAATAAATTCAGCACCTACCGTAATCTGACTTTGGAGTTCCTTAGCTCCCTTTACTATGATTCCACCCGTGGTTTTGGATTTGGCCGTGGATTGGCTACTTTCAGGTTGTTTGGAAACAAATATAGGTTCGCTCACCATGAATTTGCTGACTTGTTGGGTTATCCTATTGAGCCCGATGCTGTAACCAAAACTCTTGCTGATGCCTTTACTAGTTATGATCTTCAACAATTCTAGGGTACCCTTTCTGGAAATGGTAATGCTGAGCCTGATGCTATGTTTTCTGAGAGCATCCACAATCCAGGATGGAGATATTTTCATAAGATTATTGCTCACACTTTATTTGGTAAGGAAGAGAACATCACCTCTATGTCTAGAGATGAGTTGTATATCATGCTTTGTGCATCCCAAGGAAAACCTGTCAATGCTGCCCCTTTTTTAGTTGCTAACTTTAGCCGTCTTGCTCGTGATTCTTTTGAGCCAATCATTATAGGCGGGTTGGTGATGATGATCGCTGATGCAATTGGAATGAGATATTATTTGAATGATTCCTTTGCTTTCGGTGGCATTCGCCTAATGGACATTAGCTTTTGTTTCACCCGTGGAATAATTGCAAATCTTGGCCCTGTTGAATTTGAGCTGCTTATTGACAATGCTGTAGTTCATGCCTTTACCCTGCCTAACCATGAAAAAACCAGTGTGCACAACAAGAATAACTGGCTTTATTATTTGGAGGTCTTTAACGAGTATCTGACTCCACCTGACTCTCTTCAAGCTTATGAGAACCGTGATACTGTTATGTCTGCCACTGCCACTCAAAGTTTCGAGATTAATCCTGTTATTCCAACTATCAATGTAGCTGCTGCTGTTAATGGCATCTCGTCCGAATTGGATTCCGTTCGAGATGAGATTTCCTCTCTCAGAATTGATTTCATTGGACTTATGGATTTTGTCTATGAGGAGTTAGATCATTTGTTCCAGATGGTCTATTCCATTAGGCAACATCATGGATGATTCCAAAGCTGCACCATTTTCCCTGTTTTCTTAGGATAGTTTGCTTCCCTGTATAGTGTTTCCCTTTCCCATATTGTCTGTACTGTTATTTCCCATTCCACTGTATACCGTCGGAATGCCGATGAGTAATTGTAATGTACTTCAATTTCGATCAATGCAATTTCCTTTCCTTAATTATTTTATGTTTCAGTACTATTTAAATGTTCTAATTCCCTATATAATTCCTTTTAGTACTTAGTATCTCATGTTTATGCAAGAAAATAAGAGAAAGACCAAAAAATATCAAATATCTGCATTCTGTAAGTGCTAGAATCCAAAACCCGTGCCTGAAGCCAATGGCGGTCGCCATATGCCTAACGTCGCTCGTCGTTTGGTCCTGGAGGCAGAACGCACTATTTTTTAATTGAAATACGTTTTTCCTATTCATTATCCCATTTAAACCATCTTTTCATGTTTCCAAGGCACCCTAACCACCACATTAACTCCTCATTATCCTACCATAACTTCTAACCATCCAAATTCCTCCCTTTATTCCCTATTTAAACTCTTAGAACCACACATTTTCCATCATTACTCTCAAACCACTCCCCATTTTCAAACCATTCAGAAACCATCTACTAGCAACACCCTTCTAAGAAAAAAAAATGGAAGCCAATTAAGAAGTTGATTACATGGGTATAGAGTTCCCTGAAGGAGTAATCGAAGCCACCATGCGTACAAACTTCCACAGAATCTGCAAAAGGCTCGTTTATGCAACGAGGTATCCTGAACCAGAAACTCTTCGTACCCTAGGTCTCTTCCGAAGCGTCTCTTGGATGCTCAAAAATCTAGGTATGACTCGCTTCTGCTCAATGTTTAATGCTTCTTCTGTTAGGCTAACTTACGAGTTTCTTAGTTCACTCTGCTATGTCCATGACACTTCCCGTACCACCGGAACCATTTACTTTAGAATGTTCAATGTTGATTACTCGCTGAACCAAGAGCGCATAGGAGATATTTTTGGTTTTCTTGCTGGTGAGGGACTTGCAACTCAGGCACCCCTCGACAGTGACTGGGAGGGCGGAGCTTTTCACTTTTGGCACCAAATCACCAACACCACCACCACCAAATGGGAGGGCCTAAAGGCCACTACCATCCACAACCCAGCCATCTGGTACTTTCACCGCATCCTTGCTTCCACCATCTTTGGACGTGAGAACCCAGGTAATGTGAACTCGAAGGATATATTCTTTATCCACTGTGCTCTCCTCCAAACCCCTGTGAATCCCGCACCATTCCTCCTGGCCCACTTTATAAGTGTAGCGAATAGAACTAGTGGTTCCATCTGTATCGACGGAATCATTACCGCTATAGCTTGCTCATTGGATTTAGAGGCCGATTTAGAAAACACCGATAGTATCCCTTATCTCTATGCTGATCTTAACTTTTGCCGCAACATGCGGCTTGTCAAAGGTTTGCCCAGTGGTAAGTATCACATTATGGTCTGTAACCATAAGTTCCGAGGTTTCTCTTTGCCTTGCTTTGAGTGCATTGATGTGCGTGCAAACGCTAATTGGTTGTTTGATTTAGAAGCGCCAGATTTAGAGGCGGAGAGTGATGCGAGACATTATCGTGAGGCTATAGGACAACCCTCTAGACAACCCCATACTCGTAGCACTGCTGATACACCTGGGCCTAGCACCCAAGCACACACTCCACCTTTTTTTGATTTTGCAGGTATCCGTACATCACTGGACGACATCTTATCGAAGCCTAGGTAGCAAAGAGAGAGAGAGAAGCCGAGCGTGACATGATGATGCATGATATGCAGAGGAGGCAATATGAGTTTATGGAGAGGACCCAACTTGATTTGAGAGACGTTGTCTCTAAGATGGCAAGATTATGTAGAGAGGTGAATCATATTATAGAATGTGTCTAGCACGTTCCACAAGATAACCCAGCTTTTAGACAAAACCGACACCCTCGAGGGGGCCGTGGTCGCCATCATTGATCTATCCAGGTTCCATCGCTCCTTTCTTTCGCCTTAGGCTAAGACATTAAGGACAATGTCTAGTTTAAGTGTGCGGGAGGAGTCATTTACCGCTATTATTCATTTCTTGTTATTTCCTGCTTTCTAGTTTTAGTTTGCTTTATTGAGTCATATGCATGTTTGAATCGATTGTTACTTTACATTTTTGCATTGTCTATTAACTCCGTTAGGTTGACTCCAATTTCAAAAAAAAAATTCGTTTGACTCAATGGCATGACATATTAAGTATAGGTTGTTTTATCTTTGTTTTAGGCTATGTAGATAGACTTGGGAAAGTTTTGTTAATATCGTTACCGTTCCTACACCCTAGAGTTCCTAAGTATGCGATATCGGTTTAAATACACATTATGCCGAGACCTTGTTCCTAGTTCTTTAGAAGTAGCCTCTTTATTAGTTTATATCAGCAGTCAGCACCATCCTTGCGTGTGAACTAAGTAATGAACCGATGCAAATATGTGTTGATCTTAGAGTTTACGATTATGTGATTTTATTGGATATTGCGAATGAAAGACCTGTTCTAACTAAGTTAGGTTGCTCTGACCCGGCCATTTAGCTCAAAGGCTCAGACTCTTGAAATTCGTCGAAAAAAAAAAGAAAAAAATATGCTGATAAGAGATCATAAAACAGTAACAGGTTCACTTACCATGTAAACACAAAGGATAACGGGCTTAATGTGATTGTGCTAAAATGAAAGAGAGGTGAATAAGAATGAAGTCCTTAGGTCGAGTTATAATGTCATGATTTGAACTGGTATTGCATAGGAAGGAAATTTTTTTCCGCTTTTGTAGAATCGTGTTGTTACGGTATGCTTATTTTCATTATTCAGTACCTATCTGTGTAGCATTAGCCTAGCAGCCTTGCGCTTTTATCATTTTTGCCGTGCCTATGAGTCGAACATCGTACTTACTGTTTTATTTCATTGGGAGTTTGCTTGAGGACAAGCAAAAGTCTTAGTGTGGGGGAGTTTGATGACTCGATTTTGTATCGTACATTTTAATTTATTTCGCGCATTTCTACTTATCGTTTTATCGAGTCTTTATCGTTTTCATTGCTATTTACTCATGTTTTCCTCTGTTTTCCCTTGACATGTGTTCTATCAGCAAGTAGAAAAAAAGAACGAAAGTTGAGCTGAAGATTGAAGGAAAAGTAGCAAAAAGTGCAGTTCTGGCCTTCTCAAAGGAATGGAACTCGCCATGCGCTGAGGAAGGCGTACGCCATGCCTAAAAAAGAGGGAATCCTCATTTTGAAGCAATGGCGATCGCCATTAGCCATACGGCGTTCGCTGTTTGTGGTTGGAGCAGTTTTCCTGCAGCAGTTTGGCAATTTTGTTCAGTTCAAATTCAAATTCGAACCAGGTCTTTTGGAGCCAGAATTTTTCTATATATAGACCCTTCTGGAGGGCAGTTTTAGAATCCAAGAACCTCGCGGAAGCGCTGCCGAATTCTCTCTGGCCTTAATATCATATTTACCGTCCAAAGTAGCAATTGCTCACACTGAGTAGTTGTTGCACTGTTGTAATCCTTTACATTATCGCTGATTGTACACTTGGATCGAATTGTCATTCAATAGAAGTTTCTAATTCCATTATATTTCAGGTTGTTTATTTTTCTATCTTTACTGCATTGTTTAGTATACATGTTTGCAACATAACTTAATTTCTATAAAAAAACCTAAGTCTGTATTTTTGTTAAAATCAACCAATTTGTATGATTTAATCTCCAACACTGTTAACATGTTAGTTTTAGGATTTAATATGTTAGGCTAAATTTGTTAGAGCCCGTAGTTTGAGGACCATCGTTTCGACGGGACTCTGTAGAAACCATCAGTGTAAAATATATTTGTTCAAGAATCTGGTTTTAGTGTCTAATTTTAGTTTAAGTTTCTTTGTCGTGAGAGCGAGGGGCTGCTTAACAGCGTTTTGTCACGAGAGTGAGAAATGCATTAAGGTGTGTCCGATAGAACGAGAGTTTGAGGTAAGCACCGGATATTAGACACTGAGCACTGAACCTAAACACAGCGAGAGCGCTTTAGGCTTCATTTAGGTTTTGTTGGTTTTCAAAATGCATCTTTTATTTACCGAGCGAGTGAGAGCAAAATCTTGGGGTCATTAGGTGTGGCTTGGTCAATAGGGCGAGAGTGTGAGATTGAGTCTTTAAATCGATATTTCCTACAAAATAAAATTGAGATCTTTATTAACACCCGGAATTTACGGAGTCCCTTAGGAGCACGGAAATCATTCTTCGGTCTCATTTCGTTGTTTGTTTTCAATTCCCGTTAGAATTAAGATCCTTTTACTGCCAATTCAAGCCTTAGCTTTGCACCGCTATAATTGATCACTTTAGGTTGATTATTAGTCCTTGTGGGTTCGACAATCTTTTAAAACTACGCGATAAGCTGCATACTTGCAGTAGTAATCCGACCAGTATGCTAAGTCGCGATCACTCCTGTGCCTGATTCTTGATATGGGAGTCCTCTTGATCCCTTATGGATGTTTGAGAGGTTAGACAAGTTGAAGATCATGTCATTTCTTGATTGATCTTTTGCCTAAGTGCTCTGGGAGGGCTCAAAATCCTAATTCTTGATTGTGGTGAATGCTCGACCATCTTTGAGGAGATTGATGAGGCATGAAGGTACATCCATATTGTGGTGATGATTCTCACAATGATGGGAAATCTTGTGTTAGAACAAGGATTGGTTCTGCAATAATACCTCTGAGTTTTGATGATAACAAACAAGTATGGTAGTATGAACAATTTTGGTATTCTAATGTTTGTTATTTTTGAGAATTTAACAAGCAGGTTCTGCTTCTGATAAATAGTATGGCTAAGTTATTATAAGAGAATTGTCCCGCTTCTGCGCTAGATAGTGTTCTGCTAAACAGTAGCATTTACTTCATAAGACTCTGAAGTTGCATGACTCTGATACGCTGACTTAAGAGAACAAGTTCTGGAGATCTGAAGACAGAAGTTCTAATGAACAAGTCTAGATGCTGAAGACTTAAGAAAATAAGTTCTAAAGATCTGAAGACCGAAGTTTTGATGAACAAGTCCAGATGCTGAAGACTTATGATTGTGAAGACCATGGGTTCTGAAGACCAAGTGCTGAAGACTCTGAAGATGTAGCTCTGCAGACTCTGAAGACTTGAAGTTCTTAAGATCCTAATTACGTTTTCCCTTCTTCTATCTCATACTCTCAGAAGCCTCTGAAGTCTGGAAGTTGAGAAGACTAAGCAACGGTACAATAGTACAACAGTACAAGGATGCACTGCTTCACTCCGGATAGGACGAAAACAAATGTACTATTTGTCCCCCACGATCCTACAAGCCGCCGTAATTCTGAAATGTCAGAAATATCCTGCAACGGTCATATCATACATGGCTATATAAAGGTGTGGAGACTTCAAGAAATGTTACAAAAACTTTCACTGTTCATACGCTCTATTATTAGTAACATTCTTAAGTCAATTTGTTCTTAAAATCTGTTTACTTATCAGCTTGTGTAGAAGCATCATTGTAAACAAACCTTTGTAACAAACAGATTGTTTGTGTTCCCTAAAGGACCAGTTGGGTCAGAATTTTAGGAAGACTAAGACAGTGTGTTTTTGTGTTGTTAGTCACTTGCAGTTAGCTTGTGCATTGTTCCCTAATCGACCAGTTGGGTCAGGATTATTAGGAATTCTAGGACTAGTGTGTCTTAGAGGTTGTTATTGACCAGCAGTGTGCTAGTGCAGTTGTAATCAGTTTGGTTATAGTGGATTAAGTCCTCGCTTGAGAGAGGCAAAATCACCTTGGCGAGTGGACTGGATTAGCTTGATAGTTTTCAATTGAACCAGGATATATCGTGTGTCTTTCTCATTGTTAGTTTATTCATAATCTTTGCTTGAGTTTCAGAAAAACTTTTAAAAGTAGAAAACCCAATTCAAACCCCCCTTTCTTGTGTTTTTCTCATATCTTCAATTGGCATCAGAGCTCCGGTTCTGAGTAGATAAAAGGTTGAATTTTTATCAAGCACCTAACAGTGTTCAGTACCGATCCAAAGTGTGAAAAACAATGGCTGCACCAGCTAGTACTTCCGATAATAATGAAAGAGACTCATATAGTGCAAAACCTCCTATCTTTGATGGCGAGAAATTTGACTATTGGAAAGACAGAATTGAAAGTTAATTTCTGGGATTTGATTTAGATCTATGGGATTTGGTAGTTGATGGCTACAAACATCCAGTAGATGCTGAAGGCAAAAAGATCACCAGAAGCTCATTTACAGAGGCTCAAAAGAAAACTTACAAGAATCATCACAGAGCGAGAACGATTCTGCTGAATGCTATTTCACACACAGAGTATGAAAAGATTACAAACAGAGAAACTGAAAAATCTATCTTTGACTCTCTTCAGATGACTCACGAAGGCAACGCTCAAGTCAAGGAGACAAAAGCTCTGACTCTAATCCAGAAGTATGAGGCCTTCAAAATGGAAGACGACGAATCTGTGGAAACTATGTTTTCAAGATTCTAGATGCTTGTTGCAGGACTCAGGGTTCTAGACAAAAGTTATTCCACTACTGATCATGTCAAGAGGATTATCAGGAGTTTTCCTGTAAAATAGAGACCAATGGTAACTGCTTTGAAAATGGCAAAAGATTTGAACAACACAAGTCTTGAGGAACTGATTAGTTCTTTAAGAAGTCATGAGATAGAACTTCAAGAAGATGAACCTCAAAAAAGAGTTAAGTCTGTTGCTCTGAAGTCTAAATCTGAAAAGGCAAAGGCTTACCAAGCAGAGGAGAACTCAGAAGAATCAGAAGAAGATTCAGACGAAGATGAACAGTCTCTCATATCAAGATAAACCACCTGTGGAAACACAGAAAGAGTAAGTTCAAAAGAAAAGGTAGATCCGAATCTACATCTAGTCAAAGGAAAACTTCTGAAAAAGAAGCTACGTGTTTCGAATGTAAGGAGCCTGGAAATTATAGGAACGAGTGTCCAAAGCTCAAGAAAGATAGAAAACCTAAGAAGGTTTTCAAATCCAAAAAGGGTCTTATGGCAACATGGGACGATTCAGAGTTAGAAGAAGAAGATTCTGATGAGGAACATGCCAACGTGGCACTCATGGCAAAGACCAGCATAAGAGAAGACTTATCAGAGGATCAACTGACACTTGATGAAGAGTCAGACTCTGATGACGACAAATACGTACTTTATTCCTTATCTCGTTCTGAACTTGAATTAGGTTTATCAGAACTTATAAAAATGTATCTACTTCTTCTAAGTAAACACAAAATTCTGAAAAAGACTTTTGTGGTTGCTTCTGAGAACTCTACTAAGAGCGAGCCAAATATTTCTGATTTAAATGCAAAAATTATCTCTTTAGAAAAGTCTAATGCTACTCTAAAAAGTAAAGTTTCTAAACTAGAAGAAGAAATTATTTCTAACATATCTGTTACTGATGAAGTAACCAGATATGATAGAGCTTTTCAGCACTTCCTTGCTAAAAGCATAGATAGAAGCAAGATGGCTTCAATGATCTATGGAGTTAGCAGAAACGGAAGTAGAGGTCTAGGATATTCAGGACCATCAAAACAAATTGATGAGACTCTGAGTATTAAACTAAAACCTCTGTATGAACAGTTTGTGCCTGTTGGCACCGAACTGAAATGTTCTAAACTAGAAGGTTATGAGTCTATTGCACCACAATCACAGACACAGAAGAAAACTTCTAAATCTAATTATCATGCACAAATTCCACTCAATTATCCTGTTGCACGAAAATTCAAAGGTGTAAGAACCTCTGGCAAGACTAACAAGAAAGGACTCAGTATATGGGTACCTAAGAGTAAGATAATCTATGTTTCAGATATCCTTGATGGCGCCACTGAAACACCAGTCATGGTACCTGGACAGTGGATGCTCGTGACACATGATGGGAAAAAGGCGTATGTTTCAAGATTTGGAACTTAAGTCTGGAGGAGTCGTTGGTTTCGGAGGAAACCAGAAGGGAAATATCATTGGCTCTGGAACTGTTGGTAATGGTAAACTTCCTTCCATCAACAACGTTCTTTTAGTTGAGGGTCTAATGCATAACTTATTATCAATTAGTCAACTTAGTGACAATGGTTATGACGTTATATTTTATCAAACGTCTTGTAAGGCTGTTAGTCAGAAGGATGGGTCAGTTCTGTTCAATGGTAAGAGGAAAAACAATACTTACAAAATTAAACTATCAGATTTGAAAAATTAGAGTGTAAAATGTCTTTTATCTGTTAATGAAGAGCAATGGGTCTGGCACAGACGTCTGGGTCATGTTAGCTTGAGAAGAATTTCTCAGCTGAACAAGCTAGGACTTGTCAGGGGCTTGCCCAATCTGAAGTATTCTTCAGATGCTCTTTGTGAAGCATGTCAGAAAGGCAAGTTTTCAAAAACTTCTTTTAAAGCAAAAACGATTGTTTCTACCTCTAAACCATTAGAACTTCTTCACATTGACTTATTTGGACCAGTAAAGACTGCTTCAGTCAATGGAAAGAAATATGGACTAGTCATTGTTGATGATTACAATCGCTGAACATGGGTAAAATTCTTAAGGCACAAGGATGAGTCACACTTTGTGTTTGCTTCCTTCTGCACCCAAGTGCAAAATGAAAAGAATTGCAAAATTATCAGAGTCAGAAGTGATCATGGTGGAGAATTTGACAACAAAGATTTTGAAAAACTTTTTGATTCTTATGGTATATCCCATGATTTCTCTTGTCCTATAACTCCACAACAGAATGGAGTTGTAGAAATAAAGAATAGGACATTGCAAGAAATGGCTCACACCATGATCCAAGAAACTGACATAGTGTAGCGCAAATTTTTTGGACGGGGTTGCGAAGCACTTATCGCTTTTGGGGTACTACAGTTCGATTCATTTTTTATCCTATTGAAGCTGATGAAGGAAGGGAAATAGATGTCTCCAATTAACCCTGCTTGCATACTGAGTTTAAACAGATGACTGTTGGTTTATAGATGCTATTGAGATTATGGGTTTCTCTTAAGTTATTTTGTTAAAATAGTGCATGGGTGATTGGTGGGAGTTTAAGACTGATGCTTTTCGTTTGATATGCGAAGGTATGGGATTTGGGACTTTGGATTAGTGTGCTCGCTAAGATTTTTCTTTCAATCTTATGCCTACATATTCCCGTTTACCGAAACAGGGAAATCAGAGCGATTGTAGTTCCTCCTATTCTATGGGAGGAAATGTTGTTATGGTGTCTTGTTCAAAGCCCAAGACGTGAAGCTAAAGGTGGTTTATATCTTGTTCAAAGCCCAAGATGTGAAGCTGAAGGGTCTATTTGTATCTTGTTCGAAGCCCAAGATGTGAAGCTAAAAAGGTGTTTTCTTTAGAGAGAAGTTGTCATCTCTAAAGGGGGTCTGTTTGTCACGACTGTTGGGTGACTGACTATAAAGCAAGATTACTTTAACCGGGATATGTGAATCCTAGTAATGCCATAATTTCCTTTATAGGGGGTTTTAACCTGAGGGAGAAGACTTTAACTCAGTGTAGAGCAATGCCATCTTTCCTTAGGAATTTCTCATGCTAAAAGAGGGACAGTGGCGTGGATGTAAATAATCCAGAGGCTTGCCGCTTACAGCCAATAGATGAAGGGGAAAGGAGTTTTTGATGTTTGTATGCTGTGACGAAAGCATGGTTTGATGCTAAAAGGTTGATTGACTCAACCGGGGTTTTCTTATACAAAGTCTAAGAGGAGGCTATTGACCCAACAAGAGGATGCTTTTGTGTCCCATACGAAGCCCGAGATAGAGGCTAAAAGGGTTGACTCAACAAGAGAATGTTTTTATATGTGTCTTGTACGAAGCCCAAGATGGAGGCCTAAGGTTGTTTGACTCAACAAGAGAGTCTTTTATACTCAACAAGAGAGTGTTTTTGTATCTCGTACGAAGCCCGAGATGGAGGCTAAAAGTGTGTGACTCAACAAGAGAGTCTTTTATACTCAACAAGAGAGTGATTTTATATCTCGTACGAAGCCCGAGATGGAGGCTGAAGGTGTTATTGACTCAACAAGAGAGTCTTTTTGTATCTCGTATGAAGCCCGAGATAGAGGCTAAAAGGATTGCTGTTCCAGTTGAGTGACAGGTCCAGTAGGTTGGTTAAAAGAGAAAATCAGTTCTTATAAAGAGACTGATTAAAGGTAAGGCTACTGGAGACTGTCCGAGTCTACTGGTGTTTTTTCCCTACTTGAGAATGCCTTCGAGACTCAAGGAGATTAGACTGTCCAAGTCTAGAGTTTTATCTTTTGTACTATACTTAAAGAAACAGTAGTAGTACGTTCATGGTAGAAAGATCTAGACTCTTTGAAAGACTGTTCTATTAAGATGACTAATTTCTATTCCTATACCTCTAGGGGGTCGTCAGGACAATTTGTACGAAGCCCAAGAGGAGGCTGGAAACTTTTAAAAAGCCGAGGGACAATTTGTACGAAGCCCAAGAGGAGGCTCTCTTCTCGAAGGAAGAATCCTTATACGAAGCCTAAGAGGAGGCTGTGAATACTTCTAAGAAGCCGCAGGGTCATTGTACAACGCCCAAGAGGAGGCGGGGATGCTTTTAGGAAACCTGTGGGTTCCCAAACCCCGAGAAATTCAAGACAGGCTATTCACAGAGAATAGATCAAGCCAGGAAAGTCTGAAAATTTGGAAGAAACTCAAGAGATGCCATTCACGGAGAAAAGATCATCTCTGGGGAGTAGAGTTTCTTTGACGATTTCTAAGAGTGGCAGTCTGAGAAAGGGTTCACCAAGAATGTTGCCTTTCACGTCTCCATATTGTTTAACCCCAAGAGGAGGGAAGATTGTGTCTGGTAATCCTATGGGGGATCTAGTTTTGTCTATTTAAGAGTGATCAACAGGGCTTAGTGCTAGACTTAGTTGTCGGGGAAACTCTAAATATCTATACTAGTATTACACAGTTGATATGAGATTATGAAAGAAGACTTACAGTGAAACAGCCCCACAATACAGTTATATGTATATGAAAGCGGATAAAGAAAGCATATAAACACTTACTCGGTTGTAGAGCTTCCATGTTGTTTGGTTAGTTGTTCAACAAAGAAAGATTGAAAACAACATGTATATTCAAAATTTAAAGGAGAAAGTATTTTGAAAAGATGTTGGGGGCTTACAGCTCAAGGAGAGGCCCATGGTTTATCAGTGATCGCACCGTCGTTTTGTACAGAGGGACTTATACAAGTGACTGAGTCCCAAAAATTTTTTCTATACAAGGGGATGGGTCTTACACTTTCTCAAGAGGCCCAAGTGTTTTATTTTTGTAAAGTGGTGGGGCTTACAGCTCAAGGAGAGGTCCAGGGTCATTTGTTTGAAAATGGCGATCGCGCCGAGATTTTTGAAAACGCGGTGGGTCTTATACAACGCATTGAGGCCCAAAATGGTTTGGTTTTCAAAGGGGGTTGGGTCGTATACTCTAATAGAGGCCCAAAAGATTTTGAATGGGTCTTATAGCTCGAGGAGAGGCCCAAGGTTTATTTTTCAACGGATGGTGATCGCGTCGAACTTTTTGAAATACAACGGGACTTATACAATAAGGGAGGCCCAAAAATAGGTTGTATTTACAAAGGATTGGGTCTTACACTCTATTAGAGGCCCAAAAGTGTTTGAAATTGTTTGATCAGGGTGAAAATCAAAGAAACCCTAATTTGTTATTCTTTAAAAGTAAATATTTAAAGAAAATCAAATAAAATACCAAATAAGTTTGAATAAACAATTTGTGATTTTTGTTTAAGGTTTGAAAAATGAGGGATTATCACAAGGTTAATTAAAACTCACTTGGTTTTGATTTTCAAAGTAAATATTCACTTTTAAAATGTTTAAAAACATTAAAAAGGAATTTATTCACAAAAATACTAATTATATTAAATAAATAATATAAACTTAATTTATTTGTGGAATAAAATATTTCAACATTTTTGTGATTTTTTGCAAAAATAACCAATCAAAAATAATTAAAATTGAAGGAGTTATTAATTTTCCAATTAATTAATAAAACATGAAATATTGGAAAAATAGCAAAAATGTGAAAAAACACAAAATGGCATGGGTGGGGTTTGAACCCACGACCTCAAGGTTATAGGGCGCGTGTCTTACCACTGGGGTGGTGATACATCCATTGCTTGAAGTGAAACCACAAATATACAAGGCATGCCTTGTTTTCTAGGCCTGGTCAATGCAAGGCATGGCAAATTTTGCCAAGAAACGGGAAGGTCCATAACTTTCTCATTTCTTAATGTTTGGGGACAAAATTTATATGCATCTGACCTAGAATTTCACAAGGAATCCAATGGTGGTGGTATTTTTTTCAGATCATACTCCCTCCTCAAAACCCGATAGTGGTTTTGAAAAAGGCCTATAATTGCATTTTCTATGCTACAGGCCTGAATTACATGATGAATTGGTCCAAACACAACATATATAACATGTATGAGGTGTGTATGATTAGTGGACTTCAAAGCAATGCATATTTTGGAACGTTCAAGTCATGATGCTTACCTCTTTTTGAGCTTTTGGAGTTTTCTGTGCAATCTGCCAAACTTCTTGTTCCAGAAATGGCTTTATGCTTTGGACACTCTCAAATGATCCCTTAGAAGCTTTAAGGATGGTTGGAATCAGCTGGAACCTGAAAAAAGACAAACTGGCCCTTTCTTGCAAAAGGAGTTAAAATGACCAAAATAGCAACTCCCTCAAATGGTGTTCCAGATGGGGGGAACCATTTGGGACAGTTCAAGGATGTTATTTGGAGTGTGTTTGAGGTTTTATCTGGTTTGGAAAGTGACTGAATCAAGACATGGCTTGAAAAATGCACAAAAGGCCTATTTTGAGGTTTTGAGAGGTGACTTTGTGATTTTGGTGTTACAGGTCACTTTTGATGGTTTAGATCACCTACATATGATGTTTATGAGGTGTTGGGATCATGAGTTGTGATGGATATGCTCTCTAACTCAAAACTCAGAGTTACCTTGCTAAAGAAGGTATTTTTGCCTATAGAAAGTGATTTTGAGGAAAGCATCTGTTTGATGGCTTTGGTGTACTCAAACTGAGCACAAATGAGCTCTATTTATAGTAGAGCAAGTTTGTTTTGGGATCAATAGTGAATGGCAACTACAGCAGAGGTTTGGCCAATGGTTGCACTTTGGAATCCAAGTCTCCTTTAGCCATTGACTAGAGGTTAGGGCACAGGGTTGTGGTTCCCTTAGTCTTGGATAAGTCTTGACTGAATTCAGTTGCAAATGGCTCAGTCCATGCCACCTTGGTGTATGCATTGAATGCTACAATCCAAAATTGGAGTCTTGTCCCTCTTTTAGGCAATTCTAGGTTTGGCATGCTACTTCTTGTTCCAAGGACTTTGGAGGCTTGGCTCAGGGTTTGTCCCCTTTAGATTTGATCCTCAGATATGTTCAAGATGATGACAAGGCTTGGAATTGGCTGATTTTGCCAAATCGAGCAAAAATGCAAAATTCTGCCTAGCCTTGGCAGTTTTCAGCAAGGCATATTTCCATTGTCATATCTCTTGGCCCAAGTGGAATTTGGTGATGTTCTTGGTCATTTTGGAAAGCCCTTATATGATACAACAACTGTTTGATCATATTTGGTTTTGATACCTTTTGGATCCAAGTGGAAAATCCCCCTACATTTGGAAAAAAGTGAAGGCAGATTCTGACTTAGTGAAAATTTCACTAAGTGTTGGAAAAAAGTGACATTTTCACTTTTTGTGATTTTGATCATTCCATAACTCAAAATCCATGAGGAATTTGGAGGGAGGTCAGTTTTAAGCTTTTGTAGAGGGTAATGAGATCTACAAATCAAGCTTTGGATGGGGAAAAATGGCTTTGTGGTTTAGGAGTTATGATCCTCCAAAGGTGGTACCCTTGCCACTTTGTTCATAACTTAGAAAATTTTCTAAGTTTTTATGGTTACCCCCTTTTACAAGTTATCCCACTTTTCTTGATTTTTCTTGATGAATGATGATTCAAATCATACATTAACATCATTTTAGGGTTAAAAAACCATTTTTGTGAAAAATCTCAAAAAGTCAAAGTTGACTTTTGTGCACAGTTGACTTTTTATCTGATGAATTCCAAATTGTGCGATCCTTTAGGAAATCATGTCCTTGACCTAAATAAAACTTGATGGACATGTTCCATGGGTGTTATAGGGTATATTGAATCATGTCCTAGGGTTTGAGAGCATGTCCTGGGCAAAAGTCAAAGATACAGTTGACTTTTCTCGCGAAACCCTAACTATGGTACTGATGAAATTGAGACTTCCTGCTCAAGCTTCCTGGATCAACCCATTGTTACAAATGGATCAATGCGGTATATTGGAGACCCTCAAATCATGTCTTGAGGTCTTGGCTCATGATTTGTCCCAAAAGTCAACTTAGGGGTGCATTAGGTCAAGAAACCCTAATTCCTGATTTGTGATGTATGCATCCCCTGAGGTCAAATTGACTTGATGCTTGGGCCCATGAAGTTCCATGGACTATTTTAGGATATGCTTTGAAGCATTGGCTCATGCCCAGAGGAAAATTTCCATCTGGAGGCCCTGGTCGACCAAACCCTAATTTGGTGACACTAGCGATCTTGAGGCTTGATCCACCTTGAAGGGAGCAGCCTTGTGCTTAATCCTTAAAGTGGGAGTCCTCTTGATCCATTGTAGATGTTTGGGAGGTTATACAAGTTGAAGATCCTGTCATTTCTTGATTGATCCTTTGTCTAAGAACTCAGAGAGGGCTTGAAACCCTAATTTTGACTGTAGTGAGTGTTCACCCATCTTTGGGGAGACTGATGAGACATGATGGTTCCTCCATATTGGGATGATGATTTTCACAATGATGGGAAATCTTAGTGGTCAAAATTTGGGGTATGACAGATGCCCCTATTTAATCTTCTTGGACCCGAAGGTGTGAATGGCGAGGGTATTCGGGCATTCGGGGTGCAAGAGGATTAAATATCGGAATACCCGAAATTTTGATGGTGGTTAAGAATGGCAGCTTGCGCGTCCTTCTTCTTTTGTTAAGCAATGATGCTTAGAAAAGGTAAAAACTTCCCCTCGATCCTGGTCTTTAGCCAAGGAACTAGTCTCAGTTTTCTGATATAAACTTCCCCTCGATCCTGGTTTCCTACCAAGGAACTGGTTTTAGTTTCTGATTTAAACTTCCCCTCGATCCTGGTTTCCTACCAAGGAACTAGTCTTAGTTTCTGATGTAAACTTCCCCTCGATCCTGGTTTCCTACCAAGGAACTGGTCTTAGTTTCTTTTGTCAATAAACTTTCTTGACAAGGGACGCTATTCGTAGCGGTTTTCCTCAAACTTCTCGCCGAATTTTCCTGGGGAGATGCCATTTGATAGAAAATTTTTTATGTCAGACTCGTTGGGGAACCCGTTCGCCTGAGTTGTAGAGGTGTACAAACTTCTCTGTTTGGAGACGTCATTTGCCGGCTCTACTGGGGAAAACGAGTCTCTTGAGAGACTGCTTTCGCTTGGGGATATTACATCATACTTTTCTCGGGATCTTCCTGGAGAAACGCCATATGATGTGATCCAATTTTGAGTGCTGATGACCTTTTCATCGGCGGTTTTTTTTCGGAGAAAAACTGCTGTATTGCCGAATCTCTGCTTAAGAGGCTTTCTCTGGGGATTTTCCTTAATCCGGGAAAGCGAATATATCATCTTCAATGGCGAAGAGTGACATATGTTGAAAGTTTCTCTGGTCTTTCAGAGGTTCAAGTTATCAAAGTGGTCAAGGGCCAATTCTGATCCAGAAATAAACTGGAGGAGAGAGATTGTTCAGACACAACATTTCCTGACGAGGAAAAAACTGACAACTCGATTAAGAGGACTGTTATCACTAGGGGACAAGACCGACGGGAGTGATAGTGATGCAATATGAATGTGAATGCAAATCAATAATGGATGATGTATCTATGTATATGCTGACAAAACTGACGTGCCATACAGACTAATAGATGAACATGACTAGATACTCTGCCATCATGGGGCAAAGATGTACCGCTGGTTCAAGATAGCAATTCTGCCTTGCTTAGGAGAAACGGTCCCTGTTGGGAGCGATGCTGGTCGGGCTTAGGAGATGGGAACTCGGCCGAAGAGGTCAGATGGAGCATTCGCATCTGTCATAGCTGATCCTTCATTCAGGCATACTGGTTTAGAAGGAGTACTTTGATTCTGCACTTTGAGGCTCGAACACCTTTGGAGAAGCAATCGATGTTCTTTCGATGTTCAACAGTCAAAAGAAATTGCCAACTTTATTTTAAAAGCAGAACAAGTTTTAACAAGTAAATTCATTTTTGTTTCGTTTCAAGAATCGTTAATCATGTTAAAATGTTGTTCTGTAAAGCTAAAACAAATAAGAATTGCAAACAAAAGCACAAGGGCTCAAATTTTATTGATAGGGTGGAAATCAGCCAAATGCGTGATTCCACAGAGTATTTACAAAGTTAGAAAATGGTAATTTACAGGGAAAAAGGCTACGTTGAAACATAACGACCACTATCCTTCTGCCAACTTTGAATTCAGGACATCTTGAGCTTCTGTCGATGATGACCTTAACTGGAGCTTTCCTGATGGATGATGTAACTGCTGCTGAGGGACTTGCCCCTTTGTCGAAAGTAGTTACTTACCATTATCCCTAATTTTTGCCTGGATTGTACTTTGAGATTTCTAATCTACCAGGATGATTTTTGATCATGTCTCTAATTTTTGCCTGGACCGCCCTTTCGGGTTTTCAATCCACCGAGACGTTTTTTTTTTTTTTTAGTTTAGGCGAAGTATTTCTTGACTACCTCAACATTTGTAGGGTAGGAAAATTCCTCTCCGTCCGTGGTTGCAAGTCCCAAGGCACCACTTGAGAAAGTTTTCTTGACCACATAGGGGCCGTCATAATTCGGAGTCCATTTGCCCTGGGAATCAGTGAGAAATGACTGTATCTTCTTGAGCACAAGGTCTCCTTTTCTGAAGACGCAAGGTCGGACCTTCTTGTCAAACGCCGTCTTCATTCTTTGTTGATACAACTGACCGTGGCATAGTGCCGTGATTCGTTTCTCTTCAATCAGGTCAAGTTCGTCGTGTCGACTTTGACACCATTCAGCTTCTGTAAGCTTAGCTTCCATCAATACCCGGATTGATGGGATCTCTACTTCTATGGGAAGCACTGCTTCCATACCATATATTAGAGAGAAAGGGGTTGCCTCTGTTGAAGTGCGAACAGATGTGCAATAACCGCGAAGAGCAAAGGGTAGCATCTCGTGCCAATCTTTGTAGGTTACAACCATCTTTTGAACAATCCTCTTGATGTTCTTGTTAGCCGCTTCTACCGCTCCGTTCATCTTTGGTCGGTAGGGAGATGAGTTATGGTGTTCGATCTTGAACTCTGCGCACAACTCTTTCATCATCTTATTGTTCAAGTTAGATGCATCATCAGTAATGCTCTGGCTCGGAACACCATAACGGCAGATGATATTGTTTTTGATAAATTGGACCACCACTTGTCGGGTTACATTGGCGTATGATGCTGCTTCGACACACTTGGTGAAATAGTCAATGGCTACCAGGATGACCGATGTCCATTTGAAGCCTTTGGTTCGATCATGCCAATCATGTCGATTCCCTATATAGAAAAAGGCCATGGGAAAGAAAGAACTTTGAGATGCGTTGGCGGTACACGGATTTTGTCAGAGTATATCTGACACTTGTGACACCTCCTCATGTATTTGTAGCAGTCGGATTCCTTTGTCAACCAATAGTACCCTGCTCTCAGAATTTTTCTCACCATTGTGTGTCCGTTGGCATGAGTGCCAAAGGATCCTTCGTGAATTTCTTTTATCAGCATGTCTACTTCTGGTCTGTCTACACATCGGAGCAAGACCATGTCAAAATTCCGCTTATAGAGTGTATCACCGCTCAGGAAGAAAATGCCTGCCAGCCTTCTGAGGGTTTTCCCGTCTTTCCTTAGTGCCCCAGGTGGGTACTCTTGTTTCTGAAGGAAGCATTTGATATCGTAATGCCAAGGTTTGTCGTCTATGACTGCTTCAATCGTGAAGATGTAAGCGGGTCGTTCAAGGCGCATTATGTCGATCTTGGGTAAGTCGTTCCATTGACCTACACTAATCATGGAAGAGAGAGTGGCTAATGCATCAGCCATGTGATTCTCATCACGAGGGATGTGATGAAACTCGACTCTGTTGAAGAATGGTAACAACCTTCTCGCATAGTCTTTGTAAGGAATTAGTCCGAATTGGTATGTGTTCCAATCTCCTTTGATCTGATTGACGACCAAAGCGGAGTCGCCATATACATCCAAGTTCTTAATCCTTAAGTCGATTGCTTCTTCGAGACCCATAATACAAGCTTCATATTCGGCCTCGTTGTTTGTGCACTTGAATGTGAGTCTAGCGGTGAAAGGAATGTGGGTACCCTGAGGTGTTATGATGAATGCCCCAATTCCGTTTCCGTAATGATTGACAGCTCCGTCAAAAATAAGTCCCCATTGGGAACCTGGTTCTGGCCCTTCACTGGGTAGCGGTTCATTGCAGTCTTTCATTTTTAGATACATGACATCTTCATCTGGGAAGTCAAATTCGACTGATTCCTGATCGTCAATCGGTTAATAAGCCAAATGATCAGCTAAAATACTCCCTTTAACGGCTTTCTGAGCGTGGTACTCTATGTCATATTCTGATAAAAACATCTGCCAACGAGCAATCCTTCTTGTGAGAGCAGGCTTTTCAAAGACATACTTGATTGGATCCATTTCAGAGATTAACCAAGTGGTGTGACAAATCATGTACTGGCGAAGACGTTTGGCTACCCAAGCCAGAGCGCAGCAAGTTTTCTCAAGCATAGTGTGCCGAGTCTCGCAGTCGGTGAATTTCTTGCTCAAATAATAGATGGCAGAGTCTTTCCGTTTGGTTTTGTCCTGTTGGCCAAGTACACACCCCATTGAGTCTTCCAAGACTGTGAGGTAGATGATCAGCGGTCTTCCTTCCATTGGAGGTGATAGAATCGGTGGGTTCAACAGATATTCCTTAATACTGTCGAAGACGGTTTGACAGTCTTCTGTCCAAACGCAGTCCTGATTCTTTTTGAGTAATTTGAAAATCAGCGCACATGTCGCGGTCATGAGGAATATGAATCTGGAAATATAGTTCAAATGTCCCAGGAATCCCCTGATTTGTTTTTCAATCTTTGGAGAAGGCATTTCTTGAATGGCCTTGACCTTGTCAGGATCAACCTCAATTCCTCTCTGGCTGACGATGAACCCTAAGAGTTTCCCTGAACGGACACCGAAGGTGCATTTATTGGGATTCAAGCAGAGTTTTTACTTTCTCAGACGGTCGAATAGCTTTGACAGGTGGGTCACATGCTCCTCTTCTGTCTTAGATTTGGCAATCATGTCATCGACATATACCTCAATTTCCTTGTGTATCATGTCATGAAACAGAGTAGTCATGGCCCTTTGATAGGTTGCCCCGACGTTCTTCAAACCGAATGGCATTACCTTGTAACAAAAAGTACCCCATGGGGTAATGAACGAAGTTTTCTCCATGTCTTTCGGCACCATTTTGATCTGGTTATAGCCCGAGAATCCATCCATGAAGGAGAAAACTTTGAACTTTGTTGTACTGTCTACTAGCATGTCAATGTATGGTAAAGGAAAGTCATCCTTTGGACGTGCCTTGTTTAGATCTCGGTAATCGACACACATTCTGACTTTTCCGTCCTTTTTTGGAATGGTTACGATGTTGGCTAACCATTGAGGATATTCTGACGTAGCGAGGAAACCCGCGTTAATCTGTTTCTGTACCTCCTCTTTGATTTTGATGGCCATGTTCGGATGAGTCCGTCTCAACCTCTGTTTTACTGGCGGACATTCTGACTGTAACGGTAGATGGTGTTCCACGATGCTGGTATCCAACCTTGGCATATCCTGATAGAACCAAGCGAAAACATCGGGAAACTCTTTGAGAAGTTTTGTCAAACTCTCTTTGGCAGTTGGACTGAACAGTTCCCCAATCCTGACTTCTTTTCTCTCTTCTTCCGATCCTAAGTTGACTGTTTCCAGCAACTCTTTGTGAGGCTCAATGGATCTTTCCTCTTGTCTGAGTAATCGGGAGATCTCCTCTGGAATTTCGTTGTCAGCTTCTTCTTCAGCCCCAAATACCAGGAACTCAAAGTCGGGAGAAGGCATCGGATCGTATGTTTCAACGGGGTTTAAAAAAAGCAATCTGCATGATGTGATGATTCGTGTTTAGAAGAGATAGAGAAAATGCAAGTGTGTGCAGTGTATTATATTTTTTTATTACTGCTTGTTTTTGTTATTGAATTGTTTTTTAGGGTTACCATTTTCTGAGAAAAAGCAAAAAGAGAAAACAGCAATTAATGCGGAAATTACAGAACGACGTTATTTTATTAATGAACAAGTCGATTCTTGAAACTACAGCCCTATAAAACAAAACTCTATCGCTTTGGACTAAGCGAAGAGGGAAATTTACTGAAAGCGAGCCCTATCAAAACATCTGTTTCACCTGGGCAGGGTGAAAGGTTAAAGATGGTAATTACTTTGACTTATGAACAATCCGTGGAACATCGACATCAACCCACTGGCGGCGAACTCCTTGGTGAATCACAAAGTCTGGCACCTTCCTTGATTTGTCTTCAGAAATAACGCTGATTTCTGGTGAAGCAGGATCATTGGAATCTGTCTCCCAGGCAGAATTGTCGTAGGAGGATTCCTCAGTTGTATTTTGCATAGCATTTGTGCTCTTAGTTGTATCTCCCCATATAGTCGTATTTTCCACTCGGTTGTCCCAGGGTGTCCCACACTTCTTTGGAACTGGAGGGGTCATCCTTCTCGATGACGTTGACCTCGGGAAAAGCATAGTTGATGAATTCTAGTCATGCAAACGTTGCAAATTCATCGTCATGTTGAGTAGTTTCTGAATGACCTGAGTGTTGATCCCATGACATGGTGGGGACACAGGTATTCTGTTCAATGATGCTCAGTTGAGTTTCATTACCCGACTGACTTTCTGGCCTCAAGTCTCCTGGGTAAGGCTGCCACGTTGGCAGGCCATCCATCGGGCCATAATAATTATGGTCAAAGTTGTCTTTCATCAGAGTGTCCTCCTCTAATGAATTTGGAAGAGCACGACATCCTTCCGGATCACAACCTCCGTATATCATTTCGACATCTGACCATGGTATAAATCTCGGACTCTGTGCGGGATAGCAAAATGGCGTAGGCACCTCTTCCTGAGACATATAACTGTCCTCGTTAAGATAGGACTTCCATCCTTCATCCATGTCGGAGGAATCCTCCTCATTGATAGCATGGATTACCTGAGACACTGGGTGAAGGAACTCTCCACTATGGAAGAAATTCGGAATGGGATGAAGACTTTCATCATTAGCAGATGTCCGGGTACAGGTTGCAGAAAAACCAAGAGCCTTCTTTGTTGTATTGCTAGTAGGAATGACAAGATGTCCCCATCCTGTCGTATCGGTACTCTCGACTACTTTAATAGCATCTTTGTATGAGGAAATCGAAGTTCCTCCTCCGGATTGATCGTCCTTGTGTAGCAAAAGCGCTTGGAACTGGGTTCCGATTATCCCTTCTGGTTCCACATAAGTGGATGACGATAAATTGTTGACGAGCAAGGCCTGTTCCCCACAGACTGTGATGAGTTGGCCGTTCTGGACGAACTTTAGCTTTTGGTGGAGGGTTGAAGTGACCGCTCCAGCCTGATGTATCCAAGGTCTTCCTAATAAACAATTGTACGTTGCTCGGATGTCCATGACCTGGAAAGTGACTTGGAAAGTGTGAGGACCAATAGTTATGGGAAGATCAACTTCGCGGATAACCATTTTTCTGGATCCGTCGAATGCTTTGACGATGACCTCTTTGTTTCTCATCGGGGGTCCTTTGAAGGATAACTACGTCAAGGTGGACTTCGGCATAACATTCAGGGCTGACCTTGTGTCTACCAGTACGCTGGCTAAAGTATTGTCCTGGCAGTTGACTGTAATATTGAGCGCCATGTTATGACGACGACCCTCTACTGGTAATTACTCATCACTAAATCCCAAATTATTGCAAGAAGTGATGTTAGAGACAATACTATCGAACTGTCTGATTGTTACATCCTGTTCCACAAAGGCTTGCTCCAAGACTTTCTGTAGAGCCTCCCTATGTGCTTCTGAACTGAGTAAAAGTGACAGCACAGAGATCTTTGAAGGAGTTTGTAATAGATGATCAACAATGTTGTATTCACTCCTTTGGAAGAGCTTCAGCATCTCATCATCATTTTTCGAAAGGTCGGGATTACTCGATTGACCGACTGGTGGACTGGGAACTTCTGTCTGAGGTTCCTTTTCTTTGATAGGTTCTCCAACCCCTCGGTTGAAGATTCTACCACTCCGTGTTACACAACTGATGTCTGTAATATTCACGACGGAGGGTAATGGAATTGCCTTCCCATTTTCAATTGTTGTTGCACCGTATTTGTAAGGGATTGCCTTAGCTGATTCATACGGTAACGGTCCCGGTAGATAGATGACTATGGGAACCTTCTGGTTTTTCTGACCATCATAAGTGATCTCGATCCATTCCCGGTTAGGAATTCTTGATTCGTCAAGCAGAGGGGTAATGGAAAAAACATTCCTGGTCCTCTGATGATCAGAGATGATGACAACGTCCTCAATTTGATTGGCAAGGTAGTTCAGCGACCAATTGATGGGTCCGGAGCCTGGATATGGGTGAATCTCTACACGATCCATCTGCCCCTGGAGAGCTGCTCGCACAAGGTAGCACCCTTGGTTGCTTTCTGAACAGACTCCACAACGTTCATAACTGTGTGGTGGCACCTGGCCACGCCCACTTTGAATACAATGTAACCTCACTAGGTTAGCTTCCACAAGTCGGACATCCTGACTTTGACGCTGAGTGGGGTTTCTGTTATTGATACTAATTTGCTGAGTATCTTCATCCATGTAGATTGGCATCCACCAATGATTTAACAAGTGTTGATGTGCCTCCTAGACAAGGGCACATCCCTGATCATTTTTGCAACCCGCTTTACAGCTGTGATAATTATGTGAGATCAGGAATTCGAGTCGGACCTGCTCAGCATGCAACTCTACCAAGTTGGTATTCATCAAGCATATGTCGAAGATCTGAACCATATTGATCTGATAGGGATTCCTATCATGGTAGTCTTGGATCCATCCAAGATCCATCTGACGCTGGAGGGCCTCCTGTATGAAAGAGCATCCATGTTTGTTTACCGAGCAAGTCACACGAGAATTGTAATCGTGCCGCGGCAGATTATGATACTGGCTTTGCCTTAAATGCATTACCACTAGGTTGACATTCATCGCACAGATGTCATGGTTCTGAATGACGTTGGAATTCGTATAGACCATGTTAACCCCACGAACTCGGTGCTCTTGGATCCATCCGAGATCCAACTGTTCCTGTAGAGCTGCTTGCACCACAGAACATCCTTGATTGCTTTTAGAGCAGATATCACACTGATGATAATTATGAGGTGGCACATGGCCATATCCACTCTGTCTATAATGCATCTTCACCAAATTGGTCCTCAACAAGAGTACATCATGAATTTGATAGACGTTGTTAAATTCTTTCTCAATCAGGTTGACTGCAGCTTTCTCATGTTGAGGCAGCGGGTTTGTGAGAACATTGGGATTCGTATCTTTGAAAGATAAGAGCCTGTTCCTACCAAGCTTTTGCACATCGGATTTAAAATTGAGACAATTCTCTATGTTATGCCCTGGACCTCCTTGATGATAAGGGCATGTCTGATCCACCTTAAACCAAAAAGGCAGATTTTTTGGCACTGTAAGAGGAGACTTAGTCTGGATGTGCCCCTTAGCCAGTAGTAACGGAAATAGTTCTGCGTACAACATGGGTATAGGATCAAACCCTGCTGGCCGCGTTGTGCGGTTGTTATTGTATGGAGGACGAGGCTGCTGAAGAGGCTGTTGTGTCCTTTGCTGATTAGGTTAGCTCTGCGCAACCTGAGGTTGATACGTAGGAATAGGCGCAGGGCTGATAGCAGGAGTTACAGCTGCTACTGGTTGGTACCGTCGCCTTTGCTTTCTGAGAGAGATATTCCCAATATCTTGCTATTTTTTCTTAGGGAGAGCACTACCATATCGTTTTGTACTACTTGATGATCCAGCGTCTTTTACCGAACGTCCTTCTTGGACGGCTTCCTCAAGACGAACTCCCATGCCCACCATCTCGGTGAAATCACTGGGGGCACTGGCAACCATTCTGTCATAGTAAAATGAGCTTAAGGTCTTTAAGAAGATATTTGTCATCTCTTTTTCCTCAAGAGGTGGACAAATCTGAGCGGCAACTTCACGCCATCTTTGAGCATACTCCTTAAAGGTTTCCTTGTCCTTTTTTGACATTGATCTGAGTTGATCTCTGTCCGGTGCCATGTCCAAATTGTATTTGTATTGTTGGACAAAGGCAGTACCAAGATCTCTGAATGTGCTAATCGTAGCACGGTTTAAACCCATGTACCATTTGAGTGCAGCACCGGTTAAACTATCCTGAAAGTAGTGAATCAGTAGGTCCGTATTCTCCGTCTGAGCTGACATTCGCCGAGCGTACATCACCAGATGGCTCTGAGGGAAAGAGTTACCCTTGTATTTTTCAAAGTCGGGCACTTGAAATTTGTGCGGAACTTTCACATTGGGGACCAGACAAAGGTCTGCGGCGTCCTTTCCAAATAAATCCTGACCGCGGATGGCTTGCGGTTCCTTCTGCATTTCCAGGAACTGTTCCTGGAATTCATCCATTCTATCGAACATAGTTTCCTTCTTACCAGAAGGTATCAGTAGAATCTGTCCTTCCGGGACAGTGTGCACCACAGGGGGTGGTACCGTGACTACGGCAGTGAATCTTGGCGTTTCCCGAAGTTTGTAACCTTCAGGAGTCTTCAGTATGCCCCTGGCATCTTAGCTTTCCCGAAGTTTGTAACCTTCAGGCCCAACGGCTTCTGTTATGATTCCCTGATCTTCAGTGATCGGCGGAACATATCCTTCCAGGATATAGTTAACAGACATGCCCCAAGGACGATCTTTCGGCATTTGATACCTAGGATCATACTTCTCCACTATGGACGTTGAGGTGATCTCTGAGATCACAGTCCTTTGTAGCTGAGCTTCTGCCATGGTTTGCAGGTCGTTACGAAGCTTTCTCATATCCTCTCTCAGAGTGTCGATCTCTTCTTTCAACTCTCTGTTTTCTTCCTCAAGATCATCCATCTTTTTCTTACGATTGGCCCGAGTATTGTACGAATGAGAAGGTTTGACTCTAGAACCGAGACACAAACGTGAGATTCGTAGGTAAGAAGAATACGCGATGTGAGAATGATGAATGCAATGATTATATTAATTGTTTTTTGGTTTAATCAAAATAAACTTCGACAATTAGATTGCAAATATCAAACAGTGGGGAAACCCCTTTTTATTGAATTCAAAGGATTTAAGAAATGGAAATACAGTAGATTACAAGGTGCAGAAACGGAAACCTAAGCTAATGGGCCCAGAGTCCTCTCTGAGGAGAAACCGGGTGCTGATTCTGGTACTTTCCTTTTCTTTGACCGGGGCTCTTGGGCCGTTGTCGGGTTGTCATTCCTTTGCCAGGTGAAAGGAGCGAGCAAATTCCTTTGGTCATCTTGATTCTCTACAGCATGTTGCTCCAAAATTTCAATCAGAGCGTTCTTATCATTTAGTAGTTGCTGTATTTTGATGCACTCCACGTTGAGGGTGCGGTACTTGTTCTTCCAAGACCTCTTCTCCCGTTGAACTTTGTTGAGTAACCTGAAGCTTTTCAGTCTCAGTCATGAAGTACATGACAGACTCCTTCGGTTGAAGAACTCCGTGACGAGGATAAGGCATCTTTAGCCTGAGAGCTCTAGTTTGTACCCAGTGGAGATAAGGCTCCACTGAGACACAGTCCGGTTTTCCTAGAGACTCCCGTCCTTTCTTATGAACATGTTTCCAAGCGTGCACTATTTCTGTCTTTAGTGCTCTGTTATTTTCTCCTTCCTTGAAGAAAAGACCTTCCAGATGAACACCCTATGGGACGTGTCTCATCGGGTATCCAAATTGACGACAAACGAGAACTGGATGGTAATTTATTCCTCCCTTAGTTCCTATAAGGGGTACGTTGGGGAAGTTTCCACAACGGTCAATGATCCTGATCCCATCATAAATCCTATTACACCAATCAATGTCAGAGTTGGTGAGAGACATGATTTTCTGCGACCAACGTAAGGCACTCTTAAGATCCCAAAAAGCAGCAGATTTAGGCAAATGGGAGATAAACCATTTATAAAGCAGAGGTACATAACATGTGATCTCCCCTCCACTGTACAAATTCCCTAAGTGTACAGAATGATACGCATCTGCGAGCAAAGTTGGCACAGGGTTTCCAATGAGAAAAACCTTAATGGAGTTGATATCGACGAAGTTATTAATGTTGGGCAACAAAAATAACCCGTAGGTGAGTAAAACAAAGATGCTTTCAAAAGATCTCGTTGTCCCCAGCAGAGTCGCCAATTTTCTGTAGCGCGAATTTTTGGACGTGGTTGCGAAGCACTTATCGCTTTGGGGTACTACAGTTCGATTCATTTTTTATCCTGTTGAAGCTGATGAAGGAATGGAAATAGATGTCTCCAATTAACCCTGCTTGCAAACTGAGTTTGAACAGATGACTGTTGATTTACAGATGCTACAAAGATTGTGGGTCTCTCTTAGGTTATTTTTTTAAAATAATGTCCGGTCGATTGGTGGGATTTTGGTTTTTTTTTGGATTAGTGTGCTCGCTAAGATTTTTCTTTCAATCTTATGCCTACGTATTCCCGTTTTTTCCGAAACAGGGATATCAGAGCGATCGTAGTTCCTCCTATTCTATGGGAGGAAATGGTGTTTTGGTGTCTTATTTAAAGCCCAAGACGTGAAGCTAAAGGTGGTTTGTATCTTTTTCAAAGCCCAAGATGTGAAGCTGAAGGGTCTATTTGTATCTTGTTCGAAGCCCAAGATGTGAAGCTAAAAGTTTCGTCTTTAGAGAGAATTTGTCATCTCTAAAGAGGGTTTTGTTTGTCACAACTGTTTATAAAGGAGAATTACTTTAACCAAGATGTGTGAATCCTAGCAATGCCATAATTTCATTTATAGGGGATTTCCAACCTGAAGGAGAAGACTTTAACTCAGTGTAGAGCAATGCTATCTTTCCTTAGGAATTTTTCATGCTAAAAGAGGGACAGTGGCATGGATGTAGATGATCCAGAGGCTTGCCGCTTACAGCGATTAGATGAGGGGGAAGGAGTTGTTGATGTTTGTGTACTGTGAACGAGGCACAACTTTGATGCTAAAAAGTTGATTGGATCAACCAGTGGTTTTCTTATACAAAGCCTAAGAAAAGGCTATTGGCCCAACAAGAGGGTGTTTTTTATGTGTCTCGTACGAAGCCCGGGAGAGAGGCTAAAAGGTGTTTGACTCAAAAAGGGAGTGATTTGTGTGTTGTACAAAGCCCAAGATGGAGGTTAAAAGGAGTTGACTCAACAAGAGAGTGATTTGTATCTCGTACGAAGCCCGAGATGGAGGCTAAAGAGTTTGACTCCGCTGAGGAGAATCATTGTATAAAGCCCAAGAGGAGGATAGGGTGTTGTTTCAGTTGAGTGGCAGGTCCAGTATATTGGTTTAAAGAGAAAATCAGTTCTTATATGAGTAATTTTGTACTCAAGGATTTTGATTCGAGGATCAGGGATATTTCCTTTTCTTTGAGGAAATGGGAAATCCAAAAAGTATTGAGATTGTCCGAGTCTACGGGGTTCCTTCCTATTCTTGAAGGGTGCTTGAGAATGTCTTTGAGACTCAAGGAAATTAGACTGTCCAAGTCTAGAGTTTCATCTTTTGTACTATGCTTTGAGAAACAGTAGTAGACTCTTGGAAAGACTGTTCTATTAAGATGACTGATTTCTGTTCCTATACCTCTAGGAGGTCGTCGGGACAATTTGTACGAAGCCCAAGAGGAGGCTGGAAACTTTTAAGAAGCCGAGGGACAATTTGTACTAAGCCCAAGAGGAGGCTATCATTCCCGGAGGAAGAAATCATTTATACGAAGCCTAAGAGGAGGCTGTGAATACTTCTAAGAAGCCGACGAGTCCTTGTACAACACCTAAGAGGAGGCGGGGATGCTTTTAGGAAGCCTGTGGGTCCCCAAACCCCGATAAGTTCAAGACAGGCTATTCACAGAGAATAGATCAAGCCAGGAAAATCTGAGAATTTAGAAGAAGCTCAAGGGATGCAATTCACGGAGAAGAGATCATCTCTGGGGAATAGAGTTTCTTTGACAAGTGCTTTTAAGAAGCCTGTGGGTCCCCAAACCCCGATAAGTTCAAGACAGGCTATTCACAGAGAATAGATCAAGCCAGGAAAGTTTGAGAATTTGGAAGAAACTCAAGAGATGCAATTCACGGAGAAGAGATCATCTCTAGCGAGTAGAGTTTCTTTGACAACTTCTACGAGTGACAGTCTGAGAAAGGGTTCAAAAAGAATCTGCCTTTCACATCTCCATATTGTTTAACCCCAAGAGGAGGGAAGACTGTGTCTGGTAATCCTATGGGGATCTAGTTTTGACTATTTAAGAGTGATCAACGGGCTTAATGTAGACGTAGTTGCCGGGGAAACTCTAAATATCTATACTATTATTACACAGTTGATATGAGTTTATGAAAGAAGACTTACGGTGAAACAGCCCCACAATACAGTTATATGTATATGAAAGCAGTAAATGAAAGCAGATAAACACTAACTCGGTTGTAGAGCTTCCATGCTGTTTGGTTGGTTGTTCAACAAAGAAAAATTGAAAACAACAGTATATTTCAAAATCAAAGGAGAAAGTGCTTTGAAAAAGAAAGATTTGGGGCTTACAGCTCAAGGAGAGGCCCGGTGTTTTATCAGTGATCGCACTGTTGAATTTGTACAGAGGGACTTATACGAGTGACTGAGGCCCAAAAAGGATTTTCTGTACAAAGGGGTGGATCTTACACTCTATTAGAGGCCCAAAAGGTTTAAAGAAAAAGAGTGGGGCTTATAACACGAGGGTAGGCCCAGATGATTTTTCGTTTAAAATGGCGGTCGCGCCGAGATTTTCTTTTAACGCAAAGGGGCTTAAACAATATCTGAGGCCCAAAGTTGTTTTTGTTAAAAGGGGATTGGGTCTTACACTCTAATAGAGGCCCAAAGAGTTTTTAATGGGTCTTATAGCTCGAGGAGAGGCCCAGTTGATTTTTAAAAGGCGACGATCGCGCCGTTTACTTGTACAGAGGGACTTATACAATAAGTGAGGCCCAAAATGTTTTGTATTTACAAAGGGTTGGGTCTTACACTCTATTAGAGGCCCAAAATGTTTTGAAAATGATTTATGAGGGTTGAATTAATCAAAAACCCTAATTTGTTTTCAAAATGTGTTTTAATTGAATAAAATATTCAATTAAAATGATCAAAATTGTTTAACATGTGGAAAACAAATTGTGATCTTGGATTAATGCTTCATAAATCATTTTTTGCCCTACAAAATGATTAGAAATCATTAAAGTTTACAAAATGAAGAGGGAAAAAATATTTTAAATGTCAAAAACAATTAGAATATTAATTCTTTGCAAAAATATCAATTATATGAAATAAATAATATTTTGGGGATTTTTTGATAAAATAAAATATTTTAACATTTTTGTGAATTATTAAAAAAAGAATCAACTCAAAATCATTAAAACTTAGAGAGAAATTAATTTTTGAATCAATTAAATAAAATCACAAAATTCAAATATTTGAATTTGTGAAAATGGCGCCAAGAACATGGGCTAAGAACACGCGCGTTTTCTGCCTTGCCCAAATTTGCGTTTTCTATCCAATCTCACTGAATACTTGATTATATCATGCAATCCACATATCAATCTGCTCGTTTTCACCTCACGATCATGTTTATGACAATTAATTTCATTTAAATTAAGCATAAAACAAGAAATCACGATAAATCCTCAAGAACCCTAAATTCTGCATGAAGGCTGGGATTTTTGATACACGATTCAAACAAAGCAATTACTTGAGGGGAAACATTCCATGCATGAATATGAACATTTGGCAAAAGTATTGTGCGAGGAAATATGCATAGATTGAGAGATGACCAAGTTTAGGCTTACCTCTAGGTCGTGACAGCAAGTTCAAAGTGATTTCTGAGTTGGAGGTGTTACAGATGAATTGTGATGATCTGAACAGCTTCCCTACACCCTATGGAGCGTGTTTGAATCCTTGGACTTGATGGAAATTAGCTGGATCACTTCATGGCATCTCAACTGCAACTTGGTTAAAACCTTGAGCAATTGACTGGTGATTCTGAGAAATCAATGTTCCAGATGTTGTTTAAGTGTTTGATCAGCTCACATATGATGTATGTGAGGTGTGCGTGTGATTGGTTTGAGTGGAATTGCTCTCTAATGAAAAACCCGATAGTGACTTGCTAAGAAAGGCATTTTTTAGAGTGAGAAGTGGATTTTGAGAAAGGCAAGTGTTGTAGGCCTTTGTTGTACTTAAACTGATCACAATTGAGCTCTATTTATAGTAGAGCAAGTTTGTTTTGCAAGGAATAGTGAATGGCAACTGCTAAGTAGGGTTGGCCAATGTTGGCAAATGAAAATCCAAGTCTCCTCTAGCCATTGACTAGAGGTTAAGGCACAGGCTGCTGGTCCCCTTGGTCTTGGATAAGTCTTGACTGAATTCAATTGCTAATGGCTCAGTCCATGCCACCTTGGTGCTTCCATTGAATGCTCCAATCCAAAATTGGAGTCTTGTCCCTATTTTGGGCAATTCTAGGTTTAACATGCTATTTCTTGTTCCAAGGACTCTGGAGGCTTGGCTCAGTGATTGTCCCCTTTAGATTCAATCCTCAGATGTGTCCAAAGTGATGACAAGGCTTGGAATTGGCTGATTTTGGCAAATCGACCAAAAGTGCAAAAATCTGCCTTGCCTTGGCAGATTTCAGCAAGGCAACTTGCCAATGTCATATCTCAAGGCTCAAGTTGAATTTGGTGATGTTCTTGGCCATTTTGGAAAGCTCTTATATGATACAACAACTGTTTGATCATATTTGGTTTTGATACCTTTTGGATCCAAGTGAAAAATTCCCCTACATTTGGAAAAAAAATAAGGCAAATTCTGACTTAGTGAAATTTTCACTAAGTGTTGGAACAAAGTGACTTTTCTTGATTTTGATCACTCCATAACTCAAAATCCATGAGGAATTTGGACATAGGTCAGTATGAAGCTTTTGTAGAGGGCAATGAGATATACAAATCATGCTTTGGATGGGGAAAAATGGCTTTGTGGTTTAGGAGTTATGATCCTCCAAAGTTGGTACCTTTGTCACTTTATTTCATAACTTAGAAAAATTTATAAGTTTTTATGGTTACCCCTTTTACAAGTTATCACGCTTTCTTTGATTTTCCTTGATGAATGATGATTCAAATCATACGTTAACATCATTTTAGGGTTAAAAATCCATTTTTGTGAAAAATCTCAAAGAGTCAAAGCTGACTTTTGTGCACAGTTGACTTTTTATCAGATGAATTCCAAACTGTACAATCCTTTATGAAATCATGTCCTTGACCTAAATCAAACTTGATGGGCATGTTCCATTAGGGTGTATTGAATCATGTCTTAGGGTTTGGGAGCATGTCCTGGTCAAAAGTCAAAGCTACAGTTGACTTTTCTCGCGAAACCCTAACTGTGGTTCAGATGAAATTGAAACTTGTTGCTCAAGCTTCTTGGATCAATCCATTGTTCCAAATGGATCAATATGGTATATTAGAGACCCTCAAATCATGTCTTGAGGTCTTGGTTCATGATTTGTCCCAAAAGTCAACTTAGGGGTGAATTAGGTCAAGAAACCCTAATTCCTGATTTTGATGTATGCATCCCCTGAGGTCAAATTGACTTTATCCTTGGGCCCATGAGGTTCCATGGAGTATATTAGGATATGTTTTGAATCATTGGCTCATGCCCGGATGAAAATTTCCATCTAGAGGCCCTGGTCGACAAAAATCCTAATTTGGTGACACTGGCGATCTTGAAGCTTGATCCACCTAGAAGGGAGCAGCCTTGTGCTTAATCCTTAAAGTGGAAGTCCTCTTGATCCATTATGGATGTTTGAGAGGTTAGACAAGTTGAAGATCATGTCATTCTTTGATTGATCCTTTGTCTAAGCACTCAGAGGGGGCTTGAAACCCTAATTTTGATTGTAGTGGATGCTTAACCATCTTTGGGGAAACTAATGAAGTATGATGGTTCATCCATATAGTGGTGATGATTTGCACAGTGATGGGAAATCTTAGTGGTCAAAATTTGGGGTATGACACTTCTGAACTGAGTAAAAGTGACAGCACAGAGATCTTTGAAGGAGTTTGTAATAGCTGATCAACAATGTTGTATTCACTCCTTTGGATGAGCTTTAACATCTCATCGTTGTTTTTCGAAAGGTCGGGATTACTGGATTGACCGACCAGTGGATTGGGAACTTCTGTCTGAGGTTCCTTTTCTTTGTTAAATTCTCCAACTCCTCGATTGAAGATTCGACCACTTCGTGTTACTCGACTAATGTCTGCAATATTCACGACGGAGGGTAATGAAATTTCCTTTCCATTCTCGACTGTTGTTGGACCGTATTTGTAAGGGATAACCTTAGTTAATTCATACGGTAATGGTACCAGTAGATAGATGACTATGGGAGCCTTCTGATTTTTCTGACCATCGTAAGCAATTTCGATCCGCTCCTGGTTGGGAACTCTCGATTTGTCAAGTAGAGGGATGATGGTACAAACATCCCTAGCCTTCTGATGATCAGAGATTATGACAACATCCTCAATTTGATCAGCGAGGTAGTCTGGTGCCCAGTTGATTGGTCCGGAACCCGGATATGGGCGAATCTCTCTACGATCCACCTGACCCTGAAGAGCTGCTCGCACAAGGTAACATCCTTGGTTACTTTCCGAACAGACTCTACAACGTTTATAGTTGTGTGGTGGCACCTGGCCACACGCACTTTGAATATAATGTAACCTCACTAGGTCAGTTTCCATAGATCGAACGTCTCGACTTTGATGCCGGGTAGGGTTCCCGTTGGTAATACTAATTTGCTGGGTGTCTTCATCCATATAGATTGGAAGCCACCAGTGGTTCAACAAGTGCTGAAGGGTTTCCTGGACAAGGGCACAACCTTGATCGTTTTTGCAACCCGCCCTACAGCTCTGATAATCATGTGATACCAGGAACCCGAGCCGGACCTGTTTAGCATGTAACTCCACCAGACTGATATTCATCAAGCGAATATCAAAGATTTGAATCATGTTGATCTGATAGGGATTTCTATCATGGTAGTCCTGGATCCATCCAAGAACCATCTGGCGCTGGAGGGCCTCTTGTACAAAAGAGCATCCCTGTTTGTTTACCAAGTAAGTCAGACACAAATTATAATCGTGCCTTGACAGATTATGATACTGGCTTTTCCTGGAGTGCATCGCCACCAAGTTGGCATTCATTGCACGGATGTCGTGGTTCTGAATGATGTTAGAATTTGTGTAAACCATGTTAACTCCCCGCACTCGGTGCTCTTGGATCCATCCGAGATCCATCTGTTCCTGTAGAGCTGATTGCACCGCAGAACATCCTCGATTGCTTTTAGAGCAGATATCACACTGGTGATAGTTATGAGGTGGCACATGGCCATATCCACTCTGTCTACAATGCATCTTGACCAGATTGGTCCTTAACAAGAGTACATCATGAATCTGATAGACGTCGTTAGTCTCTCTCTCTACCAAATTGACCGTAGTTTTCTCATGTTGAGGCAGCGGGTTTGTAAGAACGTTAGGATTTGTATCCTTGAAAGATAAGACCCCGCTCCTAACAAGCTTTTGCACGTCGAATTAGAAACTGAGACAGTTCTCTATGTTATGCCCTGGTCCTCCTTGATGGTAAGGGCAAGTCTGATCTACCTTAAACCAAAAAGGCGGATTTTCTGGTACTGTAAGAGGGGACTTAGTCTGGACATGCCCCTTGGCCAGTAGTAACGAAAAAAGTTATGCATACAATATGGGTATTGGATCAAATCTTGGTGGCCACGTTGTACGGTTGTTATTGTATGGAGGACAAGCCTGCTGAAGAGGCTGTTGAGTCCTTTGCTGATTAGGTTGGCTCTGTGCAACCTGAGGTTGATACGTAGAAACATGCGCAAAATTGATAGTAGGAGTCACAGTCGCTACCGGATGATAACGTTGCCTTTGCTTTCCGAGAGAGATACTCCCAATATCTTGCTCTTTTTTCTTAGGGAGAGCACTACCGTATCGCTTTGTACTACTCGATGATCCAGCGTCTTTAACTAGACGTCCTTCTCGGACAGCTTCCTCAAGACGAACTCCCATACCGACCATTTTGGTGAAGTCATTGGGTGCACTGGCAACCATTCTGTCGTAATAAAATGAGCTTAAGGTTTTTAAGAAGATCTTTGTCATCTATTTTTCCTCAAGAGGTGGACAGATTTGAGCGGCAATTTCACGCCATCTCTGAGCGTATTCCTTGAAAGTTTCTTTGTCCTTTTGTGACATTGATCGGAGTTGATCTCTGTCGGGTGCCATGTCCAGATTGTATTTATATTGTTGGAAGAAGGAAGTGCCAAGATCTCTGAAAGTGCTAATCGTAGCATGGTTTAAACCCATGTACCATTTTAAGGCGGCACCGATTAAACTATCCTGAAAGTAGTGAATCAGTAGGTCCTGATTCTCTGTCTGAGCTGACATTCGTCGAGCGTACATCACCAAGTGACTCTGAGGGCAAGAGTTACCCTTGTACTTTTCAAAGTCGGGCACCTGGAATTTGTGCGGGACTTTCACATTGAGGACCAAACAAAGGTCCGCGTCGTCCTTTCCAAATAAATCCTGACCGCGAAGGGCCTACAGTTCTTTCTGCATTCCCAAGAACTGTTCCTGGAACTCATTCATTCTTTCGAACATGTTGTCGTTTCCACCAGGAGGTATCTGTGGAATCTGTCCTTCCGGGACAGTGTGTACCACGGGCGGTGGTATAGTCATTATGGCCGAGACTCTCGGTGCCTCCTGAAGTTTGTAACCTTCAGGAGTTGCTGTGATGCCCCTGGCATCTTTGCTTTCCCGAAGTTTGTAACCTTTAGGTCCAGCGGTTCCCGCTATGGTTCCCTAATCCTCATTGATCGGCGGAACATATCCTTCCAGGATATAATTAAGTGGCATGCCCCAGGGACGATCTTTTGGCATTTTGTACTTAGGATCGAACTTCTCCACTATGGGCGTTGAGGTGATCTCCGAGATCACAGTCCTTTGAAGCTGAGCTTATGCCATGGCTTGCATGACGTTATGAAGATTTCTCATATCCTCTCTCAGAGCATCGATCTCTTCTCTCAACTCTCTGTTCTCTTCCTCGAGATCATCCATCTTTTTCTAACGATTGGCCCGAGTATTGTACGAATGAGACAGTTTGACTCTAGAACCGAGACACAAACGTGAGATTTGTAGGTAAGAAGAATACGTGACGTGAGAATGATGAATGCAATGATTATATTAATTATTTTATTTCTTTTGGTTTTAATCAAAATAAACTTCGAAAATTAGATTGCAAATATCAAACAGTGGGGAAGCCCCGAGTCCTCTCTGAGGAGAACCCGGGTGCTGATTCTGGTACTTTCCTTTTCTTGGACCGGGGCTCTTGGGCCATTGTTGGGTTGTCATTCCTTTGCCAAGTGAAAGGAACGAGCAAATTTCTTTGGTCATTCTGATTATCCATAGGATGTTACTCTAAAATCTCGATCAGAGCATCCTTATCTTTCAGCAGTTGTTGTATTTTGGTACACTCTACATTGAGGGTGCGGTATTTGTTCTTCCAAGACCTCCTCTCCTGTTGAACTTTGTTGAGAGTAACCTGAAGTTTTTCCGTTTCAGTCATGAAGTACATGACAGATTCCCTCGGCGGAAGAACTCCGTGACGAGGATAAGGCATCTTTAGCTTGAGAGCCCTAGTTTGTACCCAGTGGAGATAAGGCTCCACCGAGACACAACCCGATTTTCGTTGAGACTCTCGTCCTTTCTTATGAACATGTTTCCAAGCGTGCACTATTTCCACCTTTAGTGCCCTGTCATTTTCTCCTTCTTTGAAGAAAAGACCCTCCAGATGAGCATTACGCAGGACATGCCTCATCGGGTATCCAAATTGACGACGAACCAATACTGGATGGTAATTGATTCCTCCCTTAGTTCCTATGAGGGGTACGTTGGGGAAGTTTCCACAACGGTCAATGATCCTGATCCCGTCATAAATCCTAATGTACCAATCTATATCAGAGTTGGTAAGAGACATGATTTTCTATGACCAACGCAAGGCACTCTTATGATCCCAAAACGCAACAGACTTGGGTAAATGGGAGATAAATTATTTGTATAGCATGGGTACACAGCATGTGATAATTCCTCTGTTGTACAAATTTCCTAAGTGTACAGAATGATACGCGTCTGCGAGCAAAGTTGGCACAGGGTTTCCAATGAGAAAAACCTTAATGGCGCTGATATCGACGAAGCTATTAATGTTGGGAATTAGAAATAACCCGTAGGTGAGTAAGACAAAGATGTTTTCAAAAGCAGTCATGTTCCCTATACTAGCAAAGTATAGAGCCTTCTTTGTCAGGAACTGGGCTGGCAAACCTGGGAGCCCACCCTTGGTGGTCATGTGAGTCTTGATTTCTGACTCATCCAAATAGATTGCTCTTGTAATGGTCTGATCCTTTGGAATTTCTTCTAGTTCAGAAAATGGAGCTCGATCAGTAATGTGTAAATCAATTAAATGAGAATACTCCTCCAGCGTTGGTGCGAGCTAGTAATCCGGGAATGTGAAATAGTGATAGACCGGATCGTAAAACTGAATGAGTGCCTCCATGATTCCTTCAATCACATGGACTCTTAACAGAGGTAGCAGACCTCCGTACTTGGCTCTGAAAGCTTCAGGGTTAGTGATCATCCTCGCTAATCCTCTCAAATCCTCTAGTTTTGGAACCCTGAAGGTATACTTATGAGTTCTCCTTCTACCAAAATCCATGAGCGCAATCTTTTTCTCTAACATTTGTAATCATTGTCTTAGTTTAATTTGAAAAAGAGAGACTAGAAGAGAAGTTTTTCTTTGATGTAATGTTTTTTAGATGAATGCATGAATGCAGCACACAAAAACATAGAAAAAACACGGGGTCAAAGGGTCGGTGTCATAAAGTCAAGGCTCTACCCCCCCTCCCCCCTAAAGGTTTATTCTAGTGATTTTTGTACCTATCTCTCAAAATCATCAGTTCTTGTCGAGAAAACACCAGCGGGCCGGGAACCGTGCTAGGTGATGTTTTTTGATGAACCATCAGAAGAGGGTAGTATCGCGTGACAACCATTTCCAATAGTTTCCGCACTACTAAAAGAGGTTTTTCCTAGGTGTATACTCAATCTTTCCACATGCGGCATCACACGCATTCCCATTAGCAGAAAAATAAACACAGATATCAATTAGGAAAAGCAGTATATATATTTGTCCTAAAGTCCTAGACTTTAAAGAGCTATGAATCCTATGTTCCTGACAAAAATGGCTCCCCGACAGAGTCGCCATTCTGTGGTATCTTCCCAACTTTACAGGTTTTTGACCTAAGATCCTAGTGAAGTCAACAAAAATCCTATCCCAGTGAAATCCACAAAGAAAGAAAGAAAAGAAAAGAGTCCCACGGTGGGCGCTACTTTTCTGTGGTACTTTTTAAGGTTTCTTCTTAAGATATAGGAAGAGAACAAGATCTCGTGATCCCCAGTGAAGTCGCCATTTTTCTGTGGAAAATGGTGACGAATGATGACTAAGGTAAGACGGATCCTAATGGCACTCCCCACTGAAGTCGCCATTTTTCTGTAGCGCGAATTTTTTGGATGTGGTTGCGAAGCACTTATCGCTTTTGGGGTACTACAGTTCGATTCATTTTTTATCCTATTGAAGCTGATGAAGGAAGGGAAATAGATGTCTCCAATTAACCCTGCTTGCATACTGAGTTTAAACAGATGACTGTTGGTTTACATATGCTATTGACATTATGGGTTTCTCTTAAGTTATTTTGTTAAAATAGTGCCTGGGTGATTGGTGGGAGTTTAAGACTGATGCTTTTCGTTTGATATGCGAAGATATGGGATTTGGGACTTTGGATTAGTGTGCTCGCTAAGATTTTTCTTTCAATCTTATGCCTATGTATTCCTGTTTACCGAAACAGGGAAATCAGAGCGATCGTAGTTCCTCCTATTCTATGGGAGGAAATGTTGTTTTGGTGTCTTGTTCAAAGCCCAAGACGTGAAGCTAAAGGTGGTTTATATCTTGTTCAAAGCCCAAGATGTGAAGCTGAAGGGTCTATTTGTATCTTGTTCGAAGCCCAAGATGTGAAGCTAAAAAGGTGTTGTCTTTAGAGAGAATTTGTCATCTCTAAAGGGGGTCTGTTTGTCACGACTGTTGGGTGACTGACTATAAAGGAGGATTACTTTAACCGGGATATGTGAATCCTAACAATGCCATAATTTCCTTTATAGGGGGTTTTAACCTGAAGGAGAAGACTTTAACTCAGTGTAGAGCAATACCATCTTTCCTTAGGAATTTCTCATGCTAAAAGAGGGACAGTGGCGTGGATGTAAATAATCTAGAGGCTTGCCGCTTACAGCCAATAGATGAAGGGGAAATGAGTTGTTGATGTTTGTCTGCTGTGACCAAAGCATGGTTTGATGCTAAAAGGTTGATTGACTAAACCGGTGTTTTCTTATACAAAGCCTAAGAGGAGGCTATTGACCCAAAAAGAGGATGCTTTTGTGCCCCGTACGAAGCCCGAGATAGAGGCTAAAAGGGTTCACTCAATAAGAGAATGTTTTTATATGTGTCTTGTACGAAGCCCAAGACGGAGGCTAAAGGTTGTTTAACTCAACAAGAGAGTCTTTTATACTCAACAAGAGAGTGTTTTTGTATCTCGTACGAAGCCCGAGATGGAGGCTAAAAGTGTGTGACTCAACAAGAGAGTCTTTTATACTCAACAAGAGAGTGATTTTGTATCTCGTACGAAGCCCGAGATGGAGGCTGAAGGTGTTATTGACTCAACAAGAGAGTCTTTTTGTATCTCGTACGAAGCCCGAGATAGAGGCTAAAAGGATTGCTGTTTCAGTTGAGTGACAGGTCTGGTAGGTTGGTTAAAAGAGAAAATCAGTTCTTATAAGGAGACTGATTAAAGGTAAGGCTATGCTTTGGGATTGATCAAAGGATCAGGGTTATTTCCTGTTCTTTAAGGAAATGGGGAATCAAGAGGGTATTGGAGACTGTCCGAGTCTACTGGTGTTTTTTCCCTACTTGAGAATGCCTTCGAGACTCAAGGAGATTATATTGTCCAAGTCTAGAGTTTTATCTTTTGTACTATACTTAAAGAAACAGTGGTAGTACGTTGACGGTAGAAAGATCTAGACTCTTTGAAAGATTGTTCTATTAAGATGACTAATTTCTGTTCCTATACCTCTAGGAGGTCGTCGAGACAATTTGTTCGAAGCCCAAGAGGAGGCTGGAAACTTTTAAGAATCCGAGGGACAATTTTTACGAAGCCCAAGAGGAGGCTCTCTTCCCGAAGGAAGAATCCTTATACGAAGCCTAAGAGGAGGCTGTGAATACTTCTAAGAAGCCGTAGGGTCCTTGTACAACGCCCAAGAGGAGGCGGGGATGCTTTTAGGAAGCCTGTGGGCCCCCAAACCCCGAGAAATTCAAGACAGACTATTCACAGAGAATAGATCAAGCCAGGAAAGTCCGAGAATTTGGAAGAAACTCAAGAGATGCCATTCACGGAGAAAAGATCATCTCTGGGGAGTAGAGTTTCTTTGACAATTTCTAAGGGTGACAGTCTGAGAAAGGGTTCACCGAGAATGCTGCCTTTCACGTCTCCATATTTTTTAACCCCAAGAGGAGGGAAGACTGTGTCTGGTAATCCTATGGGGGATCTAGTTTTGTCTTTTTAAGAGTGATCAACAGGGCTTAGTGCTAGACATAGTTGCCGGGGAAACTCTAAATATCTATACTAGTATTACACAGTTGATATGAGTTTATGAAAGAAGACTTACAGTGAAACAGCCCCACAATACAATTATATGTATATGAAAGCGGATAAAGAAAGCATATAAACACTTACTCGGTTGTAGAGCTTCCATGCTATTTGGTTAGTTGTTCAACAAAGAAATATTGAAAACAACATGTATATTCAAAATTTAAAGGAGAAAGTATTTTCAAAAGATGTAGGGGCTTACAGCTCAAGGAGAGGCCCAAGGTTTATCAGTGATCGCACTGTCGTTTTGTACAGAGGGACTTATACAAGTGACTGAGGCCCAAAACGTTTTTCTGTACAAGGGGATGGGTCTTACACTCTCTCAAGAGGCCCAAGTGTTTTATTTTTGTACAAGTGGTGGGGCTTACAGCTCAAGGAGAGGCCCAGGGTCATTTGTTTGAAAATGACGATCGCGCCGAGACTTTTGAAAACGCGGTGGGTCTTATACAATTCATTGAGGCCCAAAAATGGTTTGGTTTTCAAAGGGGGTTGGGTCTTACACTCTAATAGAGGCCCAAAAGATTTTGAATGGGTCTTATAGCTCGAGGAGAGGCCCAAGGTTTGTTTTTCAACGGATGGTGATCGCGTCGAACTTTTTGAAATACAACGGGACTTATACAATAAGTAAGGCCCAAAAATAAGTTGTATTTTCAAAGGATTGGGTCTTACACTCTATTAGAGGCCCAAAAGTGTTTGAAATTGTTTGATGAGGGTGAAAATCAAAGAAACCCTAATTTGTTATTCTTTAAAAGTAAATATTTAAAGAAAATCAAATAAAGTACCAAATAAGTTTGAATAAACCATTTATGATTTTTGTTTAAGGTTTGAAAAATGAGGGACTAATCACAAGGTTAATTAAAACTCACTTGGTTTTGATTTTCAAAGTAAATATTCACTTTTAAAATGTTTAAAAACATTAAAAAGGAATTTATTCACAAAAATACTAATTATATTAAATAAATAATATAAACTTAATTTTTCTGTGGAATAAAATATTTCAACATTTTTGTAATTTTTTGCAAAAAGAACCAATAAAAAATAATTAAAATTGAAGGAGTTATTAATTTTCCAATTAATTATTAAAACATGAAATATTGGAAAAATAGCAAAAATGCGAAAAAAACACAAAATGGCATGGGTGGGGTTTGAACCCACGACCTCAAGGTTATAGGGCATGCACCTTACCACTGGGGTGGTGATACATCCATTGCTTGAAGTGAAACCACAAATATGCAAGGCATGCCTTGTTTTCTAGGCCTAGTCAAGGCAAGGCAAGGCAAGTTTTGCCAAGAAACGGGAAGGTCCATAACTTTCTCATTTCTTAATGTTTGGGGACAAAATTTATATGCATCTGGCCTAGAATTTCACAATGAATCCAATGGTGGTGGTATTTTTTTCAGATCATACTCCCTCCTCAAAACCCGATAGTGGTTTTGAAACAGGCATATAATTGCATTTTCTATGCTACACTTTGATATAGGCATGAATTACATGATGAATTGGTCCAAACACAACATATATAACATGTATGAGGTGTGTATGATCAGTGGACTTCAAAGCAATGCATATTTTGGAAAGTTCAAGTCATGATGCTTACCTCTTTTTGAGCTTTTGGAATCTTCTGTGCAATCTACCAAACTTCTTGTTCCAGAAATGGTTTGATGCTTTGGACACTCTCAAATGATCCCTTAGAAGCTTTGAGGATGGTTGGAATCAGCTGGAACCTGCAAAAACACAAACTGGCCCTTTCTTGCAAAAGGGGTTAAAATGACCAAAATAGCAACTCCCTCAAATGGTGTTCCAGATGGGGGGAACCATTTGGGATAGTTCAAGGATGTTATTTGGAGTGTGTTTGAGGTTTTATCTGGTTTGGAAAGTGACTGAATCAAGACATGGCTTGAAAATGCACAAAAGGCCTATTTTGAGGTTTTGAGAGGTGACTTTGTGATTTTGGTGTTACAGGTCACTTTTGATGGTTTGGATCACCTACATATGATGTTTATGAGGTGTTAGGATCATGAGTTGTGATGGAAATGCTCTCTAACTCAAAAACTCAGAGTTACCTTGCTAAAGAAGGTATTTTTGCCTAAAGAAAGTGATTTTGAGGAAATCATCTGTTTGATGGCTTTGGTATACTCAAACTGAGCTCTATTTATAGTAGAGCAAGTTTGTTTTGGGATCAATAGTGAATGGCAACTGCAGTAGAGGTTTGTCCAATGGTTGCACTTTGGAATCCAAGTCTCCTCTAGCCATTGACTAGAGGTTAGGGCACAGGGCTGTGGTTCCCTTGGTCTTGGATAAGTCTTGACTGAATTCAGTTGCAAATGGCTCAGTCCATGCCACCTTGGTGTATGCATTGAATGCTCCAATCCAAATTTGGAGTCTTGTCCCTCTTTTAGGCAATTCTAGGTTTGGCATGCTACTTCTTGTTCCAAGGACTTTGGAGGCTTGGCTCAGGGTTTGTCCCCTTTAGATTTGATCCTCAGATGTGTTCAAGATGATGACAAGGCTTGGAATTGGCTGATTTTGCCAAATCGAGCAAAAATGCAAAATTCTGCCTAGCCTTGGCAGTTTTCAGCAAGGCATATTGCCATTGTCATATCTCTTGGCCCAAGTGGAATTTGGTGATGTTCTTGGTCATTTTGGAAATCCCTTATATGATACAACAACTGTTTGATCATATTTGGTTTTGATACCTTTTGGATCCAAGTGGAAAATCCCCCTACATTTGGAAAAAAAGTGAAGGCTTAGTGAAAATTTCACCAAGTGTTGGAAAAAAGTGACATTTTCACTTTTTGTGATTTTGATCATTCCATAACTCAAAATCCATGAGGAATTTGGAGGGAGGTCAGTTTTAAACTTTTGTAGAGGGTAATGAGATCTACAAATCAAGCCTTGGATGGGGAAAAATGGCTTTGTGGTTTAGGAGTTATGATCCTCCAAAGTTGGTACCCTTGCCACTTTGTTCTTAACTTAGAAAATTTTCTAAGTTCTTATGGTTACCCCTTTTACAAGTTATCCCACTTTTCTTGATTTTTATTGATGAATGATGATTCAAATCATACATTAACATCATTTTAGGGTTAAAAAACTATTTTTATGAAAAATCTCAAAAAGTCAAAGTTGACTTTTGTGCACAGTTGACTTTTTATCAGATGAATTACAAATTGTGCGATCCTTTAGGAAATCATGTCCTTGACCTAAATCAAACTTGATGGACATGTTCCATGGGTGTTATAGGGTATATTAAATCATGTCCTAGGGTTTGGGAGCATGTCCTGGTCAAAAGTCAAAGATACGGTTGACTTTTCTCGCGAAACCCTAACTGTGGTACTGATGAAATTGAGACTTGCTGCTCAAGCTTCCTGATAACACGAAAATGTATCATATATTTGCCTTGATTTACGACTAATAATTACGTCATTTCAGCTTAAGTTCTGATTATTCCGCGAGTATTCTAGTATTTTCGCAGGTATTTCATTTTCCAAGCTAAAAATGAGCAAAGTAGAAAAATATGAAGAAATGAGAAGAAACAGGAAGAAATGACAGAGAAAAAGCAGAAAAATAGAAAGTGGTGTGTGTGACGAGCGTCACACAAGCCACCACGACCGTCACGAAAATTAAAGGCCACCACGCTCGTCACGAGAGCACCACGACCGTCACACGCACATAATGGGTTATAACGTTCAGAATATAGACGTGGATACGAAGGGCCAATTTAGTCACGCACGTTCAACACTTTCTCCTGAATTCTCTCAACTTCAGCTTCGACTGCACATGAGCCCACTCTCCCTTGGACTTCTCAAAGGAAAGTTAATTCTCCTACATTTTCTCCAACGTAACGCAAGGCTAGGTCTATAAACAGGGTATTCATTGAACAACCCCGGAGGTCGAGATTTTTACCCCGAATTGCTGCAGAATTCATTTTGAGAATTTTTATTTTCCCTGCATTCTTGTTTGTTCCCTTTTCCATTCTTTGTTCACTATTACCTTAAATAGTGATAGTTTCTCACATCGAGGAGCTATCGCACAGTAGTTAGGATTTTTAATCTTGCCTTCATCATTTATTGTTCCAGTACGATCGAGCAAAAGCCTACCGACTTGTGGAGGAATTGCTAGAAACAAATTATTACTTATTTACCAGGTTTTAATCATTAATTTAATAACAACATTATTATTTCCCATTGCCATGTCTCATTCATTGTTTTGCAGTTTATGCTTATTCTTGTTTGTTTTAATTAATATATCTAGCTAAATCCATATTATCGGTATGTAATTAAGTTAACCGGAATGGATTTGATAAAAATAAGCTAAAACCATAAACAACTTAATTTTTGGCTGTGATTTCTTAATTAAAACTGGACTTTTATTACGAGAGTAAAAAGGTAGCAAAGGGTAGGATTAAGACCACGAGAGTGTGAGATTTTAACCGGATAGCTGAAATCGGGCAATGGTTTTAAAAACAGCGAGGGCGCTTTAAAGTTAATTAGATTGTATTGGTTTTCAAAAAGTATTTTTAAACTTAAATAGGCTAGCGAGAGCAGACATTATGATTTAGGAGTATAGTCCGAAGCAATAACCGCGAGAGTGTGAGGTGAGGGCTTTTAAACTGATATTTTCTACAGAAATATAATGTGACTTATTTTTATACGCTTAAGTTTTATTGAATCCACGATGGTATACTAAGTTACGTACCGATATCCTAATATCAACTAGTTTATTCCAAATTTTAGATTCCCTTTTGTTTCCCGTTTGAACTTAAAACGAAAACATCTTCGCCTTAGCTAAACACAGTAGCAAACCGTAGCACTAGGTTGATTATCAAGTCTCTGTGGGATCGATATCTTTATTACTACGCGATAGGTTGTGCACTTGCAGTTAGTAACCGTTAGACTCAGAAATTCGCGATCAAGTTTTTGGCGCCGTTGCCAGGGACTGATTTAGTCAATAGTGCAATTCATTTGTTGCGTCGTATAGAATAAGGCAACAAATTCCCTTATTTGTCGGTTGTATGCCAAGTACTCGCTCAAAAGGCGAAGACCTCACACGACCGACAGACGAACCTGAACGTCTTCTTAGCGTAAAAAGATGAATCCAAGAATACTGCCTAAACCACAAAATACCTTTTCCTTTGTCAGAACCTGAATCTCAATCCGAATCCGAATCTAAAACAGAACTTGACTCTGAGTCAGAATCAGAAGAAGACATGGCTGATGGACCACAAAACCGTCCTCTTAAGTATTATGCTACCCCATCTGAGCAAGAACCACATAACAGCGTTGCTGCCCCTGCTATCAACCGGAACGATTTCGAGTTGAAACCCTCATTGATGTCAGCCGTACAGCAACATCAATTTTCTGGAAATCCTACGGACGATCCTAATGAACATTTGACTAAATTTGTGCAGTACGCAGACACAGTGAAGGCAAATGGTGTAACTGCAGACGCGATAAGACTACGTCTATTTCCTTTCTCATTAATAGATAGAGCTTGGGCTTGGTTGCAATTCTTGCCATCAAATTCCGTCACTGCGTGGGATGAGTTGAAAAAGGTGTTCTTAGCACGATATTTCCCACCAAGCAAAACAGCTATGCTGAGAGCCCAAATTAATGGATTTCGACAAAAAGATACTAAGTCTCTTTACAATGCATGGGAAAGATACAAAGATATGATAAGGATGTGTCCGCATCACGGTCTTGAAGATTGGCTAGTCATCCATACGTTTTACAATGGTCTCTTGTACAATACAAGAATGATAATAGATGCCGCCGCTGGTGGTACACTTATGGACAAACCCTATACCGAAGCCTATCAACTCATCGAAAGCATGGCTCAAAACCATTACCAATGGGGAGGTGAAAGAACGCCAGTGGAAAAATCCCAAACAAAAGGTGGAATGTACGAAGTTAGTAGTCTTGATCATGTCCCTGTTAAGGTAGATGCCCTTGCTCAAAAGATAGACAACTTGACCATAACACCCGCAGCCACCGTGGATGTCGTAGCTCCAAACTGCGAATTATGCGGAGTACTTGGACATGCTGCCCCCAAATGCCAAATTTTAGCAGGAGTCTCCGCTGATAAAGTGAATTATGCTCAAGGAAACCCATATGCAAATATCGACAATCCTGGTTGGAAGAACCATCCAAACTTTTCATACAAGAATAATAACGCTCTGTATGCACCTGGCCAAGCGCCTGCTGTGCCACCAGGATATCAAAAACCTGCTGCTAACATTCCCAACGTTCCTAGGAAGTCAAACCTTGAAATTATGATGGAGAACTTCAATGCTGCACAAGCTCAACAAAACAAGGAGTTCCTTAAACAGAATATTCACACCAGTGAGCAAATCAAACAATTAGCCAACAAGATTGACGCTCTAGCCACTCACAACAAAATGTTAGAAACACAAATCTCACAAGTGGCTCAACAACAAGCAGTTACCGCTGCCCCAGCTGGGAACCTTCCAGGTCAAACTCAAATTAATTCGAAGGGACATGCAAACGCTATAACACTTCGGAGTGGAACAGATCTAGAAGGACCCACTGACCCAAGAATTGAAAATCCAGCCATGTACCAAAAGCCTAGTAAGGAGTCTGAAAAGGAAGGCGAACCAAAGGAAAACGAGAAGGAAGATAATGGCAAAGAGGCCGAAGAGAAAGAAGAACCATATGTGCCTCCGCCGCCTTATAAACCACCTATCCCGTATCCCCAAAGATTCGCTAAATCTTAAAACATAGGGAAATTTAAGAAATTTGTTGAACTTCTGAAACAATTGAATGTCTATATACCTTTTACAGAAGCAATCACACAAATGCCCTCATACGCTAAGTTCTTAAAAGAAATATTAACTAATAAGAAAAAGCTCGAGGATACTGAAACCGTTATACTTACTGCAGAGTGTAGCGCTATAATCTAAAACAACATGCCTCTTAAGCTAAAAGATCCTGGTAGTTTCTCTATACCATGTGTGATTGGAAAGTTTGTCATAGACAAAGCTCTGTGTGATTTAGGAGCTAGCATCAGCTTAATGCCCTTGTCTATTTGTAAAAGGCTCAACATGGGAGAACTGAGACCAACAAGAATGTATGTACAACTAGCTGATAGATCAGTGAAATTTCCTCTAGGAATGCTAGAAAATGTTCCAGTACGTATAGGACAATTCTATATTCCTACAGATTTCATCATCATGGACATCAAGGAAGACTCAAACATCCCTATCATTTTAGGAAGACCATTCCTAGCTACTGTCGGAGCCATCATAGATGTGAAAAAAGGAAAACTGACCTTCGAGGTTGGTGAAGAAAAAGTAGAATTCATCCTCTCACAATTCTTCAAAGCACCTTCTATAGAAGATTTGTGCTGCTTCCTAGATGTAATTGATGAATGCGTTAAAGAAATGGAAAAACACCAAGACATGTATTCTGAAGTTCTGAGAATTCTGATGCCACCAATTTTTGAAGATGATAATTGGCGTGGTGAATACCAAGATAATAATCTAAGTGAATGCCTCGCACTCACTCCTGACCCTATGCCTTGCCCAAAGAAACCAGCTGTAGAACTGAAGAAATTGCCCAAAGATCTAAGGTATGAATTCCTAGATACAGAACTCGAACGACCAGTTATAGTCAACGCAGATTTAGGACAAATAGAAACCGAGAAATTATTGCATGTCCTGAGAAAGTACCCAACTTCCTTAGGCTACAACATCTCAGATTTGAAAGGAATAAGTCCCTCTATCTGTATGCATCGCATCATGCTTGAGGAAGACTGTAAAACCTCTAGAGAACATCAAAGGAGAATCAATCCCATTCTGAGTGATGTCGTTAAGAGAGAAGTGCAAAAGTTATTAGAAGCAGGAATTATATACCCAATATCAAATAGTGAATGGGTTAGCCCAGTTCACGTGGTACCCAAGAAAGGAGGTGTTACAGTCATCAATAATGAAAAAGGCGAATATGTAGCACAACGTACTCAAACCGGATGGAGAATGTGTATCGACTATAGGAAACTAAACAAAGCCACTCGTAAAGATCATTTCCCTTTACCCTTCATAGATCAGATGCTTGAACGTCTCGCCAAACACTCCCATTTTTTCTATTTAGACGGATATTCATGTTTTTTCCAAATTCCTATCCATCCTGACGACCAAGAAAAGACTACTTTCACGTGTACCTATGGAACCTTTGCCTACCGGCGAATGCCTTTTGGATTATGTAACGCACCCGCAACATTTCAGAGATGTATGATGTACATCTTCTCTGACTTCTTAGACGGTATAATGGAAGTCTTTATGGGCGATTTCTCTGTCTGTGGGGAAAGTTTTGAAGGATGTCTGTCAAACCTCGAAATGGTACTCGAACGATGTGTAAGTGTCAACTTAGTGCTCAATTGGGAAAAATTCCATTTCATGGTCCGACAAGGAATCGTGCTAGGACATATAGTATCCGACAGAGGAATCAAAGTCGACAAGGCAAAAATCGAAGTTATAGAAAATCTCCAGCCACCAAAAACCGTTAGAGAGATAAGAATTTTTTTAGGACACGCCGGTTTTTATCGATGTTTCATTAAAGATTTCTCTAAGATAACCAAACCCCTGACTGAGCTATTAATGAAAGACGCTGAATTCGTCTTTGATGACAAATGCTTGGACGCGTATTAAACACTCAAACAAGCTTTAATATCAGAACCCATTATGCAACCCCCAGATTGGAATGAACCATTCGAAATCATGTGCGACGCGAGTGATTATGCTGTAGGTGCAGTCCTAGGACAAAGAAAGGATAAAAAGCTTCACGCAATCTACTATGCCAGTAGAACCTTGGATCATGCACAAATGAACTACGCTACCATAGAAAAGGAACTCTTGGTTGTCGTGTTCGCATTGGATAAATTTTGTTCCTACCTAGTAGGAGCAAAAATAATCATCTACACCGATCACGCCGCAATCAGGTACCTATTAAGCAAAAAGGACGCCAAACCAAGGCTTCTGAGGTGGATTCTACTCCTACAAGAATTCGACTTGGAAATCAAGGACAAGAAAGGCACTGAAAATGTAGTAGCTGACCACCTGTCGAGAATGGAAAACATTCAACCAGAACAAGTACCTATTAATGACGATTTCCCTTATGAAAGACTCTTAGCCCAGTTAGAAAGTAATACAATTGAACAATCTCTGACTTATACTGATACAGAAACTAATGAAGTGGTAGAATCTGTTTACACTAAGACCACGCTGCCATGGTATGCTGACTTTGTCAACTATCTAGCAGTTGGAGTACTGCCACCTGATCTAACCTATAAACAAAAGAAGAAATTCTTCCACGACCTTAAACACTATTATTGGGACGAGCCATTTCTCTTCAAGAGGGGCGCCGATGGTATTTTCCGTTGTTGTGTACCCGAAGACGAGGTGGAAGACATAATTTCTCATTGTCATTCCGCGCCCTATGGTGGGCACGCGAGCACTTCAAAGACTTGTGCTAAGATTTTGCAAGCTGGCCTCTTTTGGCCTACTCTATGGAAAGATGTCCATATCGTGGTTATAAATTGCGACCGGTGTCAACGCACTGGTAACGTCTCTAGACGCGATGAAATGCCTCAAAAGGGCATTCTAGAAGTAGAAGTCTTTGACGTGTGGGGAATATATTTCATGGGACCATTTCTGTCCTCTTTTGGTAACAAGTACATACTCGTCGCTGTCGATTACGTCTCAAAATGGATTGAAGCTATAGCAGCTCCTACCAACGACAGGCGAGTAATGAATAAGCTCTTTAAGAAAATAATTTTTCCTTGGTTCGGTGTTCCGAGACTGGTAATCAGCGATGGAGGTTCCCACTTTATTTCGAAAATCTTTGAGAAACTTCTATCAAAATATGGAGTCAAACACCGTGTAGCAACACCTTACCACCCCCAAACGAGTGGGCAAGTAGAGGTATCAAACCGAGAGATTAAACAAATTCTAGAAAAGACCGTTGCCACCTCTAGGAAAGATTGGTCTTCTAAACTGTACGAAGCTTTATGTGCTTATAGGACCGCTTAAAAAACCCCATAGGAACCACTCCATTTAAACTAGTCTATGAAAAATCTTGTCACCTGCCGGTAGAGATAGAACATAAATCCTATTGGGCTATCAAAACTATTAATCTAAATTATACCGCTGCGGGAGAAAAGAGAATTTTGGACTTACATGAACTAGACGAACTTAGATTAGATGCCTATGAGAATTCTAGGATATACAAGGAAAGAACAAAAAAATGGCATGACAGGCGAATAGCAAGGAAAGGATTTGAAATAGGAGATATTGTGCTTTTATTTAACTCTAGACTCAAATTCTTCCCAGGTAAGCTTCGTTCTAGATGGTCTGGTCCCTTTGAGGTTACCAAAGTCTTATTAAGTGGCGCAGTTAAAATAAAAGGTAGATCTAGTGAACCGTTCATCGTAAACGAACAACGTTTAAAACACTATTACTGCGTAGACAATAGGGATTATTCAACTACTCTTAAACTGGCAGAAATGCCTACATCCCCCGTAAACTAATGATTCATATAAACTGTCGAGCTCCCGACGTTAAATGAAGCGCTGAGTGGGAGGCAACCCACGCAATTTGTTTTTATTTATTACTTTGTTTCTTTTCATCTTTATCATTATCTTTTATTTTGTTTTCACTTTGTTATTTTTCTTGTTACTTTTGTCTTATTATTTTTGGTCAAAAATTTACTTTACTTACCGATGCGGTATATTTTTCAATTATTTTAAAAAAATCAGTACTGATTCTCTCATTATATGCCTCCAGGATTCTCATCTTTTTCTACCTTCTTCCTTCTCCATTTGCTTTACTTTTCCGACTAATTGTTAAGATGGATAATGAAGACACCATGGTTGTGCTATTCAGGGACGCTGTCCAATGGCACCGCTATGAGGTTCTCTCTCGCAGACCTATGGCCTTAACCAAATTCCCCCATGGACCTACCATGACTGCCTTAGGTATAGGAGATAGCATAGACTTTATGTTTAGCCAGATAGGATGGGAAGGTTTTGCTAGAAAGAAGTATCCAACCTACCACAGACTGACCCTAGAATTTCTAAGCTCATTGTCCTACGACCCTAACCATGGCATGGGATTTAATAGGGGTAAGATAACCTTTAGGCTATTTGGGTACACGTGCCGCTTCAACATTAGAGAGATTGCGGACCTGTTGGGTTTCCCCAATGGACCCGACGGTTTTACCATGGCACCGGAGGATTTAGTAATGGAAGATGAACTGAACCTTTTCTGGAGTAGTATTTCAGGACGACCTCATCATGACCTACACCCTATGGTGTCCACTGAAATTCACAACCCGGCCATAAGATACTTTCATATGATTTTAGCCTACACCCTTTTTGGAAAAGCTGAGAATGACACCCTAGTCTCTTGAGATGAGTTATTTATCATGTTTTGTGTGTTTCAATCCCGACCCGTTAATGGAGTTACTTTTATGCTTGATAATCTCCGCAGGATTGCTCAAGCTGATCACGGTCCAATTTTGATAGGTGGCCTTGTAACAAAAATTGCTGATGCCATGGGATTTAGAACACGGCTTTCCCGAGTGAACCCTCTAGGCGGATATAGGCCAATGAACATCACTTTCTGTTTTAACCGAGGACTCATTAGAAATCTTGGACCACCCCCATTTCAACTCCTGATCAATAACGAAGTTGTTTCACATTTTACACTGCCTGATCACGAGCGAACTAGTGTGCATAACCGCCAGAACTGGCTATATGATTTAGATGAGCCACGACCTGAAAAAGATCTTGGTAGTCATGTGTCTGACATTGAGATTGACCCTGAAACTCCTCCTCACTATCATGATTTCCCTAAGCATCCCATGAATAAGACTGATACTGTCCCCCCTGCTAACGTCCATGCTACACTTGAAGCTTTCCGCACTGCACTTCAAGATATAAGAGATGAACTTCAACTTATCCGTCTTGACGTTGTCGGTCTAATGGATACGACCGTCGAGGAACTGGACCATCTGAACCAGGCTGTAGAATCCTTGAAGAAGCAACGTGGTTAATATTGTCACACTGCATTTTTCCATTTTATTGCTTTGCTTTTAATGTTTTTAGAACCATTTACTTTACTGTCATTTTCTTTTTTATATCAAGGAACAAGTTTACTTCAGTGCAATTTCAAATTTAATATTCTACTTAATGAAGTATTCAATTCGTACTTACTGCTATTGGTTGCATTGATAATAATTTGTTTCTGTTCGTTTTTAATTTGTTTATGTCATATATCTTATATGCTCTGTTATTTATTTACTTTCATTGCTTCAATGCCAATGTTTCATATGCCAACTTTATATGCATTCTGTTCAATTCCCAGAATTCGTGAGCATGACGATCGTAAGGCCCCCTGTCACGACCGTCACGCGTCACGCATATATATAACACGTTTCTCTGTTTTATAACAGAGACCCTTCCTCTTCATCTTCTTCTCTTTTCATTTTCTCTTCAACCGTCCCACTCTCTCTCTATTTCCCAAAACCGTCACCCACTACCCATTACTCTCCATAAATTCCTCACATTAACCCCAATTTATCTCCACCATTTCATATTCCCGTACCCATTATTTAAGCAACACAAACTCATCCTCATTCTCACAAAACCCATTCTCACTATTACCCACTTCCTCCATTTCACTTATTTCACATTGCATGCAACATGGCTAGACGTACCTGACAAACTCCAGACTTATCAGCTATTAACTTCAGAGAGGGCGAGTCCGGTGACCGCCAAAGGGCTAATTACCTCAGCTTCAACCAACGCTCATTCCAACCGACGAGGTATGTCAACACTGCTAGCCTTGAAGAGTTGGGTATGCTTGAGGGTGTACGTTGGATGCTTCAAAATGCCGGTTTATGGCAGCTCTGTACACAAGGGCAGCCTACTTACAAAACTCCGACTCTTGAGTTTCTGAGTTCATTCGCTTATGTTACACCTCTGGGAGATACAAACCAACTTACCGGTACAGCTACATTTCGAATGTTTGGTTATGAGTATTCGGTGGGCCAAAACCAACTTGCCCAAATGCTTGGATTCCATCATGGTGCGAATGTCCATTGTCGTATCCCTAACGATGCCGAGTTTCAGGAAGCTTTCAACCTTTGGAATCAAATTACAGGTGTAGCTGCTACAAGCTGGGACAGCCTCAACGAAACTTACATTCATAACCCAACGATAAGATATTTTCACATAGTTTTAGGACACACGATCTTCGCGAGGGACAGCAACCACAAAGTCAACTCCAAGGAGCTATTTTTCCTTCGTTGTGTGCTCCTTCCTGAACCGATTAATGCAGCACCATTTCTACTAGCTCACATCCAAGCCAACTGTGCTAGAGGTTGTAAGCCTTTCTACTTCGGAGGTATTGTAACTTCTATCGCACTAGGCCTTAATCTGGGAGACAGGCTTGCTACTTTACCCTCCATACCACCTGAGTCCCTGGATACCGAGTATTGTCGCTCCTCCCACCTCATCAAAGCAAGGACGGATGGATGATACCATCCATTGGTTCATACCAGAATCATCAAAAGCATCATCATGCCCTGCCGAGACCGCATCCACCCACAGAACCAGGCAAATTGGCTTTTTGATCTCCGTGCTCCTGAGCCTAATGCAGCTGCTCAAGAAAATCAAAACAACAAAGCAGTCATTGAAATAGAGTAAGAGATGGATCAACAACCTCCTGAGAACCCACCACCTCCTGCCCAGGATCCTACATCATCCACCAGACATCGTCGCCGCGCCGATCCAGAACCCGATCCCATCACTAATGAAGAAATCTTAAAGGGCATATGGCACCAAAACCAATTGGCTGCCTAGAGAGAGGAACAACAATAGATGCAGTATAATGAAATGATGAACCTTATGCGTCAAATCCAACAAGGGCAAGTCAACCAAGGCCAGTGGATAGACGATGTGATAGAAGAGATGAGTGCCCTAACGCTACGAGTGCAAGACCTACATGACTATATCCATCACGTAGGCATTCCCGATCACGTGGCACAGAATGGACGCGCTCGCACCGGAGACAGAGGACGTGGACCTCATTAGATTTAGTTTTAGTTTTAGTTTTTTTCTGTTTTAGTTTTTGTTTCGTTGTTCTGCCCGCATTTATATCGTAACATTAGGGACAATGTCCGATATAATGTGGGAGAGGTACTTTATTTTCCCTTATGTATTCCCTTTCCGCATTTCCTTTCAAATAAACAAGCTTTTATATGAAATTTCCGTTCATGTCAAATTTCCCCACTTTATTTAGCTATAACAAAAAAAAAATTGTGATCAATGCATAACTTGACACGCCAAAACATAGGCTATGTAGGAAGCCGAGAAAAATTTAACAAGATTGATACCGTCTTGACACGTTAGACCTCTTGCATATGCGAGATCAGTTTCAACATCCATTATACCGTTACCTTCAGCTCTAGTTCTAGATAACCCCTAGTAGTTTATATTAGCAGTCAACACCGTCTTAAACACAAACCACGTGGAGAGCCGATAAAGATAAGTGTTTGATGCTGAATCATTAAATATCTTTCGTATTCTTTGCTGTTGTGAAAAATAGAAAAATGCACCAAACCTACGGTTGCAAAAGTATTACAAAAGAAAAGAAAGAATCCATTGTTGGTTGGTTCAGAGGGACCTGGTTCTGAATCGGTAGGGCAAACTACGGTTCAATCCCCCACAACCTATGATTAGGATATATATATATAAAGGGTTACCACACTTGTGTACCATACCCCATGCTAGAAAGGATCAAAGTCACTAACCGGCTACTTGTAAAGCCTCGGTTTTGTCTTATTCATTTAATCAAGTCGATTTAATTATTTTTATTATTATATTATTTTATTCTTGACTTTTATTTGACAATATATTATTTTTCATCGCTGTTTATGTTTTATCGCGTTTTGAGAGCGTTTGCGAGATATTTGAGCTGAGGGGTAAAATAGTCTTTTAGGGGTTTAGATCTTTTATATAAATAGAGATTAGAGAGATATAGAGAGAAAAGAAAAGGAAGAGAAAGAAAAGAGAAGATAGAAAGGAAGAGGAAAGAAAAAGGGAGAAAGAGCAAAATCGACATAACTCCGTTTCAAGCGCGATTAATCGGGTAAGGGTGAGAAGTTTCAATTATATCTTGCTTGTGTATGTATATGTGTTGTTTGTTGTAATTGTTTTGGTTGTTTCTTGACTTTTCTTATCGATTGAAATTAGGAGCAATTGATAGAAATCGAGGTTTTCACGGATGAAATTCGATATAAACTGCGTAGAATACTTGTTACCATGATTAGGTTATGTTCGGATTGTTATGTTTTGGTTTGGAAGTGTTTTGGGGGTTGAAATGTTGGTTGGGAGTGATCTATAGCGCTGCTGGGTTTTTCTGGTTTCGCAGGTTCGCACTGCGAATGGCAAGCGAAGGGGGAAGCGAACATTCGCGTGAGGTTCGCACTGGGAACATTGTGTTGTTTTTCTTTCTGCCACGGTTCGCTGGGGGATTCGCACTGCAAAGGGGACAGCGAAGGTTAGCTGGGAATTCGCACTGCGAAACTGTAGGCTATTTTCTTTCTGCCATGGTTCGCTGGGGCATTCGCACTGCGAATGAGGAAAGCGAAGGACTCGCTAGGAGCTTCACATTGCGAACATGACAACTTTTCTAAATTGTTTTCTTTATAACTGTTGGGTCGTAAGTCGGTTTGAGGCGCGGTTTGATGCGTTGGAGAGCTAATGAAACGTTCTTCCTTATAATAATGGTTTTGGGAGTAGTGGCCGATTTAATTGTGTCGGGAATTGGAATAGTGTCATTTTGTCGGCTTTTACCGTCGTAATTATATGTGATTGACGTGTTATCATGTGACATGCTTTTAATATGTATCGTATAGCTTGTGTGCTGTTATATGATGTGAATATATAAGATGAGTGTTGGTGATGATGGTTTATGGTCTTGTGGAGAAATAAATGTGTTGTTTTGGGTTTGATTTCATTGTATGATAATGATGTTGTTGTGTGGTAAAATACATTGTTTGATTGAATATCAATGTATGTGGTTATGAGGTTTTATGGTAATTGTTGTGGTTGATGGTGAGTAATTCTTGATGTGAATTGATATGAATGTATATGATAAAATGCTAATTGTTGTGGGTTGTGGTTTATGATGAAATGCATTGTGTATGTGAAATTCAATGTGTGTTATGTGGTGGCCTTATGGCAAGTAAATGCATTGTTTGAATTGGTTTCCAATGCATGAATAATGATGATGAGATAAATCATATTGTTGATTGGTGAAGATGCATTTGATTGTCATGAGTCCTTGTATGCCAAGCATCATGATATGCATTCTTGTGATGTCGTGTGCCCTAGTGGGTGTGAGCGACGAATCGATTCCAGAGGGAATCCGCTATAACATCGTGTGCCTTATACAAAGAGGTGTGAGCGATGATTATAGATGATCGTGTGCCTTATACAAAGAGGTGTGAGCGATCGGGTCGTGTGCCTTATACAAAGAGGTGTGAGCGATCCATTAATGTCTTGTGCCTTATACAAAGAGATGTGAGCGACGGGGAACATCGTTTGCCCGACGGGGAGTTACACTAAGTAACAAGCGATGATTCCAATAGTTCCTGAGTGAACTAATGATGTGATAATGGATGGATGGTATCGCATATGCATTGCATAGAGTCGTTGTGTCGGTCTCTGTGCATTTGCATAAATCATGAATGGATTGATTATGTGTGAGAATTGTGAATGGATGCATTATGTGTGGGGAATTGTGAATTGATGTGCATATGTGATAAATGCATCGTTTATGGGTGATATGTTTTATGTATAGACATATGTTATGTTTTGGGGGAACGTTGTACATTACCATGATTGTATTAATTGTCTATAATATGGTATGTATGAATATATGTGATGTGGTGGTGTGTTTCCATATGTCATAACTTTGGTGTGTATTATGTGTGAATAGGTTATTATGTCGGTATAATTGATACGGGTTATATGTGTTAGTATGTGATTGTATGGGTGAGTTTATTTATACATGTGATTGAATATGTTTTTGCATATTATTATGCAATCTTGATTTAGTTGTTATTTCTCACCCTTCTGCTGTGGTTTATTGCTCTATGAGGCATTGCAGATTAGTAGTCTTGGAGGCTTTTGTGAAGATTAGTTCTCCATCCATTTGTCAGTCTGTCTGCTCTGATACGTAGCACGGGAGTCGGGGAACGCTTTTGTGATATATGTGTATACAATTGTAGGATATGTTTTGTATTACCTTTGTATGACTATTTGGATGTTGTAAACAATTTATTTTATAAGATAAGTCAGTTATGGATTTTCCGCTTTATTCCATAATTGAGCTTTTCCTTTTGTTGGAAAAAGTTTCCCTTTGAGGGTATTCTCTTTTGTGTTATGTATCAAAATAAATGAGCAGGGATTGTGTTGTCTTTCTTTAAATGTGGCATCCTTGTTTCTGTCAGAAAATAATAAATTTTTATTCACTCTGATATATTTATGTATTATTTATTCGCGATGGGAATTGGGGTGTTACATTAGTGGTATCAGAGCAGGTCGGTCGGTCCGGCCAAGTTGTTGAGTCAGTTTGTGTGACAGTTTAATACTGTCGATGTTGTTTGTTCCTTAGTACGTGATATGTGTGTGAAACACTGTCAGTGCTTTCTGGTTTTCTAATCCTTTGTTTTCAGGATTGAGAATGAGATAAATGGGGAAGAAGCTGGTACTTCTCCAAGTTGCTTCAGGTGTGGAGCGTTGGCTCAGTGTGTTGTGAATTGCATGATTGTAAGTTCTCTTTGGACAATGTTGTTCCCGGTTCCGGAGGGAATGTGGAGGTAAGGTTTGTGTCAACTAAGGATTTGTGCCTTAGGTAGTTGTGTGCACAAGATACAAGAAATGCTATTATAGTTTGGTAAAGACGGTTTATTCCCCATCATGATTGTCGGCTGTCTATTGACAAATTGAGGAACTGACCACCCTTAATCTCTTGTTGATAGTAGACGGAATTATGTTGGATGGAATAGACGTGTCTTTCCGTCTTGATAGTGTGTGCAATGAATTGTTTGGAATTAAGAAAGTGCTTACGGATCGTTTGGTTAAATCGATGAAGATTCTAATACCGGAAGATGAAATGGATTAGAGGTTTTGGTATGTTGGTCCAGTTGGGAAGTCATTGAGAGAAAACGATTGGGTATCGTTAATGGTTGTTCTCAGAGAGTAGAGTGTGAACTCAAATTTGACGAAGGTAAGGATTCGAGGTTTGGATCTACTAAGTCAGTAGAAAACTCTTAGGAGAGGGGACTAAGATGTTTGTTATGTTTGTGATGGTAGTGTTCTGGAAATGGGCAGGAAAGCCACAGTGATGGGCCGTCAGTTGTGCATGGTTTTCAGATGTGTTTTTGGATGGAACATTAGTGTGTTGTCTTAGAGAGCTCCAGTATTGTTAGTAACAAAAAGGATGGATGATTGAACGGAATAATAAGCATGATGTGTATAATGGTATTGAGACTATGGGAAGCAAGACTTAGAGTTCTGGTGAGGTTTGAAGTCTTTGGAGTTTTAAGGCATTAATGGAAATTGTGAGGAAACCCTTGTGGGTGGATGTAACACTGTGTTTGAGAGTTCTTTTTGGTTGGTTGTTGCTACATGTTGGGATTTATGGAGTTTGGACTGTCAAGAAAAGAAATTGTGTATGGATTATGACAGTTGAATAAGGTAACGATTGAGAATTAGTGTCCACTTTCGGGAATAGATGATTGGAATGGTTTGGTTGAGTTTGATTGAAATTACAATTGTTTGGAATGTTTGATAAGAATGGTGAATTGTGTAAGTTGAGGCTTTGATGACGGATATTCGGATCTGTTATAAACTCAGAGGAAGAACGGGTAGAGTGTTTGAGATTTGAATTGCAAGTGTTGGAAAGAAAGGAAGTTTTATGCTAAGTTATTCGAGTGAGGATTTTGGTTGAAGAAGGTTAGTTTTCTTGGATATGTTATTTCAGATGAGAGTATGGTTATGGATCCATCGAAAGTAGATGCAGTTCTACAATGAGAGGCTCCGAAGTTGGTTGAGGAGATTAGAATCTTTTTGGACTTTTAGTTGGTTATTACCGGAGGTTAGGGAAGGCTTTTCCAAGTTAGTGTTTCGTTACTTCGGGTGACTTGTAAAGGTAAGTCGTTTGCTTTGGATGTTCATTGTGAGGAAAGTTTGAGAGGGTTAAAGTAGAAGTTGTATACGGCTCCAGTTTTGATTCTGTGTGATCCTAATAAACCGTTTGTGAGGTATTGCGAGGTGTCTTTGATGAGTTTAGTCAGTGTGTTAATGCAAGAGGGTAAAATCGTGGCTTATGCTTTACGACAATTGAGGATTTATAAAAGGATCTATACTATTTTGGATTTGGAATGGGTTGCGGTTGTAATGTGTTGGAATATTTGGAAGTATTATCTTTATGGTTCTAGGTTCGAAGTGGTTGGTAATCGCAAGAGTTTAGAGTACTTGTTAGGTCTGAAGGAATAAAGTATGAGACAGCAAGGATGGCTAGAATTTGTGATGAGTTATGACTTTAGTTGGAATTATCCTATTGGAAAAAGCTAAGGTTGTGCCTGATGAGTTAAGCCGAAAGTTTTTATGTAAGTGTGTTTTGATGGTTAGAGAATTAGAATTGTTTGAGCAGTTTAGAGACTTGTGTCTGGTGTATGAGATAACACCGTAGAGTGTGAGGTTGGTTATATTAGAAATGAACTATGGTTTTTCTGGTGATTATTAGAGAGAGTCAGAAGTTGGATATGAAATGGATAGATTTGATAGTTTCTGGTCATCAAAGTGCGCAGCAAAAGTGTGATGTGGCACAATTCGTATATGCGTGTGTGACTTGATAGAGTTCAAAGGTTGAACAGTGGAAAATGGTAGTAATGATGAGACCATTGGACGTTTCATAATGGAAGTGTTAGGCGAAAGGTTTAAATATTATTCATGGGTTACTATGTAGATGGAGGTTTTGGTTGTATGTTCGATTGGTGAATCGTAGCATTGTTGTAATATTGTTGTGTGACAAGGAGGTTGGTATTGTGGTTATGTAAAGGTTGTTGGAACGATGTTGGGTCATGGAACTTTCTGTTCTTGTTATGTTTCGGTTCAAGAGTGAACCTGTGTGTGTTCGTAACTTGGGTATTCTTTGAGTCGTGAGTTAGTCGTCAGGTGCATTGTATGGGCTTTGCATCTTATCGTTGTAGTTGTCGTCGTGTCATGTCGTTGTAATAGTTTCTGTTAGCAAGGTGGTTTGTCAGTTTGTGTTATTCGTGGTGTGCCTTTGGTTGGCCTGTTAGTTTGTTAGTCGGATACGAGAGTCGTGTCTGGAGTTGTTCGTCTCAGTATATTTTCGAGGACGAAAATGTCTAAGTGGGGGAGAATTGTAACGCCCCGATTTTGTCCTATTTATTTAATCGAGCCGATTTAATTATTTTTATTATTATATTATTTTATTCTTGACTTTTATTTGACAATATATTATTTTTCATCGCTGTTTATGTTTTATCGCGTTTTGAGAGCGTTTGCGAGACAATTGAGCTGAGGGGTAAAATAGTCTTTTAGGGGTTTAGATATTTTATATAAATAGAGATTAGAGAGAAATAGAGAGAAAAGAAAAGGAAGAGAAAGAAAAGAGAAGATAGAAAGGAAGAGGAAAGAAAAAGGGAGAAAGAGCAAAATCGATATAACTCCGTTTCAAGCGCGATTAATCGGGTAAGGGTGAGAAGTTTCAATTATATCTTGCTTGTGTATGTATATGTGTTGTTTGTTGTAATTGTTATGGTTGTTTAGTGACTTTTCTTATCGATTAAAATTAAGAGCAATTGATAGAAATCGAGGTTTTCACGGAACAAATTCGATATAAACTGCGTAGAATACTTGTTACCATGATTGGGTTATGTTCTGATTGTTATGTTTTGGTTTGGAGTGTTTTAGGGGTTGAAATGTTGGTTAGGAGTGATCTATAGCGCTGCTGGGTTTTTCTGGTTTCGCAGGTTCGCACTGCGAATGGCCAGCGAAGGGGGAAGCGAACGTTCGCATGAGGTTCGCACTGCGAACGTTGTGTTGTTTTTCTTTCTGCCACGGTTCGCTGGGGGATTCGCACTGCGAAGGGGACAGCGAAGGTTCGATGGGAGTTCGCACTACGAAACTGTAGGCTATTTTATTTCTGCCATGGTTCGCTGGGGCATTCGCACTGCGAATGAGGAAAGCGAAGGACTCGCTAGGAGCTTCGCATTGCGAACATGACAGCTTTTCTAAATTGTTTTCTTTATAACTGTTGGGTCGTAAGTCGTTTTGAGGCGCGGTTTGATGCGTTGGAGAGCTAATGAAATTTTCTTCCTTATAATAATGGTTTTGGGAGTAGTGGCCGATTTAATTGTGTCGGGAATTGGAATAGTGTCGTTTTGTCGGCTTTTACCGTCGTAATTGTATGTGATTGACGTGTTATCATGTGACATGCTTTTAATATGTATCGTATAGCTTGTGTGTTGTTATATGATGTGAATATATATGATGAGTGTTGGTGATGATAGTTTGTGGTCTTATGGAGAAATAAATGTGTTGTTTTGGGTTTGATTTCAATGTATGATAATGATGTTGTTGTGTGGTAAAATACATTGTTTGATTGAATATCAATGTATGTGGTTATGAGGTTTTGTGGTAATTGTTGTGGTTAATGGTGAGTAATTCTTGATGTAAATTGATATGAATGTATATGATAAAATGCTAATTATTGTGGGTTGTGGTTTATGATGAAATGCATTGTGTATGTGAAATTCAATGTGTGTTATGTGGTGGCCTCATGGCAAGTAAATGCATTGTTTGAATTGGTTTCCAATGCATGAATAATGATGATGAGATAAATCTTATTGTTGATTGGTGAAGATGCATTTGATTGTCATGAGTCCTTGTATGCCAAGCATCATGATATGCATTCTTGTGATGTCGTGTGCCCTAGTGGGTGTGAGCGACGAATCGATTCCAGAGGGAATCCGCTATAACATCGTGTGCCTTATACAAAGAGGTGTGAGCGATGATTATAGACGATCGTGTGCCTTATACAAAGAGGTGTGAGCGATCGGGTCGTGTGGCTTATACAAAGAGGTGTAAGTGATTCATAAACATCGTGTGCCTTATATAAAGAGGTGTGAGCGACGGGGAACATCGTTTGCCCGACGGGGAGTTACACTAAGTAACAAGCGATGATTCCAATAGTTCCTGAGT